>BSBN01000876.1:1275564-2551129 GCA_027924645.1 Cunninghamia lanceolata | reverse complement strand
TTTTGATATTGTATTGTTGGTGGATATTTATTTTGTTATTTGGCTATAATCTCTCTCTCTCTCTACCTCCCTCTCCCTCCCCTCTTTACCTGCTACCCTCTCTCTCCCTCTCTCTCTCTCTCACCTATCTACCTCCTAGTTTTCCTTTTCCTAGCTTTCCTAATTTTCCTTTTCCTTTCCAATTTTCCTTTAGATCCCACCAATTTTCCCTATTTTACTATTTTCCACCTCTCCTCTCATCATTCTTCCATCCAATTAACTTTCATTTTATTTTGTTTCCATTTCATCCTCCCAATTTATATCCTCATCCCTCTTTGCATGTCCTAATTTTCTTCTTTCCATATGCTTTGTCGATAAGGGAGAGGGAGGAATAAGGAGAGAAGGGGGGAGATGGAGGGGAGAGAGACAGGAGATAGGGAGAGAGAGACTACTTTTGACATGCAACCCTAAACCTGAGCAACCCTAAACCCCTAAACCCTAAATAATGCCCCTAAACCCTAAACCCGAGCAATCCTAAACCTCTAAACCCTAAATAATGCCCCTAAACCCTAACCCCTAACCTTTAAACCCTAAACCTCTAACTCTCTATCTCTATCATCCCTCTACCTTTCCATATCTCTCCCTATGTCTCTGGCCATGTCCCTCACTCTCTATCTCCCTATCTCTCCCCTTAGTCTCCTCTATATCTCCCAATTGGTCCTCTCTCTCTCTAAACCCTAATTCCTATACCTCTAAACCTTAACCCCTAAAACCATAAACCCTAGACCCTAAATAATGCCCCTAAACTTGAGTAACCCTAAACCCTAAACCCTAAACCCAAGCAACCCTAAACATCTATCTCCCTATTTCTCCCCTATCTCCCTATCTATATCATCCCTCTACCTCTCAATCTCTCTCCCTATGTCTCTAGCCATGTCCCTCACTCTCTATCTCCATATCTCTCCCCTTGGTCTCCTCTATATCTCCCTATCAGTCCTCTTTCTCTCTAAACCCTAAACTCTAAACCTCTAAACCTTAACCCCTAAACCCTAAACCCTAAACCCTAAATAATGCCCCTAACCCCTAACCCCTAAACCTCTATCTCTTTATCTCTCCCCTATCTCCCTATCTCTATCATCCCTCTACCTCTCAATCTATCTCCCTATGTCTCTGTATATGTCCCACAGAGAGAGAGAGAGAGAGAGAGAGAGAGAGAGAGAGAGAGAGAGAGAGAGAGAGAGAGAGAGAGAGAGAGAGAGAGAGAGAGAGAGAGAGAGAGAGAGAGAGAGAGAGAGAGAGAGAGAGAGAGAGAGAGAGAGAGAGAGAGAGAGAGATGCTTTTATTTCACTATAACGCGAGCACATTATAACACACTTGCATTATGATTTGCTTTGGTAATTTCCAATCCTTTGGCTTGGATTTGCCTTAGGCTTCCAAACCAAAGGCTTGGACTATGTTTTGAATGTCTAAAGATGTGTTTTTCCAGATTGTAAAAAAAATTACATAATCTGGAGCGTGCTTCCCATTAGGTTTGCATGTGTTTCAATGAAAAGTAAAAAAACACCACCATAATCTTAATCTCTCTCTTAACTTTCTAACCATATAATTTTTTTCACGTGGTTTTGAGTATGTTAAGGATTTCATCTTTAATTTCTTTTGTTAGTGTATCTATTTTTTGTCAAAAACCAGTGTGTGGTATTTTTGACTTTTTTTTAACCATTCATTGAAATTTCAAATAAATTACAATTTTAGAAACTAGATTCCATTCTACACGGATTCAATTTGGATTTTCGATTAGTGTTAAATTTTTTTAGGAGGAAGCACGCTTAATTTTCTATTTTTTAGGATGTGTCCACTTTGAAAATTAGTAAAAAAATCAATTATTCATAAAAAATTTATTAGAAAAATCAGGGATAAACTACATGGTGTTAGCTAATTTCTCATTGAAGCGATATTTGAAATACTAAAAAAAGTTAACATTTTAGGGGGAGCACACCAAACGCTATGTTATGTTTAAAAAAAAGGACCAATTTGTGTGCTCCCCCTTTTTGAACCCCTTAATCCCAACCATTTTTGAAAAAAATAGTAGTTTAGAAACTAGATTCGGAGCAATACGACTCTTGTATTTGTTGTATCTTCAAATTTTGAGTGTAACTATCTTCAATTTCTCATCTAACATTAGTCTTTCCTAATTTCAGAAAAAAAGTGGCATCTTAAGACCCCCTTTTGGTCCCCCATCTTTGTGCACTTAACCTGCTCTTGGATTCAAAATGGTATGTTTTCATTTTTTGAAATTTGATGTTTGAAATTTTGATGAAAAATGCATTTGAAAACCCCCAAATTGGAAAAGATTGCATATGCATTGTTTAATTTGTAATTGTGAATGAATGTGGTGAATGTGGGGATATGATTGGGTATGGAATGGGATAAGAAATTCAATGGTTATATACATGCCTTGTTTTGGATCCCATTATTCATACTATGTGATATGTGCTTGTATATAAAGCTGTAGAAGCTGAGGAATCCTAGGCTAGAAAAGAGTGGCCTTCGATGCTCATCCATTTGTATGTTAAGCAAGGATGAGTCAAGGAGAGGTTAAAACACGATACAAGGACATTACACTAAAGAAAGATAATCTACGAGACACTTATGTATGTCCAAGCAGATACATGGAAATGACCTTGAAGGACAAATGAAATGCTTTGGCATTTCTAAGATCATGGATCTTGGGATGGACTTGCATATCGATATCAGTGTCATTGAGGACCCCCATGGGATGGGGCATGTTCCTCAACCTTTGCATGGTTGAGACCCATGATGACACTCCATGGCTAGTACTTAGGACAATCCTCTCTTCCTCTTGGACCATGAATTACATATCCATTGGGTGTTGTTATCTCTTGCATATATAGATTTGTGTGTTCTCCCAAATCTTGATGTTGCAATATTGTGTGCTTGTATGATGCTTTATGTATATAATTGGTATGGTTGGATGATCTCATGTGTGTTTGTTAGATGTGATGTTGCATTTGGCATGTGTTTGTATTGAGTGGTGGATGTTACTCTCCTTGGATGTGCTTGGTGAGTCCTTGTATGTGTGTGGTGTTAGCATGCTTATCCAACCACATATGTGGATGTGAGTATGTTGCATTAGCTGAGTCAACTGTCTCCTAGTTCAAAGGGATGATCTTGAGGGTTCCACATGGTTGGGTGGCACTAAACCATTGTTGGGGACTCATAGACTACTTGGAGCATCTTGGAGAGTGTACATGGATTGCATCATATCTCATTTTGATATCATGTCCTTATTATGCTTTGTAGTAAAACAAAAATTCAAGAGCATTGATGTCCTTAGTTGTAAATTGTATATGGTGTAATTGGATAGTGGTTTATTGTATCAAGTTCCATCCTTGGAGGTGATGCAACTCCTTATTCATTTTGGGATAACTAACCTTAAGGTCAAATTGCTTGACTATCCTAAATAAGTTTATTATGTCGATTTGTCATGGAGAAATATAGTCTTTATGTATGCTCCTTATCTTTTTTAATCTAGTGTTATCATGGCTTTGTTAAGGAATTAATACCCTCTCCTAAATGTTAATTTTGGTCATGAAATTTGGTGGTGCTTCCATCCTTTCTTGTTGGCAGTCCCTTAAGGACTTGCCATTTCCTTGTTTGGTTATTTTTTTAGAAAGAGGAGTTTGTCATAGACTGTTAGTTTCCAATTAAAGATTGGAAACCATTCATTACAAAACTTAGTGAAGAGTAAGCAATATCAAGTCTTAAAGACCATGTGGCATAAAATGACAAAGAGATTGTAATTTCCTTAAGGCATTAGTAATTACGTAAAAGTCTGATTGAGAAAGATTATATTCATAACAAACATCGACCATGATGCAATGGGGGTGGCACTAATTTATTAAGAGGAATAAATTAATGATAACAATTAGTCAAAGACCAATGATTATGAATGGGCAGAGGTTCTTAACCATGACATCTTTTCCATTCGCATCCCTTTTGAGGCTTTATAAGGGACCTTTGAGGAATCACACATTCATCCGTCAATCAATAATCATTCTCATTCATCTCTCACATAATATTCTTGGTCTGCATATCCCCTCGAATAATTTTTAAACAACAATAGTATTTATCAACATTGATAGCATTAAGGAACAACAATAGTATCCATCAACATTGACAACATTAAATAATTATATTTGACATTATCACAGATCCGCCATTAAAGTATTGAGGCAACTACAACCAAAAGTTATATCAGCAAGTAAGCATCTTTACATTATTATTCTTTCTATACTTCTGATCGGGCTGTCATAATCCTACAGGTATGAAGATATATCTATATTTCTTGCTTGTCATTCATAAATGTATCATTATGATAGCACTGATTTATATGCAGTCATCACTAACAATGTAATGTGTAGATAGTCATATGCAATTATTCATAATGATGTATCTTGTATGCAATTGTCCATATCCATATGTGATTTATTAACCTCATATGGGAGAAGGAGATAAAAGTGCCAAGAGGCTATTCATGGGTGTTTAGAGGCCTTTGTCACATGATGTATAAAGTACCCATAGTGCAAAGGATGTTTATCACATAGAGGCCTTGTCACATGTGGTATAAGGTAACCATATTGCAAGGATAGTGATGTAATGACCTTGGCTACTTTGATGTAAGGCATCATAAGAGTACCAAGGAGTCTCATAGAGGCCTTGACTCTAAAGGTATTAAGGATACCACTTGAGTCTAAGAATAGGAGATATTAGAGCCCAATGGTGGATAACGGTGACTCTCATCTCACTCCTATAGGCTGTTAATAAGTGACATATGAAGATATAGCAAGTTTGCAATACATATGGATAAAGATCAAAGATCATGTGAAATATCATGATAGTGAATATGCAAGGCATATTGATAATGATCCTAAGAAAAACATGTGAAATGTTAATGATATGCAAGGCATATGGATAGTGATCATAAGAATAACATGTGAAATATGAATGATAGATAATGTGCATTGAGAGCAATCATAAGATTAGTAATAGTGATATGCATTAAAAGTAATCATAGCTTGATGATAGTAATGTTTATTGAAAGTAACCAATAATGAACTAAAGTTATGAATTGGCATTTAATCATAGAAATGATAAAGCAATGTTCTTATAGGTGAATTATATATGTGGTTTTAAATGCAAAAATGTACTAATGTTCTCTTTTTACAAGTTGAAATTTGTGAACAAGGAAAAATGATTTTGATTTGTGACTAGAGGACATTACAAAGTTTTTCTTGGGGGTTGGACCACTTTTCAAGGCATTTGGGAACCATGTGCTTGGCTAATGTGGGGCCCACATATGATTGAGTGCTTGGTCCATATTGTTTTCAAACAACACATGAAACAAGGGGGTTATGCCCCATAGATCACAAAATTAGTATTTACCGTCCTTGCCTTATTCATATTTTTCTTTTTGCACAGTCTAAGTTGCAGGTTGTGATTTAGACATCAAAGTCTAAATTGCAGATTGTGGTTCAAAACCCAAATTTTGAATTGTCAAGAGTGCAAGGGCCCAGGATTGTGTTGGAGTTTTTCCTAAGTGAAGGTTGCATTTCAAACTTTGAAGTCTAAAATGCATGATGTCGTTTAAACTTTGAAGTCCAGATGGTCAAACCTTTGGAACTTAGACTTTCTTTGGCTTTGGTTAGGTCTAAGGAACCAGAGATCAAGCCTTGAAGTCTAAAGTGCACAAAGCATATCATACTTCAAAGTTTGAATCGCATTCCTTTGGTGATAATTTATCTCCTACTTGTGAGGTAAATTGCAGATCGAAGCCCAAAGTTTGAAGGCCAAGGATAAACTTCTTGGAGGCTAGAGTTTGGATTGGGTTGGGTTCATCATATGTGAATTTTTCTTGGACATCGAAGTTTGAAGTGCTTAGAGCACATCGGAATTCAAAGTTTAAGAGGTGGTTCTCTACACTTGGTGTTCAGTGTTGGTTGAACTTTGAGGACTGAAAGGATTGATTGGCGAGTCTTATTGTGACTCAGACTCTAAAGTCTAAAGTCTTGCATCCTCATCCCAAAGGCTCAAGAGGTTGGTGCAAGATGCAGTTTGTAATCTAGGGGTTGAAGTCTGAGTTTGCAAGGAGTATGCAACTTAGACTCTCAAGATCAATTGTTTTAGAAAGGATTTGTTGTGACCTCCACATCATATGCCCCTATCTTTTCAATATTTGGGACCCTTGTCTTTCATTTATCATTGCTATATTTCATTCATCTTTGATATTTTTTGGTTTGGGACAGGCAAATTTGAGTTGTGTTGTCACATTGTTTGACCTAGAGATATTGTCATCCTTTGGTTGTATTTTTAGGTATTAAAAGTTCTTGGTTTAGGGTCTAGGAGTGATTAAACATGTGTTGAAATGACCTAGTCCAATTGCCTAGGTGTTCATGTACTTTTTGGCAAGTGTTAAATTCAAGTTCAATTGATTTCAAGATTCAAGTTCTATATTCTTTTGAATGTCATACTTTACTTGTTATAGTGTAAGTTGCAAATTTCATCCGACCTTGCCACCTAAGAATCTTTAAGCCCAACTTTGTTTATCCATTTGTGTGAGTTTAAATGTGACATTTTAAGCTTTGAGTCCACTTTGTCATGTTTCGTCATTTACCTTGTCACATTCAGTTGTGTCAATGAAATTTGTGTCATTATTTAACCAAGTCACCAAGTCCTTATTAGAGACCCATAGTCGTGTTCAACTCTCAAAATGATTTTGGTTGTCTTGGTTCATCAAAAGGATTTTTTAGTCGAGAATCCTCAATCGTCGGTTGAGTCACCTTTTCATGAGTCATGTTGATATCCCAAGTCTCTTGCCCTTCAGACCTTTTATGTAAAGCTACAAGCATGTAGAGCAGTCAAAGTTCCTAAACCTCAAGACTCTATAGTTTCTTATTACTAGATAACAATACCAAAACTGTGTTTATATATGGTATTTAGGTTCTAGAGTCTGAGAACCAACCCCTTTGAACTTTCAAGTCATTATTACCCTGGCATAGGCAAATTATTAAATTAAAATCAAACTTCGAGTTTCAAAGTTTGAATTCTTCCTTATTCAGACTTAAGCAGCAAAATATCATTCATTTAAAACATGTTCCCAAGCCTCAAATTCAAGCAAATTTCAATCTCTTAATTGAAATTTTGGAAGTCATGTAGTTTGTATTGAAGGTCCACACCCTGAAGACTTACATTCTTGAACTTATGTGTTGAATTTGCAATCACAGGAAGAAAAATTGTTAAGAAAAGCCCGCACCCTGAGGTATAGAGAATTTGGACTTGGTAATCCAAAAGTCATATTCTTAGGACAGTAATTTGGACTCTCTAAAAAAAGTACAAATTTGAAAATATGCAATTCACATTAGGACGTACAAGAACTTTATGGATTCTTCTACTATCATACAATCCAGTAGTTTAATTCCATTACTATTTATATTGTTGTTCGATGAAGAATTCATACTTTTGATGGGTGTAGGTTCATATATGGCATGATAATTTATTTATTTTTATGTTTTCGTTGTAGGTGTTGATAAGGGAAGCTCGGCCTTAGCTTCACTGCTAGGGATATTGATTAATACAGTTGGTTTTGTGACCATATTAGCTGCAAGAATTCCTCAAACCATTGCCAAAGCTCAAAATACTGAATGGGTGGAAGTTAACTAGAAAGCTAATGATATGAACACATTGCCATTCAAATCAAGGTGCAAATCATGAAAGTTTCATGCTGCCTTCTCAATTGCATGAGTTTTATCTAATCAGTTTACAAATTCTTCTATCATAATATGAATCTCTGCTTTGGCTATACGATCATTCATGACATGATGTGAATTCTCAAAGTGAATAAAGGCACCCCAATCCTTTACATCATACAAACATAGAAAGTAAGGAAGTTTGCAGTATGTAACATGGAGAAATTATTATTCAAGATTCTATCACCTACCCTTTTGACAGGTCATGTTTGAATATATGGGAGAAATTGAGAATATGAAGGTTTGGCCTTGGTCGATTTGGACTTTTGAGTTAGAATTACATGTCCTCCTTTCGGGCCTCGAAGTTCGACCAATACTGAACACCAAGCGTAGATGAACCACATCTCAAACATCAGAGTCTAATGTGCACTAAGCACTTTGGACTTGTGGTCTTAGGAACATATCACACATAATGAACACAAACCTAGTTTAGACTTTGGCCTCCAAGAAGTGGTGCAGGAGCACCAAGACATCAGGGTTTTGTTTGATCTTCAAGTAGTTGTTTGGTTTAAAAAGGTCCTTGAGACCATTAAATGTTGTAATGAGGCTTGAAAGCCATGCATGTAAATGGACTATGTCCAAATAGCTAGAATCTATTCTCATGTGGTAAGTCCTAATGAGGACAGTCATGTAGTAAGAGGTAGTCATAGGTTTCTTTGCATTTTGTAGCCTTCCTAAAGTGTGTAGGAGGCAATCTTTGTGGTTAGAAGCATGTCAAGGTTAGAATATATGTTAGGACCTAGTGCTAGGTTAACTAAATGTTAGAGAGCATCTTTCTAAACTTAAAACAGTCGGTAAAAGAAGACAGTTACAAAAAAAATCTTTAGTGCTGCAGTTAGAAATTAGAAAAAACTTGATGGTGGGGATAGTTTCTTGGACCCCAAACGACTTCTTTCGAATGTATGAGGCTTTTTTGAAGCCAGGGGGGATTGATTGTAAGGAGAAGATTCAAGGGATTTGAAAGAAATAACAAAAACCATTGTTTCCTGCCCTTTTTCTGTATTTTCTGTATTCTTATGCATTTTTGAGCCCATACTACTGTACTGTACGGCCGTGTTGAGGAATGTTGGATGATTGGGAGTAAAGCATGATGAGGTGACTATCCATTGAAGCAAGTTTGGGCTCTTGACATTGAGTGAAAAGCATAATATGATTGTAGAACTTCATACTGCCCCTTGAAATTGCTGTCTCCATAAGTTATTCGCTGTTTTCCTAAGAAATCCGTACCTATATGGAACTGTCATAGCACATGGGCATGTTGGATGGATAGTAGATTGAAATAGCTTTGTGTTGAATCTTGTTTGGGCTCTTGACATTAATCTTGGTGTGAGAAATTGTTGTTCTACTGTTGACTATCCTAAAACCTAGATTAGGGTTCTTCTGAATAGCCTGATGGAACTCTCCCCATTCCATTGATCTTTTTCTGTTTCTACTCAATGGAATGGGTTGTAGACTAGTTAATGCAAGGGCTTGTGAGGAATGTGGAGGCAGGAGAATGGTGTAGGGTGAGTTTGGCATGTAAATGACCCTACAAAACCATGGTTAGGGATTCAGAGAAGGACAATAGCAACTAGGTAAATCTGGGGTGTTATTGCTTTGTCAATGAAGACAGTAGGTATGCTTGGCCTATTGTTGATTAGGCATGTTGTAAGAGGTTGAGATTGTACTAATAGAGATCACCATGAGAAGGATATGGTGACTATTATTCCATTGGAGTAATAAGGTTATGACTTTTTTTTGAAGACATTGGCAAGACTGCTGTCCTGCAGACCCTGCATAGTGGGTTAGATGGTATGTTAGCTTGAGTTAGGCATCTTGGAAGGTGTGCCCTGAAGTCCTCCCTCTCTTTGATGTCAAGAACAAGTTGTTATGGTGTTGAAACCCTTCCTTGTAAGAAGGCTGATCTCAGTTAGAGACAATGCACTTGGTGAGTTATGGCATTGAAGGTTTGAACTGTCCTTCAACAGAGATAGGTTGTTGGTATCTTATGAAGTTGTCAACATCAAGAAGTTTCTCCTTGGCATTTAGACTGGGCTTTAGACTACAAGTAACCTCACGAGTAGGAGATAACCAACCATCGAGGTAATGCGATTCAGACTTTAGAGTTCAATTGCATTTCAAACTTTAGGGTTTGATCTCCACTTCACTGAACCTAATAAGAGCCAAAGCAAGTCCAAGCTCTAAAGGTTTGACCCTCTAGAATTTGGAGTCCAAACGACATCATGCACTTTAGACTTTAGAGTTTGAAATGCAACCTTCACTTAGGAAAAACTTCAACACAAGACTGAGCCCTTGCACTCCTAGTAATTCATACTTTGGGGTTTGAACCATAGTCTGTAATTTGGACTATAGGGTTTGAATCACAACCTGCAACTCAGACTATGTAGAAAATATGAATAAGGTAGGGACGAGCATTAATTTTGTGATCTACGGGGTATAACTCCCTTGTTTCACATGCTATTCAAAAACAATCTAACCAAACACTTGGGCATATGGGGATCCCATGTCGACCAAGGCCAAGGTTCCCAAATGCCTTGAAAAGTGGTCCAAACTCCAAGATAAACCTCCTCTTTCTTAAGAATAACCAAACAAGGAAATGGCAAGTCCTTAAGCGAATGCAAACAAGAGAGGATGGAAGCAACACCAAATCTCATGACCATAATTAACATTTAGGAGAGGGTACTGATTCCCTGATAAAGCTGTGATATCATTGGATTAAAAAGGTACGGAAGCGTACATAAAGACTATGTTTCTCCATGACAAATCAACATAATAAACTTATTTAGGATAGTCATAAGCAATCTGACCTTCAATTTGGTTATCCCAAAATGAATAAGGAGTTACATCACCTCCAAGGGTGGAACTTAATATAATAAACCAATGTCCATTTGCAACATATACAATTTATAGATAAGGGCATTGAAGGTCCTAAATTTTCATTTTTCTACAAAACATAGTAATAATATGATATCAAAATAAGAGATGATGGGGTCCACACACACTCTCCAAGATGCTCCAAGTAGTCCACAAGTCCCCAGTGGTGGTTCAACACCACCCAACCATTTGGAACCCTCATGCCCACCCCTCTAAACTAGGAGACAACCGACTCAGGTAGTCCAACACACTCACATCCACATACAAGATTAGACAAGTACACTAACCCCACACACATACAAGGACTCACCGAGCACATCCAAGGAGAGTAACATCCACCACTCAATACAAACACATGCCAAATGTAACATCACATTCGATAAACACACATGAGAAGATCATCCAACTGTATCAAGTATATACATAAAGCATCATATCAGCACAAAATATCGCAACACCAAGATTTGGAAGAACACACAAATCCCCATGTGCAAGAGATCACAACACCCAATGGATATGCAATCCATGGTACAAGAGGAAGAGAGCTATCCTAAGTAATAGCCATGGAGTATCATTGTGGGTCTCAACCACACAAAGTTTGAGGAGCATGCCCCCATCCCATGGAGGTCCTCAACAACACTAGTATCGATATGCAAGTCCATCCCAAGTTCCATGGTCTCATAAATACTAGAGCATCCCGCCTGTCCTTCGTGGTCCTTTCCACATATCCTATTGGGTATATGGAAGTGTCTTGTGGATTATGTTTCTTTAGTGTGCACTTTGTGAATTTTCCCATTCATTTTAATTGCATCTTATTTTAACCTCTCCTTGCCTCATCCTTGCTCAATATACAAGCAGATGGGCATGAGAGTCCACTCCATTCTAGCCTAGGATTCCTCAACTCCTATGACTACATATACAAGCACATATTGAACAATGTATGGATAATGGGATCCTAAACAAGGCATGCATATAACCGTTGAATTTCCTATCCCATTCCATACCCAATCATATCCCCACATTCAACACATTCATTCACAATTACAAATTAAACAATGCACAAGCAATCTTTTCCAATTTGGGGGTTTTCAAATGCATTTTTCATCAAAATTTCAAACATCAAAATTTGAAAATGCAAGCATACCCTTTTGAAGACAAGGGAAAGGAAAACATTATTTTTCAATCACATACAAAATTTAGGAAAATTTTGCCATAGTTTCAATGTAAAATGCAAATTTTCAAAATACATAAAATGGAGATTGTTGAATCAATTTCCATTGATTCAACAACCCTCCCCAAGAAATCTTTTCTACAATGAAATTCAATGCAAACAATTAAGGTGGACATGGAATAAATGAAAGAAATGTTAAGCACAAAGAGGGAGAATGAAACCCTTACCTCCCACCAAATACACCACAAGCAAGGAAGAGGAAATATTGCCCAAAGAGAAACTCCCTCCACAATCATATGCAAGCAAATCCTCCACAACCCCCACCGATATCGAAGAGCTACATTTCCAAATCTTCCATTCTAGAGTAGCCCCCAAAAGCAATTCCCAAAGGAGAGAGGAAGCCAAATGAAACAAAAGCCCCTTTGCCCCTAAAATCCAATACCCAATATGGGCTTTTTTCTTGTTTTTATTAAAAGGCAATTTCCAGAAGCTCTTTTTTATTTTCAACAATAAAAATAACAATTATTTTTATTAAAAAATAACTTTCACAATTCTTTTTACAAAACAAGATTATTTTTTAATTAAATAATTTCAATGCTAGACACAAGAGAGAACATTCACTTTTGTGAAAATAAAAGATATGAATTTTTGACTAGAGCATGGTTCATTAAGTAACCATTGAGATCAATTTTACACATCAAAACATTTAAAATTACCATTAATACATCACTAGCATAAATCCTTTTTTTTGACACAATAAATTTACAGAAATTAATTAAATCACAAGAATCAAACAATTTTATGGAAAAATAATTAAATAAAATAGTCATGGAAATTGGGAAAATGCACTAGTACCATTATGAGTTTCCACATGACTCAAGGATCCGTAATCATTAGATTCAAATTAAGACTTATAGGGTCACACAGGATACATCTCGTGGCTTGACTTCAAGTGAGACAAGAAACAAATAAAACATAACACATTTACCCAAACTAACTGTCTCAAATTTAAATCATTATTGGGGATAACCTATGCTTGCACACTCAAGGAAAATATTAGGTGGACTTGTCCAATACAAAATAACCAAAGCACGACATAAATATCCGCCAATGATATAATATAAAAATATAAATCCACTAGAAATCATCAACTCACTAGCATAATTCAAGTATAGAAATCATAGATACATAATCACAATGTTGAACGCACTAAGCATAAGTAAAATCATATATCAACATGAAAATATTGGAATTGAAACACAACTAAGTCCAACACATAAATCCACACATATAATCCATATATAAAATCCATACACCTCGATGATAATCCACATGAACATCATTAGTAAGTATAATATAACACCAAAATATAAAATGAGGCTAGCATATACATATCCACATAAGTGAATTCAATCACATGATCCATACACCTCGATGGAAATACAAAAATAACATCATCGGTAGTATGGTAAAGTATCAAAGCCAAAATAGATCACTAGAATGAGGCACATATGCCTAGGGCCTTACATTCCCCTCCCCTAAAACTAGGCTTACTCTTGGAAGCTTGCAAAAAGATGAGGATAAAGAACCCACAACTGCATAGTATAATTCCAAGTAGCTGTTGACTCATCAAGATGATCCCACTAGACCTTTACTTTGTCCAGATCTCATCCCTGAAGTGGTGCAGGAGCACCCCTACAAGACAGGATATAGGTTCATTGTCCGCATGACAGGACATTAGTCTATTTTTAGCATGTTTGACTTCATAATGTAATAAGGTCCATTGGACCAATGCATATGTATTAGATCAGCCTAGGAGAGTGTGCAGACAGTTAGAGCTCGTGATCAGGTAGTATGAGCTGTCTTCTCCCAGCCGCTTGGAAGCTCCCAGCCACTGGGAACCGAGTTGGTAGTACTCGTAGGATATTGCTATAAATAACTCAGATCAGTTAGGGTTTGATATCATATCATATCAGAGAGTAGTAGTTGTGTTATGTTGTACTGGTGATTGTGTGAGATCCAGGGATCAGTCCAGACATTGTGAAACTTTGTTATAGAAACAGGACATTTGTGTTTCATTTAAATAAGATCTCATCAATTGCATTATCTGATTTATCAGCTGGTTAGGTTTTGATTTCTGTTCTGATTACAGGTTAATGGATTCTTTCAACCCTTCCACCGGTTGATTCTGTGAATCGGTGGAATGGTCATGTATGATAGTTTAGTTTGCATTTTAGTTTTCTGTTTATGCATTTCATTGTGTGGGAAATCGATTGGTAGCATGCTGTGAATCAACCTAGCATCCTCATGTGCTAGGATTTAGGAAGATAAACTGTTAAGTTTTGATCTGAAGGTGATCCGGCCTGATCATCATATTTTCTTTGTAAAATTGTGCGGTTCTGTGAGTTTGCATGCAGCAGACGGATATACAGGAATCTGCATGTGCTTTTCCAGACGGAGTGAATCGCATCGTCATCTGTGAGTATATCGCTATCCGGATCGGGTTATGAAGCTGACGAAGACTGTATGTTTTAAGTGCATCAGGATGATATAAGTTGGATATATACTCAGTGTGTATATCGTCATCAGGATCGTCTTTCGTGTGTACCCATCATCCGCATATCGCTATCGTATGCGGGAGGGAAAAATCATTTTTTTGGCTAAGGACAGGAGGTTCTTAAAAGTCGTCATCAGGATCTTAAAGGTCATCATCAGGATATGTATAATATCACCTGACATTTTATTATCATGCTGCGGAGGATGTAAGAGTCTTATAACCAGGTGACATCATCATCAGGTGCATGTGACGTCATCGTCATCAGGATATTGCGAATATCACCCGATGCAGATTTATCCTGCTAACGTTAAGTGTTTCGACATCGGTAGGAGTAATAGCGTTGGGGAGACCTTTTTCGGCTTAGCCGATAGAAGAAGTGTTGCCGATAGGCAACTTGACCGATGAAAAGAGATATCGGGGTGATATCGGACATCGGGACAGAGTGTTGGAGTCCGACCGATAATCCAAGTCTGGCCGATCGGTATAGGACCGATATATTCATCGGGGTGACATTAGTCATCGAGGGTAAGACATTTCCCCTTGGCCGATGAACCATCTCTCGCCGATAGGCGATAAGGAAGTGAACAGTGGTCAGCAGGAGGATATTTCATGCCTCTTTGAAATATGATGATGCTGTCTGTGTTAGCAAGAAATATGATGATGATGATAAGCTGATAGGATTTTAACATGCTGGTTGTATTAATGACTCCTCCTTCCCATTTGTAAGCTTCTGTTGCATTTTACTCTGCATCATAGTGGTATCAGAGCAAAGGAAGGATCTTCTGGAAAAGATCAGAATATAGCAGGATGTCAGGTGACGAAGGAACATCTGAAATTCTGGCAAGGATGACCAACGTTGAGTTGGCAGTTCTGGTGAAGAAATAGATTGCAGAGAGCAAGGCCGTGAAGGCTCAGAATCAGGAATTGAAGGATGAGTTAGCGAAGTTGAGGAGCAGAGTAGGTTCTGGTAGAGAAGAAGATAGGGAAGAAGAAGAGATCCCTAGTTGGAACGAGGAGGTCGTTCCTGCAGACCAGAGACCACTGTTGAACGCCCTCAAGGCCATGGAGAGGAGAACCATGGATGTGAAACTGGATTTGCCAGTGTTTATAGGAAAGATGGAACCTGATTTAGTGATGGAGTGGATAGACTCCTTGAACAATTTCTTTGAAACAGAGGAGATACCAGAACAACAGAGGGTGAAAATAGCCCAGTCAAAAATGAAAGAAGCTGCCTTGACATGGTGGAATTTCGTCCAAGATGATAGAGTACAGGAAGGAAAGCGTAGAGTCGCTACATGGAAGAAGATGATGGCATTAGTAAAGGAAGCCTATGTCCCATTGGATTACAGTATCCAATTACACAAGAGGAAGCAAAACTTGAAGCAGAAGGAGCTAGATGTCAGCTCATACACAGAAGAATTCATGAAACTTTGTATGAAAACAAAGGTAAAGGAAAGTGAAGAAGAGAAGGTAGCCAGATTCCTTAATGGATTGAGGTTCAGCATTCAGGAAGATTTAAGTCTGCATAATCCAGATACAGTTCAGAAATGCTTTCAGTTGGCATTGAAAGTGGAAGAGAAGTTAAAGAGAAAACAAGAACAACACAATAGAGGAAGAGGAAGACAACAAAGGGGTGGAAGAGGTCCTTTTAGAGGTAGAGGACATGGACATGGATATCAAGGAGAATCCAGTCATGACAATAGTAAGGGAAACAATAGTCAGAACCAGGGGAAAAATTATAGTCAACAAGGAAACTTTAGAGGTAGAAGACCTTTCAGAGGAAGATCCCAGGGCAGAGGATCCATCGGATGTTATAACTGTAACAAAGAAGGCCATATAGCCAACAGATGTCCAGAAAAGGCCACAAGCTCAACAGGAGAAAGGAGAACAAATCTGATCCAAGAACCTGATAATCAAAGTATGACAGGCTCTAATGCTCTTCAGAGTGTGAATGCTCCTGATAATTGTGGATACCCAGAAAGTGGAGAGTCTCTAATGATGAGAAGAACAATGACTACCATGAAGGTACTTTACAAAGAATCCCCTCAAAGAAAGTCTCTTTTCAGGACTATTTGCAAAGCAGGAGGTAAGGCATGTAAAGTTTTGATTGATTCTAGTTCTACTGAAAATTTTGTGTCTGAAGAAATGGTGACAAAGCTTAAGCTTAGGAGATTGCCTCACCCATCCCCATATAAAGTCTCATGGCTTACCCAAGGTCAGCAGACAACTGTAGAAGAGCAGGCTTGGGTAGAATTTCAGATTGGAGCATATAAGGATAAGTTGTTGTTTGACATTACCACGATGGATGCTTGCAATCTTTTATTTGGTAGACCATGGCAGTATGATTTGAAGGCACAACATGATGGTGTTAGAAACATCTATACAATCACTAAAGATGGTAAGGTTATAAAGTTACTACCATTGACAGAGAAGGAGGAGAAATCTAAAGGAAAAGAAGTGAAGGTAATGCTAATGGAAGGTAAACAGTTCATGAAAGAAGTAGCAGCAGAAGGTGCAGTTGCATATGCCCTAATCCCATGTATGAGGGTGAATAAAGAACAGCAGCAAGAAGTCAAGGAAGAGAAGAAGCAAAGGTTCATAGACCCAGCTATCCAAGAGCTATTGGATAAGTACAAAGGTATCATCTCAGAAGGAATGCCAAGATCCCTACCACCTGTCAGGGATATCAGTCACTGCATAGACTTAATTCTAGGGTCAACACTTCCAAACAAAGCAGCCTATAAGCTAACTCCAGAACAGAATGCAGAAGTAGCCAGACAAATTGAAGAATTATTGGATTCAGGTCTGATTGGGAAAAGTTTAAGTCCATGTGCAGTACCAGCTGTACTAGCACCAAAGAAGGAAGGTACTTGGAGGCTTTGCACAGATTCCAAAGCTATTAACAAGATCACAATCAGGTATAGGTTTCCAATCCCTAGGATAGAGGATTTACTTGACTGTTTGGGAGGTGCTAAGTATTTTACAAAAATAGATTTGAAGAGTGGATATCATCAGATCAGGATTAGGCCAGGAGATGAATGGAAAACAACATTCAAAACTAATGAAGGGTTATATGAGTGGAAGGTTATGCCTTTTGGTTTATCTAATGCACCTAGTACTTTTATGAGGTTGATGAATGAGGTTTTGAAAGCGTTCATTGGTAAGTTTGTCATAGTATATCTAGATGACATTCTGATTTTCAGCAACACAAAAGAAGAACATCTCAGACACATAGATTTGGTTCTTAAGAGGTTACATGAAGAGCAGCTGATGATAAATTTAGACAAGTGTTTGTTCATGCAAGAGGAGATCACATATTTGGGTTTTGTCATTTCACAAGGAAAGTTACAAATGGATAAGGAGAAGGTAAGTGCCATATTGTCTTGGCCAACCCCAAAGACTATGAATGACGTCAGAAGTTTCCATGGGTTAGCAACCTTCTACAAGAAGTTTATAAGAGGGTTTAGTCATATTTGTGCACCCATGCTTGATACCATCAAAGGAGGACAGAAGTGCAGATTTGTTTGGACTCAAAGAGCAGATGATTCTTTTGAAACATTGAAGAAGAAAGTGGCACAGCAGCCAGTCCTTGCACTTCCAGACTTTAACAAAATCTTTCAGGTGGAATGTGATGCCAGTCACATGGCCATTGGAGCAGTACTCAGCCAAGAAGGTAGACCTATTGCATTTTTCAGTGAGAAGCTCAATGATGCTAAAAAGAGGTATTCCTCATATGATTTGGAAATGTATGCTTTAGTTCAGTCACTCAAGAAATGGAGGCATTACTTGATGCCAAAGGAATTCATAGTATTCACAGATAACCAGGCTCTGAGTCTCATAAACAGCCAGGAAAAGCTGAACCACAGACACATGAAATGGGTAGAAACCTTACAAGCGTTTACTTTTACATTGAAGCATAAGAAAGGAGTCAAGAATAAAGTTGCAGATGCTTTGAGCAGGAGAGTTCTAACAGTCAACCAGATTCAGTTAGAAAGTGTTGGCATTGATTCACTAAAGACCATGTATGAGACTGATGAAGATTTTGGGGAGACATATCATGTATGTACTTCTTTTGGAGAGAAATATCATGCTGAATTCTCTGAATTTTTGATTCAGGATGGATTGTTGTTCAAAGGTGGACAGTTATGTATTCCAAGGTGTTCTATGAGGTTAAACATCATTAAGGAGAAACATTGTGGAGCTATGGCAGGTCATTTTGGTCTAGATAAGACTCTTGATCTTGTCTGAAGACATTACTTTTGGCCTAAGTTACAATCAGATGTCAGAAAGTTTGTAGAGACATGTGTGATATGTCAGCAAGCTAAAGGCAGGTCAACTAATGCAGGTTTATATCAGCCCTTACCCATTCCTTCCAGACCATGGGAAAGCATAAGTATGGATTTTGTCTTGGGTTTACCAAGGACAAGGAAAGGGTTTGACAGTGTTTTCGTTGTAGTGGATAGATTCAGCAAAATGGCACATTTCTTGCCATGCAAAACCACTGCTGATGCTTCATACATTGCAGATTTGTTTTTCAGGGAGATTGTCAGAATCCATGGATTGCCATTGAGCATAGTGTCAGATAGGGATGTGAAGTTTATTGGTCACTTCTGGAGAACTCTTTGGAAGAAACTTGGAACAAATTTGTCTTTTTCCTCTGCATATCATCCTCAAACGGATGGACAGACTGAAGTAGTGAACCGTTCCTTAGGAAATTTGCGTAGATGTTTGACAAAACAACATGGAGAAAAGTGGGATAATATTCTATCTCAAGCTGAATTTTCCTATAATGTCAATAGGAGCACAGGGAAATCACCTTTCCAGATAGTTTATGGTATGCATCCAAGAGGAATTTTGGAATTAAGAGATCTACCTATAGTAGACCCTGTTAGTGCAGAAGGAGAAGCTTTTGCAGAAGCCATCAAAGAGGTTCATGATCAAGTCAAGACCCAACTGCAACAAACCACCTTGAAGTATAAGGAATATGCTGATAAAAAGAAGAAGGATGTTCAGTTTGATGTTGGAGATTTGGTATGGGTTCATTTGAAGAAGGATAGACTTCCTAAGGGAAAATATACTAAACTCATGCAGAGAAAAGTTGGACCATGTCAGATCTTGCACAAGCATGGACAGAATGCTTATGAGATACAACTCCCCTCTGATCTTGGTTTGTCCCCTATATTCAATGTATGTGATTTAACTCCATACAAGTCTTATCCAGATGCAGATCAGGATCTCCTACAGGATCCAGTCCATGATAACATTCCCAAGCATGATCCTCCATAGTTGCAGAAGGTTTTGGACACCAGAGTGGTCAAACAGACCCGGAACAAACAGTACTTGGAGTATCTAGTCTCTTGGAAGGGAAAACCTAATTCTGAAGCAGTCTGGATGACCGAAGAGCAGATCCAGAAACATGGTGCAGATCTTCATACTCTCATCTCAAGTGGACTTGAGATTTCTTCTTCTGGGGAGTATGGTGCAGGAGCACCCCTACAAGACAGGATATAGGTTCATTGTCTGCATGACAGGACATTAGTCTATTTTTAGCATGTTTGACTTCATAATGTAATAAGGTCCATTGGACCAATGCATATGTATTAGATCAGCCTAGGAGAGTGTGCAGGCAGTTAGAGCTCGTGATCAGGTAGTATGAGCTGTCTTCTCCCAGCCGCTTGGAAGCTCCCAGCCGCTGGGAACCGAGTTGGTAGTACTCGTAGGATATTGCTATAAATAACTGAGATCAGTTAGGGTTTGATATCATATCATATCAGAGAGTAGTAGTTGTGTTATGTTGTACTGGTGATTGTGTGAGATCCAGGGATCAGTCCAGACATTGTGAAACTTTGTTGTAGAAACAGGACATTTGTGTTTCATTTAAATAAGATCTCATCAATTGCAATATCTGATTTATCAGCTGGTCAGGTTTTGATTTCTGTTCTGATTACAGGTTAATGGATTCTTTCAACCCTTCCACCGGTTGATTCTGTGAATCAGTGGAATGGTCATGTATGATAGTTTAGTTTGCATTTTAGTTTTCTGTTTATGCATTTCATTGCGTGGGAAATCGATTGGTAGCATGCTGTGAATCAACCTAGCATCCTCATGTGCTAGGATTTAGGAAGATAAACTGTTAAGTTTTGATCTGAAGGTGATCCGGCCCGATCATCATATTTTCTTTGTAAAATTGTGCGGTTCTGTGAGTTTGCATGCAGCAGACGGATATACAGGAATCTGCATGTGCTTTTCCAGACGGAGTGAATCGCATCGTCATCTGTGAGTATATCGCTATTCGGATCGGGTTATGAAGCTGATGAAGACTGTATGTTTTAAGTGCATCAGGATGATATAAGTTGGATATATACTCAGTGTGTATATCATCATCAGGATCATCTTTCGTGTGTACCCATCATCCGCATATCGCTATCGTATGCAGGAGGGAAAAATCATTTTTTTGGCTAAGGACAGGAGGTTCTTAAAAGTTGTCATCAGGATCTTAAAGGTCATCATCAGGATATGTATAATATCACCTGACATTTTATTATCATGCTGCGGAGGATGTAAGAGTCTTATAACCGGGTGACATCATCATCAGGTGCATGTGACGTCATCGTCATCAGGATATTGCGAATATCACCCGATGCAGATTTATCTTGCTGACGTTAAGTGTTTCGGCATCGGTAGGAGTAATAGCGTCGGGGAGACCTTTTTCGGCTTGGCCGATAGAAGAAGTGTTGCCGATAGGCAACCTGACCGATGAAAAGAGATATCGAGGTGATATCGGACATCGGGACAGAGTGTTGGAGTCCGGCCGATAAGCCAAGTCTGGCCGATCGGTATAGGACCGATATATTCATCAGGGTGACATTAGTCATTGGGGGTAAGACATTTCCCCTTGGCCGATGAACCATCTCTCGCCGATAGGCGATAAGGAAGTGAACAGTGGTCAGCAGGAGGATATTTCATGCCTCTTTGAAATATGATGATGCTGTCTGTGTTAGCAAGAAATATGATGATGATGATAAGCCGATAGGATTTTAACATGCTGGTTGTATTAATGACTCCTCCTTCCCATTTGTAAGCTTTTGTTGCGTTTTACTCTGCATCATGAAGCCTCAAACTTTGAGGTTCTATAATATGGACAGGATCCAAAGAAAGTTGTCTGACCTCCTTGACCTACAAAGCATCCCAATTAAGAACATGGGTCATATATTGAACATACTACCTCAAAATAGAAACATGAAACACATCATGGATGCGTGAGTGACTAGGTGGTAAGGCAAACCATTAAGCAACTCGACCTATCTTCTTGAGGATCTCAAAACATCTTACAAAATGTGGTACAATCTTAGAACCTTTTTCATAATAGATCAAGCTCTTATGTGATCACAATCTCAAGAACACATGGTCACCAATTGAGAAGTGTCGATCCAATCTCTTGGCATGAGAATAATTCTTCTGCCTACCTTAAACAATCAACAAATTCTATCTAATTCAAACAACCTGCTACTCCATATCTTGAAGCATCTCTAGGCAAGGGCCATGCAATCCTTAATCCTATCCCAACTTAATGGAGTTTGACAAGGATTTCCATACAAATATTGCAATAGTCCCATGCCAAGAGAACTATGATACTCAATGTTATACATGAACTCAACTAGGTATAGATAATCCTCCCACTTGGATTTCTAGTCCATAATATACATACGAAGCATATCCTCAAGAACATGATTCATCCTTTTAGTTTGACCATTAACATTTGGGTGACAAGCTAAGCTAAAGTTTATTTTCGTACTCAACACATGCTACAAAGAAGTCCACAATGATGATGTGAACATGGGATAATGATTAAGATAATCTAGCGAGGCACTCCATGCAAGTGAACGACATCCTCCATGAAGATGTGCTAGTGACATAACATTATAGAATATCATCATGGGTGAAAAGTGGGCAACCTTGGTCAGCTTCTCTACCATCACCATAATTGTGTCACTATGACAAGTAGATAGATGCAATCCAACAATGAAGTCCATCAAAATTGTATCCCACTTCCACTTTAGAATGTCATGTGGTTGCAAAAGTCCTATGAAATGTTGGTGTTTTGCCTTAACCCTTTGGTACTCAAGGCACCTACCAACAAACTTAGTAA
This sequence comes from Cunninghamia lanceolata, assembly GCA_027924645.1. Lineage (NCBI taxonomy): Eukaryota > Viridiplantae > Streptophyta > Pinopsida > Cupressales > Cupressaceae > Cunninghamia > Cunninghamia lanceolata. The sequence continues at coordinate 2,528,576 of BSBN01000876.1, read as the reverse complement.
TATTTCTTCTCATTCTTTCCAACTAAAACAATTGATGTAGGTTGGCATACATCTTCTTAACACTAGGGTGTACTACATATGATGCATGATGTACTTCAAACATCACCACAATGTGAAGATCACCAATTACTAGGACATAAATATGACCAAGATGTCACAATAGTCCATCAAACTCAAGAGAGAAACTAGAATACTTTCCCACAAGGGCCCTTTGAGACTCAATATTTGATTGAACCTCTTGATACCATGGATATGCAAGAAGATATTCAAGGACTGTAAATCCATACTTAAGGACATAATAGAGACTTCATGCTACCTCCTACTCAAAACATCCATGAAAAAATTCTCTTTCCCTTTGGTGTAATGAACACCAAAGTCATACTTGCAAATAAATTCCATCCATTGAAGTTAATGAGCATTCAAATTTGGCTACATAAAGATGTATTTAAGGCTACGATGATCCATATGCAACTTAAATCAATGGCCTAAAATAAAACGTCTCTAGTGTGCTAGTGCATGGATGACTGCTGCCAACTCAAGATCATAGGTTAGGTAAATAAACTCATGGTCCTTAATCTTGCATGAATCATAAGAAATCACCCAGTCCTCTTGCATGAGGACAACCCCTACGCATCCAATGAATCATCGATGCAAACCTTAAAATCTACTATAGGATCATGCACTACAAGGATTGGTGAACTTGTTAGCTACTCCTTAAGGATTTGGAATGCTCTCTCACACTACTCCAACCAAACAAATTTATTTCCTTTCCAATGAAGAGAGGTAATGGGATGAGCCACTCTCAAGAAGATGACAAATTGGTAGTAATAACCCACTAATCCCATGAAACTATAAACCTCAACTACATTTGTAGGGCTGACCAATCCATAATGTAAGATTTAGCTATGGAGATAGCCACCCAAGATCTAGAGGCCTAATGGAAAGCATAAAGGAATGAGAAGATCAATATGACAAGAATAAACTGTATTCCTATCAAAGAATGCAAATACAACAATATACAACAATATACAACCATCACATTATGATGTGAGGTACCTTGTTTATAAAGGCAAGGTTGAGATGTAGGATGAAGTAGGATAGTGACAAGTGTCTTAATCTTATGACATGAGACAACTAGAGGATAAGAGGCCAACTAGTTGATAAGATCACATGTGTAGGATAAGATAACATGACAACTTAGAATTATCTAGACTTATCCTAAGTAAACTTAACATGTGAACATGTGTGAATAGGTCTAGACTAATGACTAGTTAGATAATTTACCTTATTCACACTACAAGGAGAAACTAGATAGGACATACCCCTGTTCACACCAATACATAATAGTCTCAATCTTTGAGGGATCCACCACAATACCCTCACCAAATATAAAATATCCCAAATACTTCACCATAGTCTAGAAAAACTTGCACTTTGCTAAGTTACCAAAAAGTAGGTTCTCCCACAAGCATTATAGAACTTGGCACAAATAAACCTCATGCTCCTCCATTATCCTTGAATAAATCAGAATATCATCAAGGAATAAAACACAAATCGGTCTAGAAAGGTACAAAACAATCCATTCATGAGGCTCATGAACACTGATAGAGCATTGGTCAACCTGAATGACACCGCAGTGAACTCATAGTGCCCATAACAAGTTCAAAAATTATTCTGATAAATATTTGCCTCATGGATACGAAGTTGCTGGTAACCAAACTTTAGATTGATATTGGAGAACACCCTTGATCCCCTCATTTGATCAAACAAATCATCAATCGGTGGCAAGGGATATCAGTTCTTCATCGTCACCTTATTTAGCTATTGGTAATCAATGCACAAAGGTACCCATCCTTCTTCATGAAGATAATAGGTGCACCTAAATGAGATATAGTGGGATGAATATGACCTTTTTCTAGCAATTCTTCTAACTACAACAAGATCACTAAGATCTTGAGTGGTCATCTTCTATGGCACATGGGAAATATGATCTTCTCTAGGGATAAGATCAATATGAAAGTCAACATCTCACTTCAGTAGCATACCAAGAATGCCACTCAAAAAGACATTTGCATACTCATTTAAGAATGGGTGATCATCGAGGGTAACATCAGGACATTCATTATTATGGAAAAAAACTAGCACCCCTTCCACATGCTCTTCTTTAGCTGCATGGCTAAGATCATACAAAGAGAGATGGGTCTCTAAATTCCTACTATCTCCACTTGATTTCCAAGATCATCGATACACTTAATAGTCTTTTAGTGATAATCAAATCTCACTTGATGATCATCAAGCTAGTTGATGCAGAGCAGGGTGGAGGCTAACAACAGAATCTCAAATGAAGAAACTTTGCAATTTTGGAACCGTAACTTGGTGGGTTTTCTCACAAACTCTTCAACTTCCCTAGTAGTACTCCAAACAGGGTTTTTTCACCATAACTTTCAGAGAAGGCCTCAAACCTAGAAACAAAACACCATTAAATATATGCTTTGTGCCATTTTACAAGATATCAAAATTTTGGATAGGGTTGTTTTGGAACAAAACCCTCTAAAATTGACTGTTACAATTCATCATTAGGCCAATTAGGACAACAAAAGGGGTATTTTTGACATAATTTTCAGGACCAACTCAAAACCATGAACTAAAAACTATTTTGGATACCCATTATCCTCTGACACAACATACTTCAAGTGCAGGTGGAGGTGCTTTAGACCAAGACCTTTAAAAATTAACTTTTCTTCTGCCAATTAGACAAAAAAAAAGGAAATCCGACCTAGGGCATCACCAAAACACATGAAAACCAAAACCCTGGAACATGAAATCTTAGAATAAGTAAATACACACAAAAATACTCCATCTCACAAGATTTCAGATTTTTCCACCATGGGAATGGTGAGAAATTACATTTTGAAGTCTACTAGAAACCCTAACTAGGGTTCTAGACAGTTTTTAGTAAATCACCTATAACTTTCTCCAAACTCAATGAAAAACCACCAAACCAGTTGCAAATGAAATTTAATTCATTCCTCTACAATATAAATCATGTGTAGGTCACAAAAATTCCATACAGACTATACAAAATCAAGAGAATAGGCAAAAACATGGTAAAACTCAGAAAATTGTGTTTATTCCTTCATCAAAATTTTTATTACATGTTCTCCCCCTCTGTGGTTGACCATACAAAGGAATTTTATAACATTTCTAACCATTTCCCACCAAAAACTAACTACCTTTTGAAATCCAACCGTTCAACTTCCACTTACATCAAAAATACAAAGTTGCATTGACAACAATTGCAACTTTTTTTTTCAATATTTACAAAAATGACTAAACATGACCTTAAATGACTACACCTATGCAAGAACAAGTCCAAAATGGTCCCACAGACCTTATTACATGAACAAGACCAAAAACTAAAACCAAAAATGACATAATGGCCTCATGGAGGCATGAAATCCACTGGGTGCTCTTGCACCACACTCCTAAGGGGAAGAAAAAAACTCAAGTCCACCTGAGTGCATGTTTTCTCTCTCTTCCTAGTATTCCAATTCTTCGGCAACTTGTCCTTCATCTCTACAACTTTCCCTGGATCCTTTTTCTTATTCTTGCACCTTCTCTTTCTTAGCATCTTCTCAACTTGAAGGTACCAAAATTTGAGTTCTCGTTCATATGCCTCAGTACCACCGTCTATATCTTCATCTTCATCATTCGAACACAATATGTCAGCATATTCATCATCCAAAAAATTAGAAAATGCAACCATTACCTCCATTGTTTTTGTAACATCTCCTTCACCATATGGTGCATAACAATCTGCATACATTGCATACACTGCATTCACTTCTCCTTTTTCTTCATACCCTTTTCCATCTTCATTTTCATCTGCTGCAACTATAAACACACACTCACAAGTATTGTTAGAAATAACATTTTGAGTCTCAAGGGACCCATTGTCTTCACATTGTTCCTCTTCCTCATATGGCTTAGGATCTTCCATCATCAACAAATATCCTCCAATATCTGGTTCTACTGTCCTCTCTTGCCTTCTTCTCTTCTGAATGATTTTCTTGATGGGCCATTTTACCTTCTTCCTCATTGGTAAATGCCAACTACTTTACTGTTTTGCTCTCTCAAGCAACTTTTCATCATCTCAAGTTCCATTCTTTTTTCCCTTTCTTCTTGAATTTCTTTCATTTTCTCCAAGGATTTCCTCAACTCTTCTATCTCTTTCTCAATATCAATTTGGTTCACCTTCTCATCCTTCTTCTTTGTCTCACTTTTCTCTTTTCTTATCCCTTGTTTCTTGCTTGGTAACTCCTTACTCTGCAAGTCCCCACAAACTAATCTTCTCAACACTTCCATTCTTCTTTATCAAGCAAGTCTCTTTCACCTTGCTTCTTCTTGTCTTTGTGATACCTCACCTCAGGCCTCTTTCTTTTCCCTTGGCCTAGTCTTTTGGCATCCAGGTTCTTCTTTCAACCTGCAAAAAGATAACACACAAACTCCAAAAACTTCCTTGGCCAGATCTTTGTGGGCTCTAATACCAATTTGATGCAAAGCAGGGTGGAGGTTAACAACACAATCTCAAATGAACAAACTTTGCAACTTTGGAACCCTAACTTGGTAGGTTTTCTCACAAACTCTTCAACTTCCCTAGTAATACTCCAAACAGGGTTTTTTCACCATAACTTTCAGAGAAGGCCTCAAACCTAGAAGAAAAACACCATTCAAGATACATTTATGATATTTTACAATATATCAAAATTTTGGATAGGGTTGTTTTGGAACAAAACCCTCTAAAATTGGTTGTTACAGTTCAGCCTTAGGCCAATTAGGACAACAAAAGGGGTATTTTTAACATAATTTGCAGGAAACAACTCATAACCATAAAATAAAAATTGTTTTGGATACCCATTATCCTCTTACACAATATACTTCAAGTGTAGGTGGAGGTGCTTTGGACCAAGACCTTTAAAAATTAACTTTTCTTCTGCCAATTAGACTAAAAACATAAGGAAATTTGACCTAGGGCATCACTAAAACACATGAAAACCAAAACCCTAGAACCTGCAATCTTGGAATAAGTAAATACACACAAAAATACTCCATCTCACAAGATTTCAGATTTTTCAACCGTGGGAATGGTGAGAAATTACATTTTGAAGTCCACTAGAAACCCTAACCAGGGTTCTTGATAGTTTTCAGTAAATCGCCTATAAATTTCTCCAAACTCAATGAAAAACCACCAAAATAGTTGCAAATGAAAGGTAATTCATTCCTCTACAAGATGAAATCATGTGTAGGTCACAAAAATTCCATACAGACTATACAAAATAAGAGAATAGGCAAAAACGTGGCAAAACTCAAAAAATTGTGTTTATTCCTTCATCAAAATTTTTATTACATGTTCTCCCCCTCTGTGGTTGACCATACAAAGGAATTTTATTACATTTCTAACCATTTCCCACTAAAAACTAACTACCTTTTGAAATCCAACCGTTCAACTTCCACTTACATCAAAAATACAAAGTTGCATTGACAACAATTGCAACTTTTTTTTTCAATATTTACAAAAATGACTAAACATGACCTTAAATGACTACACCTATGCAAGGACAAGTCCAAAATGGTCCCATAGAACTTATTACATGAACAAGACCAAAAACTAAAACCAAAAATGACATAATGGCCTCATGGAGGCATGAAATCCATTGGGTGTTCCTGCACCACTAGTCCATACCAAGGGTAATCTTGTAAGATCCTAGTAGTAGGATATGCAAATCTACATTGGTGGTGAAGGTACCAAGGCACAAGACACAACTAGGCACAAAAGAATCTACTCCAACCTTGGATCCCATATCCAACTCAACTTGCCAATTAATATCCCACCTTGTTGCCATTGGCCTACATCACTCCAACAATGATAGTGGTATGAAGGAGTCACAAGCTAAAAAATTAAACAAGACAAAAACAAGAACACCTTCGAGCATACTTGGGGTTTCAACCATGGTTCCCTAATGGCTAGCTTGATGGTTATCAACTACATTAAACACCTTGTGAGATCCACAAACATCACCAACTGTTGACTCTGATGTTGCAGCTCCCTAACCACGAACTACCCTTTATTTTTGTGGACACTACCTAGCTAGGTGGCCTTCTTAGCTACAAGAGAAAAATGGTCCCATTATATGAGGCTAATATAATTGAGGTTATCTCAACTACTGAGAAAATGAGAACACAAAACTAGGTTGATCCCCACCTGACTGTTACTAGGAAGCTTGACCCCCAAAGTGCTAGCTTCGCTTATCTCTCTAATGGAAAGACCCACTAGAATGACCACCCTATTGATCTTGAGAAGGATTCTACCTCTGAGACTACTGTTATGCCTTAGGTGGTGATGATAAAGCTTTGAAATTTCCCTTAGGTTGAGATTGATAACCCTAACATTTATGTCCTCCCTAGTATGGTACTGCTACCCAACTACCCATCTAATTGCCATGACCTCTAGCCAAATTTTTCTCAACCAGTCTTTCCTTCTTGATAATGATCTATAGAGTTTTAGGCTATAAAACCTGAACACCACCAATGATACGAGAGTTCAAACCCCTCACAAACATATGAACCAAAGACTCGACTACACTTGCATACTACTTTAGCTTAAGGAAGTAGTTTTCATACTAATCCACTAACACACCCAATTATTGAAGATCATGAAATTCATCCACTTGATTCTAACTAAATTTTTTTGAAAGGTACCGAGCATAAAATCTTTCCAAAAAGGTTTCCCAAGAGATTGTAGCAATGGACAAGTGACACTTTTACTCTTCCTCGCACCACCAGGTGGACACAAACCTACACAACTACATGGTGACATACCTATCCCTTGTATTATTTTCATACATGTGCATCACAAAACAATGGTCAAGGGATAAGCGCTAATTATCTATCATTTCACCCTAGTCGTCAAAAGTCAATGGGTGTATTTGTAGAAGATCTCTCTATTAGGTAGAAAAAAGAGACTCTAGTCCAAGAGATCAAACTAGGTCAAACCTTTTTCTATCCAACATTAGGACACAAGCTGAGCTTGGCTTCTACCCAAGAAGGCGAGCCAAACTACAGGGTCTTTGTCCCTTTGTTGTATAGAGAAGAATCAACCAAATCCAACCAATCAAACTAGGGCAAAACAAGAAACCCTAATTGAGAAAGATCAGAGCATAACAGACTGTCAGAAGTAGAAACCCATAATCTAAATAGATAACAGAGATCAGGGGATCACGAAGAACCTAGATCTAGGTTTTAGAACCCAAAGGACCTAGGCATTTGGGCACCCTAGAACCTGATTAGGGTTTTGTAGACTGTGATAATCTCTGTCTTCACCCTTCTATGTTCCTATCTCCTGTAGCTTGATTCTTGCAAACTCCTTCAGATCTATCCTACACACACAAGAAGAAAAATGGTTGGGTTCTATTTAGGAGTTTGTGTAAGTCAAGCTCCATGAATGGTGTTTCCACCTCCACAATATAAAATATGATAGATAAAGAGTGTGTGTCCTAGGAGGGCAGAGGCAAATCTGAAGTAGAATGGAATGCTGGAACAAAGCTTGAAGGAAAGAAGTCACCATGAGCATGGAAACCCTAGCATTCTTGATGTGACATCACAACTTGACTTAAGAAGTTGGTGTAGCCCAAAGAAGTAGAAAGATCTTCACAAGACAGACAATAAGTTAGTGCTGCAGTAATAATCCACAGTAGAGAGCTTGAGAGAAGAATAGAGAGCATGAGAGAGAAGAAGAGAGAGTGTAAGAGCTCCTAGATTGCTTAGATGTTCAAATGAATGACTTAACTTGCTTTTATATGCATTCCCATTGATTTCTGAAGAATTAAACCAAATGAGGCCGACATTAGGAATCATTTAAGATGTCCTAAGCTGACAACCCACCAATTTAGGTTAGGGCTAGAGGGCCCACGACACTTGGGTGCCCTGGTCCTTTAGCCCCAAAACTCTCAGGATAAGGCACTTTAAGTGTGCTTAGCCCCACCTTATAGTTGTTTTTTAGGTTTTATGCATTGAGATCAAGAATTGCATGTTTAATGTTCAAAAAGGTGTTAAAGTAGGTCCTAATTAACATGTGTAAACATTTTAGGTCCACCCAAGTGCTAAACTAAGTGTAAAATTATGCTAGTGTACACATTTCACAACATAACATTTAGCCCCCACTTTAGCGTGGGTACAAACTTATGTTCGAACTCACACTAAAGGATGGAGAAGACAAATTTCAAACATAACAACATAGATGTCATAGAATGTCGCCAAAATTGAGGGCTGATCAAGCTCCCAAGTTTAGGATCCTAGGAGTCTATGATGATTAGCATATACATGAGACACATGACATAATTCTGTCATAGATGAAGCCTGTCATTTTGGGCCCACATCAAGCTTGCAAGACTTGACAAAGTGAGAAATCACACACCTTAGACAACACACTTGTTCATGGACTCATGCCTCACGTACCTTGCATATAATGAGGAGAAGCCTTTATATCCTAGATTAAGATCATTTTGGCCATCTTTTTTCATGGTGCATCGATAAGTAGTTATTCTCAGGAAGTTACTCATGCCATGTTTCTGAGTTTGTCGCAATAGAGCTCACTATGGGAAAGGCTTTGGACTCCATGGTAAGGGGTGCATAGGTGGTACATGACCTTGCATTCCCTAGCTATTCACAACTTAGTAGAAAACATACTTGTGGGCCCATGAAAACTGATACAACCACTTGAATAAACTAGGATGTTAATGTGTCTGATGTGTTTTCTTGTGCGAAACTAGTGAACATCCTTGCATACATCCCAATGTTTTCTTTCTTTGTTGAATCTTATTAAATCCTTGAACTAATCTTTCATTCAAACCAAAACACCCCACTTTTCCTAGATCACAATTGAATCCTTTTTGCAAAAATTTTGAAATCATCCCAAGTCTTTTTATCCAAGTCATAGTTTCATACCTATCTTGTGTGGAATTCATTTTCCAAATCATAAGTCTCGTGCAAAGCCTACCAAATCCAATTGCATCCTAGTTGCATCTAAACACCTTGTTATTCTTCATCATTTCCATCATGGACCCTTGGTTTGAGAAATTCATTATGTAATATAGAACCCCTATTCCTACTACCATCAATGAAGCCAATGTGAAACCCAAAATCACTATCAAAGTAATCCCTCCACCTATGCATTCATTAGATCAAATCTTCTATCCAAATCAAGTCAAAAATCCCTTTGCCGATGATGATGATGATAGTCTTGTAGATCAAGACGAATATCCCGATGACAATAGCTTTGATGAAGAAATTATCACATACAAACTTGCTATAAAATCTCATCCCTCACCCATGAATATGAAAGAACCTTACAATCAAGATCCCGTTAACACTAGTTATCATGCTACTCCTAAAATTTTATCTATTGATCATCCTAAGACTAGTTATCATGCCAATCCCAAACAATTATCCATTGGTTATCCTTATGATTCTATTGACAAGAGAAGCACCATCTTAGAGCAAGGTCCTTATGTCCAATCCAAGTTTCCAAAACCAACCTCATGTGAGCACTCCATATCTTCCACATCTTATGTGGATCCCTCATCTTAATCCTTACACTCTAGCACATCCCATCAACCCAACCATCTATCCATCCAAAACAATAATCCACAATCCAAACCCACTACATCCAAATCATTTTTTTCAGGTTTCCTCTGAGGATTATTAACAAAGGAAGAATATCAAACTAGAATGCTCCAAGCCAATGAGTGTACTTGTTCCAAGCCTATCGAAGAGTCATATGGTGGCATGCATATCCATAAAATGTCACCATGCAATTGAAAGCCAAATAACATACTCATTCATGATTAAGTGCCATCATGTGAAGATCTTGTCAATCCTAAGCCTATTAAGCATGAACAAGAGCCTCCTAACATCATGTCTATCCATCCAACACCATCATGTAATCTAATACCTATTCAACTTATCAAGGATTCTACTAATCCCATCCTTGTCCAAAGTCAAATATTACCATTCAAATCAATGCCCACCAAGCCTATCCAAGAGTCTCTTATCCCAAAATCAAGTCCAAATCCATTATGCAACCATGTTGTCAACAACTCCAAGTCTATCAAAAATATCCAAGAAACCTCTATGTTCATCCAATTGTGGCAAGAATCAAATCCAAAGTGGGTTCAAAAATGCACTCAACCAAGTCAAGATTGGATTATCCAAGCTAATCAAGATCAAATTATTCAAGAGCACATTACCCAAGCCACTCCCATTTATGATCATGATCCTAGATATGATCAAGCAAACCAAGTTGATCCCCTCATTGAACTTTATGATGTCCATGATCAAGAAATCCAAAATAATCCTATCACATACCCAAGTAGTCCTATCTATTATCCAACTACAACAATCACTTTCTATGATAAGACACTTGGTCCTCAGGAGCATATAGACAATTGAACAAATGATATTGATCATACTACACCAAATCCTAATGAGCATAGTGGTCATCAAGATCTTAATCATTTCAAGCATGAGAACAAGCAAGTCACAATGGATACTATTGAGCATTCAGATGATCAAGGAATGACAAACATAAATAATGATCAAGACACAACAAGTGTACACAATGATCAAGGTGCATAAGGTATATATAATGAGAAAGCACATGAATCCTATCAAATAGGATCTACCATCTTTATCAAGTCAAATTTACTCAGAGAGGAGACCATAGAAAATTCTAATTATTCTCAGCAACATACTAATGATTTAGCATCATGTTTCAAAGACGAGTATCCTATCACAAACAAGATTTGTAAAAGCATGGATTATCATAGAAAATGATTGGGCATTCATGAGAAAGGCATCTTATAACCTATCCCAATCCACATCAGTCATGGTTGAAGAATCAAAAATCACTTATCTAAGCAATATAATGGTGTTAGTGATACTTCAATAATCACTGAGGCAACATCATCCAATGATAGCATGGAACATTTATAGCTCTTGCAATAATCTTACTACCAACAATCCTTCCACTTCCACCATCTCTACCGGTAAAATTTATCCTCCACAACACCAAACCATCGATTAGGACCAACAAAATCATAGAGCATACAAAGTAAAAGCTTCAAATTAAATGTCAAAAGAATATGAAGTCAAAAATCAAGGAAAGCATATAAAAGCAATACAGGTCCCAAAACAAAATGGACCAAGCAAATCAAATGAAGCAAATTATCCAAATACAACAAGATATCAAAATTGAAAGAAGAACCTTACATAGGTGCCCACCACCTTACAATTTGTACAAGAATTTTGGTCCTAATTGCCATCCTAGTCCCATTTCAAAACTTCATTATTCCAAATCCACATTCCAGAGTCCACCATCTCAAGTTTGGTGAGTCATTTAAAAAATCTTCCAAACCCATATACATCACCAACCTATCCACCCAAACCAAATGCATCACAATAACCCAATTTCACATCTAATATCCCCCATCCAAATCCAAAATCACGTCTGAAATGCAAAAAATCCAACTCCCAAATCTGTTGTGTTGTGGTAGAAATGATTCACCATAAGGGATATGATGGTGCTCTATTGAAATGTAAGCATTTAGATAAGGCCAACTTAGTTATCAATGAGGGTCATTATAACATCAAATGATTGTACACAAGTTCTTTAATCTTGATAATTACTTCAAGTAGGACATTATTGGCATGTTAGGATAAGCACATCTACATTGACTATCTCAAGCAGATAGGGACATGTGAAGACCCTTTGAGTATTAGATTATCAAAGTTATCCAATCAACAAATAAAAAAAATTAAAATTAAAATTAAAAAATTAAAAAAAAAAATCAAAATTGTAAAGAGAAATCATTCGTCCAATGGTGAAAACCATTTTCGTGGCCCCTTGGATAAGTACCATGATGAAAACTTGTTCGTAGGCATCATGTGTAAATCAATTGTCTACATATCTTGCATTTGGGGGCAAGTTGTCTCATCTATTCCATCCTATACCACATATCATCCTACTCCACCATATCCATATCTCCTTGCTATCATTCCCCTTCGTCATCCCTCCTACTCAACTTTGATCTTGATAATAAATTTAATCTTGATAAGGACTGAGGTATGATCTTGAAACATGCTTTGATAAACAATCGACATAGAAATTCCTTCTACAGCAAATCTCCTTATCATCTTGTTACCCTTTATGCAGTCTCTTATATCCTTTTAGTTTTGTTAGTGTAGGTTTTTATTTCCTAGTTGGGTTATTTATTTTTCCCTATATTCCTAGGTTTTTCCTACACTTCTATTAATCTCACTTAGGTTAATAAAGCATGTCTTATTAGGTGAGTGGTTGCGAGGTGTCACCTTCCTACATGTGAGCATCCATTAGCTATCTTGGGAAGATGCTTTGCTATCTTTAGTCTGATAGATGGTTGCTCTTGATTGGTTGGTGTTGCCACCTCCTCCCTCTTCCTAGTCTATATAAGCATGCTACTTGGCTTGTATTTTGTATCTCTTGCTTTTGCATCCTCTTCATGCTATTTTTCTTCTAGCATTTGCATTACTCTCTTGGAGACTAACTCTGTGTTGCTATTTTGATTTCGTATCATTTGCATTCATAGTTTAGATATCTATTTTTTGCACTAGTTTTCTGGGTTAATAATCTTTTCAGATTCTAACATGGTATCAGAGCCTTGCTGTGTGCAAGAGTAGATTTTAGTTTCCTTATTTGAGAGATTTGGGGGGGGGCTAATTAAGCTTATTGCAGTTTTTCAAAAAACTCAGTATTCTCTTCTCTTGCATCTTCGGATGATCTTGAGAATCAGAAGAGTTTGACAGAAACTTTTTTAATCTCTGGGGTTTGCATATGTGTTTTATGAAATCTGGGTGATTGTAGCATTTTTGGTTATACTGGCAGCATTTCCAGCTGTTCCAACACGTCCAAGAGGCTTGAGAAAGTTAGATTTGGCTTTCGTTTCACCGAAATCAGAGATCGTCATACACAGTTGCGGAACCGGGGATTCGAGCTCAAATCTGACAACCAGCTTGCATATTTGGTGTTTTCAATCAATATTGCAGGTTCCAGCATGCCATTTCTTGTCTTAGGTAGTTGTTTCAGCCTTTGCATGTCATTTTTTGGTTGCTGGGGTCATTTTTTGTAGCTAAAGGCATTTTGTTTACATTGGATCAACATCTTCTGTACATCAGCAAGAAAAATGCGTTCTGGGTTTTGTTCACAGCACAAAAAAACCATTTGGGTATCTTTCTATTTTTACATGTAGTCTATATATTTTGTAGAAATGTGCTTAGAAAGCTACAACAGGACCCCTCTCCGTTGGCAGTTGCAGTTTTGAAGGCAGTTTTCAAATGCTCCGTTCTTGCTCATACGGACTCCTTTCCCATGAATTTTTTTTTGATTTTAGCTATTTTTTATTGCTCTATGCACTAGTGCAGACATTTTTTGATTTTGATGCCAAAATGTTTCAGAAATCACAGATTCTCAGTCATGACATTGTACAGTTCTCATTTTGGGAACTTTGGAGGATCATAACTTTCACATACGACCTCGTATCGAGGTGATTCATGTTTTTAAAGTGCATAATTTTTTGAGTATATCGCATTGGTACTGTTTATTTCTCTGGATATTATGCCAAAGTTGTATTTTTAGCATATGCTCTTCATGAGGGTTTTGGAATGTATTGAAATCAAGACCACTTAGTATTTCATGCTAGTGGTAGTTGTAAATGCACTAATATAAAGTGCCAAATCATATTTTCTTGGGGGGTTCTTTGATTGAGTGAAAAGGGGGCTTGTCTTGGTTGGATTCTCTTCTTTTCGACACTTCTTCTCTGCATTTCTTCATCATGGATCAAACAAATCTGCCCATCCTAACTCCATAAAATTACTGAGTGGAAATCACGCTTGACAATTCACTTAAGGAAAGCTGGATTAAATAGGATAACTATGGGACTTGAAACTGAACCTGCTAAAGATGAAGATAAGCCTAAGTGGTTTAACAAATGTGGTGAGGCATATGAGACATTGTGTTTGTCTGTTTGTCCTATTTTGCTCTTTCACATTGAGTCTTTGAATACACCAAATGAAATCTGGACAAAGCTAGAAAAACTATTTGGCACACAAGATTCAATGAGGGGTCATATGTTGGAAAATTAACTAATTAGTTTAAGTCCAAGCAATTTCAACACAATCTAGGATTTCTTCACTAAATTGAAATCACTAAGGCTGCAGTTAAAATAATGTGGAATTGAAAATAAATATGAACAACTGATTCTTAGTATTCTCTCTAAGCTAAGTTCAAAATATTCTATGTTTGTTTCTACTTTCTATGCTACTAAGGGTGCACTTGGTACTCAATTCACCATGCCATCTTTAGATGATTTTACTGTCAGTCTCACTCGAGAACAGGACAAGCTAATCCGGATGGGAACTCTTAAGTCCTCTAATTCACATGCCTTGGCTGCCAACCAAGGCACAAAAGAATAGAAAGGACAAAGTAATAACAACAATAGTAAGGATAAGAAACAAAAGAATAGCAAGGAGAAAAATGATCAGATATTGGTTGCTTCAAAAGCAACTAATGAGACCCAATCTTCCAAGGGCGACAAGCCTAAGAAAGAAAGGGTCCAATGTGCCTATTGTAAAAGACCCAATCATGATGAACATAAATGTCTGAAGAAACAAATTGATCACTTGACACACATTCTTGAGAAGAATAATATCAGTGTTCCTGAGTCTATCAAACAGAGTTCTAATGAGGGGTCTAATAAGGCAAAAGAAAACAACAAGGGGAAAGGAAAGGGCAAGGCCCTTGTTGCAGTTGCTTCTTCACCATCCACTTGGGTTCTTGATTCAGGTGCTTCGCATCACATGGCTTCATCTAAGGAAGAACTTGCATCTTTGGAGCCGTGTACTATGCCTTCTATTTTGATGGGTGATGACACTCCTGTTGAGGTGTGTGGGAGAGGGTTTGTTGATGTGGGGGATGGCACATTCCATGATGTTCTTTGTGTGCCCTTATTATCAACTAATCTCCTATCGATATATCAGATCACTCACATAGGTCCAGGCAAGTGGGTTGAGTTCACTCCCGATTCAGTGGAGATTCATGAGTTACACAGTGGTTCTATAGTTACAGTTGGGAGAGCAGATCATCAGTCACGGCTCTATCTATTTTCTCACTTTGTTCTTGATCCTCCTTCGACTATTTTGCTCACTCATTTTGATGATGTGAGTAGATTATGGCATGAGCAGTTTGGCCATCTTAATTTCCGCTACTTGCAGTAGCTCAACCGGCAGAGCATGGTCATAGGGTTGCCTTCAGTTCAGTTTTTAGGTGGTGTTTGCCAAGGTTGCATTCTTGGTAAGCATCCTAAGGAAAAGTTTGACAAAGGTAAGGCATGGAGAGCTTCATAGATACTGGAGTTAGTTCACAGTGATTTGGCTGGTCCATTTCAACATCCTTCTTTTAGCAGGGCTAGATATGTCCTCACATTCATTGATGACTTTTCTCGATATACTTGGGTGTACTTTCTCAAACAGAAGTTTGAGCTATTTGATCATTTTCAAGACTTCAAAACTTTTTTAGAGAAGCAATCCAGGAAAGCCATCAAAGTTTTATGGTGGTGAGTAAGTCAACCATTGGTTTGAGAGGTTTTGCACTTCAGAGGGGATTGATTTGCAACATTAAGTTCCATACAATCCTTAGCAGAACAGTGTTGTAGAATGGAAGAATAGGTCCTTGAAGGAAATGGTGAATTGCATGATTCACTCCAGATCTCTTGCACCATAGTATTGGGCAGAGGCCATTAACTGTGCTTGTTATATCCAGAACCGTGTTCCTCACCGAGCTTGAAGGGAGTCACTCCTTTTGAAGCTTGGAGCGGTCAGAAACCATCAGTTAAGCACTTTCAAGTTTTTGGTTCTCCTACATGGGCCCACATTCCTGCAGAGAAATGCAAGGCCTTGGATCCATAGAGCAGACCTTGCATATTTGTAGGTTATCCTGATGGTGTGAAGGGTTATCGGTTGCTCCACCCTACTACACATGAGTTGTTCATTGAGAGGAGTGTTCAGTTTGAGGAGGGCTCTTCGAGCTCACTTTCTATCACTTCTCCAACTCCTTCTACTTTGACATTGGAGTCACTTGGGATACATGACAGATCTTCTGATGAGTCAGATTCACCTTAGCAATCTTCTACCTCCACTTCTGATGCAGAGAGTGATTCAGAGGACTCACCTCCTTCCTCTCCTAGTCATCATTTAGAGGTTGATGATTCTCCTCTAGATTCTCCATCTTCTAGTCCACTTTGAGCTAGACAAACCTTACAGTTTGCAGGTGATTGGGTTGGGGATCCATCAGACAATAGGCGGACTCATTGACAGTTCTAGGATGCTCCACATGTCTTCATTGCTACTGCCTTAGATCCACAGTCTTTTCATGAGGCTTTTGGTATTCCTAAGTGGGATACAGCTATGCAGGAGGAGTATAGTTCCTTGATGAGGAACCACACTTGGGATCTTGTCCCTTTTCCTAAGGGAAGAAAACTTGTTCGATGTAAGTGGATCTATAAGACAAAATTTGCAGCAGATGGGTCGGTTGACAAACATAAGGCTCACTTGGTTGCCAAAGGATTCTCCCAGGTTCTAGGGATTGACTACTTTGAGACTTTTGCACCAGTTGCCCGAATGAATTCCATCCGACTTGTTCTTGCCATTGCTGTAGCTAATCGTTGGGAAGTACACTAGATGGATGTGAAGAGTGCTTTTCTTCACGGTGACCTTTAGGAGGAGATCTACATGGAGCAGCCATAGGGATTCATTCAGGATTCTTCACTTGTGTGCCATCTTTGGAAGTCTCTCTATGGCCTCAAATAGGCTCCTCGGGCCTGGTATGCCAAGATGGACTCATTCCTTCTAACAATTGGGTTCACTCGGTGCCATTTTGATCCCAATGTCTACATTCTATAGCAGGACGATTCACTCCTATTTCTGGTTCTGTATGTTGATGACTTGTTGATCACAGGGAGTTCTTCATCCACCATTGGGGCTGTCAAAACTGCCCTTCATGACAGGTTTTTGATGACTAACTTGGGCTTGTTGCATTACTTTCTTGGGATTGAGATCTTTCAATCTTCTTCTGAGATCACCATCACACAGTCCAAGTATGCTCTAGATTTGCTCTTAAGGTTTTATATGGCTGACTGTAAGCCTACTCTGACTCCCTTTCTTTCTGGAGTTAAACTTGAGGCTCAGTGTTCTTCTCCACTTGTTGATGGCACTTTATACCGACAACTTGTTGGAAGTCTCATTTATCTGACTCATATGAGAATTGACATTTCATATGCTATAGGCATGGTCTCTTGATTCATGCAGGAGCCTCATGAGCTATACTAGAAAGTAGCCAAGCAGATCCTTCACTACATTCAGGGTACTCATAGTTTTGGGATTCACTACGCAGCGGGAATTGAGCTTGACTTGGTGGGCTACATAGATTTAGATTGGGCAGGCGATTCTCAAGATCACAAGTCTACTTCAGGTTACAACTTCTCACTTGGTTTAGGTCCTATTTGTTGGTCAAGCAAGAAGCAGTCTTCTATTGCTCTATCTTCTATTGAGGCTGAGTATCGGGGGGCTGTGAATGCTGCCACTGAGGCCATTTGGATTCAAAATCTTCTCACTGAGTTTGGTATCTAGATCAGACGGCCATCAGTCATATTTTGTGACAACCAGAGTGCCATTCAGATCTCACGGAATCTGGTCCATCATCAGCGGACCAAACACATAGAGGTCCACATGCACTACATCTGGGAGCTCATCCATGGCCACTTCATCGACCTTTGCTACTGTTTGACTTCTGAGCAGGTTGCTGATATCTTCACCAAACCCTTCACTGGGAGCAAGTTCCTTCATTTGTGAGATTTGCTGGGGGTGCGGGATGCTTCATCTTCTGGTGGGAGCTTCTTCCTCTCACTCAGAGTCCTAACTCTCTCTACTTTGGAGGGGTCTCTTCTCTCTCTTTGGGGGGGAATTTTATGTACATGGGTACCTCATCAGGCTTGATTTACCGAGACCCATTTCTACATCCACCTAAGCTTCACTTATGGGGGGTGTTAGTGTAGGTTTTTATTTCCTAGTTGGGTTATTTATTTTTCCCTATATTCCTAGGTTTTTCCTACACTTCTATTAATCTTGCTTAGGTTAATAAAACGTGTCTTATTAGGTGAGTGGTTGCGAGGTGTCACCTTCCTACATGTGAGCATCCATTAGCTATCTTGCGAAGATACTTTACTATCTTTAGTCCGATAGATGGTTGCTCTTGATTGGTTGGTGTTGCCACCTCCTCCCTCTTCCTAGTCTATATAAGCATGCTACCAGGCTTGTATTTTGTATCTCTTGCTTTTGCATCCTCTTCATGCTATTTTGCTTCTAGCATTTGCATTACTCTCTTGCAGACTAACTCTGTGTTGCTATTTTGATTTCATATCATTTGCATTCATAGTTTAGATATCTATTCTTTGCACTAGTTTTCTGGGTTAATAATCTTTTTAGATTCTAACAAGTCCAACATCCTAAACAACATATGTAGAATAGGGGCATGTTTTCATTTTGTGATGTAGTCCTTGGAGATCACCACATCCTCACTTGTCCATGTATCTACCATCTAGCCACCTTTCCATCCATTATCAAAATCCATTAATCCATCTATCCAATTCATTAATCCCACCATCCTAAATCAACCTATCTCCCATCCTTGTTTCTAGACTGCGTGTTCCCTTGTCATCAGTTATCATATAGAATCAATAATTCTATCCAAAATAATTTCAGTGTAGTCTTCCAAAGTAATCTAGTGCAATCTTCCAAAGAAAACCAATGCAGTCATTCAAAGCAATCCCAAAGTAGTTAATCCCCTACAAGAAATCCTCAATCGTACATCTTGCCAAGCAATCTAGCCTATCATCCAATCACCCTAAAGCATTGATTAGTCTTGTTCCCAGTCTTGCTACAAATATTAATCAAATTTAATCAGTCATCATCATCGGGATATATTGTTTCCAATCGTCATGTTGTTCTTAGGATGTAGCATGCCCACATCAACAACACTATCCTTGCATTGTTCTCGAGATATATTGTTCTCACATAAGCATTGCTATCATCATCATCATCAATCAATAATCATTTTTAGCTTGACTAGGGGCCACATCATGTTTGTTATCATTTTGTGCATGGATGCTTGCTTGTGTGTGTTATCATTTTGTCTTGAATTTGCATCAGTCCTTACATCGTATTTGCCAAAATGACATCATGGTCTTTCATATCATGGTGCCATAGGCATATGCTTGCTTGCGACCTTCAGACCTTTATGTCTTTGACAGATTGTCACTTGGTCTTTATATCATAGTGCATAATGTCAGGTGCTATATCAAACATCAGGTTGCTCACACTGATTTGGCATGATTGTCCTTTCCTCCCTCATTTGCATCTAATCCCCTAGCCTCATACTTCTTTTCTATCTATTTTGAGAGCCTACTAGTGTCCTTCACACCTACTTATCCTCTTGATGGGGCATCATCCCATCCTCCTTTTTATAAGCCCCATCCTTTTTCATCTCAAATCTATATTTTATTCTTCTTTGAAATGATATTGCTTCTCTCAATCGCAACATCATCTCAAAAAGGGGAAAAATGTAGACACCTAAAAATATACTAGGCCATGATTGGCTCACTCTTAATCAATTTATCCCTAAACTACTCTAATAATGATTGATTTGTCTTAATTATTTCCCAAGGTCCTGATTTCATACTAAATTATATTAATTACACATCAAGTCCTGATTCCATCATTTATCCTAATCATCCCAATTATTAGGTCATGACCCTATCATTTATCCTTTTTCCCTAAATCATAATTCATTTTCCCTAATTCCTAAATCAATTTCCTAAGTCCTAATATCCATTTTCCACATGATTTAATTAATTAAATCCTTCCATAACTACTTGAAAATGAATAAAATAAATTAAAAATATCTTTTATTCTCATCCACCCATTCCATAACCATCTCCCAAAAATCAATAAAATCTTATAAAAATCACAATTTATCTCCACCCTCCATCCTCCAACTACCCAACCAACTTGATCTGGACCGTCCATCTGTCATCAAATCTCCACCATTGATCAACCTTTCTAGAAGTCTATAAATTGACCCCTTCAAGAGTCATTTTAATTAATCGCCCTTGAAGCAACATCATACTGTCGGTTCAAGCATCCACATACAATATTTTGAGCAAAACCACCCTTGCGGTGCAACATGAATCAAAGTTTGGTAAACTTTGTTGCTTATTCATTTGTATGTTCAATTTCTTGCTTTATTGGAGGTTGCATTCAATGTGGATTTAAGGTTTTGAAATTTTGTTTAAAATCCTTCTTTTTGATCTACATTTTATATACATTATAGTAAATCAAGCTCTGGAAGAGGAGAGACCCATGATGCCCTCCCTACACCAATTGAACCTCTCTATTCTCATGGGCTTAGTGAGAGAATTTGCAACATTCTTTGAGGTATCTACTTTCTATATCATGAATCTGCCACCCTTAACCATTTCCCAAACAAAGTGATATTGTACATCAATGTGCTTCATGTGGGCATGACACATTAGGTTTTTATCCAAATTGATAACATCTAATTGTTACATCCAATTCTAACTTGTTTACATTAAAACAAAATACCTGAAGACAACCTCTATAACCAAACTACCTTCTTACAGGCATGTGTCACAACCTTGTCCTATACTTTTGTAGCAAACAATGCAACTATAGGTTGTCATTGGATCATCCAACTAGCTACACCTCTAAACAAAGTAAATACATAGCCACTCATAGAACTCCTACAATCTAGATCACTAGCCCAATCAAAATCAATAAAACCTTGTAAATCAACCATCCTACCCCAATCATCAGTCCTATGATAACAAATTTAATGGTTAGAAATACCATGTAAATATCTAAAAACCCTTTTAACATAAGTCTAATGTTCTTTATTAGGGTTTGACATATACCTACTCAAATCTCCCACTTCTTAGGTAATATCATGTCTTGTATAGACCATGGCATACATGAGGATTCCAACAACACTGGCATACAAAACCTTATACATCTCTTCAAGATCATCATCTATTTTAAGAAACTGTTCTAGAGAGAGCCTAGTGCTAATTGCTAAGGGAATGCTTACTAGTTTGCAATCTTACAGGGTAAAATTCTACAAAATAGTGTCAATGTACTTATTTTGATTTAACCAAAGTTTCCTATTAACTTAATCCCTACTGATTTCCACACCTAAAATATATTTTGTATCCCGTATCAAAATTACTAGATAATTGACTCTTAATTTCCCTGATCATTCCCTTATCATTACTAATGAATAACATATCATTAACATATAGGAGAATGAGTAACAACCAATCATCAATTAGTTTAAAATAAACACAATGATCTACCTCACGTCTAATAATGTCACGATCTAACATTGCAAAAGCATCAAATCTTTGATACCACATTCTTGATGATTGCTTCAAACCATACAAATATCACTTTACCTTTCAAACCAAATGCTACTACCCCTTACCACAAAATTGTGAGGTTATCTCATAAATATTTCCTCATCAAGATCCCTACATAGAAATGTAGTATTCACATCCATTTGCACTACTTCTAAATCAAAAGAAACATCAACAAATAAAAGGAATCTAAAGAGGCTAGATTAGCCATAAAAGAAAATATCTTACCAAAATCTACTCCCTCAACCTAGGAGTAACCTTTAGCCACTAAATGGGCCTTGTATTGCTCCAACACCATTTGCTTTGAATTTCTTTTCAAATACCCATTTACATCCAATGGCTTTCCTCCCCTTAGGAAGCTCAACTAGATCCCATGTGTCATATTTTTTCAAAGCCTATATTTCATCTTTCATGGCTTCTAACTAGGACTCATCCTTCACAAATCTAGGTTCATTATGAATACATGATAAAGCAAATACACAATTGTAATCAGAAGGGCTATACCTTTCTACTTGATTCCATTGTCTAGTGGACCTTTTGAGAGGTGCAAAAAGAGGCTCAAGTTGTTCCTCATTGGAACTTGAATCTGAACCTTCTCCTCCCTCATCCTATTTATTTGATTGTTATTTTGTACATGTATCTTCCTGTAGTTCATTCTTATATCAAATGTACTATTTTGTTAGGCTTTTCATAAGGTTGATCAACATCTATAAATACCCCAAGCTCCCTAAAAATAACATCCTAAGAATATACCATTTTCCATTCTATAAGATCCCAAAGCTTATAACCCTTAATGTTCTCACCATGACTGACAAAAACACACTTGTTAGCCCTTAAATCAAGCTTAGAACATTTCTCTTTAGGAATATGAACATATGCCTTAGTACCAAAAACTCTGAAATGAGAAACTAATGCTCTCTTACCTATCCGTACATCATATGGTGTTTTTTCAACTAGAGTAGAAGTGCGAGATCTATCAACCAAATAACAAACAATGTGTACAACTTTAGCCTAGAAATATTGTTCAAGCTTAGCACTACTTAGCATGCTTCTAGCTCTATCCATCAAAGTCTTGTTCATTTGTTTTGCTACTCCAATTTTCTATGGAGTATATAGAGTTGTTCTTTGTCTACTAATCCCTACATGCCTCCAATAATCATCAAAATCTTTAGAGTAATACTCGCCACCATTATTTAATCTCAAAACCTTTACTTTCCTATCTGTCCATTTCTCAACAAGTGCTTTAAACAATATAAACATAGAAAATACAACAAATTTGTGCTTCAGAAAGAAAATCCATGCATATATCTATAGAAGTCATTGATAAATGTAACATTGTAGTGAGATTTACCAATGGAAGGAACATCCACAAGACCAAATACAACACTATGAATTATTTCCAAAACATGTTTAGATCTAGTACTACTGGTTTTAAATAAAACTCTATGTTGTTTTCCATACACACAATGTTCACCAAAATAAAAGTCATAGAATAATTGGATAAACCATCAACCATTTTTTGATTAATGAGGGTTTTAAGACTCTTCTCACCAATGTGATCCAATCTATGGTGCCACAATTTACAAGAAACATAGTTGTTAGTTACATTTATAGAGTTACATAAAGTGGATGCTTCTAGCCTAAATAGGGTGCCACACCATGTCCCATAGCCAACATTAAATTCCCTTTACTCAACCTATAATCACTCTTCTCAAAAGTCACATGCATCCCTAAATCATTCATTTTAGATACATAAATCAAATTTCTAGCTAAACTAAGGATATGTAATACATCCGTGAGGATTTTTACCCTCCCATCATTGAAAACAATTTTACCTCCCCTCATCCCACAACCTTTTAAGTGTTGTTATCCCTGAGGAAAATCTCCCCTCCATCATATGCTGTATACATTGAAAACCACTCCTTGTGAGGAGTCATGTGGTAGTCTGATGTACCTAAATATATCAACCAAGAGTCATTAGAAGTCATGTTAGTAGAAATAATAAAAGCATCAATAGCTTGATCATTAGAGGATTTATTAGTAGAGGAACCTTCATCTTTCTTTTTCTTATTTTGGCATTCATTTTTGAGATGCCCCCATTTGCCACAGTTCCAATATATCAATATACTCTTATCAGGTGTCTTGGATCTATCCTTAGACTTATCCTTACCACCTTTCTACTTGTCCTTAACCTTCTCTTTAGATCTTCCCTGCACATGCAATGCATCCTTAGACCCATCATCCATAGACTTTCTTCTCATTTCCTATGTGAGCAAGGTAGCAATGAGAGCATCCATCTTTGGATCTATCATAGAACCATTAAGTGCAAGAATAATATTATCCCAAGAACATAGTACTAAAATAAATTTATTCTCTTCCTCTATCTTCAAATCTATTGATAGTAGTTGACTCAAGATTAGACTAATTACATTCAAATATTTTGTAACCGAGTCTCTGTCATCCATTTTTAAAGAATACAATTTTATTTTCAAAAACAACCTATTTTAAAGACTCTTAGTTTGATAGCTTTCTCCTATTCTTTTTCACAACTTATATGTAGTAGTTTTGTTACAAAAATTTAAAAGAACATAATCAAACAAACACAACCATATAGTGCCAAGGGCCTTTTTGTCAAGTTTTACTCAATCTTCATATGACATCTTTTCAGTTTGTTTTCATTTTTCCTAGCAATCCATTGACCTCTTTCTTCCAAGAGATCCTTCATCTTTAGCTTCCAAAGTTCCAAACCTAGGCCATTAAACTTTTTAATCTCCAAATAGGATAATCTAGCCATGATCTAGATATCACCCAAAATCTAAATCTACAAGAAAAACACAAGAAATTCTCACTACAACAAAAAACCCAATCAAACATTCTAAAAGAGGTGTCCCTCTCTCTAATCAATCCAATTGTGGCTCTAATACCAAATCTTGAAAATAGGGTGAAACAATAAAACAAGAAATGTTATTCTTTAGTGCATCTAAATTTCTTAAACAATAATAGATCATAAGATGAAATGAAATAAGTAATGAAACACAAATGCAAACTGTGATAAAGAATTTATGTGGAGAAAACCTTTCAGGAGAAACTCCACCTAAAGAGATCCAAGCTTGTATTAATCCTGAACATAGTTACATATATACAATTTGCTTATCCCTTTATATTTCAACAACATAATAATGCTTGAATGACTTACGAAACAATCTCATAATAATACTATCTCAAGGTACCAATATATAGGGGATATGGATACAAGATACCATGAATGGTATTCCAAAACAAGTGTCAAATACCACTCTCCCAAAACTAGGTGTCCACCTCCATCATGTGGGGAATCTCATAACTCATCACACATGGTCAAGCACCTTGAATAGTATGTAACTCCTCTTACACCACTTACACATAATAAATCATGCCATAATGGTTAGATTCCTTCATTAAGACCACTTTCCCCTTTCTTGCACTCCACTTGTGTAATTAATAACTCTGTCATAGCTTGACATAACTATTCAAAGAGAAAGATCCTCCATGAAGCCTCATTACTTTCTTTAACTTCCCTTTTGTAACTCCTGAGTTAAATACCATTACAATTACTTGTGAGAGCATAAATAATAATAAATAATTTTGCCTACCACCTAAGAGGGACATCCAAGTCTACCCTCTCCATGATCCTTGGAGACATAACATTATTTATTGACAACAATAATTAAATATGTCTAGGGATTTACAAGGTGAATGACACCTAATCCCAACAAAATATAAGGTGAAGATTGTGAAGAATGTAATTTAAAACTTACACAATCAAGAGTTAAACCCTAAATAATGTACTATGTGCACAAGGAGAAATTAAATCCAATAAATGATGGTAAAAAATATAGCAATTAGATGTGAAACTTATAAAAATTAAAACTGTCTACTCTAAAGGATATGTGTGGAAGTTATGGGTTCACCAAAATGTAGGTAAACAAAATAACCCTATATTAATTTATAGTATTTCTAATGGAATGATGAAAATCCTAAATCAATTTAATTAAGTTGAGGTTGATTAATGTAAATTAAAAGTTTGAGTAATCTAAGACAAAAATATGTTGAAAATACTATGATGGATTTATAGACATGATAAATGAACATGAAAGAGATTAGCACTTACCTAGTAATTGATGCAATGTGAATGTTGATTGTTGTGATGTTGTGACTGTTGGCAAGAGAAATAATAGGACACAGTTTGGAGATTTAATCCTAGCTTACTCTTATGTAGTCTGTTTATACCCCAATAGTGACAATGATAGAATAACATATATTTGCGGTAGGAAATAACATAATGCAATAAGATTACAACATATTCAATATATAATAAATATTCAAATATTACACAATAGAACTCTCATATCACACACACACACACATATTCCCTCTTCTCATCATATTTATATCTCTTCCATATCTTCCATCTTCCTCTCTTATTATGCTTCTTCACATCATGCTTCACCATGCTCTTCTCTCTCACATTCCTCTTCCTTATACAGGCTCTTAATACCCTTTCATGGCGTCTTTCCCTTATGTCCTTTCCTAAATACTCTTAATTAACTCCTTTCCACAAATTCACCCTTTCCTTTATGATATTTATCTATATTAAGGCTTGTTAAAGTGTGTTAGGGTGTGTTTAAGGCTATTTAAGGCCAATATGTCTCATAAATAGGTCTAGGATTGACCCAAATGCTACCGCAAACCCTTTACGGCATATGATAATGTCACATAAGGTATAATGGTGTTGTTTGTGGTACTCCTGATCACTTGCTAACATTCTCCCCAGGCCTAAAGCATTGTCTTGTCCTCAAGACAATATTTCTTTCGTTTGTTTGAATCAATAATAGTCTTAGTATAACCCACCTCATTTTGCCACATGATCATATACACATGGGCCCCAAATCAAATACAGTGATGTAGGAATGGAATGACACCATGTGCTTCATACCATAATCTCTACTCGACCCAAATTACTTGCGTACTCTCTTAGTTCTTGGCGCACAATCCCATATCACTAGTGCATGCTCCTAGACTTTTATACAATCATTCTTCATATAACCTAGTAACATAGTCTTCACACTGTTGTCTCTAGATATCCTTTTGGTAACTCAAGTCTCCTAAAAATTGGATCAAACCTTCCTTTAGAATAGCACTATCTATCCTCCAAACTGTGAGACCAAAAAACTAACTGCGGTAAAATGCCATGGTCTCCAATGACACCTCTTGGTACCTTGTAACTCAACACCTATTGACCAACATCAATTGAAATGACTTCTAGATGACTTTTACGGTAGAATACCTGGTTATCCCTTCTTTTACTGTACTATGGACTTCTTTACGCTTCACATAGGTTTCTTCCTTGCCGCATTTCAGCCTATGTCCTTCTTCCTTTCCAACACATGAATAATTAAGCCTCTACACCCTTCTAAACATACATATAACATGTTTCCAATTTGATCTATTCAGCCATTCACAATCCATCTGCATACAATATATCCTAGATTCTTTCTTCCACATTTTATTCCAACACAACTTTTTAGAGTAGTTCTTCAACCCACAAATACTACAAGGATGTAAATCGCAACACATTCCTTTACTATGTCCTTGTCTATTACAATAAGTATATTGTATACATTGCCTTCTTTTAACTGATTTGTCTAAACCAGTGATATCCCTTTTATTTCCTTTACCCCTAACATATCCAAGGCCTTCATTCTTGGGCCTCACTTTTGGCTCAATAGGCTCTCTAAGTCCTTGCTAATACTTTCCCAATTATCTTCCTTCATATCCCATTATTTTCATGATTTTAAAACCAACATTATCTAGACTTCCTTTGCCATCTTCACCACAAGTAGCAATATTTACAAGTTTAGACACTTTGTTATCTTCAACCTTATTATTATCATCTAAAGAAGCTTCAACTACCACACACAAATCATTTGTATCACATAAAACATCACAAAGTAATGGATTAGATCTTAGACATTCATTTTCACTCATGCAAGCTGCGAGTGATTAATCCAAATTATGGTTCTGTTCCCTCAATCTTGATATTTCATCCTTATACAAACTATTTTCCTCCTCCAAATTCTCCAGTTTTCTTTCCAAGTCTCCCTTCTTTTTAACCTTATCAATTTCATAATGTTGATTTTTATTAGGGAAGAGGGTCTCTTCTTCCTCACTATCTTCCTCTTCAATTTCAATGTTTTGAAGGTTTACGGTATTTGTGCCCTGCCAAGTTACTATTGCAGCTTTGTTTTTTCCTTTAGTTTTCTTCTTTTTAGATTGTTCATGCTTGACTTCCTTCCACTGGTTCTCTTCTTTTGAAGATTCTATTGAAGATATATCCATGTGACCATCTTTGTCTCTTTGGCAGGTTCTTGGTAGCTGAACTTGTTCTTTGGGAACTCTCTGCATTAGCCGGACCCCTCTTAGTGACATAAGTTTTTATAATTCCTTACTCTTCAAAATTGGTGAGTCCATATTAATTTCCTTTTATTTTACTTTCTTAAGATGAGTTATAGGTTCCTTCACCATCTTTTGTTGTTTAGGCTTATACTTTCTCCCTTTATCTCTTGTTAACTAAATGTCAAAATAATCTTTCCCTAATAGTTCTTCAAAATTTATTACAATCTCTTTCTCTATCTCTTCTTGTCTATCTAATTGTTTGTTTACTTCTTCTTTGGAAATCCTTCTACTTTTCAAAAGGCATAAAGGGTGACTCCTAGTCCAGGGTTTGTAACTATTCATAGCGCCTCTTCATTTTGGGAGATAATTTTTTGTTTGTAAATGACATGTCATTTGTTAACATTATTAATTTGCTTCCTTCTCTTATAGTCTTAGGATCCAAATTGCCAAGTATTGTGCTTCCTTTTGTATCTCTTATCTGTAATATACTTCGCCTTACCACATCAACCAGGTATTCTTCATCTAAATTTAATGAATTGTTTATGGATTTATTATTTGTGGAGGTTTATTCCCTTCTTTACTCATCATTTCAGCTACACCCACAGTAGTGCGCTCATCCATTCTCTCTTTTCCTGCTATGTTCTCTCTGGTAGCACCCACCTTGGTACGCTCAGCAACACCCACATTGGTACACTCATCCTCATTCTGTTCTTTTTCTTTTGCAACCCTTCTAGTGCATTCCTCCTTTATTTCCTTTATCTTTTCAATTCTTTTGCAGTACCACTCCTATTGATCTTGAGTCTATTTTCTCCTTTTCTCTTCCATATTCATGTCCATTGCAAATTTTATGATTTCACCAATCTCTCTTAGTTTCTTGTTATGTCCCTTGGCCATGGGCATTTTTGATATGGTGTTTCATTACTCCTTATGTATCCCATGGTTGACTTACTTTGAATGGTTATATCTTTTTAGGGATCTCTTGAGATCCCTTCCCTTTTCCATTTGTCATCCCTTAGGTGCCTGCCCCCCTCTCACAAGGGTAGGACCTAAGAGATTTCTACTGCAACTCTTGAAATTTTTTTATGTCTCTTTCTTCCCTACTTATTCTCCACAATCCTTACCAGGGTCCCACAATGGAACCAAATGTTGGTAAGAGAAATAATAGGACATAGTCTAGAGATCTAATCCTAGCTTACTCTTATGTAGTCTGTTTATACCCCAACAATGACAGTGATAGAATAACATATATTTGTGGTAGGAAATAACATAATGCAATAAGATTACAACATATTCAATATATAATCAATATCATAAATGTTCAAATATTACACAACAGTTCTCATATCATATATATTCTCTCTTCTCATCATATCTATATCTCTTCCATATCTTTCATCTTCCTCTCTTATTATGCTTCTTCACATCATCATGCTTCATCATGCTCTTCTCTCTCACATTTCTCTTCCTTATATAGGCTCTTAATACCCTTTCATGGTGTCCTTCCCTTATGTCCTTTCCTAAATACTCTTAATTAACTCCCTTCCATGAATTCACCCTTTCCTTTATGATATTTATCCATATTAAGGCTTGTTAAGGTGTGTTAGGGTGTGTTTAAGGCTATTTAAGGCCTATATGACCCATAAATGGGTCTAGGAATGACCCAAATGGTACCGAAAACCCTTTGCAACATATGATAATGTCATCTAAGGTATAATTGTGTTGTTTGTGATACTCCTGATAACCTGCTAACAGTGACATAGGCTTGCAAACTAGAAAGTGATATAGGATCTTAAATAAGAGTCATGTGTCTGATTGAAATCTAATAATTCTAGGGTCTGGGACTAGATCACAACTACAATATGGTCTTGGGACACTTTTCCACCATGCAAATTTGTCCACTATAAATTTGTCCTTCAGTACCTATAGAAGATGTTCATCTAGGTGTATATTTGTATTTAAGGAAGTGTGGTACTAAAGAACACCATTTGTAACTTTCTATATATAGAGGGAAGTATGCAACTTCTTTGATGATAATCAGGGCCTTAGTTTGATTTGACAATATTGAAAAAGAGATAAAAGGGGGCCATGGATGTTGATTAGTTGATCATGATGTCCAATGTAGACTGAGTTTGACACAAACTTTGAGTGTAATGTGAACTGAGTATGATACAAACTATGATTGATAATTGATTTTCATTGATCTTCTGATTGATAAGATAGAGGTAAGTTGACATGTAAATTCTGATATACCAAGTGAGATTGAACTATGACTAATGCCAACTAAGATTGATGCATGTGATATTTAGAGTAATATCTAATGAAGATGCATTTATGTGCTTTTGTATCCAACCCGAAATGCTTTTCCTTGGGCACAGGAACAAAAGCCTCACAACCAAAAACCATTAAATGTGAAAAAATAAGTTTCTTACTTATCCACACTTCATACGGAGTAGAATCAAGAGCCTTACAAGGAGATCTATTTACCAAGTAACAAGTGATACTCACAGCTTCTACCCAAAAACATTTATCCAACTATGCATCGCTCAACATACTTCTATCTCTTTCCATAAGTGTTTAGTTCATCATTTCTACAAACCATTCTATTGTGGTGTATATGGAGTTATCTTTTGTCTTATGATACCTACATGCTTGCAAAACTCATCAAATTCCTTAGAACAATATTCCCCTCCATTGTCAGATCTCAATACTTTTATTTTCAATCTTGATTGGTTTTCTACTACGACTTTAAAATTGTTAGACTTAGGGAAAACTTTGGATTTATGCTTCATAAAGTAAATCCATGTAAATCTAGATACATCATAAATGAAGGTAACAAAATAACATGACTTTCCAATTGAATCATTATCCATAGGACCAAACACATATGTATGAATATTTTTTGATTTGTCCTTTGCCTTATTACTTCCTAATGGAAATGATGCTCTATTTTTTTTTACCAAACACACAGTGCTCACAAAAATCAAAGTGCTCATTAGAATAAGATAAATAGTCCAACAATTTTTTATTGATAAGAGTTTTCAAAATATTTTTACTTACGTGGCCCAATCTATGGTGCCACAACATACATGTATGTTTAGATTTTTTGTCGCATAGGTGGATTTGCAAATAGTAGTGGCATCAAGCCTAAACAAAGTTCCCATCCTTGTTCACCTTGCTACTACCAAGCTTCCTCTCACCAATTTGCAACCATGCTTGTTAAATGTTACATGCATTTCTGAATCATTCAACTTTGAAACATAAATAAAATTTCTTGCCAATACAAGAATATGTAAAACACCAGGGAGGGTTTTAATCCTCCCATCACTGAAACACAACAATACCTTTCCTCGTCCAACTATTGGATATGTAGTGTTGTCCCCAAGGTAGACATTACCTTCATCATATTCTTTGTATGTGGAGAACCACTCCTTATGAGGAGTCATATGATAAGAGCATCGTGAGTCAACCAACCAATGTTCATTAGATACAACATTACAAGAAGAAAGTAAAACATCATCACCTACATTGAAAGACTTTTCAGTGGAGGAATCCCATTGTTTCTTTTTGTTTCTACATTCCTTCTTCACATGCCCCCTTTTACCACAGTTCCAACACTTAATTCTGTTCTTATTTTTGAGAGTTTTAGACCTTCCTTTTGATTCCTTAGGCTGCTTCTGATCTCCTTTTGGTCCTCTTTCTTTAGACCTTACCCTGACATTAAGAGCATCCACCAAACTATCCATAGCCTTCTTCCTCATTTCCTATGCCTACAAAGTTGCAACAATAGAATCCATCTTTGGATCTTCAAGGTTAGCAGTGATAGCAATAATGAAATTCTCCCTAGACTTAGGTAAAGAACAAAGAAGCATAATAAATTTATCTTCTTCCTCAATCTTAATATCGATAGAGGCGAACTGACTCAAAATTAAATTAAAAGAATTTAAATGCTCTGCAATAGATTCACCTTCCTTTATCTTTAGAGAAAATAATTTTCTTTTTAAATATAGTTTGTTTTCCATACTCTTGGCTTGATAAATCTCACCCAACCGTTTCCATGAAACATATGCTGTCTTTTCCTTAGAGACATTTAGTAGGAAAAAATCTACAAGACATAACTAGATTGTGCCCCATGCCTTTTTATCCATCTTGTCCCACTCATCTTGACTGATAGTATCAAGTTTATTTTCTTTTGTTGCATCCAACCATTGATCCCTCTCTTCAAGGAGATCCTCCATTTTTATCTTCCATAGCTCATAGTTTGAACCATTAAATTTCTCAATGTTTAATCGAGATGTAGATGCAACCATGATTTCCACACACACAAATTTGTAAAACAAAGCTCCCACTATGACACAAAAAACCTTCACACTTCCACCCAATAGACAAAACTAGCCAGACTCTAACACCAAATGTTAGAAATGAAGGAAACCACTACAATATGGAAATGTGAAATAAACTTGCAAATCTGAAATAATATTATAGAATATCAAATGAAGATGTAAACTATCATCAAATAAATTAGCAATACTCAAGATCCATACATATAACACATGGATTTACGTGGAGAAAACCCTTTCGGGTAAAAAACTCCACTAGGAAAAGAGAGTAAATTTGCATTATCTTCAAAATGATTACAATACATTAATTTACTTCAATCCTGTATCCAAATCCAACTGCACTTGTGTACCTATAAAATAAACAACTCTCATATGCTACACTTCCTCTAGCTTCTATTAAATAGAAATTACAATCTTGTTGAAGAAGAATCCAGAACATGGCACCCATCTTGGGAATCTGGGTAAATTTAATGTCTTCCATCTGTCATAACCTTTGCATTGAATATTACACCCAAGATAAAGAAAAGTCCCATGCCCACCTCTAGGAAAGTCAACAACATCCCAAAAATAGCTTCTTGCACCTTCTTATATGTTGTCATAAGATGCTTTGTCATAACTATCTAAAAATAATCAATTCTCTTACATGTAAGCTACAATCTAGGAAAATTCTCTTACACTCGTCATAAGTCTATTAATAAACTTGGACATCCCATTTTCACCTATTTACTATCTCAAGATAAAAAATAAATATTAAAAGTCACCACAATTAAATAATTACTGAGGTCAGTGGATTCTACTTCCCTTATGTTTGCATTTACAATTATAATATTAAGAGCAATTAAATTAATCAGATTTATAAAGTTGATGGCACCTTAATCCTAACACTTAAATGACTTAGAAAATAATCTCACAATACTACTATATCAAGGTACCATATATAGGAGATATGGATACAAGATACCATGAATGGTATTTTAAAACAAGTGGCAAATACCACTCTCCAAAATCTAGGTGTCCACCTCCCTCATGGGGAATCTCATAACTCACCACACATGGTCAACCTCCCTGAATAGTATGTAACTCCTCTTACACCACTTACACATCATAAATCACACCATAATGATTAGATTCTTTCGTTAAAGCCACTTTCCCCTTTCTTGTGCTCCACTTGTGCAATTAATAACTTTGTCATAGCTATTCAAATAGAGAGATCCTCCATGAAGCCTCATTACTTTGTTTGACTTCTCTTTTGTAACTCTTGACTTAAATGCCATTACAATTATGTGTGAGAGGATAAATAATAATTAATAATTTTTCGTACCACCTAAGAGGGATGTCCAAGTCTACCCTCTCCATGATCCTTGGAGACATAACATTATTTATTGACAACAATAATTAAATACAATTAAACATGTCTAGGGTTTTACAAGGTGAATGACACCTAATCCCAACAAAATATAAGGTGAAGATTGTGAAGAATGTAATTTAAAACTTACACAATCAAGAGCCAAACCCTAAATAATGTACTATGTGCACAAGGAGAAATTAAATCCAATAAATGATGGTAAATAATAGAGTAATTAGATGTGAAACTTAGAAACATTAAAAGTTTGTACTCTAAAGGATAGGTGTGGAAGTTATGGGTTCACCAAAATGTAGGGAAACAAAATAACCCTATATTAATTTATAGTATTTCTAATGGAATGATGAAAATCCTAAATAAAGTTAATTAAGTTGAGGTTGATTAATGACAATAATGTAAATTAAAAGGTTGAGTAATCTAAGACAACAATATGTTGAAAACACTATGATGGATTTATAAACATGATAAATGAACATGAAATAGATTAACACTTACCTAAAAATTAATGCAATGTGAATGTTGATTGTTGTGATGTTGTGACATAAGCTTGCAAACTGGAAAATGATATAGGATCTTAAATAAGATGCATGTGATGATTGAAATCTAATAATTCTAGGGTCTGGGACTAGATCACAAGTACAATATGGTCTTGGGATACTTTTGCACCATGCAAATTTGTCCACTATAAATTTTTCCTTTAGTACCTATAGAAGATGTTGATCTAGGTTTATATTTGTATCTAAGTGTGGTACTAAAGAACACCATTTGGAACTTTCTATATATAGAGGGAAGTATGAAACTTCTTTAATGATAATCAAGTCCTTAGTTTGATTTGACAATATTGCAAAAGAGATTAAAGGGGGGCATGCATGTTGATTAATTAATCATTGTGTCCTCTGTAGAATGAGTTTGACACAAGTTGAGTCTAGTGTGAACTAAGTATGATACAAACTATGATTGATAATTGATTTTCATTGTCTTTTGATCAATAAGATAGAGGTAAGTTGAGATGTGGTTGTAGGCACCTGAAAATGGTCACAACCACCTTCATCTATTTTCTGCATTCTAAACCTGATAATTCCTACTATCCTACCCAACACATATTAATTAAATAATTTATAATTATTTAATTAATATTTCCCCATCTTTCCTCCATTACCAAAAATCAATTTCTTCTACTATAGTTCAAAAAATTAAATATTTTTGACAACTTTAGTTCAGATATATCCCCAAGAATTAAATAAATATCCCTATTTATTTAATTTCCTATTTTGTGCACTTTTGATTACTTTTAGTAATCATCATTATTTTTCTCTTAATCATGTGCACATGAGTTAATTAAAATTAACTCACAATTACATCTCCCCATGTTTCTAGAAGTTCACTTGTCATTCAATGTACATACATGTACACGACGAATGGTACTTTAGAAGCATGGGCAAATCTTCCAAAAAGAGTACATTTGTCCCATTTTTTTCTCATCCACTCCAAGTGTCACTATTCATAGAATTTTAAATTCCATGTGGCACTATTCCTCCACTATTCATCTAATTTTAAATTCTACTTGTCCTCTCCAAAATTTAAATTCTTCACAAAATCCAAACCATACTTTTTCATAAATGAAGCTTTACAAGTCATACACCTACCCAATCTTAGCCATCCATCCATTCAACCATCCAATTTCATCCATTGATCTTCCCTTGAATCTTGGAGCATTTCCTTCATCCAAACTCCTCATGACATTTGTCCAATTCTTCTTACTTGAGGATCCTCAATAAATAT
Organism: Cunninghamia lanceolata; assembly: GCA_027924645.1. Taxonomy (NCBI): domain Eukaryota; kingdom Viridiplantae; phylum Streptophyta; class Pinopsida; order Cupressales; family Cupressaceae; genus Cunninghamia; species Cunninghamia lanceolata. The sequence goes on along the minus strand of BSBN01000876.1, from coordinate 2,493,030 downwards.
GAGCCCTTGATCTCCCAATTCAATCCTAGCCCTCTATCCTCACCTCCAAAAATCTATAAATTGAGCCTCCCCCATCCATTTCCAACAAGAAATTAGAATGTAATGAATTTTTGCCACATTGAGCACTCAACATAGCAATTAGCATATAGTATAGAATCATATCATTAGGACATATCAAGAGAATTGTATAGTGATAGGGTGCAAGTGTAGTTAGTTTATGCATTTCTTTTTAGTCTTAGCTTGAGGTTGCAAGGATTAAAGAATTAAATAGGTTAGATAGATTCTATCTTGTTTAACATAGTTCACCCCTTCTTGTAGACATTTTTGGCACGCCCGGTAGGAACCCCACCACCTTAACCCATGTTTTTAGCATGTTTTTTGGCTTATTTTCATGTGTGCAGGTTAGATCAACGTCAGATTTTCACAGAGTAGCACCTAGCAGCCATCTGTCTGTGCCTAGCAAGTCTGTTTCAGTGCAGGGTTCTGTAGGTCCTTTGACACACTTCAACGCCTAAATTTTGTTGTTTAGCACATATCTCGGCTGTTTTAGAGCCCAGTTGCAGGGAGGTATAAAAGTGGTTATTTAATCTTTTCTTTACATCTTTGTAACTTTATTGGATTTTTATGTGATTGCTAATCCTCCTAACAACAAATTGCAAACTTTAGCTCTTTGTTTTGTAGGTTTTAGTCAAATTACAAGTCCTCATAATGCCCATTCATTTCAACGCCTAGCTTCTAGACAACAACGCTCAATCCTGCCAGATTAGCGCCTAATTTTTAAAGTCACAAAATCTTGTATTTTCATTATCTTAGGGGCTAATCACTAAATTTGTAGGTTTCTTGATTTGCTAACCCTCTTAACATCACTCTTGTAGGTTTTGTGCTCTTTGTTTTGTAGGTTTTAGTCAAATTACAAGTTGTCATACTGCCCTAGCCAGATCAACGCCTAACCGACCTATTTCAGTGCCCAGCCAACCAAAATCAATGCATGGTCTCGCAGGTATAACGATTTAGTTTCAGCGCTTAATTTTTTTGGTTTAGCACCTAACTTGTCTACATTAGCACCTAAAGTCTATCTCAGCACCAGGCTTTGTCAGCGCTAAGATAGTCTATTTCAACCCCCAATTTCCATTCCATACATTTTCTAGGTCTTTTGCATAAATTTTGGGCTAATTCTAGTTTTGCAACATCCTTTGCTTGTCCAAGACCTCTTGCAAAATTACTAACACTTGTGTGCAGTCCTGTTTGTCAAAGAATCACCTTTTTTCTCACTAAGTTAGGCACATTTATTTTGGGGATAAAATGAACTTGTATGCTCTCTCCTCATGCCATTTGGCAATCTTGGAGATCAAAAACCTTGATTTGATCCAATCTTTATTTCTTGTTCATCCTAGGATTTCTGATGTGTATGCTCTCCCCTTGCACTTTGTGCAATCTTGGGTGACCAAAAGCATCTTGGATCCTTCCCTTTAGGAGGCCTACCTTGGAATTAATCCCCAAGGGTACGACCTCAAATGCGTGTTCCTGTGGGGTATACAAACATTGTGAGAATCAAAAGACTCACTTCAAAGGAAGGACCCTCTCCCCCTTGTAAAAACCCCAAGACCCTGAGGGTCTGCCAAGACTTGTGTTGGTTGGCACTTGGTTGGATAGAGACACCCCCATTCATGAATTCATCCCCTTAACTCACCTATATTAGGACACCCCCTAGAAGCCTTGTTTATCCTAGTTAAGACCTTTAGCTATCATATCCTTTGGTGATCACAGCCGCATGGAGGAGACGAGCTCACGCTTGTACCTTCATTGGTTGAGATAGAATACACTTTGGGCAAGAATTTTGTCTCTAAAGTAAGGGGTGTAAGGTGGTCCATGACCTTGCATTCCCTACCTATCCAAGCAATGATAAATGGTATCAAGGTGATGGAAACCACCATTATCTAAATAGTGGAGGTTGAAGTCACATCTGAGTTAGTCCACGGGATATGACACACCTTGCTTGATTAAATACTAGGCTTGTAAATAAGTGTTTGGCGTGTCTTCTTGTGAAATACCCAAATTCACCATTTGTCATCCACGGAAGTTCATAACCTCTCGCATCCATTCCCTCAAAATTCAAAGTAGCCATTATGTTTGTTGATTGAAAAATATTGCCAAACCTCAAACACATACATTCCAAGAAACAAAACAAATCCTATCAGTGCCCACTTTTCATCTATCAACGCCTATCCATCCTCTGTTAGTGCCTACTTGACCTCTATCAATGCTCTATCAGATCTCTGTCAGTGCCCGGTAGCCTCTTTTAGTGCCCAGTTAGGTGGATTAGCACCCATCCGGCATCCTTTAGTGCCCATCAAGACTCTGTTAACACCTAGACCCCCTTGTTTTAGTGTCTAGATTGGAAATTACACAAAACCTATGGCATTTGTCATCTTGGTCATCAATTTGGTCCTCTCACTTCACCTAACATCCTTTCACATTTGAATCCACTCATGTTATCACCATTTTCGATCACCCATGTCCACTTAGACCTTAGCTTGTGATCCATTCATTATTTCTGAAATCAACATCCATTATCCTAAATCAAATCAACCTCAATCATCCAAATCAAATCAACTTTTATCAAAATCCAACTATCCAAATCAATTTGTAGACACCCAACTTTGTTCATGTCTTGCAACACCTAGTCAAAAACATTATCCTAGACATCATGTAGCATTTTGTCCTAAATCCCACTCTTAATCCCATTTATTCATTAGCCAATTAATTAAATAAATTTTATTTATTTAATTAATTTCTACATCATATCCCAATCATATCCTAAGCCGACTATCCAATTAATTAAATAAATTTTATTTATTTAATTAATATCCAACTCATATCCCAACTAATTCAAATATTTTATTTGAATTAAGTTCTCATCATAAGCTGACTTTCTAATTAATTAAATAAATTTTATTTATTTAATTAATTTATCTTATCATTAAGCCGACATGTGTGCCTCTTTCATTTAAAAAAAAGATAAGTGGTACTACAGCCTTTTATTTAATATCTTTCATATGTAGTACTTTTTATGTACACAAGCACACATGAGCCCTATTCTCCTTGACACTTGTCAAATAACTACAACTCCCTTGAAGAGTGGGATAACCGAATCAATCCTAGCCTTCCACATCAATCATTTAACTTTTTAATCTCAACCATCCATTTGAACCAAGCCTTTTCTATAAATCAAACCCCTCATAAGCCATTAGCATGCATTGAGCCTCAAGTACCTTTATTCTACCAAATTTTCTAGAATGCATTGATCCTCAAGTATCCACATGCTATTGAAATATCATTAAAGCCTTTGCATCCTTCATCTATTATCCTCATATCATCTTCATTTTAATGTTATGCTACAGAAATGAGCACCCAACATTCCTTCAACAATAATCCTTCAAAATCTTGCATGCTCATGCGAGTTGGAGAAGAGCAATGGAGATAAATCAAGTTTGACATGGAGATTGGTTTGCATTTACATTTGTTATTTTGATTTTCATGTTGTCTTGTGCTTCATTGTGCATTGCTAGGGTTTTTATCATTGCTGTTTATTCATTTGCCCTGATTTGCAATTTTACCCTAACTACATTTGGCACGCCCGGTGGGACTCACTTTGCTTGATCCTTTTTTGCAAGTTTTTGAGTAAAAATTTGCATTCATATAACCCCCATTGTTGAGTTTTGCAGGTTTAATTAAATTTTTGTTGCAGATCTGCTACTTTTTGGACAAAACCCTAAGTTTTAAAGATTTCATCATATCTTCCAAATGGCTATGAATTGTTTTACAAGATTTTAGCAAAAGTTTGTCCATGATATAAGGAAGCTACAGCAGAAAATTTTTGGGTTTATCGCGACTTTGCGGGATTTATCACGTTTTTAGGTTTTTTCATAAAATTGCAATTCTGGGCGCAAATTAACGAATTTTTCAGAAATTTTTACATTTCTGGAAATCTCTCAAAATTTTAATGGGGGTCTCTATTTTACAGATTTAATTTGCAGGTCGTTTATAGTGCAAAAAAATCAGATCTTTGCTGACTGTACCATTTCCATAAATCCACATTTCTAGGTGCAAAACAAGGAATTTTTCTGATTTCTTTACATTTTCGGAAAGCTCTCTGAAAATTAATAGGGGTCTCTTCTTTAGTTTTTTAATTTTTGAATAAAAAATCTATCGAAATAATCAAATCTAATTCGGCTATGCATATAAAATTACAATTTTCCTTGCCTGATGAGCTTATTTTTTATGCCTGCATTATAATATCATTTTTTTATGTTGTAGGTGATCATAAGAAGCTGGAGCAACATTGACATCAACATCTACAACAGTTTGGATAGCGAATTAACCAGGTGCAATCATTTCATTTCTCATATTCTAATCATTGTTTGCAAACACATTTGGATTTTAGGCATAAAATAAACAATTGTTTGCAAATTCACATCAAAACATTGGGCTAAAATGAACTATTGTCTTTCATCACATTTGGATTTGGGCTTTAAAATAAACAAGTGCTTGCATTGTCTTCCACACATGGAATTTCTAAGGTTAATGAACCCCATGCGAGTGTGACCAAGTAAATGTGTATGCTCTCTCCTCGCGTCCCAACATGAACTTGGAGATCAAAAACATTTACTTGTACCCCAAGGGAATGACCTCAAGCGGTACTTTCATCCGGTGCGCTATAAAAATCAGAGGACAAGGTGAAAGCCAAGTCTAACCGGTATTAGCGCTCACCATACAGTGCTAACTCGAAAGGAGGTGTACCTTTGTGTATATTAAAACTCCTAGTAGGGTTAGTTAAAGTCTTAAGTGGCTTGTTGGATGCTCGTGGGGTGCCGGTCCCCCAAATTTTCACTAGAACCTCCTTGTGATAGTGGCCTTGCCTTAACTAGGACTTGTTGAGTGTCTTCACATGCTTGCTTAACCATCATCACATTCTTCTAAACTAACAACTTGCTTATGTGTCTTGCGTGAGTGATTCATGTGTGTATATGCATAATCATTTGTTTTAATATTGCCACATCAAGCTCTAAACACCCAAACACATAAAGACAAGTCATCCTACACATTCTTCCAATAACATTCAAACCCAATCACTCTCATTCAAACAATCCACATCATCATCCAAATCCCTAAACAAGCACTTGTTAAAAGGACTTAAGATAAACACTTGGTGACAACATGTCTACACTAGAGGACCTAGAAATCAAATTCCAAAGATTCCTCCAAAATCTTTATCAAGGATCACAACCCCTAAACCAAGATGCCATTGAAATGTTACAATTCTTCATCCAAAGAGCTCAACCCCATGCAAGCCAATCACCTCAACTACAACACTTCGTAGCCCAAGTCCAACACCTTTTAGCCACTAGTCAAGCTCAACAAGTACATCAAATCTTAGCCACTCCATACCAACCTAATCCACCTCATAGCCACATGTCATATCCATCCACTTCCTATCAACTTAATCCACCTATCCACCAAGTCAATGCCACATTAACCTATGAATATCCACCTCAAGCTTATTCAATCCCTCATGCTGACATTCCAATGCACTACCAAGCCCATCCACAAAGCAATCAAGTGATATTACAAGAACAACATCCAAGTCCCAATGGCTCTTTGTACATAAATCAAGCAGGTCCAAGTACACGTTTTCAATAAGACCATCAAGCACCTTTGATAGACCTAAGTCCACCTTTGCAACAAGAAGCACATCCAAGTCCAAGTTATCCTATGCAAGATCTAATAACCTTTGACAAGGGAGATACCAATCTAGAGTGGCCTCCACCATCCAATCCAATGCCAACACATGAGCCAACTAATCCTATCCCAACACCACCATATGATCCCATTCCTAGTCCATTAATTCCTCCACCTTCTAAATCACCAAGCCCTCCATTACCTTCATCACCATGTCATTCTAATCCTTCACCAAAGGATGCGGCTGAGATAGTTTTACAAAGAATGCTTGAAGCAAAACTCATTGAACTTCCCCCCATCAAACCATGTGAAGAAAGTCCATATGATGAACATGATTATTGTGCATACCATAGGACCAAAGGCCATGATACAAATACATGCCCCATGTTTTTCCCAATTGTTTACAAGGTGTATCAACATACAATAAGAAATCATGCCACATCATCCCAATCCCATGTGTCACAACCATTTAGTCCACATCCTAATCCATCAAACTCCATTATCCTTCCATCCAATCAAAATCCTAGTCCTACACTTACAACATCATTCTCTATTATTGCTCATCCATTATATTGCCCATCTACTCATACCCTTGCGAAGGATGTGATCCATTGGCTACTAGCAAGGAATAAACTACCTCCATGCCAAACACCCATTCATGAGCCTACCAAAGAACTTCCAAAGGTCATGTCCAATCCTATAATCCCATCATGTGGTCCACCTATCCTTGAGCCTATCTAAGAGCCTTCCATTAACATACCTAGCCCTTCAAGCCCATCATGTGACCTACAAGCCATCAAGCATATTCAAGAGTCTCCTATTATGAATCCAAATCAAGAGTCATCCACTTCCATTGAAGCAACCCAAGAGGTATGTCAAAAATTTAATCCTAAGCTTGTGGAAACATTAAGCCCTAGTCCAACTCCAGATCAAATCACTTTTATGCAACCCATCCATAACATGTATCTTTTCCATGATCAAGATGATACCTATAAAGAAGCTATCCATAATCACCTTGATCCTATCCATAATCCTAGATCTATCCATGAGCAAGATATCCAAATTGCTCTTAATCATCCACCATCTAGCCCTATCCATAATGAGCAAACATCCACTTGTCATGATGAGACACTTGTCCCCCAAGTAAGCATAAAAGATCAAACAAATAACTTGGATCTTAGTGAACATAATGCTAATCAAGATCCTAATGATCCCCCTTCCACATCCATCATTGATCCCATTTCAAATCCATCATGTCCTATTGGTCTATCCACCCTTATACATGAGTGTTCTTCCTTAGGACAACAACGACCTTTATCCACTCCAGCTTCTCCATCCAATAACAAACTCAAGTCTAGTGTTCAAACCTCAGCTAGTCCCATTGTCCATCGCGTACTCCAAAACATGAACTACAAAGGCAAAGGTCTAGGCCTTTATGAACAAGGTATTTTGGACCCAAACCATGTCAAAGTTTCTCCATGCTCATATGGCCTTGGATACACACCCCAAGGTAAACAAGGCCAAGATGTTGGTAATCCCTCCATCCATCCTAAGTCCAGTTTCCATCACAAACCACATCATGTTCCCAAAACATATCTTGCCATTTCACCTCCATCATCTTATAAATGTCAAAAGTATGTGACCGTACACCTTCCGCCATCTAATTTGCCTCCACTTTTACCAACTCCAAATATCCCTCCATCCACCTTGCCACCGTTGCTTCCAACACCTAACATACCTAGCATTCATAAGTATCCTTACATCCCTAATCATGGCCAACAAAAGCATACATCGTTTAAACATAAAGCTTCCAATCATTCCATCCCCTCCACCCACCCCATGGGATTCAAAAGCAAAAATTTTGATGCCTCTAAAGCTAAAAATCTTACCAAAAATCCTAAAGGTCTTCATACCTTAGGACATAAAGAATCAAAATCAAAGCAAAGTACATTCACAAAGCTATCCAAGCCCATACCTCCAAAAGCAAAACCTAAAAGCAAAATGGTTTGGGTTCCTAAGCAGATAGCTAGCAAGTCAAATGAGGCATCCTCATCCACATCTCAAGAATCCCAATCACCTATCTCTATCCAAAAGCCTACTTCCATCCAAAACTTCCATTCCCTTCAAAAATCCCACAAGCAAAGCAAAAGCACTAAAAATACTAAATTTATGTGGGTTCGTAAATCACTTCATCAACCATCTCTTAAGCAAACATCTCCATTGCTTCCTACACCACCATCCAATCACAAGCTTCAATGTTTAACATGGTGTGTGCAACCATTGGTCATGGTTCCCTTCCACTCTGTAGCACCTCCACATAACTACATCTACCCATCTTCCATCCATTATCCTACGTATCTTCCCAATCACCTCCCTATGGTCCATGCTTTGGCATAAACTTTTCATCCATCTTCATTCCATAAGCCAATACAATCCATATCATAGTCCACTATCCCCATCCATCTATCCTTGCATGAACCTTCCATAATCCACATCATAATCTATTATCTACCTAATCCATCTCCCATCCACGCAATCCCTTATCAACATCTATGAGCATAACAACATGGTCCATGCGATGACATCCATCGAACTAGACACTTGAGTCCCTCCTATCCATTACCATGGTGAAAACCTGACAAACAGGCGCCATGTGTAATTGTCATCCCATCTAAAAGCAAAAAAACAAAAAAAAAAGTAAAGATAAATCCCTTCATCCAACGGTGAAAACCTGGTAAACAGGTGCCTTGGATAAGTACCATGATGAAAACCTGGCAAACAGGCGTCATGTGTAGGTTGATCTTCTATGTCACTTACACTTGGGGGCACATTGTCTCATCCAACCTATCCATTTCCAAACTATATATCCCAGTATATCATTTTCCATCCTATCATGTCCTACCATTACCATACCATCCTACCATCCTTAGCCATTACATAAATATGCCTATCCTATTGAACCCATTTGTCCATCCTCCTGCCTTTTGATCTTGATGAAGACATAGGGGTAAAATGTTGAAACATGTTTGGATATTTCTTGACATACCTCCTTTCCAAACCAAGTCCTATCCATTGACCATTTATCCATCCCATTCAAACCAATCCATCATGTCATCCCTTGGTCATGAATTTTATCATGTAAAAATCCTAAGCATTACTACCTAGACTGGGGCAAGTTATTCTTCCTATGCAACATAGCCTTTGAAGATCACATCCTAGCTCCCTTATGATCCATACACTATGGCATATCCTTATCATGAGCTTTCTATCTTATAGCTTATCCCCATCTATTTATCATGAGCTTTCCACTATAGCCTACCTATCTATTTATCATGAGGCAAGCATCCATCCCTTATATGGCCTATCCTCTTATCTATCCATCCAACTCTCATGAGTCTTCCATCTCATTCACTATCCTCCATCCTTTGCACCTAGACTTGGTTTTCTCCCTTGTCATTGGTATCTAGCACAAAGGCTACCCAAATTGTAAATCCATTGGCATTTTCTAAAACATTTCAAAAAAACAAAAAAAATAAAAAATCAAATATTCTCAAAAATTAAAAAATCAACTATCCAACGAAAAATCCAAGTAATAAAACCAATCATATCATCCAAAACAATCCACTCCATCAACATTCAATCAAAGTCAAATCATTATCATCATCAATTCTTCTTATCAATAACATTCATTCATCCATTTCAATCAATCAATTCTTCTAGTCATATCAATCAAATCAATCTAAGCAATGATCTTAAATCCAATTTACACTAATCCATATCAAGCAAGCCAATTAATCAAGGAACATTATCCAATCAAATCAACAAGTTTTTGATCCGAATCTTGTCATGAGACCAATCAATCAAATCATCATCATCATCAATGGGATATAGCGTTCCCACATCTTTGTGTTGCTCTAGGGATATAGCTTTCCCCACAATGACAACACTATCTATCATTATCAACAAACAATCAATCATTGGTTTATGACTTGACAAGGGAAATACCTTGTTTGTTTTACATTCTTTGAGCATATTGAGAACACTTGCTTAAGCTTAGATTGAGTGGACACTCTAATCATCACACTATCTATCATCATCCAATCAAATCAATCTAAAGAATCCAAACAAAGATCCCAGTGCAAGCCCATCCTTAATCCATACCAATCAAGTTAATCAATCAAGCCAAGTTATCCAATTGCAATCAATGATCTTGATCCTAGCCTTGTTGTAAGCCAAATCAATCAATCAGCCAATCAACCAACCAACTCAGCAAACAACCTTGTGTTGATCTAGGGATATAGCTTTCCCCGCCATGACAACACTCCCAACAAAACAATTAATCAACAATTAATCATTGGTTTACAGCTTGACAGGGGCAATGCCTTGTTTATTTTTGAATCATTTGTGCATGCTTGCATGCTTGCTTGTGTGTGTTATTATTTTATCTTGCATTTGCATCATATCGGTATCAATTCAGCTAATATTCATATCTTGTATCCAGACAAGGTTGTATTACGCTGGGGCACGAGACACATCATCACCCTGGTCCTTATACCTTGGTGCATAACGTCTAGTGCTATATCAAACATCATGGTTGCTCACTTTCATTACTGCACAACGCATCATCATTTCTTCTATCTATCCTCTTATATTTCTTTCTTAGCCAAGCCATTTCTTTTCGAGAGCCTACTCGTGTTTGTCCAACCTGCCTATCCTCTCGAGGGGACATCATCATCATATATTTCCATCATCACTATCCTTTTCCTCTATCCACACCTTAGCTTCTTTGAAATGATGTTACTCAACATAAAGCTTATCATCTCGAACATCATCTCAAAGAGGGGCAAAATGTAGACACCCAACTTTGTTCATGTCTTGCAACACCTAGTCAAAAACATTATCCTAGACATCATGTAGCATTTTGTCCTAAATCCCACTCTTAATCCCATTTATTCATTAGCCAATTAATTAAATAAATTTTATTTATTTAATTAATATCCAACTCATATCCCAACTAATTCAAATATTTTATTTGAATTAAGTTCTCATCATAAGCCAACTTTCTAATTAATTAAATAAATCTTATTTATTTAATTAATTTATCTTATCATTAAGCCGACATGTGTGCCTCTTTCATTTTAAAAAAAGATAAGTGGTACTACAACCTTTTATTTAATATCTTTCATATGTAGTACTTTTTATGTACACAAGCACACATGAGCCCTATTCTCCTTGACACTTGTCAAATGACTACAACTCCCTTGAAGAGTGGGATAACCGAATCAATCCTAGCCGTCCACATCAATCATTTAGCTTTTTAATCTCAACCATCCATTTGAACCAATTTTTTCTATAAATCAAACCCCTCATAAGCCATTAGCATGCATTGAGCCTCAAGTACCTTTATTCTGCCAAATTTTCTAGAATGCATTGATCCTCAAGTATCCACATGCTATTGAAATATCATTAAAGCCTTTGCATCCTTCATCTATTATCCTCATATCATCTTCATTTTAATGTTATGCTACAGAAATGAGCACCCAACATTCCTTCAACAATAATCCTTCAAAATCTTGCATGCTCATGCGAGGTGGAGAAGAGCAATGGAGATAAATCAAGTTTGACATGGAGATTGGTTTGCATTTACATTTGTTATTTTGATTTTCATGTTGTCTTGTGCTTCATTGTGCATTGCTAGGGTTTTTATCATTGCTGTTTATTCATTTGCCCTGATTTGCAATTTTACCCTAACTACACAATCATCCAACAAATCCAACCCAATCTTTCTAAAGTCAAGAACTAGATCATTTCATCCTCTTGTTTGTATTAGGCTTAAGAACTTGTCTATCTTAAGTTTGGCATAAACTTGAAATCATCCCACTTGAATATACTAGCTTAGGATCTTAGACTCTTCCTAAGTTGGTGGACTTCAAGAACCCCATCTTACTTGGTGCATCTTGTCCACCTCAAGTAACACAATCCTGTTATCCCCTTTCTTAGGCTCTTTGTCCAGTCTATGTTTGTAGCAATAACATTTCATCAACATTCGTAAGTGATCTAGATTTGAACTTAGGAAAATCATCATCCCTAAACATTTGGCCACATCATCCAACCACAATCATAGTCATCCTTTTATGCCTCCCATCACATGATCACAAGCTAATAGAAAAATGGATTCTTGATACCAACCCCTCTCTCCACATGGCTTCACCACAAGAAACATGGAGGGATATGTCAACCAACCCGAAATGGGTGAAGCATCCATACCACAACATATCTATTCCCCCATATTTGTCAATTTCCTTAATGACAGAGGATTGCATCACAAATTTGACCAATTCATTGACAATCATAAGGATGAATTCCTTGAATGCCTCATTAAACATGGATCACGCCTCCCCCATTCATTTGACCAAGGAAAAATCAAAGCAATCATTCATGACAAACCACCATCACCCATCCTCAATCAACCATAAGCACTCGTCCCTAATCGCAACAACCCCCTCTATGATAACCTATGAGCTAAATTCACTACAACTACCAACACCATCCATACCATTGACCAACATATAGGGGGTAATACTATTTCACAACCACAAACATCAGATCCTCCTTATGGTCTACCATACCATATGCTACCATCCAACTTCCCAACTTCAGCCATACCCTCCAAGGCAAGTGCACTTTCCATGTCACCCCCATCAAATATTCCTCAAAGAACTTTCAATACCAATGCCATTCCACAAACACTTCCCCCCTTGAACATTCCACAAAGGACGACCATCACCCAAATAACATTACCCCCTATGGTACCTTCACAAATGCCTCTCCAATCAAAACATTCATTCACATCACAACCACATCATCAATCCCAAAATCCCCTAATGAGATATACACATCCCACGCAAACATATCACTCAACCACTCATCAACAACCTCCCCATGTTGCTTCTATGCAACATCAACATGTCGCCCAACACCAACAACCACCCTTCCAATCACAACATGCATATCATTCATCTACTCACACCCAATTACAACATCAAACATATGGATCTCATGTCTATTCACAAGCTATAGGTCTACCTCCATATATCCTACAACAATACACCATCCCACTACAACAATCATCATTCCATCAACAATCACAACAACCACCACTTCAATCTGCATCACAACGTCCTCTTTCCAATCCTTTCGATCAAGAATGGCAAGAAATGAGAAACAATGTCAAGAACCTCTAACTAGGGACTCAAAAGAAACATTATAAGTTTGATAAGTACCCAAATTTGATAAGTACAAAGGAAAAGGAGATCCCTGTGACCACACCAAGGAGTTCTTCATGGCATTCCAAGAAGTGTCTTATGATGATCAATTCCTCCATCTTTTCCCACAAAGCTTAAGAGGTCAAGCCCTTGAATGGTTTATGCACTTGCCTTATGGCTCCATCTCTACCTTCACTGACCTATTGGAAATATTTGTCACCCATTTCTCATACAACGTAGAGAACAAAATCACCATGCTTGACCTTTGCAATACAAAACAATGAAATGGTGAAAGTTTCATTGCATACTTACAAAGATGGAGAGCCATTGCTGGTAGGCTATCTTGGAAAACACCCGAAAAATAACTTGTACATATTTTCATCCAAAACTTGAACCAAGAAATGGCCTTCCATTTACAAGTACATTATGCATCCACCTTTAGTGAAATCATAGAGAAAGGTTTCACCATCGAAAAGGCCCTTATAGTAAAAGGTTTAGTCAAAATCGACAATTGAAATGACAACAACAAACCATCCAATGAAAAACCTAAATTTTGGGCTAAGAACAAAAATGTCATGGTAGATGGTGCTACTGAGTCCAAGTTCATTTAAATAGCTTCTCCTAAACCTAAAGAGGCACACATTGCACAAAATGTTTTAAACAATGTATCGGTGCCATCTGCTCCACCAAAACGAAATCCTCCCAACAATCCAAAACACAAGTACACTCCTTTGGGTGAACCTTTCGAAGTTGTGTTCCAAAAACTTGCCCAAGCCAACATGGTTGAGTTTCCCACAACCAAAACCTTTGATGAAAACCAATTTAAACCCACATGGTACAAGGAAAACTAGTATTGTGACTACCATCATATCAAAGGACACTCCACTAGGAAATGTATGAAGTTGAAGAACTAAACCCAAGATCTCATCGATCGCGGTGATATCCAAGTGGAAGGAAACAAAAATATCATACCCAATGATGGATTAGGAGTTTACCAAGACCCTCATCCCAATTGTAACAACCAATCCACATCCAAACCATCATCCTCCAACACCAATCCCAATAACCAAGCCAACAACATCAACTATAACAACATTCCACCTCCTTACAATAATGTAGTAGGTCAGATTGATTCCAAATCTACTCGTATCGCCACCATCAAAATACAAAACAATAGTCTCGAATGTGCTATTACCACCAAACATGGGCGTGTAACCATAAAGGGACTATCCCCACCCTCCACCACTACCACTTCTGAATATAACCTCCTCGACCATCTTGAGAAGACCCCAACACAAATCTCCATCTTGGAACTCCTCAAGACATCCACCATCCATCACAAAATCCTTGACAAAGCTCTCCAAGAGTCCCATGTCCCCATCGACATTCCACCTGCACAATTCCAAAATTTGGTGGCCCAATTGTCCTAATCCTACCATCTCACTTTTAGCCAATCTGACATGCCACCTATTGACCCCATCCATAACAAAGCAATCCATATCGAAGTCCAAATCGCCAATCACAAAGTCTAGAGGGTCCTTTTGGATAATGGATCTATTTTGAATATATGTACATTAGAGTTCATAAAACTTTTGGGGTATTCAGTAGTTGACTTAGAATCTTTGGTTATCTCCATCAAAGAATATGACAGTACATAGTGTGAATCAGAAGACACCATATGTCTCCCTATCAAGATGGGTCCTTTCACATTACCCACTCTATGTCATGTGGTTGATCTTGACCTCCCATACAATCTTCTCCTAGGTTGACCATGGTTACATAACATGCAAGTCATTCCTTCCACCTATCACCAATGTCTTAAGTTTCCCCATAATGGCATATGTAGACACTAAAAATTGCCCTAGATAATCTCGTCTATAGTTAAATAAATAGTTATATTTATTTATTATCATTGTCTTAATCTTTCCTCGAAATTAAATAAATTTTTATATTTATTTAATTATTTATCTTTTAATTTTTCCTCCAAATTAAATGAATATCTATATTTATTTAATTATTTACCTTTTAAACCCACTTATAATTAAATAAATACATATATATATATATATATATATATATATATTTATTTATCCACCACTTTCTTCTATGATTAAATAAATATTATTATTTATTTAATTATTCATGCCACAAATTAATTAAATTTTATTTAATTAATTAAAAATGCACTTGCCATATCCATCTTTCACTCTTCTCTCTCTCCTTTTATCATTTCCATTTTCCATCTCCTCTCCATCTTAGAAACTTTCCCCAATCTTCACCAATTAACTTCAAATGATCTTCTATTGAATAATGGAAACTTTCCCAACTTCTCTTCCACCAAAAATCTATATAAACCCTTCATTTTTCTTTTCTTCCTGGAACACCTCGGAGAATGCAATGAAACTCTACTTGATTTTTTATGTGAATTGTGCTACAAGAAATTTGAGAGCAAAGCTTCTGTTTGTGCCATTTCTCCCAAGGTGAAATAGAGGAGCGCAATGGAGTTTTATTATGATGAAATTTGTTTTAGGTTTTATTGATATTTGCAATAGTTGTTTTGATTTCATCTTTTCCTTACTCTATTGTGTGACTGTTTGATCTAGGTTCTTAATAGTTAATTTTTATGGTTACATTTTGGCATGCCTGCGGCTCTAACCCTCGCTTTTTGTAGGTTTATGTGCTTAAATTTGCAAATCTATCTTATCTTTTGTAGGTTTTATTAACTTTTTGTTGCAGGTTTGTCATTTTGGGATAAAACCCTAGGTTTTAAAGTTTTCATCATATCTTCTAAATGGCTACAAATTTTTCTACAAGATTTTCACAGAAGTTTTCTCATCATCTAAGGAATATACAGTAGAAAAATTGCGTATTTTTGTTCATTTTTACATGTGTTCTCATGATTTTATGTTTTTTCATAAATTCACATTTCTAGGCGCAAATCAACGAATATTTTAGAAACATTTACATTTCTAGAATGCTCTTGAAATTTTAATGGGTTTTTTTTTTACAAATTTAATTTTGAGGTCATATAAGGTACAAAATTATCAGATTTTTTGTTTGCTGTAGGTTTTTCATAAATCTGTGTTTCTGGGTGTAAATCAGGGAATTTGTCTGACTTCTTTATATGGACAACTATTAGAAAATTAGTAGGGGTCTCTTCTTTGAGTTTTTATTTTTTAGGTAAAAAATGTCTCTAAATAATCAAATCTAATTCGGTTATTTCAAAAAAATGTATTTGAAATTACAATTTTCTGATGAGCATATATTTTTATGGCTGCATTATAATAGCATTTTCTGATTTTGCTAGGATTTCATTATCATTTCTAATATATTTTCTTTCAGAAAAATCATTTGTCCAAGATTATATTTTTCAATCTAATACACTTGTTTTGTGGCTTTCGCTTGCCAAAGATCAAATCATTGAAACTACTAACAAGTGGCTTGCAGATATCACTTGTCAAAACAAATTTCACATTTCATTTTGGTGATTTAAAATTGCACAAACAAATCAAACATTTTGTTTTGGTGCTTTAAAATTTAACAAACAAATCAAACATTTCATTTTGGTGCTTTAAAATGAACAACCAAATTTCACACCTTCATTTGGTGCTTTAAAATGAACCAACAACTTTCACATTTCTTTTGGTGCTTTAAAATGAACCAACAACTTTCACATTTCATTTAGTGCTTTAAAATGAACCAACAACTCACACATTTAGATTTGGTGCATTAAAATTGAACAAGACAAATCAAACATTTCATTTGGTGCTTTAAAATTAAACTTTCACATTTGGATTTCAATGCTTTAAAAATGAACAAAATTGTTTGTTGTGTCTTGTGCACTTGCACTTTGTGAGTCAGTCTTGACTCCCGCCAGTTGGTATGTATCCTCTCCCCTCATGGCATTACGTGATTGAGGGTGTACGAGAAATACCAACAGCCTAATTTTTTATTTTTCAATAGATAAGGTTTGCCTTGGGACCTCATCACCCAAGGGACGACCTTTAGCACATTTGCTCTGGTGGGATATATAAAGGGGGGAGAGCGAAAGTTGTACCTCAATCTAATCATTGTCATGTTTAGTGAAATCCTAAAGCTTGGGTGATACCAAGATAGGGGTGTAGGGTTGGTCCAAGCATCTTAACTGATGTTCCTGACTCACACTTGTAGACAAATTGGTGTTTACCAAGTACCTCCACTACAAACCCTTGTTTTAGAAGCCTAGAGTCCTTATTGGCCGTTTGTCTAGCTTGGTGCAAAGTACAGTACCATGCTTGAAGTCACTCACCATGTACCATCTTGAATTATAGAGAAATCCATGGATGACAAAGTCTCCAAAAATGAGAGAGTGAAGGTGTGCCCGTGCCATCAAGCTTGTGTCATCAAAACTCTATCTCTTGGTTCTTAAGAGTGGAAAGCCCCTAGTGTACAAGGAACTTCTATGCATTGGAGAGGTTGATCCTATGGTATTTAGTTGTGGGCCCAAGTTATGCAGATACTCCTTGAATAAATTAGGGTTGTAAAGTTTGTTTTCAATGTCAAATACTAGTAAATAAGCCACTTAACATTTTGATGTTAAGGACAACCCTATGACCTTGAAAAGTTGAGTCAAAAACTACTTTGTCTTCTTTATTTTGCATGTGTGGATCTCTTGCCACCAAGGGATTGACTAGTTACCACCAAGAAAGTCTCACAAATCAACAAAATCCCCTAAAAATAGTGCTAACAAGTAAATCAGTCTCAAACCGTGCATCTCCAGTCTATTTTAGTAGCAAACCTGAATTCACCCAAATCAATACCTTCAGATTATTAGTCATCCAAACAACTTCCCCATCTTCATATCATCTTTTGGACTTTTAGAGCCTTTTGAGACACTAGGATTTATCAACAACATCATCATTAATCAAAACAAGCCTTAATTTTATCCAATCATCATCCAATCATCTAGTGACATTAGCTAGCTTAGGAGTTCATCTTCTCTTCAGTTGGTCTAAATCACTATCCTATCCATCTTTCCTCAAGGTCATGAGTCTATCTCTTGGAAGATAATAAAAAACCCCAATCAAATTAGGTATTGATCTGGCTTTTATCCTCCATTCACAATCAATCCAATTCAATCAATCAAACACCAACATCCTAGAGTCTTAACTTTATCACAAGAGTCCAAACAACATCCCATTCATCCTCAAATCATTATCATCTCAAATTTGAAGTACTATGCCTCAAACCAGAAGTCAATATAATCAATCCATGGAGAATAGCCAAAACAATCCCCAAAATAATCCCCCATCTCTCATAGATGCTACACAATTTACCACTGGAATGAACCGTCACGTTTTTCTTCCTAAGGGTTACATAATAGGTGCATCTATTCAAGTAACACAACATGACTTTGGTCAAACATCCCATCAAGTTTCACAAGACCAAATAGAAGAACAACAAGATCTTGATACCTTAACTGCCATAGAAAGATTCTTAAACTCGGATCCTCATAGATTCTTCCTCAAGCTTGCTCAACAAGGAGCTAAATTACCTAGTAATTTTGACACCTCAACAATCAAAGAACAAGATTCATTTGACACAACTTTTTTAGCTATGGGAAACCCACATTCTCTTTCCATCCCAACCATATCAACCAAAGAACCTACTATACCCATAACACCCACACATAACTCTAATCTAGCACCATCCACAAATCCATTTGTAGACCCATTATATGCACCCCAACATCAAAAGACTTTACTCTTTCAAATGTAACCACTTCTAACACCATCATATATGATCCAACAAAATCCTCCTCATATGACACCATCACAAGTACCTCAAAGTTCACATCAAAACATGTCATATGTTAACCCTCCTCATGTGACACCATCACAAGTACCTCAAATTTCAAATCACAATATGTCATATGTTAATCCTCTTCATGTGACACCATCACAAGCACCTCAAATTTCAAATCAAAACATGTCATATGTTAATCCTTCTCAAGTGACACCATTAAAAGCACCACAATCTTCCAATCAAAACATGACATATGTCAATCAACCACTTGTGTCACAAATACCCCAACCTTTCAATCAAAACATGACATATGTCAATCAACCAATTGTGTCACAAGCACCTCAAATTTCAAATCAAAACATGGCATATGTTAATCCTGCTCAAGTGACAACATCACAAGTACCTCATAATCCAAATCCAAACATGATATATGGGTCACAAGTACCCCTTATCTTCCAATCAAACAATGACAAATGTTAACCAACCTCATGAACCAAAAGCACCACAATCTTCCAATCAAAACATGTCATATACCAATCAACCTCTTGGATTACAAGTACCTCAAAATCCAAATCAAAACATGTCATATATCAATCAAATTCTTGGATTACAAGTACCTCCAAATCTAAATCAAACCATGTCATCTAGTAATCCACCCCTTGGGTCACATACACTTCAAAATCCAAATCAAAACATGTCATATGGTAATCCACTTGTTGGGTCACATACACTTAAAAATCCAAATCAAACCATGTCATATGGTAATCCACCCCTTGGGTCACATACACTTCAAAATCCAAATCAAAACATGTTATATGGTAATCCACCCCTTGGGTCACTTACACTTAAAAATCCAAATCAAACCATGTCATATGGTGATCCACCTGTTGGGTCACATACACTTCAAAAGCCAAATCAAAACTTTACATATGGTAATCCACCTTATGGGTCACAATTCCAAGCTCCTATTCGAAATAACCCATATACTATACCATCACAAGCTTCACAAATTCAAAACACATATACCATACCATCACAAGCTCCCCAAGTTCAAAACACTTATACCCCACCTTACAACCCATCACATAACTACCTCATCAACATCAATCCTCCACAAGTTTCCCAAGCACAACATTATCAAAATCTTCTTCCAAATCAACCATCCATGTTAGACATTGATCTTAGATTTTCAAGTCTTCAAAAACAAATCTCAGATATCAATTTAGGACAAACCAAAAAACCCTTCTCATTGGATGAAGTTTGTCCTTATCCATTTGATAGGTCACTACCTATGGTACCTTTTCCTCCACATTTTGAAATACCCAAATTTGACAAGTACAAAGGAAAAGGGGACCCTAATGAACATCTTAGGGAGTTCCATATAGCTTGTTTAGAGGTTGCTTATAATGACACATATCTTTAATGCCTCTTCCCTCGCAGTCTAGGAGGGAAAGCTATAGATTGGTTTTCTCATATGTCTCTGGGTATCAAAACTTTTAGTGAGTTGGTGGAGAAATTTGTCTCACTTTTCCTTCAATATTGAACATGAGATTTCCATGAATGACCTAGTAAACAATAAATAATGAAATAGGAAAACTTTTATCTTTTTCCTTCAAAGGTGATGAAATATGGCCAGCAAATTTCCATGGCCTATACCTGAAAAGCAATCGGTAAACATCTTTGTTCAAAACCTAAATTCTGAGCTAGGTTTTCATTTACAAATCTAATGCACCACTTCCTTTGAAGACATTATATCAAAAGGGAATAACATTGAAAAAGCCCTTATTACTAAAGGTCTACTCAAAATCTTTAAGGAAACTAAAGACAACCCTCAATCATCCAATGACAAACCCTACTTCTGGTCCAAGAATAAAAACATTGTCAATGATGGTATTGTGGACACTAAACATATTCAAACTCTCCAAACACCAATTAATCTTCAGTCACCTACAAAGATTGTTCCCTCTACTCCTAGGGAGCAACCAAAATAAGATTTTCCACCTAGATGAAAATTTACTCCTTTGGGAGAGCCTATTGAAACAGTCCTCAAGAAACTTGTTCAAAAAGGCCTAATCACGTTACCAGAACTATGGCAATATGATGAACCCCAATTCAAACCTAATTGGTACAAAGATAATGAATATTGTGAGTAAAATAGAGTCAAAAGGCATAAAACTACTAGATGCTTGAAACTAAAAAATCTCATCCAGAATCTTATAGATAGAGGAGAAGTCATTGTTGATGATCCTCCAAAACAAACCACAAACAAGGACCTAGATATGTACAAGGATCCATTCCCTCCACATGGTAAAGGTAATAACCCTGATAAAGGTAAAAATATCAACAAGGCTTCCTCTTCCTATGATTCCATTATAGGTCGTCTTGAAGAAAGTCGTGTGTTCACTCTTATCATCAAGGGAAAAACCCCTGATTGTGCTACTACTACTCGTTGTGGTCGTGTCACCCTTCATGGTCCAACATCAAATACCCCTATCAAATCTGACTATAATATCGTTGAATATCTAGGGAAGACTCCCGCACAAATCTCCATATTAGACATTCTAAAGTCGTTACCTGCCCATAACGTAGTGCTTGAAAAAGCCCTTCAAGAGTCATTGGTTCCAAACAATATAGCTATCATGGAATTTCAAGCCATGATAGGTCACATTGCATCACCTTACCACATGGTCTTTTCTGAAATGGACCACCCATCTCATGATCCCTATCATAATGATGCATTCCACATTGAAGTTCTCATCCATCCATGTAAAATCAAATGTATACTTATAGATGGTGGTGCTGGTCTAAACATTTGGTCACTCAAATTGCTAACACAACTAGGATACTCTGAGGATATCATAAATACTGAGTAGTCTATCACTATCAAAGCTTATGATGATGCAGAGCGCCGGTCAGAAGGTGTGATCCATTTGCCTATTCAAGTAGTCCCTATCATGTTAGAAACGAGATGCCAAGTATTGGACATTGAGATTCCATATAATATCATCCTAGGACACCCATGGATTCATGCCATGCATGTTGTATCCTCTACATACCATCAATATCTCAAGTTCCCATTCAATGGTACTGAAATCACAATCTTAGGAGATCCTAATCCATTTGAGCTTTGTCGTGCCATGCAAGGGTGTTACCAAAATAGAAACCAAATCCCAAATAATGTTGAAGCTCAATCATCTCCATTATATATTGACCCAGATACTTTACAAAAAGCCTTTACAGATAAACCTATTCCAGAGATCAAAGTCCACTTCAGGGACATATGATTTGGAGAAAATGACATTTCAAAATCTTGTTGTGTGGGGAGGATGCCTCTTTTACCAAAAGCTTATGGCAAACCACCCATAGAAAAGATCACCAAAAAGTCAAAGATACTAGCCTCCCTAACAACATTCTCTCATGGGGGCTTGCTTGAAGAAGAATCTCTTGAAGATATTTCCTCTTGGCTATACCAAGAAAAGGATCTAGTCATGCTACCTATTGCATAATATGGTACAGGTCTCAGAATTGTCAAAAACATGGGATATATAGGCAAAGGTGGTCTTGGAAAACATGGTCAAGGATAGCTAGAACCAATTATTGTAACTAAGAGATACAACAAATAGGGTTTAGGATACGGTAAGGAGGTATCACGTGCCTCAGATATCGAGTTTATTCTTGATGAGATAGCAAAATCTTTTCCCATGGTTTCAATATTTGACGAGGATACTATCGATGACTCTTCCCTACACCTTACAGATTTATTCCAAGAAATCTCAATATTTATGATATCATCCATCTCCCTCACTTCCAATACAAACACCCAAAATCTTCCACTCATCTACCCTAAACTTATTGATTGGGACCAACAAGAGGTCCCCATTCTCAACATCTTTCATAATGATGAGGCTATAGCATAATTAATGGGACTCTAGGATGGTATCACACTAGGTGATCATAAAGTTGGGTTTGTCATGGATTTAGATCAAGCTGCGTACTTTGGTGAGAGTGCCAAATGCTCTAGTCACAAAAGTGAAAAACAAAATAGAGCCCTAGGTGAAAACCACAGTGTGGCATCTCTTGATCACAAAAAAGTAAAAATAAAGGATGCATCCAATGGTGAAAACCTCTCTGAGGCACCTGAGGATGGAGGATTTGACCTTCCCTTACCTACAAAGTATCAAGAAAAATCTACTCTCTTGGTGGAAGACTCACAAGAAATGAATCTAGGCACAATTAAAAATCCTAAAATCACACTCCTAGTAGCTTCACTATCAGAACAAGAAAGAAAGGACTTCACAGAATTCTTCTTGCAAAGGACAATCAATTTTGCTTGTACATACGTTGACATGCCTGGGTTGGACCCTTCTCTAGTGGTTCATCACTTAGCAGTATCTCCAAATGCCAAGAAAGTAAACTAAAAGCTCCGCAAGATGCATCCACACATAAGATGTATCCACACAGCACTCTTGGTAAAAGTAGAGCTTCAGAAATTGCTAGATGTGAAGTTAATAAGACCTATTGAATATCCGCAGTGGGTCTCCAACCTTGCACCTGTTGCCAAACCAAATGGGGGCACCTGCATTTGCACAAATTTTAGGGATCTAAACAAAGCATGTCCTAAAGATGACTTTCCTCTACCAAACATTGATATCATTGTGGACTTGATAGCCGGTCATGAAATGCTTTCCCTAATGGATGGTTTCTCTGGATACAATCAAATTATGATAGCACTAGAAGACCAACATAAAACAACTTTTACATGTCCTTGGGGTACCTATTGTTGGCAAGTCATGCAATTTGGTCTAAAGAATGTAGGAGCTACCTATTAGAGAGCAATGAAAGTGATCTTTCATGACTTTTTTCATACTATTATGGAAGACTATGTTGATGATATATTGGGCAAATCTACTAGGGTAGAATATCTATAGGTTCTAGGACAAATATTTGATAGACTAGAGAAATATCAAGTGAGGCTAAATCCTAAGAAATGTGTCTTTGGTGTCACTACAAGGAAATTGTTGGGATACATTGTATCTCGTAGAGAATTGAAGTGGACCTTGCCAAGGTCAAAGCTATAGTTGAAATGCCTCCACCCAAGAGTCTAAAGTAGTTAAGGAGCCTTCAAGGGAGATTGTAGTCCATTAAATGGTTCATAACACAGCTAGCAGATAAATGTCAACCATTTCTCCACTTGCTCCAAAAGGATGTCTCATTCCAATGGGATAGCAAGTGTCAATAGGGATTTGATCAACTCAAAGAATATCTAGTTGTACCTCCAGTTTTGGTAACACCAACTCCTAATAGACCTTTGCTCCTATATATCTCTACTACATCTGTAGCACTATGTGCTCTCCTAGCACAACATGATGAGTCAAGCAAAGAACATACCATCTACTATATCAGTCGCACATTGGTTGGTTATGAACTCAACTACACTCCTATGGAACGAGCATGTTTAGCAATAGTGTTTGCTTCCCAAAAGTTGCAACATCACATGTTAAACCAACATACCAACCTCATCTCTAATTTTGATCCATTGAAGTATCTTTTATCCAAGGCAGTCCTCACAAGTAGACTAGCTAAATGGGTCATGATCCTGAGCGAATTTGACATAGAGTATATTGATCAGAAAGCTATCGAAGGACAAGTTCTTGCAGACCAACTAGCAGATGCTCTAATGATAGATGTACACCCTATGATCTCTGAATTTCTAGATGAAAAGATTTTCACTCTCACTACATCAGTGGAATGGAAGTTATACTTTGATGGCTCCTACACACAACATGGTTCAGGGGCTAGAATCCTATTTATCACACCTCAGAATGATTATATTCCAAAATCATATTGGCTAGCATTCCCTGGCACCAACAATATTTTTGAGTATGAATCACTACTTACAGGTCTCCGCATAGCAGTCGAATGGAATATCAAGCAACTTCAAGCATATGGAGATTCTCAACTAGTCATTAAACAAGTCATTGATGAGTACCAAACTAAGGATGACAAGTTGATACCCTACAAAAGATTGGTTGATACATAAAAGAAACACTTCTCTAGCCTCTCTTTTAAACAAATTCCTCGATTACATAATAAAGCTGCAGATTCTATGGCTACCAATGCATCACTTGTGGATATGTCTACAAACACTCAGTGATGTGAATTCTTAATTGAGCAACTGTTGATACCAGTCATTGATATTCCTTCAAATGGAATCATTTGTGAACTTGTTGGTCCCAATTCCCCTTGGTACCAAGATATCTATGACTATCTCCATACTAACACTATCCCCTCCAACCTTACCTCTACCCAATGTAAAACCTTCATCCGTCGAGCCTCTCGTTTCACTATTCTGGGTGACACCCTTTACCGCAGGAGTCTCGATGGTATCCTTCTTAGATGTCTTAACTCAGACAAAGCTAACACTGCCTTAAGAGACATACACGAAGGTGTCTGTGGATCACATTCCACCGATCCTACTCTAGCTAAGAAGCTACTTCGTACTGGATACTACTGGCCTACTATGTACCAAGATGCACATCATTATGCTAAGAAATGTCTACAGTGCCAGTAGCATGGAGACCTCATTCATGCACCAACACAAGAGCTACAACCTGTTACGACTCCATGGCCTTTTTCTAGTGGGGACTTGACCTCATGGGTAAAATCCATCCATCCTCTTCTAATGGCCATAAGTTTATCATTACTAGCACTGAGTATTTTACAAAGTGGGTAGAAGCTATTCCTATGACCTATATCACTGGCAAACAAATATCTAAGTTCATCTTGAACTATATCATTTGCTGGTATGGTATTCCCCAAGCTATAGTCATTGATAACGATAGACCATTTAAGAACCAAGACATCCATGCTTTATGCATGCAATAACATATTCAACATCGCTTCTCCACCCCATACTATCCATAGAGTAACAGCCAAGCTGAGGCTTCCAACAAAACCATATTGAAAATCCTTAAGAAAATAGTCAATGAAGCTGGTCGTGATTGGAATTTGCAACTCAACCCCGCTTTATGGGCCTACCGCACTAGTATTAGAACTCCAACTGGTGCTACCCCATTTACCTTAGTCTATGGAATTGAAGCCATTTTACCCATCGAGGTTAAGATCCCATCTCTCAGAGTATCTATGTAGCATCTAATAGATGAAGAGAAGTACAAAATTTCTAGGTTGCATGAGCTAGAGTTATTAGACGAAAGGCATCTCACAACACTTAATCATCTTCAAGTATGTCAAAACCACCTCCATCGTTAACTATAACAAGAAGATCAAGGAAAGAAGGTTTGAGATAGGTGATCTTGTACTTAAAGAAAATCAAAGAAACCAACAAGATAGAGATAAGAAAGGCAAGTTTGAGCTCAATTGGTTGGGTCCTTTTGTTGTCACAATAGTCTATGGCTTAGGAGCTTACACTTTGTCAACACTTGAAGGCATTCCCTTAGATGAACCCATCAACAATGTTCATCTTAAGAAGTTCTATGCTTGATCCTTGGAGTATTCCTAGGAAAATACAAAAAAAAAAAAAAAAAAAAAATACAAAAAAAAAAAAAAATAGAAAATACAAAAAAAAAAAGAAAAACAAAAAAATAGTAAAGAAAAATCATTCATCCTCTGGTGAAAACCTGGTAAACATGTGCCTTGGATAAGTACCATAGTGAAAACCTAGAAAATAGGTGTTATGTGTAGAATCAACATCCACCATCTTATAAGTCTTCCATCCATCTTATTCCATCTCATTCCATAAAAAAATCCCCATCCACCCATAATAAAATTATGGACCTATGCATTTCCACTTTCCCATCTATCATGGCTTGGAAATTGTCGGTATTAATGGTCATCCATTAGTATCATCCATGGTCAGTTTATCCATTATTCTCCATAATAAAACCTCTACCTGAATGGGGGCATGCTTCCTTAACCTATGTCTAGGAAGGGATCCTTGTACAATAGAAAGCAGAAAAATCAGAAAATTTTAAAAAAAATCAAAACATCCTCAAAATCTAAAAACATTTAAAAAAACCAGAAAATTCAAAAAAATCAAAACATTCTCAAAATCCCAAAAACATTTAAAAAAATTCAAAAATCCCAAAAACATTCAGAAAACTGCAAAATCCCAAAAATATCAACATCATAAACATGCCATATCATCATCACAAACAAGAACTACATATCATCATCATCATCGTTGTCGTAATGTGCCTTGATCTCATGGATATAGGGTATGTAGGCAGTCTGGAATATAAAGGAAGTATCCAGTACTTAGGCACATATGATACACCTAGCTTCCATCCTAATCCATAATAAATTTTCCAACTCTCACTTCATCCATCTACCATAATCCAGCCCATTCACCTACCACAAAAAACATCAAAACATTCAAAAATCCAAAAAAATCAAAACATCCCAAAAAATCTTAAAAAATTAAAACATCCCCAAAACTCCAAAAAAACCATAACATCCAAAACCCCAAAAAATCAAAATATTACAAAAATCCAAAAAAATCATAATATCCAAAAATCCAAAAAAATTATAACATTCTAAAAAATTCAAGCAATAAATCAAAAGGCACGTCATCTTTAATCCATACCAATCCAATCGAGTAATCTAGCCAATCATCCAAACACATACTTTTGTTTTGTTCCAACCTTGCTATCAAACCAATCAATCAATCATTTATCCAATCATCATCAATGAGATATATCGTTCCCGCATCTTTGTGTTGTTCTAGGGATATATCATTCCCCACAATGACAACATTATCCTCACCCAATCCAATCAATCCTTGATCAATTAATCACTAGTTTACAACTTGTCAGGGGCAATATCTTGTTTGTTTTTGAATCATTTGTACATGCTTGATTGCTTGCTTGTGTGTGTTATCGTATATGTGTCTTTTATCTTTATTTATCTTAAGCTCTAATTTCTGCGAGGACTCAAAATCTCTAGGATCAACATCCTAGAAGGTGGCAAATAGTAGAATGGGGCATTTTTAGTCCTTTTCATATGATGTGTTTGTGGATTGTTTCTATGGTATCACTGGGGCAACAAATGTTCCTTGTATGTGTGGAATTTAATTCTAACATTATCTAATAGTCTATGTACCTACAAGATCAAACTATATCTAAGGACATCAGAATTATCATGGTTAGAATGACAATTCTTGACATGTTCCAACAAGGTTCACTACGTCTTAGTATACATGGGAATATTTCATCTTTGTTTGCAGAGTTGTCAGTTCATACAATGGATACCAAAGCTACTATGGTCCGTCATACCTAGTATGCATATATCCATCTTACAAAATAAACACTCTATGATGATAAAAATCAACACAAAATAGCAAGCACTATCCATGCGCGTCCATCTCTATCCATCTATCTCTCCATTTTGTGACATCAATATGCATTCACTATCTTCTCACCATCTCTCACCATACTAACTTTCTTCTTGTTCCTCATCTTTCATTTTCTTCTTCCTCACCTCTATCCCATCTTTCTTCTTCCTTTCATGGGGTTCTCCTTCACAATTTCATTATTCTGTCTAAACTCTCGAGGGGGCATCCTTCATTCACTCTTCATTTCACTGGGGCATCATCATCTCTAATCCTATCATTTTCTTTTATACATACCAAGCACTATATTTTATCTTTCTTTGAAACGATGTTGCTTCGCAACACCATCTCAAAGAGGGGCAAAATGTAGGCACTAAAAATTGCCCTAGATAATCTCGTCTATAGTTAAATAAATAGTTATATTTATTTAATTATCATTGTCTTAATCTTTCCTCTAAATTAAATAAATTTTTATATTTATTTAATTATTTATCTTTTAATTTTTCCTCCAAATTAAATGAATATCTATATTTATTTACTTATTTACATTTTAAACCCACTTATAATTAAATAAATACATATATATTTATTTATTTAATTATCCACCACTTTCTTCTATGATTAAATAAATATTAGTATTTATTTAATTATTCATGCCACAAATTAATTAAATTATATTTAATTAATTAAAAATGCACTTGCCATATCCATCTTTCACTCTTCTCTCTCTCCTTTTATCATTTCCATTTTCCATCTCCTCTCCATCTAAGAAACTTTCACCAATCTTCATCAGTTAACTTCAAATGATCTTTCATTGAATAATGGAAACTTTCCCAACTTCTCTTCTACCAAAAATCTATATAAACCCTTCATTTTTTTTAATTCCTGGAACACCTTAGAGAATGCAATGAAACTCTACTCAATTTTTTATGTGAATTGTGCTACAAGAAATCTAAGAGCAAAGATTCTATTTGTGCCATTTCTCCCAAGGTGAAATAGAGGAGAGCAATGGAGTTTTATTATGATGAAATTTGTTTTAGGTTTTATTGATATTTGCAATAGTTATTTTGATTTCATCTTTTCCTTACTCTATTGTGTGATTGTTTGATCTAGGTTCTTAATAGTTAATTTTTACGGTTATAGCATCAAAGTCATTATTCCCGCCGATCAACAACCATTTGAGTATTGTAAAGCTTTAGAGGTTGTCTACGATGGACAATTTCATTGCCCAAACACCTATGGGGAACATCTCAAAGACCCCTCATCCATAGCATCCACCTCATCTGATCCCTCATCCACTCCATCCGTCACCATGGATTCATCACATGTTTTCACTTCATCTTCTACTCTGACCCCTCAAGTATCCCAGGTCAAGATCATATATAAAGGGTGTGGTGAATATGATCTTCATAACACCTTTCATGTGGGACAATTGCCTTTGTCCCCTTGATCCCATGGCTGTCACCTACAGAAGAAGGATCAAGAACAATAATGCAAGGTTGATGACAAGACCCCCTTCATCCCAGCATAGGTCTCTGGAGAAGAAGATGTAGAAACATCCTTGAATGATTGGTTATATTGTGATGAGACCCCTCCAGCAAAAGTAGATCTTGAATATTTCAAGGAAAAGTATCCTGTACCATTCTAAATATGTACCAAGATGCCCTACCATGGAAAAGGGCTTGACATTGACAAAAAGGCACCATAGAACCTGTTGCTTCTTGGATCGGTAGAGGGTTTGCCAGTTCCAATGCACAGGCAGATCCGACCAACAAATATAGAAGGTTGCATGAGCTGCCTCCCCTTCACTTTTGGTTTTGCCGCACCAAGGGGGGTATCCATTATAGCTAAAGATTTGATCTCGACTCACCCAATGACAAACAGATTTAGCTTGACAACAACAGGAAGAATACTCTCTTGTGTGGACCAAGATATGCATGATAGATCATAAGGCTGGCAACATTCTTGGACATATCTAATTGGTTGGGTATGAGAGCATGTAGGGATCCTATTCCTACTCCTACAACTAATAGGTCAGAAATATGAAATGGTTTGTTTTGATATTTTGGATGCAAGACAGGGTGTTTTAGATCATAACTACTACACAGGGAGCAGACTGGTGCTTATCTTAGGGCAAGGAGTCAACTAGACGTATACAAGTGAATGATTTGCACTGACATTCAAGTTTCAAGGGGTCAGATTGGTGTTTGCCTTACAAACACCACCCAAGGATGAGTATTTGGCTGCCTCTACTTACAAATATCCCTGCTGACATACATTCTTCCCCATACTTAACCTTAAATAGTTTAATCCACTCCTTGAATGGAAGTCACAGATCAAGCATGCAATATAGCAAGTCTGTATCCTAGAATTTGAGAAACCCTTAGCAACCAGATTCAGAAGAAGAGATGCATATAGAAAATGGAGACAAGCAACTAAACACATGCAACAATGCACTTTTCATATACAACAACAATGAAATTGAAAAAATGTGCAACTTGCATTCAAAATGCAACACATAAACTACAAAATGAGACAAAACAACCAAGAAAGGCTTTGTTCTTCGTTATTTTCCAAAAAAATTTGCCCAAGTCTTCAACAACCACAAATGAGTGACACAGTTTGCCTTTTATAGCAAGACTGTGTACTCAACAATTAATTACATGGCAATCAAAATGCTACTAGATACACTGCACCATGAGAAATGGCACCCAGAAATTGAATTCAACCGGCAGAAGAAGAAGGAAGAGCAGGTGAAATCAGGATCTGCACCACCGGCTCAAGATTTTCTCCCTAAATCAAGTGGTTGACCTATCCAATCGACCCATACCTCTCTATAATCCTGCCATTAATGGCCAACCTACCCGCTGCAAGATGCAACAAAGGTTCACACATCTCTGAAGTTTTTTTCCCACCTGGAGAGGATGCAACAAACATAGAAATTTCTCCTTTTGACAATTTGAATCATGGCCATTGATTTCCTTCTTCCCGCTGAGATTTGTGGCTTCAAACTCGCTGATTTGTCATTGGCCAACAGAAATGTGCCACGTAGGCACTTTATCTCCCTTGCTGACTTTTCCTTCGCAGCATACATTTTACCTTCTCCGCCTTTTGCCTTTTTTGCCATTGAATCCTTTGTATACGTGAATGCATATACATACAATCGCGCCTGGACACGTGGCAGCCTTTGATTTGTTCATCGTCGCTGTGAAAATACATTTCATCAGCCATTAGGGAGACCCAGGAAGGATTGGCCGATACATAAAGTCTCAGCGATATGCCAATGTATCTCCTTTGCTTTTCGCCTTTGTATATGCAAAAGCATATACAATCACCTTACATACAAGGCGGACCCCAAATTATTATGAAACAGATTGAAAATTGAATCGGGTCCAAGTTGTATCTTACCTTGCTTATATATCCGCAATATACAATGCACACATACATACAAGCCGCGGACTTCAAATTCTTATGAAACATATTGCAATCATATTCGGGTCCGGCTTGTATCCTTCCTTTGTATCTTTCATTGTATATCGGCTTGTATGTGCAAACATACAACACAGATATACATACAAGGCGCGGACTCAATTTTTTTATGAGACAGACTAGAAGAACCCTTTGAAATCTGACTTGTATCCTTGCCTTTGCATTTGTGCGCTTGCATGTTGACTTGTATACTCACATTGTATGTCAGACACATATAATCTCCTTTGTATACCTGCGGGTCCGACCAAATGTATCTTTGCTGCTTTGTATGTGGCGAATGTACAAGACCCCTTGTATCTTTGCACTGTAGAGAATGTATATGGGCCCCCTTTGTATATCTGCAATGTTCATTTCCCAATGTATGTCAGACATACATTCACCATTGCATCTGTCTCGATGTACATTGACCCTTGTATGTTTCGCTTGTATGCCGCCAATGTATATTTTCTTTGCATGTTTTCCTTTGTATCTAGCCATTGTATGTTTGAACATACAACACAAAATATACATGCAACCTGATATACAAGCAGGGAATATTCCTAGAATCTGTGAAAGATTCCTCAATGTATATGCACCTTTTTTAAGCCCGATATGCATTGCGAAATACATATAACTGATTTTTTCATCATTTTTGAAGGTTGATTGAAATTTCTTTGGGCCCACCAATGCACAATGGACTTGCACATACAAACATACATGTATATACAAAGATACACGCATGCAATTGAATTTTTTGTACTTTTCAACTGAAAAGGCCAAAAGACTTAGAATTTCTTGGATCTTTTAGGAAGGTGCCTGCATATTTAAATGCTTGAAACCTGAATGTTTATGCAGGCACTAACAAAACCTATCCCGATTGATCCCACATCTCCCAAGCAATATACCAAGTATTTTGGTTTAGGATACGCACCACCCACTCTGACAATCTGTGGACTCGCTAAAACTTTGGAAGAGGTGGCCGAATCCTCTTCTATTGTTAAGAACATTACACTGAGTGTCATCATAGATTCATGCGAAGATCTTGATCTTTCATGCATCTTCCCCAACAATGCCATCTTCCTCATTGACCTTCGCCTCATCTATCCTGATCTCATTGCCTAGGATTATCAAGGACTGCCACCTCTTGACATGTTCCAAAATGATGAGGCTCTCTATGTATTCCTAGAATTTCACAACACCTCACAATATGACATATGCTTGAATGCTCATGCCTACTTTGGGGAAGAGGAGATCCTTAGTCCAAATAAAAAAGAAAAAAAAAAGAAAATCATCCCCTAGTGAAAACCTCTTCGAGGCACTATTAGATACAAAAGAGAAAAATAAAGATGTATCTCCTAGTGAAAACCTCTTCGAGATGCTAGGAAATGAGGATCTCCATCTTCCCCCATACCTTCTTACTGGAGGGAGCATTCCACTATCCTGATTGAAGGCACACAAGAAATCAACTTCAGTACATAGGAACAACCTAAGCTCACCCACATTGCATAAAGTCTTTCTATCCAAGAAAAATCCAACCTTTGAATAGTACTCCATGAGGCACCTGATGTCTTTTCTTGGTCTTATGTAGACATACTAGGATTGGATCCTTCCTTGGTGGTCCATCATCTTGTGGTACATCTAGAAGCACAACTAGTCAAATAGAAACTCCACAAGATGTATCCTCAAGTTGCCCTGCTTGTCAAAGAAGAATTACAAAAAATATTGGAAGTCAGCTTTATTCACCCTATAGACTACCCTGAATGGGTCTCCAATATTGTTCCTGTTGCTAAGAAAATTGGGGGCGTCTGAGTATGTATAGATTTTTGTGATCTCAACAAAGCATGTCCAAAAGATGATTTCCCACTTCCTAACATCGACATCATTGTGGATCTCATGGCTAGGCATGAAATGCTCTCCCTAATGGATGGATACTCAGGATATAATCAAATCAGAATTGCTCATGAAGATCAACATAAAACAACCTTTACATGACCCTAGAGTACTTATTGCTGGAAAGTCATGCCCTTTGGCCTTAAAAACATAGGAGAAACTTATCAATGAGACATGACTACCATCTTCCACGACATGCTGCACAAAATCATGGAAGACTATGTAGATGACCTCCTTGGGAAATCAAGAACAAGAGAAGAACACCCTGAGGTTCTACGACAAATATTTGAACGCCTCAAGGAATACAAGCTCTGTCTCAATCCTAAGAAATGTGTCTTTGGCATCACATCAGGTAAACTTTTGTGGTTCATCATCTCCCGCAAAGGTATCGAAGTGGATCCAGCTAAGGTCACCACTATAACCGAAATACCACCACCCAAGAATCTCAAACAAATTCGTAGTCTCTAAGGCAAGTTTCAGGCTATCTAAAGGTTCATCACTCAACTCGCAGATAAATGCCAACCATTTGCCCACTTGCTTCATAAGGAAGTACATTTCAAATGGTATCAAAATTGTCAGCAAGCATTTGACCGTATCAAGGAGTACTTAGCTTCACCCCAATCCTTATGGCACCTATCCTTGGAAATTCCCTACTATTGTACATATCAGCAGCTTCAGTAGCACTGGGGACACTTTTGGCACATCATGATGACACCGGCTGTGAAAGGGCTACATACTGCATCAACAAGACTCTTATCAGCTATGAGCTTAACTATACACCTATGGAATGAGCATGTCTAGCTATCATTTTCTGCTCTCAAAAGCTTTGATACTACATGCTAAGTCACTCAATCAAGCTCATCTCCAAAGTCAACCCTCTCAAATACCTACTTTTTAGGACTTCGTTCATAAGAAGAATGGAAAAATGGGTAATGTTACTTAGTGAGTTTGACATTGAATATGTTGATCGAAAAGCCATCAAGGGACAAGTTGTAGCAGACTAGTTAGCCAAAGCACCTCTCGCTGATCATCAACCACTATCCATTGATTTCCCAGATGAATCTATCTTGGCTACAATAGAAACAACAATCTGGAAATTATATTTTGACAAATTCATCACAAATCACGGTTCAGGGGGAGGAATACTTTTGGTCACCCCTCAAGGTGACTATATTCCTAAAGCATACAGGCTTGCCTTCCCTTGTACAAACAATGTGGTTGAATATGAAGCCTTGATCATTGGTAGATCAAAACAATAGCTCAGTGGAACATCCGACAGTTACAGGTCTATGGAGATTCCCAGTTGGTTATCAAATAGGTCAATGGTGAACACCTCACTAAGGATGACAAACTAGTACCCTACAAGAAAATGGTTGATGAATACATATTTTTCTTCACCTACATTTAGTTTGAACAAGTGCCTCACCTTCATAACAAAGTAGATGATGCCATGGCTACTATTGGGTCCCTCCTGGACATGCCTCATGATAGTCATTAGTGTGAGTTTCTTGTGGAACAACTCCTCATGCTAGCATACTAGGTCACCGAGTTGGAATTCATATGTGAGATTGTTGGTCTTGAAAATCATTGGTATCATGAAATTTATGTCTATCTCTGAAATCACACTTTCCCACCTGAATCCTCTCACAAACAACAAAGATCCCTCATCTGCCGAGCCTCTTGCTACACCATTCTTGACGATACCCTCTATCGTCGAAGCTATGATGGAACTCTCCTACGATGTTTAAACACATATGAAGCTTCCCTCACACTAAATGAAGTCCACGTAGGTATCTATGGTGCTCACACAAGTGGTATTGTCCTAGCTAAAAAGCTCTTATGTACATGATATTACTAGCCAACAATGGAGCATGATGCATGTGAATATGTAAAGAAATGTAAGCCTTGTCAGCAGCATAGAGATCTCATACATGTTCCTTCTCAGGCATTGCAACCAATAACCACACCATGGCCCTTTCCTTAGTGGTACCTAGATCTCATTGGAAAAATCCATCTTCCCTCTTTTGATGGACACAAATTCATCATCACTGCCATTGAATACTTTACCAAGTGGGTCGAAGCCATTCCTCACACTTTTACCACTGGTAATCAGATCACCAAATTCATTCTCTACCATATCATCTGCCATTATGGTATCCCATTCACCCTTGTCTCAACTAATGGTAAACCATTAAAAAACAATGATGTTAATGCTCTTTGTGAACAATTCCATAGTCAACATCATTGGTCCACTCTATTGGAGCCCAGAAAAATTAGTTCCCATTGTGCCCATTTTGCTCC
This sequence comes from Cunninghamia lanceolata, assembly GCA_027924645.1. Taxonomy (NCBI): domain Eukaryota; kingdom Viridiplantae; phylum Streptophyta; class Pinopsida; order Cupressales; family Cupressaceae; genus Cunninghamia; species Cunninghamia lanceolata. The sequence continues at coordinate 2,457,237 of BSBN01000876.1, read as the reverse complement.
CAAAATATCACGAAGTCCTATGCAATTTCCATAACCAAGGCCACCATTAGATAGAAATCCAATTATGAGCAAGTTTGCCTTTTGAACCATGTTAAAATTCCTTAAAATGAAGAAGTTATGCTTCTTCAAAGTTTGGTTCTTATGTTTTTCGCCTTGGTCAAAGAGGGTTTCTCCCTTAGAAAATTTCCATGTTTTGCCTTGTTATTGACAAATCGGCAAAGTTTATAACTTTTGAACTTGGTCTCAAGTTCTGATATGTGTGTTCACCGATTGAAGGACAAAGCGAGAGTGTTGCAGCAAAGTAAAGCAAAGGTGAAAAGGGCTCCTCCATCAGTGAAAAGAAAAGTTCAAGAACCCGAAAGTTCGCTGATTGGGAGTTTTCCCGACGGCCATTTTGCCTATAAGGCAAATATGGGCAAAGGTTGAAGTTTGAAAATTTTTCTAAGGCAAGGGTGAAGTAATGTATTTGTCAGGGAATCGATGAATGATCAAACTAAAGGAAAGTTTAGAATTTGGTAAGTTCACCAATGCTCGGTTCAACTGACAACCAATTCACCGATAAAGGGTGCAACATAGAGAAAAGAAAGCCAAAGTTCTCATTTCTTCCTTTTTGTCGATATGGAAAAGTAAAAGTCAAAAGTTCATCATAGCTTCTTTTTGTTGATAAAAGGAAGCATAAGCCAAGTTCTAAAAGGTGTTGATTTGCTGATAAGACAAATATACACTGAAAAAGAAAAGTTTGATTTTCTTCAAGTTTGCCGACAAGGAAATTTGAGATTGAAAATTTGGCTAAGGCATAAAGGGAGATAGGTGTGCTTTGTCAGAAACTCTGCCAAAAACCAAACTTTCCATAAGTTCATGTTTTCATTATTTTTCAATAAGGCGACAAATGGAAGAAAGGAAGGATGGTTCAAATTTGTTGCATTTTGCTGATAAAGCTACAAGGCCCGTGGTTTGGCAAAGTGTATTCTTTCCAATAAGGTAAAAGTTTGGCATGGGTCCCTTTTGTTGACAAGGCAAGTAAGGGTAATGTTTTTTCTAAGGCATGAGGAGTTCGGCAACAGGCATTTTTGCCAATAAAAGGAAATAGGATCAATATGCCTAGTTCATGAAAAGGTGTTTCTATTGACACAAGGAAAAGGGTGGCTAGATTCTAAAAAATTGACATTTGCCGATTAGGCAAATGAAAAGGCAAAGTGGCTTGGTTCAGAAATTGCAAAATTTTCTGATAAAGGCAGATATGAGGCAAATGTGGTCAAAGTTCAAGAAAATTTGAAATCACCAATAAGGCGAATATGAAGCCAAAGCAAGGTGGTTTTATAAAAGCATGGTTTACCGATATGAATGAAAGTTCAAGGCAAATGAGGGATTCACTAATAGGAAACCAAAGGGGGACTTTTCTTTCAGAGTTAGAAGAAAAAATTTGCTAACCAAAATAGAAAGAAAAGAATGTGGAGGATAATGGAAGATGTAGAAATGAAGAAGATTGGTCGATGAATTGGAAAAGTGCAAGAGTGTACAATCAGTGATCAGGGGCTTCAAAATAGAAAGGAAGGATGACACATTGGGAATGCCATCAATACCTGAAGTAGATAATTCCCTGAATGCTTGCCATGATTGCAGGGATACATAAATACAGATTTTATACTCAGCATTAATGAGTTGTAGGCCAGAATTGTGTAGGTTGTTCAAATAGTGAAATTCTTCAATGCACAAAGGACAAATAAGATAAGTTAGAGGCTGTAGGTGGGAAGGAGAGGATTAGAAGCTTCCCTCTTTATTTCTCAGGGTACATTTGGAGTGCAAGTGATCTTTGACAGATTGATTGCAGAGGCAACAAGACATGGGTATCAGTCCCAACGTGCAAATCAACTGACAGATTGGAATTGGACTTCAATGCAATGTGGGTGCAGTCCTTCTTAGGATGTGGCACCTAGGAGACTATAGCTAGTTTTGAATCAAATGCTATATACGCATTATTTTTAGTCATGTTAAGTGGTGCAGTCACGGTAGGAGGGTTCACAGAGTGAATTGTCTAGACCGTGCAACAAGAGTAAACACAACGAAAAAAACTCAAAGATATGGAACAAATGCAGATTCAGTCATTTAGTATATCGTAGCATTCAAATATAGATTGGTTGGCAACATGTGGGCTTACAATTGGGCTCATAGGCCTGATTATAGAATATCAGGATATGCACAAGATATAGCTTTGAAGTTCCCTTGCGAAAGAGCTAAACTATTAACTATCTATATTATCATGAACTTGATGATTTCTTTCCTAGAGATCTAATACATCAATATATATCATCTCTGGATCACAAGATTCCTCCGCGTCGGCCAAGGAGGGTCACAAACTTTGGTGAAGAGCTGTAACATGTGTACATGGATAGGTCGAACCTAATCATGAAAAATTCCTCCGCAAATGAATGGAATGATGTGCAAATCTTAGGGAAGGTCAGCCACGAACCAAAGATAATGGAATGATGTGTAATTGGGCTTCACAAGTCGAGGATTGCTCCACAAGTCTTCTCCTTTAGCTGATTGTCTAAGACTATTAGGATGCTTTGTTTTGAGAAAATAATCAATCTTTTGATAACAATAACTTTCTAGTAACTAATCCAAATGCTCTGAGTTCTGGATATGATGTAGATGAATGAATATAAATGCTAAGTCCAACTTTGCAAGATCTAAAATACAACTGTGGTAGAATGCAGACCAAACTACATAAACTGTTACTGACTAAACTGCTTGAACTGAACTAGAAAATGAAAAGAAACAAACTAAACTGCAAACAAACTGAATTGCAAATGTTTTTGGTTGATGCAAGATTGCTCTTGAACTAGGGATGCTCCTGCATCAGACATCTGGGGTTATTGAAAAAGTGAGTCCCTCACTTTGCTGGGGCTAGGGGAGAACCAAGACGGTCCACCTCAACCTAAGAAATCCATGATGAATCTTCTTCTAGTCTACCTTTCCACTTCACAAGGTATTCTTTGTATTGTCTTCCTCTGGTGTTGCATCCAAATCTACTATCCAAAATGTGTTCAATCTACTCTGGTGCTTGTTGTGGTAACTACTTCTTCAAGTCCTCTACCATGCTGTCACTGAACTCTACTTCATGATACTGGTATAGGTTTGCAATATTGAAAATAGGTGATATGCCCAATGTCTCTAGTAACTCCACTTCATATGCATTTCCTGAGTCAAATTTCCTGAGTATCCTACAAGGTCCAAACATCTTCATCTTCAACTTGTTATATGTTCCAATTGGAAATATTTCTTTTCTCAAGTAGACCATCACTTCATCTCCCACTACAAATTCCTTATGTCTTCTCTTCTCATTGGCTTGCTCCTTATATTTGTTGTTCATGTCTTTAAAATGCTTCTTAACCTGATTATGCACTGTCTTCATGTGACCTACAAATTCTTCTTCTTCTGTACTTCTCTTTTCTGTCATACCCATATCTCTCAATTCTGTAACTCCTCTAGGGTTTACTCTGGTAACAATCTCAAAAGGTGTTCTTCTGGTACTCCTATTTACTAAATTATTGTATGCAAACTCTGCTTGTTCAAGAATCAAATCCCAACTTCCAGTCTTCTCTCCAACCAAACATCTCAAGAAGTTCCCCAAACTCCTATTCACTACCTCTGTTTGTCCATCAGTTTGTGGATGAAATGCTGAACTAAACTTCAAGTCTGTCTTCATCTTCTTCCAAAGTGTCTTCCAAAAATATCCAAGGAATCTAGTATCTTTGTCTGAAATTATACTCTTAGGTAATCCATGCAATCTCACAATCTCCTTGAAAAATAGGTCTGCTACATGTACCACATCAGTTTTCTTCTTACAAGGTATGAAATGAGCCATCTTCAAAAATCTGTCCACCACTACAAAAATAGAATCATGTCCTCTCTGTGTCTTAGGCAATCCCATTACAAAATCCATACTTATGTCTTCCCAAGGTCTCTTTGGTACTATCAAAGGTTTATACAATCTAGTATTCTGAATACTCCCTTTTGTAACTTGACAAACTCTACAACTTTGCACAAACTTCCTAACATCCTTTTGTAACTGAGGCCAAAAGTAATTCTCACTCACCAAAGCTACTATCTTATCAATACCAAAATGTCCTACCAATCCACCACTATGTTTCTCCTTGATCAAATTATCTCTCATTGAACTTCTAGGTATGCATAACTGACATCCTTTGAACAACATATCTTCCTAAATGAAATAATCCAACCACTTACTCCTATCTATCACAATAGGTTCCTTACATTCTTTCCAAGGTTCTGCAAAATCAGTGTCTCCCTCATACATGTTCTTCAATTCAACAAAACCTATCACTTCAACTCTCATCTCTGTCAACAAGTTTCTTCTCCTACTCAATGCATCAACAACAAGTTTCTTCTCCTACTCAATGCATCAACAACTTTTTTTGATTTACCACTCCTATGCTTCAATACAAATGTATAACTCTGCATGAACTCTACCCATCTCATATGTCTCTGATTCAACTTACCTTGACTGTTTAAATATTGTAAAGCTTGATGACAAATTCCTTATGCAACAAATAATGTCTCCACTTCTTCAAGGCTTGAATTATGACAGAACTCTTGATCATAAATTGAATATCTTCTCCTTGCATCATTCAACTTCTCACTGAAATATGCTACAGGTGTTCCTTCTTGACTTAACACTGCTCCAATTGCGCTCCCACTTGCATCACAAGCTACTTGAAATACCTTATTGAAATCCGGTAATGCTAACAAAGGTTGCTCTGTCACCTTCTACTTCAACAACTCAAAACTTTTATCTGCTGCTGATGTCCACTTGAAATATTTTCTATCACCTCTCATTGTCTCTGTCATAGGGTTACATACTGAACTGAAATTTTTGATGAACTTTCGGTAGAAACTAGCTAATCAATGAAATGATCTAACTTCTCCAATGCTCTCCAGTGTAGGCCATTCAACAATTGCTCTAACTTTCTCAGGATCCATCTTCAATCCTTCTACAGAAATCACAAATCCCAAATATACCAATTCTTCCTTTATGAAACTACACTTCTTGATGTTTATTAGCAATTTCTCCTCTCTCAACCTCTGCAAAACTTGTCTAATATGCCACACATGTTCTTCTTTTATCTTACTAAAAATTAGAATGTCATCCAAATATACAATAACAAACTTACCCAAGAATTTATTCAAGACTTCATTCATCAATCTCATGAAAGTACTTGGTACATTTGTCAATCCAAAAGGCATCACTAACCATTCATACAATCCTTCATTTGTTTTAAAAGTAGTCTTCCATTCATCTCCTTCTCTGAATATCTTTCTTTTCTCAAGTATACCATCACTTCATCTCCCACTGCAAATTCCTATGTCTTCTCTTCTCATCAGCTTGCTCCTTATATCTGATGTTCATGTCTTCCAAATGCTTCTTAACGTGATTATGCACAGTCTTCATGTGATCTACAAATTATTCTGCTTCTACACTTCTCTTTTCTGTCATACCCATATCTCTCAATTATGTAACTCCTCTAGGGTTAACTCTGGTAACAATCTCAAAAGGTGTTCTTTCGGTACTCCTAGTTACTAAATTATTGTATGCAAACTCTACTTGTTCAAGAATCAAATCCCAACTTCCTGTCTTCTCTCCAACCAAACATCTCAACAAGTTCTCCAAAATCCTATTCACTACCTCTATTTGTCCATCAGTCTGTGGATGAAATGTTGAACTAAACTTCAAGTCTGTCTTCATCTTCTTCCAAAGTGTCTTCCAAAAATATCCAAGGAATCTAGTGTCTCTATCTGAAATTATACTCTTAGGTAATCCATGCAATCTCACAATCTCCTTGAAAAATAGGTCTACTACATGTACCGCATCAGTTGTCTTCTTACAAGGTATGAAATGAGCCATCTTCAAAAATCTGTCCACCACTACAAATATAGAATCATGTCCTCTCTGTGTCTTAGGCAATCCCATTACAAAATCCATACTTATGTCTTCCCAAGGTCTCTCTGGTACTGTCAAAGGTTTATACAATCTAGTATTTTGACTACTCCCTTTTGCAACTTGACAAACTCTACAACTCTGCACAAACTTCCTAACATCCTTATGTATCTGAGGCTAAAAGTAATTATCACTCACCAAAGCTATTGTCTTATCAATACCAAAATGTCCTACCAATCCACCACTATGTTTCTCCTTGATCAAATTATCTCTCATTGAATTTCTAGGTATGCATAACTAACTTCCTTTGAAGAACATATCTTCGTAAATGAAATAATCCAACCACTTACTCCTATCTGTCACAATAGGTTTCTTACATGCTTTCCAAGGTTCTGCAAAATCAGTGTCTCCCTCATACATGTTCTTCAATTCATCAAAACCTATCACTTCAACTCCCATATGTGTCAACAATTTTCTTCTCCTACTCAATGCATCATCAACTTTTTTTGATTTACCACTCCTATGCTTCAATACAAATGTATAACTCTGTATGAACTCTACCCATCTCATATGTCTCTGATTCAACTTACCTTGACTGTTTAAATACTGTAAAGCTTGATGATATGTATACAACACAAATTCCTTAGGCAACAAATAATGTCTCCACTTCTTCAAGGCTTGAATTATGGCATAGAACTCTTGATCATAAACCGAATATCTTCTCCTTGCATTATTCAACTTCTCACTGAAATATGCTACAAGTCTTCCTTCTTGACTTAACATTGCTCCAATTGCACTCCCACTTGCATCAGAATCTACTTGAAATACCTTACTAAAATCCGGTAATGCTGAAACAGGTTGCTCTGTCACCTTCTGCTTCAACAACTCAAAACTTTTATCCACTCCTGATGTCCACTTGAAATATTTTCTATCACCTCTTATTGTCTCTGTCATAGGGTTACATATTAAACTAAAATTTTTGATGAACTTCCAGTAGAAACTAGCTAATCCATGAAATGATGTAACTTCTCCAATGCTCTCTGGTGTAGGTCATTCAACAATTGTTCGTACTTTCTCAGGATCTATCTTCAATCCTTCCGTAGAAATCACAAATCCCAATTATAATTTAAATATTTGTATGAGATTGTTGTCTTTCTCCATTATTGTAGGTGTTTTTCTTAGTAAACTGTAATCGCAGCTCTAGTTTGCTCTTACCACATTTCGTGGTATGATTGTAAGTTTTGATTTGATAAATGTGATAGTTCTTAATTCATTCCCAAGATTTGTGAATGATCATTTCAGTATTGCATAGGGAAAAATGTGGTATGGTGTGTGATTCTTAAATATTTTCAACTATCTGATAGCGATTTCTTTGCATTTTATTTGTTAAGTAGGCATTTATACACTTCTATGTGATTATTTTCCTCTTTTTACATTAGACTCTATAGCCCAATGCATTCACCAGTCTGAGTAGCCTTAGATCATCCATCTTCAAAACAAAAACTATACATCTTATTTTTAGAAGCAAAAGTAATCTTCATGCATCCTCATTGTATAGGATTGCATTTATCAACTATATAGGGGTCATATAACAACCAACTTTGCTTAGTTGAATGACATATTTGGGGCTAAGAGAGCAATCTAGGTTTGGTGGTTCTTATTTTTAGTTGTTCATCTGATTTGATTTTAATACCTACTCAGGTATAAAACCCCTTAGAATATCCCTCCAAAGTTTAAGTTGAGCTTGAAGAGCAAAGGAGTTTACCCACTCTTGTTAGTTGGCCAAAATCACCCAAAATTTGTTGATAAACCTCTTCCTATCACCCTAACAATAGTCCCTGGCCTAGGTGATTTAGGAATGTTTTAGATTTTTGTGTTGCTATTATTTTGGGTCCCAACACACTCCATATTATCCCCAAGGTAACAACCAAGCCGAGGCAACTAATAAAACCTTACTCAAAATCCTCAAGAAAGTTCTCAATGAAATTGGTCATGACTGGCACCTCCACATCCATCCTGCCCTTTGGGCCTATCATGAAAGGAAGCAAGGTATGCGAAAATGCTTCCTACATTGATCTATTGAGGAAAGATCTGTGCAAATTTTAACTTTTACATTTACAGATTAAGATGCACATTAACAGAAAGATAATAACAATATCCAAATACAAATACAAAACTCACAACATAAGATATACATGGGGAAAACCCTTTCAGGTAAAAAACCACACACTCCAAAGCTGCCCACTATATTATTCAGGAATCAAGAAGATTACAATTTACTTGTAGAGCAAGCTTTCACAGGAGTACAACAAAATAGAGATCCAGAAGGTAACTCAACATCTATAAGACTCTCATGCACAACCTCCATCTCAAGCTCTTGATATATAGGAGATACAATACAGTAAACCGTCAACGGTAATTACAAAACCATGAGCCAAAACCACCCAAAAGTGGCACCCAAATTATATCCAATCAAATATGCCTTGTGATGTGCCAAAACACACACCAACACAAGTAACTCTCCCCTTTACAACTCTTTTAAGTGTCCAACACGTTTTTACATTTCCCAAAAATAGGAGGTCCAACTTCCGGAGGCCATAACTTTTGATTCGGGTGTTCGATAGATGAACCGTTTAATGTGTTGGAAAGCTTGTGAAGAGATCTATCATTCTATAACTGAATTCATTGGTTATGACAAATTTTGGTACGTTTAGGGACCTCTAATTGTGTCAAAACTAAGTTTGAAACTTTTTTCGGCAGTTTAAAAAAATAGAAACTTTAATATCTTGCAATCCAAATATGATCTTGAGTTGAAACTCACCTGAGATGTTTACTTAGTAGTTCCACACCTTTTGGGAAAATTTTTGGGTCAATCCAAGGTCAAATGTAGAGTTACTAAAAATAATAAGTCCGGCCATTTTTATCCCTTTTGGAAACTTTGAAAGTTCTAGACTATTCTCTAAGATAAAGGGTATTCAAAAAGACCAAAACTAGGAAGAATAGTAACCATTTGAAGTTGCAAGGTCAAGACACTTTTCCTAACATACCACACTAGCATCCACACTCCTATTGGAGATACTCCATACTCACTTGTATCTGGAGTCGAAGCTATCCTGTCAATCAAGATCGAATTACCCTCATTGTGCATCTCTTTGATTATTGTGTTGCATGCCTCCAAGAGTTAGAGCTACTAGATCAACAATGCCTCAACACCTTGAATCATCTCTAAGCATACTAGAATCAACTTCGTAGATCCTATAGCAAGAAAAATTGTGCCAGAGAATTTGTAGTAGGGGACCTGGTCTTAAAAGAAAATAAAAGAATCTCTCAGAGTGAGACAAGAAAGGGAAATTTGAGCCTAATTGGTTGGGTCCTTATGTCATCATAGCTAGGTATGGATCAAGAGCATATCACCTTTCTACTCTTGAAGGGGATGAGATTGAAGAACCTATGAACATCATCCATCTAAAATAGTTCCACAACTAGACTGCTGAATACCCCAAATCAAAATACATAAAATACCAAAAATCCAAAAAAAAATCAAAAAAATAAATAAAAATAATCTATCCTATGGTGAAAACCACGCCTCATGGTGCCTTGGGCAAGGACCATGATGAAAATCTATTTACATGTGTCGTGTATTCTCAATCTAGATCCATTATTCATCCACCCTCCCACCATCCCATCCACTTCATTACCCATCATTCCCACTACTTGAGATTTCAACCATTCCATAAACCTATCTATCCATCATTCCCAAAATATACATCCTCCCATCACCAACCTGTATGTATTTCACAAGAAACTAAGTAACAGAAAAGTAGAATTCAAACCCATCATCGACCCACCTACCTTCATCCCCTCCCATTAGGACCCGACCTCATCCCTATCCAAGCTTCCATACCACCCCGCCTTCCTCATAGAGTGAGTAAGTGCAAAACATAAATCATGCCTACTATAACCCTTTATGATCCTATACCTCCCTCACCCCCATCTTAATTACCACATCATTCTATCCTACCTTAATCCCCCTAACACACTTAGTCTCCCTTGTGATTTATCTCATCATGTATTTGCACCTCCAACAAGTCACCTAGCTAGTTACCCTACCCTACCTAAACTACCATCCCCCTACCTCCATCACTTTTTCTTTTTATAGAGTGAGTAACAGAAAAATAGAAATCAAGCCCACAAAAATGCCTCTAACCCACCTAACTTACCTCATCCAACAAATCCCCCTTCATCCCTCCTTTACCTGGTCCCTTTCATGGTTTTCATAAACATCATGTCTTTGCACCACCAAGTCACCCAACTAGTTTCCCTACCTCCCTCATTCCCCTTCCCCCCTTGTTCACTCATCCCAAGTTTCCCTTTTGTGGTTTTTATAACATCACGTCTTTGCACCACCAACGCATCATCTGGCCATTTACCATCAATCCTCTCCACATCATGCCTTATCCATCCTCATCCTAACCATGGTTTTAATACATGGTACAATTTGAAAATTGATAGTTCCATCCTCTACCCAACCCTCATCCATCCACATCATACCATCCTCATATCTCACTTTCATCAAGTCACCAGAACTACATATCATCACCACCTGCATCTTAATGTGCCTTGATCCCATGGATACAGAATATGTAGGTAGTCTGGAATACAAAGGAAGTATCTAGTATGTAGGTACATAAGATGCCACCCATCCAACTCTTACTTGAATGGTAACTATTCCCTGAGCTTGTTGATTACACTTGATCTCAGTACACTGCACTTGCTATGCATTCTATCTAAGCATCACACTTTCACTTAAATCATCATCTGTTAGATCAACTTCAACCACAAATCATGGCCTACATATCTCTCTACCCATCCTTCGATTTATCCTAGTCATCCATCGATTCCTACCTTATGGATGCATCCTTCCTACAATAGGCAGAATCCTCAATCTACACCCATCTTGGCAAGAGATATAATGGCTATCTGTTTGGTCAGTTGGTCTTTTGGTTATTGATTTTTATGTTTTGTTCTATTCTCAGATTATTTCAAAACTACTTTGTTCTTACTATATCATGGTATATGGCGACAAATCTAGAATGGGGCATGGTCATTGCTTTCGTATGCCGTGCTTATGGGATGGTCTCATTACTCCACTTTTGTATTCATATCTTGTGAATGTTGGGTTCAATTCATTCATATTAGTCTCCTTTTACATCTAAGGTTCCTCATACCTTTTGTGTACTAAGGGCATATGTTATGGATCCCCCTCATTCATTTAGACAAGGTTGTACTATCTTGGGCATGTATGGGACCATCCTTTTGTTCACAGAGGTTGGTGCATAACATCCCATGCTATATCAACAGTAGTGCTCATACTTGTTTGTAGAATTTCTAATACATTCTACCATCCCCTTTGTCCCTACATCCTACATATACATCCTTGTTACCATTGTCCCATCCCATATCTTGCTCCAAGTTTCATCGAAACACACTTCATTTTCCACCTTGTTGATAACTGAGAGGGGGGGTGAATTAGTTATCTTGATTAATTTAACTTTCTGTTCTTCTTTTACTAAGCATGCATAACCATGAAAGTAGAAACAAACTCAATACACATAACACAATGATTTTGACATAGAAAACCCTGTTAAGGGAAAAACCACAGGGTGATTAACCCAAGATTATATTCTCTGTTAAAAGAATAAGGTAGTACAAAATGGCACTTGCCAATTAGGGCTCACTGCCTGAGCACATTGCTCACAAGAGTCTCACTGCCTACAAGAGACTCACTATCTACAAGTTATAAGGAAAGTAACAAGATACTTGAACTGATGAGAAGCATCCACATATGTAGAGGTTCAGTTCCAGTTAGGTTCAATACACTAAACTACTGCACTTCATTCTTCCTCTTCTTTGGTGTTGCTGTCCTGTCACATACTGGACCTGTACTACTGCTTTCACACTGCTCTCTGCTTTTCTTCGCACTTCACAATACACCACACACTACTTCACATCCAAATCCATCTGGTATATATATCCACACTAATGATTTCAATACCTTTCTAGTCAGCATCCGGAATAGTCAATATTTTCCCAAACTCTAATCTGTCGGTTGAATCCTTGCTTATTAAGTGATGCATATCAAGGAGATGCTTATAGAAGTCATCAATCATGTTGGCCAATCATGAATGATACCTCAAGAAACTTGATCATCATCAATATCTCATCTGGATTAAGGTCTGATGCTCTTCTGGTCAGTTCTTTCTCAGTCTACTCTGCCAACCAGGAACCCAACACTTAGATGTTCATATCTTTTCACTCTTACATCACCGGAGGCTCAATCTCTGGAATATATTAGTCATGGTACTCCTCTTGACTTCCCCAAGTCCATACTTTACTGAGATACTTCCTCTAAGAGATCTAGACCTGACTGTCGGACCTTGCTACATGCTCTGTTATTACTTACCAGACCTCAACACCCTTCAATCTGACTTCCGGTATAGGCACACCATGTCCTGCGGATAGGTGGGATGAACTTTGTTGCCATCAATGACAACACTCATGAAGCTACACTGTGTCTCTTGCCAACAATCCCCCCCTTTGGCATTGATGGCAACACTTAGTGAAAAATGACTAAGTGTCACACTACACTCCCCCTTGGCTGATGCTCTATTCTAATGTACACTTTACCGGAGCTCCCCCTTAGCTAGATTCCACATTTTTCATTGCTCCTCACTCCCCCTTTGACATCAATGGAAAAGGGTAGGGTCCGCACACCAAAATTTCCCAAAAATAATCTATACTTGGCCGCAAAAACATATATACATGTTTTACTTACATATACTGAATTATATCTGCAAAAGTGGTCTTCAATTGTACCACTTCTATCGCCCAACTCTTCTTCATCCTGTCCAAAATTGAGATGTGACCACTCAACAGGAATGCAAAAGCTTCTACCCTTTTTAGATTTGACGGATCACTGGTCTGGGATGTTGCCTGAGCATCAGTTAGGGCTTCATGCATAGCCTCTAACTTAGGGATAATGATCCCTCTAAGTTCACTTAACCTGTTTATTCTATTTTTCTTTTGCTTCTCAAGCTTCTTTATTTCATTTGTGACTGCAATAATCTGACACTCTTGATTGATTATGGAAGAGGAGAGAGGATCAAAACTTTGAGATAAACTTAACAGTTTATCTTCTTGCTCTTTTACTTTCTTCTCAATGTCCTTGGTCACTTTGGGCCAAGATAAACAAAATTTATATGTATCTCCGCCATATTTAAGAGCATTTTCTAAGCTCTTTACTCCAATATGCACAAGTCTCCTATCATTTGTTATTAGACTCTACACCTCAAAGAGTCTCTTTCCCAAGAACTCCTTCTGGACCTTTTCTTCTGCTGACTTCTCTAAGGAATCAAAATGTGTATGAATAGAATTTACAAGAGACTTTAGATTACTGGATGTGGAGGCCGAAGGATCCTTTTGGAAGGATGGCATGATCTTCTCCAATACACCGGATGCAATTTCTATGAGCTCATAATCTTCCATGTGAGACTTTAGAAGTTTTTCTTTTGCTTTTGCTTGAGTAAAGGATGCTAGCTTCATGGTTTGAACCGGGGAGAGGGAATCAAAATTGAGTGGTCCTTGAAGTAGTTCCGGTTCATCAAATTCCATCATCTCTTTGGTCAAGAAATTTTTGACAGTTTCTGCAGTGTCTCTTGTCAGAGACAGAGTCTTCTTCCCTTCTGCAGTCTCATAACTGTCTCCTGGAGTCTTCTCTGTTTGGTCTTTTTCTTTTTCCTTTACTTCTTCTTCTTGACTAGTTTTCTCCTCTAATCTTTCTTCTTCTTTAGATCTGGATTCTGCAGGGGAATCCAGATGAGAGATATTTACTTCTTCTTGGACTTCCTCTTCCGGAACAGAGGAATCCAGATCCTTAGTTTTCTCCTCACCTATCTTCTTTTCCTCTTCTGCCACTATCTCAGTAGATTCTCCTTTGTCATCCATGGTAGAGGGTTCATCACCTAAGTCCTCATAATAGGAAGGTTGAATCTTTTGAAGGCATTCCAGAGGAAATCTTTTGTTTCCTTTGCAACTTTGTTATTTTCTCCAAGTATAAGTTGATTCATTCTAGCTTTGCTCCAGAACTCATCCTTGCAGTCCTTGAAGATAATGTTCATTTATTTAGGGGTAATGGACGGATAGAGATGAATAGCAATCTGCTCCCAGATTTCTAGATCTTTTGCTTGGGCATTGTTCTTCCTTATTTCAAGTTCCTTCTCTAAGCTTTTGGGAATCAGAGATATAATTTCAATGAATGCTTTGTTGTAGATGTTTAGATACCTGACTGTGGCATCTTGCAATATCTTTTGATCAGTTTCATTATATTCATCATAAAATTCAACCATTGGTTGTAAGTTCCCATCCACAGTAACTGATTTGATGATATCATCAATGCGGAGAGTAGGTTTTTCAACAAATTCCTCTGCCTTCTCTTCTTTGTCTTGACCGGTAGAGGGTTCACCAGTTGTTTTCTTCTTCTTCTTCTTCATTTTATTTACTTCCTCATCTGTCTCTATCTCTTCATCATCCTTGAGGCTTGTGTATGATCTTGTAGCCTTTGTCTTTGTTCTCTTTTCTCCTTTACTGGATGATTTTGCTTCCGATTTTGATGCCTTTGAGATCTTAGCAGTGGTAGGTGCAGAGCTTTTAGAGGATCTAGTCTGGGAGGAGGCTTCTATCAGAGCACTTTCTTTTCTTCTTCTTGCCTTTCTTTCTCTGCCCTTTCCATCTTTTCTCTATTTGCATCAAGTGCCTCCTTTGAAATTCCATGCCTCTTAGCAAATTCTTCTACTTCCCTCCTCACTTTTCTTTTCATTTCTGGTTGTCTTAGCTCTACATGAATCTTCACACTCAACTCTTCAGAGGTTCCAAACCTTTTTGCCTTAAGGTCCTTGGGCTGACTTAGCAGGTGTTGAATATGCAACTGTAGAATTTTCTCATCAACTTCATATCCCATTGGCATGATCCAGACTATCCTTGGCTCCACTACCTCCATTAGGCATTGATCAGTTTCTACCATAAAGCATACTATATCTTTATACTTTTCAACTAGAGATTGGGGGATTCTCTCTCTTGCTTGCATCATACTCTAAAAATTCTTGAAGTAGCCCCAGAGTGCTATATTTTGTGCCTTGGCATCACCAATTCCATGCAAATAATCTCTTATTTGTATGGCTACTGGTCTATCATTTTGCCATATCCAATCACTGGATCCAGGTAGCTCATTCATAAAGTAAAAGAATAGACACAATATCAGAACACCATATTTGAATGAGTTTTTCTTGTCCTTCTTGATCCTTTGCAAGTTTTCTAATAGTTGGCTCAGAAGAAGTTCGCAGAGATCATAGTCAACATTTTTCCTTAGCATTTTATAAGTAGTATACACAGCTATTCTAGATACTGAATTCTCCCTACTGGAGTGATATATCTTATAGCCAATTATCATAGATGCAAACTTGATATCCAGATTAGTGATATCTTCTATAGTCATTGCTCTCTTGTCAAACTTTGATTCGGTTGCCTCACTCACTATCTGATTCTTGACAGGCTTGAGAGTAGGTATCCCACCGGATGAGTGCAATCTGGTAACTACCCTAATGGCATCCTTGGTTATCTTAAATGACCTATTCAACCACATGAAGTTGTCATGCACTCTGCTCAAAACATATCGGACCCATTCATCTTCTGCAAAACAGGGGAAATGGATGCAATGTCCAAAATGTTTGTCCCGGATAGCCTTGTACTGAGGTTTGAGTTCAAATGAATCATCTATTAACTACTTGTGGTAGATATCCACCAGCTTGGATTCCCCAAATTCTTCAATGTTCGCATGAATGTATGCCCTAACATCTTCAACATGCAAAACCCCATGCAGAATACTAGAAAATGTGCCTAAGGGATCCACTTCTAGAAATTTGTAGGGATGTTTCTTAAATCTAGGGTGCGGCCTATCAGTAATCTTCACAACATTTGGAGTAGCCATCTTAAAGATTCAGAGAGAGTTTTCAAGATTGGAAAATACCTCTTTATGCTTCTAGGGTTCACGATATGAACCAGATTGAATTGCTTGGATGAATCGACTTCTGCACTTGATCTTTGAGAAGTTTGATATAACTTGTTGCAGAGCTCCTTCTCACTTCCTTTCAAATGCAAATGTGCAAATGATGAACCAAAAAAAACTTTTATTTCTGCACAAACCCTAATTCCATTTTGCAATAAATACACAACCTTAGTTATTCTGGTTGTCTTGTTTTCCCTGTTCTGAGAGAGATCTTTCTGGATCACTGGTATGCACTATTAGCTGTCTATCTACCTTTCCCAAATCATTCCACTTATTCATAGATCAAGATACCTCAAACTTGAGTCATGCCAGATCTAACTGTGAAAATCTTGTTCTTACCGGATGACTGTTAAACTAGATTAATCTTAGATGATTAACCTCTTTAAATTCCTTGCGGATCTTTCATATCTTTCCCAAAGGTTATTTAGATGTTTCTCTGAGAGTCCTTTTAATCCGCAACCTTCCATGTGCCAATTTCAGGTACCAATTGATTGGATGGGGGAAATTGTTTTCTTTTGTGACTCCCCCTGAGCTAGAGCTCATCTATTTAGTTTCCGGAAGGAATATCAACACCAGATTCTGGTGCATATCCATCCTCAACATTTTCTATACTCCTCTTCACCCAAATCTTGTTCATCTCCCTTTGAATTTCATCCGCATTTACTTTTCCTTTTCCTTTGTCTTGGTTTTGATTATGATGTACCGGACCCTTTTTGTTCTGATTCTTACTTCTGTAGAATTTGGCAATATGACCGGATCTATTGCAATTGTAGAAAACAACATTTCTTTGCATATTTGACTGATATCCTCTCGATCTACACTGTTTAGCCATATGGCCCATTCTATTGTATGCAAAGCATCTACCATTGAATGAATTGTTCATTTGCATATTTCTACACTCATGAGATTTGTGACCATACCTTTTGCAATTAAAGCACTGTCCGGAGAAGGATGAATTAGTCTGATTCATTCTTCTTTTGCACTGATTTTCTTTATGACCAAAGTTATTGCAGTTGTTGCAGTATCCATTGAAGGATGGATATCTTTGAGCATTAGGTTGCCTTACTAGAGGTCTTCTAGGCCTGTTCCATGGATTTCTTGATCCAGAGTTCTTCTGACCGGATCTGGAGCTTTCACCTTTCTCATACCCCAAGCCTTGTTTATCACCTACCCTCTTTTGGGTTTCAAGAAGAACTTCAAGTTGAGCAGAGCTTATCTTGAATTTTTCTTTGTATTCATTTGCAGTTTGAAGATCGCTTTTAAGATTGTCAATCTAATTCTCAAGTTGTTCTTCATTATCTCTAGCTTCTTCAAGATCAGATTCTAAATGCCTGATTATTCTATCCACTTTGTGGTAGTCTTCCAACTTCTCCTTGAGAGATTTTTTTAGATTATCTTCAGTCTTTCTTTTCTCTTCAATTTCTTGAGTGAATTTCATAACTCCTGATTCCATTTCATGTCTTACCATAATGACCTCTTTTGATAACTTCTCACATAACTTGTTCTTCTCATTCAGATCTTCATCAGTATTATTGGCTTCACTTTGACTTGCTAACTATTGAAGTAGTTCCTTTCTCTTTTTCATAGAGATACTCAGTTTCTCTTTTAGTTCATTTATGAAATCATCAGCTTGTTTAAGTCTTTCCTTCAATTCATTGAATTCAGAGTGAGATTGCTCAAGATCATCTAGGGCAGACTGAAGTTGTTCCCTCAATCCATACATATTTATTGAGATTCCTAGATCTTCCTCAAGCTATTAGGCTATGTTAGGAGGAACTTAGCTCTGATACCAATTGTTGATAACTGAGAGGGGGGGTGAATCAGTTATCTTGATTCATTTAACTTTCTGTTCTTCTTTAACTAAGCATGCATAACCATGAAAGTAGAAACAAACTCAATACACATAACACAATGATTTTGACATGGAAAACCCTGTTAAGGGAAAAACCACGGGGTGATTAACCCAAGATTGTATTCTCTGTTAAAAGAATAAGGTAGTACAAAATGACACTTGCCAATTAGGGCTCATTGCCTAAGCACACTGGTCACAAGAGGCTCACTGCCTACAAGAGGCTCACTGCCTACAAGATACTCACTATCTACAAGTTATAAGGAAAGTAACAAGATACTTGAACTGATGAGAAGCATCCACATTTGCTGAGGTTTAGTTCCGGTTAGGCTCAATACACTAAACTACTGCACTTCATTCTTCCTCTTCTTTGGTGCTGTTGTCCTCTCACATACTGGACCTGTACTACTGCTTTCACACTGCTTTCTACTTTTCTTCACACTTCACAATACACCACACAATACTTCACATCCAAATCCATCTGTATATATATCCGCACTAATGATTTCAATACCTTTCTAGTCGGCATCCGGAACAGTCAATATTTTCCCAAACTCTGATCTATCGGTTGAATCCTTGCTTATCAAGTAATGCGTATCAAGGAGATGCTTATAGAAGTCATCAATCATGTCGGCCAATCATGAATGATACCTCAAGAAACTTGATCATCATCAATATCTCATCCGGATTAAGGTCTGATGCTCTGCCGGTCAGTTCTTCCTCAGTCTACTCTGCCAAACAGGAACCCATCACTTAGGTGTTCATATCTTTTCACTCTTACATCACTGGAGGCTCAATCTCTGGAATATACTAGTCATGGTACTCCTCTTGACTTCCCCAAGTCTGCACTTTACTAAGATACTTCCTCTAAGAGATCCAGACCTGACTGTCAGACCTTGCTACATGCTCTGTTCTTGCTTACCAGACCTCAACTCTCTTCAATCTGACTTCCGGTATAGGCACACCATGTCCTATGGATGGGTGGGATGAACTTTGTTGCCATCAATGACAACACTCATGAAGCTACACTTTGTCTCTTGCCAACACACCTACCTATTCATTTTGACCGCCTATTTCCCCTCTTAGACTACAAACCATGACCATTTTTAGGGACTTGGTATCATGATCAACAAATCAATCCATCCATCCATGACTTTCCCATTCCCTTTCATTATCCATTCCATTATCATTTATTGATTAACCATCCCTTTGTATTCCATTCTCATTTATTCATTAGTTATTTTCCATTCAAATAATATATGTTTATTACTCTAAACATATATTAATTCTCCATTCCATCATCATTTTGCACTCACATATCATTATCATCCATAATATATATGTTTATCAATTTGAGCATATATTCATTTATCATTTGTCCATTTCCATTCCATTATCATTTTACATTTTAATCCATCCATTAATACATGTTTATTAATCTAAGCATATATTCATCCATTCATTTACATTCTATTATCGTTTATCCTTTTGATCATTTTCCATTATCATTTCATGTTTATCCATTAATCATTTTCCATTCCATTTTCATTTCTTATCATTATCATCTATAATATATGTTTATTAATATGAGCATATATTCATTTACCATTTGTCCATTTCCATTATCATTATTATCCATAATATATGTTTATTAATATGAGCATATATTCATTAATTTTGTTATCATTAAACCCATTTTTCCATTCTCATTAATAGTTAGTCCATTATATCATTAGTCCATTACATTACCATTAGTCCATTACATCATATGTTTTCATTACATATCACATCTCATTTCCTTATTACTTGATCCATCCATCCATCATATCTCATTACCATTAATACATTATCCATATTACCCATATCAAATATCCATAAATTCCAAAAGAATCATGTCATACATACATAAATCATACATTCCTCACCAAATCTAGGATCATACATCATATGCACACATCAATATATCCACATCATAATCCAAACGAACATCATCATATCATATTGTTGATCTCTAAAAGGGACACTTAGAGACACAACCTATGGGAGGTTCTGCAAATGGGGGACTAGAATGCGCTCTACAGAACAACCTCTGAGATTTTAGAAGTCGACTCTTCAGTCTGTTCACTGGGGGAAAATGGGGAAGAGAAAAGCTACTAAAACAAATCTAAACTAAGGTGATACGCTGAAATTTGAGACAGTTCATTCACCAATTAGCATAGTATAGTTCCAGTTTTATTAACTTTAAAGGGATTTGAAAGAGTACTAGACATGATTCAAAATGCCATGGTCATCATATAAACTGAACTTATAAAAGCATGAAGGATGACAATAAATGATTATAATTATTCCTGAGTAGACATAGAGTGATATACTAAGCAGATTCAATAGAAAATAACATAGCATAGAGGCATGAATTGCATAGTTGATGTCTTAGATTTCTATTCAACAACTTAAAATGCTAAGGTCACAAGATTATATTATAGTAAAAAATAACTGCCAGGATAAGAAAACTCTTCTTCTCCAAAGTGATGAACCCCTCTAACAATGATAATGCCACCTTTTATAAAAAACTCTCTTGGAGAGAGAGCGTAATTGAAAAGATTCCCTGAGACCACCCATGATGCCCCATCATGGCAGCCCTTGTAACTGCTACCTGAATGGATATGCGTGTCTCCACTTTTTGTGGCTGTAGTGCCACCTGCCCTGCTCCACTACCTTGTTGCAAAGCCATCTATCTAGAAACTGTTGAGAAATGTGGCAAGTGGTACCCCCACTGTTGAAACACGTGGCAGCTCCCTATTTCCTCTGCAAGCAACTTTTTCCCAAAAAAGAACCAATAGTACACCAAGAAAGCTCCCCAAGCTTTAGAGAACTTTTGAATTGCACCCTGCTGACACGTGGCCTTCTCTCTTGCCTCCATACATTGCTAAATAAAACCTTAGTGCCTTCTTCTGAATAGAAAGCAGGCTAGACATGTGGTGCAATGGTATAACTTGTAGAAAGCTTTGCCTCTGCTGTTGATAGGAATTGCGCCCCACTGACACATGGCTAACGTGGAGATATCATAGAAGGAAAAGTGAAGCATGACGCTTTATAAACTACAACTCAGTTAGATTGCCACTCGGTTAGGCCACCACGTGGCACACTCATGCAACTTCAAAAATGAAAGGACCCGGTAGATTTTAGAACCTATGTCACTTCAACACGTGGTGCGCTCCGCTCCTCTGCAACAACTTAGGAACTCTGTGGAGCTGCAAAAAAGAAAGAACTAGGATGAAGGCTGTAGGAGATGAAGTCTACAGCTCTTGGTGACTCCTTGGGGACCTCCACCTGTGGA
Organism: Cunninghamia lanceolata; assembly: GCA_027924645.1. Taxonomy (NCBI): domain Eukaryota; kingdom Viridiplantae; phylum Streptophyta; class Pinopsida; order Cupressales; family Cupressaceae; genus Cunninghamia; species Cunninghamia lanceolata. The sequence goes on along the minus strand of BSBN01000876.1, from coordinate 2,435,972 downwards.
GACAAGAGCCCAAAAACTTCAGTTCACAAAAAGAAGAAGAAAACACACAACACCTATAGCTTTGAAAGGGCTGACTGCAATGGTGCCCAATCAGCCTCTGCAGGTTGTGCCTTTCACTGTAATGCTTCAAAATTCCAGTTGAGATCAATCATCTCCTTACAAGAAAAATTGTTCAATGTAGCCAATGTGGCCTTAATGTAGAATTTTAGCTACACCAAAGGATATAAAATTGAATTGACCTTGGCGGTGCTCAGTGACGAGCTTAGGTTCTAAAAAATGGACTAATCCTGCTACCAGGTTTCCAAAAGCTACTTAATTTGGTCCTCTACTAAAACTAACCCATCCGGAAGGAAAGGAGAAGGGAGTCCTGATTGGACTAACAAATCAATATGCCCTTTCATCTACTTTACTGTTTTCTCTAGGGTGTGATAACACTCCTTGGATTTTATGGCTACCTTATTGCACTTAATGAATTCGTCGACCTTCTTGGCTACTAGCCTTCTATCACTGATTCCTACTGCTGCCAAAGAGTCGTCAAGAGTAATGTATAACTTCTCAACCAATAGTTGGGACTCAGCCACCTTTAGGGTGATAGATGCCAAAATTTGCTCAATGGTGGAGTTGGCCCTCGCACTTAACTCCTGAGCATCCACAATGAATTTCAAAACCAACCAAAGAGACATGGCAACGCCCTTTATTTTCTCCCAGTAAGAAAAATATAATTATTGTAGCATAGGAAGAATGTTAATTTATTGAGAAGCACCTGCCAGTGCATTTTTATTTTGCTGTATCTGTGAATCTTTATTTTGCAGCTCCTATTTGACCTGCTCTAGGTCCTAATTTCTTCTCTGGAGCTCAGAGTTAGCAGTCTCTCTTGCCATTTGCTCAACTTCAAATTTAGATTGCATGACTGCTAACTCCTCTTACAGCTTGGCCTCCCTTCCTTGCAACTTCGTGAGCTCTTGCATCTTTTCACGCAGTTTGTTCTCAATTGTTTCATTCTCCTTCTTTTCCCCTATGGCCTAGGCCTGTAAACTGTCTAGTTCCTTCTTCAACCCATCCACCTTTTCCTACAACTTTTACTGCACCTGTTGTTGCTGAGATGTGGTGCCGAAGAGGTCCTTCAGAACTTGCGTTAACTCCTACTCCTTTTCCTGCAGCTTGGCATCCTTTTCCTTTTTCTCTGCATTGGCCCTACCTAGGCCTCATTCAATTCCTTCTATAATTTGGCCCTCTCGGTTTGCTTTGACTACACTTGCTGTAAGATTTTGCCCTGCAGCTCCTTCTCAAGTTAGGCTATCTCCACATCCTTACCCTTGAGTTCAAAATTTAGTCTATCCACTATGGCCTTGATATATTTTTATTTCCTGCTCTCTCTTCCCAACCTATCAACTAGATTTCAAATTGTCAGTTGTAACCCGCATACTGTGTCTCTTCCATCAACTCAACTCTCTCCTGTGGGTGGGCCTGGTTGAGGTTGAGGCCCATGGCATACACTGTGTAATCATCTGGTTGCATTTTCCCTTCTAGCTTGTTGACATTAGGATTTGTGGATGCAATCATTATCATTCGGTACGTCTCGTCATACACATTCCCCATTTTTGGGGTAGCCAACTTTAGTGTTTCCTTTTGTCTTCTCTTATGTATCCTCTCCTCCTGAGCCTTCTTGGTTGCATCAATTTGTCTAGATTGGATGTATTTCCCAGTGAAAGGTGTGCCAGTAGGGAGGCCAAAAGGAATGGGCACAATGGAAGATGTCATCTGAGTCCCCGTGGAGGCAGACAATGGGAAGCTCAGTGTGGACGAGGAGAAAGGTGGAATGCTCTGCAGTAGGGCCTATGAGATATGTGGAAGTGTGGGAGCAACCAGGGGAGTGGAGGAGGATGGTAGCATCATGGTGACTTGTGCAGAGGATGAAACTAGAGCGGGAGAGGTCATTGTAGGAGATGTAGATGCGGGGATAGAAGGAAAGGGCTATGAGATTGTGGAAGAAATGACCGCAATCACGGAGGATGCAGCGGATACAACGTGAGAAGCAAAATATTGAGAAAAGAAAAGGGGAGGAGAAAAACATACTTGTGTGGGAGCTGTGAGGGTTTGCATGACATATACTACATCTTAGTCCTCCATAAGGTTGCTAAGGTCAGCCTTTCTTTTCTTTGTTTTCTTCTCGAGATGCGAGGATATCCCTGGAGAAGATCCTCCCACTATGGAAAACAAAGAAGTCATCCTTTGCTTTAGGGTTCACGTGCCCCTTTGAAATGCCAGATCATAAATTGATGGCACTTGGGCAGGTGGAGACCTCACAGGCCTCTCTTCAATGCTCATAGACTGGGGCTCATCTCTGACTGTCAGATCAGCTAGCCTCGAATGCTCCTTGTCCCACTTAGTGTCAAATACATCATCTGAATCTATGGACTCCTAGGGGCATTCAGGTCATGTATCTCTTGACGACACACCTAAAAATCTGTGATCTTCTCATTGTCCCACCCTTCTTTTTCCAAGCGACTTTTCAGTCCTTTATGAATTTTCACCCTGGGGTCAAAATCCTTCTTTGGATTATAGAAGGAGAGCCATGTTGGTCTTAGTAGTGCTATGGGGATGTGCGCTAGATTGATAAAAGTCATTATAGACTCAGCACTCGGGGATCACTGCTCATCCCAATATTGCTGTGACTCGTGCACTATCTATTGCAAGTATGGACCTAACTAGTGTTGTCATTGATGTCAACATACTCCTGTTGCATTAATGATAAGGATTGGATGAGCTGTGTGATGAGGATATTGAGAAAATTAGTTCTAATCAGGAACAGAGAAGAACAATGAAGACAGTGAGCTAAAGATCCTAGCTAAGATGAATATTAGAGGTTGTGGTTCAAAACGTTTGTAGATATGTGTCTTAAGATGATCCAATAAAGATTTCAGAGGTCCGCATGGCGATCTGAAGAAGTTGTGGCCGCTCAAGTAAAACTGGTTCTAGCAGCTATTCAGAGGTGACAGAGTGACATAGATAGGTCCGGTGAGATCTGGAAATGCATTATCCTGTTCTACAGATTTGGTGGAGTGTTTAGGAAGTCCATGCGGAGTGACAACTCAAATGGTTCATGATCTGGAGGTCTGCAAGCATCTATTCTATTGTGACAGTGATGACAGACTATGTTCTTGAGGTTTCGGATGAAGGAGATGAGGATTTTAGTAAATAGATGTAGTGTGGATGTTCTTGGTGATTTAGGCTAGCTTGTGGAGGTCTTTGGATCATGTCTAGTTCATGTTGGTGGTCCGCATTGGAGTTTGAGCTCGCAATTGAAGAATTACTTCCAAATGATGGTGTTCTTCCTAAGTCTAGCCGATCGGATGAGTTCCACATCCTACGGATGATCTTGAAGATGTTATGTGAAGATTGGCATGTTCCTAGAAGAAGATTGAAGTCTCAGATTTGTGTGGCCGACAGTGTGTTGTTCCGCGTGAAGTCTTTTGTAATTAGTCATGATGAATTTATGTGTTTGCTCTGTAATGTTTACCAACTTAGATGATCATTCCTAAGTCGATGTCTTGTATAAATAAGGAATTGTAAAGTCATTTCAAAGTGGTCTTTTTGATTGGGCTTAAATGGAACTGACTCAAGCATGGTGAAGATGTTATTTTCCATTTCAAGTATGTGATACGTATTATTTTGTAGACAGTGTCTCTTGTAGGCAGTGGGCCTCTTGTGAACATTGTGCTCGGGCAGTGAGCCCTAATTAGCATGTGCCATTTTTTTCTTTCTATTCTTCTAATAGAGAGTACAATCTTGGGTTAATCACCCTGTGGTTTTTCCCTTAACCGGGTTTTCCACGTCAAAATCTTGGTGTCTTATGTGTTGATGTGTTTCTGCTCTTGATTCAATGCATTATGTTTCCATGATTAATTTATTATTATGCTGCTGAATTACAAAGTGGATTTAAGTGTTTAATTGGAAGAAAGTTTTGGACAACTGATTCACCCCCCCTCTCAGTTGTCTATCCTAAATCTAACAATTGGTATCAGAGCTAAGTTCCTCTAAAAAGAGTTTAACTGCTTGAGGAGATCTAGGATGTCGTCCTATAAGAAGAATAGGCCAAAGTTTGATGGAACCAATGTTAATCTTTTGAAAAGTCACATGTAATGTCACTTACAATGTATGGGAATGCAGTACTAGAGCATGGCTACAACAAAGTATACTCCTCCACAGAATGGCCTAAAAACCACAATTGAAATCACAGATGCTAAAAATAATCTATGAACTAAAGAAGCTCTTCTAAGTGCCTTGTCTAATTCAGAACTGACAAATGTTGTTGACCCACAAACTACTTTTGAGATTTGGGAAAAACTGAAACTTCTGCATGAAGGAGACAAGTATGTTAAATGTGCAAGGCTATAGAGTCTGAAAGGAAAATTTAAAAATCTGAAGATGAGAGAAGATGAAAATATCACTACCTTTATGCCAAGAGTAAATGAGCTTGTTTGTGGCATTAGATGTGCTGGTGGAGTCTTGGATGAAGATGAGATTGTTGGTAAAGTTCTTAGATCCCTTCCTACTTCTTATAAAATCAAGGTTGCCACCATTGAAGAATTCAGAGTCCATTCAAGTGTCACAAGAGATCAATTGGTTGGTAAATTGGCTGTATTTGAACTGACTGAGTTTGGAGATGTCCCCCTAAGACTGAATCTACATTCAAAACTAGTGCTCCTGTAAAAGGAAAACAAAGGTTTGATCTGAGAGAGAACTCTTCAAGGAAACTATCATGGTATGAAAAAGCAAGAAAAGACTTGGAAGAAGAAGTTAAAACTGCTCAACTTGAAGCCCTTATTGCAAAAAGACTGCCAAGAGGATCTGGTAAGTATGAAGGGAAATTGCCTTTTAAGTGTTTTAACTACAATAAGATTGGTCATTTTGCCTTAAGGTGTCTGAAAAGATTTTCAAGGCCAAATCCTAACAAATCAAGGTTTTAGAAGAATTGTTACTATGTTCATGAAGATGATGATAATGAAGGAGTAACAGCTGATGAATCAGAGATAGGAAACAAATCTGGAAGTGATTGGGTGTTTATTGCCATCAAGGAAGAAGATCTAATGCCCCCTCTAAATCTGCTAATCATAAAGTTGTAGAAAGAGCTCTGGCTGCCCAAGTTGAAGAAAAGGATGATTGGGTCATTGACAGTGAATGCTCTCACCATATGACAGGTGACAAAAATAAGTTCATAGATCTGGAAAGGTATGAAGGAGGAGTGGTAAAATTTGGTGATAATTCTGCTAGTAGAATTAGAGGTAGAGGAACTATTACTTTTGATGGAAAGAACAAAACTAGTAATGTACTGTATGTTGAAGGATTGAAGCACAATCTTCTCAGTGTTGGATAGTTGGTGGACAAAGGCTATGATCTCTGATTCAAGAATGGAAAATGCAAGATCTTTGAAAGTTCCAAAACAAAGATTGCATCTGGTACTCAAACAAAAGGTAATATCTTCCATTTAGTTGGTACTGGTAAAAGTTGTCTATTTGTGCAAATTGATCAGAGTTGATTATGGCATAGGAGGATGTGTCATGTGAATTTTGATAATATCATCAAGATAAGCAACACTCAGGCTGTAAGAGATCTTCCAAAACTAGTGAAACCTATAAATAGTTTGTGCAAAGAATGTCAGTTGGGGAAACAAAGTAAAGTCTCATTCAAAAGCAAGGAACAGTCTTCTACCAAATTATTGGACTTAGTTCATACTTATCTATGTGGTCCGGCAAGAATCAGGAGTGTGCAAGGTGATAGATACTTCATGTTATTAATTGATGACCATTCCCAGATGATGTGGGTTACTTTTCTGAAAAAGAAATCAGAAGCTCTTGAGAAATTCAAAATATTCAAGGTTATGGTAGAGAATGAAACCAGATTAAAATTAAAATGTTTGAGGTTTGATAGAGGTGGAGAATTCACATCCGGTGAGTTCATAGAATTCTGTGAGAAACATGGAATAAAAAGATAGTTGTCTGCTCCTAGGACTCCACAGCAGAATGGAGTAGTGGAGAGAAAGAACTGGACCATCCAGGAAGCATCTAGGACCATGATGATGGAAGAAAATGTTCCTCAGATCTATTGGAGAGAAGTTGTTAGCATTGCAGTCTATACTCTCAATTGAGTACAAATCAGAAGCAATACCAGTAAGACTCCTTATGAACTTTGGTTTGGCATCACTCCTACTGTGAGGTATTTCAGAGTCTTTGGTAGCAAATGTTACATTAAAAGAGATGAAGATCTAGGCAAATTTGATGCTAGAAGTGATGAAGGAATATTCTTGGCTTATTCCAATCAAAGAAAAGCATACCGGTGTTATAACAAGAGACTGAGAAAGATTATAAAAAGTACAAATGTAAAGGTTGATGAAGGAATTGAAAAACCCTCAAGGTTTTATGAATATGATGAAGATAATTAGAATGATGCTCTGATTCAAGGAGTCCAACCCCCCTCTAAAATTCAGATTCAGATTGATCTAGTAAATCAAGAAGAAGAGATAAGTTTGAATGAACCTATTCAAGAATCAGGAGTGCAAGAAACTCCCAAAGTTCCCAGATATGTAAAATTGAATCACTCTGAAGATCAGATCATAGGTGATAAAAGCAAAGGTGTACAAACAAGAAGAAGGATTGCTCAAGATTTAGAAGAGTATTATCTGATTTCAAAGATTGAACCTAAGACAGTGAATGAAGCCTGCAATGATGAAAACTGGACTAAAGCAATGGAGGAAGAGCTGATGTAAATTGAGAAAAATCACACTTGGGATCTTGTTCCCAGACCTAGAAATAAGAATGTGATTGGAACCAAATGGGTCTTCCAGAACAAACTGAATGAAGTTGGTGAAGTAATCAGAAATAAAGCTAGATTGGTCTGCAAGGGTTACTCTTAAATAGAAGGAGTTGATTTTAAAGAAACTTTTGCTCCGGTGGAAAGAATTGATGCACTCAGACTATTTCCTGCTTTTGCTACCTTCAAGGATTTCAAAGTATATCAGATGGATGTCAAGTCTACCTTTCTGAATGGAGACTTGGAAGAAGAAGTATACATTGAGCAACCAAATGGATTTCAATTATCTGATCATGGTGATATGGTCTGCAAGTTGAAAAAAGCACTATATGGACTGAAGCAAGCCCCAAGAGCTTGGTATGAAAGATTGGATAAGCATCTTTTGAAGATTGGTTTCAACAAAGGTACTGCTGACAGTAATTTATATTTCAAGATTGATCATGAAAACATCTTGATTGTTGAAGTGTTTGTTGATGATATCATTTTTGGAGGAAGAGATAGTATGAGTTTGCAAATCAAATGAAAAGTGAATTTGAGATGTCCATGCTTGGGGAAATGAATTTCTTCTTGGGTTTGCAAATCATTCAAACTAAGAAAGGAATCTTCATTTCTCAGACCAAATATGTGAAAGAATTATTGAAGAAATTTGGGATGGAAGACTCAAAACCAATGAGTACTCCCATGGCAACCAGATGTAAATTGAGCAAAGATGATGACTGTCCTAAGGCTGATCAGAAAAAGTACAGGTTAATGATTGGAGGATTGTTGTATCTCACTCAAACTAGACTTGACATTATGAATGTTGTTAGTCTTGTTGCTAGATTTCAAGCTAATCCTAGAGAATCTCATGTCATGGCAATCAAGAGGATCTTTAGATATCTAAAAGAGACAGTTGAGTATGGATTGTGGTATCCCAGAGATCATGATTTTTCTCTTCATGCATATACAAATGCAGATTGGACAGGAGATGTGGATGACTGGAAGAGTACCAGTGGTGGAGCATTCTTTTTAGGGAAGATATTGGTTTCTTGGCTAAGCAAGAAATAAGAGGCAACATCTCTGTCCACAGCTGAAGTAGAATATATTACAGCAGTAGGTAGTTGCACTCAAGCTTTATGAATGAAGCAGATGCTAAGAGACATCAGAGTGGAGTATGAGGAACCTATCACAATCTTCTGTGATAATTCAAGTGCAATAAATATATCCAAGAATCCGGTGTTGCATTCAAAGACTAAGCATATATCCATCAAGTTTCACTTTTTGAGAGAGCAAGTGAGCAAGAATGAAGTTAGATTTCTAGTTTATGCCTTCTAAGGATCAGATTGCAGATATCTTTACTAAACCTCTACCTAAGGACTCTTTTGAGTATCTCAGGGAGAAGTTAGGGGTTATTACCCCTCCGGTGATGAACTAAGGTGCACTGATGTGTATCCCAGAGATCATGATTTTTCTCTTCATGCATATACAAATGCAGATTGGGCAGGAGATGTGGATGACTAGAAGAGTACCAGTGGTGGAGCATTCTTTTTAGGGAAGATATTGGTTTCTTGGCTAAGCAAGAAATAAGAGACAACATCTCTGTCCACAGCTGAAGTAGAATATATTGCAGCAGCAGGTAGTTGCACTCAAGTTTTATGAATGAAGCAGATGCTAAGAGACATCAGAGTGGAGTATGAGGAACCTATCACAATCTTCTGTGATAATTCAAGTGCAATAAATATATCCAAGAATCCGGTGTTGCATTCAAAGACTAAGCATATATCCATCAAGTTTCACTTTTTAAGAGAGCAAGTGAGCAAGAATTAAGTCAGATTTCTAGTTTATGCCTTCCAAGGATCAGATTGCAGATATCTTTACTAAACCTCTACCTAAGGACTCTTTTGAGTATTTCAGGGAGAAGTTAGGGGTTATTACCCCTCCAGTGATGAACTAAGGTGCACTGATGTGCATCAGTCCAGTGGATTTCATTGTCATATCTTGTGGTCTGGATTGATGATGGGGAGCTACTACTTAGGGGAAGTAGCCGGTATGATTCTGAAGTGTTGGAGTTGCAAGTATGTGCCATTTGCCATTGATGTCAAAGGGGGAGAGAAGACATGTGAAAAACAAGTGGTTTCTGATCAAAGGGGGAGCAGTAAAGGAAGAGAAGACATTTGAATGGTTGTTGCTGATAGGGGGAGTTGTGTCAGTAAAGGAAAGTTCTTGTCTTGATGGTTAAAACAGTTTTTCACATCATATGCTGACATCAATGACAAAGGGGGAGATTGTTGCAAGTATGGGCCTAACCAGTGTTGTCATTTATGTCAACATACTCCTATTGCATTAATGATAAGGATTGGATGAGCTGTGTGCTGAGGATATTGAGAAAATTAGTTCTAATCGGGAACAAAGAAGAACAGTGAAGACAGTGAGCTAAAGATCCTAGCTAAGATGAATATCAGAGGATACGATTCAAAGGTTTTATAGATATGTGTCTTAAGATGATCCAGTAAAGATTTTAGAGGTCCGCATGGTGATCTGAAGAAGTTGTGACCGCTCAAGTGAAACCAATTCCGGCAGTTGTTCAAAGGTGATAGAGTGATACAGATAGGTTTGGTGAGACCCAAAAATGCATTATCCTATTCTAGGAATTTGGTGGAGTGTTTAGGAAGTCCATGTGGAGTGACAACTCAAATGGTTCATGATCTGGAGGTCCACAAGCATCTTTTCTATTGTGACAGTGATGACAGACTGTGTTCTTGAGGTTATGGATGGAGATGAGGATTTCAGTAAGCAGGTGTAGTGTGGATGTTCTTGGTGATTTAGGCTATCTTGTTGAGGTCTTTGTATCATGTCCAGTTTGTGTTGGTGGTCCGCATTGGAGTTTGAGCTCGCAATTGAAGAATTACTTCCGGATGATGGTGTTCTTCCTAAGTCTGGCCGATCGGATGAGTTACACATCCTGCGGATGATCTTGAAGATGTTATGTGAAGATTGGCATGTTCCTAGAAGAAGATTGAAGTCTCAGATCTGTGTGGCTGATAGTGTGTTGTTCCGCGTGAAGTCTTTTGTAATTAGTCATGATGAATTTATCTATTTTCTCTGTAATGTTTGCCGACTTAGATGATCATTTCTAAGTCGATGTCTTGTATAAATAAGGAATTGTAAAGTCATTTCAAAGTGGTCTTTTTGAGATGAGAGTGTGGTAGCAAGGAGGAGAGTGAAAGGTAGAGCATAAGTATTGGGCTTAAATGGAATTGAATCAAGCATGGTGAAGATGCTATTTTCCAGTTCAAGTATGTGATACTTATTATTTTGTAGACAGTGTGTCTCTTATAGGAAGTGGGCCTCTTGTGAGCAGTGTGCTTGGGCAGTGAGCCCTAATTGGCATGTGCCATTTTGTTCTTTCTATTCTTCTAATAGAGAATACAATCTTGGGTTAATCATCCCATGGTTTTTCCCTTAACTGGGTTTTCCACGTCAAAATCTTGGTGTCTTATGTGTTGATGTGTTTCTGCTCTTGAATCAATGCATTATGTTTCCATGATTGATTTATTATTATGCTACTGAATTACAAAGTGGATTTAAGTATTTAATTGGAAGAAAGTTTTGGACAACTGATTCACCCCCTCTCTTAGTTGTCTGTTCTGAATCTAACACTATCTACGATGTTATCTTCAAAGCAAAAAAACACCAACCAGGATCATAGCACCATTGGTCGCAGATCAGATCTAGACCAATGTTAGTGAGTTTCAGAGCAAGCAAATTTTCTAAAAACCTCTTCTTCACTGATATCTACACCCTTGTCAGTGGAGTAGTTATATTGTTGCTTTCTTTCTTTCGACTCCCCACTCTAAATAACCTATGTTAAGCTATTGGGCCAACTCTAAGGCCAGTGTCCTATCAGTCAAATAGGTCAGAAGCTTGAAAGGCTCCCCCCTGAAACTATGCATCCTTACAAAAGTGAAGTTTGTTCTGAAGAACCAGTCAGAAGGTGGACTGCTCTTCACCATCCATGCTTTTTGATGTTCTGCAATCCGGGGAAGATTAGCTTGGCAATTTAGGTCCAAGAGCACCGGAGTCAAAAATAATTCAGAGAAGGTATAATAATCAAATGAAGCAGACAACACATGGGTCCACAAGGATACCACAATAGTTCTAGTGGGGTCAAACTCATTTGTCATGGCCAAATCCATAAATGACGCGAAGAAATCAATATTTTGGTGTAGCAACGTATGTACCAGGAAAGAAGAATACCTGAAAACATATTGATTTGGGTATGCAATTAGCAACTCATACATGGCATTTGCTATAATCTTCACAAATTCCATTTTGAACTCCTTTTGTTTCCTCAAATGGAAACCCAAAGCCAAAGGGGACTCGGAGACCCAAGAATCACTATCCAGGCCAATGACGAAGGTAAGCATAGAAAAGATATCTTGCATATCCTGTTGCTGAAAGTTTGTGAGCACAAGGGGCATCTTTGACATGGTCGTACCTTCTTTGTCCCTACTGAGCTCAAAGTTGAAAATCCTTAGTTGGTCCCTCCTGCCGACGCAGTAGTACTCTAGCTTTTGTTTTGCGCACAACTCAACTGGCAGGTCGGAAGGAACACACTGCATGTCTCGGATAGTCTGGACACTCAAAACAACTTTGAGATGATGATCGACAATAATATCACTATTCAGCTCATATGTACGTGCATAGGCATCTACTAGCTTAGGGAAAGGGTGTATCATCAAAACTATGAACTGCGGTAGACCATAGTTCCACAGTCAGAAACTGAGACTCATATTCCCCCTTTATTTCTTTGCTCATCATCCTCTCTTGCACGCCCGAGCGAAGACTCCTTGGGATTCTATGTAATCTAGGGTCGTAGATCTCATCTTCTTAGTCTAAGACCAAACTTGCATCCCTACAATTCCCTTTTGGCGGACTCCTAGTATTTGGTAGTTGTGGATTTGGTGGGGCAGGACTGGAAGCGAATGACTTGCTCTTTGAAACATCAAGGAAGAAACCTGCACCCCCTGTCTCTGCACCAAAAGATGCTCCAACGAGATTCATGCTTTCAATTCTTCTACTCCCAAACCCTACTTCGACTGATAGTTATGTAGCACAATTCACAGCTCATGCTCTGTTCTCGAAACACATGACCCTCAGCACTCAATCACCTAGAAAAGCTTCACAAATGCTTCGCTCTGCACTTGAACTTACAACTTCACTGAAAAGATCTGCACTTAGATTAATTTGATGCTTGGAATAATGCAAATGAGCTAAGGGAAAAGCATTTAACTGCTAATGCTTAAGGCACTCATGCAAATTTAATTTAGTTTCCCCCAGGAAACACAATCCTTAGTGGATAGGGACGGTATGACTCACGACACCACCTTTTTGGGGATTGCAAAGATGAGAGCATCTAGTGGAGGGTGACATGTGGAAAGCTACATTAATAATGGCCCCAAAGTGGCCATTTGGGGACATCTTATAAAACCTGAGCTGGCGAAAGCTGAGCTAGTGGGACACCTGGCAGGAAGACCAAAAGCACATGCATGAGGTGCTTATTGAAGGGAAACAACAAAAGCAAAAGCAAACTAGCTAACTATTTACAAAGGAGATCTAAATAGAGACACAACATTAATTAAAATGCTTCAGATGGATCCCATTCACTGGAATCCCGAGAGCATTTCCCTCTAAATCTTCAAGTTCAAATGTGTTGCTCTCTTTGTATCTAGTAACACAGAAAGGGCTCTTCCACATCAAATCAAATTTGACATGCTGACCTGGCTTAGTGACTTGTTCATCGTATTTCAAGACCAAATCTCCCTCGTGGAAACTTAGATCGGATGTCTTTTTGTCAAACCATCTTTTTACTACTTGTTGGTGATTGATCACGGCGTTGTGATCATTCTCTCTAGTTTCCTAGACACTAAGTAGTTCTGCTAGCCTCACTTCCATAGCACCATTCTCCTCAATCTCCAGAGACTTAAGTAACTATAACGCTGGGATTTCCATAGAAATTGGTAATATGACCTCCTTCCCATAGACTAACTCATATTTAAAACCTACTTAGGAGTAATTCAGTCAACTGAGAGCATTGTCTACAAGTGCTTGTGCCATTCTTTTTGATAATCCACACCTATCCATTTAATCAATCTGATCAAATTCTTATTTGTAGATTCTGCTAACCCCATTGCCCTGCAAATAATAGTTAAATGAGGTCTTGAGAAAGATCCTATTGTTGAGTGCAAATTCTGACATTCTAGAGCCTAGGAAAGCTCTTGCATTATCTGAAATGTTGGTTTTCAGGGAACTGAAATGTGCCACCAATTCTTCTAGGAAGTTGAGGATCTCATTTTCTATGGCATTCTTCAAAGGAACTTCTTCTGACCATTTGGTGAAGTAGTTCATCACTATAAGGATCCATTTATGTCTAGAATTAGATGCCAAATTGATCATTCCTATGAAGTCTCAGCCCCACTGAGTGAAAGGTCCGTCAACCATGATCAGATTTAAAGGCATGGCTGAATTCCTGCATTTGTTGACGAAGAATTGGCACCGGTAACATTTCCTGACTAGACCATGGTAATCTGAGAACATATTTGGCCAAAAATATCTCTCACACATGATCTTGGTTGTGGTGGTTTTTATGGAGAAATGACTGCCTGTGGGGCTCCTGTGGAACTCGTGCAGGATTTTGGTTGCTTAGAGATTATCCACACATTGGAGGAACACTCTGTCGAAGTTCCTTTTGAACAGAACTCCTTCGATTATTGCATAACTAGTCCCTTGCAATCTATAGAATCTCCTTTTATGACAAGGAAGGTCATCGGGGTAGTTACCAATTTCCATGAATCAGACTCTATCTGCGACCCATGACCCCTCCAATTCAAATTGATTGATTAAAACTTTACCCATACTTTCTTCTTCAATCAGAGATTCAATTGCATGGGCCAAGTATTCATAGAGTCCCCTTCCTCAGATTACTTTCGTAGGTCTAACCTCTACATTGTATTCCAGAATCTTGGTGATCCAATTTGCTCTCTTATCGGTGATTTCCCCTTCCCTAATATGCTCCCGGACACTTAAATGCACAACATAAATCATTATCTTCCCACTATCAAGTGTCTAAATTTCTTTAGACCTTTCACTATAGAGAATTCCTTCCTCTCCATGAAATTATATTTAGCCTCATATTCCTACAGGGTCTATGAATGGAAGGTGATGGGGTGTTCTCCCTTCATCTTAGAATCTTTCTGTGTTAGCACTGTAACAACACTATGCTCACTACTGTTGACATACATGAAGTCTTTTGAGAAATCAGGATTTACCAATACTGGAGTTGAAGAAATTGCTTCTTTGATCTCTTCAAAAGATGCTCTTCCTTCAAGAGTCCATTTAAAAGCTTGATCTTTCCTTAACATGAGAGTAATCGGTCTAACTAGCCCGGAGAAGTCAGATATGAATCTGTGGATGAAATTAATCTTTTTGAGCAAAGATTGGACTCCTTGTTCATAGGCAGGGGCAATCCCTTGATAGTTTTTACTCTTTTGGGATCTATAGAGATCCCTTCTTTGGATACTACATATCCAAGTAGCTTTCCTTGCGGAACTCCAAACACACACTTTTTGATGTTTAAGGATACTCCAAACTCTTGGGATCTCTAGAAAACCTTCTCCAAATGATCAAAATGATCCTCCTTTGATTTAAAGAAAGTTGTAAGGTTGTCGAGGTATATAAGTATGATCACATTGATCAGGCCCTTGAAGGCGATGTCTATTGCTCATTGGAAGGTAGCTCCCGCATTGGAGAGGCCGAATGGCATTTTAGCATATGCAAAGGTTCCCCACTTGGCTGTAAATGTGGTCTTGTGTTGGTCTTCTTCTTTTACCCAGACCTAATTGTATCTGGAGAAGCCATCTAACAGGAAAATATTTCAAAACCTGCAATAGTTTGTAGGATATTCTCCATGGAAAGTAATGAGTAATGATCTTTCAAAGATGCCCTGTTCAAATCCCTGAAGTCCACACACAACCTAATGTCTCCATTTTTCTTTCAAACAGGGACCAAGTTGGATACCTAGGTAGAATGCTTGATTGGGTATATTATTTTTGAATCAATAAGATTCCTTAGCTCCTGGGCCATCAAAGACTCTATCCTCAAATTGACTGGCCTTTGCTTTTGGCGGATAGGTTTGGCCCCTTCAATCAAATCAATGGTATGCTGGATCACAGTGCGATCATATCCCTTGAGATCATCATATGTCCAAGCCACTGCTCTGTCATATTTGTCACAAAAGGATATTAGCCTTTCTTTATCTCTTTGTGGGACATCTTTCCTGACTTTCAGCTTCTTGCCACCTTTAATATCAAGATCAACATAATCACCTTTATCCACAACAAACTTTCTTTTGTTGTTTCTAACATGATTGCAATCAAACAAGTTTTCCAACGTGATCTAACCTTTCGGGAGCTTATTTATTTTAAGCTAAATGATCTGGTCTTCATAAGCTTCTTCAACCTTTGGATGTAGCTATTTCACAAACTCATAGGATTGCTGGATAAACATGGCAATCTGGTCGTCGCTCTTGAAAACTTGCCAGTTCTAATCATTGTTGGGGATAGCTAGTCTCACAATTACCCACACAAAATGTTTATTAGCCTGGAGGTCCATGACTACATCAGATTGTGACCCAATGGTAGCCAATCTATCAGCGTCCATGTTCTAAGACCTCAGGATTGCTTGAATATTAAAGGCTTCAAATCCTTCAATCAAGTCCCATACCCTATGGTGGTAGGATCACATCTACACATTTTTTGCTGTTGAAGTCCCTCTCACTTGCTTTATTACCAATTTGGAGTCACCGACAACTCTCAACTGCTTTACTCCCATTCGTTCTACCAGATTGAGGCCTTGGACTAGGGCTTCATACTCAGCCCCATTGTTGGCATAGGTGAATTGGAAGTGGAAAGCTTAGAGAGTCTCCTCTTCATCAGGAGATTCTATTCAGATGCAAGCTCCCGAACCATTCTTGCACCTTGCGCCATCAAAGTGCAGAGTCCATAAACTAGATTGATAATTGAGATTTCCATCATGACTTCCTTGGCTCTAAGTGACTTGATAGATGATCTGGTCCTCATCATAGATTACATAGGTTCCGAGTCAGTGTGGCATGGTAATTTTCAAAGGGGTCATCGTGTATGAAAGTATTGATTAGGGCTTCCTCTTCTTGACTTCTTTCTCCGATCGCTTCTTCATCCTCAAGTAGTTCTACATGATACATCTCATCCTTAGAGAATGATGTATGGGCAGCTTCAAAGTTTATCATGGATTCATGTTCTATATCCTTCGCGTGCAGCAGTTCCAACAACACCTTCATTTTAGAGTCATACTTAGGTCTTAAAATTAGGCGAGACCAATCAAGAGACAAATACCCTATAATCTTTGTAGTAAAATATCATGATAAGCATTAGCCATTTAATAGGGGGATATCTATTATGACTACTTTCTGAGATATTGTGATGCTAGGGTATGAGAACAGGGTTAGTGGGAGATTTCTAATTATCCCTAGGGTTTGAACCTTCCTTCTGTCTAGCTACATAACTCCGTTATATAGAGGCTCATATTGTAATTTTAATTCATCTACTATCTATTTAGGCATGACCGTGGTGCTCACACCTGAGTCGATCATGGAATTATGCAATAGTTTATCCCCTATAATTAGAGTCAGGAAAAAGGGAGTAGGTTTTGGCTTACCTACCTCTTTCTTTGTTGTCTCATCTCTTGAGTTTGTGAATGCTGCGGTTACATGTCTCGACACACTTTGTGCTCTTGTAGCTAACTCTTTGTCTTTCATCCGAGTGCATTCTGGAGTCATCTCCAATTGCAATGGCTTTTCACACCCTTCAAGAGCTTCCCAAAACAATGATTTTTGTTCCAGAATGGCTAGAATATCCCATAGGGACACATTGGTGGGGGCCTTCTTCAATTGTTTGACCACATTGAGTGATCCAGATAGTTGCATCTTCGGCTGTTTCATATTGTAAGAGAATTCTTCTTTTGGATTTTGGAAGGGTTGGATCACCGCTAGTGAGCCAAAACTCCTTTCAAAAAGTGTCTTGGGTTGTTACTCTTGAGGTATAGGCTTGCTAGAAGGTCTCCTCTTAGAGTGGGTGTTATAATTGGACCGAACCTGTAGGAACTTTGATGGGAAGGCCTCATTAGTAAAAATGCATCTTCTTCTTCCATCCAGGAGAAAAGTGTATGGTCCAGGGTAATCTCTCCTTCTTCCTCAAGGGACATTCCTTGGACCTAGGACACGAGCACGACACTTTCTACTCCTGGGGATTGGTAGGAGTAAACCCCTGCATCAGGGGTAAGTCCTTGGATCCATTGTTCCTCTACCCTTTGCTAAAGGTTGCCCCTAGGGTAGTTATGAGGCATGTGCGTAGTGTTGCAAGGGAAGCACCATGCATTGACATCATTCGCTAAATTGTTTTGGCCTACCATCAGCTCTCAGTTTTGGTTCGGAGGTATTTCCTAGAGTGGAGTCGGGACTAGCACTATTTGATTTAGAGGTTAAGCTTAATTATATGTCTACGAAGCTCGTTGATATTGATTATACTAGAAAGGGGCCTCCCACCTTAGTAATTTTGATAAGGGGGCTTCAAGGGCATAGTTTGTTGCCTTGTGAGGTTGATTATCTTATTAGAAAAGTTCCAGAACAAGCCCTTCACGTTGTTCATCTCCACGGCTAGTGTACATGAGTTGGAGGCACTTGCTTGAGCACTAGGGTATACATACATGGAAGGTGGTGTGACAGATGTACTCGGAGCAACATTTTCTAGTGATTGAGGTGATATTTTAGGAAATAATGGTATGGGCGGCCATGGTGGTACCTTTCCAGCATCTATCAAGTTGTTCTCTGCTCAGACGACCAGGTCATAAGCATCCAGGAGTGTTTACCCTCCCAATGACTGAATGATCACGGCTATGTCAGAGTTGAAATCCTTGAGGTAGAAGACAAATGCCATGTCCGCTAGGGGTCAGGCCATTGTCGAGATTCTCTACCAGGTCTTATGAAACCTGGTGCTAAAATATGTGACCATCTCTTTTGACTATCTCTTAATGGTTATTAGCTACTATAGAAAAGAAGATCGATCCCCTTTCTCCATGAAACATGCAAAAAAATGATCTCCCAACTGGCCCAGGTAGTGATAGAATTAGCAGGAAATGATCTATACCAGTCTCGGGCCTTTCTTTTGAAGGAAGCTACAAGCATTCTAAGTGCTACATTTTGCTGTCTGACATGATGGACCATGCAAACATCAGCTACATCTTGAAGACGTTCCATGGGCATCTTAAAGCCTTCTCTGACAAACTTAGGGAGCACCTTTAGAGCATTGGCAGGGATCGGGTCCCATACTACAGGAGGGACTAGAGGGATGAGCGGGCTACCACTATTCCACTCAACAAAATTCCTAGGTGGGTGAATGGCCATGCCTTCTTGCACTGGTTTTACTTGAGCTTGCACTTGTGCTCGTGCCTGCGTTACTTCACTTTTTGCAACTTTCTACCATCTCACCACCACCAATGGTTGTAAAAGTAGTTTGGTAGTGTTTGCTACTAATGACTTTGTAACAGGCCTTCAACTCATAAACTAGCTTCTGAATCTAGAAGATATGAGAGTTCCACCGGGCATGCCAAAAAATAACCGTTGATCTCTAAAAGGGACACTTAGAGACATAGCCTATGGGAGGTTCTACAAATGGGGGACTAGAATGTGCTCTACAGAACAACCTTCGGGATTTTAGAAACTGACTCTTCAATTTGTTCACTGGGGGGAAAGGGGAAGAGAAAAGCTACTAAAGAAAATCTAAAGTAAGGTGATATGCCAAAACTTGAGATAGTTCATTCACCAGTTAGCATAGTATAGTTCCAGTTTTAAAGGGATTTAAAAGAGTACTAGACATGATTCAAAATGCCATAGTCATCATATAAACTAAACTTATAAAAGCATGAAGCACAATAGTAAACAATTATAATTATTCCTAAGTAGATGCAGAGTGATATACTAAGCAAATTCAACAAAAAATAACACATCATATAGGCAAGGATTGCACAGTTGATGTCTTAGATTTCTATTCAACAACTTAAAATGCTAAGATTGCAAGATTATATTACAGTAAAAAATAACTACCAAGATAAGAAAAATCTTCTTCTCTAATCATGGTGGTCATTGCAACTACTACCTGAATGGATATGCATGTCTCCGCTTTTTGCAGTTGTAGTGCCACCTGTCCTGCTTCACTACCCTACTGCAAAGCCATCTATCCTGAAACCTTTAAGAAATGTGACGAGTCATACCCTCATTGTCAAAACATGTGTCAGCCCCCTATTTCCTTCGCAAGTAGCTTTTTCTCCAAGAAGAACCAATAGCACACCAAGAAAGCTCCCTGAGCTTTGGAGAACTTTCAGTTTGTGCCCTATTGACACATGGTCTTCTTTGTTGTCTTCGTGCATTGCTAAATAAAACCTTAGTGCCTTTTTTTGAACGAAAGGTGAGCTAGACACGTGGTGCGATGGCGCAATTTGTAGAAAGCTTAGCCTCTACTATTGATAGGAATTGTGCCTCGTCGACACATGGCTAATGCGAAGATAGCATAGAAGGAAAAGAGAAGCTCGATGCTTTATAGACTGCCACTCAGTTAGGCCGCCAGGTGGTGCCCTCACACAACTTAAAAAAGGAAAGGACCTCGCAGATTTTAGAACCTATGTTGCTTCAACATGTGGCACGCTCCACTCCTATGAAAAAACTTAGGAACTCCATGGAGCCACAACAAAGAAAGAACTAGGCCAAATGCCACCAAAGATGAAGTTGACACATACATCATAGACCCATATCATCTATCATGTCCTATATCCATCGCCATATCCATAACATCAAAAACATACATCCATATCCTACATATCATAATCCACATCATAATCTATACTAACATCCATAACACTAAATCATACATCATACATCATCTCATCCTGCATATCAAATACCCCATCAATCATCACATGCATCTATGCCATCCATCCTATTCCATATCATCTTGCATCACACATACATTATCAATCACATCATATATCATACAAATCATAACATCACATAAAAGATCCATAACCTACATGTTAGTACATCATAATCCACATCATAATCCATAAACACACATAAATAAAGTTCATAAACATAGTCCATTGCCTCACAAGTCCCATCTCATATATATATACATCAAAAAATGATCATGATACATCAAGTCTTGAGGACCTATCAAAAATACATATGTACAATCAAAATCAAGAGTCTACAACCCCTAGACAGAACTGTCTAGCATTGAGGCCCCTGATTGGGATGGCCCTGCATCTCTTTGTGGAGGTGGCCCCATGACCTACTACCTCTCTTGTCTAGGAATTGGTCCATGTCCTAGTAGTGGCACCTATGTCAGAGGTGGATGCTATATTGATCGCTAAGACTACCCTATCCTCCTTAAGCCTGATGCCCCAGACTGACTCTGATAACTCTCCCTCTGACCTACCAGCACCAGATGCTCATATAACATCCTATAGTTTTGCACCTCTCTACTGGCCTCATAGGCCTACTGTTGCACAGACTCAAACATATCTGACATCCTTGACCCCAATGCCTCTCGCCCTGGTCGTGCTCCTGCTAGTATCTCTGAACTTGTGCCTATGCCTGGGATAGCTACATCTGTAGATGTGCTATCTAGCCCTCTAGTTGGCCAATCTTCCCATCACCTTGTCCCTACGCTAGCTACCCCTATAGCTATGCTACAAGTCCCTATAGCTATTGTACCTGGGCCTGTAGTTGTTGTACCAGTCCCTACAGCCTCACCACCTCTACTGCTCTATCCCCATCTCCATCTCCTCCTCTTGATCCTCCTACCCCTCCATCACCCTCCTCCACGTCCATCTCAACTATCTCTACATCCTCCTCTCCATCATCCCCATCATCTCCTCCTACTGTCGCCTATTCTATGATTGTCTGGCCTATTAGGGTCGTCAATCAAATTGGTCTCTACTAAGCCCACCACTGGTCATATATAACATCATCGTCCCTACGTTAGCTACCTGCACCCTCACCTCCCACACTCTCCCTTGAAGACCATCAAACTCTGCAATCACTACTCATGGATTAGGAGGTGGCCCCCACAGTGGCGCCTCTACATGGATCTATGCAAATACTTCCTGCTCCTATGGCACATCACTACAACAAAATAGGCAATTAGCACCTAAAATAGCACCGAATTTTAGTGCATTTGAGTTCATGAATTGGACACTTCTACCAGAGCCAAACTCGGCACTAAATTGCATTTCACTTTGGCGCCAGATTTAGCACCAGATTATGTTGCTTCCAGTTTGGCTTTTGCTTTTGCTTCTTGTGTTGCTTCCAGGTTTGCTTCTAGGTTTGCTTCCGATTTTGCTTCCAAGTTTGCTTCCGGTTTTGCTTCCACTTTGGCTTCCACTTTTGCTTCTAATTTTGCTTCCAGTTTTACTTCCAATTTTGCTTCTGTTTTTACTTCCAATTTTGCTTTTGGTTTTACTTCCAATTTTTCTTCCGATATAACGTTTTTTGTTGCATCTAGCTTTGCTTCCATTTTTGTGTCTTTTGTGGCTTCTAATATGGCTTCTATTATTGCATCTTTTGTTGCTTCTAAAATTGCTTCCATTATTACTTCTTTGTTTGCTACCTGAATTGCTTCTGTTTTTGCTTCCTAGATAACGCCAAGTTTTTCTTCCAAGATTGCTTCTGGTTTGCTTCTAGTTTGGCTTCCATTGTTGTTTCCTTTTTTGCTTCTAAAAATGCTTCTTGTTTTGCTTACATTTATTAATTTAATACGTTTTATTTCAATTTAATTAGTTAAATATATCATGGCTCTTAAATAACTCATATGCTTATAGAGTAAGTAATTTAATTATTTAACTCATATGATTAAATAACAAGATAATTATTATAACATGATCATCATCTATAATTAAAACAAGTGAGTCAAATATCTATAATTTAATTGAATTTGACAACATCCATCCTGAGCAGTAAATTAAAATCATCATATGTAATAAAT
Organism: Cunninghamia lanceolata; assembly: GCA_027924645.1. Classification (NCBI taxonomy): domain Eukaryota; kingdom Viridiplantae; phylum Streptophyta; class Pinopsida; order Cupressales; family Cupressaceae; genus Cunninghamia; species Cunninghamia lanceolata. Next base: position 2,414,052 of record BSBN01000876.1, on the reverse strand, counting down.
ATCCATCCAAAAATCATCGACCACTTTCAATATATATAAATTGACAAGTCAATACTGATAAGATCATCATCATATATAACTAAAACAAGTGAAAGTCAAATATGCCAGTAGATCAATATCATGTCAAAATGATACATGTCCAATAGTCGACATAAGTCAAAATGATACATGTACAAATGATAAAAGTAAAAATGATAAATTATGTAACTCAAAATGATACAAGTCAAGATGATACATGTCCAAATGATATAAGTCAAATTGATACATGTCAAATTGATACAACTCAATAATATGGTACTGCAGGCTGTGAAAATGATACATATGATAGTAACCATGAAAAGAGGCATCATAACGATATATCAACAATGATCCATGATGCAGTCTATATGATCATGAATGTCACTAGCTACTACCAACAACTACCTCATCATCATCATCACCATCATGATCATCATCATCATGATCATCATCGTTGTCATCATCATCATCATCAACCTTGGTGTCTTTTGTATCTACGTCATCATCATTCTCTACCATGTGATTTGTACCAGAACCAACATAATCTAGATCTATATCATAAGGATCATCTTGATCTTCTGGAAGACTCGTGTTCTGCCAAAAAAAAAATTAAATGAAAAGTTATTATTTATTTCATGCAATAATTTATTTTTCTATTTTATATCTAATATTACAACATATGAAACGAAACCATAATCATATTACATCATATCAAAGTGCACATATCATAATAAAATTTCAAAAAAGTTACAGCTAATATGTCATTCCAATGATGTAAAACATGCAACAATTCTAATAAACGTTAATAAAGATCATAAAAAAAAATTGTTATACAATTTAACTATCAACTGTCAATTCTATTACATAACCTTAAGTGCCACAAATTGCTTGGTCCGTGTAGGTTCTTTTTCACTATTAATGTAATAACTTGCATTAGACAGAAACATTAAAGAGTTTTTAAGTAGCAGTTGATTAAATTCTCTTACATGTCATTAAGGAATGCATAGTTTTTTTCAATAATTATTTATCTTAAGGTTCATGAGTAACTTTAAGATAAAGGTCTAGTTTGTTTGAAAAAAATTAAGTTAGCAATATGGCTTTATTCGACCGATTTTAGAAAGAAAAAATGTTAGCCCTATTCCCATTCATAGGTCATAGGTCTTCAATGTAAGCGGAAATAGGGCAAATTTGGGGATTTAGAAAGAAAGATAAAGTTTAGGGTGTCTTCAAGATGGCCAGCACGGGCAAGGAGTTTAACCATGCACACATAATGATCAACTATAGGTGTACATTTACAATAAGGGTTACAAATGTGATTGAAGTATGTACAACTCTCATCCACTAAACTTGCATGGTTGCATGCACCTAGAATACAAGCAAAGCTTACAATGTTAGGATATGTTCCAGAGTGCTTAATTAATTCAAAGATTTTGAAAGCATCCTTACAAAATCTATTTTGTGCATATCCTGCAACCATTGCATTCCATGAGATGACATCTCTTTAAGGAATTCTGTCAAATAATTTGTGTTTTTTGTCTATGATTCCATAGTTTGCATACATGTCTATGACATCATTTCAAACTATAATATCTCACAAGAATCCCCCTACCATTATGCTTTGAAGGATTTCCATACCCTATTCCAAAGCTCCCATTTGGGCACAAGCAGGGAGGATGCTGGCAAAGGTTGCAGAATTTGGATTTATAGTTGACAATTGCATTTGCTTGAAAGTTTCTAAAGCCTATTCAACAAATCCATTTTGTGCAATCCTGCAATCATTTTATTCCATGAGATGACATCTCTTTGAGGCATTTTGTCAAACAGTTTGTGTGCCTTGTTTGTGCTTCCACATTTTTCATATATGTCTATCAAAGTATTTCCAACTATAATATCTAAAAAAAATCTGTCTTCTATTATGCCTTGATGGATGTCCATACCCTATTCTAAAGATCACCATTTTGATACAAGTAAAGAGGATGCTGGCAAAGGTTGTGGAATTTGGCTTTACACCTGCCAATTTCATTTGCATGAAAGTTTCTAAGCCTTTTCAACAAATCCATTTTGTGCATATCATGCAATCATTGCAATCTATTAGACCACATTTCTTTCAGGGGTTTTGTCAAATAGTTCACATGCCTTGTCTATGCTTCCACATACATCTCTCTCTCTCTCTCTCTCTCTCTATATATATATATATATATATATATATATATATATATATGTATATGTATATTCAATTGCATTTGCTTGAAAGTTTTTAATGCCTTATCAACAAATCCATTTTGTGCGTATTGTGCAATTGTTGCAGTCCATGAGACCACATTTCTTTGAGGGATGTAATCTATTTTATGTACACAACTCAACACAATTTAACCTAGATTGGTGGTATTTAAGAACCCCTTGAGAGGATTTCCGTTATGTTTCTAGGAGACATGTTATCATAGGTTAACCCATGAAAAACTTGTGTAAAGGATTTAAAACAATAGGCTTCAACTATGCAAATGCATCTAAGATGAATGTGTAGATTTAGATTCCTTTTAATTAATGGCATAGGAAACTACAAGGAATAATTTTTATCCACACATTATAAGCTATAAAGAAATTGATTACAATTTGAAATCATTCACGAGAGAATTTGTGCATAAATTCTATTCTTCTTTATTGAATTTTGTGCATAAGTCTTTGTGAAGGCTTTCATGATCGGAAGTGGCAATTAGAACTAAACATCTAACAAAAATCCACTTCCAATTATGCTTTGATGGATATCCATATCCTCATCCAAAGCTTCAATTTATGCACAGGCAAGGATGATGTTGGCAAAGGTTGAGGAGTTGGGCTTTACACCCACCAGTAGGAAATCTGACACGGTGCACATTATTATAGTGTAAGCCTATTTTTTAGATTGCTTCATTTAGCATCATCAATAATCTCCACAAGAACATTGTCCCTGTTTAAAATGATGGAAAGGATTCACATCTCACAACAATTTCTCTTGTGAAAATCTTGGAGATAAATTTTGTTGCAGTGTGGCAATCAACACATACTCAAAGGTTCTTAACAAGTCTAATAGTTGTTCCATGGGGCATGTTTAATAAACCAAATGCAATTGCCAACTTTTCACCATGGTGGCAGAGAAACAATTATTTTTCCCATCCTTCCATAGCATTAAGTAAATTCTTGAATTTGGAAAATACCTTGTCGCCTTCATCTTCCAAGCCAATTTATTCAACTTTGCATAGGTCTCCTTTGTCTATGGATGTGATTTGTCTCTTACACAAAAAGCATGTACCATTTTATGCCCTTCAATCCAACTGCATCTGGGGATTTTTTTAATTCCTCTATCTTTCATCAATCTCCTTACCTCACCACACCTGCCCACTTGTGGATAGATGTTTGAGAGAAGAACATAAGCTGTGCAACATTTTTATGATCCAAATCAAAAACCAATGTTGCTGTAAATACTCCTAAGTCTATATTCATATGTGATCTATTGGCACCAAGAAAACACATCCATACAACCAGCACAGATTTAACAGCTATCTTAATGATAAAGTTTAGGGTGTCTTCAAGATAGCCAGCATGGGCATGGAGGTCAACCATGCACACATAATGATGAAGGGGGTAAATCACAATACACACAATAACATATATTAAACACAACAAATAGAACTTTCTTTTATTGAACTGGGCAACTCATTACATTATAGAAGCTCAATTACAATCAAAGGATGAATCCTCTACTCACTGCCACACATTACAGTTTTTCCAACCTCAAGACTCTAGAATCTTTCAACCTTTTGTAACCCCAAATCAGCTAGGGTTTCTATTTTCTCACCTATTCTAGACTCTACAGTGGCCCCCTTAACTCTACTACTGCCTAGGGTTCCCAAAATAGTCATAAATAGCACTTTTTGGCAGCCTCCAGCTAAATTTTGAAATTTGCAACTCCCTCCAAAGTAGGTCAACTTCTGGGAAGCATAACTTTTGATCCGAGTGTCCGATTGACAAACCGTTTTAAGCACTGGAAAGCTCGCGATGTGAACTATCATGCTAGAAATTCATAAATGGATTTTTGTCAACTTTTCAAGATGTTATGAGAAGTTTTAATGCCTCATATCTCGTTCCGTAAATTTTTAGGGGCTTTTCAGAAAACAACTTTAATATCTCTCAGCTCACAAATGATCTTTGCCTGATTCCTTTTCCAAAGGTCTTATATTTCCATTATGTAACTTTCTGGAAGTTTTTGCTTCATTACGTGCCCAAATGCAAACTTTCTAAAAATAGCAGGTACACTTTCCAAAATAGGCAGGTCACTATTTTTAGCAGTTTTGGAAAAATTGAAAGTCCTACATTATTATTCTAGATATTATGGAACCAAAAACACTAATTATGGGAAGAAATGAGAACAACTACAATGGTTTGAATTAACTTCTTTTTGGGTGATGCAATATTGCCCTTACACCTCTGGATGCTCCTGCATCACATAATGATCAACTATAGGTGTAATGCAATAAGGGTTACAAATGTGATTGAAGTATGTACAACTCTCATCCACTAAACCTACATGGTTGCATGCTCCTAGAATACAAGCAAAGCTTACAATGTTAGGATATGTTCCAGAGTGCTTAATTAATTCAAAGATTTTGAGAGCGTTCTTACAAAATCCATTTTGTGCATATCCTACAATCATTGCATTCCATGAGATGACATCACTTTGAGGAATTCTGTCAAACAGTTCACGTTTTTTGTCTATGATTCCATATTTTGCATACATGTCTATGAGAGCATTTCAAACTATAATATCTCACAAGAATCCCCCTACCATGATGCCACCGGTTAAAATAAGAAAGACTTTGCATTTATTTTCTTTCATGTTTCTAGATTTACACCAACCAATTGCATTTGCTTTAAAATTTCTAAATCCTTTTCAACAAATCCATTTTGTGCATATCCTACAATTATTGCAGTCAATGAGACCACATTTCTTTGAGGTATTCTGTCAAATAGTTCTCGTTCCTTGTCTATGCTTCCACATTTTGCATACATGTCTAACAGGGCAGTTGCAACTACAACATCTGACAAAATTCCTCTATCCTTTATGTTTTGATGGATGTCCATACCCTATTCCAAAGCTCCCATTTGACACAGGTAGGGAGGATGCTGGAAAAGGTTGTGGAATTTGGCTTTACACCAGCCAATTGCATTTGCTTTAAAATTTCTAAATCCTTTTCAACAAATCCTTTCTGTGCATATCCTGCAATCATTGCAATCCATGAGATCACATTTCTTTGAGGCATTCTATCAAATAGTTCATGTGCCTTGTCTATGCTTCCACATTTTGCATACATACTAACAGGATAGTTGCAACTACAACATCTAACAAAATTCCTGTATCCTTTATGTATTGATGGATGTTTATACCCTATTCCAAAGCTCCTATTTTGACACAGGCAGGGAGGATGTTGGCAAAGGTTGTGGAATTTGGCTTTACACCAGCCAATTGTATTTGCTTTAAAATTTCTAAAGCCTTTTCAATGAATCCATTTTGTGCATATCCTGCAGTCATTGTAGTCCATGAGACCACATTTCTTTGAGGCATTCTCTCAAACAGTTCATGTGCCTTGTCTATGCTTCCACATTTTGCATACATGTCTAACAAGGCAGTTACAACTACAACATCTAACAAAATTCCTCTATTCTTTATGTTTTGATGGATGTCCATACCCTATTCCAAAGCTCCCATTTTGACACAGGTAGGGAGGATGCTAGCAAAGGTTGTGGAATTTGTCTTTACACTAGCCAATTACATTTTCTTTAAAATTTCTAAATCCTTTTCAACAAATCCATTTTGTGCACATCATGCAATCATTGCAGTCTATTAGACCACATTTCTTTCAGGGATTTTGTCAAATAGTTCACATGCCTTTTCAACAGATTTAACAGGTACCTCAATGATAAAGTTTAGGGTGTCTTCAAGATAGCCAGCACGAGCAAGGAGGTCAACCATGCACACATAATGATCAATTGTAGGTGCAATGCAATAAGGGTTACAAATGTGATTGACATATGTACAACTCTCATCCGCTAAACCTGCATGGCTGCACGCACCTAGAATAGAAGCAAAACTTACAATGTTAGGGTATGTTCCAGAGTGCTTAATTAATTCAAAGATTTTGAGAGCGTCCTTGCAGTGCCTTTTCAACAAATCCATTTTGTGCATATCATGCAATCATTGCAGTCTATTAGACCACATTTCTTTCAAGGATTTTGACAAATAGTTCACATGTAGTGCCCCTCCATTCTCATCTTGGATGTGCAGATAGTCTAGCTAACAAGCATGAAGATGAAGGTAAAATAATAGGAGTATTTAGGGTATGTTAGATAGTTGATGTTGTACATTATATGATGTTGGTAGATGCTACATTCATGTTGGTGACATTCCTGATTATCCTCATGTGTGGTTTCATATGATAGTTAACATGTTTTATTGATAATCCTTGTTGCGACACTAATAATTCATATGCTCTGACATTGTTTTACATTCAGGTGATTATGATGTTGATCTTACTATGATTGTCATTAGTTAGAATTAATTTTTATGCGACTGATTTTGTATTATAGGATGATCTGATTATTATGTGGTGTGAAAAGAGACAATGTTGTACCACTCATTCGTGAGAGTCCGACGACATTGTGATTCTCTTTCACTCCGTGACCGTTTGATATTTATTATACTTGTGCATAGACCGTGTTGTGTGCTGCAAGTTATAGGTACTAGACATCAACTCCACCTAAATTGACAAGTCTGAGCGTGCCTTAAACCCAATGGAAATTGTTGAATGGAGATAACATATGGTCCCCTAGTTAGCCATCATCCTTGAAAAGGATGAGTATCTAGTTTTGCACCTAGTCAGTGTTGTCTGTATGGGCATGATAGTCAGTCGCTGTCATTGTGGTCATGCTTTTCGATCGTGCATAGTGTCAGGTATTGTTTGGCATTTAGGTTATTTAGTTTGGCATTGTTTGATTGTTGCTTTGGTTAATTGTTGCATTAAAATAATATTATTAATTATGAAAGCATTTTTGTTAAAGAAATAAATATATATAAATGCCTTTATGAGAATTTGAGTTTATGGAAAAAATAATAATAAATTTAAATGTCAGCTAAAGATAAATAAATAAATTAATATAATTAAATGTTGTGTTAAGTGGCAATAAAAATAGATAATATTTATGAGTTGTCATAAAACTCATATATAGTAAATACTAAATAAATAAGAATAAAAATGGTTCTTGTCTAGTTGTAAAGGAAATAAATAAGATAAAAAAAAATATTATCTGGTTTGGTTGTAAATGATAAAAAAAATAACAAATTGTAAGAAAGGGATTTAGGCAAAATTTATTGCCTTTAATGGGAGGAATCTTCTGGAAGATATTGGGGGGATTTCTTTCTCATAATAATCTTCAGCAGGTGGAACTTTTGAGGGGGAGAGGAGATGGGAGAGATTGGTTTGTGGTTGCAGCAATTGAACCCGGCATTGAATCTTCAGTCCAATCAAGCAAGCAAAATCAAGTTCCTTTGGTTCTAATTTTTGTCTCAGTTTTATGTTGAAGCAAATGTTTGATTTATGATTTTTTCTTGTCAATTGTAATTTTCTTGAGAGGTTAGAAGCCTTGTTATTAGATCCAATTGTGCATATCTGTATCATTGCATTTCTGGGAATCACCGATTGAAGTGACTCTCTATCTCTCACCCATTTCATCTCTATTTTTTTCAGTCTGTTGTGTCAGCCATAACTTTATTTTTATGAATTGGGTTCCTCTAATTTTTTTTATATATGGTGCATGACCTAGTTATCCAAATCATATTTTAAAATTGGCCTTACCTAGTTTGTCAATTTGAAGATATGAATATTTTGTGACTGTCTATCTCTCACCCATTTCATCTATGTTTTTATAGTCTGTTGTGTCAGCTATAACTTTATTTTTACGAACTAGGTTCCTCTAATTTTTTATATATGGTGCACGACCTAGTTATCCAAATCATATCTAAAAATTGACCTTACCCAGTTTGTCATTTTGGAGATATGAATACTTTGTGACTGTCTATCTCTCACCCATTTCATCTCTATTTTTATAGTCTGTTATGTCAACCATAACTTTACTTTTACGAACTGGGTTCCTGTAAATTTTTTATATATGCATGACTTGGTTATCTAAATCATATCTGAAAATCAACCTTACCTAGTTTGTCATTTTGGAGATATGAATATTTTGTGACTGTCTACCTCTCACCTGTTTCATCTCTATTAAAACAATTAGTTGCGTCACCAATGACTCTTTATTTTCTAACTGGGTTTCTCTAAATTTTTTATATAAGATTCAACTCTTATCTATGAAAATCATATCCAAAAATTAGCAATACTTAGTTTGTCAATTCAGAGATATGTATCAATTAGTGACAGACAAGTCCTATGCCATCTTGGTTGTTGTTATTAAATCTACAAATTCATTTTGTGTGTATCCTACAATCATTTCGACCCAAGAGATGACGTCTCTTTGAGATGGCTATCAAACAGTTCATAGACCTTGTCCATGCCTCGGTCTTTTGCATAACCGCCTAACCAAAATTGCATAAACCTTACGACTGATATCTTATTAATTGTTACACAAAAGTACATATATATAAATAATTACATTACTATATTTTGTTTAATATGATTAAATGAGAGTTGACATGGTTGTTAATTATTGTTGATGAATTTAAGATTGATTTTACTATAATTTCTTTGTAATAGTAGTGTTAAGTTAAAAATTGATTAATGGGTTGGAATTAGGTTTATAAACAATGTATTTAAGATTTGATTTATAAGTTTGTTTTAGAAATTAATTGATTACAAGTGGAATTGTATAAGGTAAATGGAACTTGTGTAAGTTGTATCAGTGATCGTAATAGGGTCATGTTCTTGAGGGTTTCCTGAGGCATAGATTAGTATGTCCCGATTTCATGTGAATGTGATGTTGTAAGTGAATTTTGATGTGATAATAAAGGCCTTTACGGATGTTGTGGCTCATTAGTTGTATAAAGCATGTTTATAATTTGTGCTTAAGAAATGTCACGTTCTTATTAACCTTGTTGTTGAGAAAATGTTTGTATCATATTTATGTCTGGAACTCAATCAACCCCCTTCCTATTCCTAGACTTGGTATGTTAATAGGTTAGAATGCTTTGTATTGGTTTATTCCGTTAATACTAGCATTGGGTAAGGGATTTTAACAAGCTTGGTAATCATTATGAGGTGTAGACACCTCTAGAAGAACTTTGTATTAGGTATGATCATTTTGGTATTCATAGGACCAATGTAGTAGTGGTTTATAGAAGATTGATCAAGTGACACTTAAGCTTTCCCATAGCAACCCGAGCTTCTCTCTTCCTATTCGTGTGTTGAACAAAATTTGGTAAAACCTAGAAAAAAGATTGTTCTTTTACTTGTTCCCTATTAGGGTTCACTCTTGAGTTGCTTTAGCCATGATACTTCTACTTGGTTTGAACCATCCTTTAAATGTGTTATGATCCTATCATATGCATGTGGTTAAAAGTGTGGTAGATTTGATAAAGATATTAGATCTATAGGAATATTTTGTTGTTCTGTATTCCTCTCCTCTCAAGCTAACCTTAGAACAAGGTTATTTCATTGTATCTTCAGGTTTTGTATCTTGTGATTCTAACTAGTGTAAGAGATTTATAGCATTCTAATAGTATTTACAAAATTGTCTAGATTATTAATGAAATCTACATCAGTGTAAATAATGTAAATAATTGTTGTGTTTAATTTGTATGCCCTAGAGTTATTTGCAGTTTGTTTGCAATCATTTAATAAAATGAAATTAAAATAAGTCTTGAGAATTATTAGTTAAAATATTGTTACTCGTGGACACTTATATCTTATGATCATATTATAACTACTACTGGTGATTAGAAAGTTACAGTTCTGTATTGTTGAGTTAGATTCACTTTATAACTATTAGATGATTGTTCATGCTTAGATTAATGTTAAATTCCTTTAAAAAATGTTGTTAAAGGGTATTAGTTTATGATGTGCTTTGAGAGTGAATGTGATGTGAAACCATTCAGTTTTTAATGGTGTCAAGTGTTGCGTCATTTGGGGAAGTTGTTTCCAAAGGCCTAGGAGGGTATGATTGTGTGGGGGTTGCCTTTGTGTGCATCATGTGAGTTGAATGAAATGCATTCTTGAAATGTTGCCTCCTATTCATGTTGGTATGATACATGTGCAAGATGGATAATGCCTTGCTCTGTGTGATGTGAAATGATGTGTATTTTGTGTTGTAAATGCATCATGATGAGAATGTGATAGTTCATGCTTGGTTTATGTTTTGGGACAAGGATATAAGAATTGATCCCTATGATTATGTTTTGTATGCAAGAAGGTAAATGCCTTGCATTGTATATGTTACTTGTCATTGTGATGGTAATTGTCTTGCTTCATGGATAAGGTCTTCTAGATGCAGGTAGGGGAATGGCTTTCAATGTGGGGCCGATGCCCAAAGTGGCTTCTAGGATAACCCATTGGAAGTTTTTAATCCAGTGATAACTTAATAATAAATTTAGAGGGTTGGGTAGTTTTCACACTAAATAAGATAATTGGATGCCTCACCTATGCCTGTAGTGCTCGTTCAAGCTAAGGATGGGATGAGAAGGCCGTGGTTGGCAAGATCAACTTCCTTGTCCTCATGAAAGGAATGTTGGTTCTACATGTCTCACCCTATGGGGCTGGTGTCTAGTGAGAGACTGCCCTGATAACCATAGATGGGGGCTAGCGTCTGGATGGCTAGGATAACCCATGGATGGGGGCCAGCATCTGGTGAGAGACTACCAGGATAACCCATGTTAGGACCATGCGATGACACTCTTCCCTACTACATCCTAGCATTCCCTAAGTGTGTTTTTCCCTTTTATTGTGTGATTACTTCTGGAAGTGATGTTTGAGTTACTTGTGTTGTTCATATTGACTCGTGTTGTATTGGAGCCATGTGTAGTCCTTGCACTTGTTAGTCTTATGTCTTTCTGACTGCTTTATGTGGTGGGACCTTATGTTATCTCCTAGCACAGGGGGTGGACCTTAGGGTTCCACATGGTTAGGTGGTTGTGCTTTATCTCCATTGGTTTTCTTGCTATTGATCATGAGCAAGAAGGATGTATTACTTGTAGCAGATTTCAGATCTTGATCTAGCTCAAGGAGATGGATATTTATGTTCTTGCCTTGTAGAATCATGTACTATTATTCTTGATGTATGTACTCAAATATAATTAGGAAAGTGATATTGTAAGCAATGTAATGGTGTACCCTCATGTAAAGGGAATTGTATATGTACTTGTAATCCTTTATACAAGACCTTAATGATTACTTATCTAATGTTATAATATGGAATTGTATGTGTTTATTCATCTGATGCAAATAGACTTAGAATGAATTGTGGTTGTTAGTTAATTCATAATGTTGGTTAGACCTTGTTTTAGTTCGTTAGCAATGCAACCGTGGAACCCTAGAGGATAAACCTTAATTTAAATGTTATGAATAAATATATGATTGTTGTTATTTCTTTCATTTTAAAAAAAATTTGTGTTTTTTGTAAGCTTAGTTATGTTATCCTCTGGGTTCCTTGGTGGGGCGTTACATCACATGCCTTTTCAATAGATTTAACATGTCTCTCAATGATAAAGTTTAGGGTGTCTTCAAGATAGCCATCATAAGCAAGGAGGTCAACCATGCACACATAATGATCAACTGTAGGTGTAATGCAATAAGGGTTACAAATGTGATTGAATTATGTACAACTCTCATCCACTAATCTACTAATGCTTTCTTTGGTTCTTTTGGACATTGCCAACTCCCATGCTTTAGTTCTACTTTATCTCTTGATGCTTTAGTTCTACTTTTTCCACTAGTGGTTTGCTTGGGTTTGAAAAATTGTTTCCTTGCTCTTACCTTTTGAATGTCTTCAATGCTTCTTCTTCGAATACTTTCCATTTAATAATCTCATTTGGACACTTATTTCTTTGGTTAATTATTTATACTTGCAAGTGCACTAGAACATAAGTGCAGAGATGTTTTTTTGTTGTTGTTTAAATGTGGTGGTGCTGGACAAGCAGTAGTAGACTGATGCCTTGATCAGTTGGATAAATGAGTGAAGCATCAAGCCTCACATACAAACACATATGCAGGATAGAATATATGAACTAGAAATGCATTCATCAATCATAATCTAGAGTCAATGATTGAACAAAAATATTCGTTTATATAACCAAAAGCATACATAGCAAAGAATACTTTAGTAATCCATGAATAAACAAAGTGAGCCCATATATTGCATTAGAAAGATCAGAATCAAATACACTTTGATAATGTTCTGCAATTGTTGCATGCATCAACTAACTAATACAACACCAAGAAAGAAAATATTGCCTTATGAACAAGTATGACATACCAATGCCCTAAATTCACTTAGACACACATGAAGACACTTGTGTTATGAAGAGACTATACAATCTGGCATCTTCCCTTGACCTATATCATATGTTGACATGAAGACACTAGGCTTGATCTACATTAGTTGATGCCCTAGAACATGCTTGATCAAAATGGAGAACAACTCTACAGCAAGTCATAGCCCAAAACCAACCAACCCCCTTAGTATAGCAAAGTTATACATATATGCCCCTAAGGGTATCTCTAAGGCTAAGAGATCAATCCAAGTGTCAACATTTGGAACACCAAAGCATTTACAATACCAATTCAAAATCAAAATTGGAAAGAATTACATATGACAACACAATCCAAAGGGAATCCCTGAAATAGTTGACTCTAACAAAAAGAGGGCAAGAATGCCCTCATGAAAAAGTTCAAAGGACCTGCACACCATACTCTCACATTGGTATCTTAGTCAACATTAAGATCTAGATTGGAACCACATAATGAAGGCCAAGACATGAGCAAAGACAACCATAACGGCCATATTGGGCATTAATCTCTGCAACCAACACCAAGCATAGTTAGCAAATAATGGCCACCGCAACACTCCACTACATATAATAGAAAACCAAAATGAGTCCTTGGACCATCACACAAGGAGCATATTGAAATCACCCACCAATTGTGGCCACTGTGATTAAAACCCCCATCACCTTTGAAAACCATCTACAAAGAGCCAATTTTTTTGCATAGGTACTTGAAAATGCATTGTGTAGGCATATTGAGTTAAACCATATAAGTTTGGTTTTGAACCAATAGTTTAGATCATTTTGGAGTGATGCACTATGAATTAACAACTTAGAAGAAGCCACAGATACACAAGAAGCTTGGAGGATATATGTTGAATAGTCAAGGGAGGATACCAAGACATTAGGTCCCACCAAGGGTAATGTGTCACATACCGATTGGGTGATGCAGAGTAGGGTGGAGAACTTCTACAAACACTGAAACAATCAAATTTTCAAATTCTAGAGTCCCAAGTTAGTGATTACCTTCACAATCTCCCACTTCCATTGTAGGACAACAAACAAGGTTTTTGTGATATATCTTGCAGGAAACAACTCCAACCCACAATCCAAAAGCTATTTAGGATACCCTTTTGGGATTTTAAAAACATATCCAAAATTTAAGGGTGGTTGTTTTGTAACATAAGACCTTAAAATTGACTATCCCACTTGACAAGAGGCCTAATTAGGCTTGTGCAAATAGGTCACTATAGGGTTTTTGATCTCCATGCTTCTAATCTTCAAACCAAGACTCTAAACATGTCAAATTGGGTCTACCTCAACATTTTCAAGCATTACAAACACCTTCCAAAGAGTTTCTCTACAAATCCTGAACCTTATGCAACTTAATTGCCTAAAAACATGAGTTTTTAGCCTAGGGCATCAACAAACTGTCATCAATCTCCCTCCCCTGCTCCTACAAACAACATGAACACAAAAAACAACCTAACTACTTCCATTTCACCAGTTCTCAGGCCTTTTTCAGTGGTGGAACAGCTCAAAAACTCATTTTCTTCACTCAAAACACTAAAACCTAAGGTTTCAGAACAATTTGGAATAATTTGCCTCTAAAATGCTCAAATTGGAATGAAATTCAATGAAACCAAGTTTGTCAGAGAGTAGATTAAATTCCACATCAACTCCAATGAAGTTTAGACCACTTACAGGCCGTACAAGGCCGTACTATCTCTTGTAGCAGCAAAAACACATGGAAAAACATAGAAAACAATATTTTATTGATGCTCAATCTTCAAAATGCACACCCGCACCTTGTCTTCACCATTACAAAGCATATTTAACTAAAATTATTTCTCTTCCTCACTTTCTTGTAAAGCTTCACTCAATTCTCAATCAGAGAAAACATTCTCAAGTGCAAGGCATTCCTCACATGAATCAAAATTGGATCTATTATAATGACTAACATTCTCAAACTACAATATGTCTAAGATTGAGGAACATCAATATTTGAAGTGGACATTTTCCATTCAGCAGTATCATTTGGTTGTGAAGTATATGGGTGTGACCAATAAAGTGGTGAATCTTTTCCCCTTTGAGTACTTAGCAATTTGGATACCTAGCATGTAGCCTATGATGAGCAGAAAGGTCTCTAATCCAGATATAGCCTTTTTGGTCTCATTGTTGACGCTTTGCAATAACTGACAATGATGAACAATACACATTTCTTTGACTAATGTTGATGAGATTAGAATTCTTGACCTTTAGGATTCATTGACCAAGGAAAGTTTGCTTGATGCTCAGACTCACACTAGTAACAAGGGGAAAGTCACCATACGACTTGTCAGCCAGAAAGGACTCTACCAATGTAGGTTGCATAGTTTTTCGAGTCTGTTTTTCAAGAGAAGTTTGTAGATCATATGTAGAAATTGGGGATAATTTTCTCTAAACAGGGATGAAATGATTAGGACATCTATTATAGTAACTGTATTAGCTATAATTTTATATCAGTGAAAATCCATATGCAAGTGAGTAAACTTGTTCAAAGGGTAAATAGAAACAACTTTAAAAGGAGGTGAATAGTTGGAAGTCAGTAGGTGGAAGTTGGAAACATTAAATGACTTTATTAGACTTTTGTCAAATAAATATAGTCTTCTCTTATTTAAGTAGGCATTCATAAATAGAATTATATCACACGAATTCTCTTCCAATCAAAAAGTAACTTAATACCTCCACTTATCGTAACTGAAAACAGTGTAGGGCCAATATTTGTGAAGACTGTCCCCATATAGATCATAAGCAGCAAATACAACATTAGTTGCAACCAAAAGTAATTAAAATCTCTATCCATGTTCAAGCATGATCTCCATGTCAAGATTAGTATGCATTCATAGACATTTGCATGACCCTTGCTTTTAATCATTGGCCCTGCCTGCAAAATAAAAAGTAACATTAGATGCATTATCTTGGTAGTTATTAGAATGCAGAACATCTCTCATATGTTATAAATTGATAAATAATATTTGGAAATATATTTCAAGAATAAGAAATTGCCAAATTTGATAAGGTGATGGCATCCATAGCTAAACTTGTGTTGCTTTGTGTTAACATGGCTCACCATATGGAATTTTGTTTTTAATTTTCGTATCTACACATTCTAATAAGAAGAAATTATTGGATAAGGATTTGCTTCTTACCCGACCCTCAAATTGTGAGTCGATCCACTTGATGATTTCCTTTTTTGATGCCTCCCAACCAGTCCATTTTGCAAATAGCCCGAACTCCTTCGGGTAATCCCTCAGTGACTGTATATAACTGGTGGCAAGTTTCATCATTTTGCTTCTCCTATCTGGTGGAGAGTAGGGTTTACCGCTTTGCAGTTTTTTTTGGGCACACACACACTAGAAGTTGTGCAACCCCATACCATAGGTGCACCCTGACAATGTGCGCCAAAATCAAAGATGATGCAAAAACTAAAGGAGTCAGTGTTGTATAGTATACACCTAAAAAGGACTGCAACAAATATAATCAAATCATGAAAAAATGAAAATGAGGGGGTCACAACCTTTCATTATTTCTTCCCTTTGAAAGAGTCACAACTACTTATTCAATCGATGACTTTTGATGTAATATCCCTTGCTAAATTTGCCCTAAATTTTCTAAATTTAGCGTATTGACATTTTGTTAAACACTTAGCATGCTGGCTGTTATCACCGAGTTTTCTGAGTTTGAATGCTTGTTTGTGATAAGTTTTTTAGTTTGTTTCAGATAGACATCACAATGAACAATAGAGCATACATTTAACATGCATATACCAATAACCAAACAAGATCCAATGACTGATATAACACTTATAATAGTAGAAGTAAACAAGATATATGCATTCAAATTAAAGATTTGAATAGAGTTATTTGCTGATTACATTCAGTTTTAGATTATACAATGAAATGCCAACATACCAATTTTGCCCTTGTGCCAAGATGAAGTTACAATGCCAAACTACAAACAAGGTATCAAATCAAATCGCCTTCATATGTATATGCTACTCCTGCTGTAGATAAATGTATGAGATGCTAGAAGACTGTTGTAGCTCAACCTTTTCGCCATATAAAATCTCCAAAGGCTGGGATGACTTCACAAAGAGCCTTTAATAGGCTACGAATGCTCCAAGGTAGTCACACACAAGGAAATGGTGGCTATGAAGACTTCTATATCCATCAATGACTTCAAAATGTGACGCCAAACCCTCTTATGATGTTGTTCTCAACCCCCAAGATATAGTTGCGGCAGATTGTGGAAGGTTTTAAACCTTAAATAATACTCTAAATCACCTTTGATAAGTTGTGATCCCTCTACAAGTGGCGTCTCCACTTATTATATGTTGTGGCTAGTTTGTATGGAGCTAGATCTCCTTTGGAATGCAATCGATCCTCTAATGAATGGTTGTTCCTCCAATCATCTGGTTTGTGTTGATTGTTCCGGGATCTTAGAATGATTTTGCCTTCTATTTGAGAGGTGTGGGGGGCAGCCCCCTCTTTGCTTCCCCAATGATCCATTCATGTTGCCTTCATGTTGTGCGGGATGCCAATGTTGGTATCCTTCTCCGTTGAAAGGCCTTTTGCGCTTCTTGTAAGCTCCGACACCACCACGACCGCCTCTCTTCTGGCCACAATTGCCCTTGTTACTGCCTCACACATTTTGCTTCCCATAAGGGATGCCTTGACGCCGATCCTCCTCTTCCTACACTTGTCACCTATTGTCTTCACCCTACGCTTGGCGGGAATTTTGAATTTTTTTGTTTTTGATTCATTAGTCGGTGCTATAGTAGGCATAGTTAACGTTGACTTTAGCTCTGACTTTAAACCCATAATGTAATCTCTTTGGGGTGCAAAAGGCGGTGCAAAGTGCTCCTAATTTAGCACCTAGCTGTGCCTAATATAACACCTATCATTTAAACATTGTTAAGGTCTTCTAATTGTACTTACAACACCTTGAGTTTTGTGTAGATATAATTATAATTGGTAATATGTGTTAGATAAATGTCACATGGCAGAGGATGGTGTCAGGATGAGTGATGATTATTGTGGCAATGTTATGGTCAAATGTGTTATGAAAATGAGGTGGCATGGGTAGTGGGCTATCAATGTTGGGAAAGGGTTAGGGAGGATGTAATGGAGGAAGGGATGTGTGTCATGGTATGATGTCTTAAGGAATGGGAAGAAAGGATGGTGATTCATAAGATAATATGAAGAATGATGGTAGAGTGAATTGGCATTGTGGTAACTATAGCATGTCATGGGGTGAATCATGTGTTAATACAGGTTGTGGAGTAAGAAAGAGGTGGTATGGGTATGGTTGAATGGAGTAATGAGGTGATTTAATTGGTGATGATCTAGGTGAAGTGATGGGTAAGGTGTCTTATGTGGGATTGCTAGAAAGTGTGATTGGTAATGGTGGGGATAGCTAAATGTCATCTTCTAAGGGTTCAAAGGTGAGGAAAGTGTAAGATGGGGATATGGGATAATCCATGGTTTAATGATTATTCAAGGGAGACTCCATAAAATGATTATCAATGATGGTGTCGATAGGGGGAATGGAGTCTATGAATGTAGGTGTGGGAATGTGAGCTATGACATTAGGATTGTATTGGATGAATAATGGAAAGTAGGGGCACCTGTCTAGTGATGGAAGGAGCCACATGATCAAATGATGTTTGCTGAAGGGCTTTTCTTAGGAGAGTAAGGATTTGGGTGAGGGTCTAGGGTTTGGTGGAGAAGAATTTATGGAAAATTTGGCTTGGTCATTAAAATTGACATGAATAGAAGAAGTACAAGATAGGATAAATGGTAGGCTCAAAATAGGATAACTAGGACTATGATGATGAAGATGGAAAGAAAAGTCAACAACAATAGCATGATATAGGGATAGGATTAGAAAATAAGAGTACTACAACTAGCAAGAGGAAAGTGAGGACATAATGCAAAGTTAACATGGCATGAACTCTCTCGGAAGGCTAAGCATGGACTATAAGAAGATTGAACTAGTTGGATCTATTAGGCTCACCAAATGAAAGAACCTTAAAGGTTAACCTTAATTAGGTAAGGTTATTTTTTAGTGTGGTTGTTTGTGCAACAATGTGTAAATTAATGTTACCTAAGGATAAATCTAACTATACTAACATTTTAATAACCATGAGAGCTAGGACTAACAATTAGACTAAAAACTTGACAAATAATACAACTTGGACACATGTAGGACTTGGAAAATGGAAAAGAATTAGTATTAAATGTGGAAAAAAATGAAAAAGTGGTATTAGTTGCACCTATGTAGAGAAGTGGTCTTTATGAAAGATGCTTAGAATTATGCTCTATGTCTATTTGTGAAGTTTGGAGATGATTGGACCTAAAGGATATGACCACCATATGCAAAATAGTGTACCTAATGGTATGTGCATGGACACACACACACACACACACACACACACACACACACACACATATATGGAGACAGAGATAGATTGGGAGATATAAAGAGAGATAGAGATTGGGAGGGGGATATTGAGAGATATAGATAGAAAGACAGAGATAGAGAGAGATTGGAAGATAGAGAGAGAGATAGATAGCAATAGAGAGAAAGAGAGGGAGAGAGGTAAAGGAAGAGGTAGAGATAGAGATGGAGATGGAGATGGAGATGGAGAAATATACATATAGAGGGGTAGAGATAGAAAGAGAGGACTGAGAGAGAGAGTCCTAGTTTTCTTGTTTTCATTTCCTTCATCGATAAGGGAGAGGGAGAGATAGAGGGGAGAGATAGGGAGATATAGGAATGATAGGGGAGAGAGGCAAGAGAGAGAGATAGGGAGAGATAGCTAGGTAGAGAGAGATAGAGAGGAGACAGATGGGGAGAGATATAGGAGACAAAGGGGAGAGATAGGGAGATAGAGAGTGAATGAGATGTCCAGAGAGATAAGAAGATAGAGGAATGATAGGGGAGAGAGAGACAAGAGATAGGGAGAGATAGATACGTAGAGAGAGAGGAGATAGATTGGGAGAGATAGAGGAGACAGAGGGAGAGATAGGGAGATAGAGAGTGAGTGAGATGTCCAGAGAGATAGGGAGAGAGATTGAGAGGTAGAGGGATGATAGAGAGAGGGAGATAAGGGAGAGGTACCTGGAGATAGAGGTTTAGGGTTGCTTGGGTTTAGGGGTTATGGGTTAGGGATTAGGGGCATTATTTAGGGTTGAGGGATTTAGAGAGAGAGAGAGAGTTCTTTTCACATGCAACCGTAAACCTTGAATAATGCCCCTACACCCTAAACTCTAAGCCCCAACCCATAAACCATAAACCCTAAATAATGCCCCTAAGCCCTAAGTCCTAACCCATAAACCCTAAACTTGAGAAACCCTAAACCCCTAAATCTTAAACTGTAAACCCCTAAACCCTAAACACTAAACCCAAGCAACCCACTCTTGAGTAACATGTCGATTCACCAAATTGTAATCCATTATTCGGATATGGTCCTTGAAACAAATCAAACATCAATTGTTTTCCATTTTCTTGGTTCAACCATCTTTCTAGTTGTAGGATTAGAGGATTACTGAAATGAACTGGTAATTGGAAATTATCACTCCAATTCTGCAAATATTGTCATACCTCTGGATCCACTAGTTTTGACTCAGCAGAGAAATTAAAAAAGGCTGTGTTGCTCCAGATACCTACAATTGTTAAGGCCTACTTGGCTAGTAACATCTTATGATGATCAAATAGATAGTCATTGGCCATCTGCCAGTTATGGTAATCTCTTTTGTTGTAGGGATTGGTATTGAATTCTAGGCAGCTTCTTTCATACCATTGATGTTCTCTGATGTGCATGAATCAAACCTTGCCATCTTTTGTATTTCCCATATTATGACCTTCTCTGGATAAGAAGTCTACAAATACTATGATTAGGAGGTTCAAATCGAGGTAAAAATGTAAACTAAATGCATGCAAAACAAGAAGTTATACCTTGATATGAAGACCCAATCTCATAAGGGTGAAGGAGCTTGCACCCAAATGCTCCAAGATATACCCTAGATACTAAGAAAAGATGTGAAATGCTCTCAAGCTCACAAATGCAACTCAAGAATCTACTTAGCTCAATAGAGATTTTGACATGGTAACATTACTTAGAAATTGGATCCCCAAATGGCTTGGAGGATGTTGTATTTATAGGCATTTTGGAGAGATTTTGATCCAAGGGTTGAGGTTGATTTGGGAGATCAATGGTGGAGGACGAAAATGATGCAGAGGGCCTAGATTTCATCTTGGAAGATGGAGGGCTAGGAATAAAAATAAATTTTATATTCATCTTAGGAAAGGGGTGAATTAAATGAGGTTGGGTGAGATGGATTATTTGTGAATTAAAAATTCACATGGGGAAGGGTAAAATGAATTAAAAATTCATTTGGGGAAGAGTGGATATTAATGAGTTATGACATGTGTAAGGGGTGTAAGAGATATTAAATGACGATTAGGACACGTGTATAAAAAATTGATTTACATGAGATATATTTCAATTTTTTATTTGTGGGATGTGGGGAGGAGTGTTAATCAAGGTTTGACCATTTTAATTATGGTGATTAGCCTAATTAATATGGCTGGAAGAAATTAGGGAATGGGTTAATGGGAGGTTAAGATTAATTAAATAAGGTTTTATTTAATTAATCCTAAGACTAGGATGAGATAGGCTAGGGTAGGCAATTAAATAATGACTATTTGATTACCTAGGGTAGGGATAGGTTAATTAATAGGCTGAATTAATTAGTTAAACATGATTTACCTAATTAATTGGATTTAGTGAGGAGGAAGAAATTAACCAAATAAATATTGCATATTTATTTAATTAATTGGCTAAAGTTGAACTATTGAATTAATAAAATTAATCCAATTGTTGGGGATAGAATGATGAAAAATTACGTGATGCAGGGATAATTAATTAAATAAAAATTTAATTAATTGATTAGAAGGGAAATTGGAATGTTTAGGTATGTCGGGAGTCAGTTTGACGATGAAGACATTTTTAGGTGTCTACAAATACATTTTGTGTTCCTGGGAGATGTTTAACTTCAAACTCAAAAGTTGTTAGAAACTGAGCCCATCTTAAAAGACAACCTCTGATAACCTTATCTTTGGATTCTTTACGAAAAAATCCTTTAAGGTTTTGCAGATCACTTCTAACCAAGAATTTCTTATCCCCTACAAACATAATGAAACCTTTCAATGTTTTAATTAATGCAAGAATCTCCTTGTGAGTGCTATGATAAGCTAACTCACTATTCTGAAAGCAACCTGAAGCATATCTTCTCACTTCTTTATTCTGTACTATTTTCTCCTTTAAAACACCTGCCCAAACTTCCTCACTTGCATCAATTTCTAAAATCTTATCACCATTACCTGGTAGTTTAAGAGGTGATAAAGAGGCACATTTGTGTTTTATCCTTTCAATACAAGCATCATGAACAACAGTCCACGGTGGTGGATTCTTATCAAGCAGTTTGTTCAGCTCTTTTCTGTCTTGAGCAACTCTGGCATAAAAACCAAAAATATAGTTAACTAAACCAAGGAACCTCTATAAATCTTTGACAGTGGTTACCTGGAAGTGCTGAATGTGCTTGAGAATATGTTCTTGAGCCTCCATTATCCCCCCAGAAGAAGATTGATGCCAATGAAAGAAATAGTCTCCTGTGCAAAAACACTTTTAGAAGGATTGACAGCAAGGCCATGTTTTTGACAGACATGGAGAAAAGTACGAAGGTGTTCTAGATGTGTTTGAGGGCTTTGACTGAAAACAAGAATATCATCAATATAAGGAACCATGAATTTTGAATAAGGTCAAAAGATGATATCCATGTGTTGTTGGAAGATGGAAGGAGCAGTCTTGATCCTGAAAGGCAAAACCTTCCACACATACAAACCTTGAGCCATTGAAAAAGCTGTTTTATAATAGTCTCCTAGATTAAGAGCAATTTTCCAATACCCCTTTGTCAAATCAAATTTGGAATAAATATGACTACCCTGAATAGTTTGCCAAATATGATCCTTACTAGGCAGGGGATGCCTGTGATCTTGCAAACAATCATTTAGAGGCTTGTAATTAACAACTAACCTCTTTTCTTCTAGTTCCTAACCATTTTCATCAGTTTTTGGGACATACATGGCGTGACAAGAAAATGGTGACTCAAAATTTTAAATCAAATCTAGTTCCATTAAGAGTTTTATTTCCTTTTGACACAGGGCAAACTCTATACTATTCATAGGGAAGTAATTTGCTCTGCATTTAGGGAGTAATTCTTTACCCATTGAATCCTTCTTCAAAACAAGATTACAAGAGAGACTTCAATTGTGCTTTTTCAGATCCTTGGTTATGACTGTACTCTGGAATTCTTGTTTTAACTCATTCAAAGGACCTTCTATGGCTTGTTGCTGCTTTGCCAACCAGACTGTACTCTTTTTCTTATCTTTTGTAAAATTTACTGTGGTAGTATATGCAAGTTCACTACATAGTCTAGGAATAGAAAACATATTCCTAAGAGTGATATTTCACTGATCAATTAGAATGGGTTCCCATTGTTGCATAGATGCACTACTAATTACATCATCATACCCATCCATTTCATAATGCACAAAAATAAGTTCTTCAACATATTCTACACTTAACTGAACAGGTACTTTGCAGATGAGCTTTGAAACATGCTTACCATTTCCAAACTGAATATTTGTTGTACCTTTTATCCATTGATCGACTGGGAAGCAATTGTAACGTGCAATATTCAGGCCTGCACCTGTATCCCATAAAAATGCCAATGGATAAGATTTTATACCAGGGAAATGAATAGTAAGCACAATACCTGGACATGTAGTCTTGGGTGATCACTGAAAAGCTCAGAGCTGCTTTATGCTATTGGATGTTGATTCAAAAGGTAGTCCTGTATTTGGATTGATTCCTTCTGCAATAATGGCTTCTTCAATCATGGGACTGTAGGGTTTCTCTTGACTGAACAAACTTTCTTCTTGCATAGTGCTTGGTGCATCAGGGATCTGCAAAGATCCTCTAGAAGAATTTATCTTTGAAATATAACTATTTAATTCCTGACTTTTAGATAGTTCCTCCATTAGATTTATGTTTTCTTCTTCATCAATTTCTGTTCTGGCCTGTTGAATAACCGTTTGGAGAAATTCTTTTCTTTGTCTTCTCCAGATTATTTTAGCCAAACTTCCTGGAGCTGGAGCTTCTACCATGGACCTCTGAGGAAGAGGTGCTGTGGAATTGAGCATCCAAGGCTGTCTTTGCTGGAGAGGTTTGTAACCATGCCTTTCTCTTATTGTAGGTGGAGTGTGTAACTTGGATGTTTGTTGACTAAGCAGACTTTGTTTCTTCATATGCAATTTTTCTAATTTTTGCTTATTCTTTTGCCAGGTTTCAAGACCTACAGACATATCACTTTGAATTTTTTCTAACCTTAAGATCTCTTCAATTACCTAATCTAAGGTTTCACTTCGCATCATTCTACAAAAGAATGATATTTTAGACTCAAGCTCAGATCTTGAAGATTCTGGTGAGTCTTCCTTTAATTCCTTCATCTGATACAACTATTTTTCTTCTTCTTCTTCTTCTTTAGAAAATTTAGATTCACTTGAGAGAAAAATATCTTCAAAGTCTGAGGGATACTAATCTATGTACTCATATTCTTCATTATCATCTACTCCTGCCTATCTCCCTATCTCCCTATCTCGATCACTCCTCTACCTCTCAATATCTCTTCATATGTCTCTGGCCATGTCCCTCACTCTCTATATCTCCCTATTGGTCATCTCTCTCTAAACACTAAACCCTAAACCTCTAAACCTTAACCCCTAAACCATAAACCCTAAACCCTAAATAATGCCCCTAAACCCTAAACTCGAGCAACCCTAAACCCCTATCTCCCTATAGAGAGGAGACAGATAGGGAGAGATAGAGGGAATAGAGGGGAGAGATAGGGAGATAGAGAGTGAGAGAGATGTCTAGAGAGATAGAGAGACAAAGGAATGATAGGGGAGAGAGAGGCAAGAGATAGGGAGAGATAGATAAGTAGAGAGAGGAGATAGATTGGGAGAGATAGAGGAGACAGAGGGAGAGATAGGGAGATAGAGGTTTAGGGTTGCTTAGGGGTTAGGGGTTAGGGGTTAGGGATTAGGGGCATTATTTAGGGTTGAGAGAGAGAGAGAGAGTTATTTTGACATGCAACCGTAAACCTTGAATAATACCCCTAAACCTTAAACCTGAGCAACCCTAAACCTCTAAACCTTAAATAATGCCCCTAAACCCTAATCCCTAACCACTAAAACATAAACCCTAAATAATGCCCCTAAGCCTTGAGCCCTAACCCCTAAACCCTAAACCTGAGAAACCTTAAACCCCTAAATCCTAAACTCCAAACCCCTAATCACTAAACCCAAGCAACCCTAAACCTCTATCTCCCTATCTCCCTATCTCTATCGTTCCTCTACCTCTCAATCTCTTTCCCTATGTCTCTGGCCATGTCCCTCACTCTCCATATCCCTATCTCTTCCATCTTTGGCCATGTACCTCACTCTCGATATCTCCCTATTGGTCCTCTCTCTCTAAAAACTAAACCCTAAACCTCTAAACCCTAAACCCTAAACCCTAAATAATGCTCCTAAACCTAAACCCCTAACCCCTAAACCCTAAACCCAAGAAACCCTAAACCCCTATCTCCCTATCTCTATCATCCCTCTACCTCTCAATCCTTCTCCCTATCTCTCTGGATATCTTGCTCACTTTCCATCTCCCTATCTCTCCCCTCTGTCTCCTCTATCTCTCCCTATCTATCTCCTCTCTCTCTCTCTCTCTAGCTAGCTATCTCCAAACTTGAGAAACCCTAAACCCCAAGCCCCTAAACCCTAAATCCAAGCAACCCTAAACCTCTATCTCCCTATCTCTCCCCTATCTCCCTATCTCTATCATCCCTCTACCTCTCAATCTCTTTCCCTATGTCCTTGGCCATGTGCCTCACTCTCTATCTCCCTATCTCTTTGCATAGTCTCCTCTATATCTCCCTATCATTCCTTTCTCTCTATAAACCCTAAACCCTAAACCTCTAAACCTGAACCCCTAACTCCTAAATAATAAACCCTAAACCTTAAATAATGCCCCTAAACCGTAACCCCTAACCCCTAAACCTGTGAAACCGTAAACCCCTAAACCCTAAACCCTAAACCCAAGTAACCTTAAACCTCTATCTCCCTATCTCTCCCCTCTCTCCCTATCACCTTTGTCCCTCTACCTCTCAATCTCTCTCCCTATGTCTTTGGCCATGTCCCTCACTCTCTATCTCCCTATCTCTCCCCTCAATCTCCTCTATATCTCCCTATTGGTCCTTTATCTCTCTCTAAACCCTAAACCCTAAACCTCTAAACCTTAACCCCTAACCCCAAAACCATAAACCCTAAACCCTAAATAATGCCCCTAAACCCAAGTAACCCTAAATTAGGTGCTAATTTGTGCCTAATTTAGTGCCTACTTGTTCTGATCGGTGCAAAAAACACCAAAAGTAGCGCCATCCCAATAAATAGAGTTGACTTTTTAAAAAAAATTGGAGAAAAATACATTAAAATAGTGGGTGGAAGCACAAAATGGAGCAAAAAAGGGAGCTAATCATAGGGATTTGTTGTAGTGCATCCTAGGGCAACCCAAACCGTCAGGCCACCCAATCTGGTATATATCGATCAATAATTAGCTTTGTGTGCCCCATGAGGTATCACAGCTAAGTAACATACCTCAGCTGCACTGCATCCTCTGACCATGTCTTGCACTCCCTCCAAGGCCTCCAGATGACCAACTGAATATCGTCAATCCTTCTCCTCCAGTAACTAAGATCCCCTAACCTTTGGTGCTGAAGCACCCCACCATAAGAATACACATACGAATGATGACTCGGTCGATCTCACTGTCACCGGCATGGTGATCGCGATATGCTCCAGGACTAGATGTGCAGAAGTGTCACGCCACACCCCAAACTGGTAGATCATTGATATACCACTGCATCTATATCATGGTATAGGTGCGCTAGTACGCATGAACCCCATGCAAAGACCACTCCATCTCGGAACATCCTCATCAAAACCATCCCCCACCCCACCGAGAATCCCCTTGACCTCCTGTCAGGAACTAGTGTCCTTGCAATCACCCTGCTATGAATAGGGGAAGCCTGTATAGTCTGCCCATCGCTTGGGCCTAGATCATCTTTGTCCTCCCTACATCATATGGGACCACCACAGGGGCAAACACCTCATCCTCAAACTGGGCTCCTCGCCTATGGTCATACACCACCCTCTCCTTGTGTATAGGGATCCGTAGGATCCTCCATACGTCCTCCAATGTAATCATCATCTCTCTTGTGGGAAACATGAAAGAACACCACTACATCTGCCATCTCTCCACTAGGGTCGTCATCATTGCCCTATGTGTCTTGATCACTAGCATATCTGCAATGAACCTTAGCCCCATCAATAGTAGAAAAAATTGATATGTGGCATCTAATTTCTCCCATAGTACTTGTGTCGGTGGCCACCACTCATACGATTGCAACACGTCCTCATCATCCTGCATAGGCGTCAAAAACACTTCATTAAGTCCTCTTTTCTTGCTGGGCACTAAACTTGGCACCTAGGCACTGATCTAATTTTGGCATTAAATTATTCATTTTAGGTGCTAATCCCCAGACCCAGCGCTATTCCCCTCTAGGCACTGAATCTGCCAATTTTAGCACTGAATCCTCCCCTTTGGGTGCTAAATCCAGACCTCTAGGCGTTAATCGTAGGACTATGCGTCGATTCTTGGTGCTAAACCATTCATTTTTGGTGCTAAACCTTCCGGTCTCAGCGTTAACCCATGACCTCTTGCCCTGTCCACCTAGGCGCTAATTGCCAAACAAGGCGCTAAACCCCAATCTATGTGCTAATTCCTGCCGTTGGGGTGCTAAACATGGCCCCTAGGTGCTAAGCTACCCATCCTAGTGCCTAGCTTCTATCCTCTTCCCCCTAGCATTTATTCCTCTTAACTACCCCAAAACCTAATTCACAAAGTGTTGCTGGGGCACTTACCAGGTCTCCAGCTGCCGCAGGTCACATATACTCCCTCACCCACTCTGCGCGATGCTCCTCTTGTGGAATGCATTACATCTCATCACAAGTTGCTTTCTCCTCTCTAATCAAAGGTTTGCAACTAATAATAAGACAAATGAGGAGAATGGGCCCCCTATCCATTATATATAGCCCCCAGAACCCTAATTTATTCCTCTAAACCCCGAATTTCACCCCTTGTCCCCCTTTTCCACCATCGATCCCGTTCTATATTCCTTGTTTATCCTTCTTCCTCTTTCAAAACATCGACGAAAACATTTTTTTCCATTGATTTCTCAAGGGTGCATCACCTCACTGTCCTTTCTTCTCCCGTCAGCCAACTGGGGCATACGCATCATCCAAATATTATTTGATATCCTATCAACTTTCGACAATAATGACACCATATCAAAGAGGGGCAAAATGTAAACACCTAAAAATAGTCACAACGACCTTCATCTATTTTTCGCATTCTAAACCTAATAATTCACACAATCCTACCCAACACATGTTAATTAAACATTTATAAATTATTTAATTAATATTTTCCTGTCTTTCCTCTATTACCAAAAATCAATTTCTTCTACTATAGTTCAAAAAATTAAATATTTTTGACAACTGTTAATTCCCTATTTTGTATATTTTTGATTACTTTTAGTAATCATCATGTTAGAGACATGCAGAAGTTATCAATTAAATGCAAATAAAGATTAAATAGAGGAATGGAAATACACAGAAATAATAACAGCGAGAGACAAGTTTTAATGTGGTTCACCCAAACCCGGGCTACATCCACCAACAAAGAGTCCAATATTATTATCCAGTAAATCAAACTGATTACAACCAGCAATCCTGGCAACTCAATACCGCTGCAAAATGCTACAATACATCAACAGAAATCCTAACCCTTAGCCGCTTTTATCAAGCCTTATGTTGGTTACAAAATAGGGTTTTTTTTTATGTCGGCCAATATAAAAATAACTCCCGATGCCTTTATAAAATAATAGGTAATTTTTGCTTTAGGGGAGTTGCCCCTAAGCCCCCAGCTGGGGGCGTTGCCCCCAGATCCCCACCGTGGGCTCCGCCCCTAGGCCCCCGTTGGGGGGATAAGCCCCCCAGGCCCCACAGGAGGGGCTTTGCCTCCCTTGCACTCCCCTATTAAATAATTTGGGGGGAAACCGCACCAATAAAAGTGGGAAAAATTTAACCTCAAAGTCCGATTAGGCTCCATATAACAACAATCTCCCACTTGGAGACTGATCAGACTCCACATCATCTCATAAATTAAATATTTTTGACAACTATTAATTCCCTATTTTGTATATTTTTGATTACTTTTAGTAATCATCATTATTTCTCTCTTAATCATGTGCACATGAGTTAATTAAAATTAACTCATAATTACATCTCCCCATGTTTCTAGAAGTCCACTTGTACATGACAAGTTGTACTTTGGAAGCATGGGTACATCTTCCAAAAAGAGTACATTTGTCCCATTTTTTTCTAATCCACTCCAAGTGTCACTATTCATGGAATTTTAAATTCCATATGGCACTATTCCTCCACTATTTATCTAATTTTAAATTTCACTTGTGCTCTCCTCTAAATTTTAAATTCTTCACAAAATCCAAACCATACCTTTTCATAAATGAAGCCTTACATGTCATACACCTACCCAATCTTAGCCATCCATCCATTCAACCATCCAATTTCATCCATTGATCTTCTCTTGAATCTTGGAGCATTTCCCTCATCCAACCTCCTCATGACACTTATCCAATTCTCCTTGCTCGAGGATCCTCACGTAATATAAGCCCTTGATCTCCCAATTCAATCCTAGCCCTCCATCCTCACCTCCAAAAATCTATAAATTGAGCCCCCCCATCCTTTCCAACAAGCAATTAGAATGTGACAAAATTTTGCCACATTGAGCACTCAACATCTAGCAATTAGCATATTGCATAGAATCATATCATTATGACATATCAAGAGAATTGTATAGTGATATGGTGCAAGTGTAGTTAGTTTATCAAATTCTCTTTAGTCTTAGCTTGAGGTTGCAAGGATTAGCAAATTGAATAGGTTGGATAGATTCTATCTTGTTTAACATAGTTCACTCCTTGTAGACATTTTTTAGAATGTATAACATAGAAATGAGAATGAGAAACAAGCTAAACAAGTAACCTATTTTACCCAAATCCTAAGCTACCTCCGATTGAGCAATGAATGAATGGAATTGAGAAAGGAAACAAAAAAAAACTAGTTACCTATGCAGACCTTGTTGTGTGGATGTGCTCCTTGATGGTGTCGATGTGGATGGCTCCTCAAATGGGCAGCATAACCTTGCTTCTCATAGAGTCTCGGAGTGAAAATAACAGCATTGTGTTGCATGAAGAAGTGTTTTTTGTGACGGGGTGAGCTCCAATTTATAGATTTTTGGAGGCTCAATTGGATGGTTAGGATCTAATTTTGAGATCAATGGATGAGGATTGTTGAGAGCTCTCAAGCAAGGAGAGCTTGCCAAGTGTCATGATGAGATTGGATGAGAGGAGATGTCCTTGGATCAAGGAGGAATGGATGGTCAAGATTGGGCTTTGGGAAGATTGGAGGGATAAGATTATCTTGGTAGATGGGAGGTATGAGTTGGATTTGATTGGAATTTTGAATTGGGAAGCATGGGTACATGCCCAATTTAAAATTGGAGGAAAACGGATGAGTTGGCTTAGATTTGAATTTTAAATTGGAAGCATGGGTACATGCCTAATTTAAAATTGGAGGAATAGTGAATGGAGGACAAAAGGACCTTTGTACATGGGTCCTTGACCATGCCTTTTGTAAGAAGGCCATGTGGACATGTACAAGAAGCCCATGCCTTTGTACATTTGGGGGAATGATGAGGATTTGACTAAGATTAGATTAGGGTTTAGTTTGTGCAAGTGGGGGATTAGGCTAGTTAATTAGGTTTAGGTGATCTAATCAAAAGTGTAGAAAATAGGGAATTAATAAATATAAATATTTATTTAATTTATGGAATGGGATAAAGGGATAATAGATAAATTAAATTTATCTAATGTTTGGACTATAGTCAGGGATGAATAAATAATTTATAAATCATTTTGGCTAGGGCTAGGTACCAATGCAGGTACAAATGAATAGTAGAAAGTACATGAATAATGATTTTAACGATAAAATATTGTAAAATCACGTATGCAAGGGGAATTGGTTAATTAACTATTTAAACATGCATTTATTGAGTTAATTGTGGAGAAATGGTGGTTTATAGTTGTCTAGAGATGATTAGTGATGGTTAGGGATGAATAGGGATAATTAGTGATGAATAGGGATGAATTAGGGATGGTTTAGAGATGACATGAAGAGTGACCAATTTTAGGTGTCTACAATGGTAAATTCTAATATGTTGATTGCTTCATCTAATACCAAGTGAGATTGAACTATGAGTAATGCCAACTAAGATCGATGCATGTGATATTTAGAGTAATATTCTTTCTTGTGTGATTCTATGATTCTGTGGTCATTAAAAGTGTTTTAAGATGATGTTCTTAAATACACAACCTTAGACACACAATTTCAAAATTTTGGCACTCGCACTAATGAGTAATGCTCACATCTCAATTTGTCAGCTTTAGAGAGCAAAACATTAAAATTTGAAAATTGGGGGGATAGAGCACATTTGTGATCTAGTCCAAAGTGCAGAATCACATGTGTGATCTATTTTAGAAAAGCAAAAGTCTTAGGAACTGAGTCAAGGATGTTCTAAATTGGAGAATATGCATACATGAGTATTAAATTTAAGTTTGGGATTAGCGAGTATCAATCGACCAAATTATTTTCTAGCACTGTATATCTATAACATATGTAAAATAATATAAAATGAAAGAAAAAAATACAAAGTATATACATGTTTCTCTTCTATAATAAATAAGTGTAACTTCAAAAGTTTCTTCCTTAATTTCTTCTTCTATTGACAAAACTTATAAAACATAAAAATATCATATAAAATATTGTGTATTTTTTAAAATAATATAAAAATAAAATTTCTATAATAAGTAAATATGTACTTAAATAACTTTTGTTAATATTGTGTTTTACAAGATTTATAAAACATACAAATATCATATAAAATATTGTGCATTTTTAATAATAATATAAAAATTAAAATTTCTATAGTAAATAAATAAATATGTACTTAAATCACTTTTTTTTTACTACGTAAGGATATTTGTATTGATATAATAAAGATTTACAAAGTATATGCCTGGAGGCTTCTTGCATACATTACTGAGGTTGCCAAAATTTTAGGGCAGAAGACAAAAATCCTAATTACCCCATCACCTTCTGAGAAGATAACAAAATGACTGCTCTGGGTCCTTTACAAGTTGTCAACTATTAAGCACCTTGGCCTAAATAGATAACTAAAACCACTCCCACCCTTCTATATCAGATTGTACTAAAAAGACTAGACTACCAGACTATGGCAGCGTACATGTCACCCATCTCTTGCACATAGTTGGCGAAGTCTTGGATCTAGTCGAAGCCTTGAACCGACGAAATTTGCAGCATCTTTCTCAGGAAGTTTGCTCCCGTGGTGGCCCTTTCTCGGTGAACCAACAAAGCCGCTCCTTTCACGTCCAACAGGAAGGGGAAGAACATTACCACCTCTCTTGGCGACTTAAATCACTTTTGTTAATATCGTGTTTTTATAAGATTTATAGAAAATTATAATCTACTAATTTTTAGAAATTTGTTGATTTTTTAATTTACTAATCTATTATTCTACAAAATTTTATCTCAACTTAATCATAGATCACGATTTATCTCAACTTAATCATAAATCATGACTTATAATACAAAACGTGAATACTAAAAATACTACAAGATTACATTCAAAAGTTTTTTCTTTATCTTAATGATGAATCACAACTTATAATACACAATTACATTTAAAAACCATTGACTTATAATACAAACATTAATACTAATAATAAAAATACAATAGGACACAATTACATTCAAAAGGCATTCTCAATCAATATTGTGAAAATTGATACTAGAAGTACCACACAAGTGGAAATACACTTATTTTCGTCTTTCTAGAATTTTTAATATCAAATACCTAGAAAAGATTCCTCCGAGAACGACGGAAACTCATGAAATACGAGTTTTATATTTATGCTTCTGCTTTTGTATTTCAGTGGCTCAAGTTTCAACGACGATTTGCATGACTCTTCCTTACACGTGGTGGGTGGACAGCTTAAATTAATTTGATTTCTTGCAGACGATTATGTACGAACTCCATGTGATGTCACAGATTTGTCCCACGCTTACCAGAATCTGAACAAAAGCTTTTACAAAGTTAAATTCAATTTAGTTTAATTAAAATAACTCAATGAAATCGACAATCGAGATTAGTGAACATATACAAGATTGAAATCGACATTTAACTAGTGTAAATAGATTAGATGGGGTTCAATCGATTGATTCCCAAACTAACGGATATGTTGATAAATTGCTTTTGAGCTTTACAGAGCATGGTTTTCTGCTCTCTGTAGAATGACAAATTCTTTGTTCTCTGGAAGTTCTCTGAGTCTTGTTTTTTCTTTTGCCGTTCTTCTTCTGTGCAATGGCTGTTTCTGCCAAGATTTATCCGGTTGCCCAAATGCTTCCTGTGGCGACATCTTTCCTAAAATGTATTATCCATTCGGCTTAGCAAATTCAGGTTGCGGTCACCCTGCTTTTCAGATTCGGTGTGTCTCTGCCATACCACATGACATACCACATCTCACAATCAATGGTGTGAACTACACAGTTTTAGATTACAAGAACAACACCATAAGAGTTGTTAATGATGAAGTTTTCTCAAATCCACTATGCGGCCTTCCACACGGTCCTGTTAATCTGACTGCTTCTCCTTTTAAGGTCGCTCCTTTGTACAATAAAAATCTAACCCTCTTTATGGGGTGCTCACTATTTCCATCATTGCTCCAGCCTGTTCGTTGCAATGGTGATTGGCAGTATACCTGGAATTATATACAGCTGCTTTTCCCTTTGGGGGGTAACTGCACGGTGATTCAAGTTCCCGTACCCCAATTTGTATCAGATATTGCTAAGGTTCTTTCTCAGGGTTTTGAAATATTGTGGAATGAAACTGGTGAAATGTTCAGAAAATGTACAGACTGTGAAAAAAGGAAAGGGATTTGTGGGTTCAACGTCTCGGGTGTATTTAATTGCTCTGTCCCAGAAAATCTGAATTCCACAATCAAGGGTCGCTCTGCTGGTATGACATTCAACAGAAAGGATTATTAGTTTCAGCTAGCCTGATAGAAATTTTGTCAGATGGGTGTTGGTTCTTTGTTTTCTGAGCATTTGAAAGATTTATTAGTTTCAGTGAATCTGTTGCAATTTTTGATAAATGGGTGTTCAGATGGGTGTTGGTTCTTTGTTTTCTCTAACGATTTGAAAAATTTATTATTAATCAGGTACTTTGTTGAATTTTTGTAAGATGGGTGCCATTTTTCTGTTTTATAAGCATGCGAAATTGCTTGCAGGTCTACCTAAAAATATTGCTACTAGCCCTAGCTCAGAACCAGCGGCTACTGGGAATACGAAGAGTTTTAGCCCAAGCTCAGAACCAGCGGCTACTGGGAATACGAACAGTCCCTATCCCGCTGCCCATCGCAGAGACAAATCTGACACAGGAATTATAATAGGTAAATCCCACGAATTCCTTATTTCCAATTTCATTGAAATTAATATTATGTAAGAAGCAGTAAGTTACTTAATGTATTCTAGGTTACAAGAGGTAGTTTGTCTTCCACAATAATTTGGTACAGAAGAAGGTAATGAAGAAGTTCTTTCACCATAGTTGCGAGAAAATGAAACTCCATGACAGTGAGATTATTCTCATTTCAAAACAGAATATTTTGAAAAGAAAATTTCTATGCAATCGTTACTAAATTCGGCTTAAACTCTCACTCGCAAAAAGTTTCAGTAAAAAAATGGAAAACTATAGGCAAAAAATGGAAAACTATAGGCCTAGAAGACTCTTTAGAATCTTAGATTACTGAGTTTATAAGAAGAAAGTTCT
Organism: Cunninghamia lanceolata; assembly: GCA_027924645.1. NCBI lineage: Eukaryota > Viridiplantae > Streptophyta > Pinopsida > Cupressales > Cupressaceae > Cunninghamia > Cunninghamia lanceolata. The sequence goes on along the minus strand of BSBN01000876.1, from coordinate 2,379,253 downwards.
GATGAAAGGCATGCAACTCTCTACAGTGTTCAGTGCAGAAGCATACAAAAGGGCACTTGAGATTTGAATAATTTATAGCTTCTTGTGTACGCCCAAAAACAAGTGAACAAGTATAAAGATTTAGAACAATTTAAAAAGGAATTCTACACACATAGTGTTAAGGCAAACTGCAGCTGAATCAGTGCCACAGAACAGAAGATTTCATTTCAGTTTTAGTAAGAGATATATTTATACATAAATTGATTTTGGAATGGGATTTTAGATACCTCTGAATCTGAATGCCTGCAAACAAATGCTAATTTTGATTCTGGATTTAATGATTTTCTCATCTCTGAATCCACAGATCTTTCTCAGCCTGAACTATTAGTTTAGATTTCATTTCAATTTTTAGTTTTCCTTTCCTTTCATTGAGTTTGACTTTGTTTTGATTGTTTGGGAGCTCAGGTGTGTGTGTTGGATTAGCATTATTGATAAGCGCTGCAAGTATAGCTGTATTTCTGTGTTGCAAAAAAGATCCTTCTGCCAAACAGAAGCTGTGTTACCAAAAAGATCCTTGTGCCAAACAGAAGCTTGAAAACAGTTTTAGAATCCAGGAGACCCAACTGGGCACTTTTGAAAGCAAGAGGGGCTCTCTGCTAATTTTCAGCTACCAGGAACTTGAACATGCGACCCATAACTTCGATGTGAAGAGAGAATTAGGCGATGGAGGGTTTGCTTCTGTGTATTTGGGGAAGCTCTGGGATGGCCGATTGGTTGCAGTGAAAAAACTTTACCATGACAACTGCAGAAGGATAGAGCAGTTTTCCAATGAAATAGAGATTCTCTCTTCATTAAACCATCCAAACCTTGTGCTTTTAATTGGGTATTGCCAGGACCGCAGCGAATTGCTTCTGGTTTATGAATATGCCTCAAATGGAACCTTAGCAGATCATCTGCATGGAGAAACTGAAGCAAAAAGCTTGGAATGGGAAACCCGTTTAAACATAGCCCTAGAAACTGCCCAAGCCTTGGCATATCTTCATTTCAGCACAAAACCCCCAATTTTCCACAGAGATGTCAAGTCTTCAAACATTCTTCTAGACCACAATTTCAGAGCCAAGGTTGCAGACTTTGGGCTTTCCAGGTTGGTGCCACTAGAATCCTCCCACATTTCTACAGGCCCTCAGGGTACCCCTGGCTATCTTGACCCTGATTATCACCACTACTATCGGCTTACAGACAAAAGTGATGTGTACAGTTTTGGGGTGGTTTTAGCAGAGCTGATTTCTGCCAAGAAGGCCCTGGATTTAACCAGGGATAAGAGTGACGTTGGGCTTGCTAATTTGGTTGTGTCCAAGATTCAATGTGGGGATTTGCATGAGCTTGTGGATCCAAAGTTGGAGATTAATGTCAAGCCTCTGGTCAGAGAAATGGTGTGTAGGATGGCTGAATTGGCTTTCAGGTGCCTTGCTGCTGAAAAGGATGACAGGCCTAATATGATGGAAGTGGCTGCTGAGCTTCAGGAAATTAAACGGTTTGGATATGGTGGGTACACTGAAAAGAATCTCAGTCCATATAATTCCTTTGATGGTGCCCAAGAGACTAGGAAATTGCTCAGCCATGTGTATGCTGGTTCACCCACTTCTGTTCAGGAAAAGTGGAGGAGCACAAGCACTACACCAGACAGCAGTGAATGGAAGGTTGTGTGATATTATATTAATTAAGGCTTTAACCTTGTAGCCATTTTTCTTCCCCACATTTTAAAATTTGGATGTTCGTCCTAGTTTTTTATTCCCCACTTTCACAAAAATGTAGGCACATTCCGAATATTGTACAAATCCCAGAGCAATGTAACGTCTATCTTACCATATACTGCACATATATTGCCTCTTGTATGGGCTTTTAAATTATTGCAGAGCCTTGATTGTAATGGCCATAATAATATGTGATTTGACCATGCACAGTTTAAATTTATATAGCTTATTTATGTGGATTATTTGCAGTATAGTGCCCTCATAGAGCCACTGCTTTCCTGCAAGGTGCAATTTTCCTTTGGACCTTGAATAGGGAAAAAAATGGTTTAAAAATCCTACACTGATTGTACATTAAAAAAATTATTATAATAAAATATAATTTTAAAATAAAATAAATTTATTTATTTATCCTGATTTGTAAAAGTACACTTTTTATGTATAATTTTTTATATAGTTTTTACATCCACTTTAAGGTTTTCTCAGTGCCCTTGTATATTGTGAATTGATAAAAAATGGTGGATAGGTACTTATTTACACTATATTTTGGTAACTACACTATATAACTGTTGACTACTGTATTTTGTTGTGTCGGATGCTTTATGCAGCATATTACTGTATTCCTCTAATGGCTGCTGCTTCCCTCAAACTTTTAAATTCAAGATTTTAAATTGGACTTAATCTCTTTGGTTTGATATGTTCATGATAATCCTCACTACGAGTAACAACAGATGCATCCTTATTGCCCCGATTTTCTAAATTTGGCATTGATGTTTCCTCATGGGAATGAGTGCTAGAAACACGATGATATAAACAAGGATCTTCCAATAAAGCACATTTACATTTGCATGCATTAGCACATAAATTTGAAAATGAATGATAAGGCTTAGAAAAACATGACTAATAAATTTTGAAGCTCATCATCCTCTAATGTTAAACTCTTGTTAGTAATTGAAACTTGATATCTCAAAATATAATCGTTAACCAGCTCTTGTTCTTCTTGTTTGTTTAGCAACACTTGTCTTGGGCTCAGTATTATAATGAAAGTGTTCCATAAAAAAAAACAAGCCAAACACATAAAAGAGGTGATAGAAGCATGTGACAATAAATAAAACTATGCAAATGCATGATCCTTCAAGCTTGTTGGAAACAATCTAGCAAGCAACTCATCCTCATGAAAATAAGTAAAGTGTGTAGGTTGGAAGGACCTCAAATGAAGAAATAGATCACCTTACTATCATACTTTGTAAAACAAGGTGCCACAAGTCCACTTGATGGAGGATAAGTCAAAATGCCATATGCCAAAAGATTATGCAACATCTCATTAATAGAATCTTTCATTTTAAATCTTTGTTTACAATCATCAATATATTGTCTACGTGGTCCAATATACTCACAATGGAGTTCAATTAATGTGAAAGATCATGCTTAACATGCCCCATATCTATGCGTATATGGATATCATATATTATGTGTAATAGTGAAGGAGGATGAAAAAGATATATCAACTAGCGGCACATTATTCTCACATATATCAAGTAAAAACTATCAAAGATTCTCATGTTGTTCTTCATTATTATGTATGTTTAAGTCATGTGCAAATTGAGGTGTAGAAGAATATACTTTATAATTACTCATATATATGTTATGGGAAAGTATGAATGGACTCAAAGAAGAATTCCCTTAGACATTAAAAAGTGGTATATCATCATGATGCATAGAAAAATCCATAGGATCCTTAAACCAAGGGTCACTAGAATATAAAGAATGAGAGCCAAGTAAAACATAGGTAAATGATATAAAGAATGAGAGCCAAGTAAAACATAGGTAAATGATATGTAAAAGCACATGACAAAGCATGGAATGATGTATAATAAGTATGACATGAATCAAACCATCATTAAGCTCTATGAATCAATGTGTCACTAAATGAATGCATGAAAATATCATCATTGTGTATATGAGCTTCAAATTGCATCTCCATAGCTGCTAAATGACTCTCTGTTTAATGTTTTAAAAGGATGGACACCATAAATCAATTGATTAAGAATCAAAGTTATCAACCTCATCATGAGAAGAGAAAGAAATAACACTATGCTTCTCACTAAATACATCATCAATAGACCATGAGCCAAAAAATATAGGAGTAGCTCAACCTCATGTAAGGGTGAAATGTGTGTATCTACGTCGCTAGTTTCTTTAAGGAAATATGAAGCAAGATAAATACAAGGAGAAAAATCTATAGATATAAAAGAAAAATTATCATGAGTTATAGAAGGAATATGATTGCTAGGTACAACATCACATGAATCAAGACCCCTAGATGTGTTGAACAAATATAGGACTGTAGTAGTAGCTAAGTTACTATCATAGGCCACACAAGAGGTATCATTATAAAGCATAGTGACATAGGAAGTGACCTTGGTAAGGAAGGGGGAAAAGACATCAATAACAAAGATCTAGCAATGAAAGTGCCCATGAGAGAGTGGACTTGGCGATGATCAAAGAGATAACAAATAATAATAGCCCAAACCCTAATCAAAATAAAGCAATGAAACACAAATGGAGGTGGATCCAAACCTTAATCAAATCTAAATAAGAAGTACAATAATAAGGCATATCATATCTGAACATTAAAAATGCAGGTCAAAACCCTAGGCTAAAATCTTATAGGGGTTTGATTTTTAGGTTCACCATTTTATGTAAGGGAAATTAACACACCTCACATAAATAACACAGATAAATTAATCAACAACCATGAATAAATAATCTAACATAGGATAAAAAGTTGGGATTGATTGCACTATTGAAATAAATGTTTAGAAATGAAATAAATACAAAAAAATACTTAGCTTTGGATTTAATGAAGATCTTTTTGTGCTAGATGTTGCCAATTGATTCACCAATATACTAAAAAATCAAGACTTGTCAAACAAAAATCTTGCTATTGAGAATAACACTATCATGTTCAATTCACTTTTAAATTGTAGAACTGAACCCTACGTGTGAATTTGAAGCTGATCTACAGATACAACCTTCATTAATTTTGGCATTTGAAATTTGTTCGCCTTAGTGTCTTTAATCTGTGTCTATAAAGAGATAATGTGTACAAACATTATTGAGGAGCTTTCTAAGCAGGGTGATTCTCCCTTGGGGAGTGTAATGGCCCACCAGGACTTCCCTTGGCCTTCTCTCCCTCCTTTAATCTAAATGAATCGACCAACTTTATAGCCTTGGATTCAGATTTGATAGTAATTGTTGGTTATACCTAATTTTTTTTTTCACATTGCCCCTCAAAACAAATTTGTTCATAAATAGAATGCAATGGTAAGGATAGGGGAAAAGAACACCAATCTTATATCGATTATTGTAATAGAATATGTTGATGTTAGTATTGATACAATGAATAACAAGATAACAAGTATATAATATCATCCACAAATTTAAGACCATATAATTTTAAGTAAGTTAAAATAAATAGATCAAAAATATATATTTTAATTAAATGTCCCAAGGAAAATAATTATTTAATTATAAAATAATTTTATTATTTATACTTCTCTAGACAAACACCATTTAACAATCTTATAAACTTATTAAACCTTAAACATAGAGAGCTCAAGTAATTTGTTTCCACTAACATGATTTTATTTTATTATTTTATGTTTTTAAGTTTTAAGGTTCTTTTGAGAGGATATAATTTCAAATCTTATAGGGGTTAAGGCATGTATGCCTCATATGGTATGGATGTATATATGATGGACATACATGTCTATTTGAAGGCCATAGGTGCATTTTGTCAGGGTACCAGCTTCTACCATATTTAACGGTCATATGTGCATTTTGTATGGAGAATAGCGGCATGGTTTACCAACTCTGATGTACCGTTAGTGACACTACTCAATATAAAGGCTCACGTTTATTTAAAAAATGATATTTTGATCTTTTTTGCTGACTATCTATAGTATGAATGTATGTATAAAGGACATACGACCATAGGTACATTTTACCCCCAAAATAACTTGTCTATACATAATAGAAATACACGATAATCTTAAGTTCTATAAACACCTATAAACTAAAGCACCCAATATCATATACTAAAAAAAAAACACTGACCTTTCCTTTCCTTTTCTGAATTTTTTATTTTAATTGAACAAAGCTGATAAGATTAAAGGACTGCAATCAATTCACACCCATTAAGCAAGTAACATCAAGAATTACACAAAATAAATAAAAAAATCAGTTTCAGATCGTCCTTCTGCATCTTTGAAGGGACACTTCACCAAATATCCGTTGCATATATTATGACTGAAAGTAAGTCTTAAAGCTCTAGAATGGACAAGCAATTAAAACATGTCTTTAAATCTGCAGCGTTGTGGGGGAATTCCAAAGTTAAAAATGCAATATACGCCTAATCCCATGACCATGAAAGTTAGATGACCATGAAATTTTCCAATTATCCAAGACTATGAGGGGACGATGTAGTCAAAGATATGCTCAAGATATTATATTGGTATGATTATCAATTGTCAAGCTTTAAATGCAAACCAACGATGCATAGCTTTTATAATTGTTCTCCATAAAGTTAACTTTGTACTATAATATTAAATATAATATTAAAGGTAACTTGTACACTAAGGAAGTGTAATTTTTGGACAATTTTGATGGATTGGATTTTTTAGTCGTGGTTGCTTAGATAAAGGATGACTTTTGATTTAGATATATGCTCACTTGTAATGTTGCAATCCACTATATAAAAATAGAGACGTTGATATTTATGTAATCCAATTTTTTCCATCAAAACAACATCTTTGCCTTATCTACTAAGGGAGTGGGGTCAGTAGCCACCCACCCTAACTTTGCGCTCGTCAAGCACATAGCTAAACATATCAAATTTCAACAATGTTTTTTGGGTTTTTCCGTATGCGATCGAAGAGCTTAAAACTATTCTTTTGGCTTCTGGGCACTTATACATTTCCTTGTAGGACACGTTATGTGCACATGGGTTGAAAAATTGTCATTTCAACATGTCGCCCTATACATCCGCACCGATGTGCCAGTAACCGCTCACCATCACATTTGTACACTTGTCTTAATTTTATTGGTTAATTTACAAATGTATTGTTGCATTTGTGAACATGTACAAATGTTGTGAACATGTATTGGTGCATTTGTGTTAATTTATTTGGTTGGTATTTTACATGTATTGGTTCTTTTTAAAAATTTAATTGGGGGGTCAAGTGATTAAAAACATAGCGGTTATTGGGGCGTGGGCGGCAACTGGCCCCTCTCCCTTTGATTAATTCAATAGGATGTATACAATTCAACATAAATCAACTTAGATTAATTGGTTAATTCAATAAGATACATACAATTCAACATAAATCAACTTAAATTAATTGATTAAGAGTTGGACATTGATATATTAATATTATGTAGTAAATTAAATGTGGGAATGCAAATAAATAAATAACTTACTTAGTTCTATAATTGAAGAGTGTCTAGAGAATGACATGTAGATGCCAAATTTGATATTTTCTCTCTTGATATTTGAAGACCAAATATTGATATCTTGCAGTAAATTAAATACAAAAATGTAAATAAGTAAACAATTGTACTTAGCTTTATAACCAAAGAGTGCTTGGAGAATGACATATACACCATATTAGATATTGTCTCTCTTGGTATCTAAAGACCGATGGTATTGATAAATACTTTTGATAGGTTATTGTTAGGTCACAAGGAGCATTCACCTAGATCAAACCCTTAAAACTGAACAATGATTGAAACTAGTAATCTTTGGTCATGCATATGCTCCTAGAATGATTATGTAGAACTAGATTCCTTTTAGAGCACCAATTCAAGTGTATGAGACAAATAATTTCTCTACAATCCCTTTAAATACAATGACATAGCAATAAATCACTCAAAATTGTAATTAGTAGGCCCTTGGAGCAAAATGTTTAAATTTTTAATTTGGGAAATTAAAAGAAAGTGTATTAGTAAATGTAATTGTGGCATAGATAAGGGAAATGTATAGGCACATGTGAATCAAAAGAATAGGGTAGGAGATAAATATATAGGAATATGTATAGGTGGCATAGGGTGTAATGCCTCTGGTGCTTGTACCTTGTCATCTTTTGATTTTTGTTTTGGATTTGCCACTGTTATTAGTGATGATGTTTTATTATGCCATTGAGGTATTTCCGATGGGGTTTTGTATCGGCATCTAGGCATTTGTCTATGGGTGTATATGTCTTGATTTTATATGCTAGAACTTTCAATGTTACCATTCCACTGTTTTGATATATGTATATATATTGTACATATGTGCTTATTGTACATGGATTAGTATGTTGGATTATTGTCAGTTATTGTATCTTAATGATTATAAGTGATGATTCATGTTAGGGGTCATCCCACAATAATGGGTTACACTTTTTGGCCAAACTTGACATTGAAATCAACATTTTGAACTAAATCTTCACTTTCTGACACATATAGCCCCTAAACCATTAGGAATTTGAAGATGATGTGAACTAGTGATTTATGAGATTTTCTCTGTAGATTCTAAATACTTTAAAAAAAAAAAAATTGGAGTAAAATTGTAAATTTTTTTGTGTCTCCTTTGATAACTAGTTTTTAATAGTAAACAACATTTTTTTAAAGTGATGTGTATTCTGTAGCACATAATTTTTTTTCTACAAAGGATAAAATTATAATTCTTTTGAATTTAGATTGGTAACACCGATATATAGGGCATGCATTTGGTTTCATAATGTTTTGTTGAATATTTTTTAAAATTAAGTTTTGAAGTCAAACCAATTATAATTTAGACATAGGCGTATTCTGTAAAACATAACGTTTTCTGTATGTATCAAAATTTAATTTAATTTTTGCTGTTGAAACAAGGACATCAATACCTAGGGCATAGATATTTTTTAGAATTTTTTTTACTAATTTACTAATTTTCTATGTGTGTAGAACAAAGAACTTGATGTTCAGTGAAAAACCTACAATCACAAGAAATAAAAAATAAATATAATAATCAAATTAAATATATTTAAAATTATACTTTTTGGGAAGGTTATAATAAGGATTACATACTTACAATTTTTTTTTTAAATGAATTCATTTGATCCCCTAAAAGGTAAATCAAAAGTGGTTTTTTATCAGCATTTTGATAGGTGTAGAGGAGACTCCATTATAGGTATGGTTTAAAACTAGCGAGGTTCTATCCAAGGGGGTTTGAATCTAAGGGGGTTTGATCAAACCCTCTTCAATTAAAATCCTTTAAATGGAACCTTTCAAGGCTTAAATAATTATATTTTCTAAAAATATGTGATTTCAGCAAAAATTAGGATGTCTCAGAAAGTGTAACCCATTATTGTGACAGCACCCTTAGACGTGAAGCTTAGTTGATTTATATGATGTGATGTCACATTGGATGTTTATGCTTTCCATCGACTATTATATATGAGTAGGTACACCTGATGCTTGGTATGAGTGTGTAGGTACAAAGTAATTCCCCAATAGTGGTTATAAATGAGATATTCATATTGGGTTAAAATCTATGTGTTAACCTTTATTTGGTTTGATTTGAGCATGAGATGGATCTTGAGCATGCATGTGCTAACCTAGATCCAATTCGGTGGCAATTTCAAGATTCATATGTTATGAAAACTTGTAAAGTGTTTGGAAGCCCTTTGCATGTGTTTAATTCTATCTTAGCACTTGCATTTAAAATTGTCTCAAAATGCACGCTTATCATATTTTGAAAATGATATTTAATTATGATTCAGTAGAAAGAAATTATGCCATTTTACTATTCCTTGTGAAAACAAAAATATAAAGAAATTAATTGCCTTAGGGAATTATAACTATTGCACGAAGAAAATATAATTATCTTACAAATGTGAAGTATATTGATTAAAAGGCTTTGGGAAATATTAATATTGTCATGATTTTATTACATTAGTTTTAATTTAAATAAGAAAATTGGTCTTTTAGAAAAGGTTTAATTTAAAAAGACATGTTTCAAATAACTTGTGAGTGTGAAAAGGAAGGAAATGGAAAAAGGGGTTTAGGGAATTATAGAAAAGGAAGGCAAAGGGTTTTTGTTTGCATTCTTGCTTTTTTCCAAAAAATTCCCCCCCCACCTCAATTTCTTCTCCCTCATGGAAAAGAAAACTCTTGAATGGAAAGAAAGTTAGATTGACAAATTGCTTGGGGATTGAAGTTGCTTTGAAAAGACTGCCCGGAGGTGTGCTTGGGATTTAAAAAAGGATTACTTCCATTTTATGCGCGTTCTTCATTGAAATGTAAAATTTCCCTTTTGCATATTTAATTTAAAATTTGAATCTTGAATGGAATTCTTTCATTTACATGCCCACAATAGGTGGAGCATATGGCTTAGTTGTAGGAAATGATTGGATTAAGAGCTTGGGCTGTTTAGAATTTAAATTGTTTATGTTTTTTAATTTAAATTTGGAAAAGTCCATTTTAGAGCCATTATTATGGAAAAATTTACTTGGATTCTTCTCTTCTGAAATTTGTTGGAAAATATTGATGTTAGGTGGATTGGGAATAGAAGGGTAGTCTTAGATTCCTTCCAAATCAAAATATGTGAAAATTTAAGGTTGCATACACTCCATTAATGGAGGTGGGAGGATTTTATGGTTTTGCATGTTTGGAAAGAAAATTGTACAAATTGTATTTTAGGATTTATTTGAGTAAATTGTATTGTGGAATGAGTTTTCTCCATGTTGAATAGCATTGTGCATCTTTTAGTGTCATGTTTCAATGTTGCCACATTGAATTCCATGCCACATCCAATTTGTGTAATTGGGGCGATTGACTTTCTAGGATTGAGGTATAGGGAAGGGAGGAGTGGCTCTCACTATTGTCACAATCTAAAGTGACTAGCTAGATGAGGATGATGGAGAGTTTTAAACCAAGTGAAAACATAATCTCATTGGGTAATTTAAAACATGTTAATCAAATTTTTTGTGCCATGACTGAATGCCTTAAGTGGATTCGATATCGGTCACATAGAACATGTCACAACTCTTGAGGGTTGGTGAATGTTAGTAAGTGTCTTCATTGAGGAAGCACTACTCCCTATATTTTTGCATGACCATTGTATTACTGCATTGACACTCCTCACTTGACTCCTACGATTCTTGTCTTTCTCCTTTTGTTAGATACTACATTCAACATGGATGTGATCATGTTATTGATACTTATGTGATTGCTATATTTATTGTACTTGAATGTGTTGTAGCACTAAATTATGCATGTTGCTTGCTATTTGTGTTGTCATACTCCTTTATATTGCGTAAGTGTGTTTGTAGCCATGCAACTATCTCTTAGTTTAGTGAGGTGGACCTAAGGGTACCACATGGTTGAGTGGCACTGTACCACCATTGGAAACTACATGGGCATTTGAATTACTTGGATTATGTGTTGAGAGATTTCCAATATTGATGGCATGGTGAGTCCTTAGTATTGATGTACTTCTATTATGTTATTTTAGTTTTATTTTTGCTATATCTCATAGTTTAAAAGTGTAATTCATCTACCACATAGTTTCTTGGGAATCATGTACTTTGGGAGGTTTTTGTGTGACAAATTTAGAGCCTACAACCCCACAAACATACCCCTGCAACTACTTGTAAACAACTCAAAAATCAAGGAATTTATGCCTTGTATAGTGTGGAAAAGCATACTTGCTATTTTCCTCGACTTAGTCTTTTCCAATGTTCTATTTTGCAAGTTAGAGTTATAGTCCAAAATGTAATGCAGATTAGGGTTGTTAGTCTGAGTTGCTTATTGTAGTCGGTCTCCAAACCCTAAAATGTAGAAGGATTGGAGATCAAGAAAACTTGATGCATATTGCATAGTATAAGTTGCACCTAGCTTTCAGAGTCTGAGGTAGTACATGGTTCAAAGTTTGGAAGGTGATTGCACTTTGCATAGTGTAGGATGTCAATGTCTTCCTAAGTTTGAAGAGTCCTAGAGTTTGGAGTTTGGTATTCATTTGCACTTTGCAAATGTGCAGATTACCAGTGAGTTTCAAAGTCTGATGTGATGTTGGATAAGAGTTTGGAACCCAATTGCACTTTGTAGATGTACAAACTACAAGAGATTTACAAGTTAAAATATCCTCTTAGCCTAGAAATCAAAGTTTGTTTGCATGTTGTAGTATGCAAATTGAAGAAGTTTTTCAGAGCTCAAAGTGGTTAGTAGGATGGAGTCTAGGGTTGGCATGTCATTTGCACATTGCACTATGTCGATACAACTCAAGGTCCACGAGGGTGTAGTTTGTAATCGCAACCAAACCCAAACTTGAATTGTTTTGTAGAGTTACGGGTTGCAATATGTGTTTGAAGTCTAACCTACCTGTAAGTTTAATTTGGAACCTGAACTTTGGCAATTTTATCCTTTCTGCTTATCATAAATACCTATTATCCAAGGGGTGGTTCAATGGTTTTAGGAATCTTGTCTCTCTTCCATGCCTCATTTTTCATGTCTTCTATGGTGTCTTATCCCATGGTATGGTTATGTGGTTGTTGATTACCACTTTTGTTTTGTAAAAAAGTTTATTCAGTCAAAATTTCCCTGCTAATGTCTTGAGTGAAAGCTTGGGGTATTATATAGGGAAAGTGACTCGACTTTGCAAAAAACTAAAGCCATTTGTCACTATGTCTATGTACCAAAGCACTCTCCTCAAAATAGGTACGAAACTAAATGGGAAATGGCATGAGTATGCAAATTTCACCATTACTGTAAGACACCTTTAATTTTTATTGGAAACACTTTTATGTGGATCATATATTGTTATATTATTTTAGGAGTATATAATAAAAAGTTGTTGGTAGGTATGTATGATCTGTAAAGTACAAGTGGTAAAACATTATTTAAGCTAGCCTATGAGTTAAAACAAGAAACACCACTACCACTAAGTATAGGTTGTTGTATCAGGAGGAGGTGGAGGATAATCTTGCTAAGGAACCACCCATGAGGATTGTATACAACAAAATGGGTACACGTGGACATGTTCATGTTAATTGGATGGATTGGTGCTTGTTTTTGTTGATAAGACAAAAGTTGGTGAAATGTAAAGTACTCAAACCGTCACAAAAGTTACATGAAGTAAATAATCCACATAATTACAACATCTCAAGTAAAAGTTAAATCTCATAAATATGATTCAATAAAAGTCATTAAATCTTACAAAATCATGTGCTCAATCTAGGTGATAACACTATAAAATAATATACAAAGTCCATTGGATTTTATGCCATGATTCACCCAATTTACAAGTTACAATAAATATGTACAACAATTATAATAGATCAAACAAACTCTATAGTCGCCACGAACCCACATGGTTCTCCTACGAGACGAGAGACAGGAACATGGCTCAGGCACTTTTCCACCCAACCATGAAGCAATTACACTTCCTCAGATCCCTTCATGACACGAAGGAAACTCAGCCCTGCGCGAAATGTCTAGCTACCTGGAAACAACTGGTAGGAGGGAACACCCGATGCAACCTTGTTGGAATTAGTCCGGACAACTGAGAGGGGGGTGAATCAGTTGTCACACAAATTTAATCTTTTCTAGCTTTAAACTTCTTTCACAACTTATAATCAGATTAATGATATAAACATTAAAGCATGAATCAACAATACATGAGCAGAAACGAATTAAACACACATAACACCAGAATTTTTACGTGGAAACCCGGTTAAGGGAAAACTACGGTGGGGGTTAACCCACAAGATTTGTACCCTGTTAAAAGTACTTGAAAGAAAATGGGAAGGCACTTGCCTTCGGGCGCATTGCCTAGAGCTCAGTGCTCAAAGAGGCTCACTACCTATAGAATTTATGTTTAACACAAAAGGAATTTAACTGATAAATAACATCTTCTTCATGCTTGGTTCAGTCTCATTGAATGCTCACAAAAATTCTGCTCTGCCCCCCAAACTCTTCTTTACTAACTCTTCATTCTATACTGCTCTTGTTCTTCTGCTCCTCCTTTTCTCTGCTCTACTTCTAATCCTTTCTTTAGATTTTATTATTTTTTCACAAGGATGATTTTCCACGACTTAACTACACTCCTTTATATGCTTCATCAACCTTGGAATAAACATCAAGGTCAGCACTCCAAACATTTGACTTAATGTGAATCACAAAGCTATCAACCAAACATGACTGGGACTCAAATCTTCCTCGATCAACATGCCACACTCCATAGAATTGTTCTTAGATCATCTGCAACATGCTTGAATCATCTGGTTGGCTAGGACTAGAAAGAATAGCAACATCAAGGAAGAATTCTTCAATAATGAGCTCAATCTTCAATGCGAACCTCCAACACAACAGGCACACGATCCAGAGACTTCCACAAGCACATTGAATTCAACAATAACATCCACACTACTCCAAATTATCAGAATCACTTGCATCTTCATTTGGTACCTCAAGAACACTGTCTGTCATGACTGTCACACTAGAAAGATTGCTTGCGGACCTCCAAACCACGAACCACTTGAGTTGAGGATACACATTGACTTCCAAAACATGCCTCTAAATCTGCAGATCATCATTTTACATTTTTGGAACAATCCAGACCACTTTCCTATCACTCTGTCTCTTTTGAATACTGCAAAACTGGTTCTACTCAGATGGCCATACCTTTTTCAAATCTTCATGTGGACCTCTCAAATCTTAACTGGAGCTTCTTCAGACAATCCTCTATACAGCCATATGGTCCACATACATTGATCTTCATTAGTTTTCTTAATATTCTCAACATTCCAGTCTCCTCAATCAGACAACAAAATAGGATACAATTGACACCAATGACAACAAGGATATGTTGAAATCAATGACAACACATCATAGGCACATATTTACAACAATCTCCCCCTTTTTCATTGATGGCAACATGTGATGTGAAAAATTGATTCAACCATCAAGACAAGATCTTCTCCCCCTTTCTCTTTTCACTTCTGCAACAACTTTCTTCACTACTCCCCCTTTCATCAGCAACTGGTTTTTCACATTACTTCTCTCCCCCTTTGACATCAATGGCAAATGACACATATTTGCAATCTTTTCTCCCCCTTTGTTCTAAATTGATCTTCAATAATTTGCATACTGACTACTCCCCCTGAGTAGTATCTTCTTAACATCAATTCGGATCACAAGATGTGTTTGTGAATTCCACCGCACTGATGCACTCTAGAGCATCTAAGTTCTGATCAGGAGGGGTAATAACCCCTATCTTCTCTTTGAGATACTCAAAAGTATCTTTAGGCAAAGGCTTGGTAAATATGTCTGCAATCTGATCCTTTGAAGAAACAAACTCTAATCTGACTTCATTCTCATTAACCTTTTCTCTCAAAAAGTGAAACTTGATGGATATATGCTTTGTCTTTGAATGCAACACCAGATTCTTGGAGATGTTAATTCCACTTGAATTATCATAGAAGATTGTAACAGGTTCCTCAAACATAATTCTGATGTCCTTCAACATTTGCTTCATCCACAAGACTTGAGTGCAATTACATGTTGCTACTATATATTCTGCCTCTGTAGTAGACATAGATATTACCTCTTGCTTTTTTCTCAACCAAAAAACCAATCTCCTTCCCAAGAAGAAAGTACCACCACTAGTACTTTTCCTGTCATCCACATCTCCTGCCCAGTCAACATCTATATATGCTTGAAGAGTGAAGTCATTATCCTTCAGATACCACAACCCATAATCAAGTGTTCCTTTGAGATATCTAAAAATTCTTTTGACTGCTACAACATGGGATTATCTAGGATTAGCTTGAAATCTAGCAACAAGTCCAACTGCATTCATGATGTTAGGTCTGGTCTGAGTCATATAGAGCAGTCCTCCAATCATTGATCTATACCTTTTCTGATTTGTCTTAGGGGAGTCATCATCTTTACTCAACTTGCATCCGGTTACCATAGGAGTACTAACCAGTTTTGAATCCTCCATTCCAAAATTTTTCAACAATTCTCTCACATATTTAGACTAAGATATGAAGATACCTTTATCCGACTGAGTGATTTGCAAACCTAAGAAGAAATTCATCTCACCAAACATGGACATCTCAAATTCACTTTGCATCTGATTAGCAAATTTCTTACACATGTTTCTATTTCCACCAAAAATGATATCATCAACAAATACCTCAACAATCAGGATGTGCTCATGATCAATCTTGAAGTAAAGATTGCTGTTAGCAGTGCCTTTGCTAAATCCTAGTTTTAGCAGATACTTATCTAATCTTGCATACCAAGCTCTTGGGGCTTGTTTGAGTCCATACAATGCTTTTCTCAATTTGCAGATCATATCTCCTTGATTGGACAACTGAAATCCTTCTGGTTGCTCAATGTAGACTTCTTCCTCTAACTCTCCATTCAAGAATACTGACTTGACATCCATCTGGTAAACTTTGAAATCTTTGAAAGCAACAAATGTAAGAAATAGTCTGACTGCTTCTATTCTTGCCACCAGAGCAAAAGTTTCTTCAAAATCAATTCCTTCCACTTGAGAATATCCTTTGCATACCAACCTTGCTTTATTTCTTACAACTTCACCATCTTCATTTATCTTATTCCGGAAGACCCATTTAGTTCCAATCACATTTTTGTCCTCAAGTCTAGGAATAAGATCCCAAGTGTGATTCTTTTCAATTTGCATTAATTCTTCTTCCATTTCTTTTACCTAATTTTCATCATTGCAAGCTTGACTTACTGATTTTGGTTCAATCTTAGAAATCAGATGGGTCTCCTCTTGTTCTTCAATAATTCTTCTCCTAGTTCAAACACCTCTATTTCTATCTCCTATAATCGGATCTTCAAGATGATTCAGCCTTACATACTTGGGAGTTTTGGAAATTGCTTGAACTTCTATTTCTTGAGTTTGTTCCTCTACATCTACACTAACTTCTTGAGTTTCTGGATTTTCTGGATCAGTCTGGATCTGAGTCTAGGTTTGAACTTGCCTTCCTTGACTTTGACTTTCATCTTGATCATCTAAATCATATCTGCAAGACTTGGATTGTCCTTCTTTGTTCTCATCAACTATGACATTAGCACTTTCAACAATCCTTTTCAACCTCTTGTTAAAGCATCGGTATTCCTTGCTTTGAGTAGAGTAACCCAAAAATATTCCTTCATCACTTCTTGTATCAAACTTGCTGAGATCCTCATGTCTTTTGATATAGCATTTACTACCAAAAACATTGAAATATCTCACGGTAGGAGGATGACCAAACCATAGTTCATAAGATGTCTTACCAGAATTTCCTTTGATCTACACTAGTTAATAGTGTAGACAACAATACTCACAACTTCTCTCCAATAGACTTGTGGAACATTTGCTTCCATCATCATGGTCCTAGCAGCTTCTTGAATGGTCTGGTTCTTTCTTTCCACAACTCCATTTTGTTGAGGAGTCATAGGAGCAGATAACTATCTTTTTATTCCTTGCTTCTCACAAAATGTATCAAACTCACCAGAGGTAAACTCTCCACCTTTGCCAGATCTCAGACACTTTATCTTCACACCAATATCATTCTACACCATGACCTTAAACACATTGAATTTGTCGAGAGCTTCTGATTTTTCTTTCAAGAAGGTTAAACCCACATCATCTGAGAGTAATCATCAATTAGTAACATAAAATATATGTCTCCTTGTACACTCCTAATTCTGGTAGGACCACAAAGATCAGTATGCACAAGTTCTAATCGTTCACTTGAAGATTTTTCTTTACTCTTGAATAAAGTTTTGCTTTGTTTACCCAATTGGCATTCTCTACACATGCTATCAGGTTTCACAAGTTTTGGAAGATCTCTTACAGCCTGAGTAGAACTTATCTTGACAATGTTATCAAAATTCACATGACACATTCTCCTATGCCATAACCAACTTTGATCAATCTGAGCAATCAAACAACTCTTACCGGAACTACTTAAATGAAAGATGTTACCTCTAGTCTGAGTACCAGATGCAACTTCAATTCCAGAGCTTTCAAAGATTCTCCATTTTCCATCCTTGAATCAAAGATCATAGCCCTTGTCAACCAACTATCCAACACTGAGAAGATTATGCTTCAGACCTTCCACATATAGAACATCAATTGTGTTATTCTTACTATCAAATGAGATGGATCCTCTGCCACAGATTCTACTAGTGAGTTGTCTCCAAATTTCACAATTCCACCTTCATATTTTTCAAAGCTTACAAACTTACTTTTATCACCAATCATATGATGAGAGTATCCACTATCAATTACCCATTCATCTTTTTCAACAACCTGAGTAGCCAAGGCACTTTCCACATTTGCACAAATAGCAGATTCAGTAGACACTAGATCTTCTTCTTTGATAGCAATGAACACCCAATCATCTTCAGTGGAATCTCTGTGATTAGATTCATCATCTATGACTCCTTCTCTAGCTCCTTGGATATAGTAACATTTATTTTGACCTTTATAGTTGTTAGGGTTTGGTTTTGAAAACCTCTCCAGAGATCTTGAGGCAAAATGACCAATCTTATTACAAGCAAAACATGTGAATGGTAACTTTCCTTCATACTTACCAGATCCTCTTGGCATCCTTTTGGCAATAAGTGCTTCAAGTTCTGTAGTTTCAATTTCATCATCTTCAAGATCCTTCCTTGCCTTTGTAAACCTGTTTGTTCTTCCCGAAGAACTTTCACCTAGATCATATCTTTGTTTTCCATATACACTAGCCTTAAATGTAGATTCAGACTTAGGAAGAGAATCACCAAACTCACTCATTTCGAATGCTCATAGCTTACCAACTAACTTATCCCTTGTAACAGTTGTCATAGTCTTGATTTCTTCAATGGCAACAACTTTATGCTTGTATGCTGCAGGTAAAGATCTGAGTACTTTGGCAACAATCTCTGATTCTTCCAATACTCCACCAACATTCCTGATACTGGTCACAAGTTCATTCACTTTCTGCACATAAGAGGTAATGTTTTCATCTTCACTCATTACCAACCTTTCATATTTGCCCTTTAGGCTTTGTAGCTTGGCACATTTGACATATTTGTCACCTTCATACAGATTTTCCAACTTTTAGATTTCATGGGCAGTTTTCAAATCCAGGACATTTTCCAATTCTATATTAGTCAGGGCACTCAACAAAGCTTCTTTGGCTCAAATATTGGGTTCAGTATCTTTGATTTTGTCTAAAGTTGTAGGGCCATTGTTCAGAATCTTATACACATTCTTAGTTATTGACCAAAAGACATCACCCATGCATTCCAAATGACACTGCATGCATACCTTCCAAAGGGAGTAATTTGTTCCATCAAACCTCAGACTTTCCTTCTTGTAAGTTTACATCTTGGATCTCCTCAAGTGGTCAAGATTCTTTTAGAGGAACCAGATCTGATACCAATTGTTGGAATTAGTCCGGACAACTGAGAGGGGGGGTGAATCAGTTGTCACACAAATTTAATCTTTTTTGCCTTTAATCTTCTTTCACAACTTATAATTGTTGGTAGGTGGCAACTGATTAGGAAAGTACTGTACACTAGGCTGTAAATTTTTTTAGAGCCGACATAAAAAAATCTTATTTTTGTGACTGACATAAGAAAACCCTATTTTGTAACTGACAAAGAGGCTTGATAAAAAGCAGCTAAGGGTTAGGGTTTTGGTGGATATTGTATTGTAGCATTTGCAATGGTATTGAGTTGCAGGGATTACTGATTGTAATCGATTTGATTTACTAGATAATAATATTGGACTCTCTGTTTGGTGGATGTAGCCCAAGTTTGGGTGAACCACATTAAAACTTGTCTCTCCCTGTTATTATTTTTGTGTATTTCCATTCCTTTGTTTAATCTTTATTTGCATTTAATTGATATCTTCTACCGGCTAACCCTAACAAGTGGTATCAGAGCGGGTTGTGTTCGATTATCGTCTGTAGGAAGGTCTCACGGTTGAGTGGGAGCAATGGCGGACGAGAGTAAATTGAAGGTCGATAAATTCAATGGGCAGAACTATCAGTTATGGAAGATGCAGATGGAGGATTACCTCTATCAAAAGGATTTATGGATGCCGTTGGAAGGAGTAGCCAAGAAACTGGCAACAATGTTTGATGAGGATTGGAATCTTTTTGATAGAAAGGCATTGGGAATCATTCGGTTGTGCCTGGCACCATCGGTGGAATTCAATATAACGGAAGTGAAGAAAATAGATGGTCTGATGAAAGCTTTGGCTAAATTGTATGAAAAACCCTCAGCCTCAAATAAGGTATTTCTCATGAAGCATTTGTTTAATTTGAAAATGGTTGAAGGTGGATCTGTGACAGGTCATTTAAATGAATTTAATACGATTGTCAGTCAATTCTGTAAATGTAAAATTTGATGAAGTTAGAGCTCTCTTGTGTTGGTAGGTGGCGATTGATCAGGAAAGTACTGTACACTAGCCATGTATCCTCGCCAGGGTTCGGGGTAGGGCCAGGCCCCGAGTGGGGGTTTGGGGGTGGCAGCCCCCAAGAAGCGGGGGTTTGGGGGCGGTAACCCTCGAGAAATTTTTTTTTAGGGCTGACTTAAAAAATCCTAGGGCTGACTTAAAAAAATCCTATTTTTTATGACCGACATAAGAAAACCCTAATTTTTTGTAACCAATAAAAAGGCTTGATAAAAGGCGGCCAAGGGTTAGGGTTTTGGGCATTGTATTGAAGCATTTGCAGCGGTATTGAGTTGCAGGGATTGCTGATTGTAATCATTTTGATTTACTGGATAATAATATTGGACTCTCTATTTGGTGGATGTAGCCTGAGTTTGGGTGAACCATGTTAAATCTTGTCTCTCGCTGTTATTAATTCTGTGTATTTCTATTTCTCTGTTTAATCTTTATTTGCATTTAATTGATATCTTCTACCGGCTAACCCTAACATCTTGATATTATGTTCATTGCCTGAAAGCTGGGATAGTTTGGTAATGGCAGTTAGTAACTCTATTTCTGGTTCAAATACCCTAAAATTTGATGATGTTGTTGGTGTTATTCTGAGTGAGGAAATTGGTAAGAAAAGCTCAGGTGGATCCACATCAGGTAGTGTTTTGAATGCAGAAAGTAGGGGCAGATCAAATGAGAGAGGAAAAGGTTCTGGAGGTCATGAGAAGTCACGAGGAAAATCAAAGGACAAAAGATCGCAAACTAGAGGATAGAAGGATTGTTGGTACTGTGGGAAACCAGGTCATCTGAAGAAAGATTGTTGGTCTCAAAAAAATAAAGGAGACAAACAAGAAGGCAATAAGGAAGAAAATGTGGTAAGTAATAAATCTGAAGATGATGCTTTGATTCTTTCCCTAGATAATGCTGATGATTTATGGGTTTTAGATTCAGGGGCCTCATTTCATGCTACGCCCCATAGAAATTATTTTCTTGATTATGTCCAAGGGGATTTTAGACTGGTTTATTTGGGAGATAATGAACCCTGTCAGATTATTGGAAAGGAAAGAATCAAGATTAAGTTCTAGAATGAGAATCATTGGCTACTACAAGAGGTAAAGCACGTTCCAAGGCTCAGTAGGAATTTAATTTCAGCAGGGTAGCTAGCTGAACAAGGTTGCATTGTTACATTTACTGATAAAAATTAGAAGGTTTCAAAAGGTGCCTTAGTAGTAGCAAAAGGTGTGAAAGTAGGCACCTTATATCTTTGTATAGGTCATAATGTTCCTTCTACTTTAGCTGTTATAGAGAAAAAATAAACAGGTTTAGGAACAGTTGCAGCAGGTTTGCAGGAAGAGACTAGAAAAGTTGCTGCAGGTTCTGAGACAACACTGTGGCACAACAGACTTGGGCATATGAGTGAAAAAGGTATGAAGTTACTTCATTCTAAGAAAGTTTTACCAGGTATGAAATGTATTGATATGGATTTCTATGAAAGTTGTGTGTATGGTAAACAAAAGAGAGTCAGTTTTCTCAAGGATGGGAAGCAAAAAAAAATGAAAAGTTGGAGCTTGTGCATACAGATGTATGGGGACCAGCTCAGGTATCTTCTCTCGGTGGCTCTCGGTATTATGTTACATTCATAGATGATGCAACTAGGAAGGTATGGATTTATTTCCTTAGGCAGAAATCTGATGTATTTGAAACATTTAAGAAATGGAGAAGCTTGGTTGAGAATGAGATGGGTAAAAGATTAAAATGTCTCAGATCTGATAATGGTGGTGAGTATTGCAACAAAGAATTTGAGGATTATTGTTCCTTTAATGGAATTCGTAGGCAGAAAATGGTTCTAGGGACTCCACAGGAAAATGGAGTGGCTGAATGCATGAATAGCACAATAATGGAGCGTGCAAGGACCATGAGATTGCATGCTGGGCTGCCTTTAAATATGTGGGTAGAGACTGTCAACACTGTTGTATATTTAATTAATAGAGGTCCTTCAGTTCCTTTGGGCTGTGGTATTCCAGAGGAAGCATGGACAGGTAAGAAGGTGAGTTATTCTTTTCTCAAAACCTTCGGATGTGAAGCATTTGCACATGTAGATTCTAAAAATAGAACCAAGCTGGATGCAAAATAAAAAAAGTGTACCTTTGTTGGATATGGCATTGATGAATTTGGTTATAGGATTTGAGATTTTGAAAATCAGAAAATTGTAAGAAGCAGGGATGTTATATTCAATGAGAAAGTATTGTACAAAGATCAATTGCAGCAGCATGAGAAGAAAGAAAAGGATTATGTGGTGCTGGATGATACTCCAAATAGTGATGTTCCAGTGGTTCCTCATGCTCCGCAACAACAACCAAAAATACCACAAACTCCAGTGAATGTTAGACGGTCAACAAGGATAAGCAGACCTCCTGATAGGTTTTCTCCCTCTTTTTATTCTATTTTGTTAACAGATGCTGGTGAACCAGAAGGGTATGATGAAGCTATGCAGGTGGATACACAGGTTTAGTGGGAGCTTGCCATTAAAGAAGAAATGGACTCCTTGCTGAAAAATCAGACTTGGGAATTATGTAAGTTACCTGTAGGTAAAAAGGCAAACAAATGGGTTTACAGGCTGAAAGAGGAAGATGGAGGTAAGAAAAGATTTAAGGCCAGGTTAGTTGTAAAAGGATTTGCACAAAAAAAAGGAATTGATTTTGATGAGATATTTTCTCTGGTTGTCAAGATGACTTCTATTCGTACTGTTTTAAGTATTGTGGCTGCTGAAGATTTACATTTAGAACAGCTAGATGTAAAAACTGCCTTTCTCCATGGTGATTTGGAGGAGGAGATATACATGGAATAGCCCCAAGGATTTGAGGTCAAAGGTAAGGAGAAATAGGTGTGCAAATTGAAGAAGAGTTTGTATGGCCTGAAACAAGCACCTCGACAATGGTATTTGAAATTTGATAGTTTTATGGCTGAGCAAGGCTACAACAAGTGTAATTCTGACCATTATGTTTATTTTAAGAGGTTGGATAATGACAGCTATATTATTTTATGTTTATATGTTGATGACATGCTTATAGCTGGGTCTAACATGGATCACATAAAAGAGTTAAAACAACAGTTAGCACAGTCATTTGATATGAAGGATTTTGGGGCAGCAAAACAAATCCTTGGTATGAAAATTTGTAGAGATAGGATGAACAGAAAATTGACACTATCTCAGGCTGCTTATGTTGAAAAGGTGTTGCAGAGATTCCACATGGAGAATGCAAAAGCTGTCAGCACACCTTTGCCTAGTCATTTGAAATTGACTAAGGAGATGTGTCCTAAGACACAAGAGGAGGAAGAAAAAATGTCTAAGATACCATATGCTTCAGCTGTAGGAAGTTTAATGTATGCCATGGTATGCACGAGACCGGATATTGCACATACTGTAGGAGTCGTCAGCAGGTATATGAGTCATCCCGGATTGGAGCATTGGAATGCGGTAAAATGGATTCTCAGATATTTGAGAGGTACATCCAATAAATACTTATGTTTTGGGGGCTCTAATACTGATTTAGCAGGTTGTAGACTCAGATTTGGCAGGGGATATTGATACCAGGTGGAGTACTACAGGTTATGTCTTTACTATAGGTGGAACAACGGTGAGTTAGATTTCCAGGTTGCAAAAAGTGGTTGCTTTATCCACCATACAGGTAGAATATGTAGCTACAACAGAGGCAAGCAAGGAGATGATATGCCTGCAATCTTTCATGAAATAATTAGGAAAACCATAGGTTAACAGTTACTTGTTTACGGATAGCCAGAGTGCCATACATCTTGCAAAGAATTCTGCCTTGCATTTAAAGACCAAACACATACAGTTGAGGTATCACTTTATTCGATTGGTGTTGGATAATGGATAGTTAAGGATGGAAAAGATACATACAGATGAAAATCCAGCGGATATGTTTACAAAGGTAGTGACAAGGGAGAAGCTGAGCTGCTCTTCAGCTTCGGTTGGTCTTCTAGACTGAAAACAATAAAAATAGAACAAGAGTCCAGGGTGCTTATTTCCAGTGGGAGATGCACGCGCAGTGGTGTCATCTAGGATCAATCTCCAAGTGGAAGAGTGTTTGGTGTGGAGCCCGATCAGTCTCCAAGTAGGAGATTGTTGGTAGGTGGCGACTAATCAGAAAAGTACTGTACACTCGGCTGTAAATTTTTTAGAGCCGACATAAAAAAATCCTATTTTTGTGACTGACATAAGAAAACCCTATTTTTGTAACTGACAAAAAGGCTTGATAAAAAGCGGGTAAGGGTTAGGGTTTTGGTGGATATTGTATTGTAGCATTTGCAGTGGTATTGAGTTGTAGGGATTGCTGATTGTAATCGATTTGATTTACTGGATAATAATATTGGACTCTCTATTAGGTGGATGTAGCCCGAGTTTGGGTGAACCATGTTAAAACTTGTCTCTCGTTGTTATTATTTTTGTGTATTTCCATTCCTTTGTTTAATCTTTATTTGCATTTAATTGATATCTTCTGCCGGCTAACCCTAACAATAATCAGATTAATGATATAAATATTAAAGTATGAATCAACAATACATGAGCAGAAACGAATTGAACACACATAACACCAAAATTTTTACATGGAAACCTGGATAAGGGAAAACCAAGGTGGGGGTTAACCCACAAGATTCATACCTTGTTAAAAGTACTTGAAAGAAAATGGGAAGGCACTTGCCTTCAGGCACACTACCCAGAGCTCATTGCTCAAAGAGGCTCACTGCCTATAGAATTTATGTTTAACACAAAAGGAATTTAACTAATAAATAGCATCTTTTTCATGCCTGGTTCAGTCTCATTGAATGCTCACAAAAATTCTGCTCTGCCCCCCAAACTCTTCTTTACTAACTCTTCATTCTATATTGCTCTTGTTCTTCTGCTCCTCTTCTCTACTTTGCTTCTGATCCTTTCTTTGGATTTTATTATTTTCGCACAAGGATGATTTTCCACTACTCAACTACACTCCTTTATATGCTTCATCAACCTTAGAATAAACAGCAAGGTCGGCACTCCAAACATTTGACATAATGCGAATCACAAAGCTGTTGGCCAAACATGACTGGGACTCAAATCTTCCTTGATCAACACACCATGCTCCATAGAATTGTTCTTAGATCATCTGCAACACGCTTGAATCATCCGATCGACCAGGACTAGGAAGAACAGCAACAGCAAGGAAGAATTCTTCAACAATGAGCTCAATCTTCAATGCAGACCTCCAACACAGCAGGCACACGATCTAGAGACTTCCACAAGCACATTGAATTCAACAATAACATCCACACTACTCCAAATTATCAGAATCACTTGCATCTTCATCTAGTACCTCAAGAACACTGTCTGTCATGATTGTCACACTAGAAAGATTGCTTGCGGACCTCCAAACCATGAACCACTTGAGTTGAGGATACACACTGACTTCCAAAACATACCTCTAAATCTATAGATCATCATTTTACATTTCTAGAATAATCTGGACCACTTTCCTGTCACTCTGTCTCTTCTGAATACTACAAAATTGGTTCTACTCAGATGGCCATACCTTTTTCAAATCTTCGTGCGGACCTCTCAAATCTTAACTGGAGCTTCTTCAGACAATCCTCTATACAGCCATATGGTCTGCATACATTGATCTTCATTTTCTCAATATTCTCAACATTCCAGTCTTCTCAATCAGGTGACAAAATATGATACAGTTGACATTAATGACAACAAGGATATGTTGACATCAATGACAACACATCATAGGCACATATTTGGTTCAATTCTAACTAATGAAATGTAGATTGTCTCACAATAGGATGTGGCAAAGATATATATCAATAAAGTTTTCTAGATAAAATATTCATCTTTTTCAATGACTACTTGTTTAGATCTAAACATTTGAAAAATAGTTATAGGTTCAATTCCCAAAAAGAGGAAAAGCCATCTCTAATAATCCACATTCGACATCCTAGCCCAAAAGTAACCCAAAACACTCATAGCTAAAAATCTATTTTCTTTTCACAATAAATAAATAACAACCCATATTCGCCTATAAACCATCTCTAATTCCCTTTCCAAAGCATCAATAAAAAACACACACATTTCAAGCAAAAATTGATCATTTGGTCACACAAATTGCATTTATAAGGCTATTAAATTGATTTTATTTCCAAGTCCATATTTCACTCAAAAGTTCATAACATGATAAGTATTCTAAGTCATTCTACAATATTACTGTCACAAATATGATAGGAACTATTTCATTCAATATACACAATGTAATAAGTTTTCTAAATCATTCAACAACCTTACTGTCACAACTATGACATGAAGTTTAAAATAAAAGCAACTGAATTCACAATAGGTTATTGTCACACTAATGACAGTAACTAATTAGATTTGAAATGACAATACAAGACTGTGACAGGAACCTATAAGCTTGTGACAGGAACCTATAAGCCTATGATAGGAAGTTATAATAGATCTAGAACTGGTGGTCATGCTAATATGTATAGGTCTAATCCACATGAACACACAGAGATCACAAAATGGCTATTAATTGACCAAGGTTTGAAGAGAAAGCCGACCCATGCTAGGTAACTAGACGGCCAAGGAAAGAGGTCTCTCAAGACAACATCAATCTGAAAAGTGATAATTGACCCACGCCATATGAAAGGATAAAATAAAAGTAGGTGATATCTAATTTAAACAAGTCAATTTAGAGGAATCTCAGTGGTGTTTTAGTATGGCAGAGACAAATCAATAACATCCAACAGAGAACATGAACATGCCGCTCAACTTCTTAATTCGCTTGGTAGAGTTAAAATGAGTAGGTATAGAAATTTGGCGACGGTGGTCTTTAGCATCCATGTAGGATAAAACGCAGGCCTGGGTATACACTTCATAGCTATGTTTTGGGCTAAAAAAGAGCAAGTCAATTCAATATTTAACAAAGGGATAAATAGCATTAACAAAGGTGATAGGAACCAGCATCGGGAACATGTCAATACGAAATGTGAGAAGGTTGACCCAGATCAAAATGTAGACCAAAAAAAAGAAATTTTTATTGGCCAAAATACTAGTGTTCTAACAGTCATAAACAACCATTATTTATTACAAACATAATAAGGAAAATACCCAGGTTTTTGAGCTGAACAAGACGGTCGATTCTCCTTTGTCATTGACCACTTTTGCCTTTCTGATTGCCACCCTTCATTGCTTCCTGTCACTCCAATTAAATCTTTTCCTGTCGTTCCTTTTCTCAGAAAAATAATAATCGCCCCGAGTATCTTTTCTTCTTCCTTTCTCTTTTTTTTTTCCTTTTTTCTCTCCAAATCTTGGCATCCCATTTTTAGGTTTTTGATTACTTTTTAATAATTGAAGTTCCTCACCCGTTTGCATGTGATTTTGTTTTAAAAGGATCACAAATTTCTTTTTAAAATAGAATAAAATATCTTAATTATATTTCTATCATTTGCATGACAGTAACTATATATATTTCTGTCATTTGCATGATAGTAATTCTCTTAATTAGATTCTAAATATAATATTAATATTATTAATATAATTTATCTATTTTTAATAAAACATAATTACTTAAATCAACTCAAGAAGTTATAATAATAATATTAATATATATCTATATAATTGTTTTAAGTTTGAAAATAGATATTATTTTTCAAACAATAATGGGAAAACACTTATCTATTATTTATTATTAAATAAAATAAAATACACCTTTTTAAATATAAATCAAAAGAACTTTAATATTTATAATTAAATCATGCATTCAAAAAGGGATTTTTGTAGCAATTAAAACTAATTGTTTTTCTAAGTATTAAACATAAATCACATTCATTATCCATACAAAAATGCATATTTAAAGCCATAAAATGCAATATGATATGCGACTATGTGAGTGTGTGAGTGCATCAGGCTTATCCATCCCAAACAGTTCTTGCGAAGTAGTTAGAACATCTCTACCTCAACCATGTTCTCGTCTTCAACAAGTACCTGCATTCATTCGCACTCAACTCTACGTCAATAGGTTAGTTCCCCAAAACATAGCCGAAGCAAAATATTATAATCACATTGATAATACTTTAATATTAAATCAACTTTCCAATTCATGCAAGTATAACATCACGATAATTACCTTCACACACGTGGAACTTACTCAAAGTAAAAACAATCAGAGTAAAATGTTCACTAATCTACAATAATAATATAGTCCATAAAATGAGATGTGACATTCTTCCCCACTAGGAAGAAACATCATCTTGATGTCTTATTACACAAACTAAAAATAATAATGTATCAATCTACCACCAACAATGTATCCAAAGTATCATAAAACAATAACAGTAACTCAAAGTATCACAATCCATGCATGAATAAGAAATCTATGCTATATCCTCAAATGAGGAAAAGATCTATCAATCTCCTCTCTATCCTCCCATGTGGCACTGTCTTTTGAATATTGGTCCCACTGGACCTTATATTGCACTGCATCCCTGCTACAACTTAATGTTGCGCCTCTCCAAAATTCAATTGGGCTCCACCAGCACCACTCCTGGATCTTGAACCTATAAAGCATGCCAATCAAGAATGTGCAAGACATCACTTCCAAGACATCAAACGGTCCTACAAATCGAGGAGCAAGTTTGGATGCTTTGCCAAACAAAACTAAACTCTTCCAAGGTTTGACCCTTAGGAAGATTTTGTCACCAATTGAGAACTGTCTAGGCATCCTATTTCTATCTGCATAACTCTTTTGACGATTTGAAGCTTGCTTCAATTTCTGTTTGATCAATCTCATCTGATCATCCATTTCCTTGAACATATAAGGACCAATAACCATCCTGTCCTCCACCCTATCCCAATTGATAGGTGTTTGACACCTATGCCCATAAAGAGCTTCAAAAGGTTCCATTCCCAAAGATGCATGGTATGAATTGTTGTATGCGAACTCTACCAATGGAAGATACTCCTCCCATTTATACTACTAATCCATACAATACATTCTGAGAAGGTCTTCTACAACCTAATTGACTCTTTCCATCTGACCATCTATTTGAGGATGATATGCCGAACTGAAATTCAAATTTGTACCCAAAGTTGCATTAAGAGTTGTCCAAAATCTAGATGTCATGCGAGTGTCTCAATATGAAATGATCGTCTTAGGCACTCCATGCAATCGAAAAATCTCCTGAACAAACTTCTTAGCTAAAACCAAAGAACCATCTGAAAGATTCCCTGGAGTGAAATGTGCTACCTTTGTCAACTTTTCCACAACCACTAAGATGACATCATGTCAATTCTTAGACATGGGCAACCCCTAAATAAAATCCATACTTATTACTTGCCACTTATGCTTAGGAACACTATGCGAATACAACAATCCTGCTAGATGCACATGCTCAGCTTTGACTCATTGGCATTCCAAACATCGAGCCACAAATTCTATCACATCCCTCTTAAGTCTAGGCCAAAAGTATACTTGGGTCTCAAACCTTCGACCATTTTGGTCACTCCAGGGTGCCCCAAATATGGTGGGTTGTGGATCTCCTCAAGAACTAACTTCCTCAACTCTCTTGCGTTAGGAATATACATCCTTCCCTGATATCTCAAAAGTCCATTTGACTCAATTACATAACCATCAAACATGTGATCTAAGGGGTCTACTTCCAAAGCTTTATTTACTCTTTCATAATGCTCATCCCCTTGAAGATTCTGAATCACTTTCTGCTTCAAATTAGATCTCGTTGTAACCATCTTCTACTAAGAGCATCTACTACTCTATTCTCCTTTCCTTTTATATACTCAATTCCATAGTCATACTCACTTAGGAATTCTAACCATCTTCTCTATCGTACATTAAGGTTAGGTTGAGTAAATATATACTTGAGCCCTAAATGATTCATCTTTAACTCAAAGGGCTTACCTAGAAGCTAATGCCTCCACATCTGAAGTGCATAAACTATGGCGACTAACTCAAGATCATGCAACACATAGTTTAACTCATATTGCTTTAACTTTCTTGACTCATATGCAACCATTTTCTCATTTTGCATCAACACTCCTACTCCTTCTCCTGAAGCATCAATTATAATTGTAAAGTGACCATTAGGATCTGGTATGGTCAAGATAGGAGAATTTGTGAGCTTTTCCTTTAGCACTTGGAAAGATTGCTCACACCTTTATGTTGATTCAAACTTCTTCCCTTTCTTTTGTAGCAAGGTAATCAGTGCTGCTATAGTTGAGAAACCTTCCACAAACTTTCTATAATAACCTACAAGTCCCATAAAACTTCTAACTTCTATTACACTCTGAGGTGCAAGCCATTCCATTATCGCTTTTATCTTCTCAAGATCAACTGCAATTCCTTCTACCGGGATCACATGATCTAGATAGTGCCCTTTATCTTGAAAGAATGTACACTTAGATAGTTTACCATAAAGCTTCCGCTCTCTCAAGCGCTATAAGACTATCCTCAAATGCCTTTCGTGCTCTTCCATTGATTTAGAGTATATCAATATGGCATCAAGGAAGATCAACACAAAATCATCTAAACAATCATTGAAAATGCTATTTGTCAAATTCATGAAGGCTGCCCAGTGCATTAGTCAACCCAAATGGTACCACTGTGAACTCGTAGTGACCATATTGAGTCCTAAAAGATGTTTTAGAGATGTCCTCATCCTTAATCCACAATTGGTAATAGCCAGATCTAAGGTCTATCTTCGAGAACACCGTAGTTCCTTTCATATGATCAAAGAGCTCATCTATTCTTGGGAGTGGGTACTTATTCTTTATAGTAGCTTTGTTAAAAATCCTATAATTAATGCATAACCTCAAAGTCCCATCCTTCTTCTTTACAAAGATAACTGGTACACCCCAGTGTGACACACTAGGTCTAATGAACCCTTGATTTAGCAACTCCTGCAATTGTGCTTTAAGCTCATACAATTCTGTAGTAGTTATCCTGTAGGGTGCCTAAGATTGAGGCTTAGTACCTGGTAGCAAATCAGTTGAGAAGTCAAATTCTCTCTTCGGTGATAACTCTGTCAACTCCATAAGGAATACATCTCTAAAATCTCTAAGGATTAGGTCGTCATTGAATGCTAGTTCTTCATTGTCAAGGTCCTTTACTTGGATGACATAAATGGCACACCCTTTCCTCTTGGATTTCTTCAATTGCATAGCTAAGATTAGTCTAAGCTCTAAAGGTCTCTTATATCCATTTATTTCCACCTGATTCCCTAGGTCATCCAAACATCTAACAACTTTGTCTTCATAGTTTACTAGAGACTTATGTTCAGCTAACCAGTTGATTCTTAGAATTACATCATAAGCCCCTAAAGGTGCTACATACAGATTAACATGCGTCTGAAAACTCAGAATCTCTAACTCATTGCATGCTAGACATGAGTCTACTCTCTTTTCTTCTCTATTACCATATTGTACCATCCAAGAGTTTTCCATATGCCCAGGTCTAATAGATAACTTAGATACTACTTTAGGATCTACAAAAAATTTTGTGGCACTAGTATCAATCAAAATAGAAACATGTAGTCCATAGAGCTTATCTTGAAACTGAATAGGTACTGCCTGAAAGTCAGCTTGCCGATTGTCCACTACAACATGTATCTAATGTTGAGGCACTCCTTGTTGATTTCTATTTCCTCTTCCTGCTGATCTCTATGGACATGAGTTAGCATATTGCTTTCCTCCAAAAACATAGCATCCACCCTTAGGTGCTTTCGGTCCTTCAGTCCTTTCCCGTTGGTTGTTGTTTCAGTTGTTATAACTACCTCTTTTGTTTCCTCCCTGTTGGTTTCCACCATTTCCATCCTGAGAGCTATTACCTCTCTTCAAATTCCTGATTTGCTGATTGCTATTACCTTGATTGTTATTCTAATTATAATTCTATTGATTATTCTAAGGTCTCTTATTAGCAAACTTTGCATCTTTCTACTTACAGTAATTGGCTACTTGCTGTATCTTTTTCTCTTGTTTAATTGCTTTCTCAAAAATTGCATCCATAGTTAGTGGATTGTGAATGTCTACCTCTACTCCAATCTGGGGCCTTAAGCCTAATATAAACTTCCTGATTTAGAATCTCTCATTTGTTTGGTACTGTGGAACATACTTAAGTAGATGCAAAAACCTTTCCCAATACTGGTTTATAGACATTCCTCCTTGTACCAAATTCTAAAATTCTGTCATCTTCTTTTCGAAGAAGAGCTATGGTAACCATCTTTTCTTGAAAAGTTGCAAGAAAATTTCCTGTTAGTTCATCAGGTAACAATTTCTTATCTGCCTTCTCATTATCCCACCATGTTGTTGCTTCACTAGTCAACTGATATGATCCCCACATTGCCTTCATATGATCAAAAAGATTTTGGAACTCAAAGTATTTCTCCATTTCTATGATCCACACTTCAGCTCCATCCCCAATTGTCTTCCCATCAAATTTAGGTGGTGAGACCTTCATGTGGTCTTTTCCCAACTCCTCTGCAATCCTTACTCAATTGTTAGCATTCTCTCCAACCTCAGGAACTTGGACTTCTATCCTCAAGTTCTCATTTTGTGCCTCAGCCCTTGGGTTTTCATTCTAATTCTGCTCACTATTATTCCCTTTGATCTCCTACTCAAGAGCATTCATTCTCATATCTTGTTGGGTCAAGAGAGCAAGAATATAGTCCAATCTTCCGTCTTGATCATTATTAGCATCTCCATGATTCCCTGCATTTTGACCAATACTTGCACCTCCACGGTTTCTTCTATTTTGACCACTTCCTAATCCTCAACTACGATCAATATTTCTAGTATTCATGATGAATAATCGTCATCAAGTTCACAACTTAGCATAATAGTCCCAAAAATAATCCCTATCGTTAAACCTAGAGCTCTGATATCAAATGTAAAGTACTCAAACCATCACAAAATTTACACGAAGTAAGTAATCCACATAATTACAACATCTCAAGTAAAAGTTAAATCTCATAAATATGATTCAATAAAAGTCATTAAATCTTTCAAAATCACATGCTCAATCCAGGTGATAGCACTATAAAATAATATACAAAGTCCATTGGCTTTCATGCCATAATTCATCCAATTTACAAGTTACAATAAATATGTACAAGTATAATAGATCAAACAAACTCTCTAGTCGCCATGAACCCACATGGTTCTCCTATGAGCTGAGAGACATGAACATGGCTCATGCACTTTTCCACCCTACCATGAAGCAATTACACTTCCTTGGATCCCTTCATGACATGAAGGAAACCTAGCTCTGCACGAAATGTCCAGCTACCTGGAAACAACTGGTAGGAGAGAACACCCGATGCAACCTAATGTCTAATGTGCAATTCTAAATAATAAAATGTAGATTGTCTCACAACAGGATGTGGTAGAGATATACATCAATAAAGTTTGCTAGACAAAATAGTCATCTTTTTCAATGACTGCTCATTTAGATCTAAACATTTGAAAAATAGTTATAGGTTCAATTCTTGAAAAGAGGAAAAACCATCTTTGATGATCCATATTCGACATCCTGGCCCAAAAGTAACCCAAAACACTCATAGCTAAAAATCTACTTTCTTTTCACAATAAATAAATAACAACCCATATTTACCTATAAACCATCTCTAATTCCCTTTCCAAAGCATCAATCATAAAAACACACATTTCAAGCAAAAATTCATCATTTAGGAACACAAATTGCATGTATAAGGCTAGTAAATTGATTTTATTTCCAAGTCCATATTTCACTCAAAAGTTCATAATATGATAAGTATTCTAAGTCATTCTACAATATTACTGTCACAACTATGATAGGAACTATTTCATTCAACATACACAATGTAATAAGTTTCCTAAATCATTCAACAACCTTAAGTTCTATCACAACTATGACAAGAAGTTTAAAATAAAAACAACTAAACTCACAATAGGTTACTATCACACTAACGACAATAACTAAATAGATCTGAAACGATAATACAAGACTGTGATAGGAACCTATAATCCTGTGACAGGAAGTTATAACAAATCTAGAACTGGTGGTCAGGCTAATATGTACAAGTCTAATGTACACGAACACACATAGATCACAAAATGACTATTAATCGACCAAGGTTTGAAGAGTAAGCTGACCCATGCCAGGTAACTAGATGACTAAGGAAAGAGGTCTCTTAGGCCGACGTCAATCTGAAAAGTGATAATCGACCCATGCCATACCAAAGGATAAAATAAAAGTAGGCAATATCTGATTTAAATAGGTCGATTTAGAGGAATCTCAGATGTGTTTCAATATGGTAGAGACAAATCAATAACATCCGATAGAGAACAGGAACAAGCCACTCAACTTCTTAATTCTGTTGGCAGAGTTAAAATGAGTAGGTATAGAAATTTGGTGACGGTGGTCTTTAGCATCCATGTAGGATAAAACATAGGCCTGGGTATACACTTTAGTGGCCAAAAGATAGCTACTTTTCAGGCTAAAGAAGAACATGTTGATTCAAGATTTAATAGAGGGATAAACAACATTAATAGAGGTGACAAGAACCAGCATCAGGAACAAGTCAATGTGAAACATGAGAAGGCCGACCCAGATCAAAATGCAAACCAAAAAAAAAACTTTTTACTGGCCAAAATACTATGGTTCTAATAGTCATAAACAACCATTATTTATTACAAACATAACAAGGAAAATACCTAATTTTCTGAGCTGAACAAGACGGTCGATTATGCCTTCGTCGCTGACCACTTTTGCCTTTCCGATCACTACCCTTCGCTACTTCCTATTGCTCTAAGTAAATCTTTTCTTGTCGTTCCTTTTCTTAGAAAAATAATAATTGCCCCCAATATCTTTTTTCCGTCCTTTCTGCTTTTTTTCCTTTTTGCTCTCCAAATCTTGGCATCCCATTTTTAGGTTTTCAACTACTTTTTAATAACTAAAGTTCCTCACCCATTTGCATGCGATTTTCTTTTAAAAGGCTCACAAATTTCTTTTTAAAATGGAATAAGATATCTTAATTATACTTCTGTCATTTGCATGACAGTAACTATATATATTTCTGTCATTTGTATGATAGTAATTCTCTTAATTAGATTCTAAATATAATATTAATATTATTAATATAATTTATCTATTTTTAATAAAACACAATTACTTAAAGCAGCTCAAGAAGTAATAATAATAATAATAATATATCTATACAATTGTTTAAAGTCTGAAAATAGATATTGTTTTTCAAACAATAATAGGAAAACACTTATCCATTATTTATTAATAAATTAAATAAAATACACTTTTTTAAATATAAATCAAAAGAACTTTAATATTTATAATTAAATCATGCATTCGAAAAGGGCTTTTTGTAGCAATTAAAACTAATTATTTTTCTAAGTATTAAACATAAATCACATTCATTATCCATACAACAATGCATATTTAAAGCCATAAAATGAAATATGATATGAGACTATGTGAGTGTGTTAGTGCATCAAGGTTATCCATCCCAAACAGTTCTTGCCAAGTGGCTGGAACATGCATCTCTACCTCAACCATGTTCTCGTCTTTGATGAATACCTGCATTCATTTGCACTCAACTCGACGTCAATAAGTTAGTTCCCCAAAACATAGTCGAAGCAAAATATTATAATCACATCAATAATACTTTAATATTAAATCAACTTTCCAATTCACGCAAGTATAAAATCACGATAATTACCTTCACACACGTGGAACTTACTCAAAGTAAAAACAATCATAGTAAAATGTTCACTAATCTAGAATAATAATATAGTCCATAAAATGAGATGTGACATGAAATGATGGTCCTTAGGGACAAGTGACTTGGTTGTTTGTGTTAGTTTGTTTCTAACATAATAATAGGTTGATACAGGGTAGTAAAGGTGTTGTTTGGATAGGACACAAAGCTCTAGGAATTAATTGGATGGTTATGTATGCAAATGGATAGTTTTCTAGAACTAACTATTCAATGAGAAGAGCAGGGAATAAGATGAGCCTCTCTCAATATCTCCCTCATTAGATCAGGTTGCAAGCCAAGAGACATGAAATTAAATCAATATTGTTTGTTGGGTGGTTGAAAGTGTTGTTCTACTTGTTTGAACATTTTGATGCAATAAGTGAGTTTGTTTATGAATGTTGATCTTCTTGTTAAGTAGTTTGAGAAACATGAGTTTTGTTTTTGGTGTTTAATATTGTTTTGTTCTTTTGCATCTTAAATGAAAGAAATATTTAATCTTGTTAAAAGAACTAACCCAATTAAAAGGTTTTAGTGCAACTAAGTGAGATCAAGGATAAGTTTTGCTTGATTGTTTACAAATAAATGAATGAACTAGTTAAATAATTTAATTAACAATTAATTAAATTACAAAATTAATTAGATTGGGTGATCCCATAATAGTGTGTCCCACTTTTTGGCCTAAGTGGGACATTGAAATGAACATTTTAAACCAAAATTTTGACTTTTTTTTGTCATTTATCACAAACAAATTATTAAGAATTTGAAGATGATGTGAACTAGTGTTATTTTAGATTTTGTGTGTAGATTCTAAATATATTTTTAATAAAAATTTTAAAAATAATTTGTGTTATTTTCTAAGCATTTTTATAACCTTTTTTTTAACTCTTTATAGTATTTTTAATGAGTGACATTTATTCCACAATGCATAACTTTGATTAGAAATAAGATAAAATTATAATTTTTTAAAAACATAGATAGTAACACTGATATCTAGTGCATGCATATCTTTTCATAATTGTTTGCTGCATAATTTATTTATTATCATTTTTTAATTTCCATTAATTGTAATTTAGAATGATTTTATTCCATAAAGCATAACTTTTTTGTATTTATCAAAATAAATTTTTTAATTGAAACAAGGACATTGATATTAAGTGTGTAGATATTTTAAATTAGATTTTTTTTTTTGCTTTTTAAAAAATTTCCACATGCGTTGAACAAAGGCCCTTGTGTTTGGTAAAAAAACCTATGTTCACTAAAAATTAGAAAAAAATATCACAATTAAATATAGTATATTACAAATTATAATTTTTAGAAAGCTTACTCTGAGGCCTACAATATTGAAATTTTTTATTCATGGTGTCTCCATTTGATGGTCCAACCCCTACTTTGAAACATAAATTTTCTTTAAAAACTCTGAGCGACATTAGGATGACATCAAAGGGACCTTCTTTTGAAAATCCCTTTCATAGAGCATTTTGAACATGAAACATTTAAAAATAAAAAAGGCCTTCATTTGAAGGTCGATAGAATGCCCACTCTTGTGTATGCTTTGTGTGCTTTTTGATTTACATGATATATATTGTATTGACTATTTCATTAGCGTATTATATGATTCATGTGTTATGAGCCGTTGCACTAAACTTGGCAATGAGGTTTTTTGTGCCATCGAGGGTTCTAAGGGTGTATTTTGGATGCATTTGTGAAGATGTTTTGTATGACCATCAAGATATTTTTGATGATGTTTTCTATTGGCATTGGATTCTGAATACTCATTATGGGATGCATATGTTGTGCTTATGTACGTTAGATCATTACAATGTTTTAGCTTCACTATTTTCATTATATTTGTTATAGTTGTGATTATTATATTTGTTCATCATTATGGATTATGGTTGATTATGCATCTTGTTCTTGAATCATGCTAGTCTTAGATGATTTACAGTTAGATGTGATAATTTGATATTATGTTACGATTTATACCATGTTGGGGGGATTATGTTGCTTCAACTATTATTATGTGGAAAAGATACGCCTAATGTTTAACATGAGTGTACAAGAAATTTATAGCTATTAGACCAATGGTTGACATGTGGAGAATGTTGACATGGATTATGCTTAGCCATCTCACCCTACTTAGTCCTTGTGATGTTGAGACCTATGAAACCATATCCGAATTGACTACGATTCTAGATCCCCTTGTGTTAGATCTATGAATGTGTCTTCTTGGGTGGTTTTATTTATCATTTATGCTATTTCTTGATATGTGCAAAATATTTTTAATTAGTCTTTCAAATGAGATATTTGTCTTAGTGAAATAATTTCTAGTTAAAACGTAATTGAATTTCCTCGCTGTTGGAAAATATCATTTAGAATGTGTAGTGTCAAAAATTGTTACCACTTACAATTTCACACTAGGTTTAGCACTCCTTTTAGTGTGTATGTGTATCTCCATTCATGAAGTGCTTGTTTTAGGACCTGAATAAGAAATAATGGTAAATTCCTTAATTGTTGAGATCTTGGGAGTAGATTTAGATAGGACTAGAGTGCCCAACGCCTCCAGGTCCAACCTTTTTGCCTTGAATAAAGTTTGGAATTGTAGTGTCAACCTTGTTATTGGTGGAACCCCCCATAATTTCCTTTCTCTTTGGCCTAAAACCAATGCAATTGGCTAAATTTGAGTGTAAAAAAGATTAAACCTTGAACCCCTAGCCTTTACCCTTATCCTATGTTATAATTTTGAGTTGACTTGTAATAGGCGGTCATCCTAGACTTAATTCATAACTTTATGTCTTAGCTCTCATCTGAAATTGGCCCTTTGAGCCTAGTCATTGGCTTCCCCAGTGCATGCAAATATTTCCTAAGTCTGAGTCTAAAGTCCCTGAAGACAAATCGATGGTTGTCGCGACATCGTGGACTCTAGATTTGTCAGAGCCACGTTGATGTGCTGACCATTGATTTCAAGCTGGTGGGCCCAAAGTCCTATCTGTCGAGTCACTCATTACGTGCTCACTTCTCATTGGATCACATGAGTGCGTAATAGAAATATACCAAAGAATATGCCTTGCACTTCTGCGACGGAGTGACAAGTGTCAAGTGGGTCTCGGTCGAGTCTAGTAAGCTGAAGCTAGCACCTAACACATGAGCATAAGGGGGGTCGTGTGGGTCCCTTTTGGGCCTATGCTACTGTGATAAGATGACAAGTGGCATGGTTGTAATTCCTTTTACTAAGAGGGCCTTCTTTGTTGGCACTTCTTGATTGACCAATGACTTTGCAATGCTCCCAGTCGACTTTCTTGTATTTTTAGCCACCGATCTTATTATGATGTGTCTCAAATTGATGATCCAAGTTTGAATTCTAAATTTTGTTTGTAAAGTAGTCTGGCCAAGTATGATGGCATAAACAACAAAATAGCTACAGTGCATCAAGCTTTGCCTAGTTTTTGAGATTGTTAGTTATGCTCTGGTGTTAGCTCAAGCTTGCACAATTGGAGGGCATTGTTTGAGTATAGAGGACAGGCAGTATGCTTCTCCAATAGATCTAGATCTTCAGTTGAACTTTGGTAAATAGGCCAGACATTTGTTGTCTACACAAGAGGTGTTTGTAGTCAGGTTTTAGTAAATTACCACTAGTTAGCACCTCCATTTCCTACTTTGGAGGTTGCGACGTGATCGTCAAATCTTTCCATATATGGATTCAAGCGTATGAAGCCTACGAGTGCCTAGAATGGAATTATGGAGATTGTTGGAAAGTGGAAAGTGGAAAGTGCTTGGGCAAAGGGCCTCCTTCCATCTTTGCTATAAGTAGAAGTGTTTTCATGGACTATCTACATTGATTTTCACCATGGATACTGTGTAGAATATTTCCTTTTATGCCTTAATAACTTTTGCTTCCCAAAGCAGTATGTCCCTATTCTCCTAGTTTAGGTTTGCTCATTCCAAATTAAAGAAGGGATGAATGCTGACTAGGGGATGTGAGGATTTGGTAAGAATGGGAATCTTTGACATCAACAGCCTTGCTGCTTCCTTAGAACCATTGCTCACTATTTTCATTCTAGTGAGAAAGGGTGTAGGTTATCCAGAGACTCTAATTAAATCTGGTTTCTTGGCTAAAGCAGACAAACTTGATGAAATTTTAAAAACCCTGGTCAAATTAGGGACCCATACGCTTAGGTAGAGAGGCATCATTTTGCTCTCTCCCCTTTCCTCTATTGGATGGCACTCATCAAAGACACAGATGCCACAAAGGAAGGATATCATGTTCAGGTGGCCTAATTGGAGATGAAGAATGAGGACACTATTAATAGAGTCAAAGAAGTAAGCACTTGAATGTAGGAGACATCTACAGGATCTCCCTCGCAAAGGTAGTCTTGATTGCCTTCTAGTTCAACTATTGGTAGCTACCTCAACTGTTCCAGGAGCCCTAACATTCAATGTCTAGAGATTGAAAGATGGGGAGTCATGTTGATGACCTGGCAGCTTATGCTCTGAGTCTAAATTTGAAACAAAAGGGGGGCATTTTTGTCGAACTACTGAGGAATTTTAGACCTATCAGAATATTATTGTAAACTAGAATATTGTTGTAAACCTTTTTAAGGAGTAGTATCAATCTTAGTTCATGTCACGGACCATATTGATTGTAAAAAATGTGTTACCTATAGGATCCAATTAGCTGAAGGATACAAATCCCCAAGTCACAAATATTAAATGAAAAGTGAAAATGTAATTAAAAACTTTGTAATGGGGAAGTCCTAGTCGACATAATATGTCTCTTTATATAAGGATTGAAAAGTTGTAGTTAGGGTGTCTACTTTTGGGCTTTGGATACAAGATATCCACATCTTTTGGGGATTAGTTTTTGATAGAGTAGGTTCATTTTGTCAAAACTACATAGCAGAATGTTGCCTATAGATGAATAAATTTCTGTATGACATTTTCAATTCAAATTGCAATATATGAACAACACTACATGTGTGTGCTTCTTGCAATTGTCTCCTTGAATGTGTGCATTTCTTTTGTGAATGAAGGAATCAAGGATTTTAGATTTCATCTATGCACACTTGCTATATTGAATATCTTATTTACTACTTCTGATCAAGGAATGGATTAAATATGCTTTGAGTAAGATATAGGGAGTGATGTGTTACATTAGAGATTGTTGAAAAAGAGTTGCAAGAAATACTCTTTCTTGTTTGTGTCATTGTAAGGTAGTGATACAAACATACACTCTAAATTTGAAGCTTTGATGTCAAAAGGGAACATCTGTATTAAAGTATTTTGACTCTGTTTCCTTGATAAAGCACTGATCTGGGAAATTATTTGCTCAAAGATCTAGAAAGAACACAAAACTTCAAAGATAAAATCATTCAAACCATTTTCATTTTGTTTTTCTTTAGTTTAGGAGGGTTTAGTATATGTTCTCAAAGACAACAATGTGGAAATCTCCAAGAACTTTGTTAGTTTTAGGATAATTTTACAAATCTTGGTGTAAATCTATGAGAACATTTCTACTTGATATAATGAAAGACAAATCTATTGATGTTAAAATAAGGGATACCCCCTAGGTTTGGAAGATCCTAAAGTGCAGGGGGGATAGATGCAAACAATCTCCCACTCCATTGGCCAAGTCTCCCATTGAATTTGAGCATAAGAATTGGCAAATCTTTAGAGTTTGATGTGTACAAATTTGGGAACCAATGTAATTGGTGACTCTGCTGGGGAAAGGCTTAGTTATCCATTTGAAATGAGTCAAGACATTATCATGATATGATCATTAGGGTCAGATAGTGAAGCTTTTCATACCTAGAGAAAGAAATTATTGCAGCACGTTTAAAGACTTTTAAAAGGTGCTCTGTTGGTGAAGCGAATCTAGAATATAATTGATCAGGTAGGAGCTTTTGGCTTCTTGATGTTTTGTCCTCTTTGGAGAGGTGGTGACTCTGTTGCTGAACCTGTTTGAAGATGCAATATATTCCTAGGTACTTCATCTCTTTCATTCAATAGGATTAGTTTAGAACAACATTCCTGGTCATGTTCTGAGAAGAAGTTGTTCTTTGCTGAAAGATACAAACCTCTAAATTTTAATAGTATTCATGGATATCCAAATATTGTTCCTAGTGAAGTTATAAAATGTTTTCCAAAATATAGTGGAAAGAATTCAGAATTTGCAAACAAGCATCTACAAGTTTTCTATGTTTTGATAGGAGATTATGAGATTAAGGCTGAGGATGTTGTTATGCAAATTTTTGTAACATGCCTTCTCATATTACTCAAAGTGACACAAGAATTTACAAGAAGCAAATAAACTTGGTAAACATGAGAGAATTTTTATTTTATAAAACATTTGCATAATCACAACAAATAAAATACATTTTTCTATACAATTTCAACCTTGAAATCACAACATAATCAAAGATAGAATCATGGTGAAATCATTTCACTTTTCATTTACAATACATAAACTACACTTGACATAAAGAATAATTTTAGCTCATAAACTTGACTATCATAAGTCATAACATGGAATACACTGCATTTGGAATATTGATATATGTCTTCATATTTTTTGGAACATCATCTAAGTGCTTTACCTCCAACCATAGATTGGTGGTCCCCCACACACCTTCCTTCTTGGAAGTGGCCCTACCCTTCACCAAGAGTATAGATATATGGAACCGATAGGTTTTTTCCATCTAAGTCTCTAGTGTTGTGTCCTACATAACCAACAAGGTCATACAACTATAGACTCCTTCTAATTGAGTATGATACTACTAGATGCTTATGCAAATCTGGAGCATAGTGTACCCACTAATGTATGCAGAGACGGATGCATTACTTTGGCCAAAGATTCAATATAAATAGACATTTTGCAATGAACATAGTCATGAGTTCACACACCTCTAACTCAACTTGGAGACTATCTCATCTGACAGTTAGATTTTCTTCATTTAGTAACTCTAGACACAAACTTGTCTGTACTGAAATCCATTCTAGTCAATCTGACTTAATCCTTAATCTAGGATATACATGTTGTTGGATCTAGGGCATACAACTGAGAGGGGGGGTGAATCAGTTGTATAAAAACCTGCTCTTCTTTAAATACTTGATTCTTCTTTGTTAGTTAATAGTATATCAATTAATCATCCATGAAAGCATAACGCACAAACACAAGAGCAGATAAACATCAACACATTAAACACCAAGATTTTGACGTGGAAAACCCGGTTAAGGGAAAAACCATGGGGTGATTAACCCAAGGATTATTCTCTGTTAGAAGAATAAGAAAAAGAATGGCACTTGCCAATTAGGGCTCACTACCTGAGCACACTTCTCACAAAGAGGTCCACTGCCTACAAGGAGACACACTGTCTACAAAGTGATAAAAATCACAATCTTGAACTAGAGAATGATATCTCTACTATGTCCGGATCAGTTCCATTTAAGCCCAAAACCACTGCTCTGCCTTTCGCACTTCTCTTCGCTACACCACACTCATTCACACAATCCACACTACTAAATGAACTCACAAACCTTTATTTATACAAGACATCGACTTAGGAACAATCATCTAAGTCGGCAATCAATCATAAGAATATCCGCAAGATGAATAACACATCCAGTCGGCCATCACAAGAACATTCGCAGGATGAACAACTCATCCGGTCAGCTAGTCGGAACAAGAACTTCATCCGGAAGAATA
Source organism: Cunninghamia lanceolata (assembly GCA_027924645.1). Taxonomy (NCBI): domain Eukaryota; kingdom Viridiplantae; phylum Streptophyta; class Pinopsida; order Cupressales; family Cupressaceae; genus Cunninghamia; species Cunninghamia lanceolata. Next base: position 2,335,530 of record BSBN01000876.1, on the reverse strand, counting down.
ACTTCAATTTCAGGCTCTACCATCAATGCGGACCAACAACACAACCTCATCATGATCCAAGAACCTTCACAAGCCTGCCTGAATGACCAGGTACATCCGCACTTTCTCTACTTACTGGAATCTCTTCTCTTCCTCATCCAGAACTTCAAGAACACAGTCTGTCGCCACTGTCACAATGCAAAAGGCACTTCCGGACCTCAAAATCATACACAACTCGAGATGACACATCACAAGGACATCCCAAACACTCCTTCCAATCCGCAGATTAGGATTATACAATTCTGGACCTCACCGGACCTTTCTGTGATCCTCTGTCACCTCTGAACACTTGTCAGAACTGGTTCCATACCGACAGCCACAACTCCTTTAGATCTTCATGCGGACCTCTAAAATCTTAATTGAAACATCTCAAGACTCATATCTACAAACCCTTTAATCCGCATCCTCCGGTTTGCATCCTATACAATACATTTGCCTTCTTCTCATCACTGTTCTTCACTGTTCCTGACTGAGGCTAATTTTCTCAATATCCTCAGCACACTGCTCATCAAATCCTTCTTGTCAATGTAATATGAGTATGTTGACATCAATGACAACACTGGTTCACCTCATACTTGCAAGAATCTCCCCCTTTGTCATTGATGGCAACATATCATATGATGTGAAAAAAAACCATCAAGACAAGAACTTCTCCTTTCTGTCACAGCTCCCCCTATCAGCAACATGTCCTCCTTATTTGTTGTTCCCCCGTTGATCATTAGCTATTTGTTTTTCACATGTCTTCTCTCCCCCTTTGACATCAATGGCAAAGGGCTCATACTTGCAATTCTAACACATCAGAATCATACCAGCTGCTCCCCCTTAGTAGCAGCTCCCCATCATCAATCCGGATCACAAGATATGACTGTGATATCCACTAGACTGATGCACATCAGTGCATCTCAGTTCATTACCGGAGGGGCCATGACCCCTAACTTCTCCTGGAGATATTCAAAAGAGTCCTTGGGAAGAGGTTTAGTAAAGATATCTGCAATCTGATCCTTGGAGGGAACATATTCCAACTTGACTTCTTCCTTGTTCACTTGTTCTCTCAAAAAGTGAAACTTGATAGATATGTGCTTAGTCTTAGAGTGTAATACCGAATTCTTAGAAATATTAATTGCACTTGAATTATCACAGAAAATTGTGATAGGCTCCACATATTCAACTTTAATGTCTCTTAGCATCTGCTTCATCCATAAGATTTGAGTGCAACTGCTTGCTGCTGCAATGTATTCTGCTTCAGTTGTAGACAGAGATATTGCATCTTGTTTCTTGCTTAGCCAAGAAACCAATCTCTTCCCCAGAAAGAATGCTCCACCATTGGTGCTCTTCTGGTCATCCACATCTCCTGCCCAATCTGCATCTGTGTAAGCATGAAGAGAGAAATCTGGATCTCTAGGGTACCACAGACCATATTCAACTGTTCCTTTCAAGTACCTAAAAATTCTTTTGATTGCCATAACATGAGATTCTCTAGGATCAGCCTGGAATCTTGCCACAAGACCAACAGCCTGCATTATATCTGGTCTAGTCTGAGTGAGATACAACAATCCACCAATCATTGATCTATACTTTGTCTGATCTGCCTTTGGGGAGTCATCATCTTTGCTCAACTTACATCCAGTTACCATGGGAGTGTTCATTGGCTTTGAATCTTCCATACCAAATTTCCTCAACAATTCTTTCACATATTTGGTTTGAGAAATAAAGATCCCTTTCTTTGTTTGAGTAATTTGCAAACCCAAGAAGAAATTCATTTCACCAAGCATAGACATTTCAAACTCACTTTTCATCTGATTTGCAAAAGTTTTGAACATACTATCTCTTCCTCCAAAAATGATATCATCCACAAACACTTCAACAATCAAAATGTTTTTATGATCAATTTTGAAATATAAGTTGCTATCAGCAGTACCATTGTTGAATCCAATCTGCACAAGATGCTTATCCAACCTTTCATACCATGCTCTTGGGGCTTGCTTTAATCCATACAATGCTTTCTTCAATTTGCAGACCATATCTTCATTATCAGACAATTGAAATCCATCCGGTTGTTCAATATAAACTTCTTCTTCCAGATCACCATTTAGGAAGGCAGACTTGACATCCATCTGATATACCTTAAAGTCTTTAAAGGAAGCAAATGCAAGGACTAATCTGACTGCTTCAATTCTTGCCACCAGAGCAAAGGTTTCTTCAAAAGCAATTCCTTCTATTTGAGAGTAGCCTTTGCAGACCAATCTAGCTTTGTTTCTGATTACTTCACCAGCTTCATTCAGTTTGTTCCGGAAAACCCATTTGGTTCCAATCACAGTTCTGTCTCTAGGTCTGGGAACAAGATCCCAAGTATGATTTCTCTCAATTTGCATCAATTCATCTTCCATTGCTTTGGTCCAGTTTTCATCATTGCAAGCTTCATTTATTGTTTTGGGTTCAATCTTTAAAATGAGACAACATTCATCCTGATTTTGAGCAACATTCCTTCTAGTTTGCACACCTTTGTTTCTGTCACCTATGATCTGATCTTCAGAGTGGTTCTGTATTACATACCTTGGAATTTTGGAAGCATTCTGTACTGCTGCTTCTTGATCAGGCTCATTCAGACCTATCTCTTCTTCCTGATTTATCGGATCAGGCTAATTCTGACTTACCGGAGAGGATTGAGCTCCTTGAACTTGAACACCATCTTGGTCATCCTCATCAAACTCATAAAACCTTGAGGGCTTCTCAATTCCTTCATCAACTTTCACATTAGTGCTTTCTATCATCTTCCTCAATCTCTTATTGTAACACCGGTATGCTTTGCTTTGAGTGGAGTAACCCAAGAAAATTCCTTCATCACTTCTAGCATCAAACTTTCCTAGATCTTCATCTCTTTTAATATAACACTTGCTACCAAATACTCTGAAATATTTCATAGGAGTGATGCCAAACCAGAGTTCATAAGTGGTCTTACCGGTGTTGTTTCTGATTTGAACTCGATTGAGAGTGTAGACTGCAGTGCTGATAGCTTCTTTCCAAAACATTTGAGGAACATTTGCTTCCAACATCATTGTCCTGGCAGCTTCCTGGATGGTCTGGTTCTTTCTCTCAACCACTCCATTCTGTTGTGGAGTCCTAGGAGCAGACAACTGTCTTCTTATACCCTGCTTCTCACAAAAGTCAATGAACTCACTAGATGTAAATTCACCACCTCTATCAGACCTTAGACACTTCAATTTCAATCCAGTTTGATTCTCTACCATAGCTTTGAAGATTTTGAACTTCTCAAGGGCTTCTGATTTCTCCTTTAGGAAGGTAACCCACATCATCCGGGAATGGTCATCAACTAGCAACATGAAATATCTATCACCTTGTAGACTCTTGATTCTTGTCGGACCACAGAGATCAGTATGTACTAGTTCCAACAATCCGGTAGAGGACTGATCTTTGCTTTTGAAAGAGATTCTGCTCTGTTTACCTAGCTGACATTCTTTGCACAAACTATTTGTAGGTTTCATCAATTTTGGAAGATCTCTTACAACATGAGTATTGCTTATCTTGATGATGTTATCAAAATTTACATGACACATTCTTCTATGCCATAACCAACTCTGATCAATTTGAACAAATAAACAACTTTTATTTGAACCAACCAGATGAAAGATATTACCTTTTGTCTGAGTACCGGATGCAATTTCAGTTCCAGAACTTGTAAAGATTCTGCATTTTCCATTCTTGAACCAGAGATCATAGCCTTTGTCTACTAACTAACCAACACTGAGAAGATTGTGCTTCAATCCTTGAACATATAGTACATTACCTGTTTTGCTCTTTTCATTAAAGGAAATAGTTCCCCTACCTCTGATTCTGCCAGCAGAATTGTCACCAAATTTTACCATTCCTCCTTCATACCTTTCCAAATCCAAGAACTTATCCTTGTCACCAGTCATATGGTGAGAACATCCACTGTCAATAACCCAGTCATCCTTTTCTTCCACTTGAGCAGCCAAAGCTTTTTCCACAACCTTGTGATTGACAGATTCAGAGAGTATTGAATCTTCTTCCTTGATGGCAATAAACACCCATTCATTTCTGGATTTGCTTCCTAGTTCTGATTCATCATCTGTTACTCCTTCATTGTCATCTTCAGATCCTCTTGGCAGTCTCTTTGCAATGAGGGCTTCAAGTTGAGCTGTTTCTACTTCTTCTTCTTCCATGTCTCTTCTTGCTTGATCATACCATGACATCTTCCTTGAAGAGTTTTCACCCGGATCAAATCTCTGCTTGCCTTTCACATAGGCATTGGCTTTGAAAGCAGATTCAGTCTTGTGAGGATCATCTCCAAACTTGGTCATTTCAAATGCAGCTAGCTTGCTAGCCAATTGTTCTCTTGTGATAGTTGTGTGGGCTCTGAATTCATCAATGGCAGCAACCTTGATTTTGTAGGCAGCAGGAAGGGATCTGAGGATTTTGCAAACAATCTCATTTTCATCCAGAGTTCCACCAGCATTTCTAATTCCACATACTAGCTCATTCACTCTTGGCATAAAGGTAGTGATGTTTTCATCATCTCTCATCTTCAATCTTTCAAATTTCCCTTTCAGACTTTGCAACCTTGCACTTTTGACAAACTCATCTCCTTCATACATAAGTTCCAATTTAGTCAGGATCTCATATGCAGTTGGTAGGTCGATAACATTTGAGAGATCTGAGTTGTTTAATGTGCTTAGCAGAGCTTCCTTGGTCCACAGATTGTTTTCAGCATCTATGATTTCATTCAGAGTTGTCGGACCACCTTGTGGAGGTACATATGGTTTTGAGACCATGGCCAAGTATGCTTTTCCCATACATTCCAAGTGACATTTCATGCGACCTTTCCAGAGAGTGAAGTTGGTTCCATCGAACTTCAGACTATCCTTCTTGTATGACGACATCCTGGATCTCCTCTAGCGGTTAAGCTCCTTTCAGAGGAACTTGGTTCTGATACCAATTGTTGGATCTAGGGCATACAACTGAGAGGGGGGGGTGAATCAGTTGTATAAAAACTTGCTCTTCTTTAAATACTTGATTCTTCTTTGTTAGTTAACAGTATATCAATTAATCATCCATGAAAGCATAACGCACAAACACAAGAGCAGATAAACATCAACACATTGAACACCAAGATTTTGACGTGGAAAACCCAGTTAAGGGAAAAACCATGGGGTGATTAACCCAAGGATTATTCTCTGTTAGAAGAATAAGAAAAAGAATGGCACTTGCCAATTAGGCCTCACTGCCCGAGCACATTGCTCACAAAGAGGCCCACTGCCTATAAGGAGACACACTGTCTACAAAGTGATAAAAATCACAATCTTGAACTGGAGAATGACATCTCTACTATGTCCGGATCAGTTCCATTTAAGCCCAAAACCCCTGCTCTGCCTTTCGCACTTCTCTTCGCTAAACCACACTCATTCACACAATCCACACTACTAAATGAACTCACAAACCTTTATTTATACAAGACATTGACTTAGGAACAATCATCTAAGTCAGCAATCAATCATAAGAATATCCGCAAGATGAATAACACATCCGGTCGGCCATCACAAGAACATTCGCAGGATGAACAACTCATCCGGTCGGCTAGTCGGAACAAGAACTTCATTTGGAAGAATAACTTCAATTCCAGGCTCTACCATCAATGCGGACCAACAACACAACCTCATCATGATCCAAGAACCTTCACAAGCCTGCCTGAATGACCAGGTACATCTGCACTTTCTCTACTTACTGGAATCTCTTCTCTTCCTCATCTGGAACTTCAAGAACACAGTCTGTCGCCACTGTCACAATGCAAAAGGCACTTCTGGACCTCAAAATCATACACAACTCGAGATGACACATCACAAGGACATCCCAAACACTCCTTCCAATCTGCAGATTAGGATTATACAATTCTGGACCTCACCGGACCTTTCTGTGATCCTCTGTCACCTCTGAACACTTGCCGGAACCGGTTCCATACCGACAGCCACAACTCCTTCAAATCTTCATGCGGACCTCTAAAATCTTAACTGAAACATCTCAAGACTCATATCTACAAACCCTTTAATCTGCATCCTCCGGTTTGCATCCTATACAATACATTTTCCTTCTTCTCATCACTATTCTTCACTGTTCCTGACTGAGGCTAATTTTCTCAATATCCTCAGCACACTGCTCATCGAATCCTTCTTGTCAATGCAATATGAGTATGTTGACATCAATGACAACACTGGTTCACCTCATACTTGCAACACATGTAACATATAGGTTTAGGTAATTCCAACCCTTTAGGGAGTCCCTCTTTGCATACTTGCAATTTCAAGGGTCTAGGACCTCCTGTCACTCTACTCTCTGACTCAAATATCAAACATCCTTGTGCAATATAACAAGTTTTGACTCTATCATAGAATCACTCTAAATTTGTTAAAATATTGCTTAGACTCTTTCTGTCCTAATCTATGGTTTACTCAACCTTTTGTTGTTGACCAATATATATATATATAAACAATGTCATATTTGACATAACAGTTATAAGTTTTCTAAACTCTTCTAGTTTTAATACTAGGGTTTAACTTCTCTAACCCAATACATGGAAATATCAAACATCCTTATTTTCCAAAGATAATAACATAAATATAAAAAAAACATGAGAACAAACATAGTATACAAGGTATATCCTCATTCATCTATATCTTAATGAGTACTATCAGTTCTTATAACTGGTTTTTTGACCAAGTTCAATCCTTCAATCTTAATAGGTTAGAATCATAAAATATAATAAAATACTTTCGACTTCTTGGTCTACTTAAGTCTACCGACACTCAACATAAGTTAGGTCATGAACTCATATACAACCTCCATTGTATAAATTTCACATACATCTTTATCAATAATCATGTGGGGTTGAGTTTTGAATCTCCCAACATACTCAACTTAGTATAAATCATATCAGGGATGCCACACATTGGGTTAACTTTGTCTTCTGTGCAATCAACACTAAAATAAGTTCTATTAAACATATACTAAGAACTATAACTTCCCATATCCTAGTACACCTATACCCTTGAGTTGGATTAATAGTTTCAACTTGAAATATAGGCAAAGTAAAATATGTCTCCTAGTCTTCTCTTTCTTAGGATTAATTGACAAAAGCAATTATATTGGCAACTTGGCAAACATCATTAATAATGAAGACACTACTGGTATGACTGAGATGGATTAAGCACAATGTTTGATTAGTGCTATCATTGATGGAAAAAAGGATTTAGAAGGGTTGTGAGGTTATAGTAATCCTCATGAAGTCATGTGGACAGAGAATTCTGGTCCGGAAAGAAGATTTAAGCATTTTGGCTAAGTATTGGTAGAGTACAGAGAGGACTGCAAAGCTACAATATTATGCTCTGCATTGGTCCATGTTTGAAGATCATGTCTTGTGGTTCTGGTTTAATGTTGGTGACTCTTAGACATTTATAATTCTATAGATTTATCTTCTGAGGACTTCTGGAAGTATACTTTCAAATAGCACAAGTACGGCATAGCAGAGAACAATCTTGAGTAGAGCAAAACACCTATTTGATTTGGTCTGTATTCCTCTAGTAATAGATATTTTCTCCTGTGGTTTTAAGTTTTGTAAACACATGATTGAAGTGTCTAAATCCAAATTTGTAAAGTTTGAAGACCTTCAGTAAGGTATCTATGAGCTCCCAAGTATCGTTACAGGCATTGACTATATTTGACAGCGACAAAGTCCAAATCCTGATACTCTGCATTTCACCATATGATGGTATTTTGGTTTGCAGTTTTGAAGTTAAGATTTAGGATGCCTGAGGGGTCTTAGTTGTGAATTTGAAGGAGTTTTGTGGTCCGCATTGAAAGTTATGATCTGATAGTTGATTTGAGTCTGTGACAATCAGTTTGTGAAGCTGACCTAATATTGGGATCTATGTACGGAAGAATGTGTTGATTAAAATCATGTTCTAAGTGATTCCATAGTTGGAGCCAACATATGAGAATGTGTTTTAAGTGTTGTTTTGGCCCGAAAGTATTTTGGTGAATGCATTAGGCTGACAAGCTACACATTGTATAACTACACATTTCATCCTAGCAGGCTGACCTAATTTGAAGGATTGTAAGTGTTGCAAATATATATATGAGATTCACTTTGGTGTTTGAGGAGTGTGACATGAATATGTGTTAATGTATGCAACATGTATGAAGTTTTGTGATTTAATTAGTGCGACAAGTGTTTGAGAGGAAAGTTTATGAAGAGTAGAGTAGTGTGCCAGAGCAGACTAGGATAAAGAGTTTTGAGATAGTATTTTGCTCTTCATTGGAGCTGTACCCCATGCATTTGTAGATGCAATTACAACAATTGATTTTGATAGTAAGCCACTCATTCTCTCTTTATTTTCTATTGGCAGTGAGCATCTTTCTAGACAGTGAGTCCTTTTGGGCAGTGAGCCCTTTGGCAGTGAGCCTCTTTGTAATTTGGTTTTGATACTGCATAATATATTGTGAGCTAACACTCACCGTAGTTTTTCCCTTTTTGGGTTTTCCACATAAACATTCTAGTGTTCACGTGTTATGGTTTATGGTTGTGCTTTCTAGGTTTGATTTGCTTTATTAAATATGTCAAATGGATTAATGGTTTAATAAGTGAATGGTTTCATAGAATACTAATTCACCCCCCCTCTCAGTATTCTAGGTGTTCAACAAATAGTTGCTAATTGAAAGGCTATCCAGGTTTCCACATTCTTGGTTCACCCATTCCCCTGAATTTATTTTACAAATGACATGCATAACTCAATTTTGTATAAGGAAAACTATAAGCATAATGCAACATTGTCACTTCGGTATCATAATGTTATTATCTCACTAAAAATCTCCTTTTGAAAAAAATAGTAAATATATGCTTCCAAAAGTTGGTATATATCTATGGATCTACCTTGGTCTTCAACATAGATATTAACTTAAGACTTATAATGCCTTCATTTTTGAGACCATACTCTAGACTTATTCTATCTTCTTCCTAGATATGTATGAGTCTATAATATAATTATCAACCTTCTTGGTCATTGCAAGTCAACTAACTTTGCTAAGAAGAGGTAAGGACTAATATTCACCATTCTATGATTAACTTGATAATACTTATCATTGTGATTGAATAAGTAAGTGACATTTATCACTATTCAAATTTGTTCATAATGATAACAATATCATTCTAGTCATAATTGAACATCAATACCAAAATCTTTGCTCACAAGGCATTAAGCTTATACCTTTATCTCATTTTATGTATATGCAACATGAGATTTTATCCTCTTAAGTTTTAATGGATGATATCATCATCAAGACTAAACCCTTCAATCTTTACTTCTAGTTCATTTGACTTAATTGTTACTAAGTCATCTAACAATAGATGTCTTCATGAATATTGATAAGGTGACTAAAGATATTTGTCGACCTTACACTACTCAAAGGTTTAAAATTATATTTGTCAGCCTCACAAAGCAGAGTTCAACCTTATAATACTGGATTTTATATATACAGCCTTATAAAACATAATGAATTATTTATATTAGTTGGCCTCATAAAGCAAAGCCTCACTATGTATATCAGATTCAAAAACACTAAACTCTATCAAAATAACATAGTTACTCTGCTCATCAACCCAAAGCTCAAACAAAATTACTTAAGGCTCAGGACCTTATTACAATATTTTTCTAGGCCTAACAGTTAGAGAGATAGTGGTATTCTATCTTTTTGGTTATAAAAACACAAGGTTGTGCTATACTTAACACCAACAAAAATATTTGAAGCTTATCAAATTTAGAAAAACAACGATTACTTAAGTTTATCAACCACATATGCTTAGAGATGGTCACAGACTATCGGTCACCTGTCAAATTCATAGTATACCAGCCTAAAACATATTTATTGAACCAATGAAAACTTGAAAATATTTAACTATTTTTAAAGATTTCTTAACAAGAAGAAAAATTGTGGTGTAATCAGAGAGATAGCTCCTTGAATCTCCTTCCTTTACTAGGAAGAGCTTCTCTCCTTGAGTCCACCATTGAAAGCCTTATGGTAAGACTTGAAGTGAATGCATGCATTGTCTTACTGACATTTTCTCAGTGACTAATCTTTGATTGGCTCGAGAGTAAACACTTGTTTCATACATGAAGTTTCCTCTCTCTCTCACTGATTGCTATGCATTACCCGATAGCCCTATCCTCTTAAAAAAAAAAAAACTAATCTCCCTTGAAAATATTCCTCCTCCAGGTATATTATCTCCCAAAAGAGGTTCAAGAAAATACACCAATAGGAATAACCGACGAGTTGAGAAACTATTCCTGCTCCCCATTTGTATTTTCCCAACTTTTGATGGAATAGCCTTACTAAAGGCTCAACACTTCCACTAGCCACGGAACTCATGGCAGAAAAGGTGCCTAACAAGACTCACATTCAGTGAGCATGCAATGATGGAGTTTAATGTCTATTAAGGACCACTCCGCAAGTTGGATAACTCCTCCTTTTATCTGTCGAGGAGGTTATAATTTATGAAACCACAAGAGTAGTGGTGATTTAACATAATAACCACATCCCACTTGATGCTCAATGACATTGAAAGAAAAGGTTTAACTTAAAGTTCACAACAATAGAAATTAACAACATATACATAAACATTTGTCACTTCTATAACAAGATAGAATATAAGGATTGGTTCATAGTAATATCCCCTTTTTAAATTTACTAATAGACAATTAATAGATTGACATAATGGTACTCCTATCAGAGTTTACTGAAAAAGAGGTAGTTTAACTACTAAAATAAACTATATTCATCTCACGTAGAGAAGATATCAACCATCAACCATATTCTATCGATGGTTATTCAGTCTAGACTTGGTTTTACAACGAAACCTATACTTAATGGGTCTTTTGACAAATCAATGATTGTCAAATCAACACCAAACTTAAACTAGCTGGGTAGAACACAACTTACCAACTTGATGACGATTCACTAATTGTGCAAACATAAGACTAAGATGGAAACAACTGTTCTTTTCCAAACATCTATTCACTTCTCTCTAATGATGCTCTCCCTCTCTATCTTGGAGAGCTCAAACCTATTTCCTAAATACAACTTGCAATCACCAACTAGGATTAAAGTATCATTAGTTAATCCATAATCATTATGAATGAATAATCATGACTTAAAATAATCACATGCTAATATAAACTCATGATATCATTGATTTTTCCTAACATTTCCACTGAATGTCAAATCATTAAATCATACATATTCATCTACTAATTACATGTAAGTAAAAAGTAAAACATAGTCATAGTTAGGGTGTTGGTTTTAGGATAGACAACTAAGAGGGGAGGGTGAATCAGTTGTCACCAAAAATTTCTGTTCTTTAAACACTTAAATCCTTCTTATATTTCTACAACATAATAATGATTCAATCATGGAAGCACAATGCAATAACTCAAGAGCAGAAACACATTAACACATATGACACCAAGATTTTAACGTGGAAAACCCAGTTAAGGGAAAAACCACAGGGTGACTAACCCAAGATTGTATTCTCTATTAAAAGAATAAGAAGAACAAAAATGGCACTTGCCAATTAGGGCTCACTGCCCAAGCACACTACTCACAAGAGGCCCACTGCCTATAGGAGACACATTGTCTACAGAATAATATAAATATTACATACTTGAACTAGAGATTAGCATCTTCACCATGCTTGAGACAATTCCATTTAAGCTTAACACTTCTGCTCTACTTTTCACTCTTCTCCTCTCTACCACTTTCTCATCTCCACCAAGGACACCTTCAAATGACTCCACAAATCTTATTTATACAAGACATCAACTTTGGGATAATCATCAAAGTTGGCACAATACATACTTTATTTTATTACAGAGCAATTACACAAATACAACTTGACTTATTAAAAACTTCATGCGTATCACCACACTGTTGGCCACACATATATGGGACTTCAATCTTCTTTGAGGAACATGCCATGCTTTGTAGAACATCTTCAAGATCATCTGCAAGATGTGTAAAACATCTGGTCGGCCAAGATTAGGAAGAACACCATCACTCAAAAGTAAATCTTCAATTACGAGCTCAATCTTGAATGTGGACTGCCAACACGAACTGGACACAATCTAGAGACCCCCACAAGCTTGCATGAATCACCAAGAACATCCACACCACTTCTACTTACTGAAATCATTCGCATCTTCATTCGGAACCTCAAGAACACAGTCTGTCATCACTTTCACATTAGAATAAATGCTTGTGGACCTCCAGACCATGAACCAATTGAGTTGTTAATTCACATCAGCTTCCTAAACAATCCACCAAATCCATAGAACAAGATATTACATTTTCATATCTCACCAGACCTATTTGTGTCACTTTGTCACCTCTGAATAGTTGCCAGAACCAGTTTTACTCATATGGACATAACTTCTCCAAATCTTCATGTAGACCTCTCAAATCTTAACTGGATCATCTTTAGACACATATCTACAAACCCTTTGATGCACATTATCTGATCTTCATCTAGCTGGGATCTTCACTTCATAGAGCTTCACTATCTTCACTATTTCTGATAGGACTAATTTTCTCAATATCCTCAGCACACAGTTCATCCAATCCTTGACATTAATGCAATAGGAGTATGTTGACATCAATGACAACACCGGTTAGGCCCATACTTGCAACAATCTCCCCCTTTGTCATTGATGGCAACATATAATGTGAAAAACTATTTTTAACCATCAAGACAAGAACTTCTCCTCACTAACTAACATAGCTCCCCCTATCAACAACAATCATTCATATGTCTTCTCTTTATTTACTGCTCCCCCTTTGATCAACAACCACTTTTGTTTTTCACATGTTGTCTCTCCCCCTTTGACATCAATGGCAAAGGGCACATACTTACATCAATACTTTAGAATCATACAGACTTCTCCCCTTGAGTAGCAACTTCCTATCATCAATTTGGAACACAAGATATGACTATGAGATCCACCGGACTGATGCACATCAGTGCACCTTAATTCAGAACCAGAGGGGTAATAACCCCTAACTTCTCCCTGAGATACTCAAAAGAGTCCTTAGGTAGAGGTTTAGTAAAAATGTCTACAATCTGATCCTTTGAGGGCACAAACTCCAATCTGACTTCATTCTTGTTGACCTATTCTCTCAAAAAGTGAAACTTGATGGATATAAGTTGTCTTTGAATGCAACACTGGATTTTTTGATATATATTGCACTTGAGTTATCACAGAAGATTGTGATAGGTTCCTCATACTCCACTCTAATGTCTCTTAGAATTTGCTTTATCCACAATACTTGAGTGCAACTACCTATTGCTGCAATATACTCTACTTCTGTAGTGGACAGAGATATTGCCTCTTGTTTCTTCCTTAGCCAAGAAACCAAATTTTTCCCCAAAAAGAATGCACCACCACCAGTACTCTTTCGATCATCCACATCTCCTGCCCAATCAGCATATGTATATGCATGAAGAGAGAAATCATGAACCCTAGGATACCATAAACCATACTCAACTGTTCCCTTTAGATATCTGAGAATTCTCTTGATTGCCATGACATGAGATTCTTTAGGATCAACTTGGAATCTGGAAACAAGACCAACAACATTCCTAATGTTAGGTCTAGTTTGAGTAAGATATAGTAGTCCTCCAATAATTGCCCTGTACTTTTTTTGATCAGCCTTAGGAGATTCATCACCTTTGCTTAGTTTACACCTAGTTTCCATGGGAGTATTCATTGGATTTGAATCTTCCATCCCAAATTTCTTCAACAATTCTTTCACATATTTGGTCTGTGATATGAATATTCCTTTCTTTGTTTGAGTGATTTGCAGACCCAAGAAGAAATTCATTTCCCCAAACATAGACATCTCAAATTCGCTTTTCATTTGATTTGCAAAAGTCTTGCACATTCTATGTCTTCCTCTAAAAATGATGTCATCAACAAATGCTTCAACAATCAAGATATTTTCATGATCAATCTTGAAGTACAAGTTACTGTTAGCAGTACCTTTGTTGAAACCAATCTTCAAAAGATGTTTATCCAATCTTTCATACCCGGCCCTTGGGGCTTGTTTGAGTCCATACAATGCTTTCTTCAACTTGTAGACCATATCACAATGATCAGACAATTGAAATCCATCCAATTACTCAATGTATACTTCTTCTTCCAAGTCACCATTCAGGAAGGCAGACTTGACATCCATTTGATATACTTTCAAATCATTGAAGGCAACAAAAGCAAGAAATAATCTAACTGCTTCAATTCTTGCCACTGGAGCAAAAGTTTGTTCAAATTCAACTCCTTCTACTTGAGAATAACTCTTACAGACCAATCTGGCTTTGTTTCTGACTACTTCATCATCTTCATTCAGTTTATTCTGGAAGACCCACTTGGTCCCAATCACATTTTTTTTCTAGGTCTAGGAACAAGATCCCAAGTGTGATTTTTCTCAATCTACATAAACTCTTCCTCCATTTCTTTGGCCCAACTTTCATCATTGCATAATTCACTTACTATTTTTGGTTCAATCTTTGAAATCAGACAATACTTATCTAAATATTGAGCAATATTTCTTCTTTTTTGAACACCTTTGCTTCTATCACCTATGATCTGGTCTTCAGAATGATTTAGTCCTACATACCTGGGAGTTTTGAGAATTTCTTGTACTTCTATTTCTTGGACAGGTTCATTTAAACTTATCTCTTCTTCCTATATTTCAGGATTCTCTGGATTAGTCTGAGTCTAAACTTTAGAAGGGGCATGAACTTCTTGAACCAAAACATCATTCTAATCATATGCTTCATACTCATAAAACCTTGAGGGATTTTCAATGCCTTCATCAACCTTCACATTTGTACTTTCTACTATCTTTCTTAGTCTCTTGTTATAACATCGGTATGCTTTGCTTTGAGTAGAGTAACCCAAGAATATTCCTTCATCAATTCTAGCATCAAATTTGCCAAGGTCTCCATCTCTTTTAATGTAACATTTACTACCAAAGACTCTAAAATACTTCATAGTAGGAGTGATGCCAAACTAGAGTTCATAAGGAGTCTTACCAGTATTGCTTCTAATTTGTACTCGAATAAGAGTATAGATAGCAGTGCTTACAACTTCTCTCTAGTAGATCTGAGGGACATTTACTTCCATCATCATGGTTCTAGATGCTTCCTGGATGATCTAGTTCTTTCTCTCCACTACTCCATTCTGCTGTGGAGTCCTTGGAGCAGATAACTGTCTCCTTATCCCATGCTTCTCACAGAATTCTATGAACTCTCCAGATGTGAATTCACCACCTCTATCAGACCTAAGACATTTTATGTTTAACCCAGTTTCATTTTCTACAATAGCCTTGAATATTTTGAACTTCTCAAGAGCCTCATATTTATCTTTTAGGAAAGTCACCCACATCATCTTAGAATGGTCATCAATCAGTAACATAAAATATCTATCACCTTGCAAACTCTTGATTCTTGCCAGTCCACATAGATCAGTGTGTACTAAGCCCAACAATCTAGTAGAAGATTGTTCTTTACTTTTAAAAGTGACTCTACTCTGCTTACCCAACTAACATTCTTTGCACAAACTATTAGTAGGTTTGACCAGTCTTGGAAGATCTCTTACAACCTGAGTGTTTCTTATTTTGATGATATTATCAAAATTTATATGACACATTCTCCTATGCCACAACCAACTCTGACCAATTTGAACAAATAAACAAATTTTGCCAGTACCAACCAAGTCAAAGGTGTTACCTTTTGTTTGAGTATTGGATGCAATCTCACTTCCAGAGCTTTCAAAGATTTTACATTTTCCATTTTTGAATCAGAGATCATAGCCTTTGTCCACCAATTGTCCAACACTGAGAAGATTATGTTCCAGACCTTCAACAAATATTACATCACTAGTTTTGTTCTTTCCATCAAAAGAAATAGTTCCTCTGCCTCTAATTTTGCCAGCATAATTATCACCAAATTTTACAACTCCTCTTTCATATCTTTCTAGATCTATGAGCTTATTTTTATCACCAGTCAGTCATATGGTGGGAGCATCCACTGTCAATGACCCATTCATCCTTTTCTTCAACTTGAGCAGCTAAATCTCTTTCTATCAATTTATGATTGATAGATTCAATGGGCATTGGATCTTCTTCCTTGATGGCAATAAACACCCAGTCACTTCTAGATTTGTTTCCTGTCTCTAATTCATCATCTGTTACTCCTTCATCATCATCATCTTCATGAACATAGCAACATTTCTTTTGGAATCTTGATCTATTTGGATTTGTCCTTGAAAATCTTTCAAGACACCTTGAGGCAAAATGACCAATCTTGTTGGAGTTGAAACATTTGAAGGGCAATTTTCCTTCATACTTACTAGATACTCTTGGCAGTCTTTTTGACATAAGGGCTTCAAGTTGAGTAGCTTCTACCTCATATTCTTCCAAATCTTTTCTTGCTTTTTCATACCATGATAATTTCTTTGAGGAATTTTCTCCTGGATCATACCTTTGTTTTCCTTTTATAGAGGCACTAGCTTTGAATGTAGATTTAATCTTGGGAGGTGCATCTCCAAACTCATCCAATTCAAATGCAACTAATTTCCCAACCAATTGATCCCTTGTGATATTGGATAAAGATCTGAATTCCTCAATAGCAGCAACCTTGTGTTTGTAAGCAGGAGGTAAGGATTTGAGAACTTTAGTGACAATCTCATCTTCATCCAAGGTTCCACCAGCACATCTAATGCCACAAACAAGCTCATTTGCTTTTGGCATAAATGTAGTGATATTATCATCTTCATTCATCTTCAGGTTTTCAAATTTTCCTTTCAGACTTTGTAACTTGGCACATTTAACATATTTGTCTCCTTCATGTAGAAGTGCCAGCTTTGACCAAATTTCATACGCAGTTTTTAAATCCATAACATTTGTTAGGTTTGAATCAGATAAGGCACTTTGTAAGGCTTCTTTAGCTTGAAGATTATCTTCAGCATCTCTAATTTCATCTCTAGTTGTCAGACCATTCTTTGGAGGAATATACTTCTTTATAGTCATGTTCCAATATTGAAATCCCATACATTGCAAGTGACATTCCATGCGGCTTTTCCAAAGAGTGTAGTTTGTTCCATCAAACCTCAAACTATCCTTTTTGTAGGAAGACATCCTGGATCTCCTCAAGCAGTTAATCTCTTTTAGAGGAACTTAGCTCTGATACCAATTGTTGGTTTTAGGACAGACAACTGAGAGGGGGGGTGAATCAGTTGTCACCAAAAATTTCTATTCTTTAAACACTTAAATCCTTCTTATATTTCTACAAAATAATAATGAATCAATCATGGAAGCACAATGCAATAACTCAAGAGAGGAAATACATTAACACATATGACACCAAGATTTTAACATGGAAAACTCAGGTAAGGGAAAAACCACGGGGTGACTATCCCAAGATTGTATTCTCTATTAAAAGAATAAGAACAAAAATGGCACTTGCCAATTAGGGCTCACTTCCTGAGCACACTGCTCACAAGAGGCCCACTGCCTATAGGAGACACACTGTCTATAGAACAATATGAATATTACATACTTGAACTGGAGATTAGCATCTTCACCATGCTTGAGACAATTCTGTTTAAGCTCAACACTTCTGCTCTGCTTTTCACTCTTCTCCTCTCTACCACTTTCTCATCTCCACCAAGGATACTTTGAAATGACTTCACAAATCTTATTTATACAAGAAATCGACTTTGGAATAATCATCAAAGTCAGCACAATACATACTTTATTTCATTATAGAGCAATTACACAAATACAACTTGACTTATTAAAAACTTCATGCATATCACCACACTGTCGGCCACACATATCTGGGACTTCAATCTTATTTGAGAAACATGCCATGCTACACAGAACATCTTCAAGATCATCCGTAAGATATGTAAAACATCCAGTCGGCCAAGATTAGGAAGAACACCATCACCTAAAAGTAAATCTTCAATTATGAGCTCAATCTTCAATGCAAACTGCCAGCACGAACTGGACACAATCTAGAGACCCCCACAAGCTTGCCTGAATCACCAATAATATCCACACCACTTTTGCTTACTAAAATCATTCACATCTTCATCTGGAACCTCAAGAACATAGTTTGTCATCACTGTCACATTAGAATAAATGCTTGTAGACCTCCATACCACGAACCAATTGAGTTGTCAATTCACATTGGCTTCCTAAACATTCCACCAATTCCGCAGAACAAGATATTGCATTTTTGGATCTCACCGGACCTATTTGTGTCACTCTGTCACCTTTGAACAGCTACCAGAACCAATTTTACTTATATGGCCATAACTTATCCAAATCTTCATGCGGACCTCTCAAATCTTGATTGGATCATCTTTAGACACATATCAACAAACCCTTTGATGCACATTCTCTGATCTTCATCTAGCTGGTATCTTCACTTCATAGAGCTTCACTATCTTCACTATTTTTGATAGGACTAATTTTCTCAATATCCTTAGCACACAACTCATCCAATCCTTGACATCAATACAATATGAGTATGTTGACATCAATGACAACACCAGTTAGGTCCATACTTGCAATATAGGGATGTGACACTTTTTGTTCAGTCATTGAAGAATGATGCTAGGGATTAGTTTTCAGATTTACCTTTGTGTTCTATTTCTTCATGGCTAGATCTTGAGATTACATTTCTAGAACAATTTGGTGAAAGGACTGATGTGATTTCATTAATTACACAATTCATGAACATCCAAAAAGAAAAGGATGAGTTGGTTCCAACCTTTAACCTAAGATTTTCAAAATTGTTCAAACATATTCCAGAATATATGAGGCCAAATGATGCATTATGTTTGATAATCTATCTTGGTGCATTAGATGAGGAAATGAGTTATTTGTTGAGAGATAAGGAACCTGCTACACTTCATCAAGCTTATGAAATTGCAATAGATATTGAAAATAATTAGAAATATGGGATGCCAATAGGATACATGTCTACAAGTGTTGGTTATTGTAAATCATCTTATACAGATGAGAAATGTAAATCAAAAAATCAGAATAGTTTTCAAAATGAATGTGTTTCTATTTTTCTAGTTTGTTCACCATTACTTCATGTGAATCTCAGAGAGTTTCAAGCAACTTATGAATAGATTGCAAGTACTACTGATCCTATGTTTTTTGTTCAACCATTGCTTGATTTGAAGAAGTAAGAAGGAAAATCACCCTATGCTTTGTATACATGATTCATGAAAACTTTGTTAGAAATCCCAGAGTATTATAGACTTGAGGATTCTTTATGTGTTGATTTGATCTGTGAAGTTTATGAATCAAGTCTGAGCACTTTGCCAAAGGAACTGAAGCCTCAAAATCTTGATCAGATATTTGATTGGATTGGGATTATGGAAAGAGCTAAAGGTGATTATGTAGGAAGAGTTATGTATCAAAATACTGATATTAGTTATGTTATTGAGAAAATTAATGGCATAATGCATAAAGATGAAGAAATTGTGGCAGAAAATGAAGGCACATCCTGCAATGATAAAGATGAAGGTTGTGATCAACCCATAGGAGATAGATATGCAGAAGTATATTGCATATATCATGAGATAAAGGATATATATGTGAAGTTGTATCTTGCAGCAGTGTTGTTGGTGAAGAATCAAAGGAATACATAGATACCAGGTATGATGGATTAGCTTGTGAGTTAAATAATGAGAATGATGCATTCATAAGTGAGTACATCCTAGTTGTTCATGATAGTGTATATGAAGAAGAGATGGAGGTTTCTTTTTTGTATGAACAAGATATTCATATGGATACAACAGAGATAGCGACTACTTCATATGAGGAGAATGAGGTGGATGACTCTCCCAAGGTTGGCACTCATGTTGAAGATTCAAGCCACAACAACTTTGATTTTATATATCATACCATGGAGGATGTTAAGAAGACACAAGATATGTGTGATGGATGGTTACAAAGGGCTAGGAAGGCAAAGTTGTTGGCTAGCCAAGCAAGACAACACTTATAGCAGGTCAAGGAATGTGTCAACCAGCTAGATTATGCAAGGTAACAAAGGGAGTTATACCTTAGATCTCTATTTCTTCCAAGGGAAGAATTTATTGAGGTAAGCAAGAAAGAAGAATATACAAATTTAGTTGAACAAGATAATAGGTATGATTTAGAACATTTCATTTGTATACCTAATTTGCATCATGAGGGTCATGATTTACCTCTGATTGAGAGCACCTTGGAGACTCAAATCATAGACGAGGATGGAATATTTGAGCATGCACTTAGTGGATCAGCCACTAGTGTTATATCTACACATGAAGAGGGAGACATAAGTGATTCAGGTTTGGGTGAGCCTTTGATCATTCATGGAGAGGTTGATGAGTTGATTTGTGATAAGTTACAACTTCATTTGGACGTTGCCCTACTTCAGTGATTTGTTCTAGATACACCTTTTGGGTGAGTATATAAGAGTAAGTATCAAGCTATGGAAGAATTTGAACATGAAGCCTATGCTAATAACATATCCTTGAACATCTATTCTTTTTTAATAATTCTAATGGTTTACTTTGGGATAACATGTTTTCACTAATACACAACTATGATTCATGTATGCAAAGGGATAATATCTATTTTGTCAACATGGATAAAAAAAAGCATGATGAAGGTGTCAAAGTTAGAAATAGGATGATATGCTTCCATGATACTATTAGTGAACATAGTGCTTCTAAATTGGATTTGAAACAATCTACTAAAAACATGATATTTGATAGAGGCAAATACCAAGTCTTCATTTTTGGTGGCCTGGAGCCACCAAATGAAAATTAAAGGTATGAATTTTGATGAAGGATGGAGCAATTTGGATTTGGCACATGATCTACACCTCAGAGACATCTCGAGTCTCACCATACCTACAAGAGGCATGCATCCCCAACTAGAGCCACTGGTGTAACCCCCTGTAATTTACTTGCTCTTTAGCCTAAAACCCATGCAATTGGCTAAATCTGAGTGTAAAAAGATTAAACCCTAAACCCCTAGCCTTTACCCTTAGCCTATGTTATAATTTTGAGTTGACTTGTAATAGGTAGTCATCTCAAACTTAAGTCATTACTTTATGTCTTAGCTCCTGTCTAAAACTGACCCTTTGAGCCTAGTCACCAGCTTCCCCTATGCATGCAAATATTTCGTAAGTCTGAGTCTAAAGTCCTTGAAGACAAATCGATAGTTGTCATGGCATCACAGGCTTGAGATCTATCAGAGTCACGTTGATGTGTTGACCATTGATTTCAAGTAGGTGGGCCCAAAGTCTTATCTACGAAGTTGCTCATTATGTGCTCGCTTCTCATTGGATTGCATGAGCGCGCAACAAAAATATACCAAAGAATATGCCTTGTGCTACTACGATGGAGTGAAAAGTGTTGAGCGGGTCTTGATCCAGTCTAAGCAAGCTAAAGCTAGTGCCTAGCATGCGAGTGCAAAGAGGGTGGTGTGGGTCCCATCTAGGCCTGCACTGCTGCAATAAGGTGACATGTGGCATGGTCGTAACTCCTTTTATTGGGAGGGCCTTCTCTGTTGGAACTTCTTGATTGGCCAATGACTTTTCAATGCTCCTGGTGGACTTTCTTACATTTTCAGCCATTGATCTTATTCTGATGTGTCTCAAATCAACAGTCCAAGTTTGAATTCTAAATTTCATTTGTAAAGCAATATAGTCGAGTATGCTGGCATAAATAATAGAACAACTGTAGCATGGAAAGCTCTTCCTTATTTCCAAGATTGTTAGATATGCTCTAGTGTTAGCTCAAGCCTGCACAATTGGAGAGCACCATTTGAGTATAGAGGATAGGCAGTACACTTCTCCAGCGGATCTAGATCTTTAGTTGAACTTTGGTAAATAGGTCAGACAAGTTTTGTCTACACAAGAGGTGTTCATAGTCAAGTTTTAGTAAGTTACCATTAGCTAGCTCCTCCATTTCCTACTTTGGAGGTTGCAACATGATCTTTAAATATTTCCAGATATGGATTCAAGCGTAAGGAGCTTGCGAGCACATAGAATGGAATTATGGAGGTTGTTGGAAAGTAGAAAATGCTTAGGAAAATGGCCTCCTTCCATATTTTCTATAAAAAGAAGTGTTTTCATGGACTTGTTGTGTGGTTACACAACACACCCCATTTTTCCCCAACAAAATAGGGACCCAACTTTTTTTGCTTGGCTTGGCTTGTTTTATTTCCCTTTTCTTTGGGCGGTATGGTGAAATAGTAGTAGATGTATGTCAGGATTATGTCCTTGGCATATCTAGATCTTGGAAATCTAGATCAAATTTTCAAGGTCAAGATTTCCCATCATGAACCCTACTAATTGAAAGAGAGTAAAATTCTAATCAAGTTTTCCTTTTAGAGCACCTAAAAATTCCCTAAGATTAGAAAGTTATGCCCAGTCAAAGTTTAGTCAAACAATCTTAGGGATATCTTCACATTTCATAACATCCATACATTAAGTTAATGTTCTGGTCACAAAATTGCTAAAGAAAGCCTAATATCTAGACCTCTGCAAATGTGCATATGTCAAATTTAATCCAGCGAGCTAATTAAGTGTCATGCGTATGGTCACTTAGTGTGGGGATATTCGCAAGTGTGCATATTAAATCTTAATATGTGGACATTAGTTAATATCCATACTTGTTATCATATCACTATAAAACTTAACATCTGGACATTTGCTCAATGTCCTAATCTTTTAAATATCCTGCTGACGTGTCCTTATGACTTTTCAAATGCACATCGCTTTCTAAACATTTCACATAGAAACTTAACATTTGGATCTTCCTTAACATCCAGATGACATCACATGATGTCATCTCAAAGGAATACCATAAAATAATGACATCATCTGGACATTGAGAGCAATGCACATTTCGCAATTCTTAATGTCTAGATATTAACTTAATATCTTGACACCCCAACATGATGATGTCACCTTTTCTCTGGACCAAGAATTATCTTAAAGGAGGTGATATCATCATCACATTTAGACTCATGTATATTTCATTAAGTTTAATGTCTAGATATTTCTCAATATCCACATCCCCATGACCAAAATTCATAGTTTCCATTAACCAATTAGATGGTGCCACGTGGCACAAGTTGACTTTTCATTTTGGACAGTTTGGAATGTCCAGACACTTGATGATCAAAGGTAAATGCCTTTGGATCTTAAAGACCCGATATCCATCCTTGGTCAATGTTGACCAGCATGGTGATGTCACTTCATATGCATATGCACATTTTAAAATGTGGGCACATTGCTTAATGTCTGGATATTCATTAATATCCATACTTTGCAATAAATGCCACAAAAGTGGGTCATTGGCCATTCAAATTTAAAATTAGAGGCTACCACTTGTAGGGATCTCCTAGGGTCCTTAACTAGATGTCTTCAATAGATGAACTTAGCATTTATTATGCCCTAATCTCCTAATTTTAGCATTTAAAAGGTGAATTTCGATCATTTTAACATTCACTTAAGCATTTGAAGATAAAATTATAGAGCTCAAGAGATTTTTCTGGTGTCCATTACAGTGGATCCAAACCCTAACGGAATGGTGTAGATATTGAATGATGAATGGTAAAGGTGATCGCGTGGTGAAATTGCAAATCGAGACTTATGGTAATCAAGTTTTAAGCGCACTATAAAGGTATGTAATGGTGAAACCTTGCTTTTGTCATTTGTGGTAACCCTGTAAAAGGTAAATATGCAACTAGGGTAGAATCTTAGAGGCATATGCATACAATACATTTTGTAAATAATGAAATGTGAGGATATTGAGAAAATTAACATGAAACCAATGACGTGAAAGATGTTTTGAGACCTGCACATTTGTCATTGCAAGATACAATGGAGGCTAGGAAGCTTAAGAATGAGGTGGAAATCAAGACCACCATGTTTGCATCACCAGGGGAGGTGGTTTTTCACTTTGGAAGGATAAATGACATGCACATAGGGAACACAGATGTGGATGAATGGATAGAAAAATCAATTAAGGTTAGTGGTAATCCCATCCTGATAAGCATATACAATTCGGGGATGTGGCACGTTGGAGGGTTCCCATATGTAGCGGAGGCTATTGAGCTAGTAGTGGCACGTGTAGACAATTACAATAAGGAAACCAAAAGGGTAGAGAAAGATGGCAGGTTCTATGTAGACTTCTCTATAAAAGGGATTACAAAGGTATTTCATTTGCCTAAATATCCTAACCTTTTCAAGATAAACCTTTAAGACTTAGAAAAACAATACAAGGGCAACATCACAGATTGCAAGAAGATAATGTTTTCATGCTGGAGGTCACAAAGCAGTACTCACAAGGCAACAACCAAGTTGCTGGTTAACTTGTATAAATTTTCACACCTGAAGTCCAATATATGATGGTGATGCTAAGTAGAATGACAGGGAAACCTGATGCAAGCACTTTTGAACACTGAGTGTATGGGTTGATAAGGATAGTAGAAAAAAGAGACACCAGGATAGGGTGGGCATCATTAATCGGTGATAGCTTAGATGAAAATATGAGGATACTTGGAGGCCAAAAGTGCCTGTTTTACATGAATTCATATGTTGTATATGCATGTGGCACACAATCAACCTTCTCTGGCCTATAGACAATAGACAAAGTAGATAGAAATCCAAGGGATGTGAACATATGGGATTATTATCTTGAGCTCACAAGGAAGGCCTCCACCCAACACTACAAGAGGGTTAATGATTGTTTCATCATGCATCTGGTCTAGTTGATGGATAATGACAGAGCGAAGAGGCTGAGCTGTGAAGCTCAAGCAATGATTACAAGGAATGGAACTTGGTTCATCCAATTCCCTACATTCACTTACATTCTCATGGAGGGATTCAAGGGACAGCCCCTCATGTTGCCAAGATACCCCACAGACATGATCATATTACTGGAACTGACCAGATAGATGATACCCTCATATGAGGCATATGTGCTTAAGAATAAAAAGGGTAATATTAGATTTTCTTTACTATTGGGATATATATGCTTGTCCATTGAGTCTGCTAAACACTCAGAAGCAAAGATATGTATGCTTCAGTTACAACCATTCTCCTTAGCTAGATATTATGATCCCTATCATAGAATGGAGAGGTTTGTGAGTAAGAAGTTGATACATCAAGTTCACCTAGAGGATTATTGGGAAGATTGCCTAGATGATGTAGAAGTTAGGAGGAGGAGTTACTAAAGGTTAACTCTAAACTAGGTTTGAACTTTGGACTGCTTTGATGTCCCTCCTTAACTACACTCAGATGATGGCATGAGAATATCCAAGGAGTATGAGGACAATAAGATTTATAATGAGATCATTTCTCCTCCTGACTGGAGCCAACTAGAGGTAACTTCTCTAGACCTCATTTCAACTAGGGTCATGACTTTGACCAAGGCATAGGTAGAGCAGCAATTAGTTGCCCTGAAAGTAAAAGGTGTGGTCATAACAGTGGATAGGAATGTTGGAAAGAGACATTATGTGGCTTCATTATTGTTGTCATTGATGGCAACAAAGTTTATCCCACACATCCATAGCACATAATAGGTCTTTACTGGAAGTTAGATTGAAGAGTGTTTTGGTCCGGTGAGCAAGAACAGAGCATGCATCAAGGTCTGAGAATCAGGTCCAGATCTCTCAGAAGATGTATCTCAATAAAGTGTGAACTTGAGGAAGTGAAGAGGAGTACCATGACTGCTACATTCAAGAGATTGAGCCTCCAGTGATGAAAGGGTGAAAAGATATGAGCATCTAAGTGTTGGGTTCCTGACAGGTAGTATAGACTAAGGAAGAACTAACCAGTAGAGTATCAGACCTTAATCCGGATGAGAAATTAATGGTGATCAAGCTTCTTGAGGGATCATTCATGGTTGGCCAACATGATTCATGACTTCTATAACTATCTCTTTGATACACATCGCTTGGTAAGCAAGGATTCAGCCGACAGACTAGAGTTTGGGAAAATCTTGAGTATTATGGATGCTGACTAGAAAGATGTTGAAATCCTTGGTGTAGATATATATACCAGATGGATTTTGATGTGAAGGTGAGTTGTGTGTGAAATAGTGTGTGAGAAAGGGTAGAGATAAGTGTGGAAGTGACAATATAGGTCCAGTATGTGACATAACAGCAACACCAAAATAGAGGAAGAATGAAGTGTAGTAGATCAGTATATTAAGCCTAACTAGAACTGAACCTTAGCATATGTGGATGCTTCTCATTAGTTCAAATACCTCGTTACTTTCTATAACCATTGTAGGTAGTAAGCCTCTTGTGAGCAGTGTGCTCAGGTAGTGAGCCCTAATTGGCAAGTGTCATTTTGTACTTCTTATTCTTTTAACAGAGAATACAATCTTGGGTTAGTCACCCCGTGGTTTTTCCCTTAACAGGGTTTTCCACGTAAAAATCCTTGTGTTATGTGTGTTGATTTCATTTTTACTCTCATGTTCATTTATGCTTATATGTTTTGATACTGCACTATTGTTAAAGAAGAAAAGAAAGTTAAGAAATTTAAGATAACTAATTCACCCCTCCTCTCAGTTATCTGCATTGTTTCCAACAATTGGTATCAGAGCCATGTTCCTCCAAACAAGAGCCTAATAGTTTGAGGAAGATCTGGGAATCCCAATAGATATGTATGGTATGAGGGAACAACTTCAGTTTGCCCTAGATGATCTTGAGCAATCTCTCTCTGAAGTCAACAACTTGAGGGAAAGACTCAAACAAGTTGATGATTTCATAAATGAACTAAAAGAAAAATTGAGTATCTCTATGAAAAAGAGAAAGGAACTTCTTTAGCAATTAGCAAGTCAAAATGAAGCCAATGATACAAATGAAGATTTGAATGAGAAAAACAAGTTATGTGAGAAGCTATCAAAAGAGGTCATTATGGTAAGACATGAAATGGAATTATGGGTTATGAAATTCACCCAATAAATTAAAGAGAAAAGAAAAATTGAAGATAATCTAAAACAATCTCTCAAGGAGAAGTCAGCAGACTACCACAAAATGGATAGAATAATCAGACATCTGGAATCTGATCTTGAAGAAGCTAGAGATAATGAAGAACAACTTGAAAATTAGATAGACACTCTTAAAAGGGATCTTCAAACAGTAAATGAATACAAAGAAAAAATCAAGATAAGCTCTGCTCAACTTGAAGTTCTTCTTGAAAGCCAAAAGAGGGTAGATGACAACCATGGCTTGGGATATGAGAAAGGTGAAAGCTCTGGATCTGGTCAGAAGAACTTTGGTTCAGGAAATCCAAGGCACAGGCCTAGAAGACCTCCGGTAAGACAACTAAATGCTCAAAGATATCCATCCTTCAATGGATACTACTACAATTGCAATAACTTTGGTCATAAAGCAAATAAGTGTAGAAGAAGAATGAATCAAACTAATTCATCCTTCTCTGGACAGTGTTTTAACTGCAAAAGGTATGGTCACAAATCTCATGAATGTAGAAATATGCAAATAAATAATTCATTCAATGGTAGATGCTTTGCATGCAATAGAATGGGGCATATGGCTAATCAATGTAGATCAAAAGGATATCAGTCAAATATGCAAAGAAATATAGATTTCTACAATTGCAATAGATCCGGTCATATTGCCAAATTCTGTAGAAGAAAGAATCAGGATAAAAGGGGTCCGGTGCATCATAATCAAAATCAAGACAAAGGAAAAGGAAAAGTGAATGCAGATGAAGTTCAAAGGGAGATGAATAAGATTTGGGTAAAGAGAAGTATAGAAAATGTTGGGGATGGATTTGTACCAGAATCTGGTGCTGATATTCCTTCCAGAAACTAAATAGATGAACTCTGGCTCAGGGGGAGTCTCAAAGGAAAATAAATTCCCCCAACCAGTCAATTGGTGTCTATAATTGGCACATGGAAGGTTGCGGATTAAAGGGTTCTCAGAGAAACATCTAAATAACCCTTGGTAAAAATATGAAAGATCTGCAAGGAGTTTGAAAAGGTTAATCATCCAAGATTAATCTGGTTTGACAGTCATCCAACAAAAGCAGGATTTTCACAGTTAGATCCGGTATGATTCAAAATTGAAATATTTGGATTTGCGGATAGATGGAATGATTGAAGAAAGGGAGATACATTGTCAATTATCTCCAAGAATAATTCTAAGTGCATCATAGTGAATCAGAAGGATCTCTCTTAGAACAAGGGAACTAGAATGACTTAAGGTTTGCATTTATTGCAATAAGAAATTAGGGTTTCTGCAAAGATATAAGGGTTCTTTTATTCATCATTTGCACATTTTCACTCGAGAAGAAGAAAGAAAAGGCTTTGCAAACAAGATTGCTTCAACCCTCTCAAAGATCAATCACAGAATCTAACTCAATCGGTGATCTCTTCAGCTCATATCGTGAACCCTAGAAGCGTAAAAAGGTATTTCCATTCTTGAATATCTCTCTCTGAATCTTTTGCAAGATGGATACTCCAAATGTTGTTAAGATCATTGATAGGCCGCACCTTAAGTTCAAGAAACATCCTTACAAATCCCTAGAAGTTGATCCCTTAGGTGCATTCTCTAGCGTTCCGCATGGGGTTCTGCATGTAGAAGATGTTAGGGTATACATACAAGCCAATATTGAGGAATTTGGGGAATCCAAACTGATGGATATCTATCACAAGCAATTAATAGATGAAACATTTGAACTTAAACCTCAATACAAGGCCATCTGGGATAAACATTTTGGATATTGCATCCACTTTCCCTATTTTGCAGAGGATGAATGGGTCTGGTATGTTCTGAGCAGAATTCATGACAACTTCATGTGGCTGATGAGGCCATTTAAGATAACAAAAGATGCCATTAGGGCGGTAACTGGATTGTACTCATCCGGTGGGTTGCCTACTCTCAAATCAGTCAAAAACCAAACTGTAAGAGAGGCTACTAGATCAAAATTTGAAAAAAGAGCAATGACAATTTAGGATATCACAGATATAGATATCAAATTTGCCTCTATGATAATTGGTTATAAAATAAAATCACTCCAGCAGGGAAGATTCTGTATCCAGAATAGCAATATACAGTGTTTATTAGATGCTAAGGGAAAATGCTAATTATGATCTTTGTGAGCTTCTCCTGAACCAACTGTTAGAGAATTTGCCAAAAATAAAGAAGGATAAGAAGAATTCAT
The DNA here is from genome assembly GCA_027924645.1 of Cunninghamia lanceolata. NCBI lineage: Eukaryota > Viridiplantae > Streptophyta > Pinopsida > Cupressales > Cupressaceae > Cunninghamia > Cunninghamia lanceolata. The sequence continues at coordinate 2,306,138 of BSBN01000876.1, read as the reverse complement.
TTAAGTATGGTGGCTTGATACTATGTCTATTCTTCTACTATATGAATGGGCTACTCGGAACTAGTCGCTGGATATGACAAAATGACAGACCTGTTGCCATACAAATCAGAGATTATATGTATGGGCTTGGTGATGCCAAGGCTCAAAGCACAGCTCTTTGGGGATATTTCAAGAATTTCCAAGGTATGATGTAGGCTAGAGAAAGAATTCCTTAGACATTAGTTGAAAAATATAAAGATACAATGTATTTTATGGTAGATACTGATCAATGCCTAATGGAGGTAGTAGAGCCCAGAATAGTTTGGATTATGCCAATGGGCTATGAGGTGGATGAGAAAATTTTGGAGCTACATGTTCAACACCTGCTAAGTCAACCAAAGGACCCTGAGGTAGAATGGTTTGGAACCTTTCAAGAATTAAGTGTGAAAATACATGTTGAATTGAGACAGCTAGAGATGAAAAGGAAAGTGAGAAGGGAAGTGGAGGAAATTGCCAAGAAATATGGCATATCAAAGGAGGCAGTTGATGCCAATAGAGAGAAGGTAGAAAAAGTAGAAAAAGAAAGACAAGAAGCAAAAAAAGAAAGTGTTCCGGTGCAAGCCCCCTCTCAGACTAGATCCTCAAAGATCTCTGTACCTGCCACTTCTAAGAGCCCAAGATCCTCCAAACTAGAAGCCAAGACATCCGGTAAGGGAGAAAAGAGAACAAAACCAAGGCCATAAGGTCCTATACAAGTCAGAAGGATGATGAAGAAACTGAGACCGATGAGGAAGAAGAAGAAATCATCAGGTGAATGCTCTACCGGTGCAAACAAAGAAGAAGAGGCAGAAGAATTTGTTGAAAGGCCTACTCTCTCCATTGATGATGTCATCAAGGCAGTTATTGTGGATGGGAATTTGCAACCAATGACAGAATTCTATGATGAGTATAGTGACATAGACAAAAGGATCTTTGAAGAAGACACAGTTAAGTACTTAAACATATATAATAAAGCATGCATTGAAATCATCTCTCTAATCCCCAAGAGTTTCGAGAAAGTACTTGAACTTAGAAAAGACAATGCCAAAGAAAAGGATTTGGAGATTCGAGAACAAATAGCTATTCAGCTCTATCCTTCCAGCACTCCAAAACAAATGAACATGATATTCAAGGATTGCAAGGATGAGTTCCAGAGCAAAGCCAGAATGAACAAGCTTATGGTCGAAGAGACTGATTAGGTGGAAAAGGGACTGAAGACATCCTTCGGAATGCATATAAAAGATTTAATCTTCCTAATATAGAGGATATAAGTGATGAACCTTCTGCCATGGATGTCAAAGGATTAAGTGCATCAAAGGAAGACCCTACTGAGAAAATTGCAAAAGAGTCAAAGGAGATAGGTGAAGAGAAGACTAAGGACTTGGATTCCTCTATTTTGAAAGAGGAAGTCCATGAAGAAGTAAACATCTCTCTTCCGGATCCCCCAGCAGACTCTGAAACTGAAGAAAGAAAAGAAGAGAGAATCAGTCAAGAAGAAGAGGTAAAGGGAAGAGAAGAAGATCAAATAGAGAAGAGCCCAGGTGACAGTTCTTAGGTTGCAGAAGGAAATAAGACTCTGTGTCTGGCAAGAGACACTACAGAAGCAATTAAAGACTTCCTGACCAAAGAAATGATGGAATTAGATGAACCAGAGCTATTTCAAGGACCACTCAATTTTGACTCTCTCTCTAGTCTAGACAATGAAGGTAGCATCTTTTGCTCAAGATAAAGAAAAAGAAAAGCTTCTAAAGTCTCACATGGAAGACTATGAGCTAATAGAGATTACATTTGGTGTGCTAGAGAAAATCATGCCATCATTCCAAAAGGATCTTTCGGCCTCCTCATCTAGTAATCTAAAATCTCTTGTTAATTTTGTTAGAACACATTTTGATTCTTTGGAGAAATCAGTAGAAGAGAAAGTCTGGAAGGAGTTTTTGGGTAAGAGATTCTCTGAAGTACAGGAGCTAATATCAAATAATAGGAGAAATCTGAATATTGGAATAAAGAGCCTAGAAAATGCTCTTAAAGATGGCAGAGAATTATACAAATTTTGTTTATCTTGGTCCACAGTAACAATAGACATTGCAAAGAAGGTGGAAGAACAAGAGGGTAAACTATCAAGTTTATCCCAGAGTTTTGATCCTCTTACCTCATCCATAATGAATCAAGAGTGCCAGGCTATTGCCACTATACATGAGATAAAGAGGCTTGAGAAGGAGAAGAAAAATAGAATAAGCAAAATGAGTGAACTAAGAGGGATAATTATCCCTAAGTTAGAGGCAATGCATGAAGCCCTAACTGATGCTCAGACTATATCCCGGACCAGTAATCCAGTAGACTTGAAGAGGGCAGAAGCTTTTGCATTTTTGTTAAGTGGTCACATCTCAATTTTGGACAGAATGAAGTAGATTTGGGCAACATAATTTGTCCAGTTGAAAACCACTTTTGCGGATATACTTAAATATATGTAAGTATAACTTGTATATATACTTATGTGGCTATGTATAGGTTACTTTTTGCAAATTTTCGTGTGCAGATTTCACCCTTTGCCATTGATGTCAAAGGGGGAGTGAGGAGTAGTGAAAAATGTGGAATCTAGCTAAGGGGGAGCTCCGGTAAAAAGTGTGCATAAGATAGAACATCAGCCAAGGGGGAGTGTGCTATGACACTTAGTCATTTTTCACTAAGTGTTGCCATCAATGCCAAAGGGGGAAATTGTTGGCAAGAGACACTGTGTGGCTTCATTATTGTTGTCATTGATGGCAAAAAAGTTTATCCCACACATTCGCAACACATAATAGGTCTTTATCGGAAGTCAGATTGAAGAGTGTTTTGGTCCGGTGAGCAAGAACAGAGCATGCAGCAAGGTCTGACAATCAGGTCCAGATCTCTTAGAGGATGCATCTTAGCAAAGTGCAGACTTGAGGAAGTCAAGAGGAGTACCATGACTACTACATTCTAGAGATTGATCCTCCAGTGATGAAAGAGTGAAAAGATGTGAGCATCTAAGTGTTGGGTTTCTGACAGGTAGTGTAGACTAAGGAAGAACTAACTGGTAGAGTATCAGACCTTAATCCAGATGAGAAATTAATGGTGATCAAGCTTCTTGAGGGATCATTCATGGTTGGTGAACATGATTGATGACTTCTATAACTATCTCTTTGATACGCATCACTTGGTAAGCAAGGATTTAGCTGACAGACCAGAGTTTGGGAAAATCTTGAGTATTCTGAATGCTGACTAGAAAGATGTTGAAATCCTTGGTGTGGATATATATACCAGATGGATTTTGATGTGAAGGTGAGTTGTGTGTGAAATAGTGTATGAGAAAAGGTAGAGATAAGTGTGGAAGCGACAATACATGTCCGGTATGTGATAGAACAACAACACCAAAATAGAGGAAGAATGAAGTGCAGTAGATCAGTATATTGAGCCTAACCAGAACTGAACCGTAGCATATGTGGATGCTTCTCATCAGTTCAAATGCTTGGTTACTTTCTATGAACCATTGTAGGTAGTGAGCCTCTTGTGAGTAGTGTGCTTGGGTAGTGAGCCCTAATTGGCAAGTGCCATTTTGTACTTCTTATTCTTTTAACAGTGAATACAATCTTGGGTTAGTCACCCTGTGGTTTTTCCCTTAATAGGGTTTCCACATAAAAATCCTTGTGTTATGTGTGTTGATTTCATTTCTACTCTCATGTTCATTTATGCTTATATGTTTTGATACTACACTATTGTAGAAGAAAAGAAAGTTAAGAAATTTAAGATAATTGATTCACCCCCCCTCTCAGTTATCTGCATTGTTTCCAACAAAGAAGAGAAAGAGGTAGGAGCTACCTGAAACAAAATATGATGACTTCTTGTTAGAAAAGAGGCAATACATGGAGGCTAACTTGGCCATGCCTACAACATAATCTATAGTAGGATTCACAACCATTGGTGTTACTATAGCCAAAAGGTCATGTCCTAAAAAAAAAGGTCATATCCCTACCATCCCAATAACCAAAAAGCAAATGGAACAACCTGTAAAGGTACGAAAGTCCAGGGTGATATATGAGGACATGGAAGATGAGAAGGATGAAATACCTTTGATAGAGAAAAGGAAAAGTCAATATATATTACAAGGAACAAATGTCCCAAGGCAAAAAATAGGACAAACGCCTGTCATGAGAGGATCCACCAACAAACAACTAGGTGTCTTGCTAAAATGACAAGGGGGTGAAGAGCTCACAAAAATGGAGCAACTATTTGCCACTACTGAGCGGTCTATAGTAGAAATAGAAGCAAAATTCTTAGTTGAAGAGTAAGGATGTGGAGGTAGTATAGATTGAACTACAACATAATGTCGCCATCCCTACAATTGTAAAGTTTAAGACTAAAAAGGCTCAAGAAACTAGAGAAGAAGATATACAGAAGGTGAATGATCCTTCCTTGCCACTAGATGAAACCATTGATCTTATAGATGATGAAGTGACAAGGGCATGGTGGCATCTAGTCCCATGGAGAGCCTGGTCAAGAAAATAGCATTAAAATCTTAGTGGACACCTCAAGTGAAACAAGGCACATGAGAAGAAGATGAGGCTGAAGAGCCAGAGATAGTGGCTAATAATATAGGTCTAGAAGGGTTAATAGGTAAAGTCACTAGCTTGGTAGTCATTGATTTGTCATATGATGGGCCTGAAGATAAAGAGAAGTATGACACCATGGATAATTTGCACACTGGAAATGATGATACCAGTGTAGACATGGACACCCATTCAGAGAAGCCTTCACAACATAATGTCTAGGAAATTGAAGAGAGATATGTTGAGGTAGAAGATAAGGAGCAACAAGTGTTAACGTCTAGACAAACAGGTCCAATGATCACATTAGGATCTCAGGGTCCAAAAGACACAAAAATCCTAACATTCATACATGATGGTCCACATAATAAGGATGATGAGGAGAAGATATAAAAAGTGACAATTGGTGGTGATTAGAGCATACATCAGGATGTCCAAGATCCTGGCCACCAAGGGGTTAGCATAGATAATCCTCAACCCCAAGGTGATCAATATGTACAAGAACAAACTATAGATGCACATCACGATGTGCACGATGCTGCTAAGAAACAAGGTGAGGATGTTTAGATGCATGTTCCTGATCAGCAAGAACCAGAAAAGGAAATATCAAAGAATCAGGACATGACTCTTAGGGATGCTACACAAGACCAAGATCAATAGCAAGTGAACAAGGAGGTTCCCACTGATGGGGAACAACAACAAAATGTGGATGAGGACATTCCACAAGAGAAGAATACAAATGCACAAGATGCTCACATTGAGGAGATAGGCCAACAAGGGCCAATATCTGGTGTGCCACATTGGCTTGCACATGAGGTAAATCCATCTCTAGTAGTTGAGGCATCAAATTTTGACATTTCTTCATTATTTTTGCTTGAGGTTGCAAAACCCAAGTGCAAATCAAGAGCTGCATCAACAATAAAGAGAGACCCAGTCTCAGGAAGAAGGACAACTCAAATAGCTGTGCCAATGGTTGACAAAGAAAAGGGAGAAATAAGTGTCAGTGAGTTCCAGATAACCACCATGGACCTGGGACACACTACTACTGACCAAGAGAGTCAAGAAGCCAAGGAAAGTATAGATGCACTGGTGACAAGAATAAATAAAGCCAAGGCTAAGAATTAAGAGTATAAAGAGCAAATTGCTCAAATGCAAGATTTCATTAAGGGATTAGTAGCACCAACAAATGTACCTATCACAGCCTCCACATCCTTGACATTAGTATCTTAATAGGAGATAGCTGCATTGGATGTGTAGAAACATCATGCATAGGTAATGGATAAATGGTTCACCAAATTTATGGGTGAAAGAGAACAAGTAATAAAAACCTCACTATCCAATTGGGACATGCTCAACAACTTGAAGTGTAAGGCTAGCAAATAGAAGAATGAAGTTGGCTAGAGGCTAATTAAGAGTGGTCAGCATTTGGTTACACTCAAAGAGATGAGGAAGGAAGATGTTGGCACCTTCATGACAAAGAATGTTCTGACACCTCAAACTCTTCTACAACTGGACAATTGGTTCAAAGATATAAGGTTTGAAGTGGATATATTAAAGAGATGCAATGCTAAGATTGCAGATATTAGTGTCAAAGCACATGAACTCTTAGCAGAAGAGCTAGGGATTTTGGTGGCCCTTGAGGGCAAAGTTGAAGGAAAGGTAGAAAATCAAGATGAGGATTTTTCTATCAAAGCATTTAAGGATAATTTCAGCCTTGTATCAGATGATCCTATTCAACATTTCTCTGAGACTACTATTGATAAAGCTATGCACATAAGGAATAAGGTTGAAACATATAATGAAGAGTTGGATAGTCAGACTAATAGGTGGGTAGATCTGTAAGAACAATTAAAGGTGCAAGAACATGTTGTTGCAAAGGCAAAGGTACCAGATAGAGCAAAAATAGATAAGGCCATTCAAGCATACAAGCTCATCTAGGGTATCGACTGCAAAGTAACAGAAGAACCATCTACATATGAGGAGTCGGATGGGAATGTAGAATGAAAGGGTCACATTGAAAAAGTCAAAGATTCTAGAATATTCCAGATGCCAGCTGGACTCCACTAGATTAATTTCCAACTAGAAATCATGTGCCATGTTTTATTTGGACCGTTAGATCATTGGATCTATTATAATCTCATCCTCTCCTTGTTCTATAAAAGGGGATGGATTGCCATTTGTACATTATTAGGAGCTTAATTGAAAGAGAATTGTTGAGTTTTGTGAGCACTAAGTGTAGTTTTGTGACTTAGCATTTCCCCATGGTTCTTTTTCTAGGCTAATTGTAAATATGCATACATTTTGAATATTGAATGAAATAAAGATCCATATTACAAATTAATCGTAAATCTCGAGTAATCTTTTGTGGATGATATCTAGACATGTCACTGTGGAGTGCTGCACTCTTTGAGGTGCATTTCAATTTATGAATGTTGTTATCTTATCCATTTGAAGATTAGCATCAATTGTGTGTAGTTGTCGAATATCCTAGCGAAGCATGGTTTGATTTTATCTCTCTTCATGAAGTATTGAATTGTGCATATGGATCAATGGTCAAAACTCACTCATTTCAAATAATTTTAGAATTTCAGTTTATTTCTTTTAAATTTCATCAATCATAATCATAACTACAAATATTGATAAATAACGAGTAGAACATAGTAAATATGTAGATATCCGTAGATAAATGAACATCTTATGCATATTTGAGTAAATAACATGTAAGATTGAAAATATCATGCAAGTACTTGGAAATAATGATAGAAATCATGGAAATATCAACTTAAAGGCACATTATTTAGAAGAATTTGAAGTGCAGAAGCAAAATTAAGTGAAGATTAGTTTAAATTTAAGAAAATCTAGAAGAACTAATCAAAGTTACATAGATCATCATGAACAATCTTAATCAGAGTAAAGATCAGAAGAATTGATCAAACTTAGGATAAATTCACATGAATATATGTACATCCTAGTTAGAGATTGTAGGATTTAACATGATTTATTAAGATTTATGTAGAATAGGTGAAGCATAGAAAATACTCACATATCCAGATACAAATTACATCAAATTTCATGTGTAAGGCCCCTGAAGGATTAACAACAAATTCACATCAAACTACTGAGTGATTATTAGAAGGTTATGTACTAACTATCAAAGACTTGGGATCACAAATTCATCCTGAATTTGTCATATCTTTCAAGAGGATAAAGGTTTGCTTTGTGAAATTTTATCTCTATTAATATGATTAACAGTTATATCAACATGACTATCAACATCAATTTTCACCATGGATACTGTGCAAAATATTTCTTTTTATGCCTTACTAACTTTTGCTTCCCAAAGTAGTATGTCCCTATTCTCTTGGTTGTAGGTTTTCTCTTTCCAAATTAAAGAAGGGATGAATGTTGACTAGGAGATGTGAGGATTTGGTAAGAATGGGAATCTTTGGCATCAGTAGCATTGTTGCTTCCTCAGGACCACTGCTCACTATTGTCATTCTGGTGAGAAAGGGTGTAGTTTACCTAGAGGCTCCAATTAAATTCAGTTGCTTGACTAAGGTGGACAAACTTGATGAAATTTCAAAAACCTCGGTCAAATTAGGGACCCATACGCTTAGACAGAGAGGCATCATTTTGATCTCTCCCCTTTCCTCTGTTAGATGACACTCATCAAAGACATAGATGCCACAGAGGAAGGATATCATTCTCGGGTGGCCTAATTGGTGATGAAGAATTAGGACTCTATTGACAAAGTCAAATAAGTAAGCACTTGAATGTTGGAGACATCTGCAGGATCTCCATTGCAAAGGTAGTCTTGATTGCAGTTTGGTTCAACTTTTGGTAGCTACCTCAATTGTTCCAGGAGCCCTAATATTCAACGGTTGGAGATTGAAAGATGGGGAGTCATGTTGATGACCTGGCATCCTATGCTCCGAGTTTGAATTTGAAGCAAAAGGGGGGCATTTGTCTCAAATTTCCTAGGAATATTTAGACCTATCAGAATATTCTTGTAAACCAGAATATTGTTGTAAACATTTTAAAGGAGTAGTATCAATCTCAGTTCATGTCACAGACCAGATTGATTGTAAAAAATCTGTCACCTACAGGATCCAATCAGTTGAAGGATACAAATCTCCAAGTCACAAATATTAAATGAAAAGTCAAAATGTAATTAAAAACTTTGTAATGAGGAAGTCCATGCCCACATAGTATGTTTCTTTATATAGGGATTGAAAAGTTGTAGTTAGGGGGTTTGACTCTGGGCTTTGGATACAAGATATCCACATATTTTGGGGATTAGTTTCTGATACAAAGCATGTTCATTTTTTCAGGACTACAGAGCAGAATGTTGTATGTAGATGAATAAATTTCTGCATGACATTTTAAATTCTGATTGTAATATATGAATAACACTACATGTGTGTGGTTGTTGCATTTGTCTCCTTGAATGTATGCATTTTTTTATGCAGAAGCATCCCAGGTTGAAGAACAATCTTGCATCAACCAAAAATATTTGCTCTCTTTTCTTTTCTTGCATTTCAGTTGCAGTTTAATCATTTATAGTTCAACATTTTCTACCACATTCTACCACATCTTCATTTCAGAGATCGTAGAGTAGGATTTAGTTTCTATGCCATGTTAGCTACATCATACTTAGATTTCATAAGATTTGGATTCATCTGTAGAGAGATATCACTATCAAAAGATCATCAGTATTCACAGAATAGAGCAGTCATCACTTAGTTGAGAACACGAGGTTTGCAAAGCACTTCCGTGACTTACAGAGCCAAATGGAACATCAAATAAGGGAAATTGGGGCCAGATAGACCTTCGTTGAGAATTGCATCAAGTTTCATTCATTTGTGGAGCATTACCAAGAGTTGTAGGTTGACCTACATGTTTTCTAAACATTTCATCATTCATTGGAGTTTGAGATCTCTTAAGGTCAATGCTGAGGATTCTTTGAGCTGGAGAATGATATATACATCTATTATATGCATTATGGAGATAGTTAGTTAACATGATAGAACAAAATCAAAGATAGTTTCTTTTTGGAGGCACTTCAATGCCATATCTTTCATATATGTTTTAACTCAGAAAGCAATCTTATGAGCCCATGATTGTAGCCTGCATATTGCCGGCATATAAGCATTGTAATTATTTGATATATTGAGCATATAAATCTTCGATTGCATTATGTTATTGTGTTGTTTTCATTGTGTTTACTCTAGCTGCATGGTTGGATAATCCCTTCTTAGGACCATCCATCCATGACTACACCAAGTGGTATTAGGGTGGAGTTTGTGAATTATTTGGGAGTGAAGGCATTTTGGAAGATCTTGTGATGAACATATCGCCAAACTGAGGCAGTTTACTAGTGTTTGTCAACAAAGTGTTGACTGTGAGGCAGTTGTTGCCTTTTAGTCAGATCACCAAATTGAGGCAGTTGCACTGGATCCCAGGAAGAGATGTCGATGAGGAGGATGCATGTTATGGCCAACGTTGCTAGAAGAATGGAAGAAATAATAGAGATGATGAGGACAATGAAAGTTATATTGAATGCTATAGAATAAGATAGAAGAAGAGGACTAAACCCTAGACATGAAGATGAAAGTGATGATGAAGAATTTCAATCAGCTGATCAAAATGAAGAAACTCTAGAAGAAGAATTAGACTAGGTAAAGATGTTGAAGGCTATTTATAAGATGGGAAAGAGATCTAGAGTGGAAGTATCAAACTTTACTAGAAATTTAAACCTTGAGAAATTGATTGATTAGATAAATGACCTGGAGGAATACTTTGAATATGAGGAAATTGAAGAACCAAAGAAAGTGAGATTTGCAAAGACTAAGTTGAAAGGACATGCTACTATTTGGTGGAAAAAAAAGAGAAAACCATAAAATGGGATAGGATGGTGATAAAGTTGAAGAATCAGTTCATACATATTGACTATGAGTTGGAATTGTTGAAGACATTGCAAAACCTAAGGCAAAAGGAGAAATCTCTAAAGGAGTACATTGAGGAATTTCATAAGATGATTATCAGGACTGGACATAGTGAAGCAAGCAAGGAGAAAGTGGCATGGTACATAAATGGATTGAGGATGAACATTCAAGAAGATCTAAGGGTAAGTGCAGGAAGATGGGGGGCCAAAAAGGGGTCTTAAGTGGCCACTTTTTTTCTGAAATCAGGAAATACTGGCCTTGGATGAGAAATTGAGCATAGTTACACTCAAAATTTGGAGATGCAACCAAAACAATGTTCATAGTGCTCCGAGTCTACTTTCTAAACTACTATTTTTTTTTGAAAATGGCATAGATTAAGGGGTTCAAAAGAGGGAGCCACAAAAATTGGTGTTGTTTCTGTCAAAAAAACATAACATAGCATGTTTTGTGGCTCCCTCAAAAGGTCAACTTTTTTTTTGGTATTTTTAAAATCACTTCAGTGAGAAATTAGCTAATAGCATGTAGTTTATGCCTGATTTTTTTGATAATTTTTTGATGAATATTTGATTTTTTACTAATTTTCAAAGTGGACACATCCTAAAAAATAGAATTTTGGCCGAGCTACCCCTATAAATTTTGAAAACTAATTGAAAATCATTTTTTTATTTTTTTAATATTTGTAGAATGGAGTCTAGTTTCTAAATATGTAATTTTTTTGAAATTTGAATGAATAGTTAATTTACAATGAAAAAAAGACCAAACAGTGGTTTTTCCCTAAAAATGGACACACAAACAAAAGAAATTAAAGATGAAAGGCTTAACATTGTTAAAATGTGAAAAATATCACATTATCAAATAGCTAAGAGAAAGCCTAACATTACACAAGTGTTCGATTTGTTTGACCTTGAAACACGTGCAAATCTGAGGGTTAGCACGAACAAAATTATGTGAAATTTTGAAGAATATGGAAAAACACGTCTGTGACGTTTCATAAGGCACTCCAAGCCTTTGGGTTGGAAATCCCAAGCCCAAGGCTTGGGATTCCCAAAGCAAGCTATAACGCGAGCGTGTTATGTTTTGCTTTGCATTTTTCCTTTCCCGCAAGTCTGTTATTTGTCATGTTTGACATAAAGCGAGCGTGTTATAACGTGCTCGCATTATGTTCCCCTTAAATTTTTTTATGTTTAAGGCTATTAATCATGAGGGTTAATGGATAAGGGATAGGGTTGGAGGGTTTAGGGATAAGGGATTAGTGTTTAAGGTATAGTATCGAGCCTGTTGAGGGTCTAGGAATAGGGATAGCATTTAGGGTTTAGGGATGAGGGATTAGAGTTGAGGGATGACAGATTAGGGTTTAGGGTTTAGGGTTTAGGGACAGGGTTGAGGGTCGAGGGATCAGAGTTAAGGGTTGAGGGATTAGGGTTTGACATTGAGGGTTGAGGGTTGAGGTTCAAGGGTCAAGGGTTTAGGGTTGAGGGATTAGGGTTAAAGTAGAGTGTGGAGGGTGTAAGGATTAGGGATAGGGTTGGAGGGTTTAGGGATAAGGGATTAGGGTTTAAGGTATAGTACCGAGTCTATTGAAGGTTTAGGAATAGGGATAGCATTTAGGGTTTAGGGATGATGGATTAGAGTTGAGGGATGGTGGATTAGGGTTGAGGGTTGAGGGATTAGGGTTTAGGGATAAGGTTTAGGGTTGAGGGTTGAGGGATTAGGGTTTAAGGTATAGTGTTGAGGGTTGAGGGTTTAGGATTAGGGTTTAGGGTTGACGGATTAGCATTTAATATCAAGGTTAGGGTTAGAGTGTCAAGGGTAGAGGGATTAGGGATAGGGTTTAGGGTTGAAGGTTTAAGGATTGAGGGTTGAGGCTTTAGGGATGAGGGTTTAAGGCTTAAGATATAGTGTCAAGTGTTGAGGGTGTAGGGATAGGGTTTAAGTTTTAAGGGTTAAGGGTTGAGGGATAGGTATTAGGGTTTAAGGTATAGTGTTGAGGGTTGATGGTTTAGGGATAGGGTTTAGGTTTGAGGGATTAGGGTTTAGGGTTGATGAATTAGGGTTTAATGTTGAGAGTTGAGGGTTGAGGGTTGAGGTTGAGGGATATGGTTAATGGTCAAGGGATTAGGGTTAAATATGAGTGTCAAGGGTAGATGGATTAGGGTTTAAGGTATAGTATTGAGCCTGTTGAGGGTCTAGGAAGAGGGATAGCATTTAGGGTTTAGGGATGAGGGATTAGAGTTGAGGGATGATGGATGACAGATTAGGGTTGAGGTTTGAGGGATTAGGGTTTAGGGACAAGGTTTAGGGTTAGGGTTGAGGGATTAGGGTTTAAGGTATAGTGTTGAGGGTTTAGGGATAGGGTTTAGGGTTGAGAGATTAGAGTGAAGGGTTGAGGGATTAGAATTTGACGTTGAGGGTTGAGGGTTTAGGGATAGGGTTAAGGGTTGAGGGATCAGAGTTAAGAGTTGAGGGATTAGGGTTTAACGTTGAGGGTTGAGGGTTGAGGTTTGAGGGTCAAGGGTTTAGGGATAGGGTTGAGGGTCGAGGAATTAGGGTTAAAGTAGAGTGTGGAGGGTATAAGGATTAGGGATAGGGTTGGAGGGTTTAGCGATAAGGGATTAGGGTTTAAGGTATAGTATCGAGTCTATTGAGGGTGTAGGAATAGCGATAGCATTTAGGGTTTAGGGATGAGGGATGATGGATTAGGGTTGAGGGTTGAGGGATTAGGGTTTAGGGATAAGATTTAGGGTTGAGGGCTGAGGGATTAGGGTTTAAGGTATAGTGTTGAGGGTTGAGGGTTTAGGATTAGGGTTTAGGGTTGATGGATTAGCATTTAATATCGAGGTTAGGGTTAGAGTGTCGAGGGTGGAGGGATTAGGGATAGGGTTTAGGGTTGAAGGTTTAAGGATTGAGGGTTAAGGCTTTAGGGATGAGGGTTTAAGGCTTAAGATATAGTGTCAAGTGTTGAGGGTGTAGGGATAGGGTTTAAGTTTTAAGGGTTAAGGGTTGAGGGATAGGTATTAGGGTTTAAGGTATAGTGTTGAGGGTTTAGGGATAAGGTTTAGGGTTGAGGGATTAGAGTGAAGTGTTGAGGGATTAGAATTTGACGTTGAGGGTTGAGGGTTTAGGGTTGAAGGTTTAGGGATAGGGTTGAGGGTTGAGGGATCAGAGTTAAGGGTTGAGGGATTAGGGTTTGATGTTGAGGGTTGAGGGTTGAGGTTCGAGGGTCAAGGGTTTAGGGATAGGGTTGAGGGTCAAGGAATTAGGGTTAAAGTAGAGTGTGGAGGGTATAAGGATTAGGGATAGGGTTGGACGGTTTAGGGATAAGGGATTAGAGTTTAAGGTATAGTATCGAGTCTGTTGAGGGTTTAGGGATGAGGGATTAGAGTTGAGGGATGATGGATTAGGGTTGAGGGTTGAGGGATTAGGGTTTAGGGTTGAGGGATTAGAGTGAAGGGTTGAGGGATTAGGATTTGATGTTGAGGGTTTAGGGATAGGGTTGAGGGTTGAGGGATTAGAGTGAAGGGTTGAGGGATTAGGATTTGACGTTGAGGGTTGAGGGTTTAGGGATAGGGTTGAGGGTCGAGGGATCAGAGTTAAGGGTTGAGGGATTAGGGTTGATTATGAGGGCTTGCTCCTTCATTGTTATGCCTATCATATGGTGGAGCATCTGGCAAGCTCTTGCAGGAAAGAGATGTGATCAATGCAAAGGATGTGATGAATCTATAGCCAGAAAAAATGTGAGCACTTTATAACGCACTTGCATTTTGTCTTTCTATTGAAACAGTAAAAAAGTTGTTACCCCCGTGATCCAGGCCCACATGCTCTATTTTCTTACTAATTCTACGCGTGCTCTGACAAAAAAGAAGTGCTTTCATGCTATTGGGAAGTTCACATGCACATTTGACACATTGTACCACCTTTGCATGATCTTTCCACCACCTTTTCTGCGTTGCCAACTTGAGAAGGAGGAAATAACATAGTTTTCACACCAAGTTTGATATATATCTATTCAAGTTTCAATTTTTGTAGTGTTGCAATGTTAATTGTGATTCAATTTTAGGAATTTAACATTATAGATTGGTTAATAGTATTGCTGTTAGTAATTATATTTGAGTGTTATTCAATTTAACATTGAAAAGGAAGCAAGTGGTGAAAAACTCAAATTGTTGAGGAGTTTGATGCAAGAAGAAAAAACACTACATAATTGGCTACTCTCTCCATTCGAATCTTCATTTTTTAGGTATGTCAAGTCTTTACATGCATGTTCTTTACATTTTCCTTAATTTGAATTGAATTACTTTGTCATGCTTTATCATACATGTTTAAAATAGACACATTCCCAATCAAGAAAGCAGCCTACAATCTCACATGATGCCATGTATATTTTCTACACTTGGGCTCTTTAATAATTATGTGTAATAAACAAACCTTAAAATACCATGATGTCAAACTATACAAGAATAAATCCTTACAACATAATAAAAGTACAATCCCACTATTATCTTGTATTCATTTCTTAGGAAGTAATATTGGTCTCTTTATCATGCTACAGACAAATTCTCTGTCATGCCGAGGAAATGATCAAGAATTAAACCAACACAGGAAGAGATAGAAGCTAAGAATGCAAAGAAAGCAGTGGCTATGAGGGAACTTCGTGAGAAGAGGAAATTGGACACGATAAATGAAGACATACCAATTGAAGAGGAACCACAACCATCACAAAGAGATATGGTATGGGTGGCACAAAGAGAATGAATGCAAAAACTTCGTGGTACGAGAGATTTGAATACCATAGTTGGAGACACGTCCTC
Organism: Cunninghamia lanceolata; assembly: GCA_027924645.1. Classification (NCBI taxonomy): domain Eukaryota; kingdom Viridiplantae; phylum Streptophyta; class Pinopsida; order Cupressales; family Cupressaceae; genus Cunninghamia; species Cunninghamia lanceolata. The sequence goes on along the minus strand of BSBN01000876.1, from coordinate 2,290,805 downwards.
TACCGCAAGTCAACATGTAGGGACACCATCTACCACATCTCAAGTTGAGAGTACATCATCACTCACATGTGATGTGTGAGGACCGCCCTTTTTACTACTGTTGTTATGACTATTTACATGACTGTTATTGTTACTTTTTATGTTTGTGGGATAGCAGTTCCCGGAATTGTCAAACTATTAAACTTTATTATGATTGCGGAAAAACTAATTGGGTGATGTTTGGATAAGTTTACATTTCAGAAAAACATTAATTAGGTGATGATGGAAAATTGTAATATGATTTCATTTATGTTAATTAGTACTATGTCATGAGAATGCATGTTTTCAAGTTGCTTCGGCTATGATGATTTTATGTGGTTACTGATCTTGTAATTTAGTGTGCAGGAATTACTAATCGAACCACAGATTTCGGAGATCATTCCACACCTTGTTATTTGTTATTCCCTGTTAAGCCGATCTGGTTCCACGAGGAACCAAGATCTCTTTGTGTTTGATGTAATGATGTAATGTGGTCTTTCGTATGGTCGAGTGGGTTAGGTTACCCTCATGTAACATTATTTTATAATTTGTGTTGTAAAGAGATTGAATTTAAAATTTCTTATTTTATGTAAATTTATGAGGCCTTTTCTTGTGCTTTACCTTGACCAGGGGTGTCTTGTATGGGTTAAAGTTGACCCTGGGTTATACCCCATGGGTCCAGGGGCCCATTTGGCATGGGTAACCCTTGAGTAACCTCCATCTAGTCAACTTAACCTTCCCCTGAAGTTAAGTGGCGAAAATTGGAGGTAGGAGGGGACATGATGGGTTGTACCAACACCCAACCCATCCCCTCTACTTTCCCCAAGGTAAGAGATGCCATCCATTATTGAAGGATTGACTTAAAGTCACCCCTTCCATAGTGAGATTCCCCCATGTGCTGTGGGGACACCCATGTGAAGAAAGGAAGAAGGGGCATGGGTCACCTGTCTTCTTCCCCATTAACTCCTTTTATTTCTCCCATGCGTAAGAGGAATCACATGAGGAGAGGAATAAGGAGTACTCTTGGGAATGGAGAGTGACATAAGCCACCAGGATAGAATAGTGGTTTTGGGGGAGAGTGAGGAGATGACAAGTGTCACCTCCCCATTCCTCAAAACTGAAAAGAATTTGGTTATTTGTTTGCAATTTTGGGATGAGAGGGAGTTAGTGGAATTTTGGGAAAACTTTCATTTTTTTTTTGCCTTACCAAATATAGAAAGGTTAGCTTGCAGGATAGAGAAGGGAGACGGAGTTGGTGGCTAAGGTTGGAAGTGAACTCTGTGGACTCTGCAACAGCTTCATTCCAGGAGGGCTTTGCAAGGTTGGGCTAAATTTTACCTTTGTTTTCGTATAACTGAAATATGTATGTAAAGTGTGTGAATTTGTGTTAGAGTTGTTTTCTGTGGGGTTATTGTCGGGTTGTTTTGACAGAGCTTCTCCCACTTGGGAGAAATGCTCATCAAGTTTGGGGTAGGGGAGGAGAGATCCTCCTCGGGTGCATACCTGTTTCCATCTTTTGGGATGTTGAAAGCCTTGAGGGCATGTATCTGTGACTGTATCTTTGACTTGAGAGTCATATACAGATTTCTTAAAATTTGTGATCAAACTTGGTTTGAGACCAAGAGAAATTATATTGGTTAACTTAACTGTCAGGGTGACACTCTGAAGTCGAGTGTGTCCACTCTCCTGCCCCTTATGAAACTCACTGTAGTTGAGTTTCCGTATTGTGTAAAATACCCACGGGTGTATGTGTGCTTTGGGATTGTTGTTGTTTCTGTTGTGAAGTGGAATGTTTGAGTACCCAGGTGTGAGTATGGTCTCCCTAGCTCGGGGGTGACCCACTTGCGGGTCTACGGAAGGGAGGAGAGCTAGATGAGTGGTGTTTTCCTGTTTGTTTGTCTTTGATACGCAGGTTTTCTCTTGGAGCTTCTGGTTGGATATTTATGAAGAAGCAGTTAATCTTCTTTGTCATGAGAATTAGGCCTGGTTGAAGAGAGAGTACCTCACTTGTTATTGTTGTAAATTATTGTTACTCTGGGAGTGAAGAAAATCACCTCCCTGATCTTGTTATTATTGGACTTTTATTTGGTTGTCATAAGCTATCAGTTGTATACTGTTTGGGAGAAGAAAGTTCATATCTGGGAAGTTAGTTGTTGTATCCATGATTGAGAATCTGTAATATGAATGTGCTTAAATTTTCAAGTTGATGTTTGTAAACCTTGTTCAATAGCAATTTATTTGTGTTTCAAGTATTACTGAAAGGAAAAGTTCATTATTGCAATCTAATCTGAGTTGTTTACATTTGAAAGTTTGGAATTGCTTAACTAGTTGAAATGTTAGTTATGGTTCATTGTTCTAAAGGAATTAATTGTTTAAGTTTATTCTTCATAATTAGTGGATTCTGTTAAGTTGGAAGGATTAGAGGAAATCTAGCATGTATATATATTTCTGTTTGTAAATTTAAGAATCTTAAATGTTTAAGTTGTTATATCTTTACCATTGTTACCGAAATATATATATATATATATATATATATATATATATATATATATATATATATATATATATATATATATATATAGATATAGATATAGATAAAAAATTGTTATTTAATTATCATTCTATCAGGTTGAATTTGAGAAAATGAATAGGGTAGTGAATTTGAGAAAATTATGATTTATAGATATACATAAAAGAGAATATATATATATAAATATATATATCTATATATTTATATATATATAGACATATATATATATATCACAGTTTTATTAATTATCATTTTTACAGAAGAATATAGAAACTGAATAAATTGTGTTATTATGAGACTGAATTATAAATCTAAGTATATAAAAATGTATATATATATATGAATATATATATATATATATATATAAATATAGTATTGTTGACTGTCGAAGTTAAACCGCGGGTTCAAAAAAAAAAAACACAGTCGCGGTTTGCAGTTTGGGCGGTGGGGAGAAACCCCCACCGCAGGCTTTAACTAATACATGGAGGTGTGGGGTGGGGCGGAGCCCCACCCACACCCCACATCATGGGATGTGGGTGGGGCTCCGCCCCACTCCACATCCCCCTTCCCCTTATGACTCCCGCGGCCTACACAGGCCCTACCCCCTCAGCCGACCCTGCTCCTCCGCTGGCTGTGGCCATCGCCGACTCTGTCTCCTCCGCTCTGCGCAGCCACCGCCGCCCATGGCCGCCGTCGGCTGTGGGATCACAAACAAAAAAAAAAAACATGTTAGGGCTTTGGCCCTAACATATGATTGGAATATTTGGAAATAAATACATTTTTATTGCTCTATATATAGGCATATATATATACTATATATGTCTATGTATATAGCAATATATATAATAAAATAATTACTATATATCTATATATATATATATAAATATATTTATATATACATATAGATATATATATATATATACATATATATATATATATACATATATATATATACATATATATACATACATATATATATATACATACATATATATACATACATATATATATATATACATATATATATATATACATATATATACATACATATATATATATACATATATATACATATATATACATATATATATATATATATATATATATATATATATATATATATATATATATATATATATATATATAACATGTTAAACCAATTTCGTCCTTTACATAGACATTAAAATATATATATTTATATATATATAGATATCTATATATAGATATATATATATAAATATACATAGGAGTAAATCTATGAACCATGTTATTGAGCCCTCGTTTATAATCGTAATAAAATGTGTCACATGGATATCCAAAAATAAAATAACAAATTATATTTTCACATTTAGTTATATTAAGTGTTGAACACAACAACCAAAGAAGTTATATTTCCATGAACAGGGTTTTATAAAGTGAAGAGCCTCCTACATGTATTAACAACGGTAAATGATTTACAATAAGAGTATTAATAATACTGATTAGTAATAATAACAACAGTAATTATAGATAAGAGAAAATAAAATTATAATTTAATGGGTGCATAAAGGAATAACTGTAATACTCCGGAAAGAGTTTCTCGGAAGTTTCCACTACCAACATAATGTCAATAACTGGGAAAAAAAAAAAAAACAAAAAAAAAGAAGGAAAATGAAGAGGAAAATTACACGTCACCTTGCTTAAAAGAACACTGGAAATAAACTTAAGGAGACATCACAGGCATTTCATGCGAGACCATTTTAATCCCAACTGTAGTAAACGACCTCATAAGTAAACCTGTAAGAGAGTCTGAAGAAGAAAAAACTAACATTGGAAAACACAGAGGAGAAAATGCGCGACATTTCCCACATGGGATAAGAGAACTAAGTTGACGGACCCTTCTGCTAAATCTACTTAGGAACAAGTTTAATAAGTACATACGAAGAGGAGGAACCTAGATCGGGGAAGATTAGGAGACCAAGTCCAGCGAAGTAGTAAACCATCCTATGTGACCTAGATCATCCTGAAGTTAGGTTTAATATCAACAATAGTTGCAGTGATAACCCTGATTGACGTAAATCATGAAGAAAGGACCGGATGCACATAAAGAAAGCATAGAAAATGAAAGAGAGAGAGAGACCGAAATATAAACACACTAAATTAACAGAGAAATAGTTAAGGTAAGGGCGATAAAAATACAATCAAAATTAAGAACCAGTGAAAAGGGAAGAGAGAGCAAACGAACCGCCTTGTTGAAAATGCTAAGTCGTAGGAGGAGTATGTTTCAGGAAACAAGAGAGGAGACAGACAACCGTGCCTGGCTGAAAAATGACTAAATAGGGAGATCACTAGTTGGTTTAGTCGGAACAAGACGTCGTGGGAAGTTGTTAGTCTATCAGCGAACCACGTGCGTAAATGAGTGCAGCGTAATTCCCACTAACGCCGTAAGGTGTTATGCTGCCGGAAATTGTCGAAGTTTAGATTTAGGAACTTTGGTAATCTCACTCTTGCAATGACGTTAGCGGCGTCGTAAAGACCCTCTTGTTGAACTGTATGCGTCTGGTTGCACGCAATTGTACTTATATCCTGCCGAAAATTGTAGTGTTTCGCCATGAGAGAACACCGTCGAGCATGCGTACGCATGCGAAGGGGTTTTTAGGATAGTGTGAGAAAAGTTTTTCATATCTCGTGTCATAACCACATGACAGATGTGGCTATGACACGTGTGATGTGTGTCGTGACCACATGGGAAATGTGGGCATGACATGATGAAGGAGGTACGCCATCGTTCCCACCTCAACCTCAAGGTATGTCATCTATTCCATCTTTGATCAAAGGTATGCCATCTAACCCATCTCATTTACATATTGATGAAATTCCTAATGTTGAGATGAATTTACCTAACTTGACACCACTTAGAATTTTGTATAGAAAGCCAAAGTATTTGATTGATATTGATGAGAATATTTTGCAACCAATGGAAGGTAAGATTCCAAAACGCACTTGTAGAAGATATGCTAATAAGATTTGGAGATTGTTCTTTGAAAAGTTAAATGAGACTGCAAGATGTCAACTATTCGTTGAAATGATGTGAAGTATAAAGTATAGGTCTATCATGAAGATTCTTAGGTTGAGAACATCAGAGGCATCAAGTGAAAAATCTATTGTCAAGAATCTAATGAGTGTGTATAAGAGTGTGGGTAACACCTCACGCACAAAAGATAGTAATGCAACACGGCATGTGATTACATCGACTATAGTAAGTAGTCAAACGAGGAAAGCTCGTCTCATTAGAAAGACAAGTCAAGAATTGAGAATTAATAGGAAAACTTTATCAAGAGTTGTTGGAAGACGCCAAAGAATTGAGGACACTAATGCCAATGAATTATGGGCATTCTCGGGGAGACTACCATGAAAAGATAAACTAATTGTTGAAGCATTGAGATCACTAATTGAAGACTTTTGGAAGAATTACACAAGGGTATCTCTGAATCAAAGGGATGTGGTAAGAAGGAGAATTGGTAGTCAGAACCGCGAGCCACATCCAAAGTATTTTTTGGATGAGACTCAAGCACAGTTTTATAGTAAATTTCTAGAGAAGTATCCTCAAATTAAAATTTGTCATAGATATTTTGAATTGCTAAAACCTTTCTATGTTAAGATAAATCACACATGCACTACTTGTTGTAGATCACATATTGAATTTTCTAACCATTTTGATGCTTATAGGTCTATATGTTTAGATATGCATACTAACAATGATTTGTAGGGTTGTGCCATATGTGCCCCACCAACATCTTCAAGGGACTTCATATCAAGAATTTTATGTGAAAGAGAGGAAGGCCAAATATTCTACAAGAAATTATGCTTGGATGGCACATGTCATCGTTGCGGTGGCTTGCAACATTTGCCAATATGTGAACATATGGAAATAACACATGTGGTTGGAAATGAACTAGTAGAGTTTGGCAAGTATAAAATAATGGCATACAATACAAAATATGGTAAAGAAGCAAAGAGGTGTGAATTAGTTATTGAAAAGATTCCAGTGTATCAGTTTATGCCTATATTTTGTGACAGCATAGTGTATGAGTATGCAAGACATGCCCATAGAGCTTGATGGTTGGACTTGCAATTCAAGTTATGCAAGGACACATTTTCAGTTGGTAGCATTGTTTCATTCGTCGACTTAGCAGAGAACTACAGTCTACAGCCACAGCGTGAGGTGCAATCATAATATTACAACTCCACACAGGTTTCTATATTTGTGCACATCACATTCATTCCTGCAAATGATAGTATAGAGGATGACAGAAAGATCATAAGGGAGTATAATTTCTATATTAGTGATGATCGCACGCATTCTACGGAGTTCGTACAAGGTCGCTTTCATGTGTTCTACAATGATTTGGCTAGAAGGGGCATATCGTTCAGTCAACATATCATATGGTCAGATAACTGTGCGTCACAATTCAAGAACTTGCAAAATTTCTATTGGCTGAGTAGGAGGCATAATTTTATAGGTATTCAACATATGTGGAACTTTTGTGAGGCCAGGCATGGAAAGGGGGAGCATGATGGTGCAGGAGCATGTATCAAAAGAGCCATAGCACGAGAAGAGTTAAAGTATAAAGATAATGCAAAGTTGACAGATGCAAAATCAATTGTCAAGTGGTGTAATGCTTCCATGGGTCTAGGTAATGAAGGTAAGTCTTTAGTTCATAGATTTTTTTGGTTGATAGATGATACTAACATTGCACCATATGAGGATTGTTGTACACTGATAGGATCAAATGAGATGCACTCTTTCAAAAGCTCAATTGCATGTTCATGGAGTATCCATACATGAAAGATGTCATGCTTTTGTTCTTCCTGTACAATTCAAGTCTGGGAGGAGTGCGAGTCAAAGGAGTGGGTTGACGAATGGCAGTTAAGTTATCTTAGCCCACTTGACACGTATCGACCCCTGACGGCACTGGAACTAACACAGATGGAATCGTCAGTTGACTTTGACCACATATCAGATTTAGTTCAACCAGGTAATATAGGGCACATATATGCATCTAATTTCATCTAGTTCAACTAGGTAATGTCATCTTACTTTGTAGTATTTTTGTAATGTTGAGTAATTTCATCTAATTTGCTACACATATCAATGTAGGGCACGTATATGCAGTTATTGCAGATGAAGATAATGAAGAGGGAATAGATTATTACTTATGTCGTTGTGTTGAGGCCAAAAATAAATTGGAGACCCCTGTTACAGATGGAGAAAACATCGAATACCCTAAAGGCTCAGTGGTTATTACTAGAACATGGCTTAGAAGGTACCCACATGAGAGTGTTAATATTTGGCTATTTCAGGACTTTGACACGCATCAGAAGATTCTTCATTACTTGAACCTTGTCGTGGCATCCAATGTTCATTTGATAAAGTATCAGGGTAGACCTTTGAACAAAATATTGTGGAAGGTGCGTGAGTCTGACCATGAAGCAGTACTTGACACAATAAAGAGTAGAGTAGACCCGGATGGTTCATTGGATTAATTTGTAAGTATTCACATTGATTTTGTAAAGTTATGTTGCATTGAGTTGTAAGTATGCATATTAATTTGTAAGGTTTGTCTTTTTTTATTTCCTCCTGCATTTTTACACATATGTACACATTTTTACATCATCATGTTATGCATTTTTGGTGTCCTACTCCTGATGCGACCAAACTCATAACTCACCCTACTTCCTCTAGACACCATTTGATGATCTCTCCAACACTCTGGATCCAGGGTGCCCAATCATGATGATGACCTATATACCATTCTCCCAAGGCGCTCATAATGAATGAAAAGAAGACCAAGGGCATCCAAGCTTAATAGACTTATTTATTTCAATTTTGATGATCCAAACTGGATGAAAGGAGACATGAAATGCACCTTAGGATTCCATGCTAAGGTTTGAGCCATTAAAGTCTCTTGATATTAGGTGCTCATGATGATGAAACTTAGAGCTTTTTCCTTTCCTATGCGCTCATCTAAGCTGTTTGAATGATAAGGAGCACCTTGAGCTCTATAATGTACATTGGGCACCAAAATCAAGGTGATTTTAAGTCACTTTGAGTCATTTGGGGTCAGTTTGAGTCTTTGAGTCATGTTGCAAAAAAGTGTCAATGTTGTCAAGTTGCACAAAGCAACTTTTACATTTTTGGTGTCCTGCTCATGATGTGACCAAACTAACTATTCCAACGAGTTCGGATGGGTACATTTACACTAGGCATGGTCCTATTTTTCACCCAAACATGTCGAAACAGTCCAAGCTACATTGTACTGATGATATCCCTGAAGAATTCAAAGTGCAAAAAGGCAGCAATCTTTGACGAGATGTTACTCAAAAATTGTGTCACTTAGAAACATTCTATCTAAGGCAACGTGATCACGTAAAGTGCCTCTACAATAACCTCTCTCGGTTTTTTATATCTCTGAGGCATTTGCTCATGGTGAAAGGTTTTCTGCTGCCCCAAAAATCGTCAGAAGGAGGCAATGTAAAGTTGCAAAGGGGTGTAACTTTTGTCCTGCTCCTGATGCAACCAAACTGTCTATTCCAACGCATCCGGATGGGTACATTTACACTAGGCATTATCCTTTTTTTCACCCAAACATGTGGAAATAGTCCGAGCTACATTGTACCCACGATATCCCTAAAGAGTCCAAAGTGCAAAAAGGCAACAATCTTTGACGAGATGTTACTCAAAAATTGTGTCACTTAGAAACATTCTGTCTGAGGCAACAGGATCATGTAAAGTGCCTCTACAATAACCTCTCTTAGTTTTTTATATCTCTGAGGCATTTGCCCGTGGTGAAAGGTTTTCTACTGTCCCAAAAATCGTCAGAAGGAGGTAGTGCAAAGTTGCGAAGGGGTGTAACTTTTATCCTGCTCCTGATGTGACCAAACTGACTATCCCAACGCATCTAGATGGGTACATTTACGCTAGGCATTGTCCTTTTTTTACCCAAACTTGTTGAAATAGTCTGAGCTACATTGTACCCACGATATCCCTAAAGAGTTTGAAGTGCAAAAAGGTAGCAATCTTTGACGAGATGTTACTCAAAAACTGTGTCACTTAGAAACATTCTGTTTGAGGCAACACGATCATGTAGAGTGCCTCTACAATAAACTCTCTCAATTTTTTATATCTCTGAGGCATTTGCCCGTGGTGAAAGGTTTTCTGCTGCCCCAAAAATTGTCAGAAGGAGGCAGTGTAAAGTTGCAAAGGGGTGTAACTTTCATTCTACTCCTGATGCGACCAAACTGATTATTCCAACGCATTTGAATAGGTACATTTACGCTAGGCATGGTCTTATTTTTCACCCAAACATGTCGAAACAGTCTGAGCTACATTGTACTAATGATATCCTTGAAGAGTCCAAAGTGCAAAAAGGCAGCAATCTTTGACGAGATGTTACTCGAAAACTGTATCACTTACAAACATTCTGTCTGAGGCAACGCGATCATGTAGAGTGCCTCTACAATAACCTCTCTCAGTTTTTATATCTCTGAGACGTTTGCCCGTGGTGAAAGGTTTTCTGCTGCCCCAAAAATTGTCAGAAGGAGGCAGTGTATTAAGTCATTATGAAAGCCTATTCACTCTAGGTGCCTATTTTTCACCAAATCACACATGCACCTTGAACAAGTGATGCTACAAGTGGTGAACAAAATGGGCACCTTGAAGAATTGAGCCCTCCGAGACATCTTGTAATTGTCTAAAAGTCCAAAATTTACATAAGTGAGTTAAGGTGCCATTTTCCATCTCCAGAGCCTCCTTTGAGTGCCTTAACATGGAGTGAATGTTTTAGTCTATGAAGGATTGCGCCTAAAGAATATAACAACCCCTTGAGTCACTAGGATGAACTAAATTAACAAAATAAACTTCATTGAGGGAGGCGCACTTATGCATCTAGACAACTCCAGTTTAGCACCTGAGAAAAAGCATGTTTACAGACACCCCTCGAATGAACCCTCTAGAACCAATAACCATAGCTCAAGATCCATAACCATGAGAAGATAAAGCATTAAAAAAATTCATCTAAAGGATGGGAAATACCTCTTAGATGATAGTCTACCGAGTAGACCAAGAGTGGGGAATGAGAATACTCGTCGAAGATACACCAAGCCACAATGACTCTCTCTAATAAGAATCTTCTCTAGGTCCATAATTAACTCACACCCATATCCAAGTGAAAGTCTCCTTGGTCTTCCTGCTAAAACCTCTAAAGGGTAACCATCTCAACAAGTGTCTCTAATCCCAAGAGAACTCTAACCTCACCCAAGTCTCGAAGTATGTATGAGAACCTACAACCAATCAATCCATGTTAAGCTCCAAATGCAACACCACATTATCATGAAGCTCCCAAGCACATGACCAATGTACTCAATACCAAGAGAACCAACAAGACCATTGTCAAAACTCCAACTACAAAATTAGGTATCTAAACATGACATCATGATCTAACATCTCCTCCTAGAAGATCACATGCACCAATACAGACATCCTAGTCTCAAGAGAACTTGTATCATGCTAATACTCTAATCTAAAATCAAGAGTCCACCAAGACACACTACCAAACACCTCTAAACCAAGGATCAACATCTACAACCACATGAAGATAACCATCTCCTAAAAATAGTAGCCAAGATGTCAAAGCACTCTCACTACAAATAATAATCATAATCCAAGAGTTTGTCCATTACACCCAACCACTATATAAGATCATCCATCATTAGGTGACGAATACACATCACTATCAAAGCTCCCACTGAACCATGATATGAACTACACATGGCATTGTGATAACCATCTCCTAAATGAAGATCACCATGGTCCACACACACTCAACTATAATACTAATAACTCCAAAGTAGAACCAAGATCTCCAATCTAAGAAGATAAACCATCATTACTGTCAAAAGCTCACACTAAACTATGCAACTAAGATATCTAGGACATCATGATATACATGCTACAAGTCCCAATAACCAACTATCCAATCATTCTCATCATCCATCCTCTCATCCTAATGCAACATTCCAATGCACAAATGAGCATAGACAAGGAAAAATAACAAAGTCTACATCAACACTGAATCAATCCTGTGGATATAGGCAATATGCATTCAAGTCATCCCACTACAATCAATGAGGTGTGCATCCCAAAAAAATGCATAACTTGTAGATCCCAACCATTGAAAACATGCAAAATCATCATCACATTAGTAATCATCATCACATTAGTAAACATCATCACATTAGTAAACTGGTAAACATCATTTGCATCCATACTTAAACCAATCTTATTGTTGTGTTTGATGTGTCCTTTTTCAAACAACCATTTAACAAAATTTGAGTCCAAACAATAAACATTTACAACCATAAACATCTCAAAGTCCAAAATCCAAACATTCTATCATCCTTAATCATTTCCATCATGGACCCTTGGTTTGAAAAAATCATTATGCAAGATAAAAACCCTATGCCTATTACCTTGTACGAGGCTCATGCAAAACCCAAAATCACAATCAAAATAGGTCCTCAAACCATGCATCCTTTAAATGAGATCTTTTATCCAAATCAATCAAAAAATCCCTTTGACAATGATGATGATGATAGTCTTGTAGATCAAGATGATATCAAGATGACAATAGCATTAACTATGAGATCATTACATGCAAACTTTCCATAAACCTTCATCTCCCACTCATGAACATGCGTGAATATTTCAAACAAGAAATGACTAGCACTAGCTATCATGCCAATCCTAAATACACATCTAATGGTCATCCTTATGGTACCTTTGGTAAGGGAAGAACCACTTTAGACCAAGGTCCTCATATTCAATTCATATCTCCAATCCCAACCGCATGTGAGAACTGTTTATCCTATGTATCCTATTCAAATCCTCCATCTCATAATCCTTACATTCCAACTTATCCCATCAATCCAAACCCACTACATCCAAATCATCCTTTTTAGATTTCCTCCAAGGACTTCTAGTGGAGGAAAAATCTAAAACTAGAAATCACAAATTCAATTAGTGTACCTCTCCCAAGCCTATCCAAAAGTCACATAGTACCATGCCTATCCATCAAACACCACAATGCAATCAAAATCCTAACAACATGCCCATGATCCAAGATCAAGTGCAATCATGCAAAGATATTATCAATCACAAGCCTATTAAGAATGAACTAGAGTCTTCTAGTACCATACTTTTCCATCAAACACCATCATGTAATCCATGGCCTATCAAGCCTATCAAAGAAAATGCAAACATCCTATGTAATACAATTGGACTTTAAATATTTGAAGTAGCCATCTACAAATATCCATTCAAATGTGGATTTATAATGCAAGTATGGACGCCATCAATAAAAAAGATTTGTATTAACCAAATATCCATATAGGCATACATCAATATTTGTTGATATAAGTATAACATATATACAAAATAGCCATATAGGCTTACAAGAATGCCATATAGGCATACAATAAAGGAACACAATAAAAAGTCATTCCCCTCTGGCTGGTGAAGAGAATAAATCACGAGTAGACTTTGATCTTCTAGGGGATGGAGCCGTGCATGTGGGTGGTCTACTACAAACCCGAAGGCTACTCCTCCTATTTAGTTCTTCTTGCATCTTTACCTGTTACAATAAAAAGTATAGACATTAATATATAGAAATTACATGTTATAAAAAATGAAACATTTAACAAAATAATCACTTACCGCTAACATATAATCTGTCTCCTCGCTTGCCTCAGTAGCAGGAATAGGCCCTGGTGATGTCATGTCCTATAGAAACCATCCAGATAGAAATTAAGCTTCAAATCAATAATCTTTTGATTTTTCAAAAATAGACAACTATAACAATGAATGTAAATTAAAATTTACTAATCTGCCTCATACCCCTGTCAATGCCATGGAGCTATGAATTGCAGAGGCCACACCCTGGTCCATTGCCCTATGAACATGGGGAGGTGTCTCCATAGCCTACATCATCTGGAAATAAAACAACATTATTCAATTACGAAAACTATAATAGTGATGCAAATCATGGCTCCTAACATACACACACGTTCATCTAAACATGGAAGTACACACAATAAAGCACACAAATCACATACAAAAATTTAGTAAGTACAATTCATTCATTAAACTATTTATTTTATTACCTCCGTAAAGCTTTGAAGTCCACCACCGCTGGCAGGTGTTGCCATGAAATCTATAATATTAACCTATTCAACATCTAAAATCAGAAATTAGAATACCATTCATATAACGATGCTACTCACATGTAATATTTATAATTGTTTACTAGTTACATACCTCGACAGTAGATGATCTAGTAAAAAATGTAGGTGGAGAACCACTGAAAACTGCATCAATGCTATGACCCTAAAATTTTATTAAAATCATCAATTTAAATTAGTTAATCTTGTATTTCAAAAATGAAATTTAATAAATTAATTTCAATAAACTTGCTAATATTTACCTGAGTATCAAGGCCGAAAGTCTCACTCAGGAGGGTATCTGTCATCACCATCTGCTCAGCTATAGATGTAGCTTGTGCACCTGTGTCCTAACTGTCCATGGGGTCATAACCATAGGCTAACCCGCAAGCCTAGCAAGTATGCGGTGGGACCCTACTCCTCGCACTATCTCCCAATCCACTCTGTGTTGCAGGACCGGCATGCTCTATGATGCTCTAGGTCAAGGCACTAATCGACTGAAGTGTATCAACCTCAACACTCTCCTTCATAATGGAAGGGATAGAAACGTGCTCGTCTACTGGTCTACTGATTACTCGTCTCACTACCCGCTGTGGGTCAAGACGTGCCCCTGGTCTATCTTGTGCTGACCCCCCATCTCTACCCTGGAAGTCCTGCATATCAAAATAGTTTGGCACTTTATTGAGGACAAACTCGCAGTAGAGTTTCCTTAAAAAGTATTGTGGGACCTCATTATTATTGCATGGAGGATGGTCAAAAACTATCCACCACCTTTGCCCGAAATTGTCCCTTATCGCTTGGTTGTCGCACCAATGGATAGGGAACCTCTTGCATGTAATGGGTGGAGGTTGATTTGTTTGTGGGTTTGTGAAAATTAAACACAAGTCTAATTTTGTAATTTGTAATTTTTTGACATCTTGGTATGACAACTTGTCTGCATAGTACTCTCTAAACTCTCTCTTTTTATCCGTCCAACTAGTTATTTGCTTGCTAATTGAATCTACATTGATAACATAGACTCAAGAGATTTGGCAAGTGTGGACCTATGCAAGGTTGAAGTGGAAGGATCTTTCAACCTTGCAATTATATCTTCAATTTCCTTTTTGTTGTTTTCAATTTGCCCCATTATATTTTCTTGTGTTCCAGGGGCATGTCGAGGAATGAATGGAGAAGGTTGTTGTTCTGTAGGTATTTCCTCCTCAGGATTTTGTGGATTTTGAGGAGGAGGAGGAGGAGGAGGAGGAGGTGCACTAACATTTCCTGACAATTAACGAAATATACATAAAAAATCAACAAAAACCTACCTATTTAGAAACAAATTCAAACAAAAAAATAAATATAACTCACCCCTTTGGTGTGCTTGACGTCACGGCGGCATTTTGGTGATGAATCGATAAGCTTTTTGTGTTGATTGGTGTTTTGCAAAACTCGAGCGCATTTTTGAGGGTTTGGAAGCCACGGGTAGAGAGGAGAAAACAGAAAGAAATGAAATTGGAATGCTTTTTTTTTATATTTATAGGAAGTCATAACGCGAGCGCGTTATAATGCGCTCGTGTTATGATTTAATTTTTTTTGAAATTAATTTGGCCACTTTTTGGCCCCCCATCTTCTTGCACTTACCCCTAAGTCTGGTAAGGATGACAACAGTAGAATAAGCATATCACTTTGCACTAAAAGTTGAAGATAAGCTGAATAAGAGACATGAGAAAAGAAAGAGAGGTAGAGGAGGAAAATTTCAAAGAGGTAGAACACATTCCAGAGGAGAATGACCTTATGTGGAGAAGAACAAGAAAAATAGCCCATACTAGAAGGAAGAAAGAGACAACAATTCATACCAGAGAGATGATAGAAATTTCTACTACAGTAGTAGAGGGAGTCATAATTATTACCACAATGAAGGATACCTAAGAGATGAAAAAGGATTTGAGAAGAGATCATTTAAGGGAACCTGTTTCAAGTGTGGAGGCAAAGTACATAGAGCATTTGAATGTCATCAATGGAGTACTAGCAAAAGGACAAAGAATAGTGCAAGAGTAGCTTATGCGGAGGAAGAACCAATTGGATCACTTAGTTCAGTGGGAAAGCCAGAGAAAGGAGATTCATTGGTCATGAGGAGAGCTTTATTTCAAGCAGAAACAATTGAGGAACCACCACAAAGGAAAAGTTTGTTCCAGACAAGATGCAAATCAGGAGGTAATTGTTGTAAGGTTATCATTGATAGTGGTAGTTGTAAGTCAGGGAAAATCAGGCATAAATCACTAACATCAATCATAAAACCCTAACTCAAAAATGGAGTACAAGATAAACATAAAAATTCAAAGGATAAAGCAACTAAATCTAAATCTCTTTGTTAAGCTTGGCTCTCCTCCATTGCTCTTCTCCATTTTGCATAGGATGCAAATTATTGAAGATTGTGGTTCTTGGATGAATGTTGATTGCTCAAATCTACTGCATAACAATAGATAGAATATGAATGAAGAGAGGATCTAGAATCATTTTGATATCATAATGTTACTTGAAAATGAATCCCTTAAATGGCTTGGGTGAGGCTTAATTTATAAGAAAGGAGTGATATGAATTGATGGCTAAGATTGAAAGGTCAATTGTGTGATGTGGATGGTGATATAGTACAAATATCACTAATTCACCACTATGGGGCTTATTTCACAACAATGGGTTCAGTTGAGCAATTTCACCTAGTTTCACCTATCCTCTTCATAAGGCAAACTCCCTTCTACAAGGTTCAATTTGGATTTTTTGGAATTCCCAAGCCCAACAAGGCTTCTAATGGCATTCTCCCACTTCTTAGTCCCTAACACAACCTAATCCAACCCTCTCTAAGAACTTCCCTTCACCTTTTGACCAATTCAACTCTTGGCTGCCCAAATCCTAGTAGCCCTCAAAACGGGTCTATCAGACCATATCTTTTGATCCTGACCTCAAATCAAGACTGTGAAAGGATTTTTGGATACCCATTAAGGGGTTTTAAAATATATATCAAAATTGGTTGGGTTACTTTGTAACAAATTGCTCAAAAACTGACTGTCCCCTGTGTTTGCCTAGGCCAATTAGGCCACTTTTGCAAAGGAAGTACCCTCAAAACAACCAATTAACCCCAAAAATCAACAAATAGTCTTTAGATAGGTTACAAAACTTCCAAATCCACACTCATACTCAAACGTCATGACCATTTAGACAATAAACTAAGAAACCCTCACTCTCAGGCTAAATACCCAAGGGTTTATTGAAAATCCATGTTCCACAATTCAAGCCACCTTACAATCACTTCAATCATGTCACAATAGGTCTGATCATGCTAAAGGAACCTTCACCCAACCTTTCACATTGTATTTTCACCAAAAATCAACTTGTAGCCACCATTCTTGGCTCCAAATATGCATGGAAACACCTAGGGCATCACCTCCAAACACATCAAATCACCACCTCTGCTCCTGACAAACACACAAACACAAAATATATATCTAATTGAGCCATTACACTAAGTTACAACATGACACAAGAGGTGGAATGGTTTATAAATCCATTTTACACTCTCAAACCCTTGAAATTCAGTTTTACACAGGCAGTTTTAGAAAAATGATGATAAAAACCACAAAACTCAATGAAAAATCCTCAAACCAAGTGCATTTGAAAGTTGACTCATGCCTCTATCAAATTCCTATAATTAGGTTCACATGTTTTTTTGTACAGGTCATACAAAAGGGCTATAACAGCAGTAAAAATAGAAAATTTTAGGAAAAACAGGGGTTTCTTTATTATTTTCTCTTCCCAACTCCTTCAAAAACCTTCTCAAATGTCTACATGTGTTTAAAACACCTTCTCCAACTCCCCAAAATGAACACAACCAACTTTTGAACTTCCCAAAAAAAAATGACTTTTGAAACTTTTATTTTGTCTTACAAGTTTAGCAATTTTTGCACTTTTTGCACAAAATGACTCCAATAACTCAACCCCATGACAAAATGACCTTATGAGGCCCACACAAGACTCAAACTATGTTATTAAGACTCACATTACATTAATAATGGTCTATTTAGACCTTATTTAATGAAAAATGACTCAAAACATGACAAAACTCTCTAAACTAAACATTTAACCATATAAAACCAACTTGTTCAATTGGTACCCCTGCACCATACACCCGACCTTGAAACTTTTCCAAGTCTCTTGGAAATTGTATTGCAATTGGTCCATCTTCATCTTTATGGTCTTCATAAGTCCCTTTGACTAATACCCTCTAGCCTTGGATCAAATACTGTACTCTTGCCTTGAACTTTCTTGCTTGTCCTTGCCAAACATCTTCACTGTTTTCACCTCTTGTCTTCATCATTGCTCTTGAATTTTCTACCTCAAATACTATTGTGTTCTTAGTCTTACCAGCCTTTGTATCAACATTAGTTGACTGCCTTTTAGCCTCCATTGTAGCTAAGGGAGATAGGACTATCCCTATCACTATTCCACCATATGTTTTCAACTCATTCTGAACCTTTTCAAAGAATTCATCCTTGTCTTTTGCTGTCTAAGATTAAAAGTCACAAGGAGTTGTAGTCATGTGACAAGTATGCGGATAAGAATAGAGCTAACCTAATTTAAATAATAAAATTATTTAAATTAGTTGGTAGTGTGATAAAGCATTAAATGAAAGTTGTAGTATGGTTGTACTATGACACATAATTCAAATAAAAAATTATTTAAATTATGACAGAGGGACATGTGTTGGAATGAGGTGGAAGCTAAGGACTAATTTAAATATTTTATATAAATTAGTTGGAAAATGGGAGAGGGCTAATTTAAATAAATATTTTATTTATTTAAATTAGAGAAAAGTGTTGATTGTCAAGAACACTGAGAGGGGGGGTGAATCCGTGTTCTATAAATTTTTTCTTGCACTTTTACTTTTAACCATTTCAAAAGAATAATCAAAAAGAAGCAAAATATACAACTGAATAGCATCCACAAAAGCATGACACATAACACTAAGATTTTACATGGAAAACCCCAAAAGTGAAAAACTAATGGAGGGGGTAAATCATAAAACACACAATAACAGAAATTGCACACAAAAAATAGAATGATATTTTATTAATTTGAGAAAAACATTACATTACAGAAGCTCAAATACAATCAGAGGATGAATCCCCTATAGGTTGCAACACATTACAGCTCCCTCTCTAAGACTTTGGAATCTTTAGCCTTCTGTAACCCCAAATCAACTAGGGTTTCTATTTTTCCTCCTTTTCTTGACTCTACACCTTCCCCCTTAACTATGCTACCCCAAGGGTTCTAAAAAATGGTCATATATAGCCCTTTTTGGTAGCCACTAGCTTAATTTTTAAATTTGCATCTCCCCCCAAAAACAGGTCAACTTCACGGGGCCATAACTTTTGATTCGACCGTTATATTTTCAATTATAATACCTTTTCAGAAAGCTCTCAACAAGATGGTTATGCATAAGTAGTACCTAAAAGTAGACTGCTTGGGTTTCCCACCAAATTTCGGGCCCATCCAAAGCTTATAAGTGCCTCAAATTTGACTTTGAATATTTCAATAGGATTTTTAGAATTTGAAATTTTAATATCTCACAAATGACAAATGATATTGAAGTGATTTCTTCACCATTAGCTTCAATTCATCATTCTGGAGGTCCATGTAAGATTTTGTATCCAACCGTGCACAAATGCAAACTTACTAAAAATAGTAACCTTGCCAAATTTAGCCCTTATTGAAAAGAAACAACATTTTTTTTTGGTTGATGCAAGATTGCTCTTACACCCTGGATGCTCTTGCATCAGACACTTGGGGTAATTTGAAAAGTGACCCTGTCAGTTCTCATGAGTTAGAGGGAAACCAAAATGGTTAACCTTAGTCTCAAATAACCATGATGAATCTTCAACAAGCCTTCCTTTCCATTTCACCAAGTATTCTATATACTGCTTGTTTCTTGTACTCTTACCCACATGGCTATCTAGAATGCCCTCTATCTCCTCCTCTGAAGTAGGTGCTGGAATGTCCCACTGTGTTCCTTTATCAAGTCCATCATCATGATACTCTTTCAAATCTAAAATGTTGAACACTGGTGAAATATTGATGTCATCAGGCAACTCTACCTCAAATGCATTTCCTAAATCATGCTTCTTCAAGATTCTACATGGTCCAAATTTCCTCATCTTCAGCTTATTATATGTACAAACTGGAAATCTTTCTTTTCTCAAGTGAACCATGACTTCATCACCCTCCTGAAACTCCTTATGTCTCTTCTTCTGATCTGCTTTAGCCATATACTAAGAGTTCATCTTATGGATATGCTTTCTTACCTCTTCGTGCAAACTCTTCATGTGCTCAGCAAAATTTTTAGCTTCGGCACTACTCTTCTCCGCCTTATCCATCCTCCTCAATTTGGAAGCAATTCTTGGGCTACTCCCATACACAACTTGGAATGGAGATTTACCTGTGCTCCTATTGATAGAATTGTTGTAAGCAAATTCTACCTGTGGTAAAATCAAATCCCACCCCTTGGGCTTATCTCCTACTAAGCATCGTAGCAGGTTACCCAAACTCCTAGTCACCACTTCTGTCTGTGGATGGCGTGCAGCACTAAACTTTAAATCTGTCTTCAACTTCTTCCACAATGTCCTCCAGAAATAACCAACAAACTTGGTATCTCGATCTGAAACTATGCTCTTTGGTAGATTGTGTAATCTCACCACCTCTCTAAAAAATAATTCAGCAATATGAACAATATCATTAGTCTTCTTGCAAGGAATGAAATGTGCCATCTTTGAGAATCTGTCCACCACCACAAAAATAGAATCATGTCCTCTCTGTGTCCTTGGTAAACCAAAAACAAAATCCATATTGATATCATCCCATGGCTTCTGTGGTACAGGTAATGGTTGATATAGCCCTATATTCTGACTTGTTCCTTTTTCCATCTGACACACTCTGCAACTCCGCACAAATTTCCTCACATCTTGCTACAACTGTGGCCAATAATAATTTTCACCAACAATAGCAATGGTTTTATCTCGACCAAAGTGTCCAGCCAATCCTCCACTATGCTTCTCCTTAATCAAGTTCTCTCTCATGCAACTCCTTGGAACGCACAACTGGCTTCCTCTAAACAACATGTCATCTTGGATTATGAAATCCAACCATTTTATCTTGTCCAAAGTAACAGGTTCCAAACAAGGTTTCCATGCCTCTACAAAATCTGGACTTCAGGATACAAACTTTTGAGCTCATCGAACCCAACAACCTCTATCTTCATTTCTGTCAACAAATTTTGCCTTCTGCTCAAGGTATCTGTAGCTCTATTGGACTTCCCACTCTTGTGCTTCAAAACAAAAGTATAGCTCTGTAAAAACTCAACCCATTTTAAGTGCCTCTGGTTCAACTTTCCTTGACTATTAAGATACTACAACTTAGCCTGATGATCAGTATATAAAACAAACTCCTTTGGCAACAAATAATGTCTCCATTTCTTTAAAGCCTGAACTATTGCATAAAACTCTTGATCATAAGCAGAACATGTTTTCTTAGCATCATTAAGCTTGTCACTAAAATAGGTAATGGGCTTACCTTCTTGACTCAAAATAGGTCCTATAGCACTACAACTAACATCACAATCTACCTAAAATACCTTATTGAAATATGGAAGTGCCAAAACAGGTTGCTCTATGACTTTCTGCTTTAATGTATTAAAGCTTTTATCTGCTCCTTTAGTCCATCTAAACTCTTTTCTATCCCCTCTCATAGTCTTAGTTAGGGGTGCACAAATGCTACTAAAATTCCTGATAAACTTTATGTAAAAACTTGCCAGACCATGAAAATATCGTACCTCTATTGCACTCCTTGGCATAGGCCATTCAATGATAGCCCTTACTTTTTCTAGGTCCATCTTAAGACCTTCCTCTGAGACAACAAATCCTAGGTATACCAACTCCTTTTTTGCAAAAGGACATTTCTTCAAATTGATCAACAACTTCTCCTCCCTCAGCTTCTCCAAAACTCTTATGATATGCATCATATGCTCATCCCAAGTCTTACTGAAAATCAAAATATCATCTAAATAAACAATAACAAAACTCCCCAAAAATTCTTTCAATACCGAGTTCATGAGTCACATGAATGTGCTTGGTGCATTGGTTAGCCCAAAGGGCATGACTAACTACTCATACAAACCTTCCTTTATCTTGAAGGCTGTCTTCCATTTGTCTCCTTCTCTGATACGGATATGGTGATACCCACTCTTCAGGTCAATTTTCGTGAAGTACTTGGCTCCACTCAAATAGACCATTATGTCATCCATTCTTGGCAATGGAAACCTGTACTTGATCGTGATCTTATTTATGGCTCAAGAATTTGTACACATTCTCCACTCTCCATCTTTCTTTGGTGCTAGTACTGTAGGTACCGCACATGGACTCAGGCTCTCCCTTATCAGTCCCTTCCTTAACAACTCGTGGACTTGTCTGTTGAACTCTTTATTCTCTGCTGGTGTCACCTGCCTTATTTGGCAAACTAGCTCCTGTTATCAAATCCATTTGATGACTTATCTTCTTCGCTGGTGGTAAACCTTCTGGTACATTATCAGAGACAATATCTTGAAATTCTTCCAACATTTTTGAGCCTTCTGTTGGTACATCTTTACATTTCTCCTGACTAATCTTAGGAATCAATGCAAAGCAATGATGCTCATGCCTCATACCCTCCAAAAATTTTCTACCATATGCCAAGCATATTCTGGTAGTACTACATATCTTTTCTTCCACTTCCTTCAAGGGCTTCAATTTATGACAAACTCCATCTTTTGTTAGGGAATATGTGTTTGCACGACCATCATAGATAGTGCTCCTATCATACTACCATGGCCTCCCCAACAGCATGTGACATGCAACCATTGGTATGATATCACACAAGACCTCATCATGGTAGTCTCCAATCTTGAACTTCACTAAACACTGCTTATTGACCAAAGCTCTGTGGTCCTTCTGCAACCATGCAATCCGATATGGATGTGGATGCTTTCTTCTTGTCAACTTCAACTTGTCAACCATCTCCTCTGAAACAAGATTGTCAGTGCTTCCATTGTCAATAATAATATCACAACACTTACCTTCACATTTACTCCTTGTGTGGAATAAACTCTTCCTCTGATTAGGTTCTTTCTCTTCATTTAACAAAGTTCTTCTGACAACTAGGGTTTCTACCCTTTCAGCATCTTTAGAACGCTCAGACTGCACATCTTCATCTACATGTGCAACTAGTGCATTACCTTCAGGTCTTCTATTTGTCCCTCCTTGATGTTACGGACACTCGTATGCTCGATGCCTTTCTTCTCCACATTGGAAACATGCTCCTTTGAAACCTGCTTTTCTAGGTCCTTGCCCATGTCTACCTCTTCCTCTTCCTCTTTTCTCACCATTTTTCTGGTCACGAGGAAGGTAGGTATTATCTCCTCTCTAATTTTGACTGGTTCCATCTTCTTCACTTTTCTTTGCATCTTCATTTCAGCCTCCATAGGGTCTTCCACTAGTCCTTCTGCCTTGAACTCTTCCTCTTTGCTTGCTTTCAAATCTCTTATTCAGCTTCTCTTCCACCTTCAGGGAAAACTCATATGCATCTTCTATGGTGGTCATTCTAACCAGGCTCAACTCTTCTTGAATACTTGGCTTCAACCCATTAATGTAATGGGCTACCTTCTCCTTATTGGCCTCTCCATGACTTGTCCTAATAGTGATCTTATAAAAATCTTCTATATACTCCTTAACAGACTTGTTACCTTGCTTCAGTCCTTGCAGCTTCTTCAGCAACTCCATCTCATAGTCCACAAGAATGAACTGCTTCTTCAATTTCTCCAACATCTGATCCCATTTGGTAATCTTTGCTTTTCCTCTTCTATTTCTCTCTGATTAGACCTCCTTCCACCAAATACTGGCATGGCCCTTCAACTTTGTCTTTGCAAACTTGACCCATTCTGGGTCTTCCACATCTTCATACTCGAAATACTCCTCCATATCATTGATCCAATCAATAAGTTGTTCCTGATTCAAATCTCCAAGATAGGTAGAAACTTCGATCCTAGGTCTCTTTCCAATCTTTGAAATGGCTCCCAATGACCTAACTTCTTCAAGATCTCCCGCAGCTTCTTGATCTTCCTCAGATAGCTCTTCTTCAGCTTCATCTTCTCTTTCCTCTCTCCTTCTCGGCTCAAACCCTCTTCGCAGCTCCTCTTGCAATGCATTGATTTGTCTTTGTAGGGCTCTAAAACCCTTTTCTGTCAAAGAATTCCTCCCACCATGGTTTCTTCGTGGAGGCGTCTTGATCTCTGCAGTAAACCCACAACCTCAGGTCCTAGTGTAAACTGCCTCACAGTCGGCGATCTGTCTACACACTCAGCAACCCTTGCTCTGATACCACTTGATGAATAGAGTAAATCATAAAACACACAATAACAAAAATTGCACATAGAAAATGGAATGATATTTTATTAATATGGGAAAAACATTACATTACAGAAGCTCAAATACAATCAAAGGATGAATCCCCTACAGACTACAACACATTACAGCTCCCTCTCTCAAGACTCTAGAATCTTCAACCTTCTGTAACCCCAAATCAACTAGGGTGTCTATTTTTCCACCTTTTCTTGAATCTACACCTTCCCCCTTAATTCTACTACCCCAAGGGTTCCCAAAAAATGGTCATATATAGCCCTTTTTGGCGGCCACTAGCTTAATTTCAAAATTTGCATCTCCCCCCAAAAATAGGTCATCTTCGTGGGGCCATAACTTTCGATCTAACCATTAGATTTTCAATTATAAAACCTTTTTGGAAAGCTCTTGAAAAGATGGTTGTGCATAAGCAGTAGCTAAAGGTAGACTACTTCGGTTTCCCACCAAATTTTGGGCCCATCCGGAGCCTCTAATTGCCTCAAATTTGACTTTGAATATTTCAATAGAATTTTTGGAATTTGAAACTTTAATATCTCACAAATAACAAATGATATTGAAGTGATTTCTTCACCATTAGCTTCAATTTATCATTCTGGAGGTCCATGTAAGATTTTGTATCCAACCATGCACAAATGCAAACTTACTAAAAATTGTAACCCTGCCAAATTTAGCCCTTATTGAAAAGAAACAACATTTTTTTTGGTTGATGCAAGATTGCTCTTACACGCTGGATGCTCCTGCATAAAAAATAATGAAGATGATTAGCTCTCAAATATATATTGCAATCTTTACAAAAATGATGTTCAGGCTTGGTCACTCCACAGGCCTAGAACATGCTAGCTTACTACCATCAAGTACAACTAGATTTAGCAGGCTAACTACCTCAACCCTAAACCTAGCAAGATTACAATAAGGGTTGTTAAACCTTGAGGGTTGTTAAACCCTGTTGAAGGGTCATTGCCTTGATGATGAAAGCTTGCTTCCAATCATATTGCACATGAAAACTGAATACTGCTTAAGCATTTGCCATTATGCCAGGGTGCAATCATTTAGCAACTAAATTCTGAATCCGAAGTCTTCATCGCTGCTTCTCTTCTAACTCTTCTCTTCTATTCACATGCTCACACCACACACACACTTCTTCACCACACCACACTCAACCAAAATTCATCACTCTTATATATCCGCATCATGATTTAATCCATAATCAGGTCGACATCCAAGAAGTTAAACGTGTACATAGAAAGATGTACCTTGTCACTCACTCCAATGCACTATGTGTCACACGGACCTAAAACTTTTCCCAAGTGTATTCATATAGGTCGGCTCTAATCATTTAATTACTTACATAGATCCTCCAAACATTAACTCTTCTCCGTACAATGATTAATATACTTGTCGGCCTTTTCCTTAAGAGCATGCTTAACAACTTCATTTGCTGACTTACAACTTTTAATGAGGATCTCAAAATACCTTCAAAATCATATCAAGGACTCTTTACACATTCCTAATCTTGCCCTTAGATCCACAAGGCATGATATCATCTTGTGGAGAAATGCAGACCATCAAAACTCAACTTTGTCTTTGTCAAATTCTATCAAACACTATGCCGATACTTAGCAGCTTGTAGCTAACCTTTCGATGGACTTCAGATCTCCAAACTCTGGAATAAGACACTTCATATAAGTGTTTACAACACATTGAAACCACATAACAAAATAATTTTTTGCGGAGGAATGTGGACCACTACACTAGACCCTATTCACTGTTCCTGCTATACCTTTGCTTATCCAGACTTAGACAATTCTTCAAAGTGACTTCCGGAGGAGATTAGGACTTAACCTTTGAAGAATAACACTATCAAACAACTGAGAACATCATACATGAACCGCATTAATAGATCATCATCTGTGGAGACATACTATTTGACTTACTATCCTCTACTCAGAATACTTTTCATACTTAGCCATTTTCTATCAACCGGACCTGGGATCCAACATGTTCTTCTAAAGATATCTCTTCCTATCATGGTGATAATATCTCTAAGCCTTGTTTCCATCAATGGCAACATACAGGTCAATACTAGAGCAGTGTCTCTTGTCAACAATCTCCCCCTTTGGCATTGATGGCAACACTTAGTGAAAAATGTTGAACTAATCCCCCTTACTATATACACTTTATTGTCTTGCTCCCCCTAGGATGTTTATCCCATTTTTCATTGGTCTTCTTCTCCCCCTTTGACATCAATGGCAAAGGGTGTAGCATGGAATACAAAAAAATATTTTCAAAAACTTCAAAAATGTGTGTGCCTGTCACAATCTTCATCTTAATTTGTGACTGAAGGAAAAATGTCACTATAGATAGTCTTTATCAGAGCTATTTCTCTATTCCATCTGTTCCTTGCACATTCTAAGATATGGACGTGGCCATTCAGAAAAAAAATAGCTTTTCTACCCTCTGTACATCTGATGGCATGTCAATTAGTGCAAGTGATTTCATGGCTTCAGCTACAACTTGTTCTCTTCCAACACCAACTAAGACATCTGCAGTGTCTCTTTCTCTCTCAAATATTTCTTCTCAACTTCATTCCAGAGGATTTATGTCCATATTCTCTTGTTCTATGTTTTGTTTTGTTGTAGGGATCCTTAACTGTTCCCTATCTTCTACATCCTCAGTTTGATACCCAGAAGATAGATCCACTTTAGTTCTGCCTATATTGCCTCTGTGTTTGCTTTTGTAGCATCATTCTTTGCACTATAATAATTTTGTGATCTAGTCTAGTGACAAGAGAAAGGATCATACCCAGTCTCACCTACTTTGAGATTAAGGTCAGCAGGCTTGATCATTGAAGCATTCTTAGAAATTTCTTATTCATCTCTGCAAGCATTATGGATTTTGCATTATTGCCTTTTCTCTGAGGTGAAATGACTTCTAAGTATTTCAACCTTGTTTTGATCCTGTCTACTTATTAATAATCATGTATGCTCTTTGCAAGATTCATCTCCTTGCTCAGCCTAACCTTCTCAGCAGCAAGATTTGATAGTCTTGTAGAAGCCATCTTCTTCTCCTGCAGCATCTGCTTTAAAGTTTCTATAGAATAGACAAAATTATTTATTTCCTTCAATGTATTTATCTTCTCTTCCATATCAGCTCAAAAATTCAGCCCTCAGTGTGCTCTACTTCCTATTCTCATTCCTCAAACTCTTTCTCAAGAGGTGGCGAATCAGACACCCTCTCCATCTGCCATTCATCTGCACTAACATCACTGCTCCAAACACAATCCAAGTACTTGTGCATAATCCTATTCTCAAATTTGTAATGCTTGTCAGCATTGGTTGTGTCTTCATTTCTGACCTATGCAAAGACGGTAAATACACTGTCCTAACCTTAACATACCAATCCCAATTCTCACAAAATAGCCCACAATGTTCTTTTCAAAGAATGGCTCCATGAACCTCTTGGCAAGCTTTGATCTCTGGATTGTTATAATATTAATATCTTCAAAGGAAGGAATATTAGAATTTGTACCTTCTTCATCACTGTCATCTAGATCTCCATGACTGCTTGGATTCGATCCCTGTTGCTAGAGAACAATGGACTAACACTAGAACTAGCATGATATTTTCATTTGCTAGGTGAAAAATCCTATCCTTTAGGTAACCTAGTAGTGTCCCTTCACTTTCTCTGCACATCTAGATCCTGTGCCTTCTGTCTGTTTGCAACCAATTCATTTAAGGAATTTTCTTTCACTGTCCTAGTAGATTTCACAGAAGAGCACATCCCTAAAGATGGTGGCCCTACATATTTTCCCCTCTGATTCCTAGTCTCATTTTTTCAAGCTTCAACCCTCTTCCACACCAAAAAATAAATTATCCCTCACCTCTACTCTTTCTACAAAACTCATCTCCTTGTCTAGTTTAGACATCTTTCGAAGCCATTCCCTATCTTCATCATCTTTGTACAAATCACTCCCAAACGATAATCCATCACTATCTGAATCATCTCTCAAGCCCACATCATCATTATCTTTTTCACCAGAATCAAATCTCTTCTTCAAAGGCGTTCTTGACCTAGATGTCCTTCTATCATCAGAATCATCCCCATTATCAGAATTAGAATCATTGCCATCATCTAAAAAGGAATCAGATTGCTTCCTCTTTGTTGGAGCTTGATTCCTTATGCTTTCTATTATGGGGCGTTAGTTTGACTTGCTGACTCCAGCAGCAAATTCTCAAGATCCACCATATGTGTGTGTGACCAAATAGAATCATTTATCCTTAGTCAAGAGGAGAACCTCCATGGCGTAGGTTGAAAATTTTGTAGTTCACGGAGCAGATCAATACATAGTTGTGCCAAATGCAAAAAGATTTAGAAAACAAAAAAAATCCTTTTTATCCTCCGCACTATTTGACCTAGTCGTCATTGAATGTCCATTCCAAAAATCTATTAAAACCCTTTACTGTAGAATATAGTCGATTAGGATTGCTCTGCAATATGCCACACTAATTCTTTTTCTCCCAGTTCTTCCTTTAAGAGATGTGTCACATCATATTTTATCATATACCTTCATATTGGATTATGGCACCCATTTTCTGGCTAGGGGTTTGAATTTTCAACACTGCTCCCCTTGAGCTAGAGCTCTCAATTTATTCTTCAAAGAAAGTATCCACATCAGATGTTGTGCAGATCTATCCTCAACTAAAATTACTTCTTTATTGATCCAGATCTTGTCCATTTCTTCCTTAGTTTCAATCAGATCAGCTCTTTCTTTTCCCTTATCATTCTTCTGCTCTATTTTCCTTTCTTCAAAATAGTGATTTCTCTTCACATTCCTGCTTCTGCAAAACCTTGCAATATGTCCAAATTTGTTGCAATTGAAACACATCACATTCTTTTGACTTTGATTCCTTCCATTGATTGAATTTTATCTACATTGATTTGCCATATGTCCAAATCTATTGCATGCAAAACACTTTCCATTGAATGATTGACTGTTCCTTGTATTTTGAAAGTTAGTTCTTATCGAGCTTCTACATTCATTTGATATGTGTCCCATTTTATAGAATGTATTGCACCTAATGGAATTCTGACATACTTTACTTCTACATACAATAGCTCTATGACCAAATTTATTACAAGTAATGCATTTACCTTTGAAGGATTGTTAATTTCTCCCATTATTGAAACTTTTCCTGATTTGATTTCTACATTCATTTTCTCTATGACTAATTTTATTGCAATTAAAACAATGACCAGAGAATGATGGAATTTTTTGACTTATTCTACTCCTACACTGAGTAGTCTTGTGACCATACTTATTGCATGAATTACAATAACCATTGAAAGATGGGTGCCTTTGAGTATTTGGTTGTCTGACCGGAGGTCTTCTAGGTCTTATTCTTTGATTTCTAAACTGGTATCCTTTGTTTTGCCTTGACTCAATGCTCATTTGTCTAGAGTTTGAACTTTCTCCTTTCTAAAATCCTAAACCATGTTTATCATCAACGTTCCTAAAGCTAGCAGTCATTTCATCAAGCTTTGCAGTACTTATCTTGAATTGTTCTTCAAAACTTTTGGCCTTTTCCAGACATGTTTTTAAAAATAATTTCTTTTTCAAGTTTTGCACAATCTTTTGATCTGTTCTTCACAATCAAATTTAGATCATCTTTTGCTCTTGATCTTTCTGTAACTTTTGCTTCTAAAGTATTTAGGGCTTCATTTGTTGATAACAATTGGTCACTGACTTCTTTGTATTTTCCTTTGAATTTCTTGACTTGATCTTTCAACTTTAAGATACATTCATCAGCTTGTTACAATTTTTCTTTCAGATCCCTGACCTCTACTTCAGAATTTTCAAGATTCATAAGAGCTGCTTCTAGTTGGTTGTATCTCTCATAATTTCCATACCTTATTTTTGCCATGATCATACTATCCCAGATCTTCCTTAAGCTGTTAAACTTTTTCCAAGGAACCTTGCTCTGATACCAATTGTTGATTGTTAGGAATGCTGAGAGGGAGGGGGGTGCATTAGTGTTCTATAAATCTTTTCTTGCACTTTTACTTTTAACCATTTCAAAAGAATAATCAAATAGAAGCAAAATATATAACTGAACAACATCCATAAAATCATGACACATAACACCAAGTTTTTACATGGAAAACCCCAAAAGGGAAAAACCACGGAGAGGATTAGCTCTCAAATATATATTGCTTTAAAAAAATGATGTTCAGGCTTGGTCACTCCATTGGCCAAGAACATGTTGGCTTACTGCCATGAAGTACAACTAGATTTAACAGGCTCACTGCCTCAACCCTAAACCTAGCAAGCTTACAATAAGGGTTGTTGAAGGCTCATTGCCTTGATGATGAAAGCTTGCTTCCAATCATAGTGTACATGAAAACTAAATACTGCTCAAGCATCTGCCACTATGCCAGGGTGTAGTCATTTAGCAACTGAATTCTGAATCCCAAGTCTTCATCGCTGCTTCTCTTCTAACTCTGCTC
The DNA here is from genome assembly GCA_027924645.1 of Cunninghamia lanceolata. Lineage (NCBI taxonomy): Eukaryota > Viridiplantae > Streptophyta > Pinopsida > Cupressales > Cupressaceae > Cunninghamia > Cunninghamia lanceolata. The sequence continues at coordinate 2,260,022 of BSBN01000876.1, read as the reverse complement.
TTCTATTTACATGCTCACACCACACACACACTTCTTCACCACACCACACTCAACTGAAATTCATCACTCTTATATATCCACATCATGATTTAATCCATAATTAGGTTGGCATCCAAGAAGTGAAATGTGTACATAGAAAGATGTACCTTGTCGCTCAATCCAATGCACTATGTGTACTACGGACCCAAAACTTCACCCAAGTGTATTGATATAGGTCAGCTCTAATCATTTAATTACTTACATAGATCCTCCAAACATTAACTCTTCTCTACACAATGATTGATATACTTGTTGGCCTTTTCCTTAAGAGCATGCTTAACAACTTCATCTGCTAACTTACAATTTTTACCAAGGATCTCAAAACACCTTCAAAATCATATCAAGGACTCTTTACACATTCTAAATCTTACCCTTAGATCCGCAAGGCATGATATCATCTTGCAGAGAAATGCAGACCATCAGAACTCAGACTCTATCTCTGTCAAACACTATGCCGATACTTGGCAGCTTGTAGCTAACCTTCTAGTGGACTTTAGATCTCCTAACTCTGGAATAAGACACTTCATATAAGTGTTTACAACATCTTCAAACCATATAACAAAATACTTTTCTGTGGAGGAATGCAGACCACTGCACTATACCCTGTTCACTGTTCCTGCTATACCTTTGCTTATCCAAACTTAGACAATTCTTCAAGGTGACTTCTGGAGGAGATCAGGACTTAACCTTTGAAGCATAACACTATCAAACAACTGAGAACATCATACCTGAACTGCATTAACTGATCATCATCTGCAGAGACATACTATCTGACTTACTATCCTCTACTCAGGATACTTTTCATACTTAGCCATTTTCTGTCAATCGGACCTGGGATCCAACATGTTCTTTCAGAGATATCTCTTCCTATCATGGTGATAAGATCCTTGAGCCTTGTTGCCATCAATGACAACATACAGGGCAATACTAGAGCAGTGTAAGGTGGGAAATTAATTAAATAAATATGATTTATTTAATTAATTGGCTAGTGGGATAAATGGGATTAAAATGGGATTAGGATGATTTATTTAACTAATTAGGTGATGAAAGGGTTTATGTGAAGGGTCCTAGGACAAAATGTCATAAAATGTCTTTGATAATGTATCGACAAGCTGATGTTGTAAGACATGGACAACTTTAGGTGTCTACATTTTACCCCTCTTTGAGATGATGTTGCGACTAAGGGAAGTAACATCATTTCAAAGAAGATGAGGTGTGGATAGAGGAAAAGTACGATGATGTAAAGATAGGATGATGATGCCCCCTCGAGAGGATAGGTAGGTTGGACGAACATGGGTATGCTCTTGAAATGAAAAGAAATGATAAAGGATGGATAAGAAAATGGAGGATGGAGGATAAGGGATGGATGAAAGAGATGAATGATATGTTATGCTGCCATGAAGTGAGCAATCATATATTTTGATATAGCACTAGACATTATGCACCAAGGTATAAGGACTAGGGTGATGATGTGTCTTGTGTACCTAACGAAATACAATCTTGTCTAGACGTATGAGGAAGAAAACTTAGAGCATTAAAGTCCTAATGCACAAAAGGTATGATATGACCTTAGATGCAAAGGACAATGCAAAAAGCTATTCCAACACACACAAGATATGAATATTAGCTGGAAGGATATGGATGTGATACAAATGCAATATGAAAATGATAACACACACAAGCAAGCAAGAAAGTATACACAAATGATTCAAAAACAAACAAGGTATTACCCCTGTCAAGCTATAAACCAATGATTGATTGATTGATTAATGATAATAGTGTTTCGTTTCAAGGAAGGAAACATGCCGTATAAGACGTAGAGCCTAGTTTTGAAAATGCCACCACCTGTATAAGACAATTGATATGATTGATTGATTGATGATGATGTCTAGTTTCAAGAATGAGACACCTCGTATAAGACGCCTAGTCTAGTTTCGAGAGTGCAACAACCTATATAAGACAACTGATATGATTGATATGTAATTGATTAATTGATTGATTTGGTTTACAACAAGGCTAGGATCAAGACCATTGATGTGATTGGACAATTTGACGAGAGTGATTGACTTGATTGGTATGCATAGATGATGTCTTGCATTTGAGTTTATTGTTTGGAATTGACTTGATTGATGTGATGAATTGAATTGGATGAATTAAATTGATAATTGGATTGGATGAATTGAATTGATGATTGGATTGATTTTATTTCTTGGATTTTTGTTGGATATTTGATTTTTTTGTATTTTTGAAATGTTTTGATTTTTTTGTATTTTTTTAGGAATGTTTTCATTTTTTTTTGCAAATGTTTTGATTTTTTGTGTTTTTTGAAATTTTTTGATTTTTTTTGATTTTTGAATGTTTTGGGATAACATTGGATGACAATTTGAATAGCCTTTACGCTAGATACCAATGACAAAGGAAAACCAAGTCTAGGTGCAAGGATGGAGGTAGGATGAATGGATCAAAGAATGGGCTATAGTAAATAGGATGGAAGGCAAATGATAGATGGATGGATAAAAGGATAGGCTAGAGTGGATGAGATGGATGTATGCATCATAAGAGAGCTAGGATGTGATCTCCAAAGACTATGTCACATAGGAATAACATGCCCCATTCTAGGTATAATGCTTAGGATTTTACATGAAAAATCTTATGATGATAGGATAATGATATGATTGCTTGGAAAGGATGAGGTATGTCAAGAGATATCTAAAGCATTTGTCAACATTTTTCCCCCATATCCTTATCAAGATCAAAAGGAGGAAGGGAAGATAAATGGATTCAATATGATAACTATATGTATGTGGGTGTAAATGGATAAGTATGGTAGGATAGGATGGGAAATGATAGGATGGTATGGAAATGGTATGATGGGATAGATAATTTGGATGAGAAAATGTGCCCCCAAGTGTAAGGGACATAGATAATCAACCTACACATGATGTCTGTTTGCCAGGTTTTCATCATGGTACCTATCCAAGGCGTCACTGTCATGTCCCCTTTTCAATAATATTACTTTATACTTTTAGGAAGTCCACCTATCTAGAAATAGTAAGTTGAGACTATAAGACAACTTTGGGGAAAATAATAATTATTTAATATTTTATTTGTTCTCGAGAAATTTCAAATATCAGGAGCAAATAAGTATTAAATAAATTATATATAATGCTCATAATAATTCTTTGGGTGTTGGATTTGGAGGGAATCTTGAGTGGTTGAAGAATATAAAAGATTCGTAAATCTTGTGAGTTGGCAAATCGGGTAGGTGGGAGTTATGAGTTCTATTATGGCATCAAGAGTTACATGCACTTAATGCAAGAGAATATTTCCCTTTGGGTCATGAGTTTTCTATTTGGCACTTTAATTGCATGTTGGTGCCTTGAAAAATGCATTTTGAGTTGTCAAAAGATGCCTTTTAGGTGGTAGAATATGAAAGGCTAATTTTAGAGATGTTATAATGCATTTTATGAATTTTGTAAGTGCCAAAATTTGGGTAAGAATATTTGGACGTGATTCCAAATGTGGTAGAAGTTTTTAGATGTCCAAGGAGCCTATAAGTATTGTTTATTTTGTATGCGGAGGGACTATTGCATATTTTACATTTTCTCTTGCAAAGCTGATGCTTTGTGATTTCTTCAGTGGACAAGGAAACCATTGGAGATGAAGCTTGTGGCTGGTGGACATGAGTTTATAGCAATCTAAGGGTGGTGTTCTTGGGTTGTAGATAGCAATCTCACTTCAAAGGTTGCATAAGAGCTGAAGGATTGTAGCAGATTTAATATTGTTTGTGTTGCAGGGGATTTCAATGCATTTTTGGAGTGTTTTAGGTGCATTTTATGGTGTTGTTCAATTTTTCTATTGTGTAAGGGTTTGATTGATGTACATGCTTCTGTAAATCATCATCCACAACCCCTTTTTCCAGCCATTCCAAGTGTGGATGCCGTTTTGAGGGTTTGGAGGTTGTTGGGTGAATTTTACATGTGCATTTCAACATTGTTTTGTTGTTGTGTGTAGTTGAAGTTGTAGATTTGATGTAGTAATTTGCTGCTATGGTAATTTATTGTATCAAACCTGTATACATGTGTTTTGCATCAGAAAATTCAATAAATTATTATTGGAGTGCTTTTATGCATTTTGGGGTTTCATTGGTTGTCAGCAGTGTTGTGTGGATTTGCAGTTTCAGTGAGTATTGATGTAGAGATTCATTCTCAGCTTGGCATTTCAGATTGCTATAGGTGTTACTGCTATTGTGTGGATGTTATTATTGGTTTTCCCATGTTTTGGTTCAGATCCTGAGGTTGCATGTGTTATTCATGCTTCTTACAGTAATTTAGCAATGTTTGGTGAGATGCACAATGTGTATTTCAACACAGTTGAAATAGTTTGTTGTGGGTTTTGCTGAGAAGTGTTGTATAAGTTGTTGCTGTTGTAAATCAGTGTTGTAGGCCTGATTTGATGTCATTTATATTATAAAATCATAATAAAAATATTGGAGTTGTTTATGTTCATTTTTGGTGTGCAACCTGCGCAAACTAGTTAGCTAGTTTGGGTGTTTTGATGCAAATTATTGTTATGTTTGTCAAATGCATTTTCAGATTTGGATATAATAATAATAATCAGATTGGGGACATTACAGCCACCAAGGGTGGTTTTCATGATTGGATGAAGGGATTTCTCTTTACTATTTTGATTTTGATTTTTTTTTTTGGATATTTGGATGGGATAAGTGGATATGGATAAGACGGACTCAAGCATCTAGTTCCATGAAAGGTGATAGTCCCATTAAAGATGGATTTCACCGCACATGGACCATGTCAAATATCATTATGTTCATAGATGTTGGTAGGGATTGCATGAAAGGGACATGGAGTAGGCAGGTAGTGGATTTTGATGTGGGTTATGAAAGGTTCATGCAAGGATGGATGGGGGATAGTAGACTATGATGTGGATTATGTATGGAAGGATAGTGGATTATGAGGTTTATGGTAGGGTAGGATAGTGGATTATGATGTGGATTATGGATGAATTCATGCACAAGAATGGATGGAAGGTTTATCCAAAAGCATGGACCATAGGAAGGTGATGGGTGACATATGTAGGATAATGGCTAAAAGATGGGGAGATGGAGGTATGTGGGAATGTTGTGGAATGGAAGGGAACCAAGACCAATGGCTGCACACACCATGATAAACATTGAAGCTTTTGATTTTTAGGAGGTGTAGGAAGTAATGGACATGTTTTCTTAGGGGATTGTTGATGTAGGAATTTAGGTACCCACACAGACTTAGGAATTTTATGATTTTTGTTTTTCTTGTGAGATGAAGGAGTTTGAAATTTTTGGATGGAAGAGGATTGTTGGGATTTTTGAGGTGTGGATGCTTCATTTGACTTTCTTTCTTTTTTCTTAGGTACCTAAACCATTTTAGTTTTTTCCTTTTCTTTTGGAGGTATGGGCTTAGGTAGTCTTTTAGATGGATTTTGCTTTGACTCTTTGTATTTGTGCCCTAAAGCATGAGGATCTTTAGGATGTTTGGCTTTATGAGTAGAGGCATCCAAATTTTTATTTTTGAATCCATTGGAATTGGTGGAAGCTTCATGTTTAGACAATATGTGCATTGATTGGTCATGATTAAATTTTTAGAGGACTTATGGATGAATGGATTAAAAGTGGATTTTTGGATAAATGGATGAGGGAGTTGGATGATACGGATATTAGACATTGGGAGAAGTGGTGGTAGATTGGATGGTGGGATATTAGGAGTTGGAAGTAGTGGAGGTAAATTGGATGGTGGAAGGTGTATGGTCACATGCTTTCGAGGTTTGTAGGATAATGGAGGTAGAATGGAAACATATGTTTTGGGGGTATGATAGGATGCATGGGATTTGGGATTGAAGGAAGTGAATTTAAGAACCATGGAGGTAGTACCAAAATCTTGAGATTGTTTTCCTTGGGGTGTATATCCAAGGCCATATGAGCGTGGAGGGACTTTGACATGGATGGGCTCCAACATACCTTGTTCATGAAGGCCTAAGCCTTTACCTTGATAGTTCATTCTCTGGAGTATGCAATGGACAATGGGACTATGGGTTCTTTGGAAATTAGACACGAGCTCATTATTTGATGGAGAAGGTGAGGTATTGGATAAAGGTTGTTTCTTTCCTAGGGAAGAACATTCATGGATGAAGGTGGTAAGACCAAGGGGATATGTTGGATGATTTGAAAGCGGGTCAATATTGGATAATGAAGGACCATTAGGATCTTGATTATCATTATGCTCATTAATATCCAAGCTATTGTTTTGATCATCTATGTGTACTTGGGAGCCAAATGTCTCATCAAGGGAAGTAGATGTTTGTAGATCATTGATAGGACTAGGTGGAGTGCGAATAGGAGCAATTTGGATTTCTTGCTCATGGATGGTTATGGAAGTATGGATAGGTGGGGTCATAAGCTCTTGAACATGGAATGTATAAAGTTGTATAAGAGGATCATCATGGTTTTATTGATCATAGATAGGATCTTGATCATAGATGGGAGCTTTATCATAAATAAGATCAAGATCTTCATGGATAGATTCTTCATCATAGATAATATCTTGATCATGGAAAAGATATAGGTTAGGGATGGGTTGAATGGAAGGGCTTTGATCTTGATTTGGATGAGGTCTTGATGTTTTCACATGCTTTAGATTATGCTCTTGACATAACTCTTGTGGTTTAATGGAAGTGGATGTGGGAGACTCTTGGCGAGGCTTGATAGGTTCTAGATGGTCAACAAAATAAGGGTACAATGGATCTTGGCTTGGACTCATAGTAGAAGACTCTTCAATAGGCTCAATGGGTTGTGGACTACATGATGTATTTGGAGGATTAGGCATGGCATTGGAGGAATATTTGATAGGCTCAAGGATTGGTGTTTGGTGACATATTTAACTCCTTGCTAATAGCCATTGGATCACATCCTTCATAAGCATATGTGTTGATCGATGGAAGTTGTAGGCTTATTATTAGGATTAGGATGTGGTGGAGTGATAACTAGATTGGATGGATTAGGATTGGGAGTGGATAGATCCCATGGTGGAGGGATAAAAGGGGTGGAAGATGTTGTAGGCTTAGGATTTTGATTTTTGTTTGGATGGAGGGTCAAAGGGATTGGATGAATTGGAAAGTGGAGGGACCAATGAATTAAGACGAGGAGTACATGGTGGTTTTGGTATAGGACTAGTAGGCTTTGGGATAGACATTTGATTGGATGGTGATGGAAGATACCTAAAGGTCCCACAAGCTAGAGTGGTGTTCCCCTTGTCAAAGGTAGCATGAGGACTTAAAGGTACTTGATCTTGTTGCAAGAGGTAACTTAGACTCACATGTTCTTGTTGTGAAGTGAATTGATATGGGTGTTTTTGAGATGTGAATTGAAATAGATGTTGATTAACATTAGAAGAAGTGGGATAGGTTAATGTAGGATGTATTGTGTGTCGTACACATGCCCCATTTCACTGAATGAGGACCCCCCTTCTTCAATTTTGGCTTAGAGTGTCGGCTTAGTTTCTGTTGGTCCTAAGGTGTTTGATTTGCATTGTCAAATAGTTCGTCTAAAATTCAAGGTCATATGTTTTCTTGAAGGGGAGTCTTTGGGTTACTTACTTTTTAAAAAAAGTTAAGTCAAGTATCCTTTTGTCATCAAAATTCAAGTCTAAAAGTTCTTAGTGCTGAAATCATATCTCACTACCTTAGCACTAAAAATCTAAGTCACTAACTTTGTGCTAATAATTGAACTCACTGACTTGTGCTAGAACCTACCACTGCTGACTTGCACTAAACCTACGATGCACTGCCTTTTGTTCGTAAACACCAAAAGTAGTGCTAAGTTGGTAAATGCCAAATTTTGCACTAGGTCAGTAGGTGCCAAAAGTGGAGCTGGTCAGTCGATCCCCAAATCCCCACAACGTTGGTGGAGGTCAAAATCCACACTAAACCCTAAGCCTCACCTCACCAAGTGTGCGTTGAGTTGTCACAAGGTACTCTACATTAATCGCAAAATTTGGGGAAAGTATATGAAGGTTTTTGGCTAATTTTGAGCTCATTTTTGCATTCAATAAAACTCTTGGGAGCTCTACAAATAGTGATTGACAAATTTGAGGTCAAGAAGAATTCGATCAAAGAGTGTGTTTCAGATACATCTCGTCCATTTCTATAGCTCTTCAAGATTCAGGTTGGGTGTTGAAACTATGTTTTATTTCCCTCAGTATGACCTAGGGTGTGATTAAATTTTTTATTTTCCCATGAAAAATCCTTTGCAAATATTATTTATCTTTTGGTCTTTGTGCAATCTTTAAAAATTAGGGTTTTTGGAATAGATTTTGCAGTAATGTTTGGGGCTATTTATCTTTCTCGTTACATTCAAAGTGTTTTCAATTTTTAGGAAAGATGCCTCTAAGATTGATAGGGAAAATCAAACCCTAGTCTACGAGTGAAAAGGTTTTAGGTTACACGTAGTTGAATCATGAAGGTTATTTTGGCTCTATTTAGACCCATTTAAATTTCCCTGTCAAAGCTAAAACTAGCAGATTGTGTTAAAAGGAAGTCATGTTGCCCTTGTGCTAAAATCATTCTTTACTACCTTTTAGGCATTGCCCCTCAAAAGTCGCGCTAGGAAATATAGGTTGAAATCACTAAGTTTTACTCTTAGAAAACCCTAGTGCCAAAACTGACTCGCGCTGACTTGCACTGAAAAGCAGTCTCACTGACTTTGTGCACAATTCACGAAAATCTGCACCATTGAAATTCCCTGCTATTATTTGCACAAAGACCTTTGCACTAAACCCATCACTCTTTGACTTGTGATAAAATGATCTTTGACTAACTTTTGTCTAGCACTTGCCAAAATTGCGCTATGTCAGTCCGAGTTGAAAATCACGTTGACACATCTTGATCCCCCCTTTTCACACTAGAAGAATAGTACTAAAACTTATAATTATTCACTTCACACATCCTTCATAGGAAAACATCCTTGCTGACCTGTGCCAAAAATCATCCTCACTGACTTCAGTCGGTGAACATCAAAACCCGTGCTAGTCGGCACCATCGTGAAACCCATCGCTATGCTTTCATACTCCTAGCGTTAATTTCATCTGCCATGGACCTGCGCTAGAAATCATGCCCACCGACCTCATAAGGTACTATTTTAAATTTACATCAGTCGATCTGAGTTGAAAACCACGCCTACCGCCTTACTATACTCCTTGCACTGAAAACCTGAGTCACCTGCTTGCACTAAAATCCATCTTCACCGCCTTAAGTCAGTAGTGCCAAATCTAGCGCTAGGTCAGTAGAGACCTAAATTAGCGTTTTAGTCAGTAAATGTCCAAATCAATGTAAAATGCCCTTAGAGCATGATTTTTTGAAATTTTCAAAAGGGAAAAGGTTTGTTTTGATGAGTTAATCAATCCAAAGGTAAAATAAAGAGGATTTGCATGTTTTGGATTGAATTTTTAAAAAATAAGCATTTATTGCATGAGTTAAGTAAGATTTTGTTTAAAATGTTGTTTTCATTTCTTTCTTTACATAACTTATGTAATAGATGTTATAGAGTAAGTTAGCATGCAAATTTCAAAATTATGTATTCTAGAGAGGACTTTGTAAGTGTTTTATGAGAAACTTGACTAAGGCATCAAAATAGTAACCATTCACTCAAACTTAGAACTAAGGACATCTAGGACAACTCTGTTACAACCTTTACTCATTAGGTCCTATCCTACATGATAGATGTCTATGCAAACTAACACAATGAAGTACAAGTTCAAAGGAATCCTGGCAGAGACCAAGATCACATCTACATGGAAGAACATAGGAGATAATGACCTAGGGCACATAGACCTAGAGGATTTTAGACTCAGGCTGTTTGGGCAAAACCCCACTCCTCTAGCCAAGAAGGTTAGAGGCAATGGTAGTGCAGAGGCTGTTGCCTTTCCAAGTTAGACACGGTGCCATGAGCTTATTGTAGCATGTGCAGAAAGATATGATCCATTGACTAGAACTATTTAGACCACAAATGGGTAAATTTTGGTAGATTTGAGCTCACTATCCCTTGCAAAAATCTTTGGAATACCCATCTTCCTAGTGTTCTCAATCCCAAATAAGAAAGATACAGAAGACACATACAAGAAAGATGTGGAGAAGTGTAAGAAATAGATTAATGAAAACTGGATGAAGCACAAAGGTCCACTCTAATTAAGCTACCTCACACACTATATAGGAGTGACTTTCATGATGAAATTAGGGACTTGGTAACACTGTTGAGCAGAACCTATGGGCTTCTTACTATCTCCATTTTTGAAGAATGGACGTTTGCCCTTATTGAAGAGATACTACATGGAGATAAGAAACTTCACTGGGCCCAAATCCTTAGTGACAATATGCATGAGGCCTTTGTGAACTTCAAGACAAAGGAAACTTTTAGGTGGACTTCCTATGTTGTCTATGCCTTGGCTAAATGAACAGAATACCCCAGATTATCTAAGATTAGAGAAGTTGGGAATGGAGATCAACAATTGGAGGTTTATGAATGCTATACCCAATTAACAATCTCTCAATCATTGATTCATTATAAGAGAGTAAATGATGCATTCACTATGCATATCACTAGGCTTCTCCAAGACAATACTAGATTGAGAATAACTCCTGAAGCCATGAATGCTGTACAACAATATGGGAGATGGTATCTACAAATTCAAAAGTTCACCTACTTGAGAATCCAAGGCTTTACCGATGCACCATATAGACTGCCTTGATACCCAGCTAACAAGGTGGTGCTCCTTGAGCTAACAAGGTAACTCCTCACATGTGTAGAGATGCTGAAACATTTGCACAGGGTTAACATTAAGTTTCCAATTCTACTAGGTGAGGGTCAGTATTCCTACACAACCTTAGGAGTAGTAGAACACTCAGAGAAAGGATTGCAGTTGCTAAATCTTCATCTGTATATAAGGAGGAAACACTTTGATCCCCATGGGACTATGGAAAAATATGTGAGTAAGAAATTATTCCACGAGGATTATTTGGAAGACTTTTGGGCAAATTGTGTGGATAACTATGAGGTGATAGGAAGAAATTTTTTCTAGTTAGTGGAGTGTTTGGATGATGTATTATAGTTCTTGTGCTAGGCTCTTTTGCTTTAGTGTTGGGATGGAGATAAACATATGTTTAAGTTTTTGTATTTCAACTTGTTCCTCAAGGTATGCATCATGATTCTCATCATCATGGGAACTAGGAAGAGGGTCCCATCGAAGTATGAGTTTAGGTTTTGGACTTGACTTAGGCTTGTTAATGATGATTGATTAGAACTAGAATGATGATGTGGATTGATTAGAATATGATTAGGATGAAATTGATTGGATGATATGGATAAGAAGGGTGATTAGGATGATTAGGATGAAGGTGATTTGATGATATGGAATGATGTCCCATCGAGAGGATAGGTGGGGGTGAAAGACATGGGTAGACTCTCAAAATGACTTGGGGGAAGACAGTGATTATGGTGATGTGGATATGACAAGTAGGATGATTAGGATGTGGATTTCAATGAGGATGACTTGGCTTAGGGTGGATGTGATGAAAATAATGTTTAGGATGATGTGTTTATGTGTTTGTGTTGGTAGCTTGACTTTGGCAATTTTCAAACAAATTATTTCACATGTACATGCATGAATCACACACACAAGACACAATAGCAAGTTTGACTTTGAAAATTGAATATTGTGATTATGAAAACACTTGAAGACACATCAACAAGCCTAACATTAGTCAAGTGGGTGTGGTCAAATATGTCTTACTCTAGGATGTAGAAGGTTGACTAAGGATGTCCCCAATATACTCAAGGTACAAGGGGCCCAATTCCATGAAATGAAAGTGAAATAATGCCACACAACTAGGAGAAAGGGGTAACCTGCCCTTAACCTTCACTTCCCCAAGGTATTATTTTTTTTGGGGCTTAGCCCGAATGACAAGATTTCAATTTCCAAGAGGGTGTCTTCCGATTCACTCCTCACTTTTTAGACACCACCAAAATTCTATAGTTGAGGTCATCCTTTGGAGAGGTATGTCTCTAAGCAAGCCTCCTAGGAAGGTTGAAAAAAGTAAATTGAGTGGGTGCTTTTGATCTTCAAGGTCACCTTATGGTGCAGGGAGAGAGCATACACACACACTAGATTCATACTCGCAATGTTTATTTGCCCTTAGAAATTGAAATGTGTGTTGTGAAAGTGAATGGATGAAAGATGTTTTTGATTCTCAAGATCACACAAAGTGCATGAGAAGAGCATACACACCTTCATTCACACTCAAGTCCACCAAGAAATTGAAAGCACCAGTTTGTTTTAAACCCAAATCCAAATGTGTGAATGAAGACACAAGTTCGTTTTAAGCCCAATTTCAATGTGTGATTGCAAACAATGGTTAATTTTAAATCCCAAATTGAAATGTGAAGGAAAACAAGTTTATTTTATCAAATTAAAGACAAGAGAATTAATTGAATGCACCTGGAAAATTTGTCTTCAAACCTGCTGTTGAAGCTGATCTTGATGTTGTTACAACACCTTCTGTTCACCTAGAAGCCACCAAAATGAAAAAAGACAAAGAAACTTGCAAGCTAATGTGTTATGTGAAAATGAAGCAACCTAGAAAATTCTAATGTAGATGATTAGTTATAGAAAAATAAATCTGATAATCAAAATCCTCACGTACTTCTATGCTATTTTAAAAAAAAATTGTGAAAAATGGATAAAATTTACTCAAGTTATGTGTGTTTGAAGTTGCAAAAAAGAGTTGACTTTGACTAGAAATTACCTATTGAAACTAATAAAATTACCTAATAACACTTTTTCCACAATGAAGCTAGGCAAACCAACTCTCCAATGCCACAAGTTTCACAAAATTTTGACTCCATATGGGCAAGTTATAGCAAAAAGAAAAAAAAAGGCCCTATTTAGGGCTTGAGGAAGAAGGCAAGACACCTGGCAGTTAGGAATGACCACTAGCAATCAAGGTAGCTTTGGTCACATGCACGGTTAGTGTTGGCAGCTTTAAGACTAGTGGTTTGTTACAAGTATGTGCTTAACTAGTGTTGTCATTAATGTCAACATATCACTGTTGTCATTGGTGTCAACTGTACCCTTATCTTGTTACTTGATTTTAATAAGCTGGATGCTTTGTATTCACCCATGTAATTGATTATGATGTTGAGGATATTGAGAAAATTTACTCCTTTGGTGGAAACAATGTGGTATAGAGTTTCTTGTGTATTGCAGAAAGAATAGTCCAGTAGATTGCTCTACATTTCCTGTAGGATGGATATCTTTGTTTGCGGATTGAAAATTGTTTATACACATGTCTGAAGATACTACATTCTGAGTTTGAGCCTCTGGTATAAAGAGTTAAGTGAGTTATGTTCACCAGAGTGAAAACTATTTTTTCTGTATGTTTGGTGGTGATAGGGAGAAAGTGTTATGCTCCGCATTCCTCTGCATTGAAGTATTTTGGTCTACGTTTCTAGAGTTAAGTATGGAATGATGTTATGTGCCTTCAACTTCAATGGTTCATGATTTAGTGGTCCACATACTATTCTTTCCTTATGACAGTGGCTGACAATATTGTTCTTGTGCTTTGATTTGAAGAATCTTCATGATAGAGTGGTTAGAGATTGTGCGGATGTTTCTTGATGATTACAATGTGCTTGTGGATGTCCCCTAATTGTGTTCCTACTCTTGGATTGGTCCGCAAAGTGAAAATTAGATTGTGAATGAAGAATGTTCTTAGAAGACCTGGTGTTCTTACCAGTCTTGACCGACTTGGTTGATTTCACCAATTGCAGAGATGCATTGAAGATTGTACAAGCGTGTTGTGGCGTGGAAGATTGGATTTGAGTCCCATCTAAGGCGTGGTGTGATCTGCATACATCTTTACATCCTTTCCTTAACAAATTTGTATTAGGTCCAGACCTATGTATGTTTATAATGTTGACCTTGGAGATTGTTCCAATGGTTGATGAATGTAATGCTAACCTTGATATACATTCCAAGGTTGATGAATTGTATAAAAACATGAAATTTAGTTGCAAAAATTATGTTGTGTGAAAAGATGAAGAGATAAGTGCGAAGGTGTGAAGGAGCTGAGCAGAGAAGTTTTATTGTGCTTCAAAGGAACTAAATCTAGGCATGGAGTAGATTCTACTTAATTAGTTCACCATTTTGGCAGTGAGCCACCCTTTGGTAGTGAGTCATTCTTTGCAGTGAGCCTCTATTTTTTGCTATTGTTATAACTCATATATTTTATGGACTAACACCCATCGTGGTTTTTTCCTTTTAGGGTTTTCTATGCAAAAATCTGGTGCATACTGTGTTGAATGTGTAATTGTCATTAAGTCTATGGTTTCATGCTTTCATGTTTAATTCTAATTATCAATAGTTAAGAATTTGATGATTTAATATTCATATGAAGTTAAGTTTTTGTGACAACTAATTCACCCCCCTCTCAGTTGTCTTGTGCATTTCAACAATTGGTATCAGAGCAAGGTTCCTCGGTGGTAAGCTTAATAGCTTGAGGTAGATCCAGGATGTCTTACAAGGAGGCTTTGCAGTTTGATGGGATGAATTATGCAAGTTGGAAGATTCTTATGAAAAGTCATCTGCTTTGTATTGGTTATAAAGTATGGCAAGTGAAATAGACTGATTATACCATGGCAGAGAATGGTCTGACAACAGAAGATGAAATCAAAGAATATGAGATAAATATAAAAGCCAGAGATGCTCTGTTGAGGGCATTGAATGACTCTAATTTGATAAAGGTTATGGATTATAAGTCAGCTAAAGAAGTCTGAGATAAGCTAAGTGTATACGCCTAAAAATGACACAATTCACAATCTTCCAAGTTAATTAAATATCAAAATATTTAATTACCTCTTCTAAAGTCACAATTAAATAAAACCCTTTTATTTAATTCAATTTCCTCCAAAAAAAAAAAATAATTCCCAATTATTTAATTAAATCAAATTCATTCCTCCAAATTTGAATAAATCAAATCAAATTTATTTAAATTCTCCAAATCTCTAAAAATAAAATACAATCAAATATTTTATTTATTCTTCCAAATCATGCACAACAATTAAATAAATTTATTTATTTAATTTGCTTTCTTATCTTCAAATTCTTCAAATATCTTCCAAATCTTCTAAAAATAAGTCTTCTTCTCCATGCACACAAAATTAAATAATTTATTATTTAATTTCTCTCAAATCATGCAAAAGCAAATCTTAAGTTGAGTTATCTATTCAATCAACCTTGTTTTTATCAATATCTCTTAAATTAGAAAAAAACTTTCTAATTTATGAAAAGCATGTCTTATCTTTAGAAAAGAAAGTGATTAACTCAAATAAAATAGCTTTTGTGTGACACTTGTCTTCTTCTTATTCCTTACATGTTCCTCAACTATTCTCAATCGTTGATCTTCTCATTCTCTCTATATCGCTGATCTTCATTCTTCCAAGTCTATAAATTAAACCCTGTTCTTCCATTCTAATCATCCAAGCTTTAAGTATTGTTACTCTATAGGAATTATAGTGCGCCTTTGACACCAACTCTTTCATTGCTTGTGATCATGCTTTTTACTACGCACTATGCACTACTACCTTCGTCTTGAAGCTCCTCTTCATTGCAACATTATTATAGCCATTCATAATCGACATTCTTAACAAAGCAAAGAAGTGCACTCACTGAAGGTCCTATTTCATATACACAAGGATGATTTTTGATAGGCAACAATGGAAGTTTTGATCTAAGGAAGGTTTGCATTTGTTTGATTCATTATTATTTGATCTTCTTAGTTCACTATTCTATTGAGTTTTGGGTATTTGATATTGTTTACTTATTGATATTCAATGTTTAAATCTAATTTACCCCTAACATTTTTGGGCACCAAATACTAAGTTTTTGTGTTTAGAAAGTCGTACACAGGAGGAAACAGTGCATACGTCAATTTCTAACACGCGTCTATTACCTGTCACGGCACATCTGTTAAAGCTGCGCATACACACTGTTCCTGTGCTTTTACTGACTGTCACAGTGCATATGTTGAGTTTGTGCATTCACACACTGTTCCTGTGCTTTTACCAACTGAAGCTGTGCATACATACATTGTTCCTACACTTTTACTGACTGTCACGGCGCATTTGTTGAAGCTGTGCATTTAATGTTTATTTCAGCACATTTACTGACTGTTTCAGCACATCTATATTATTGTGCTTCTGTTGCCTGTTTCTACGCATTCAGTCTGTGAAGCTGCGCTTCTGTTGTAGGCAGTTATTTTAGGGTTTTTCTAGGAGATTTTTACTAACGCTGACATCTTTGCAGGAATTCTCTTATTGGTTTTGCAGGCTAGGCACTGGTTTAGATTCATATAGTTGCATTTGCTAGATCACACTTTGAATTATAAAATGGGAAAGTAAAACAGATGTTCATGCAAAGTCTCACATAGTCTAACTAGGAAAGTGGTAACAGAACCTTTGCTATCTTTGCATTGCAACATTGCTATTTGGATTAAAATTGAACTCACTATTGCTATCTAGGTTAAAACTGAACCACTGCTATCTCGATTGACTAAAATTTCAAAGTTAACAATTCGTGCTATCGTGGATTAAAAACTAAACTCACTATTGCTATCTGGGTTAAAATTGAACCACTACTATCTCGATTGACCAAAATTTCAAAGTTAACAATTCATGCTATGTGGATTAAAACTCACTATTGCTATCTTGCTAATCACTTCAAAGTTCTGTGCTTGCCCAAGTAGACAGCTCATCTAGTTTTTTCTATTTTAAACTAGGGGAAAAAGAACCATTGTATACTGTGTTTTTAGGAATGATACCAGGCCTATGCTCTCCCCTATCTTGGGTGACCAAAATACTAGAAGTATCATTTTCACATGTGTTTTTCCTTTAGAGGGGCCTGCTCTTGGATACCGCTTATCCAAGTAGGAACGACCCTAAGTGGTAACAGGCTAGATGCCAAGCCCTTCCAAGCCACTATAAATAAATTATGTTTGGAGTGAAAGCTTCAAACAATGAGTGAAGTTGTGTTACACCGATAGCCAACCTCCCCCAAAACCCTCCAAGATGCAACCCTTGTAGGTTGGGAGACTCCATAATAGAGAGTAGTGCTGCCGCATGTGTAACCACTCGAACAGTTGCCCTCATTAAACACCTTTTGTTTTAGTGGCCAAAAACCCTTGTTATCCATTTGAAGCCTAGGATTTGTACTTGTTCTTTCTTTTTAGTCCAAATAGAGTCAGAAAAATCTCAAAAAAATAAAAAAAACCATAAAAAAATTCTTTGTGTTTGTTGTGTTTTCTTGCCATAAATTTGGAAAATTAGATTAGAAAAGCATTCTTGCAACCAAAAAATTCCAAAAATTTGCAAAAAAATTGAAAAAAGCCAGAGTGGCGCATTCGTTCGCTATTCCTGTGCATATGTGCTGACTTTCGACACATTTGCAGCGACTTTCTATGCTTTTGCATATTGTTCCTGTGCATATATGTTTCACCAATCCAGCGCATATATTCTAACTTCCAGTGCATTTGTCCATTTTTGCAGTGCATCTATTTCGGCGCATACATGATAGTGAGCACTTTGCACAGCTTTCAAGAGAAAAATTTCACCAGTTCTAGGTACCCATTTCAGTCTAGTCTCAGGTTCAGAGATCAGGTCTCACCTTGCAGTCAGTTTTCCATACATTTCATGTCAAAATCTCCCTTTCATTGGTCATCCTAGTCACCTTCTATCAGGTCTTTCTAGTAAAAAATCAAAAGCTATCCCATATCCGGTCAGCATAGGCCCCTTTTTCGTATCACATTAGATTCAAGTAAAACTAGTTAGTCACATAACTTTGCTAGTAGGTCTTGAGTGCTTGACTAGTCCGTACACAGTAAGACAGGTATCAAGTACCCTTACTAGTGGCTACCGTCTTGTGTCGGTCGTCTTACTTGGAATCATTGATCAAGAAAGTCCTTTGTCTAAATCTTGTCATAAGTATCCTATTCTCAGCAGTCCCCATCAACACCTTGCCAAAATCTCTAGTCCCATTCCACCTCATCCCATGTCACTTTGCATGGTTCTTACTAGATATCAATACAAAAAACAACTTGAAATGGCTAGGTCATCCAACCACATCTTCTCACCTCACAATAGTGATGAGGAAATCTCTAACGAAGACTATCAAGGAAGCACCCAAGATTAGAAATTCCAACACTTAGTGGAGAAAGTGCTGCACGACGACCCTCACAAGTATTTCTATCATCTTACTAGTCTTGGAATTAAACTGCTCGCTAATTTTGATATAAACTCAATCCTGGAAAACATAGAGGATGATCGTGAAAAGGGAAAGAAAACCCTAGACACAAATGTGGAGGATAAAGGAAAGAAAACCATAGACCAAAGTACTCCTATGGAAGAAATGAAGAAAGAACTCGAGGGTCTAAAGAAACAAATGTCAAATCTCAAGATGGGTACAAACACCAAAAATTACTCCTTGGAAGATACTGCACCGTAGCCATTTGATAAAAACTTGGTCATGAAGCCATTTCCCTATCGATTCGAAGTTCCTAAATTTGACAAGTACAAAGGGAAAGGGGACCCTAGAGATCACATCAGGGAATTCAATGCAGCATGTTTAGAAGTAGCTCACAATGAGACTTACGTAATGAGACTATTCCCTAGATCTCTAGGCAGTCAAGCTATGGAGTGGTTTTCACGACTTCCACTGGGCATCAAAACTTTTGATGAGCTAGTCAACAAGTTTATCACTCACTTCTCTTACAACATTGAACATGAAGTATCTATGCTTGATCTATGCAACACCAAACAAAAGGGTGGCAAATCATTTTCCACCTTCCTACAATGATGGAGACAACTAGCAAGCAAGTGCTCATACGATGTACCTAAGAAGCAACTAATGGAGATGTTTGTCCATAACCTCAACACTGATCTTGGGTATCAAATACAAATACAATGCCCTACATCATTATGAAAAGTCATCAAAATGGGATTGTTTATTGAAAAAGCTATGATCACCAAGGGGCAAATCAAGTTATACAAGGACACACCTACTTCCAACTATACGACTGACAAGTCAAAGTTTTGGACCAAGAATAAGAATGTTGTCAATGATGGAGTGGTTGATGCCAAGGTGGCAGCTCCCAAGCAACAACCCATATTCTGATGCAGAGTGGGACGCAACAGCATACCTCCAATGAGACATATGTGGCTTACAGGGATTCGCTTCTCAATCACGACAGGCTGTACAACAACAATAACAATCATGGCAATAATAACAACGGCAACAACAACCATGGCAATAACAACAATGGTAACAACAACAACAGCAACAGGCCAAATTAGAATAGTGGGAATAGTAATGCCAACTATGCAAGTGTGCCATTCGACTATACCATCAATTACCTATCTGAGCATGTCCCACAAATCAATGTTGTCATGCCCAATTAGCAATCAGAGCCTAACTGCAATGGTTGTAGTATCATTACCCGTAGTGGTAAAGTCACGTTGAATACTGTCCCTCCAAGGTCGTCACCTTAGTCCAACTTCTGTCAGTATAATGTCATAGACCAACTACAGAAGACTCTGACTCACATTTCTATCTTGGAGTTGTTGTGTCTATCTCCTTCTCATAAGGAGATTCTCAATAAAGCCTTAGTGGAAACCACCGTCCCCACTAACTTGGCCTGAGAGAAGTTTTAGGCCATGGTAGGTAATCTGACCTCCTCAAGTACCATATCATTTACCGAGCAAGATGACCTCTCTGTGTTTCAACCCCATAACACCCCCTACATATTGTCTCCTTCATCCATAAGCACCACATCAAGAGGGTTCTCATTGATGGGGGAGCCAGTTTAAATATTTGCATGTTAAAGGTAGTCCTTACTTTGGGGTTCTCTGAGAACGCAGTCGATCCAGGAAAGAAGATAACTACAAAGCCTATGATGAAGAGGAGAGAACTACCAAGGGAACAGTGGTATTACCCATACAAGTGGGACCTATCATAAAAGATGTCATGTGCCAAGTCCTAGATAGGGAACTCACCTATAATATTCTCCTAGGGAGACCACGGATCCATGCAATGAAAGTTGTTCCCTCTACCTATCATCAATGCATAAAATTCCCACATAATGGCAAGCAAGTTACAATCCAAGGAGACCCTGACCCCTTCCAGCATTGCAACTCTGTCCTTTCAAAACCCAATTGCATCATACCAAACAACAAAGCATCTACATCCCATACCCCACAGCAAAGACCATACCTCTGAAGCTTCCTCATCAAAGCCCAAAGAGCAGAAAATTACTATCAAAGAAACCAGAGTTGGGGAATACTCCATCAAGCACAGCCTCAATCTAGCCAAGATGCGTTTATCTCCTAGATCCTTTCATTGACCCAACTATTTTCCAAAGCCATCTGCTCCTCCTATAGCTCCCACAACTCCCTTTGTAAAATGGGGGACCTTATCAGATGAGATAGAGGAAAGAGATGTCCTATAATGGCTTTATACTGACAAAGAAGAGAACATACAACAAGAACCACCTAGGCTCCCAACAGAACTCTATGGGTGAGGTGAGGCTATCCTACATAGAATGGGTTACGAAGGACAAGGCCCCATCAGCCTAAGAAAAGAAGGAATCATAGAACCCATTCAACCTTCTTCATCATCATTGGCTAGAAATACAAATGGCCTAGGATATAAAGGTAAGGGCAAAGCTAAGGAAAATTCTTGTCTTGTGGAAATGATACATATGCTCCAAGTGGACAGTGACACAAATTCCAATGAGTATGAGTGGGATGAGCTGACAGAGCATTCCTATGATGACAAAGAATGTGATACCATCCAAACTTATAGCCCCTACCATGAGGGACAAACGCTACCAAATAGACCACTAGAGTCTGATTTACCTATCTCTGAGAATATGACTTTTGAGGAAGGTTCGAGTTCTATCACAATAAACAATTTGGAGGAAAGTACCATCCCAAACACTACCCATCCCAATACTCCTAGTATATCCATTCAAACCATCAATGAATCAGATCTATCCTCTGACTCCCTCCCCCTCGTGCATCCTGAACTTATTGATTGGGATCTACGAGGAACCCCTCAACTAGATATGTTCCAAAATGACGATGCCTATATTGACTACATGGAACTTAGGGACCACCTACCCAAAGGAGATCATAAAGTTGGTTTTGCTATTGAACTTAATACCGTGGCTTACTTCAGAGAGGGTGCCAAGCCTTCCAGTCACAAAAATATAAAAATCAAAACTGGATCTGATGATGAAAACTGTCCTGCGGCAGTGTCAGATCCCAAAACAGTAAAAAGAAAGGATGCATCCGAAGGTGAAAACCCAACTATGGCACCTGACGGTGGAAGGCTTGACACTCTCCTGAATGACATGCACTAGGAGAAGTCTTAGATTGTTGTGGAACCCACAGAGCCGGTTAACATTAGAAGAGAGGAACAGCCTAAGATAATTCACTTTGCTAAATCTCTTATTCCACCAAAAAAGACCAAGTTTGTACCATTCTTTAAGAAAAAGAGACGCAACTTCACTTGGTCATATGCAGACATGTTAGGTCTAGACCCAAACTTGATCCTGCATCATCTTCCACTAGATCCAGGTGTGAAACTAGTCAAACGAAAGCTTAGAAAGATGCATTCACACATAGCACTATTGGTCAAAGAAGAACTGAAGAAGTTGTTGGATGTGGGGTTTATCAAAGCAATAGACTACCCAAAGTGGATATCCAACATTGTACTAGTGTCCAAACCAGATGGTAGAGTCAAACTATGCAATGATTTTAGATATCTAAACAAAGCTTGCCACAAGGATGATTTTCTATTGCCAAATATAGACATCATAGTCGACTTAACAACAGGGCATACCATGTCTCTCATGGATGGCTTAATTAGATTAGGATAGCACCAAAAGACCAACACAAGACAACTTTACTTGTCCATGGGGCACTTTTTGTTGGAATGTCATGCCATTCAGGTAAAGAACGCAAGAGCCACATATCAACGTGCTATAACCACTATATTTCATGATATGATGCACGTCACCATGGAAGATTATGTAGATGATATCCTAGCAAAATCACTCATAAGGGAATCACATATGGATGTGTTAGAGAAAGTCTTTTAGAGATTAGAGCAATTCAAAGTCAGGTTGAACCCAAAGAAATGTGTGTTTGGAGTCACCTTAGGAAAGCTTCTAGGCTTTATTGTATCAGCAAATGGAATAGAGGTGGACTCTGCCAATGTCCAGGCTATCATGGACATGCTACCACCCAAAACTCTTACACAACTAAGATTGCTATAAGGAAAGCTACAAGCAATCCATAGATTCATATCACAATTGGTAGACAAGTGTCAACCATTCAGTCATCTCCTGCACAAGAACATTCCATTCAGATGGGATGAGAGATGTGAAGAGGCATTCAACAAACTAAAAGAGTACCTTATGAATCCACCTATTCTCATGCCTCCTATCCAAGGGAAACCATTGATACTCTACATATCTGCTAGACCTACAACTCTTGGGGCTCTTCTAGCACAACACGATTATGAGAATAAAGAGAGATCCATCTACTATATTAGTCACACATTAGTGGGCTATGAGTTGCAATACTCACAAATAGAAAGATCATGTCTTGTGGTAGTTTTTGCTTCCCAAAAACTTTGACATTATATGATTGCACATCCAATCAAACTTATTGCAAAAATAGATCCACTAAAATACCTACTAAGCAAAGCAGCTCTCACAGGTCGCCTAGCCAAATGGGTAATGCTCCTAAGCAAATAGGACATTGAGTATGTAGATAGAAAAGCTATCAAAGGGCAAGTCATTGCTACTCAGTTAGTAGATGCACCACTATAGGACACCACACGAATGCAATTTGAGTTTCTGAATGAATCCTTATTCAATGTCTCAACACATTCTTGGAAACTATACTTTGATGGGTCCTACACCAACCATGGATCGGGGGCAGGAATCTTGTTTGTGACTCCTCATGGCAACACTATTCCAAAGTCTTACCGTTTGCTATTCCCATGCACCAAAAACATAGCAGAATATGAAGCCCTAGTCATTCGTATCAAGATGGCAACAGAGTGGAAAATCAAAGAGCTACATGTCTATGGTGATTCTCAACTAGTGATAAATTAGGTCAACGATGATTACCAAACCAAAGATGAAAAGCTTGTTCCTTACAAGCGGATGGTTGATGACTTTAAGGAACACTTTGTGATCATCTCTTTTGAGCAGATACCTCAGATTGAGAACAAAGCAGCAGATGCCATGGCAACCATTGCCTCTCTTCTTGAGATACCAGAGAATGAGTCACGGTACAAGTTCTTAGTAGAAACTATTTAGCAACCAGCTTATGATCTTCCGGAGAACCATACCATATGCCTTTTAGTTGGATCTAATTCACCTTGGTATGGTAAGATTATACTTACCTCAAGGACAACACCCTCCCACTTGACCTATCTTCAAACCAACGATGGACCTTTATACGCCAAACCTCTCGCTATACCATTATTGCCGATACCCTATACCGACGTGGTCTAGATGGTACTTTACTCCATTGTTTAGAATGAGAAGAATCCCTAACCACCTTACAAGACGTGCACGAAGGGATTTGTGGGACACACTCTAGTAGTCCTTCCTTAGCCAAGAAACTCATGCGTTTGGGTTATTACTGGCCGAACATGGAAATAGATTCATATCAATTTGTCAAGAAGTGCAAGCAGTGCCAAATACATGGGAACCTGATACATGCACTAGCTCAATAGTTGAGACCTTTAACGACACCTTGGCCCTTTTACCAATGGGGACTTGACCTTGTGGGAAAGATCCATCCACCCTCCTCTAATGGCCATAAATTTATCATAATAGCCACTAAGTACTTTACCAAGTGGATTGAAGTCGTTCCCCTCACCACCATCATAGGTAAACAAATATCCTCATTTATCTTGAATTACCTCATGTGCAGTTATGAAATTCCTTCATCCATTATCACGGATAACAGAAGACCCTTCAAAAACCAAGATGTCTAAGAACTCTGTGACCGATTAAAAATCCAACACCATTTCTCTACACCCTATTACCCCCAAGGCAACGGTCAAGCTGAATCATCCAACAAGACCATCTTGAAACTTCTCAAGAAGACTGTCAATGATGTTGGCCACGATTGGCACATCCAACTCAATCCCACTCTATGGGCCTACAGAACCAATATATGCACTCCCACAGGTGCTACACCTTACACCCTTGTCTATGGTTCAGAAGCTATCCTTCCCATTGAGGTCGAATTACCATCTCTTAGGGTGTCATTAAAAGGTCTCATATTAGATGAAGAATACAGAGTCTCCAGATTGCAAGAACTAGAGTTGCTAGAGGAAAGGAGATAGCAAGCCTTTGACCATCTCAAAGCATACCAACAAATGATGTCACGAAGCTATAACCACAGAGTTCGCCCAAGAGATCTGGTCCTTAAGGAAAATCCCCGCAATCAATAGGATAGGGAAAAGAAGGGCAAGTTCAAACCCAACTGGCTTGGGCCTTATGTAATTGTAGCAACTTATGGATTAGGGGCATAAAATACAAAAAATAAAAATAATTTTTTTTCCCAATGATGAAATAAAGTACTGCAAAATACTTGCACCATCAAGCTGTCAAAATCAAATACATCCATTATCCATCCATTATACATCCATTTACACATCCATACATCCATACCCATGCAATAAAAGATCCAAACAATGCAAAGTAACAATACAAAGTGAAGCTTGTGAATCTTTCTATCGAGTCCTTCTGTCAATCAATCTTCTATCATCCTGTCATTTCTGTGTCGATAGAGTACATTTGGACATCACAAAAATAGAGCATATAGTTGCATATCATATCATTTGAGATAGTCATTTACATGATTAAATCAGTTGCATACATAATAGAGTGCATTAAGTCATCCATATATAGTTTGTTGCAATCATCATATAGTGTCAAAACGAAAAAAAATCAAAAAAACGTAGATCAAGTGAATCACATAAGTTGCATAATCATATAGATATCATTTTGAATTCACACATGTTAGAAACATATCAAGTAAAGCATCTAAGTCTGCATTAGGTCATATAGCATCATATCAAAAATCTGCATCAGATAACATCTGATAAAGAAAAACATCTAAGTCTGCATTAGATAAGCACATACATTGCATCATGCAATAAAAAGTGCATCATAAACTCATACATATAGAGAGAATCAAAATAGCTACATCGTCATATACATATCATAAAAAATGTCCAAATGTGCAATATCAAGTACATCCCAACAGATGGTGATACATGTCTCAAAATATACAAAAGAGGTACAGGTCTATCCATCTAACTGAGCCATAAAAAAGATACATAGGATCCAACTAAGTCTGCATGTCACTGCTACCCCTGCTGCTGTGGACCACTGCTACTGGCAGTGTCTCCTCCTCCTCCTCTGCTGACCTCAGACTGTTGTGGGCCCATCACGAAGGCCCTTGACCTCGATGGACTTGCTCTCTGTGAGGCCATAGACTGACTCCTATAGCTCAGATCCCTCTGACTAACTGGCACTACACCATGGTATAACCTGTGATAATATTGTGTTTGGGCCTGCGCTCTCTCAAGCTGCCACTATACCTGTGCTAGCTTCCCTCTCACCTGTGCCAACTTTGTCTATGCCTACGCTAGCTACACCTGTGCCTATTGCACTTGCCCAACCAGGAAGCTACTCATTGTGTCTATCCCCAGGGTTGCAACTGCAGTATCCCTCTCCACCCTGATAACTCGTATCCAAGTGTCTGCCATGTCCCTCTCTCTGGTCAGACCTGCAATGTACTCTGTGTCTATCTCCTGTCGGGCCTCAACTCTCCTGAGCTGGGCCTGCAGCTATCTAACTTGCCCTCTTAGTGTCACTATGGTCCTCTTATGGACATCTACATGTGCTAGACCTTGTGGTACCTGCTATTGTGCCACCTGATGAGGTGGTGGCATCTGTCCTCGCTGTACCTACGGTACCTCCTGTGGTACCTTCTGTGTGACCTCTGGTCTCTCCTCAACCCTTTGCCTCTATCTAGGTCGGCCACCATCATCACCACCTCCTCCCCCTCCTTTGTCATCTCCTCCATCTCTGCCCCCTCTCTGTCCTCCTCTCCCTCTCCCCCTCCTCCTCCTCCGGCCAACCTGGCCCTCATCCTTTGAGTTTGTCTCATCTATGCGAGGCACCAGCACCCCAGGTCCTGAATATCTCAGGAATGGATGCTCGACAAACCAATCCTCATAATCCTGTGACATCCTTGCATTTGCTATCTCCCTCCTCATGTCCCAGGTGACATAAGGTGTTTGTCAAAACTTTGCCAAGGCCTCCTCGTAGGATGTCATCAGTCCCCATCTGACACTCTCCGCGTGTGTCTGTGCAAACCAAGCCTACCCCTATGGCATGCCCTGCCTCCTACCGAACTGTCTCAGTACTCTGCCAACAATCTACCTCTCTAGTATGTGGCGGGTCTGCCCTATCAGCCATCTCATCTAAAAATAGTAAGGTAGCTCGTCTGCCTCATCATCCCACGGCTCGCAGTCTAGATATGGTCTCCAGATGACCACATCTACCCCATCCAAGGCATGTCTCTAATACTCCAGCTTCCCCAGCCTATGTTGGGAAATCACTCCTGCATAGCCATAGCTGTATGGCTCTCCCCTCTGTCTCGCAAAAACACATATTGGTCTCATGATCGCTATGTGCTCCCATAGCCAAAACTGTAATAGTGACACGCCTACAAAAAGACTCATGCTCCTGTGGTACACCACCTGATGCATATTGTGGTATAAATAGGCAAGTACATAGACACCCCAAGCATATTGAGTGCCCTCTGTCACCATCCTCTCCATGATCCTACCCCATCCAATGGGGAACCCATGTGATCTCTTGTTGGGGCATACAACTCCTCTGATCAATCCTATTACAATTCTTGGGAAGTAGTCATAGTAATCATGAATGTCCTGCCAAGGGATGACCTTTCCAACCAGCTCCGAGTCATCAAACACTCACCTGCACTCAGGGAGTCCTGCACCTCTCTATGGATCATACTCCATAAGCTCGCCATCAATTGGCAAATGCAAAATCCTGTAGACGTCCTCCAGTGTCACAGTCATCTTGCCAGTCGGGAAGTGGAAAGTCCCATCCTCACTATGGAATCTCTCCACAGCAAAAGTCAACAAGCCACGGTTCGCCCGCACCTCTGGCATGAAGCAAATGTAATCAAGTCCCATAGTGCCAAGTGCCTCTCTATCTATCTCAGTCAGCATATATCTTTGCAACAAAGGCATAGGGAACTGCTCCCTAGATTGTAGTGTATCCCATATCTCCTCTTGCAAGCACATAAAGCAAGGCTTCTGCCTAAGGCTGCAAGTACCATACTCAACATATCTATAGAAACATGTCAACTAACTTAGCATTTCAAATTGATCAAAATAGCACACTACATCTCTTGACTAGATTCCTGCAATCTCAGAGATAGCTTATCTATTGACATGTCAAACAGGACACCAATTGAGTCAATTTCGCTAAGTAATCTACCTATCTATGACATATGCACCACAACAGGTGGTAAATGTGCTACTTTTTAACAAAAGTGTTGTTTCTGGACCTATGTGTCGTTCCTGGCATATGCGCTGCAAGAACCTGTGTATGCGCCATTCTATTCTACAAATGTGCTGCTTTCACACATGCGCCGCAACATTCTATATTTGTGCCATAGGATTACACATGCGCCGCACTTTTCTATATATGCACCATTAAAATCCGCATATGTAGTGCAAAATAATGCATGCACCGTTTCGCACTACATATGCGCCGTTCTGCATTTCTATGCTTCCATTTTCCTAGTTTTCTCCTAGCATTTAATGCTACCTAAATCGACCCTAGGAGAAGTTTTTTGGGATACATACCGGGGGTCCTACATCCAATGGCTGGTCGAATTGATGAATGTGCTTGAATCGATGCTCCTCACGTGGAATATCCACCTCTTTGGCTACCATGCTACTCTGAGCTCTCTGAAGCAAATCAAGCTAAGACAAGTGTGCAAATGAATTGTCTTGTGGACCCAGCTCCTATTTATAGCTTGCAAACCCTAATCTGGCTATGTGATAACTACGACTACTTCCCGCACCTGTTTCTTCTAGTTTTCATCCCATTTCTTTGAAACGTGTCCTGTTTCCTTCCAACCTAACCTATTCCCTTCTTCGTCATGAGATTGTTCGTCTCGTGCCTTCTGCCATCTTCCTATTCAATCTCCTAAGGGGGCATCCTATCGTTATAACCTGTACCAGGGGCAAACTGGGGCATGTATCATCATTAGACTATCTATTCTTTGAAGCAACGTGATAAAACACATTGCATCAAAGAGGGACAAAATGTATATGCCTAAAAATGACATGATTCGTATTCTTCTAAGTTAATTAAATATCAAAATATTTAATTACCTCTTCTAAAGTCACAATTAAATAAAATCCTTTTATTTAATTCAATTTCCTCCAAAAAAATTAAATAATTCCCAATTATTTAATTAAATCAAATTCATTCCTCCAAATTTGAATAAATCAAATCAAATTTATTTAAATTCTCCAAATCTCCAAAAATAAAATACAATCAAATATTTTATTTATTCTTCTAAATCATGCACAACAATTAAATAAATTTATTTATTTAATTTGCTTTCTTATCTTCAAATTCTTCAAATATCTTCCAAATCTTCTAAAAATAAGTCTTCTTCTCCATGCACACAAAATTAAATAATTTATTATTTAATTTCTCTCAAATCATGCAAAAGCAAATCTTAAGTTGAGTTATCTATTCAATCAACCTTGTTTTTATCAATATCTCTTAAATTAGAAAAAAACTTTCTAATTTATGAAAAGCATGTCTTATCTTTAGAAAAGAAAGTGATTAACTCAAATAAAACAACTTTTGTGTGACACTTGTCTTCTTCTTATTCGTTGCACGTTCCTCAACTGTTCTCAACCATTGATCTTCTCATTCTCTCTATATTGTTGATCTTCATTTTTCCAAGTCTATAAATTAAAACCTGTTCTTCTATTCTAATCATCCAAGCTTTAATTATTGTTACTCTGCAGGAATTACAGCATGCCTTTGGCACCAATTCCTTCATTGCTTGTGATCACGCTTTTTACTATGCACTATGCACTACTACCTTCATCTTGAAGCTCCTCTTCATTGCAACATTATCATAGCCATTCATAATCGACATTCTTGACAAAGCAAAGAAGTGCACTCACTGAGGGCCCTATTTCATATACATAAGGATGATTTTTGATAGGCAACAATGGAAGTTTCGATCTAAGGAAGGTTTGCATTTGTTTGATTCATTGTTATTTGATCTTCTTAGTTCACTATTCTATTGAGTTTTGGGTATTTGATATTGTTTACTTATTGATATTCATTGTTTAAATCCAATTTACCCCTAACACTAAGTAATCTGTATGAAGGAGATGAATTTGTAAAGATTGACAAACTACATGGACTGAAAGCCAAATATGAAGGTCTTAAGATGAGAGAAGATGAAAACATAACATCCTTCATGCAAAACATTGATGAACTTGTTATTGGAATCAAAGGTATGGGAGGAACTGTAGATGAAACTGTAGTTGTAATGAAAATTCTTAAGTCATTACCTAAATCCTATGCTCACAAGGTAGATACAATTGAAGAAATAATGACTGTGAAAAAAATAAGGATCAATTGCTTGGTTAGATTACTACTTTTGAAATGAGAGAGTTTGGTGATGCTTTGCCAAAAGTTGGAACATCTTTCAAAGCTAGTACTTCAGAGAAGATCTCCAAAGAATAAAAGTACAAGGTAGAACCTGATGATGAACTTGAAGCCAATTTTTTTGACAGACTAGAAATAGGTTCTGTAAGTTCAAAGGAAAACTACCTTTCAAATGTTTTTCATGTGGTAAAGTAGGTCATTATGCTTCTAGATGTCCTAAAAGAATTGAAAGAAATAGAAAAAGATTTGAGAACAGGCCTAGAGCTCCAAAGAAATGCTACTATGTTAGAGATTTTGATGATGAAGGTGTTACTGATGATGTTAATACTAGTGGAAATGAATCCTTGTTTATTGCTATTAAAGAAGAACTTGTGTCTACTAATTCTGCTAGCTGTGTGAAGGAAGAAAAACCAGTGAAAGAAAGTGCTTTGGCTGTTCAAGTTGAGAAAGATAAGGATGAATGGATTATTGATAGTGGATGCTCACATCACATGACTAGTGACAAAAGTAAGTTTGCAAGTTTGGAAAAGTATGATGGAGGACTGGTTAGGTTTGGAGACAATGCAACTAGTAAGAATTGTGGAAGAGGATCTATTTCATTTGCTGGAAAGCATAATACTGACAATGCCATATATGTGAAGGGTCTGAAGCATAATTCTTTTGAGTGTGGGTTAGATGTGTGACAAAGGTTATGATCTGAGATTCAAGGACAATGGGTGTAAGATCATGGAAAGCTTCAAAACTATGATTTCTACTAGTAAGAAGACTAGAGGTAACATCTATCAATTAAGAGGAACTAATGATTACTATTTATTTGCTCAAGTAAATGAGAGTTGGTTATCGCATAGAAGGATGTGTCATATAAACTTTGATAATCTGGTAAAGATAAGTTTAGGTCAGACTAAGAGATTTACCAAAACTTTTGAAACCCACCAATACCATTTGCAAGGAATGTCAGTTGGGGAAGCAGAGAAGAACAAGTTTTAAGAGCAAAGAACAATTTTCTACTGGTTTGCTGGATCTAGTTCATACAAATCTATGTGGTCCTACAAGGATAAGAAGTCTACAAGGTGATAGGTACTTCATGTTGCTTATTGATGATTATTCTAGAATAACTTGGGTTACGTTTTTGAGAGACAAATCTGAAGCCCTAGAGAAGTTCAAATCCTTCAAGGCAATAGTTGAAAATGAAATAGAGCTAAAAATGAAATGCTTGAGGTCTCAATTCAAAAATTATTGTGAAGAACAATGAATAAAGAGGCAATTGTTTGCACCTAGGACTCCTCAACAGAATGGAGTTGTGGAAAGAAATAATAAAATAGTTCAAGAAGCTGCTAGGATAATGATGAAGGAAGGAGGTCTGCTGGAAGTCTTTTGGAAGGAAGCTATACATACTTCTGTCTACATTCAAATTAGAGTTCAAGTGAAAGGAAATGGTACTAAAACTCCTTATGAATTGTGGTATAAAAGAATTCCAACAGTAAGATATTTCAAAGTCTTTGGAGGCAAATGCTATATCAGAAAAGATGAAGATCTAGGGAAATTTTATGCAAGATGTGATGAAGGAATCTTCCTTGGATACTCTACCAAGAGCTCAAGGCCTATCGGTGCTACAACAAAAGGTTGAAAAAGATTGTGGAGAGTACAAATGTGAAGGTGGATGAATACAAAGGAAGAACATCATATCAGAATGGCTATGAATCAGATGAACCTGTTGCTACTTATAAAGAAAAAGTTGAACAAGAAGTCAATCAAGATGAAGAAGAAAAGGGTCTAGAAGTTTCTACTAAGACCCCTAGGTATGTAAGAATCAATCACTCTAAAAATCAAATTATTGGAGACAAAGACAAAGGAGTACTGACAAGGAAAATAGCTGTAGAAGAACAAGTGAATTATTGTGTGCTCTCTACAATTGAACCAAAGACTGTGAATGAAGCCTGTAATGATGAAAATTAGGTTAAGGCAATGGAAGAAGAAATAATACATATAGAGAATGAGACTTGGCAATTGTTGTTATATGGAGCCTAATCAGACTCAAAGGTTAAATTTACCCCACTTTTATTGGTGCAGTTCCCCCCCAAATCTTTAACAGGGTCAAGGGGCAGCGCCCCTTGTGGGGTCCAACGATTTTTTATTATTTTATTAAGGCGTTGGGAGTTATTTTTCTATTGGCCGACATAAAAAACCCTATTTTTGTAACTAACATAAGGCTTGATAAAAGTGGCCAAGGGTTAGGGTTTTTGTTGATGTATTGTAGCATTTTGCAGTGGTATTGAGTTCCAAGGATTGCTGGTTGTAATTGGTTTGATTTACTGGATAATAAATTTGGACTCTTTGTTGGTGGATGTAGCCCAGGTTTGGGTGAACCACGTTAAAACTTGTCTCTCATTGTTATTATTTCTGTGTATTTCCATTCCTCTGTTTAATCTTTATTTGCATTTAATTGATATCTTTTGCATTCAATGTCTAACAAGTGGTATTAGAGCAGGTTGTGTTTGATTATCATCTGCAGGAAGGTCTCACGGTTGAGTGGGACCAATGGAAGACGAGGGTAAATTGAAGGTAGATAAATTCAATGGGCAGAACTATTAGTTATGGAAGATGCAGATGGAGGATTATCTCTATCAGAAGGATTTATGGAGGCCATTGGAAGGAATAGCCAAGAAACCAGCAACAATGACTGATGAGGATTGGAATCTTCTGGACATAAAGGCACTAGGAACCATTCAGTTGTGCCTAGCACCATCTGTGGCGTTCAATATAATAGAAGCGATGACAACAAGTGAATTGATGAAATCTTTGGCTAAATTGTATGAAAACCCTTAGCCTCAAATACAATATTTCTCATGAAGCGTTTGTTTAATCTAAAAATGATTAAAGGTGGATCTGTGATAGATCATTTAAATAAGTTTAATATGATTACTAGTTAGTTAACTTCTATAAAAGTGAAATTTGATGAAGAGGTGATGGCTCTTTTGGTTTATGTTCTTTGCCAAAAAGTTGGAATAGCTTGGTAATGGTTGTAAGTAACTCTGTCTCTGGTTCAAACACTTTGAAATTTGATGATGTTGTTGGTGTTATCCTTAGCGAGGAAATGTGACGGGCTTAGGAGGGTCCACATAAGGTATTGTTTTGAATGCATAAAGTAGGGGCAGATCAAAGGATAGAGGAAAAAATTCTGGAGATCATGGGAAGTCATGAGAAAAATCAAAGGACAAGAGATCCCAACCCAGAGGATAGAAGGATTGCTGGTACTGTGGGAAACTAGGTCATCTCAAGAAAGATTGCTGGTCTCGGAAGAATAAAGAAGGAGACAAACAAGAAGGCAATAAGGACACAAATGTGGTAAGTAATAAATTTGAAGATGATGCTTTGATTCTTTCCCTAGATAATGTTGATGATTCATGGGTTTTAGATTCTGGGGCCTCATTTCATGCTACGCCCCATAGAAGTTATTTTTTTTATTATGTCCAAGGGGATTTTGGGCTGGTTTATTTGGGAGATAATGAAACCTGTCAGATTGTTGGAAAGGGAAGAATCAAGATTAAGTTACAGAATGGGAATCAATAGCTACTATAAGAGGTAAGGCACATTCCAAGGCTAAGTAGGAATTTAATTTCAACAGGGCAGCTAGCTGATGAAGGTTGCATTGTTACATTTACTAATAAAAATTGGAAGGTTACAAGAGGTGCCTTATAGTAACAAAAGGTGTGAAAGTAGGCACCTTATATCTTTGTATAGGTCATACTATTCCTTCTACTTTAGTCAAGTTGCAGAGAAAAAAGAAACAGGTTCAGGAACAGTTGTTGTAGGTTTGTAGGAAGAGACTGAGACAGTTGTTGTAGGTTTTGAGACAACATTGTGGCATAACAGACTTAGGAATATGAGTGGAAAAAGGATGAAGGTACTTCATTCTAAGAAAGTTTTACCAGGTCTGGAATGTATTAATATGGATTTATGTGAAAGTTGTGTGTATGGAAAACAAAAGAGTCAGATTTCTCAAGGATGGGAAGCAAAAGAAAGATGAAAAGTTGGAGCTTATGCATATAGATGTATGGGGACCAGCTCAAGTATCTTCTCTCGGTGGCTATCGGTATTATGTTACATTCACAGATGATGCAACTAGGAAGTTTTTGATTTATTTCCTTAGGTAGAAATCTGGTGTATTTGAAACATTTAAGAAATGGAGAATCTTGGTTCAGAATGAGACAGGTAAAAGATTAAAATGTCTTAGATCTGATAATGGTGGTGAGTATTGTAACAAAGAATTTGAAGATTATTGTTCCTTTAATGGAATTCGTAAGCAGAAAATAGTTCCAGGTACTCCACAGGAGAATGGAGTGGCTGAGCACATGAATAGGCCAATAATGGAGCGTGCAAGGACCATGAGATTGGATGTTAGGTTGCCTTTAAACATGTGGGAAGAGGCTGTCAACACTGCTATATATTTAATTAACAGAGGTCCTTCAGTTCCTTTGGGCTGTGGTATTCCAGAGGAAGCATGGACAGGTAAGAAGGTGAGTTATTCTTTTCTCAAAACCTTCGGATGTGAAGCATTTGCACATATAGATTATGAAAATAGAACCAAGCTGGATGCAAAATCAAAAAAGTGTATCTTCATTGGATATGACATTGATGAATTTGGTTATAGGCTTTGGGATGTTAAAAATCTAAAAATTGTGAGAAGCAAGGATGTTCTATTCAAATAGAAGGTGTTGTACAAAGATCATTTGTAGTAGCATGAGAAGAAAGAAAAAGATTATGTGGTGCTGGATGATACTCCAAATAGTGATGTTCTAGTGGTTCCTCATGCTCCTCGACAGCAACAAGAAATACCACAAACTCCAGTGAATGTTAGATGGTCAACAAGGCTAAGTGGACCTCTTGAAAGGTTTTCTCCCTCTTTGTATTCTATTTTGTTAATAGATGCTGGTGAACCAGAAGGGTATGATAAAGCCATCCAGGTAGATGCAAAGGTTTAGTGGAAGATTACAATGAAAGAAGAAATGGACTCCTTGCTGAAAAATCAAACTTGGGAATTATGTAAGTTGCCTGCAGGTAAAAAGGCTTTACCAAACAAGTGGGTTTATAGGTTGAAAGAGGAAGATGGAGGTAAGAAAAGATTTAAAGCCAGGTTATTTGTAAAAGGATTTGCATAGAAAAAAAGGTATTGATTTTGATGAGGTATTTTCTCCAGTTGTCATGATGACTTCTATTCATACTATTTTAAGTATTGTGGCTGCTAAAGATTTGCATTTGGAACAACTAGATGTGAAAACTGCCTTTCTCCATGGTGATTTGGAAGAGGAGATATATATGGAACAACCATAGGGATTTGAGGTCAAAGGTAAGGAAAAATTAGTGTACAAATTGAAGAAGAGTTTGTATGGCTTAGAACAAGCACCTCGGCAATGGTATCTAAAATTTGATAGTTTTATGGCTAAGCAAGGCTACAGCCAGTGTAATCTGACCATTACATTTATTTTAAGAGGTTGGATAATGACAGCTATATTATTTTATGTTTATATGTTGATGACATGCTTGTAGCAGGGTCTAACATGGATCACATAAGAGAGTTAAAACAACAGTTAGCACAATCATTTGCTATAAAGGATTTGGGGCTAGCAAAATAAATCTCTAGTATGAAAATTTACAGAGATAGGAATAATAGAAAATTGACTCTATCTAAGGTTGATTATGTTGAAAAGGTGTTGCAGATATTCCATATGGAGAATGCAAAGGCTATTAGCACACCTTTGCCTAGTCATTTGAAATTGATTAAGGATATGTGTCCTAAGACACAAGAGGAGGAAGAAAAAATGTCGAAGGTACCATATGCTTCAGCTGTAGGAAGTTTATGTATGCCATGGTATGCATGAGACTGGATATTACACATGTTGTAGGAGTCGTAAGCAGGTATATGAGTCATCCCGGATTGGAGCATTAGAATGTAATAAAATGGATTCTCATATATTTAAGAGGTACATACAATAAACACTTATGTTTTGGAGGCTCTAATACTCATTTAGTAGGCTATGTGGACTTAGATTTGGCAGGGGATATTGATACCAGGTGGAGTACTATAGGTTATGTCTTTACTGTAGGTGGGACAGTAATGAGTTGGATCTCATGGTTGCAAAAGGTGGTTGCTTTATCCACCACAGAGGCAGAGTATGTAGTTGCAATAGAGGCAAGTAAGGAGATGATATGGTTGCAATCTTTCATCGAAGAATTAGACAAACAATAGGTTAACAGTTCTTTGTATACATACAGCCAGAGTGCCATACATCTTGCAAAGAATTCTACCTTGCATTCAAAGACCAAACACATACAGTTGAGGTATCACTTCATTCGATCAGTGTTGGATGATGGACAATTATAGCTAGAAAAGATACATATAGATGAAAATCTAGTAGATATGTTTACAAAGGTAGTAACAAGGGAGAAGCTGAGCTCCTCTTCAACTTTGATTGGTCTTCAAGACTAAAAACAAAAAAATTAGAACAATAGAGTCCAAGGTGCTTATTTCCAGTGGGAGCTACAGGGTCAGCGGTGTTATGATCAATCTCCAAGTGGGAGATGATATGGTGTGGAGTTCGATCAGTGTTGGATGATGGACAATTATAGCTAGAAAAGATACATATAGATGAAAATCTAGTAGATATGTTTACAAAGGTAGTAACAAGGGAGAAGCTGAGCTCCTCTTCAACTTTGATTGGTCTTCAAGACTAAAAACAAAAAAATTAGAACAATAGAGTCCAAGGTGCTTATTTCCAGTGGGAGCTACAGGGTCAGCGGTGTTATGATCAATCTCCAAGTGGGAGATGATATGGTGTGGAGTTTGATCAGTCTCCAAGTGAGAGATTATTGTTGCTCTCTACAGTTGAACCAAAGACTGTGAATGAAGCTTGCAATGATGAAAATTGGGTTAAGGAAATGGAAGAAGAACTAATACAGATAAAGAAGAATGAGACTTGGGAATTGTTGTTATATGGAGCCTAATTAGACTTGGAGGTTAAATTTACCCCACTTTTATCGGTGCAGTTTCTCCCCAAATATTTTATTAAGGCATCGGGAGTTATTTTTCTATTGGCCGACATAAAAAAACCATATTTTTGTAACTGACATAAGGCTTGATAAAAGTGGCTAAAGGTTAGGGTTTCTGTTGATGTATTGTAGCATTTTGCAGTGGTATTGAGTTGCACGGATTGCTGGTTGTAATCGGTTTGATTTATTGGATAATAATATTGGACTCTCTGTTGGTGGATGTAGCCCAGGTTTGGGTGAGCCACGTTAAAACTTGTCTCTCATTGTTATTATTTCTGTGTATTTCCATTCCTCTTTTTAATCTTTATTTGCATTTAATTGATATCTTCTGTATTCAATTTCTAACAGGAATTAGTTCCTAGACCTACTGACAAAAATGCTATTGGAACCAAATGGGTCTTTAGGAACAAGATGAATGAAAATAGAGAATTTGTAGGGAATAAAGAAAGGCTTGTGTGCAAAGGAAATTCTCAAATTGAAGGGATAGATTCTGAAGAGACTTTTGCTCTAGTAGCTCGGATTGAGGCAATCAGAATGTTTCTGGCATTTGCAGCTCATAAAGATTTCAAAGTATATTAGATGGATGTGAAGTTTGCATTTTTAAATGATTTATTGGAAGAGGAAGTCTACATTGAGGAACCGGAAGGATTTCGGCTAAGAGATCAAGAAAATATGGTATGCAGGTTGAAGAAAGCATTATATGGACTCAAGCAAGCTCCTAGAGCTTGGTATGCAAGGTTGGATAAGTACTTGTTACAATTAGAGTTCAATAAAGGTACTGCTGATAGTAATATCTATTTCAGGATTAATGATGATCAAATCTTGATTGTTGAAGTCTTTGTTGATGATATCATCTTTGGAGGCAATGAAAGTATGTGTTTGCAATTTGCTGGTGATAAGCAGAAGAGCTTGAGATGTCTATGTTTGGTGAGATGAATTTCTTTCTTGGTCTAGAAATCAATCAATCAGATAAAGGAATCTTCATATCTCAATCTATGTATGTTAAAGAGTTATTGAAGAAGTTTGGGATGGAAGACTATAAACCAGTATGTACTCACATGGCGACTGGCTACAAGTTTAGTAAAATTGATGAATCACCTAAGATTGATCAGAAAAAGTACAGATCCATGATTGGAGGATTGCTTTATCTAACTCAAACTAGACCTAATATTATGCATGCAGTTTGTCTTGTTGCAAGATTTCAAGTTGATCTAAGAGAATCACATGTGATGGCAGTAAAGAGAATCCTAAGGTATTTAAAAGGCACTCTAGATCATGGCTTATGGTATCCAAAGGATAATGATTTCACTCTTAGTGCATATATAGATGTTGATTGGGCCAGAGATGTTGATGACAGGAAGAGTACAAGTGGAGGTGCTTTCTTCTTGGGAAATAGATTAGTTTCATGGCTGAGAAAGAAACAAGATTCAATCTCTTTGTCAACTGTAGAAGCAGAGTATATTGTAGCAACATGTTGTTGTACTCAAGTGTTATGGATGAAGCAGACTTTGAAGGATATAAGAGTTGTTTATGAAGATCTAATTGTATTCTTGTGTGATAATACAAGTGCCATAAATATTTCCAAGAATCCAGTGATGTACTCAAGAACAAAGCATATATCTATAAGGTATCACTTTTTGAGAGAGAAGGTGATAGAGAATGAAGTAAAGTTGGAATATATGTCCACAAAGGACCAAATTGCAGATATCTTCATCAAGCCTCTGCCTATGGATACTTTGAGTATCTTAGAGGAAAGTTAGGGGTCATTACCCCTCCTGCCTTAAATTAAGATGCATGAGAATGCATCAATTTAGTGGTGTTCAAAGTCTCACTTTTTGATCTAGATTGATGTTTTGAGGGCTACCTCTCACGGGGAGTTTCTAGATGTGTTGGTAACAGTTTAGTTGGATTAGAGCAACAAAATGCAAGTATGTGCCTTTTTCCATTGATGTCAAAGGGGAAGAGAAATCATGTGACAAAATTAGAAGGAGAAAGAATGCAGATGTGTAAAGAGAAATAGGGAGAATCTTGTCTTGATGGTCTTTTCATTTTTTCACATCATATGTTGCCATCAATGACAATGGGGGAGATTGTTGCAAGTATGTGCTTAACCGGTGTTGTCATTGATGTCAACATATCACTATTCTCATTGGTGTCAACTGTACCCTTATCTTGTTACTTGCTTGTAATAAGCTAGATGCTTTGTATTCACCTATGTAATTGATTCCGATGTTGAGGATATTGAGAAAATTTGCTCCTCCAGTGGAAATAGTGTGGTGTAGAGTTTCTTGTGTATTGTAGAAAGAATAGTCCAGTAGATTGCTCTGCATTTCCTGTAGGATGGATATCTTTTTTTTGAAGATTTGAAGTTGTTTAGAGGCATGTCTGAAGATACTACATTCTAATTTTGAGCCTTCGGTATGAAGATTTAAGTGAGTTAGGTTCACCAGAGTGAAAACTACTTTTTCTGTATGTTTGGTGGTGATAGGAAGAAAGTGTTTTGCTCCATATTCCTCTGCATTCCTCCACATTGAAGTATTTTGGTCTTTGGTTCTAGAGTTAAGTCTAGAATGATGTTATGCGCCTTCAAATTCAATGGTTCGTGATTCGGTGGTCCACAAGCTATTCTTTCCTTATGACAGTGGTTGACAGTATTGTTCTTGTGCTCCAGTTTGAAGAATCTTCATGACAGAGTGGTTAGAGGTTGTGCGGATGTTTCCTGATGATTACAATGTGCTTGTGGATGTCCCCTAATCATGTTCCTACTCTTGGATTGCTTCGTAAAGTAAAAATTGGATTGTGAATGAAGAATGTTCTTAGAAGACTTGGTTGATCTCACCAATTGCAGAGATGCATTGAAGATTGTAGAAGAGTGTCGTGGCATGGAAGATTGGATTTGAGTCCCAACTAAGGCATGGTGTGATTCACATACATCTTTACATCCTTTCCTTAGCAAATTTGTATTAGGTCCAGACCTATTCTATGTATGTTTGTAATGCCGACCTTGGAGATTGTTCCAATTGTTGACAAATGTAATACTGACCTTGATGTACATTCCAAGGTTGATGAATTGTATAAAAATAAGAAATGTAGTTGAGAAAATTATGTTGTGTGAAAAGATGAAGAGATAAGTGTGAAGGTGTGAAGGAGCAGAGTAGAGAAGTTTATTATGCTTCAAAGGAACTGAACCTAGGCATGGAGTAGATGCTACTTAATCAGTTCACCATTTTGGCAGTGAGCCAACCCTTGGTAGTGAGCCACCCTTTGGTAGTGAGTTGTTCTTTGCAGTGAGCAATTTGGGTAGTGAGCCTCTATTTTTGGTATTGTTATAACTCATATATTTTATGGCCTAACACCCATTGTGTTTTTTCCCTTTTAGGGTTTTCCATGTAAAAATCTAGTGTCTACTGTGTTGAATGTGTGATTGTCATTAAGTCTGGTTTCATGGTTTCATGTTTAATTCTGATTATCAGTAGTTAAGAATTTGATGATTTAATATTCATATGAAGTTAAGTTTTTGTGACAACTGATTCACCTCGCTCTTAGTTGTCTTGTGCATTTTAACATGGTTAAGTTCTTAAACAGGCCCTTGGTCACCCATATGACCAAGGAAGCCTATAGCTAGGGAAAAACAAAAAACAAAAGTAAAATTCAAAAGGACTCCCAGTCGATTAAAACCATAGGCCTAAGTGGTATGGGGGGTTTAAGGAAAACCATTGACTATGAAGCTAACAAAGCTAAAGGGTTGGTGCCAAATGTTGGAGGGTAGGGTTTATGGTCGATGGAATAAGGTTTATGGTTGATGGTTTAGGGGGGGTGTCGACAGAGTTTAAAGGGTGGTGATGAGAGATTAGGAGGGAGGGGAGGATCATCAATTGGGTGTTAACTAGGATATGTGGGGGTGGTGATGGTTGATTGAAGGTGGTAGCTAGGGTTTAGGTGGGCACTGCGATAGAAAGGAGGTAGTGACAGGAGATTTGGCGAGCAACGATAGAATTTATAGAAGTGGTGATGGGGATTTACACAACATGCGGGAGATATGGTCGATGACATGTGTTGAAAGTTTTGGGAGGAGTGGTGGAGTGGATCAGAGTGTCAATTGGGTAGTGTCGAGGGTTTTCTCAGGTGGTCATTAGGAGAACTGCAAGCAGCGATAGGAATTAGGGGTTTTGATAGGCATAAAAAATATAAACCCTTGGTTTTTTGACAGTCAAAGGTGAATTTTAAAATAACACTAGGCCTACAAGATAAAACATGAACCAGAATCAGTATCGATAGAGGGTTCTATGGATCTGTACTATATGGATCTATGACCCTAAAAATATTTTTCAAAAATTTACAATTTTTTTTGTAAGCAAAATATAGCAAATTTTATGTCATTTTTTGCCTATGAGGCCTCTTAGATGCAATGACAAGGTGTGCTTCAAGATAGGAAGCAACCTACAAAAGTTGATTTCCCAAACTTGACAAAAAATGTTAGATTCACGTCGGGTTCACCAATGTAAGTCAGGGAAAATCAGGCATAAATCACTAACATCAATCATAAAACCCTAACTCAACAATGGAGTACAAGATAAACATAGAAATTCAAATGACAAAGAAACTAAATCTAAATCTCTATGCTAAGCTTGGCTCTCCTCCATTTCTCTTCTCCATTTTGCATAGGATGCAAAATATCAAAGATTGTGGTTCTTGGATAAATGTTGATTGCTCAAATTTGTAGCATAATAATAGATAGAAGATGAATGAAGAGAGGATCTAGAATAATTTTGACAACATAATGTTACTTGAAAATGAATCCCTTAAATGGCTTGGGTGAGGCTTGATTTATAGGAAAGGAGTGATATAAATTGATGGCTAAGATTGAAAGGTCAATTGTGTGATGTAGATGACTAAGATTAAAAGGCACAAGGAGTTGTAGTCATGTGACAAGTGTGCGGCTAAGAATAGAGATGACCTAAATTAAATAATAAAATTATTTAAATTAGTTGGTAGTGTGACAAAGTATTAAATAAAAGTTGTAGTATGGTTGTACTATGACACATAATTCAAATAAAAAATTATTTAAATTTTGAGAGAGGGACATGTGTTGGAATGAGGTGGAAGGTGAGGACTAATTTAAATATTTTATTTAAATTAGAGGAAAGGTGGGAAATTAATTAAATAAATATGATTTATTTAATTAATTGGCTAGTGGGATAAATGGGATTAGGATGGGAATTAGTTAAATATATATGATTTATTTAAC
Source organism: Cunninghamia lanceolata (assembly GCA_027924645.1). Taxonomy (NCBI): domain Eukaryota; kingdom Viridiplantae; phylum Streptophyta; class Pinopsida; order Cupressales; family Cupressaceae; genus Cunninghamia; species Cunninghamia lanceolata. The sequence goes on along the minus strand of BSBN01000876.1, from coordinate 2,217,757 downwards.
TAATTCAGTGATCAAATGGGTTATGTGAAGCCTGTCCTAGGACAAAATGTCATAAAATGTCTTAGATAATGTATCGACAAGCTAATGTTGTAAGACATGGACAATTTTAGGTGTCTACAGTAGTACTGATAATTTGGTTTTAGAGGAGATGGTAACAAAGCTGAATCTGGAGAGATTGAAACATCTAAAGCCCTACAAAATAGCATGGATTCAAGATGAGCACAAGGTACCGGTGAGTGTACAATGTTTGGTGAAATTTCATATATGATCTTATGTTGATGATGTATTTTGTGATATTATGCCAATGGATGTATGTCATATATTGTTAGGGAGACCATGGCAGTATGATAGAAAGGCAATACATGATGGAAGGAAGAATACTTATAAGTTATAACATCAAATGGGAAGAAACATATCTTAATACCTTTGAAAGATGAACCTAAAAGTAAAGTATGTGGAAATGCTAGAATCTATTTGGTGGATAGAAGGAAATTTTTGGATGGATTGAGACATGATAACATGTGTTTTGCTTTGATTCCAAAGAAGTGTGGAACCCTAAGTGTAGTAACTGCTACTGCAAAAGAGGAAGAACCACCGCCAGAGGAAATAACTAAATTATTGATAGAATACCAAGATATCATTTTGGAGAATGTACCTAAAGGATTGCCACTGATCTAGATTATTAGTCATCATATAGACCTTATACTTGGAGCTAGTTTGCCTAACAAAGTGGCACACCGAATGACACCAACAAAAAATATAGAGCTAAATAGACAAATACAAGAGCTGTTGAGGAAAGGATCAATTAGAGAAAGTTTGAGCCCATGTGCGGTGCCTGTAGTACTAGCATTGAAGAAATATGGAGAATGGAGGATGTGTATAGACTCAAGAGCAATCAACAAGATCACTATTAAGTATATATTTCCATTGCCAAGGATGGATGACATCATGGATTGTTTGAGTTGAGCAAGGTATTTCACAAAGATAGACTTGAAGAGTGGATACGATTAGATCAGGATCAGAGAAGGAGATGAGTGGAAGACTACATTCAAGACAAATGAGGGATTGTATGAGTGGTTAGTCATGTCTTTTGGATTAACTAATGCACCAAGTACTTTCATGAGGTTGATGAATGAGGTTTTGAAGAAATTATTGGGTAAGCTTGTTATTTTATACATGGATGATATTCTGATTTTTAGTAGAACAAAAGAAGAACATTTGTGGCATATTAGACAAGTGTTGTAGAGGTTGAGAGAAGAGAAATTGCTGATAAACATCAAGAAATATATTTTCATGAAGGAAGAATTAGTATACTTGGGATTTGTGATTTCTGTGGAAGGGTTGAAGATGGACCCTGAGAAAGTTAGAACAATTTTTGAATGGCCAACACCTATGAACATTGGAGAGGTAAGATTATTTCATGGACTAGCAAGTTTCTACCTAAAGTTCATCAGAAATTTTACTACTATATGAACACCAATGACAGAGACAATGAGAGGTGACAGGAAGGATTTTAAGCAAACATCAAGAGCAAATAAGAGTTTTGAATTGTTGAAGCAGAAGGTGACAAAGCAACTAGTGTTAGCATTACCAGATTTTGACAAAGTATTTCAAGTTGATTGTGATGCTAGTGGGAATGCAATAGGGGTAGTGTTAAGTCAAGAAGGGAGACTAGTGGCATATTTTAGTGAAAATTTGAATGATGCAAGGAGGAGATATTCAGCTTATGATCAAGAGTTCTATGCCATAATTCAAGCCTTGGAGAAATGGAGACACTACTTGTTGACAAAGGAATTTGTGTTGTACACTGATCCTCAAGCTTTGCAGTATTTGAACAATCAGGGCAAGTTGAATCAAATACATATGAGATGGGTAGAGTTCATGTAGAGTTACACATTTGTATTGAAGTCCAAGAGTGGAAAGTCAAACAAAGTTGCATATGCATTGAGCAAAAGGAGGAATTTGTTGACATAGGTGAGGATAGAAGTACTAGGATTTGAAGAACTTAAGCATATGTATGAAGAGGATCTTGATTTTGCAAAAGCATGGAAAGCATGTATGGAACCTATTGTGACAGATAGAAGTAAATGGTTGGATTATTTCATTCAGGAGGATATGTTGTTCAAGGAAATCAATTGTGTATACCTAGGAGTTCAATAAGAGATAATTTGATCAAGGATAAGCATAGTGGTGGATTAACATGACATTTTGGTATTGATAAGATAGTGTCTTTGGTAAGTGAACACTATTTTTTTGCCATAGATATATAGGGATGTAAGGAAATTTGTTCAAAGTTGCATAGTTTGTCAAGTTGCAAAAGGAAGTAGTTAGAATACTAGATTGTACAAATCTTTGACAATATCGGGGAGACCTTGGGAATATATAAGCATGGATTTCATATTAGGTTTGTGAAGAACACAGAGGGGATACGATTCTATATTTATAGTAGTGGACAAATTTTCAAAGATCACACATTTCATTCCTTGTAAGAAGACAAATGATGCTGTACATGTTGCTGACCTATTTTTCAAGGAGATTGTGAGGTTGCATGGATTAACAAAGAGTATAGTTTTAGACAACTTGGATACAAGGTTCATTGGATATTTTTGAAGGACTTTATGGAAGAAGATGAAGATAGACCTAAAGTTCAATTCAACATTTCACCCATAGATAGATGGACAAACTAAAGTGGTAAACAAGGGTTTGGGTAAATTGTTGAGGTGTTTAATAGGAGACTATGTTTCTGAGTGTTGCAGAGTTGTTTGGGAGAAATGTCTTTGCTCTGCATTTCTCCACAAAGAAGTTCTAGGTCTTGTCGTTCTGGAATTGTGCTTATAAGGTTTATATCTTTCTTCTATTGAATTTGTTTGTGGTTTGGTGCTCCAGAAGTCAATTTCTAAAGATACAGTGTACGACAAAGATAGTTAAGCATGGTGGTTAAACATAATAAGGTTGTGCAACAGGTGAAATTTGTTGCAGAGGATTTTGTTGGATATCAAGATGTTCATGGAATACTCTAGATTGTGTTGAAGCCTTGCATGTGGTTTGCAAGTCATCTTTGGGTTTGATGAATCATGTACTTAAAAGTTCATTGTGTTAACACAGGTTTGGCCAACCTTGGGTGTTTACACTAATTATGAAGGTGCTTCAGTGATTGTGAAAGCATGAAGTGGCATTCTTGGATGCATTTAGGTCTAATCTAAGATGTGTTGTGGTCCACCTTCATTCCTTTCAACCACAGGAATGTTTAGGTCCAAACCTAATTCAAATTTTCTAGGTTAAGATGATTTTCTGACCTTGGAGAATGCTCTCAAGGTTGAAGACAATATAAATGAGTGTCGAAGGATTGTGATTGTGCAGGTGTGTGATGGATGTGATGTGAGTAATAGTGTGATTGAATGTGTGGTGCAGTATAAGCCTTCATGTGTTAGATTATTGGATATAGTGAGCAGAAGGTGTCTACTATTCTTTAGTGATGCTGTGAAGGTGATGTTGGTATTGTGCTGAATATTGGTTCTGTATTTTGAACTTCATTAGAACTGTACTCCTTGCATATGTTAGATGTAATTATAGCAGTTCAACTCTGGTAGTGAGCCCTTTGGTAGTGAGCCTTTCTTTTAGGAAGTGAGCCCTCTAGGTAGTGAGCCTTTTATAATTTGATGTTGATACTACATTATATTGTGAGCTAATCCTCACCATGGTTTTTCCCTTCTTGGGTTTTCCATGTAAATTCAGTGTTCTATTATGTTCTATGTTAGTTTGATTTAGTTTATGTTATTTTCTTTCATGCTTAATCATCATAACAATCTAAGCATTAGTTAAATCTATGTGGATCTAAATGTGTGTTAGGGTTTTGAAATTTTAACCTAAAACTAATTCACCCCCTCTCATTTGTCTTGTGCATTCAACAATTGGTATCAAAGCAAGGTTCCTTGGAAGAGAGCTTAATCACTTAAGGTAGATCCAGGATGGCACACAAGAAGGATGTTCCCCATTTTGATGGAACAGATTATGAATTCTGGAAAATAAGGATGGAAGGTTATCTAATTTCTCTTGGATATGAGATCTGGAAGGCTGTTGAAACTGAATACACAATACTGGATAATGGTCCAAGTACTGCAAATGAGATCAAGGCTTTTGAAACCAATGGTAAAGCAAGGTATGCTCTTTTAAGTGGTCTTTCTAATTCTAAATTGGTGAAAGTTATGGATCTGAAAATTGCTAACAAAATCTAGAAAAAGTTGAAAAGTATTCATGAAGGAGATGATAAGGTCAAGCAAGCTAAAATGCAGAACTTGAAGCTCATGTGTAATGTCCCCATTTTCATGAGCATAAGAGTTTAGAGGATTAGCCTATCAGTTGACCCTCGTAGGCTAGTGTTCAATGATTAGAGGGTCCAGTGGGCATTAATGAGCTCTTCAAGTGGTAGTTGACAATGTTTACCTCTCTAGATTGTTGGTATATTCTATGGCTAAGCTATTCAGAGGTTTCTAGTTCCATTTTGAGGCACTTATTATTTATAGTAAGTCAATTGAGTGTCAGTGGCCAACCTTTCTATTTTGGGAAATGCATCTAGATGAGAAGTGGTTTCTGTGGTTGACCACCTAGTTATGACGGAATCGAGAAATAATGAGTATTTTTGGAGTTATGACATTTTAATTATTAATAAAGTAATACTTTATTAATAATTAATTAAAAGTGCACATCATTAAATGTTATTTGACTTTATTATTAAAAGGGTAATTTAATGCTTATAAAGTCAAGTTATATAAAGTGCATTTAAGTCAAATTATAATGTGCATATTATGGGCACCTACTTGTGAAATAATATAAAGTGCTAATTTTAAGGGAGATATAAGTGACTATTTTTTTTAACAAAAGTGGTAAGCCACTATAATATATTATATTTAAATAAAATAATATAAAAAGCCTGGCTCAATGAGCATATCGGTAGGAAAGAACCAGGAAGAAAACCTTCGATTATAGCTCATAAGATACGTATGTTTTAAAAAAAATTCCTAGAGAGGGAACCAGAGCTTTTACAAAAGTCAAAATCTAATCAAAATCTGATAAACATCAAGACTTTAGGAGGCTGAAGCTAACATCAGGTCTCAAGAGATCAAAAGATTACAAGAAATAGGGGAGAAAGCACCCTGCTAATAGACTTAAACAACAAACCTTCAGATATGAACCCAAAACAAAACTTAGAACAAAAATTGGACAAAGCCTCCTAAACCAAGGCAAGAGACCAGATATGCCAATGCTCATAATTACAGCAAGGTAATGCTAGAAAACTTGACGTAGTACGAAGGAAGGAAGAGCAACCTAGACCAAAAAATTAAGCATCCATAGTATCATTTAGATCTTGAAATAGATAATTCAAACCATTATCACCAACACCATCACCATCTTCAACTGAAGAACCGAAAGGAGGTGAAACATGCGGATGAAACTGAGTAAGAAGCAACACTGCTTGAAACTTTGCATCCACGAGATTACCAAGCACCTCTCCAGTATCATTGCTATGAGCATGAAGAGAGAAATGTAGAATATCCTCACATTCATGGTTAATGGCCACCCTTAAGGCATTGAACACACAGTTATTATTAAAATACACTTTATATTATTTTGTTGTGCACCAAATGGAGGGAAAGGTAAATGAAATTAAAGTGAAATTTAATGAGATGAAGCCAAATACAAATTGAATATTATATAAAGACTTTTGGAAAATGGATTTCATTCATTCTTTGATCATTCAACATTTGTCTATTATAAAGAAGCTTTAGCTTTGAAGAAGAAACCTAGGGTTTCGATGTAATATCAATCTTAGAGAACCTAGCCTCTCTTCGATTGTACAAATACTGGTGGCATTATTTAGAGGTCACGTTGTACTCAACTAGAGATAGTTTGGTTTAATTTTTTAGAGATTGCTTGCTCAGATCAGAGGTTTATATCAACAATCATTGTTGTTGTTTGGCATTATTTCTCTTTGGCATGTGGGTTCTTGATGTAGCTAGAAACTGTGATGTGGGTCTTATTTCCTTGCACATTGGTGGCAATTGGAGTCTAAGGTTGTTGTTCCATTTTATCAAATGTATTAACTCAGTTGGCACTGAATGGTGAGAATTGAACCTTCATAGTATTATTGTTTTTGCTATTCTCAGCCATGTACTTCTCATTTCAGCTAATGGGTATGTAAGAAGCTTCACATTTTGGCAGTCTATGTTTTTGGGTATTATTTCTTTAGATAATAGGGACTATTTAATGAACTGGGTTATCCATATTTTGGAAAAATACTGAGTATCCAAACTGCTATAAAAATATGGAATTTTTAGCTGTGTATTCCCAAGCAATTTCAGTTTTGAGTTAAAAAATTATTATTGCAACATCTCCTATTTTGCTGCATTATATTGTTGTATCAAACATTGCCAATATATCACAAACATTTATCAAAACAAACCAAACAAGGCAGGAAATTTGTGTTAGCAAATGTCCACCTAGGGTGAGAGATTACAATGGTATCAGAGCTAGTTTTCCTACCAGCCTTATTAGATTACTACTTTGAGCATAGTTGCATGTCAGTTTTTGCAGTTACATGTTAGTACCTAGTACTTGCATGTCTATTTGGAGAGCACCCATATGCTTGCATGTTCGTTTGGAGATCACCCATATGCTTGCATGTTAGTTTCCATTGCCGAACAATTGTTGCATGTAAGTTTTTATGAGAGGGAGTACTAGAGTGGTCCCCTGCCATCCTATTGGGTTTTTTAAAATATTTAGTGAATTAACATCTAGCATCATTTGAGTGACCAACACTCATCAGTTTCATTTATGGGTTACTACAGTATTGTAGGGAAATCTAGAGAAGAAATTGAACAGGATGACATTAAGCTCAGGGAAGGCTATGAATGAGAAGCCCCTCAACTCTTTGAAGACTATTAGAGCATGCCAGATGATTTTAAAGCACAGTACTCTCTTAATAATTAGCTGAGCTTTATTGTCACCTTGAGTCCTTAAAAGAATGGATTGGTAAAGTATATTAGGAGGGTGTATAAGGAGAAAATTTCATCTAAAGGGGTAAAATTCAGTCATGGGCATAGTGTGAGCAGGTATGGTAGAACTACTAAAGCAGATAGTGAAAATGGTTCCACATCCAAACTCAATGATCAGGTTACATGAACTCCCATAATGAGAAAGAATGAAATGAGGAGACAAGGTCTATGCTTCACTTGCAAAGGTTTTCGGGAGCCTAAGCACCAATGCATAGATAATGAGGTAAAGGAGCTTGAGGAAGACCTCATTTTGACACATGAATGCATTGAAGAAGAAGCCACGAAGGAGGTAGATTTGGAGATGCACATGTTGCATGAAGATGTTTGGGTTCATGAGTCACATCATCTGGAAGGACAAAGAGGATCCTATGATGAAGTCATAGAGGTTAAGGAGACTTATACACATGTTGATTTTACCTCGCAGCCATGGGACAAAGGTTATGGCACATGATACACTTAATTTTCCTTTGAGGATACCTCTTGAACCAACACTTGGTAATGGTCAGTTAGAAAAGGATGAAGTTTTGGTTGAGATTCTTGAGGACACTATAGATAAGTATGATGTATCTCCTGATTTTTTGTTTTATGACATATATCATAATGTCAAGCTTACTCATGAGATAGCAACTATTCCTTGTGAGGGTGATGGATGTGTGGAGTTCCCTAACATTGACACTCAAGATCTAAGTGTTAAAAATGAATTATGTGATGCTAATTCAAGCTACAACAAGTCTGATTTTGCAAATCAAACCATAGAAGATGTGAACAAATCATACAATCTGCTTGTTGGTGATGGGGAAGAAGTGTGCAATGATTGTGTCCAATCAGTAGATTCTATTATGTCATTGCAGCCATCCCGTGTGGTACATAATAGTAGTACCTTCATTGAGGAAGTGTGCAGTGCTAATGGCTCACATGATGATGGGTATCAAATAGTGAGTGGTGATGAATCAACCCCTTATCATAGTGCTGATAACAAATCAGAAGATTTGTGTAGTAATGATTCGTCATAGAGGTATCATCATTTGGTAGGGCAATTGAAGGTTAGTGATAGTATGATTGCTGTAGCCTTAGAGCATTTTGATGTTGCTTGGAAGATGTTGGCAACTTATTGTTGGAGTACTCATGAGACAGATGAGCATGGTGATAGTGGACTTTCCCTTGCAGAGTTTCATGCACTTAGAGAAGCGTTTGGGATAATGAAGAATAATTACTTGCAGTTACTATGTAACTGAGAGTATCTTCTCAAGTGGGATAGAATCTATTATCATGCACTGAAGGGAGAGGAAGAGGAGATTGATGAGCTCACCTACGAGCTCGAGGTCATCACAGACTCTTTGAATAGCACTCAATTAGCCCTTCAAGAGTCAAAGTTAAAGATAAATGAGTTTACTATGGAGTTGAACTTAACGCAGTCTTCATCTCTAGCAGTTACAGTCCTGATATCCATAACAGTTACTGGTGATGAGCATACACCCACAGATAGTGGTAAGGAGCACTTTTTGGATGTGGCTACATCCATTATAGTTGCAGATGCAGGTGATATAGATGGGATGGGTGCTTGGGTTGAGAGTAGCAAAGAACCAGATGTTGCATCAGGGGTCTCTGAGGATAGTCCCATGACAGGTGATGCAGAGAAGGTTATTGATAGCTCATGTGATGAATTGGTGGATTCTCTAGAGAACTGTGTGATAGATCACCACACTACTCCATCATTTTCACAGGAGATATGCAGGGCATCATCGGATGGGGAGATCAGTTCTCATGTTGATTTATTTCCCTCTCCTTGAAGCAAATCATAGATTACATCCCATGGAGCTAATTTTGATCAACAACTTATTGAGCCATAGAGATGGAGAGATCAACTGAAGGTTACAGGAGAGAAGGTTGATTCAAACTTATCTCATTTTGATTGCACTCATAATTATGCTAAGTACCTTCTTTGGACAATAGAGTTTGAGGAGATACGGTATGGGGTCTCGGCTGGTACTCACATTCATAATTTGTGGTTCATCAGAAGTGCTTTGGAGGAGATTAAATCATAATATCTCCAATTGCTTCATGATAGGGAGTATGCTATTGGGTACACAGAGAGGGTTGCTAGAGTATCTACCTAGTTAGCTATTCAGGATCAGAGACATGAGCCATCATCTGATTTAAGTAATGAGAGTGATGACGAGTGTGTTCCCCATGACTATGACGGTCAACTGTTGACACAGGTAGGTGCTTTTTATCTTGACTACATAGTGAGGAATGCTTATCATTTCTCCTTTTGTCCACACACAGATGACCTGATGATATGTAAGTGTGGATTGGCCTAGGATTTATACCATCCATTGTGGGATGAAGAGTTGCCATCTTCAAAAGATGGAACTAAAGATTACAAGTGTCTGACTCATTTGTTTTTAGAGGCTTACTTGCAAGGTCAGAGTTCAGATTACCTTCATGCTGAGGTGCACTAGGCAAAGTTTGCAACTTCTTTGTCTCAGAAAACTCCATTAGCAACTTCTTTGTCTCGTAAAACTCCATTAGAGACATGTCTTCATAGAGGTTGCAGTGGTAGTAGACATGATGGCATGTGTAGTCCTTACAACAGTGGTGGAGGAGAGTTTTATTATTCCCTTGACTTGGGAGGAGCAACTTCATATCTTCCAGCACCTATGTTGGATAGTCACTTCATCCATAGGAGTTTTGTAGAGGATGAAGGGGGATGTTGTGGTTTGGACACTTCAAGATATATTTACCTCTTCATGATTGATGGATGTGAGTTTTAGTTGCATTGGGATCTAGGTGGTGACTAGTTTGGTACGTTAGTTCAGTTGGATCCTAGAGAGTTGCTTCACCATTCTCAGCATGGTGAAGATTATATAAGAGTAGTGCAATGGAGGTTAGCACATGATATGCATGGCAGACTTCCATTCTAGTTATGGGATCGAGGGATTTTTTTGTTTGGTAGATTGCTCTACATTGTGGTAGTTGTTCATAGCAATTCTAACCATGGGTCAACCTCTATCCGGTGGGCGCTATGGACAAGTAGTTGGGCATTTTTTAGAGTAATTTGGGATCCTGACATTCATTTGAGCATTGATCACAGAGTTTCAGATCCTTCTGGTGCATCAGGATTCTAGATAGAGGTTACTGGTGGTGTACACAACATGTACAGTTTGCAGAGAGCATTTAGTTTCATTTTTGATTTATTGGTACATGTTTTGATTTTGATGCACATTTCTCATGCGCATGTATTGGAAAGATGGTATGATGGATATCCTTGCGCAATTGTGTTTTTGCTGGTGCTTCAGGAGTCAGTTAGAGATGTGTGGGACATGTCACAGTTGTTCCTTTGGGCCTTTGGTGGAGTGGAGTTTCTTTGCGGTGGAGGTTGCTTGGGGACAAGCAATTTCAGGGAGCGAAGACTGTAATGTCCCTATTTTTGTGAGCATTAGAGTTTGGAGGATTAGCCTATCAATTGACCCTCATAGGCTAGTGTTCAATGATTAAAGGGTCCAGTGGGCGTTAATGAGCTCTTCAGGTGGCAGTTGACAATGTTTACCTCTCCAGATTGCTGGTATATTCTATGGCTAAGCTATTTAGAGGTTTCTGGTTCAATTTTGAGGCACTTACTATTTATAGTAAGTCAATTAAGTGTCAATAGCCAACCTTTCTATTTTGGGAAAGGCATCTGGATGAGTAGTGGTTTTTGTGGTTGACCACCTAGTTCTGATGGAATAGAGAAATAATGAGTATTTTTAGAGTTATGACATTTTAATTATTAATAAAGTAATATTTTATTAATATTTAATTAAAAGTGCACATCATTAAATGTTATTTGACTTTATTATTAAAAGGGGTATTTAATGATTACAAAGTCAAGTTATATAAAGTGCATTTAAGTCAAATTATAAAGTGCATATTATGGGCACCTACTTGTGAAATAATATAAAGTGCCAATTTTAAGGGAGATATAAGTGATTATTAAAATACACTTTATATTATTTTGTTGTGCACCAAATGGAGGGAAAGGTAAATGAAATTAAAGTGAAATTTAATGAGATGAAGCCAAATACAAATTGAATATTATATAAAGACTTTTTCAAAAGGGATTTCATTCATTATTTGATCATTCAACATTTGTCTATTCTGAAGAAGCTTTGGCTTTGAAGAAGAAGTCTAGGGTTTCGATGTAATATCAATCTTAGAGAACGTAGCCTCTCTTCGATTGTGCAAATATTGGTGGCTTTATTCAAAGGTCACATTTGTACTCAACTAGAGATAGTTTGGTTTTATTTTTTAGAGATTGCTTGCTTATATCAGAGGTTTATATCAGCAATCGTTGTAGCTCTTCAGCATTATTTCTCTTTGGCACGTGGGTTCTTGATGCAACTAGAAATTGTGATGTGGGTCTTATTTCCTTGCATATTGGTGGCAATTAGAGTCTAAGGTTGCTATTCTATTTTATCAAATGAATTAACTCTGTTGGCACTAAACGATGAGCATTAAACCTTCATAGTATTATTGTTTCTGCTATTCTCAGCCATGTACTTCTCATTTCAACTAATGGGTATGTAAGAAGCTTCACATTTTGGTAGTCTTTTTTTCTGGGTATTGTTGCTTTAGATAATAGGGACTCTTTGATGAACAGGGTTATCAATATTTTGGAAAAATACTGAGTATCCAAACTGCTATAAAAATCTAGAATTTTCAGCTGTGTATTCCCAATGCAATTTTAGTTTTGAGTTAAAAAATTATTATTACAACATCCCCTGTTTTGCTGCATAATATTTTTGTATCAAACATTGCCAATATATCACAAACATTTATCAAAACAAACCAAACAAGACAGAAAATTTGTGTTAGCAAATGTCCACTTGGGGTGGGACATTACATCATATTTGAGACCATGCAGGTGTTTGAAGATGAAAACATTACAAGCTACTTGCAGAAGGTGGATGAAGTTTTCAATGGCATCAAAGCACTTGGTGGAAATATTGATGAAAAATAAGTGGTATTGAAGGCACTCAGAACTCTTCCTAAGACTTACAGTCATAAAGTTTCTATTATTGAAGAATTGCAAAATTTGAATCAATTTACCAAAGATTAGTTGTTTGGCACCTTAACTACTTTTGAGATGAGAGAATTTGGTACAAGTATTGCAAAGGCTAAGCCTACCTTTAAAGATGGAAAATCTGAGAAGACTATGGAATTAGATTAGGAGGACTTTGATGATGCGGAAGCTAACTTTATGAGAAAAATGAAATTGGGTATTGGTAAGTACAGTGGTAAGTTGCCTTTCAAGTGTTTTAGTTGTGGAAAGATAGGTCATTATTCTTCAAGATGTCCGGAAAGAATTTTGAGAAGAATATGGAGAATAAAAGTAGAGTGCCTAAGAAAAGCTACTATGTTAGAGAAGATGCAAGTATATTTGATGATAAATTTGATTATGAAAATGAAGAGGATAATGAATGTCTGTTCATAGCCTTAAAAGATGATATTGTTTCTACTAACTCTGAGAAATGTGTGAAGGAAAGTGCTTTGGAGGTAAGTCTTAATATTGAAGGTACTTTAACATCTACTTTTCATACCAAACAGGAAAAGAACCATTGGGTTATTAATAGTGGATGCTCAAATCATATGACCGGTGATAAAAGTAAGTTTGTTAAACTTGAAAAATATGATGGACTAGTTAGATTTGATGATGATACAGCTGCTAAGATATGTGGAAGAGGTTCAATTAGTTTTGATGGAAAGCATAATACTAATGATGTTCTTTATGTTAAGGGTTTAAAGCATAACTGTTAAATATAAATGAATTAAGATATGATATCCATTAATATTGAATCATTATTTAAATTAAACATTTAAATGATAAAGTAAAAGTACAAATAAATACACTATTACACAATACACCATAGTTTACGTGGGGAAAACCATTGCTAGTAAAAAACCCCACAAAATAGCATCTTTAAATAATAAGAACACTTACAATGATGTATAAAAATTAGACAGAACTTGGGGAAACACTTCTATCAACTTCCACAACCTTTTTACTCCATTCTATGTGTAGATCTAAATTCACTTTTTTTCCTCACAAATATAGAGAAAAAACCTCCCTTAAATATAGGGAGAAGGGTTGGTAAATTACTCGAAAGGGTAGTTACCATACCTTTTCAAAGAACTACCTTGTTTAATAATTAATAAATTAAGAACTATTTAATAGTTCATTAATTTATTAAATGTTACAAGGAATATTAAAAATGCTTTTATAAAGCAAAATAAAATAAGAAAATTATAAATATTATAAGGGTTTGACCCCTAATAATATTTTGTTCTAACACTCCCCCTTAATGTTAATAGGGGGCAAATCCTATCAAATTCTATAAAGAAAAAAAGTACCCCAGTAATGTAGGTCTTCTTGGTAGGGATAAATATGGACACAAATATATACCAAAATGAGGATCATGTATTCTAGACTACATGAAGACCATCTTGTCATAATTTTAAATCCCAACGTTCTTAAAAGATGCTATATATGAGGTCTTATAAATATTTCTATTGGAGCTTGGAACTCCTCAAACCGGCCTCCCGCAGGTTCATCACATAGTGCCCGTAGGTCTTATATAATACAATGCTCTTACAAGTGGAAGATTTACAGAGAAGATTTTTTTAATATACCCATTGGGCTTACATACAATGCCTGAAGGTCTTATGTTATGCCTGTTAGGTCTTATATCTAAGGTGTTAAAATACCTAAGGTCTTACTTTATGCCTTAGGTCTTACATCTAGAGGTGCCAATCTCATGCACACTCCCCCTCAAATCCTAAGGTGTTAAAATGCCTAAGGTCTTACATCTAGAGGTGCCAATGTCATGCACACTCCCTCTCAAATCCTAAGGTGTTAAAATGCCTAAGGTCTTATTTTATGCCTTAGGTCTTACATCTAGAGGTGTCAATGTCATGCACACTCCCCCTTAATGGCAACTCTTTAAGGCCAAGCATTGATCTAAATTTGGAAAATCTAGCACTATAGTTTTGTAAAAATATTTGCAACTTGATCTTCAGTTTGGCAGTATTGAAGACAAATATCTCCATTTAAAACTTTCTCTCGAATAAAGTGAGACTAAACTTCAATATGTTTTGATCTTTTATGATAAACTAGATTTTTGGCAAGTGCAATACAACTTTGATTATCACATAAGAGTGTGATACTAGAAAAATTCATCTGAATTTCTTCTAAAAGATGATTTAGCCAAATAGCTTCTTTAGCTGCTTTGGTGGCACTTTGATATTCTGCTTCTATAGGGGAGAGTGCTACTGTTGATTTCTTTTTGGAACTCCATGTAATTACACTTGTACCAAATTAAAACATATATCCTAAAGTGGATTTCCGATCTATGGAATCCCCTGCAAAATCAACATCACAATATCCATATATTTGAGCATTTTTAGTATGAGTATAATAAAGACCAAAATTATGATTGCCTTTAATATTTCTTAAAACATGTTTTACCATTTTTTGATGTTGTATGTAGGGTTCTCCCATGAATCGTGATGCAACACCTGTTGCATAAGTAATGTCAGGGAGAGATATAGTAAGATAATCTAGGGTCCCTACTAATTGATGATAAAGAGTAGGGTCACATTTTTCACAAGGAGGATGAAGATCAAGTTTAATACCAGTTTCAATAGGTGTAATAGCTGGTTTGCAGTCAAACATATTAAATTTAGAAATTAGATTTTGAGAATATTTTGACTGAGATATTACAATAGATTTGTAATCTTGAAAAATTAACATGCCTAGAAAATGATGAAGATAACCTAAATTGGTCATTTTAAAGGTAATACTTAGTTTATGCTTGTATTTGTGAATTAAAGATGTTAGACTACTTGTAATAAGAAAGTCATCTACAAATAGGACAATGAGAGTAATATGATTGTTTTCATATTTGAAAAAAAGGTCATTCTCAAATTTACAATTAGAAAATCTTAGGCTTTGAAAGAATTTATTTATTTTGGAATACCAACCTCGAGGAGCTTGTTTGAGTCCATAAAGAGTTTTTTTAAGTTTAAAGACATAGGTTTCTTTATTTAGTTGTAAAAAACCTTTTGGTTGATGTATATATATTTCTTCTTGAAGATCACCATATAGGAAGCATTTTAACATCCATTTGATGAATTTCCCATCCTTTTTGGGCAGCAAGTGCAAGGATTAAGTGAATAGTACTCATTTTTGTGACTGGAGCAAATGTTTCATCATAGCCTATGCCATGCCATTGAGAAAAGCCTTTAGCTACTAATCTAGCTTTATATTTATCGATCTTTCTATTATGTCAAAAAAATGCACCCTTGGGGGCTTTTTCCTAAAGGTTTAGCTCCTAGGTCTTTAGATTTGCATTTAGATCATTTTGCATATTAAATCAGACTCCCGATGAGAAAACCCATGGGTATTGTGGCAAATAGGACCTAGGGTGCTGCACTTCATTTAGTTTTGAGCAAAGATAGGGGGTGGACAAGGGCATTAGTGCCCTAGTCTAGTCCTATTTTGGTTCTGTCCTAATTTGAAATGTCAGTTTTGTGACCGTTATTTGGTCTCTAGGCCAACATCATAAGTTTCAAATACAAAATTCTTGGCGGGAATCTTAATAGTTGCATATATAAGCATGTTTACATTATCATTTTCAAACTAGAAGATCATTGGCAAGTTTTATGATTGAAAGCTATTGGCATACTTGTGATTATTATTGTGTTGCAGAGCATAGCATTGTTATTGTGTTTGTTTTTGCAGGTTGGATTACATCTTCTCCTCATGGCATTGAAGAGCTTCTTCCTTCCATGAGAGTTTCATCATCAAGGTATCATTTATTGTGTTTTATCAATTATTATCATTTGGTTTTTGCCTCTGCCTCCCAAGGGCACACACTCTCTCTGACAATAGTGTTCAGAAGTCTTGAATGTCTCTCTGGGGCTTGACCAAGGCAAGCCTCTAAACACCACAACCCTCTTGTACACTCCTTGTGATTGTAGGTTATAGGTGTCAGATTTGGAGGAAGTGGAGTTACAGAGAAGGAAGGCAGACATTGAAGATTTTGAATCTAAAAAAAGTGGACATTGTTCAACTTTTTGGGACAAGGGTGCCATCAACCTTTTCCTCCATTTTCAGATCACGGGAAACAGAAGACATAGCAGAGATCAGTGTCAGAAGGAGATCGGGACTGTACAAAAAATGTGGGACACTAGACTAGGGCACCATCATTGTTGTCCCAGATTTCTCTATTCTTCAACTACAAAAAAAATTGAGTTAAGGTTCTCTACCCTCTGTTAATTTCCTGTAGCATTTGTCGTAATTTGCAGATTTGATTACTATTTTTCTTAAATTAGGGTTTCAAGGACATAAAGGCATTAATTGGCAAACTTGTGTGATCACATCTAAATTTCCCATTAGAAAACCAAGTGTCAACTCAAATATGATAGTTGACTCTCCTCTTGATAGGTGAGGCACTCAGTTGAAAAGCCCTTGGAATGTTTTGTGGAAAGGAGGATTCAAACTAAAGGAAATATTAACCCTCCCCCATTTTTACCACAACAAATTTTGGTGAAGTTGTGTTTGGAACTTTTTGGTACCTTGCTGAGTGTTGTTTGACAAATTTTCATTCATTCATTCTATTGCATTGGAAAATTTACAAAAAAATGATATATTTGGAAAAATTGAAAAAATTACATTCTAGGGTTTGATTTTTGACATAGTTTGCATTCATTCAATTGAATTTAATTAAATATCTAATTTTTACATTAGATATTAAATTCATTGTCATTCAATTCATCATTTTCAATATTGCATTTGAAAAAATACAAAAAAATTGAAAAAAATGGAAAATTTGCAAAAATTGGCATATTAAGCTTGAATTTTTGTGAAATTTGAATTAACTGACATCTAATTTAAATTACTTTTTTTCATTTACATTAGATCTGATCCAAAATACATAAATTTATCATTTACAATTCATTATCATTTCATTTGCATGCTTGATTTGTCAAAATTTGCTTGAAATCTTGCATTTTTATGAAAACCTAGTTTTGCATGAGCTAGGGTTGTAGTCAAAATCTTGTCTCAGATTTTACTACCTTATCAAAACACTCATTAGGTCTGATCTCTGATTGTAGTGTTGCATTATGGTGGCCTTCTTGTGAAATTTCATGTCTAGGGTTGAAAACTTGCATTTTTCACTAGATTTGAGCCTATCATCTTGCTAGATTTACACTCCAAGTGTGTTGTAAGGGATTTTATTGCACTAATTGGCTTTTATTAGCCTTATAATTTTCTTCCCCTTCTCAATTTCCTTATAACACCCTTTATTTTGGGCTTTTGCATTCAAATTTTGGGAAAATTGGCATATTTTTACTATCTTTACACTAGGGTTTGGTCTAGAGATGCACTATAGGCATGTTGTAATACATTTTTTGACATTAGGTTGTTGTTAGTACTGATATAAGTTGATGTCCATCATCATTTTCCTTACAACATCTACTGCCCTACTCTTTTACATGGAGATTTGATTAAAAACTGCATATTTTGGCCTACTTTCACTAGGTTTTGGCTTATCAACTTTCTAGAGTTACTTTTTTTTTAAAGATAATGCACCTGGTAAACTTTTTAACATGACCAGCGATGCTGGTGCGACATGCCCTCTGGCTCCACATGAATGCTTTTGCTCGGAACAATGAACCGGTGAGGCCACAACTGGGGGACCTGATCCCCTAGGAAGAACACTTCAAACCTGCGAGCTCATTGGCCCAGCGAAGGCGTAAAGCCTTGTGAGCTCATTGGCCTAGTGGGGGTTTGAACTTTGGTGGCCGCCACTACATCCTGAGCGACTTAACCACCGAACCATGCCATCATCAGCAACTTTCTAGAGTTACTTCAAAAGCATGTTGTGAAGGATATTATTGCATTAGTGGACTGTAAATAGGCATATAATTTTCTATACCTTTTAAAAATCTTCACAACACCTATTCTTTCATTTGTTTGCATTAAGATTTTGTGAAAAATCGCTTATTTTCACTAGGTTTTGGCTTATAGACTTTCTAGAGTTGCTTCAAAAGCGTGTTGTGAAAGGTATTCTTGCATTAGTGGACTATTTTTAGGAATATAATTTTCTGACCCTCTTGAAAATCTTTACAACACCTCTTCTTTCAGTTGTTTTCATTGAGGAAATTTTAAAAATCAAGCATTAAACAACCATTTTTGCACATAGTTTTGTATTCATGGAATCTCCTAAGGACTCATCCTTAGAAAATTTATTTGAGTAGATTATGAATTATGATAATTTTTGCAAATTCTCTGATAAATATCCTCAAGTCTTGCATCAAATAACATATATCTGTGGCATTGACATGAACAAAAGCACTACCTGTGATATCCTTTGAACAATAGCCTATTTTGACAGCTTCCTTGTGACTATGGGTGTTTTCCCTTCGATCATGGAGAATATTACTAATTCTATGGATGAAAACAATCATGGGGAAAGTAGTGGTGAAAACATTGTTCCCTCTCTCCCTTATTTTCATGATGACATAATGAAAATTCTTTCTGAGACCTATGAGAATGATATAGCAATGGGTGATTCATCAAACAACGACACTTGTCCCAACCTAACCCCACCTAGTGAGGATATATGGGCACAAGAAAAGGATATAATTGATACATTTCTCTATACCACTCTTCCATCCCTTCCTATTCTCCCTAACAAGGATGAAACTTTGGATTATACAGATTCTCTTTGTGACCACTTGCTTCAATCTAATGAAAATTTACCACTTGATGTTCAAGAACTTCTCAAGGGAATGGATCATGTGCCTCTAATTGAGCCTCCACATACCTTGGAAAATAATGAAATTTTACATGATATTGAAGAACAAACTATCCCTAAAACTCAAGGTATTCCAACACCCTATATAGGGACTGAAATGGGCATTTTTGGGTTCCTCAACAATCTCATTCAAATGGAGTTTCAAGAGAACCTGACACAGAAAATGGAAACATCCCCTCTCAACCATCATTAAAGGATACCTTTCCTACATGGTTACCCTTGCAAACTAATGAACATATGGAAGAGAGAAGAAGTGATAAATCCTTAACCATTAGGATAAAGATCAAGATTTGTGACAATTTCTAGCCTGACGATCTCTATAGGTAAGTATCTCTAACCCTTTATCTCTTCGTGATGTGCTTCCCCCATGATGTGTTATGTGTTGTTAGGCCTCTTAGGATGACCCTTGATTCTCCCATAAGGTCAAGGATACTAGGAGACCCCCTCTATCATGACCTTCTATTTCAATCATCATTCTTCTATATCTCCTTCCTCTGATTTCATTGTTGTGTGTTGTGTCTTACGGAAATAGGGTTGCGGCTGGTGAATTGGGGGCACCCTCCTACATGACTATCCCTAAGACACTTGTTCTCCTCTCTGATTTATTGTTTACCTTCCTCTAGTGTTTCCATCTAGCAAGCGGATGACGAAAAACATATTATACTGATGCGGACCTAGTGTCCCTTTCATGAGTAATCAAAAAATGGACCTAGTCCATATATGATGACGGGGTTGTAACAAATTATCCGATGCTTGGCCAGTGGAATCACTTCGTGATTTCTCTATCTTAATGTTGATGTCGATGTTATCTTATCTTGCTAATGACACTTTAATAATACTGTTGCTTTGTGCAATTTGTTTATCATGGATATCACCTTGCTTAGCTCTTTCATGTAGTTGATCATATGCATTGTTGTTTATCATGATTATTTAGACACTAACACCTTTCTTGAAGGGATGTGTTTGTGGGAACATTTGGAAATCGTAAAGTACATGTCACCTATGGGGGGCATGGGCTTTGTGAGAGCTCATGTTCCCTTGTGTGTTTTCTTCCTACCTTAACGTGTTTGATATCGGTACACGATATCAACCACCTTAAGGTGGGGGAATATATAAGGTAAGTTGTCTACTTTAGATCATAGTAAAGCATGTTTGAACAATATGAAAATTAATTAATCAATCATTTAAGCCCTCTGTGGAGGTGGGATATCGAGCATATCCTTTTATCTTCTATGTGTACAAGTTGGTCTTGTCCTTAGTATGTCAAAAATTAATTACAAAAATGATTTAATTGGTTTAAAAATCAATTATCCTTGTCATCCAACTCTTAAAATAGAAAAGCATTCTATTTTTAAGAAAATCAATCTTATCTTCATCAACAAAACCAACTAAATCATTTAATAAAAGCTTTTCCTATGGACACACGTCTTGTACACATTCATCCATGCCTCTTGAATTATCTCAACTGTCCATTCGACCACTTTTTCTCTACTGTTGATTAATCTTAGTTGAGAGATACATATACACCCTCTCATTTCATTCCAAACATCCTGCTCTCTTTAGCGTGCAGATTATCGTATTATGCATGTCACATCTATTAAGCATCCATTAAGCACTTTGAGCATATCATCTATCATCATGGCAACTTTGGCAACTATGGTTGTTCACTTTTGAGAAGCAATCCACATTCAACCAAGGAATCCATAAAATATAGGTGGTCCATTGTTCTTTGATTTGCTTTCAATTTTTGTCATTTATATAGATTTCTTGAAGGTTGTAGGATTGGTTTTTTATTGTAAGGCTTGATCTTGTTAACCTAATTTTTCCTGCTCCACATTCTAGCATGCCTGGTGGGACCCACATCCTTGATTGATTTTTCATTCAAAAGTCATTTTTTTAAAGTCTAAGTATGGAATAGCACAATTGATCGGTAGAAAATTGCATTCAGTCTGTGGAAAATCACATTTGAATGGCTTTGTGTCACCTACAGTCTTTGCAAAATCACCTTTGAACGGCTCTACGTCACCTATGGTCTGCGTCAGATTGCCTATGGTTTGTTAGGAGTCACCTCTGGTTGTATTAGGGTTTTACTGATATATTTTTCTTTGTAGGGTTTTACTCCGATCTTAGTTGTGTTTGATTTGGGTTGCAAGCTTTAGTTTCTAACCCTAACTATTTTTTATCCTCAAGATGGTTTATTTGGGGTTGAGTTTATCTTTTGACCTAATCATATCACATTATTGGATCTCTCATGTTTTGGCTGCATGGTAGAAATTTGATTCGGTAGATCCATCTTTCTGGGTTATCAAGGCCTTATATATCTATTCTATGATCATTTGTTTGACTGTCTTATTTGAGTTTTGCAGGTTAGAGACAGTCAAATGCCTATGGATGATAGAAAATCACTTATGCACAATGCCTAATCACCTTTGAATCACCTAGGATTGCCTCTGGCTCACACATTGTCACTTTTGTATAGCCAAGGATCGCTTATGATCGGCATAACATCACCTTTGGTAAAAATCAAGTCACTTTTTGATTATCTATCAATCACTTTTGCATTCTGTTTCATCACCCTTGGTCTGAACTATTGCAATCTTGGTTTCTTTTAACTTAACATCTATTGGTGTAGCTTTTTATCGATTGTCAAAGAAAGGTGGATTTGAAACTACTAACAAATATGTTGCAGGTCGATCGGTCAAAGAATTACCTTATTTTCACTAATCTAGGAACATTTCATTGGTGCTTAATAAGAACTTGTTTTCTTTGCTTGTTTTCTTTTCTTGTTTGATTTGCTTGTTTGCTTTGCTTTGTAATGCCCTGTCATGCAACCCTAGAGAGTTAAGTTCAACTATGCAATAAAAGGGGGATTTTATTTTTTTCATAAAAGAAAGAGTGATGGTAACAAATGATAACATTGTCTGATAACTACAACAAAGTAAACCATCTAGTTAAACTAACATCTCTAGGGAAACATAACAACATTAATGAAATTAAACAATATTCAACAACATACATAAACTCATTCTAATTAGTCAAGAGTCAACTAACAACTTTTGTTACATCACAAATAGATACATCATCTTTTTTACAATAAAGTTTACAAGTACAGAGTAGTTCATGTTACATAATTACATAGCTACAAAAGCTCTTCTTTTCTGGATTCATCAAGATTACATATTGAATATTCTTGATACACAAATTTGGATGCATAAAGTACAATATCTAATGTTTTAAATAGGTACAATTTGGAAATAGGAGAGATATGCCACATGATCCACGATGCTAGAAAACTAATGGAATAAAGCACAACCACCTAACCATGTGGAACCCTGAGGTCCACCCTCAATGCTAGGAGATAACAATGAGGTCCCACAAGACAGCAGATAGTCAGGTAGACAGTATCTAAAAGGAACAAGGTCTACACATAACTCGAATACAACACAGGTAACTAACACAAGTAATTCAAACAACACTTCCAGAGGTAATCACACAACAAATGGGAAGAACATAATCCAAGAATGCTAGGCTGTAGTAGGGAAGAGTGTCATTGCATGGTCCTAACATGGGTTACCCTGACTGATGTCGAGTGGCACAAGGGAAGCAACAAAGTTAACTCTCTTCTTTTCCCACTCACCCACTTCACCTATTCTTCAACCAAAGTCACATCCAAAGGTATATGAAGGATTTGTAAACCAGGCTATTGTCCAACCCTCAAGACTCCTTCCACACCTTGGGGCAGACCTACAAACATCTTTCCCATAGTTGGTTTGATCCCCAACTTCACACAACCCTCCAACCTTCACTTGGCCTAGTGAGGCTACTAGCCCTCCTAAACCTGTTTTCACAACATAACTTGACACAACCCTGAATGACCAAACAAACAAATGGTGATTCTAATACCCTCTATGGGACACTAACAAACTTCCAAACCTCCAGTTCCAATTCTACTCCACCAACTTAAAACACCTACTAGGTCTCTAGGCCTAATTGATCAATTTAGGTCTAGGTTACAAAGCAAATGGTCTAAGTAGGGGTCATAAACTTGGGACAAAAATTTGGATCTCTTCCACAACCTGTAAACAACTCAAAACCACCATCCTTTCACTCACCCTATCAGGATTTTGTCATTTACATCAGCAAATTGCATAATTTTGGTCAAATACCTATGAATACTTGACCTAGGGCATCACTCCAAAATTTGAAGACTGTCTTTCCCAACCAAATGCTTTTGGAATCATGTAGCATACACCCCTAGCCTACATTTCACCGATTTGCATGAGGTTTCACTGATTAGATTGCATTCTAGGGTGAGTTTTGTATGCCAAACCCTAGGAATGAGGGTTTTAGACCAGTCAAAACTAAAATTGCAATATATCCCTCCTACAATCACTTCAAGACCTCAAATTTGCTGCATTTGAACCCTGACTCAAACTAGTTTTAGGAAAATCACAGTGATCCACTTGGCCAATCTGTAAAGGCCATACAACAACAGAAATGCAGGGAAAAACAGTCAGTTTCTATTGATCTTGTGCCCAAAACTTTGTACAGAAACTCCTCCTCCGTACTGGAGTAAGATGTCCACCATATCAACTGATCCAAGTCAGTATGTAGCTTCCCAGAGCAGTTGCAACCATCAAAAGTGGGTTGGAACTGCTCAAATGACACATTTGGACAACTATGGTATTTTTACATTAACCCAAAGATTTTGATTGGTTCCACTTGTCTAATGGAATCTATGAAACTACCACACTCTCAAAAATATGCTAAAACATCAAAACTAGCAAATGGACTCACAAAGCCATCATTAGACCTACTAGGCCTAAGTGACTCAACTGGGGTCCAAATGGACTAAGAATGATTGAGGTTTATATGGTCACCCCAAACATCTTGACCACACACAAAATGGACCTTACAACCATGGCTAAAAAGGCCTTATTACACAACACACTGAACAAAACTTCAAATTTGTCAAAATGCTCAAGAATGCTCTTAGGTGCCGTGCACCACTGACAGTCTCTAGCTAGATGCCAACTCCCATCCATGGGTTACCCTGATAGTCTCTCGCTAGGCGCCGACCCCCATCTATGGTTACCCTGACAGTCTCTTACTAGACGTTGGCCCCATAGGGTGACACATGAGGACAAGGAAGTTAATCTAGCTAACTAGGCCTTCTCATCCCATCCTTAGCTTGAGCACTACAGGCATGGGTGAGGAATCTAATTATCTTAATTAGTGTGAAAACTACCCAACCCTCTAAATTTATTATTAAGTTATCACTGGAATTAATAACTTCCAATGGGTTACCCTGACAGCCACTTTGGGCACCAACCCCACATTGAAAGCCACTCCCCCTTCACTACATCTAGATTCTCAAAGCTCAAAACATAAACCAAGCATGAACTATCACATTTCTCAGAATATACATCATTTCACATTACACAAGCAAGGCATTCCCATCTTGCATGCTCATCATAATCACATGAATAGGTACATTGAGCAAGGCATTCTCCATCTTGCACTTGTATCATCCAACATGAAACATGAGACAATATTACAAGAGTGCATTCCTTTCAACTCACATTCACACCCTCCTAGGCCTCTAGAATCAACTTCTACCACACTTGACATCATTAAAACATAATGGTCACACACCGCATTCACTTTCCAAACCATGATCCCTCAGCAATACTGCAATAACAAATGCAACATATGATCTTATGTACTAAAATGGGTCTTAAAGAATGCAACATTAATCCAACCATGATCTATCTTCTAATCATACATAATGTAAATCTATCTCTACAATGCAGAATAATAATAATATTCTAACTACAATACAAGCACTTACAATGAAGCTCTATATACTTATATTTAGCAAGTGGTACCAAGAAAACTATATCTCATTTGAAATGTTTTACTAATCTACTATCATTCTCATAGTAAATTCAAGATTAGAAATTCTCCACACTGTCAAGGCATAAGTTATCTATACAATTATACGACAATGCTAAGCTAATCTCCAAGATATGATTTACTAGAGTAAATCCAGCTATCTCAAGGAAGGATGAGATCCTACCTCTACTCAAGGACATGAATTAAACATTATCTTTTCCCACCTGAAAATCTAATCCTATCCATAAATCTAATATCCTTCATTGCAAAGGGGTTAACTTAACCATCATTAAGATCAACTAAAAAGAGGAAATAAACTAATTAACTATTTCTTCAAACCTGCTAAACCCATTCTAGGATTATTAGAGTAAGTAAAGGATCAAAGTTTTACCAGTCTAGACAAGATTACATTGGCATCTATCAACTAGGTAAAGTCTCTATATTGATCTAGGCTCATAAAACTATTTTGCATTAAGAATGGCTTAATGTAATGCACAACTAATATATCTATAACTTACACAAGAATAATGATAACTTCTAACCTTGTCAAAGGATTTAAAATTGCATAAAATCGATTGGTGAAGCATAATAAATGATCTATATTAAATAACTACAAAAAAGAAATGGATTTTAGATTTAAAGGGACCCTAAGTGGCTATTCTACCAATACTCCATCTTACTCAAAACTAAGACATGATAACATTTCACATTACATTTTAAACTCAAATGAATTAAAATAATGTGCGAGTAAAAATAATTAAAAAAAATCTATGATCATAAGATTAAAATACAAGAGTTATCAATGAATACATCCAAAGGATATGCCTATATAAGGCAATTTGAGACAGGTTGTCCTAACGCCACAATATAGCAGCTTTAACTTAGAGATTTGAACAAATTCTATGCCACTAATACATTCTATATTAGGTGCTAAAACTTGACAGAAATTAAGTTTGGAAAAGCTCTAGAAGACATGTATGCAAAATGTGAAAGCTACAACAGTGCACGCGAACTTCATGACATAATACCATATAGAAATGTCATCGTACAAAGTCCAATGGTCGAAAGAGACTCATGCAACCTAATATGATCCCAATCATGGGAAGTGACACTAAATAATCCTAATTCGCTTATCATGAAGGACAAAAAAAATATTAATCAAAGCATATCAAATGAGAAATATTCACCAGATACAAAAGTTGAGAGCACCCTAATAGACATGCATGTGAATACATAGACAAGGCACTCAATTTTTCAATTAGTGATGAAGATTTCCTCCACGACCTTGAATCGATTCCTCAGAAGGTGATTCGTTTGTTTTCCGTTTGCAGATCCCACTCGCTCACCTCAACACATCGCCATTCGATAAATACTAAATGGATTTTGCAAGGATGTCCTCCAAATGCTGAATTCCTAACATAGTAAGTTTTATCTGTGTTCTAGGCGCATGTAGACATGTAGGTTTTCTCCTTTAAAACTGATATACCTTGGAAAATATATGCAATCGGAGGTATGGCGGTCTTTAGTCATAAACAACGAACTCTTAATTAATAGCATATCTCCTAACAAAACACGTATATGGTCAAATCTTATTGAAACATAATTCATCTCCATTAGAAAACACATCAACGAAGTTCTGGCATGACTCTAAAATTTACTCGATCCCTAAAATTAAAATGAACTATTGACATCATGTCTTAAAGAGACATTTGCAGAGGTAATTGAACTATTAGACATGATGCCTAAAATAGATGTCTACAGAGGTAAATGAACCGGTTGACATAATGTAAAAAAAGAGATGTCATTTCATGGAATTCAGTGATTGCGGGATATGCACAAAAAGGGTTTTATTAGACCAACTTATGAAACTTTTGAGTAAATACTATCGACAGGTAACCACTAGCACTTGCACCCATATGAAGATTAAGGAATACGCCGATAGGACAATTGAAAGTTTAGAAAATATTCTGGCATGAATTTTTTTTGTTTTACAGCGTGAGTCCATTCTAAGCACTATAATGCTCACATATAAAAGCCTATTGGCTAAATATGAAGAAAAATGTGAAATAAAATTGGAAATGCTCAGATAGACTTGACTACGAAGGCTCAGACAAGGCACTGAAGTGAACACCTATACTCTTCTGGATGCAGATCTATGCAAGAGATTAAAACATGAGAAGTCGCCAAACAAAAGCTCACAAAGGAGTAAGGACACAACATCCTCACTGGAGGTAAGCATGGCTTAATAGAATAATATTATACAAATTAAAGAGGGAATAACATAGTTATGGTGAGATCAATGACTCAACGAGATGTCTTTCATGGACTACAACTGCTTGTAGTATATACTTAGAATGGTTACTCGAAAGGAAAGTCAGAAAACCTTATGTCAAGGTACTTGGTGGGTGAAATATGAGAGCTTACAATTATAATCATATCGACCAGACCTGCTGGAACCAAGAGACACTAAGCATTGACACAGGGATACGCTCAAAATAATGTAATGCAAGCACCAAAGGAGCTTCCAATGATATCACTAGGCAGGTGTTAATCCATATTCTACTTCCAACATGCATACAAATAGGAAAACTTAGACAGAAGAAAGGTAATATATGCTTGAACCATCAAGACGCATGCACACATCACAAAATCAAATATTGAAGACAAGAATACGTACTGAAGGTACCTTGAACAAATTAGGCAAAAGATTATAATTGGGCATATTAGGCATATTCACTAACTATTGTTGCTGCGATCTAGGTTCTCCACAAGGATTCAGTCGGTGTGAGCTCCTCCTCCAGAGTGCAGCATCTGTAGCATAATATATAGGAAAGGAGGGTATGTAAATTGACAAAGGCTAAGAGTTGGTTCCCCCAACCCCCCCTTATCATCTCCTAATATTGCCTAGTCCAAAGGATTTTAGATGCTTAAAAAATTTTATAGTTATGATAACGACTTGCCAGAGTGGAGCCTTTTCCCTCCCCCCCCAAAAAAAATGATTGTCCCTGAATAAAAAGAATGTTGAGAGCAAGAGATAGGAGGCATTACTTTCAAACTTAGTGGTGATACTATTTTTAAGTGCCTTCGAATCATGGGCAAGAAATGTAATAATTTGAATATTCAAATATAGCACCAACATTAGTATAGATTTAGTTGCGCCATAAATAAGAGAAAGTGCAAGAGAATCTAAGATAGAATAGGAATAATACCCACGACCCTAACAACATCCTCCTTGCATACATTCAATGGGAATCTAGAAGGCACGATAAAAATAAAAGTGATTTGATAGATTAAAATTGGGAAATTCTTGTAGAAAGTGTAATTGCAGTTATCAATTTCATTCTGTATGGATGAACAACTCAAAGAGGTATTGAGATCATTCGATTAAGTCCAATGCAAGATCTCTTCTTCATGCTCACATACACATGTAAGTATGATACAGGAGGTCTGATATTTTCTAAAAAGGTATTTGAACAAAGATATGCAAACAAAGATTCTTCTTTAGACATTCAACAAGAAGGTTAAGAATTACCCCACATACCAAACATTCACCAACAACATACCAAAGAATAACAGAGACTTATAGTCATGCACAACACAACCAAACTAACGAAACTCAAGACTGAAAACTCATCCTCATCAAGAATGATGTCAACTAAGAGATCTCATGTCATCTCCATTCCACAACTTCGATTGGTATGAAGACACGCTTAGACCTGCTAATTCAGGTGGATTCGATGCCTGGTACGTGCAACCTGCAGCAACAAAAGTGTTGAATACAAACATATATATAATCATCCAAATAGGCACATAGTGATAGGGAATCGCAACGTAGTAGGGTACTCATTATAAGTAATACTACACCGTCCCTTCACAAAACACATCACAAATATCCACCTTAAACAAGTTTGTTAGTAACTAAACAACCAGATAACACATAGTCAGATAATCGCATGAACATAATAAAACTAATCTACATAATCAATTAACCCATAACTAATCATGTCAAAAGCATAATGTACTAATCATAACAGTGTCATCATAATGATATCAATGAGGGTCATCCCCTATATCAAAACAGTAAACCTACCATCCACATGTCTAACATACCATAAGTATTCCAAGTATTTTACCTTCATCTTCATGCTCCTTAGCCCGACCACTTGCTCATCCAAGGTGAGAATGGAGGGGGCATTACATGCTTGCTTGCTTGTTGTGTTTGTTGCATTTACATATCTTTCATTAGTAGATCCCTAAGCTAATAACAAAAGTATCCTCTCCTCTTGCCTATCAAATGGATCTTGGGTGTAAGAGAACTTGTTATTATCTTTAGAGAGGCTTGCCTTGGTGGGAAAAGAGGTACTCACCCTAAGGGAACGATCTCAAGCGGTACTTTCATTCAGTCTACTATATAAAAAAGGATAAGGCAAAAGCCAAGTCTAACCCGTATTAGCACTTACCGTATAATTCTAGTTGGAATGGAGGTGTACCTTATAACATGCCGGTCCCTTGAATCATTACTAGACACCTTTAGATTAGAATCGGACCCCTTTTTTGACCTTGTGGTAATTTGTTCAAGGCAAGAGGAAACATAATCCTCTCTAGATTCTCACCGTATGGCTCCCTTGAGATGAGACAAAAATCCTTGGCTTAGCATAAGCTACTTGTGCTTTCCAAGGAGAGGGTGATTGGGTCATCCTTCTAGTCCTGGAGGCCCCTATCTATCCTCTCTCATAAAGATGAAAGTGTACACACCCGCTCTATACTTGAGTCAAAGATGATTCCAAGTTGTGAGCTTGACAAGCTGCCATTTACCTTGACCTTAGGTAGAGTAAGCATTTGTGTTCAAGTGTTTTCAATTTGTGATAAGACCCATGGAAATCTTAGCCTTGAGGGGTTCTTGAACATACACATTTACAATAAATCAGTTAAACATTAGCCATTGTGTCTTTGTTGTTTGTTCTCTTGCCAATTACTTATCAAAAATAAGTCACTGTCACTAAAACTCACCTTTGCATAGTCCATCCACGCCTTTGCATTATATCTAGTTGCCTTTGAATGACAGAAACTTGCCTCTTAGTCATCTTGAATCACATATGATCATCATATAATCACCTTTGAGTTATCTAGAGTCACCTTTGCACCATTGCTAGATCACCTTTGAGCTGCAGAAAATTGTCTCTGATCAACAGAATTATGCCTTTGGGTTAGCCTGAGTCACCTTTGAGCTATCTTGACTCACCTCTGGTTGGCACAGCCTCACCTCTAGAAATATATAGACTCTCTCCATTTATCCAACCCAAAAGTCCATTCCAGTTAGTCATTACACTTGTAGAATTTGGCAAATAAATGACTATGTGACTAAAACTTTTAGTCACAACAACTAAAAATGACTAAATTCTACTAATTTTTTGCAACTTAGCTATAAATGAGTAAATAAATGACTAACTTGGTCGTCGACTAAAAAATTATTTAGTCATACAAATAAAAATGACAAAATAGTTAGTCACACAAATAAAAGTGGGTAATTAAAAATATATATTTTGAATTGAAAAATTATTGGTGGGATGCTAATCATTTCCTCTCCATTTCTACACTTGAGAAATTATTGGTGAGATGCAAATATTTCCTCTTCTATCCTTTCGTTAGTTTGAGAGTCGGGAGCCTCACAGAGGAATGTAAGCTCAAATTGATATCTTTAGTACAAAAAATCCTTCATCTTGTTCTTGCCGGATGCTCATTAATGAATGAGTTTTCCATGTATGAAGAGGATTAGGGTTTGAAGCTTGAGCCTTTTTGTAGACATTTGATGGAGAATAGAGGACTTCTTCAACAAGTATAACTTTAGGACACAAGGATATCAGTATTGTAGTATGACTTAGTGCAGACTTCTTTCCGTATTTTGGTGTTTTTTGAGCTTATATTGAGAAGCCCTATAAAGCTTCCAAATGTAAGGGTTTTTGTTTAAAATGTCATGTTTTTTGTTTAAAGTGGTACATGTGATGTTCTTCTTCACAAACATACAAGTTCTCCTCACTCCTCATCCATACTCCAAGAGATCAAAACAGATGCTCATTGCTAACTTCCTCTCTAATTTTGGTAGTTGTGCTAAAAGCTCCCAAGAAAAGTTAATTGCACTCCCACAAGATTGTCACACCAGGCCCTCCGATCTAAGCTTAATTTCTATGGGCATTATCAAATTTTCTTTGCCTCATTTAGTGAATGATGATGATAATTCTTCAACACCTACACTTTGATATGGACTTAGGGCCTGCTTCTACCTCTAACCATGGTTTCCATCAGTTTTATCTTCCTTCAAGATGAGTCTTCCTCTCACATGGTCATTTTCAATGCTGGTGATATAAATTGGGTCTTGTTTGACATATTTATGCTTTTGTGATTTGAGGATCACCATACTAAGTTAGAATCTTTTGGTGTGCTTATTGGTCAACTAGAATTCATAGTGAATTCAAGAAAGAAAAATTGCTGCACTACTTATTAATTAGAAGTTTAATTTTTATATAGCTATAAAAGAGCATTTTATTGTTCATATATACTAATATAGCTATTCATTGTGCAAAACTTGTCAATCATCACTTTGTTTTGCATTTCCATTTTTCTCATCCTCCTGGCCCAACCACGTACTCCCCATTCCCATGGTAATTTCCTATTCAAATTATATTCCTTGTATTTTAGGGAAGCTTCCAGGCATTCACTTTTTAGATTTCGATATACTCCCTCTCCCTTGCATCCCCAAAAAATAGAATTAGAGGGCTCAATGAAACATTGAACCATAGAGAGATGCATAAATGTGTTTGAATGTGTAGCTACTTCCCAAGTCAATGTATTGGTACTTGAAAATATAAAGAGAAAGTAATGCAAAATGTCTCTTCAATGGCTGTAAATTGTTCATATCCAAGTTTAATTAGTGTTTTTTTCTTGGCTTTATGTTTAGGAAAAATTATATTTTAAATGTCCCCAAATATGGGGAGCATGCTCTGTAATCAAGGCATGTCCCAACCCTGCACCAGCAGCATATGGGGTACATATAAGTAAATACCTAATTCAACAATTTTTAACCTGATGCAAATGCCCATATAATGGTGATTGAGAGAGATATACATATATAATTTACTCTATACATATATACATACATTTGTATATCTTTGTTTATGTGTATACACATATACATGTACTTGTGTGTTTATATGTATATACACATAGACACATATATGCATGTAAAAATGTGTAGATTTCTATATATAAAGAGATGAGTATAACAATGATAGCTCATTGAAAGAATCACTTGAGTATTAAATATTCCAAGTGGTTAATCCTAAAAGAAAAGATATCTAATAGAGTGTATATATGCATGTATGTAAGTGGAAATGGATATGCATGAAAATATCTGTAATGAATACATATTGAAACATATTGAAGCTATCAATATGCAGAGTCTATCTCTACCACATAAGACATCCTTTATATAATGGTGTGTATATCCTTGAAGAATCAATATGCTAGGTGACCAAGCAACCAACTCAATAACATTGTAGAAAAATTCCTTGCTTAGATTATGAGGGATTTAGGAGTTTACATTGCCTCTAATATACATATTCTATTTATAGATTTACTTAAAATTCTAGACATTTTTCTTTTCATGCTCCCATATTTTTGCATCCTCTAATACATTCAAATATAAATTGATTGGGTCTAAAACAACGTTTACCTGTTTCTAATTTTATTTAGGAAGCACAATTAAAGTTTACACTCGATTAGTTTTTCTTGGTGCTCTGTATTTGATCTACTGAATATATTAGATAAGATTTTTGTTTGTCATTTAAATAAAGAAATGTACATGTTTTCCATGTAATTTTAGAATAGGATTGTAGGGATTGAAGGATAGGTTTGTAATTTTGAGGTTGCTACTGCTCAATCTATCCCTTAAGGACTGTCATGTTTTGCCTCTTGACCAAGCATCTCCAAGTGCTATCCCACCATCCTTTGACAAAAATTGCTCATTGCCTTTCTTAACACCGGCTTGTACCTATTAAAGATAACACTATGACTATGTTTTCCTATTCACTGTACCTATTAAAGATAACACTCTATGAAAAAATTTAATATTTGCATAAGTTTCCTAATGTAGGGATACTAGATGCAAATGTTACAAAGCTATGCACTAGGAACACCCAACTAAAATTGATATTTGAATATTAATTTCTCAAATGAATATGTGAAAAATACAAATTACTACTTATGAAATATGAGTTATTTTTCATTGTTTTCCATGGTAGATTTTGTCTCTATGAATATTAAAAGCTATGAATAGTGATAAGATCTTAGGTCTCTTAAACCCTAGCACCTTCATCAAAATCTATGGAGGTTTTCCATGTTAAACCTTGTTAGAAAAGGTAAAAAAGAAGTCAATGTTATCAAGTCAAAAGACAATAACTCAAGTAAATGGTTTGTGAAGATAATATGAAAAAGTTTCATGACAGTCACAAGGGCTATCATAGGTATGTGGTATTTCATTGAGGACTCACAAAAGATTTCTCACATGAAAAACAATGAATGGAGAATATGAAGGAAGTGTATAATGGCATGTCAAACCAAATGATAGAGAACAGTATGACAAATCTTTCATGGCAATGTTGTTTAAAGAGTGGTGTCTCTAAGAGATTTAATGAGATTTTTTGTAAATATAAGTGAATCGTAAGATTATTGTGAACAAGAGCATATTGTTTGGCATAGGAGTATGTATGTGATTTCTATCTCCACATTGTGAGTGTGAGTAGAAGGTAGTATATACTTGGATTTTTATTAGACACTGTCTTGAATTAGGCCTTAAGGTTTTGTGTCATGGAAATGTTGTAGATGAAAATTTTAAGTTAGGGACTGTATGACAAGTGTGCATGAAGGATAGATGACAAATAATCCATAGGTCACCTGTATAGGTCACAAGATAGCCTACACAATCACACTTACAATCATGATAGAAGTGTTAAGCATCTTGTTTTAAAATTTCAAGATGCTAATGGATGAGTTACAACCTATGGAAAATATAGAAGAGGAAAATAAACAAACTTCTAAAAGTAGTCTACAAGTATATTGTTGGCAATAAAGGACAACGTAAGAGATTGTTAGAGCATGGCAGGTTAGAGGAGAGTATTAAGGCAATCCAAGGGTCTTAGGTTATTTCCTAGAGTTTGTGAGACCATAAGAATACATATGATCTAATAATACAATCAAATGCCCTATGACACAAACACAGTGATAGTCTACATTATCATGCAACAATTAGTCATCATAGCAAAGAAGCATATCACAACCATATGACTATTGAAAAAGGGAATAGATCAATAATGAGGTGTGACAAAGAATTAGTTTCAAATGACAATATTCTCTTATTGCAAACATAGGAACAACAACATTACATTCTAGACTTGACTCCCTTGACTCAAAACCTATGAGTGAAAGTGTGAAAAGAGTAAGGTTTGAAGTTGAGAAAAGACCAATGACAGTGGTATCAAAGGAGATATCATAGTGTTGTATGAAAATCTATAAATCAATAGAGCACAAACAATTTCTTGAAGGCAATATAAAAGTCATAATTGAATAGTGTTTTCAAGGAATTCATGACAATGGTGTAAAGGGTGACATGGTTTCACCATGGATTGTGCAAACATGTGCCAATCTAGAGAATGGTGTTGTACAGAAGACCACCGCATCACCGTACGATGGTTGTTGGGCCTTTGCAGTGATGCGGGGAAATCCCGTGCACCAATTTTATAATAAGGTTACCCATTAGTTCTATGGTAAACCCATTTTCTACCCTCTGTGTGGCTGTTGATACAAAAAATTAATATAACTTTTCTTCACAGGCATGAAGTCATCGGGATTGTAACTGAAGTGGGAACAAAAGCTCTTTTTCTACAATACAAATTGTTATGTACATCACAGGTCTCCCTTGATATTGCAGTCAATTTAGAATCTCTTAGGTAAGGGTGATTCCCTTTTTGTATTATTTCTACCTTCTATATTTTTTCGTTGTCTGTACTGTATTTGCACATCTGTGTGGCTGTTGATACAAAAAATTAATATAACTTTTCTTCATAGGCATGAAGTCGTTGGGATTGTAACTGAAGTGGGAACGGAAGCTTTTTTTCTGCAATATAAATTGTATGTACATCACAGGTCTCCCTTGATATTGCACTCAATTCACAATCTCTCAGGTAAGGGTGATTCCCTTTTTTTATTATTAGGAGAATATATATATCATAAAGTCATATAGATGTGCATATTAAGTCTGCAAATGAAAATAGCCCACTATTGATTACAAGTATTTTAAAGTAACTTCTAAACCATCAAAAAGTGGTTGTAATTGCATGTCTTATCTAGAACTACTTCCTAAGTGTTATGTACTTCTTGGTTATGGCCACCATGTTTTCTATATTAAGTTCCCCATTTAGTTTTTTTGATAAAGCTAGGTTGGCAAAAAGAAACCTTATAAAGAACATCAAGGAGACTCATTCAATTTGGCATACAATCCTCCAGGTCATCCATGCACCATCTATTCTTTAACTAAGTTGGTAGAAATATCCATAGCAACCATATAGTGTTACAATATTAAATGGTATGCTTTAAAAAGTGTTCTTCTATATGTGATGTATGTGTGTTATAGAATGCTATTAAAGATGGATTATTTAATGTCCAACCTCATATTTATCGCATTGTCAGTCTATGAAAGATTAAGAACTTCAAAAAATACTAGAAGATCAAACCTTAGGCTTTGATACAAGTAAAAAATTAGTAGCCGCATAGTTCTTGAGCTATGAAATCAATATAGAAAGTATCCTATTCAGACGAGTTTCCCCTAACCAATTTTCATCAAATATAGAACATCTTCTATTGACTCAACTTGAAACATGCTAGCATCAGGAACATTGTGCCCACTGTGCTGAGATATGCTTTGGATCCCAAGTGTAGGTAAGTCAAAGATAACAAGTATATGCCAACAAAATATAAAAAATGCTGACATTTCTTAGGTATAGTTAATGGACACAACAATAAAGAAAAATATAATAATCAAGATGAGAACACACAAAATAAAAGGGAAAGTACTATAAAAATTTCCTTTTAAGTGAAATTAGAAAGGTGGTAGTCATGACAAGAATTGTAAAAGCAACATCCATTAGGAACCAAGATAAAGAAAAGAACACCTAATTAAAATACATTGTACCACAAAAAAATAATCTAATTTACCAACCAAAGTTTGATTGGCACATTCGTGAACAATAATGCATGAGAGGATATCTTTTCTGTGACGCATCATTTATAAGTAGATCACAAACTTGCTCATTATATATTTGAATAATTTGGACACCAACTTCATATCTAAACAACTCTCTTCTTTTTTGTGAAATTTGAGAAAGATCATTTCTACCTTTGTAATTAACCCCCTAGTCTTCCTCAGATGATGAACTCGGACTAGTCTAGTTGCACACAAGTGACAACTATGGCAAAAATCAAGACCATAGAGAGAAAATTCTAATAAAAATGAAGATTTCTTACAATAAACTTCTATGCATATAAACAAATGACCTTAGACAATTAGCACATACCAAGGAACCTCCTAAGCACTAGAACTAAAACATTATGGAAAAGAAGTAAGTAGAAATACCATTGTGAAGGTCTTTCTAGAACTAGTTTTACCATTGCAAAAATGCATACATTGTACCCATCTACAATAGACCTAATCAGTGGTCGCGTGTTTAGAAACACTTCCTCTATAATCATGTTAAACAAAAATTAAGCTTCAAACATTAAAAGCACACTTTTAAATGTTAACAAATGAAATGATATTGACTCTCTGAATTACTAAATACTTATCCAGCAAAACATTAATGAGTAATGACTTATTTATTTAAGTCATGTTATATTTTAAATTTGAAATTAGAAACCAAATGTTAGTTATTTTTTAATATTTGGAAGTGCGGAAGTGACCCGCAAAACAAGACTAACAAGTACTTAGAAGAAACCTTGCTATTTTACAAAAAATACATCGAAGTATGTTTCTAACACAGTTTCATTATCATTGGCTGCTTGCATGGCTCAATATGATCTACATATAGTTGTCAAATATTTCCAACTTACCTATAAAACAATTCTATTAAAAAACAAGCTATTGTATCAAATGGGCTTAATATAAAGGGAATAAGATGTCAAATTTACCCAACAAGCATGCACAATATCAATAGAAATCCTTCAAGTTGTGTCAGCATAAAAATGTCTACAAGCCTTCAAGCTTGTTTAGTATGAATGTGTTCACAACACGCAAGAACATCCAAGTGGAGTGGCTTCAATAAGGATCTCCCTTATGTCAAGATA
The DNA here is from genome assembly GCA_027924645.1 of Cunninghamia lanceolata. Lineage (NCBI taxonomy): Eukaryota > Viridiplantae > Streptophyta > Pinopsida > Cupressales > Cupressaceae > Cunninghamia > Cunninghamia lanceolata. The sequence goes on along the minus strand of BSBN01000876.1, from coordinate 2,180,559 downwards.
CAACTGCTAGCAGGTTGACTATGTTTCAATAAAAGATCTTACTTAGATTGTAGTTTGGCCAAAGCTGTCACAATTTATCAAGAAACCTAGAGTGATCTAAATGTTCATTTTGGCATTTATTTCTTAAACATGAAGATCTATTCGATGTCAGTCTGTCACCTATCTAATGGACTTACCTAAGGTTAAATCTATAGACTTATCTAATGGACCACCAGAACATTGCATGGTGGTTGTTGGGCCTTCGCAGTGATGTAAGGAGAAAGCTTTCCCCGCATCACCATAAAGACCCAACAACCACCATCTGGTGTTGTGTTGAGTAGTTGATTCAGCTCTCCTGTTGATCTAGCAGCAGGGGTATAAGCATCAACTTATCTTGATCCAGATTGAGTAGTTGATTGAGTGGTGGATCTAGCAGTAGATTTGTTGTATCAAGCACCACCAATGATAGGGTAAGCTTCACTAGTAGCAGAGGTAGGGCCACCCTACTATTCTATATTGCAAAGGCAAGTGCAGATATATAGCCTCTTACCATACAGAGCTCGAAGCAGTAGATGTTGAGTCAGTCAGTTGGTCAGTTCAAGCAATTAATTCTGCTGTAGATTCAGATACAGATTCAGGGTGAAGGAAGAATTACCAGCACCAGTGGGAGGAGGAGCTAGAGGTAAGCATATACAGTTGACCACAACACCGCACAATTGTTGTTGGGCCTTCACGGTGATGCGGGGAAAGGTTGTGTAGTGGTTGTGAAGGCTTACATCCTCTTCTTTGATCTATATGTGATATGCAAGAACGATGATCTATTTTATCATAGATTTTAGATTGTATTTTCCACCACTAGTAGAAATATGGCAAATAAATGACCAGGTGACTAAAACTTTTAGTCACGTGACCAAATTTTTTTGCAATATAGCTATAAATGACTAAATAAATGACTAATTTGGTCATCGGTTGAAATGACTAAATAAATGACCAAATAAATGACTAATTTTGTCATCGGGCAAAAAACACAACTAAATAATTGGTCAGACAAATAAAAATGACTAAATAAATGACTGTTACTCCTCTACTCTTTTTTCTTTCCAATTTGATCATAATACTATGGTAGATCTTAGTATAAGTAAACTATATTAAAACCAAATATATTCTTCAATATGATCTAGTACATTGTGCATACTTATGAAGAAATTTGTTTAGTTTTCTTAGCAAAATATGAGATATATTGGATTTGCCCACTAAAATTCAATCAATTAGTAGTTGTAAGGCCCGACCTCATTGTAAGGCCCATTTATTTTGTGATCACAATTTCTTAATTCATTATCAACATTATATGTTGATCCCTAGCTACTAGATGGATTCATATGCTAACACTAGATTAGATGTGTAGATGTTCGTCTACTACTTGCATATATATGTTCCTAGAAATAATTTATTATATCTTGGGTCCATGCTTTCTTTATGTCATTGCTTTCTTTCGGGGTATTGCTGGGACTCATATTTATATCCCACCAATATTCATCACTTCCGCCAATGTCTTTTGTCTTTGGTAGTTTCATCGTTGTATCAATGAGACACTATCTTATGTCAGCTCGATATCCCTATGTCTCCTAAAAACCACTTATCTTTTTGGTGCAATATTTCAATTGATTTCATAATATTTCATTTCAATTGTCTTTTTGGCGCAAATCGATAACCCTGTTCAGCTTTTGAGGGTTTTGGTTTTTTAAGATTTTGCGTGATCAAAAATGCAAAAGCTATGTTGGATTGATGTTTGCAATGAACTTTGAATTTGATTTAGAAAAAAGGAATCAAAATGGTATAGTCACCTGATAAAATCCCCACTACTGTGAAGTTCACCGAGTCCTCTTTCCAACAAGTCCTCGTTTGCGCGATTTGGCCTCCGTATGTGAAAGTTATGAGAAAAAGAAAAAAAGGCCCTTAGGGCATTGTAGAAGCAAATACCAAGTCTGACTATTAGTACTAACCACTGGCGGTTATTGTTGACCCGATCACATGTAATAGTTATGCATAGGCGGTTAGCAATCTATGCTATTAGTTTAACTTTTAAACAGGGTCCTCGGTCATTCATATGACTGAGGGCTAGACTCCTTCAAAAAATAAAAAGGAAGACAATGAGTGAAACGAGGGGAGGGGGCTTCCTCATGGGTCCCTATGACCAAATCCCTAATAGCTAGGGCTCGGTCTGTAGTTCTATGTAGGCTAGGATGGTGGTGATAGAGCTTGTCACCACCAAAAGTGATGGTGGCGATTCGAAATAGGGTGGCGACTGTGTTAAGAGTAGCAGTGACGGGATCACTAAGGGTGGCGACTACGAATCTTAGGCAGGTAGAGGTCAACAGAAGCGATGGTTAAGATTAGGGTCTTAGTAGAGGAAGGCGGAGATGCCGATTATGAGTAGGGTGATGACTGTAAAATGGAGAGAGGGGTTTTAAGACCAGTGGTAGAGTTAAGGTCAATGGGGCTCGAGAGTTAAAAGAAAATGGTAGAGGTGGTGACCAAGTTTGAAAAGGGAGGCAACAGATAAAATTTGAATGGTGACCAAGTTTGAAAAGGGTATTAACTGTGTGCAGAGAGGGGTTAGACATTTAGGGTTTTTAGAAGTGGCAAGATGAAAAGAGTCGACGGATACATAGAGCAATGGAAAAGGGGCCAAGCGGCGGTGGAGGAGTAGGACACCAGTGGCGGCGACAGAAAATTTTTTTTATCTGCAAAATAGATAGCAACCCAAACACTGCACAATATCAATACGACATGTCCGTACAGTATGGATAGGTAACTAAATTTTTTTTCAAAAAATTACAAATTTTTTCCTATGAGAGAAATACATCAAATTTTATGTCTTTTTTCGTCTCTCAGGCCTCCTAGATGCAACCGTGAGGTTTGTTTCAAGCCTGGGAGAAACTTGCAAAAGTTAAGTTCCTAAAAATGACAAAAACGTTAGATTTGCATGTGTTCACATCGGGTTCACCAAATGTTGTCAAGGCAAAATCTAGGGCAGAAATCAAAACAGTAGAAAATCAAACCCTAACTAGCACCATGAAGCATAAACTAGAATGAAAATGCAAAGCAGAAATAAAATGCAAACCGAATCTTCAAAATAGTTTTGATTGACCTCCATGGCTCTTCTCAACCTCACATGAGCATGCAAGATTTCGAAGGATTGATCAATGGGGGAATGTTGGGTAGTCATTTCTGTAGCAAAACGGTACTTGAAACTGAATGTGTTATGAAAATGGCTTGTGTAGGGTTTTCTTTATAGAAAAGGCAAATTTGAATCAATGGTTGTGATTGCAAGTTATGTTGAATGATATGAACGGTTGAGATCGATTAGGGTTGATTAGGGTTTCCCACTCAAAGAGGGATTGTAGTCACTTGACAAGTGTGCGATGGAGGATAAAGGGAACCTAATTTAAATATTTTATTTGAATTAGTTTGACATGTGAAGGGGGTATTAAGTGGAAGATGTACTATGCGACACATGTTGCAATGTGGTGAGAGGTGAGGGATTTAATTCAAATTTTTAATTTAAATTATGTGAGACATGTGACAAAGGGGAAATTAATTAAACAAATGGATTTATTTTATTAATTCAAATGTGATTAGGTTGGAATTGTGAGTGGGATTAGACTAGGACCTAGGGCAAAACATTACAAGGTCATGTCAACTAGGTGTTGTGTCAAGACATGGACAAATTTTAGTGTCTACAGCTTCAACTATAACTCTATCTTTCTATGGTAGTCTACTAGAGAATGCCCATAGTTCATTGATATTCAGATCCTCAACTCTTTCACACCCCTCAATGACTTTCATTAATATTTTTCTTCTTATTTTTAGTGTTTGACTTATTTTTCTTATAAAAAAAAAATGTGTTTGATTACTTACTATAGTTGATGTAATGAAAGGTCCGTGTAGCATTACTATCTTTGGTGTGTGAGGTGGAACTAACACTTTGATATGAATTGATTAGATTTTTACAATAGATTTTTCGCTAGTAGTGTTTGATGTTCTCAGATTAAGAATCTTCATGATTGGTCTAAACTTAAGACTTTTTATCATTTCAACAAATAATTGACATCTTCTAATTTTACTAAGTTTTTCAAAAATATTTTCCACATTTTATTGATATTTCTTCTACAAGTACATTCAAGAATCTTATTAGGCATTGGTTTTAGAATATTCTCATCAATTTCAATTAAAAGTTTAGGTTTTTTATGTAAAACTATAGGAGATTTTCTCAATGAGAAACTTGATTCATTAGATAAAATTTTCTCATTCAATAATTGATCAATGATGTAACATCTATATTTACATTTGAAATTGCATCATCATTTTCATTAAGTATTTTCTACAATATCAAATTAAGATGGAAAAGATGACATGCCTTCAATTCCTACATTCAGTTTCTTACTTAAACAAAGTTTTTGCATTCATTCCCTTTGTTTCTCCAAATCCTTCTCTTTCTTGGATGCTTCATGATCCAATTCAATTGGAAAAAATGGTATATCTTCATTTATGGAGTTTAATTTCTTATTTTCAAGAAGTTGTCTCATTCATTCTCTTTTCTTTACATTCTTATCTTCACACTCCTCTGATGTTTGATTTTTTTGTCATTTCCTTGGCATGATGTTGAATTCTATATCAACCTAACACAATTGGTCAAAAAACATAAACAATGATTGATAATTTATCAAATTCAAATATAAAAGATGTAATTAGAATGTTTTTGTCAATATAAGACAAAAAAAATTAGCTAGTTTTGTCAATCAATTATTATAATTTATCAAAACATGAAAACAATGATTTACAATATCAAATTTGATTTAAAAACATGTAATTGGAATCTTCTATATCGATACAAGAATAAAAAGTGAGATAATTTTAACTAATGATTGTACATCCTCGAAAGCATCAAAAGTGTGCTTGTATGTCAAAGAAAGCACAAAGTAGGGGAATAAATAGAGCATGTGGGTCCAAATTCACATGTTTTACCTTTTTTGTAAACCATTGCTCACCTTTTTAGGCAATCTAAAATGTGAGTGCATTATAACACACTTGCATTTTTAACTTTTTGTGGAATTTTCAACCCTAAGGGTTGGATTTACCTTGGGCATCCAACCTAAAGGATTTACCTTCTAGATGCCCAAAGATGTGTTTTCAAGAAAACATAGAAAATCAACTAAATCTTAAACATGTTCTCCATTAGGCTTACATATTTTTCAATGTTAATACGAAAAAATGTCAAGATGACTTCAAGTTTTTTATTAGCTTTCTAACCATGTATTTTTTTCTAAAATCTAAAAACATTAAGGTTTCCATCTTCAATTTATTTTGCTAGTGTCTTCTTTTTTTGTCGAAAACATATGTATACTATTTTTGGTGTCATTTTTTTAATGGTTCATCTAAATTTGAAACACATTACATTTTTAGATTCTAAACTATATTCTATACACATTCAAAAAATTAATTTTAATTAGTTTTCAAAAAAAGGGGGGCGAGCACGCTCAAATTTTTATTTTTCAAGATGTGTCCACTTTGAAAATTCATAAAAAATAATATATTTATTAAAAAATTAGCAAATAAATAGGGATAAACTATGTGATGTTAGCTAATTTTCCACTGAAGCAATTTGTGAAATACTTAAGAAAAGTCAACATTTTAAGGGGAGCACACTAGACGTTATGTTATATTTTTCTAACAAAAACAAGAGCACTTTGTGTGCTCCCTCTATTTGAACCTCTTAATCTCCTCTATTTTTTTCTTTAATAGTAGTTTAAAACTAGATTCTGAGCACTACGAATCTTTTTGTTATCACATTTTCAAATTTTGAGCATGTTTATCTTCAATTTCTCATCCAAGGTCAGTTTATACTAAATTTTAAAAAAACTGGCCAATTTTGAGCCCCTTTTGTTCCCCCATTTCTATGTACTTTTCTTGAAATATAAATACTTGTCTAGAAATTTCCTAAATAGTGTCTCTAGACACCATCGTGCTTGAACACAAGTACAATTAGCCAAGACACATCTGCAACAATCATCAAATCCCTAGTAGTCTATATCTATGGGTCTAGGTTCAGTGTCACATGCCAAATTATTTCTACGTGTGTAGATATAAACCAAAGCAAAGTATGATCAATTTATAGATTTTGAGGCACTCATCTAAACAAGGCCTTATTTTTCAACAAATTGACGAATCAATTACAAACATATTTTACAACATATTCCACCATTCAAAATTCACCTTAATATCATATTTAATTCATTTAAACTATATAATTTAATATTACATTTAGTGCCGATGATGGCATGGTTCGGTGCTTAAGTTGCTCAGGATGTAGTGGCAGCCACTAGAGTTCAAACCCCCGCTGGGCCAACGAGCTCGCAATGCTTTACGCCTTCGCTGGGCCAATGAGCTCGCGGGTTTGAAGTGTTCTTCCTAGGGGATGAGGTCCCCCAGTTGTGGCCTCACCGGTTCATTGCTCTGGGCAAAAGCATTCGCGTGGAGCCGGAGGGCGTGTCGCACCAGCGTCGCTGGTCACGTTAAAAAGTTTACCAGGCGCATTTAAAAAAAAAAAAATTACATTTAGTGATCTTGAAGTTTATTATTATTTAATTAATTACACTAAGATATTTATATGTGGGGTGCTTTTATTCCATTACAATAGTTATGCATATAAAATCTAAATTTAGACTATGGGACATAGGCTAAATAAAGTGTCTAGATGGTGTTGTATCTCAATGTCTAGCACCCTTAACAAACTAGTTAGGATACCTAAGGATAACTACTAGGTTAAGAAATCTTGTTTTGAATCAACTTTGAAGATTTGATTTAGATATATTTATCCCTTGTTAGCCTTTAATTGGGTGTTTGTGGATTGTTTATCTATTAAATGAGTGGAAACCAAAATGCACAATCAAGAACCTAGAGCTTGTCTCTAACAATTCGCATGATTTGTTACTTTGCATATTTCAACTCTTGGATTGGGCCCCATACTCAAATAAACTAAGGTTACAGACTAATCAAGCCAAGAGAGAGATCCTTAGTGAAGTGGATTTGGTTTTCATCTTATCTTTTTAGTCAATAAAATATAAAATAAAATGTATTCATAAAAAAAAAATGTGTTTGATGTCATGTGTCTAGCCTTGATGCATGAGATGTACATAGCAATTATGTTAGCAACAATAATGTGAATGCCAAAAGAAGTGGACTAGATATCCAAATGAGTAATCAAAATTAAGGGTTGAAGTCACATCTAAATTAGATGTCCACCTTTAAACAAAATTACCAAATTTATCATTTTTTTTAATCCTATCATATAAAAATTCTTAAAAATATAAATATTAATTATTTTACTAAAAATTAAAAGCAAATATTAAAAATATTTTTTAATTAAATTATTATTATAAATAATTATTAATATTATTATAACTACATCAAAAGAATTATTTTTATATCTAATTTTTAGTAGTAATTTTACAAATAAATATATAAATTTTAGTAATAATTTTTAAAATAAATATATAATTAACATATTGTTTATTGGTTAATAAATCTTTAAAATGGTATGAATGTTTTGAGTGCATTTTTCAACTGTTAAAAATCAATTTCAATTTTACGCCTTTGCCCTTCAATTCATTTTTAAGTAATTTGTTTGTAATGATTGTCTATTTCTTGTGAACAGGCGAACTTTTCAGTGATCACTGTCTCTTTCTTCTTGTGAGAGTTACGACATTTTTCATAGTTTCACGCTATAAAAAGATTTGGCGACGGGAAAATGGCCAGCCTGTGGAACGGCATGGGGAAATGTGTGAAATCGACCAAAGTGAAGTATTGTGGATGTGAAGAAATATGTATTTCATTCATGGCGGTGTCTGTCTTTATTTAATGTGCCCAATTAATTTGAAATTGTCGCCCGCCCAATCGATTAAATGAGCGATGCATTCAAAATGTGGAAGCATAACAAGGCACACAAACTGTCTGACCAGATGGTGCGCAGAGAAATCTGGTCTCCTCGACTGCTATGATTGCAGGATATACACAAAACGGGTTTGTTGAAAAGGCTTTAGAAACTTTCAAGCAAATGTAATTGGCAGGTGTAAAGCCAGATTCTGCAACCTTTGCCAACTTCTCCCTGCCTGTACTAAAATGGGAGCTTTAGAACAAGATATGGAAATCCACCACAGGATAAAGGATATAGGAATTTTGTCAGATGTTGTAGTTGTAACTGCCTTGGTAGACATGTATGCAAAATGTAGGAGCATAGGCAAGGCATGTGAACTGTTTGACAGAATGCCTCAAAGAGATATCATCTCATGGAATACCATGATGCAGCATATGTAAAATGTGTAAGCATAGACAACGCATGTGATTTGTTGGACCAAATACATTAAAGAAACATGTTCTCATAGAATGCCTTGATTGTAGGGTATTCACAAAATGGATTTATTGAAAAGGCTTTAGAAACATTCAAGCAAATGAAATTGGCAAGCATAAAGCCAGACTCTACAACCTTTGTCAACATCCTCCCAGCCTATGCCAAATGGGAGCTTTGGAACAGGGTATGGACATCCATCAAAGCATAAAGGATAGAGGAATTTTTTTCAGATGTTGTAGTTGCAACTGCTTTGGTAGTCATGTATGCAAAATGTGGAAGCATAGACAAAGCACGTGAACTGTTTGAAAAAATGCCTCAAAGAAATGCGGTCTCATGGAATGCCATGATTGTAGGAATATGCACAAAATGGATTTTGCAAGGATGCTTTCAAAATATTTGAATTAATAAAGCACTTTAGAATATATCATGATATTATAAGCTTTTCTTGTGTTCTATGTATGCAGCCATGCAAGTTTAATGGATGAGGGTTGTACATACTTCAATCACAAAGTAACCCTTATTGCATTACACCTAAAATTAATCATTATGTGTGCACGGTTGACCTTCTTGCCCATGTTGAGTAGCTTGAGGACACCCTAAAATTTATCATTAAGATGCTAGTTAAACCTGTGGTGGTTGTGTGGATGTGTTTTCTTTGAAAGGGAAAGGAGAACCCATCATGCACCTTATAGCATCCTATATTTTACTTAAACAAATATTCAATAACTTGATGCAAGCACATATTTCTATGCCCTTAAAGCGGAAACAGACATGGTTAATTTCCCATCTCATTAACCCTTAGAGGAAAGATAATGTAGCTTACAAATCTAAATAAATTTCAAGAGCATAACGGCATATAAATTAACACTTTAAGAACATGAAAGAAGAAGAAAAATAGACAGAAGAGAAGAAACACCAATATACGTGGGGAAAACCCTTTCAAGTAAAAGCACCACACTCCAAAGCATTGAACCAATGTATTAATCTGCAACAACAAACATGTTACAATACACTTGGAGGCTCAAAGCCATAACACGGAGATTTACATCTTGCTCCTTTGGAGGAAAAAATGCATCATAACCCTGCATAAAACTCTACTCACACACTTCTCCTCAAGCCTTTAATTTATAGGAGTTCCAATACAAGAAACCACCAAAATAGAAACTCAAAACCATGAGTTACGAGGCCTAGTCATGGAGAATCAAATCCAATGTAATATAAAAAGTTACTCAAATCATAACTAACTCTCCAAATATGGCACTCCATTTTTGGCTCCTAAAATCATGCTTTCGCAATCTCCTAAAATCTTGCTTTTCAAGTTTCCAATTGTAATTTCCTTTTTCAAGCTCTTTCCATTTTAGCAACTCTTACACACCTTACAAGTTGTCATAGTTGCATTTAGCAACTTCCATGACACTAAGTGATAAAAAACAAATTGCCAAAATACAAACTACAAGTGACACATAGTGCCACTCCAAGTGAGATGCCCAAAATAGGTGCATGCATAATAAATAAATATTTCAAATATTAGAATTTGCAAGGTGTATGACACACCTAATCCCAACATTCTCCCACTTGTCGTATACCTTGCAAGAGCCAAAAAGAAACACAACCAATCTGTGAAACACCAAGGTTACCATACTATCTCAACCGAACTCCATTGTGCTCACGAGCTTTACAGAAGCAACTGGAACATCTTCCAAGTGATCACCAATATGACCAAATATTAGGATTCTAAAAAAACATGATGAAATACTAAATGTCACATAAACACACCAATGTATCCAACTTCAAACCCGTTATTAGAACACAACCCTAAAGTCCAAACACCTCCAAAACAAGATCGAGCACAAATACTCTAGAACAGTTAGAACAACAACCATAGCGAGTTGTTTACATCCAACAAAAAAACCCACAATTGATCTAGAACTGCACATGACATATCCAGTCCATACTATAGCTCTCATCCCTGTATAATCCATCGTCTTGCTCAAAGTTACCATCTTCCATGATAACAAACACACCAAAACCATTGATGTGCAAAAAATTTGAAGACCCTTGATACTGCAGTCCAATGAAAAACAATCTACCAAAGACATACATAAATCCTAGGAATCAAACTACATGAGTAATGCCAACCAAAGCAACACAAAGTCTACCAATCAGCTCTTACATAAAAGTATGGCTTGTAATCAAATCATGTAATATAAAGAACAATCACAATGATCTGCAAATTGCAACCAACCTGCTACAAAATAGAGTATACTTCCACAAATCATTTTCTACTCAAGTCCTCCACATCTCAAATGATATACGATAAAAGAACACATACTGTTGTTAAAAAATAATAAAGTACAACAACAGTAGATGACCGCAAAAACCAGTGATCATACTAGATGAATAAGAACCTCTAGGAAGAAACATGAGACTATAAAGAGAAACTACAAACCATATCAAGTCCTTCTGCCAACACCAAGTGCTAAGTTGTGCCAAGTAAGATCTCCTTCACAAAACCCCAATTGAAAAGCATTAACAACACCCAACTATTCAATCTCAAAAGATCAAATAAAACATATATATCTCAAATAACCAAAAAAGGATGTAAAAGCTTCTCTAACCAAGGAAGATCAAACTTAAAAGATTCATTGCACAAATAGGAATTCATCCCAATAACATCTCCAAAACTTCTCATAAATCAAACCATCTACCTAAGGAGATAAACATGCCAAGTAATCCTCAAATGAACCCTCCAGAACTAGAAACTATAGCTCAAGATCCATATCCATGAGAAATCAAAGCATAAAACAAAATGAATCTAAAATAACATGGGCAATACCTATCAGATCATTTTTTGCCAAATGAATTCAGAGTAGGGAACTAGAATGATCCACTGAGATACACCAAGTCTCATAGACTCTCTTTAAGAACAATCTCCTCATAAATGTGATGATGTGAAGGTGATTTTGGTATTGTGCTAAATATTGGTTCTGTATTTTGAACTTCATTAGAATTGTACTCCTTGCATATGTTAGATGTAATTATAGTAGTTCAACTCTTGCAGTGAGCCACCTCTTCTATCTCTTTCTTTTTTGGCAGTGAGCCCTTTGGTAGTGAGCCTTTCTTTTAGGAAGTGAGCCCTCTAGGTAGTGAGCCTTTTATAATTTGATGTTGATACTACATTATATTGCGAGCTAATCCTCACCATGGTTTTTCCCTTCTTGGATTTTCCATGTAAATTCAATGTTCTATTATGTTCTATGTTGGTTTGATTTAGTTTATGTTATTTGCTTTCATGCTTAATCATCATAACAATCTAAGCATTAGTTAAATCTATGTGGATCTAAATGTGTGTGAGGGTTTTGAAATTTTAAGGATAAACTAATTCACCCCCCTCTCATTTGTCTTGTGCATTCAACGACTGGTATCAAAGCAAGGTTCCTTGGAAGAGAGCTTAATCACTTGAGGTAGATCCAGGATGGCACACAAGAAGGATGTTCCCCATTTTGATGGAACATATTACGCATTCTGGAAAATAAGGATGGAAGGTTATCTAATTTCTCTTGGATATGAGATCTGGAAGGCTGTTGAAATTGAATACACAATATTGGATAATAGTCCAAGTACTACAAATGAGATCAAGGCTTTTGAAACCAATGGTAAAGCAAGGTATGCTCTTTTAAGTGGTCTTTCTAATTCTAAATTGGTGAAAGTTATGGATTTGAAAACTACTAACAAAATCTAGAAAAAGTTGAAAAGTATTCATGAAGGAGATGATAAGGTCAAGCAAGCTAAAATGCAAAACTTGAAGCTCATGTGTAATGTCCCCATTTTCATGAGCATGAGAGTTCAGAGGATTAGCCTATCAGTTGACCCTCGTAGGCTAGTGTTCAATGATTAGAGGGTCCAGTGGGTGTTAATGAGCTCTTCAGGTGGTAGTTGACAATGTTTACCTCTCCAGATTGTTGGTATATTCTGTGGCTAAGCTATTCAGAGGTTTCTAGTTCCATTTTGAGGCACTTACTATTTATAGTAAGTTAGTTGAGTGTCAGTGGCCAACCTTTCTATTTTGGGAAATGCATCTAGATGAGTAGTGGTTTCTGTGGTTGACCACCTGGTTATGATGGAATCAAGAAATAATAAGAATTTTTGGAGTTATGACATTTTAATTATTAATAAAGTAATACTTTATTAATAATTAATTAAAAGTGCACATCATTAAATGTTATTTGACTTTATTATTAAAAGGGGTATTTAATGATGACAAAGTCAAGTTATATAAAGTGCATTTAAGTCAAATTATAATGTGCATATTATGGGCACCTACTTGTGAAATAATATAAAGTGCCAATTTTAAGGGAGATATAAGTGACTATTTTTTTTAACAAAAGTGGTAAGCCACTATAATATATTATATTTAAATAAAATAATATAAAAAGCCTGGTTCAACGAGCATACCGATAGGAAAGAACCAGGAAGACAACCTTCGGTTATAGCTCATAAGATACGTATGTTTTACAAAAAATTCCTAGAGAGGGAACCAGAGCTTTTACAAAAGTCAAAATCTGATCAAAATCTGATAGACATCAAGACTTTAGGAGGCTAAAGCTAACATCAGGTCTCAAGAGATCAAAAGATTACAAAAAATAGGGGAGAAAGCACCCTGCTAATAGACTTAAACAACAAACCTTCAAATATGAACCCAAAACAAAACTTAGCACAAAAAATGGACAAAGCCTCCTAATCCAAGGCAAGAGACCAGATATGCCAATGCTCATAATTACAGCAAGGTAATGCTAGAAAACCCGACGTAGCATGAAGGAAGGAAGAGAAACCTAGACCAAAAAATTAAGCATCCATAGTATCATTTAGATCTTGAAACAGATAATTCACACCACCGTCACCAACACCATCACCATCTTCAACTGGAGAACTGGCAGGAGGTGAAACATGCGGATGAAACTGAGTAAGAAGCAACACTGCTTGAAACTTTGCATCCACAAGATTACCAAGCACCTCTCCAGTATCATTACTATGAGCATGAAGAGAGAAATGTAGAATATCCTCACATTCATGGTTAATGGCCACCCTTAAGGCATTGAACACACAGTTATTATTAAAATACACTTTATATTATTTTGTTGTGCACCAAATGGAGGGAAAGGTAAATGAAATTAAAGTGAAATTTAATGAGATGAAGCCAAATACAAATTGAATATTATATAAAGACTTTTTGAAAATGGATTTCATTCATTCTTTGATCATTCAACATTTGTCTATTATGAAGAAGCTTTGGCCTTGAAGAAGAAACCCAGAGTTTCGATGTAATATCAATCTTAGAGAACCTAGCCTCTCTTCAATTGTACAAATACTGGTGGCTTTATTTAGAGGTCACGTTTGTACTCAACTGGAGATAGTTTGGTTTGATTTTTTAGAGATTGCTTGCTCAGATTAGAGGTTTATATCAGCAATCATTGTTGTTGTTTGGCATTATTTCTCTTTGGCATGTGGGTTCTTAATGCAACTAGAAACTGTGATGTGGGTCTTATTTCCTTGCACATTGGTGGCAATTGGAGTCTAAGGTTGTTGTTCTATTTTATCAAATGTATTAACTCAGTTGGCACTGAATGGTGAGAATTGAACCTTCATAGTATTATTGTTTCTGCTATTCTCAGCCATGTACTTCTTATTTCAGCTAATGGGTATGTAAGAAGCTTCACATTTTGGCAGTCTATGTTTCTGGGTATTGTTTCTTTAGATAATAGGGACTATTTAATGAAGTGGGTTATCCATATTTTGGAAAAATACTAAGTATCCAAACTGCTATAAAAATATGGAATTTTCAGTTGTGTATTCCCAAGCAAATTCAGTTTTTAGTTAAAATATTATTATTGCAAGATCTCCTATTTTGCTGCATTATATTGTTGTATCAAACATTGCCAATATATCACAAACATTTATTAAAACAAACCAAACAAGGTAGGAAATTTGTGTTAGCAAATGTCCACCTAGGGTGAGACATTACAATGGTATCAGAGCTAGTTTTCCTACCAGCCTTATTAGATTACTACTTTGAGCATAGTTGCATGTTAGTTTTTGCAATTACATGTTAGTACCTAGTACTTGCATGTCTATTTGGAGAGCACCCATATGCTTTCATGTCCGTTTGGAGATCACCCATATGCTTGCATGTTAGTTTCCATTGCCGAACAATTGTTGCATGTAAGTTTCTATGAGAGGGAGTACTAGAGCGGTCCCCTGCCATCCTATTGGGTTTTTTGAAATATTTAATGAATTAAAATCTAGCATCATTTGAGTGACTAGCACTCATCAGTTTCATTTATGGGTTACTACAGTATTGTAGGGAAATCTAGAGAAGAAATTGAACATGATGACATTAAGCTCAGGGAAGGCTATGAACGAGAAGCCCCTTGACTCTTTGAAGACTATCAGAGCATGCTAGATTATTTTAAAGCACAGTACTCTCTTAATAATTAGCTGAGCTTTATTGTCACCTTGAGTCCTTAAAAGAATGGATTGGTAAAGTATATTAGGAGGGTGTATAAGGAGAAAATTTCATCTAAAGGGGTAAAATTTAGTCATGGGCATAGTGTGAGAAGGTATGGTAGAACTACTAAAGCAGATAGTGAAAATGGTTCTACATCCAAACTCAATGATCAGGTTACATGAACTCCCATAATGAGAAAGAATGAAATGAGGAGACAAGGTCTATGCTTCACTTGCAAAGGTTTTCGGGAGCCTAACCACCAATGCATAGATAATGAGGTAAAGGAGCTTGAGGAAGACCTCATTTTGACACATGAATGCATTGAAGAAGAAGCCATGAAGGAGGTAGATTTGGAGATGCACATGTTGCATGAAGATGTTTGGGTTCATGAGTCACATGATCTGGAAGGACAAAGAGGATCCTGTGATGAAGTCATAGAGGTTAAGGAGACTTATACACATGTTGATTTTACCTTGCAGCCATGGGACAAAGGTTATGACACATGATACACTTAATTTTCCTTTGAGGATACCTCTTGAAACAACACTTGGTAATGGTCAGTTAGCAAAAGATGAAGTTTTGGTTGAGATCCTTGAAGACACTATAGATAAGTATGATGTAGCTCCTGATTTTTTGTTTTATGACAGCTGTCATAATGTTAAGCTTACTCATGAGATAGCAACTATTCCTTGTGAGGGTGATGGATGTGTGGAGTTCCCTAACATTGACATTCAAGATCTAAGTGTTAAAAATGAATTATTTGATGCTAATTCAAGCTACAACAAGTCTGATTTTACAAATCAGACCATAGAAGATGTGAACAAATCATACAATCTACTTGTTGGTGATGGGGAAGAAGTGTGCAATGATTGTGTCCAATTAGTAGCTTCTATTATGTCATTGGAGCCATCCCGTGTGGTACATAATAGTAGTACCTTCATTGAGGAAGTGTGCAGTGCTAATGGCTCACATGATGATGGGTATCAAATAGTAAGTGGTGTGAATCAACCCCTTATCATAGTGCTGATAACAGATTAGAAGATTTGTGCAGTAATGATTCATCACAGAGGTATCATCATTTGGTAGGGCAATTGAAGGTTAGTGATAGTATGATTGCTACAGCCTTAGAGCATTTTGATGTTGCCCAGAAGATGTTGGCAACTTATTGTTGGACTACTCATGAGACAGATGAGCATGGTGATAGTGGACTTTCCCTTGCAGAGTTTCATGCGCTTAAAGAAGCATTTGGGTTAATGAAGAATAATTACTTGTACTTACTATCTAACTGAGAGTATCTTCTCAAGTGGGATAGAATCTGTTATGATGCACTGAAGGGAAAGGAAGAGGAGATTGATGAGCTCACCTACGAGCTCGAGGTCATCACAGACTCTTTGAAGAGCACTCAATTAGCCCTTCAAGTGTCAAAGTTAAAGATAAATGAGTTTACTGTGGAGTTGAGCTTAACGCAGTTTTCATCTCCAGTAGTTACAGTCTGGATATCTATGACAGTTACTGGTGATGAGCATACACCCACAGATAGTGGTAAGGAGCACTTTGTGGATGTGGCTACATCCATTATAGTTGTAGGTGCAGGTGATATAGATGGGATGGGTGCTTGGGTTGAGAGTAGCAGAGAACTAGATGTTGCATTAGGGGTCTCTGAGGATAGTCTCATGACAGGTGATGCAGAGAAGGTTATTGATAGCTCATGTGATGAACTGGTGGATTCTCTAGAGAATTGTGTGATAGATCACCCACTACTCCATCATTTTCACAGGAGATATGCAAGGCATCATCGAATGGGGAGATCGGTTCTCATGTTGATTTGTTTCCCTCTCCTGGAAGCAAATTAGAGATTACATCCCATGGAGCTAATTTTGATCGATAACTTATTGAGCCACAGAGATGGAGAGATCAACTGAAGGTTACAGGAGAGAAGGTTGATTCAACCTTATCTTGTTTTGATTGCACTCATAAGTATATTGAGTACCTTCTTTGGACAATAGAGTTTGAGGAGATACGGTATGGGGTCTCGACTGGTACTCACATTCATAATTTGTGGTTCATCAGAAGTGCTTTGGAGGAGATTAAATCATAATATCTCCAATTGCTTCATGATAGGGAGTATGCTATTGGGTACACAGAGAGGGTTGCTAAAGTATCTACCCAATTAGCTATTCAGGATCAGAGACATGAGCCATCATCTGATTCAAGTAATGAGAGTGATGAGGAGTGTGTTCCCCATGACTATGACGGTCAACTATTGACACAGGCAGGTGCTTTTTATCTTGACTGCATAGTGAGGAGTGCTCATCATTTCTCCTTTTGTGCACACACAGATGCCCTGATGATACGTAAGTGTGGATTGGCTTAGGATTTATACCATCCATTGTGGGATGAAGAGTTGCCATCTTCAGAAGATGGAACTAAAGATTACAAGTGTCTGACCCAGTTGTTTTTAGTGGCTTACTTGCAGGGTTAGAGTTTAGATTACCTTCATGTTGAGGTGCACCAGGTAGAGTTTGCAACTTCTTTGTCTCAGAAAACTCCATTAGCAACATCTTTGTCTCATAAAACTCCATTAGAGACATGTCTTCATAGAGTTTGCAGTGGTAGTAGGCATGATGGCATGTGTAGTCCTTATAACAGTTGTGGAGGAGAGTTTTATTATTCCCTTGACTTGGGAGGAGCAGTTTCATATCTTCTAGCACCTATGTTGGATAGTCAACACATCCATAGGAGTTTTGCAGAGGATGAAGGGGGATGTTGTGGTTTGGACACTTCAAGATATATTTACTTCTTCATGATTGATGGATGTGAGTTTCAGTTGCATTGGGATCTAGGTGATGACCAGTTTGGTACTTTAGTTTAGTTGGATCCTGGAGAGTTGCTTCACCATTCTCAGCATGGTGAAGATTATATCAGAGTAGTGCAATGGAGGTTAGCGCATGATATGCATGGTAGACTTACATTCTAGTTATGGGATCTAGGGATTTTTCTGTTTGGTAGATTGCTCTACATTGTGGTAGTTATTCATAGCAGTTCTGAGCATGGGTCAACCTCTATCCAGTGGGCGTTGTAGACAAGTAGTTGGGCATTTTATAGAGTAATTTGGGATCCTGACATTCAATTGAGCATTGATCATAGAGTTTCAGATCCTTCTGGTGCATCAGGATTCTAGACAGAGGTTACTGGTGGTGTACACAACATGTACAGTTTGCAGAGAGTATTTAGTTTCATTTTTGATTTATTGGTACATGTTTTGATTTTGATGCACATTTCTCATGCGCATGTATTGGAAAGATGGTATGATGGATATCCTTGTGCAATTGTGTTTTTACTGGTGCTTCAGGAGTCAGTCAGAGATGTGTGGGACATGTCACGGTTGTTCCTTTGGGCCTCTAGTGGAGTGGAGTTTCTTTGCAGTGGAGATTGCTTGGGGACAAGCAATTTCAGGGAGGGCGGACTGTAATGTCCCCATTTTTGTGAGCATCAGAGTTTGGAGGATTAGCCTATCAATGGACCCTCGTAGGCTAGTGTTAAATGATTAAAGGGTCTAGTGGGCGTTAATGAGCTCTTCAGGTGGCAGTTGACAATGTTTACCTCTCCAGATTGCTGGTATATTCTATGGCTAAGCTATTCAGAGGTTTCTGGTTCCATTTTGAGGCACTTACTATTTATAGTAAGTCAATTAAGTGTCAGTGGCCAACCTTTCTATTTTGGGAAAGGCATCTGGATGAGTAGTGGTTTTTGTGGTTGACCACTTGGTTCAGACAGAATAGAGAAATAATGAGTATTTTTAGAGTTATGACATTTTAATTATTAATAAAGTAATACTTTATTAATATTTAATTAAAAGTGCACATCATTAAATGTTATTTGACTTTATTATTAAAAGGGGTATTTAATGTTTATAAAGTCAAGTTATATAAAGTGCATTTAAGTCAAATTATAAAGTGCATATTATAGGCACCTACTTGTGAAATAATATAAAGTGCCAATTTTAAGGGAGATATAAGTGATTATTAAAATACACTTTATATTATTTTGTTGTGCACCAAATGGAGGGAAAGGTAAATGAAATTAAAGTGAAATTTAATGAGATGAAGCCAAATACAAATTGAATATTATATATAACTTTTTGCAAAGGATTTCATTCATTATTTGTCATTCAACATTTGTCTATTCTGAAGAAGCTTTGGCTTTGAAGAAGAAACCTAGGGTTTCGATGTAATATCAATCTTATAGAACGTAGCCTCTCTTTGATTGTGCAAATACTAGTGGCTTTATTCAAATGTCACATTTGTACTCAACTAGAGATAGTTTGGTTTGATTTTTTAGAGATTGCTTGCTCATATCAGAGGTTTATATCAGCAATCGTTGTAGCTCTTTGTCATTATTTCTCTTTGGCACGTGGGTTCTTGATGCAGCTAGAAAGTGTGATGTGGGTCTTATTTCCTTGCATATTGGTGGCAATTAGAGTCTAAGGTTGCTATTCTATTTTATCAAATGAATTAACTTTGTTGTCACTGAACGATGAGCATTGAACCTTCATAGTATTGTTGTTTCTGCTATTCTCAGCCATGTACTTCTCATTTCAGCTAATGGGTATGTAAGAAGCTTCACATTTTGTAGTATATTTTTCTAGGTATTGTTGCTTTAGATAATAGGGACTATTTAATGAACTGGGTTATCAATATTTTGGAAAAATACTGAGTATCGAAAATGTTATAAAAATCTAGAATTTTCAGCTGTGTATTCCCAATGCAATTTTAGTTTTGATTTAAAAAATTATTATTGCAACATCCCTTGTTTTGTTGCATTATATTGTTGTATCAAACATTGCCAATATATCACAAACATTTATCAAAACAAACCAAACAAGACAGAAAATTTGTGTTAGCAAATGTCCGCTTGGGGTGGGACATTACATCATGTTTGAGACCATGCAGATGTTTGAAGATGAAAACATTACAGGCTACTTGCAGAAGGTGGATGAAGTTTTCAATGGCATCAAAGGACTTGGTGGAAATATTGATGAAAAATAAGTCGTATTGAAGGCACTTAGAACTCTTC
Organism: Cunninghamia lanceolata; assembly: GCA_027924645.1. Classification (NCBI taxonomy): domain Eukaryota; kingdom Viridiplantae; phylum Streptophyta; class Pinopsida; order Cupressales; family Cupressaceae; genus Cunninghamia; species Cunninghamia lanceolata. The sequence goes on along the minus strand of BSBN01000876.1, from coordinate 2,160,589 downwards.
CTAAGACTTACAGTCATAAAGTTTCTATTATTGAAGAATTGCAAAATTTGAATCAGTTTACCAAAGATTAGTTGCTTGGCACCTTAACTGCTTTTGAGATGAGAGAATTTGGTACAAATAGTGCAAAGGCTAAGCCTACCTTTAAAGATGGAAAATCTGAGAAGACTGTGGAATTAGATCAGGAGGACTTTGATGATGCAGAAGCTAACTTTGTGAGAAAAATGAAATTAGGTACTGGTACATACAGTGGTAAGTTGCCTTTCAAGTGTTTTAGTTGTGGAAAGATAGGTCATTATTCTTCAAGATGTCCGGAAAGAATTTTGAGAAGAATATGGAGAATAAAAGTAGAGTCCTAAGAAAAGCTACTATGTCAGAGAAGATGCAAGTATATCTGATGATGAATTTGATTATGAAAATGAAGAGGATAATGAATTTCTGTTCATAGCCTTAAAAGATGATATTGTTTCTACTAACTCTGAGAAATGTGTGAAGGAAAGTGCTCTGGAGGTAAGTCTTAATATTGAAGGTACTTTAACATCTACTTTTCATACCAAACAGGAAAAGAACCATTGGGTTATTGATAGTGGATGCTCAAATCATCTGACCGGTGATAAAAGTAAGTTTGTTAAACTTGGAAAATATGATGGACTAGTTAGATTTTGTGATGATACAGCTGCTAAGATATGTGGAAGAGGTTCAATTAGTTTTGATGGAAAGCATAATACTAATGATGTTCTTTATGTTAAGGGTTTAAAGCATAACTGTTAAATATAAATGAATTAAGATATGATATCCATTAATATTGAATCATTATTTAAATTAAACATTTAAATGATAAAGTAAAAGTACAAATAAATACACAATTACACAATACACCATAGTTTACGTGGGGAAAACCATTGCTGGTAAAAAACCCCACAAAATAGCATCTTTAAATAATAAGAACACTTACAATGATGTCTAAAAATTAGATAGAACTTGGGGAAACACTTCTATCAACTTCCACAACCTTTTTACTCCATTCTATGTGTAGATCTAAATTCACTTTCTTTCCTCACAAATATAGAGAAAACACCTCTCTTAAATATAGGGAGAAGGGTTGGTAAAATACCTGAAAGGGTAGTTACCATACCTTTTCAAAGAACTACCTTGTTTAATAATTAATAAATTAAGAACTATTTAATAGTTCATTAATGTATTAAATGTTACAAGGAATATTAAAAATGCTTTTATAAAGAAAAATAAAATAAGAACATTATAAATATTATAAGGGTTTGACCCCTAATAATATTTTGTTCTAACCCTCCCCCTTAATGTTAATAGGGGGCAAATCCTATCAAATTCTATAAAGAAAAAAAGTTACCCCAGTAATGTAGGTCTTCTTGGTAGGGATAAATATGGACACAAATATATACCAAAATGAGGATCATGTATTCTAGACTACATAAAGACCATCTTGTCATAATTTTAAATCCCAACGTTCTTAAAAGATGCTATATATGAGGTCTTATAAATATTTCTATTGGAGCTTGGAACTCCTCAAACCGGCCTCCCCCAGGTTCATCACATAGTTGTCGTAGGTCTTATATAATACAATGCTCTTACAAGTGGAAGATTTACAGAGAATATTTTTTTAATATGCCCATTGGGCTTACATATAATGCTTGAAGGTCTTATGTTATGCCTGTTAGGTCTTATATCTAAGGTGTTAAAATGCCTAAGGTCTTACTTTATGCCTTAGGTCTTACATCTAGAGGTGCCAATCTCATGCACACTCCCCCTCAAATCCTAAGGTTTTAAAATGCCTAAGGTCTTATTTTATGCCTTAGGTCTTACATCTAGAGGTGCCAATGTCATGCACACTCCCTCTCAAATCCTAAGGTGTTAAAATGCCTAAGGTCTTATTTTATGCCTTAGGTCTTACATCTAGAGGTGCCAATGTCATGCACACTCCCCCTTAATGGCAACTCTTTAAGGCCAAGCATTGATCTAAATTTGGAAAATCTAGCACTATAGTTTTGTAAAAATATCTACAACTTGATCTTCAGTTTGGTAGTATTGAAGACAAATATCTCCATTTAAAACTTTCTCTTAAATAAACTGAGCCTGAACTTCAATATGTTTTGATCTTTTATGATAAACTAGATTTTTGGCAAGTGCAATACAACTTTGATTATCACATAAGAGTGTGATACTAGAAAAATTCATCTGAATTTCTTCTAAAAGATGATTTAGCCAAATAGCTTCTTTAGCTGCTTTGGTGGCACTTTGATATTCTGCTTCTATAGGGGAGAGTGCTACTGTTGATTTCTTTTTGGAACTCCATGTAATTACACTTGTACCAAATTGAAACATATATCCTAAAGTGGATTTCCGATCTATGGAATCCCCTGCAAAATCAACATCACAATATCCATATATTTGAGCATTTTTAGTATGAGTATAATAAAGACCAAAATTAAGATTGCCTTTAATATATCTTAAAATATGTTTTACCATTTTTTGATGTTGTATGTAGGGTTCTTGCATGAATCGTGATGCAACACCTATTGCATAAGTAATGTCAGGGAGAGATATAGTAAGATAAATTAGGCCCCCTACTAATTGATGATAAAGAGTAGGGTCACATTTTTCACAAGGAGGATGAAGATCAAGTTTAATACCAGTTTCAATAGGTATAATAGCTAGTTTGCAGTCATATATATTAAATTTAGAAAATAGATTTTGAGCATATTTTGCCTGAGATATTACATTAGATTTGTAATCTTGAAAAATTAACATGCCTAGAAAATGATGAAGATAACCTAAATCGGTCATTTTAAAGGTAATACTTAGTTTATGCTTATATTTGTGAATTAAGGATGTTAGACTACTTGTAATAAGAAATTCATCTACAAATAGGACAATGAGAGTAATATGATTGTTTTCATATTTGAAAAAAAGGTCACTCTCAAATTTACAATTAGAAAATCTTAGGCTTTGAAAGAATTTATTTATTTTGGAATACCAAGCTCGAGGAGCTTGTTTGAGTCCATAAAGAGTTTTTTTAAGTTTAAAGATATAGGTTTCTTTATTTAGTTGTAAAAAACCTTATGGTTGATGTATATATATTTCTTCTTGTAGATCACCATATAGGAATGCATTTTAACATCCATTTGATGAATTTCCCATCCTTTTTGGGCAGCAAGTGCAAGGATTAAGCGAATAGTACTCATTTTTGCAACTGGAGCAAATGTTTCATCATAGCCTATGCCATGCCAATGAGAAAAGCCTTTAGCTACTAATCTAGCTTTCTATTTATCGATCTTTCTATTATGTCAAAAAAATGCATCCTTGGGGGCTTTTTCCTAAAGGTTTAGCTCCCAGGTCTTTAGATTTGCATTTAGATCATTTTGCATATTAAATCAGACTCCCGATGAGAAAACCCATGGGTATTGTGGAAAATAGGACCTAGGGGGCTGCACTTCATTTAATTTTGAGCAAAGATAGGGGGTGGACAAGGGCACTAGTGCCCTAGTCTAGTCCTATTTTGGGTATGTCCTAATTTGAAATGTCAGTTTTGTGACCATTATTTGGTCTCCAGGCCAACATCATAAGTTTCAAATACAAAATTCTTGGCAGGAATCTTAATAGTTGCATATATATAAGCATGTTTAGGTTATCATTTTCAAACTAGAAGATCATTGGCAAGTTTTATGATTGAAAGCTATTGGCATACTTGTGATTATTATTGTGTTGCAGAGCATAGCATTGTTATTGTGTTTGTTTTTGCAGGTTGGATTACATCTTCTCCTCATGGCATTGAAGAGCTTCTTCCTTCCATGAGAGTTTCATCATCAAGGTATCATTTATTGTGTTTTATCAATTATTATCATTTGGTTTTTGCCTCTGCCTCCCAAGGGCACACACTCTCTCTGACAATAGTGTTCAAAAGACTTGAATGTCTCTCTGTGGCTTGCCCAAGGCAATCCTCTAAACACCACAAACCTCTTGTACACTCCTTGTGATTGCAGGTTATAGGTGTCAGATTTGGAGGAAGTGGAGTTACAGTGCAGGAAGGCAGACATTGAATATTTTGAATCTAAAAAAGTGGACATTGTTCAACTTTTCGAGACAAGGGCACCATCAACCTTGTCCTCCATTTTCAGATCACGGGAAATAGAAGACATAGCAGAGATCAGTGTCAGAAGGAGATCGAGACTATACAGAAAAAGTGGGACACTAGACTAGGGCACCGTCACTGCTATCCCAAATTTCTCTGTTCTTCGACTACAAAAAAAATTGAGTTAAGGTTCTCTACCCTCTGTTAATTTCCTGTAGCATTTGTCGTAATTCACAGATTTGATTACTATTTTTCTTAAATTAGGGTTTCAAGGATATAAAGGCATTAATTGGCAAACTTGTGTGATCACATCTAAATTTCCCATTAGAAAACCAAGTGTCAACTCAAATATGATAGTTGACTCTTCTCTTGATAGGTGAGGCACTCAGTTGAAAAGCCCTTTGAATGTTTTGTGGAAAGGAGGATTCAAACTAAAGGAAATATTAAGCCTCCACCATTTTTACCACAACAAATTTTGGTGAACCCATGTTTGGAACTTTTTGGTACCTTGCTGAGTGTTGTTTGAGAAATTTGCATTCATTCATTCTATTGCATTGAAAAATTTACAAAAAATTGATATATTTGGAAAAATTGAAAAAATTACATTCTAGGGTTTGATTTTTGACATAGTTTGCATTCATTCAATTGAATTTAATTAAATATCTGATTTTTATATCAGATATTAAATTCATTGTCATTCAATTCATCATTTTCAATATTGCATTTGAAAAAATACAAAAAAGTTGAAAAAAATGGAAAATTTGCAAAAATTGGCATATTAAGCTTGAATTTTTTTGAAATTTAAATTAATTTTTTTCATTTACATTAGATCTGATCCAAAATATAGAAATTTATCATTTACAATTCATTATCATTTCATTTGCATGCTTGATTTGTCAAAATTTGCTTGAAATCTTGCATTTTAATAAAAATCTAGTTTTGCATGAGCTAAGGTTGTAGTCATAATCTTGTCTCTAATTTTACTACCTTGTCAAAACACTCATTAGGTCTAATCTCTAATTGTATTGTTGCATTATGGTGGCCTTCTTGTGAAATTTCATGTCTAGGGTTGAAAACTTGCATTTTTCACTAGATTTGAGCCTACCATCTTGCTAGATTTACACTCCAAGTGTGTTGTAAGGGATTTTATTGCACTAATTGGCTGTTATTAGCCTTATAATTTTCTTCCCATTCTCAATTTCCTTAGAACACCCTTTATTTTGGGCTTTTGCATTCAAATTTTGGGAAAATTGGCATGTTTTTACTATCTTTACACTAGGGTTTGGTCTAGCGAGGCACTATAGGCATGTTGTAACAGATTTTTTGACATTAGGTAGTTGTTTGTACTAACATAAGTTGATCTCCATCATAATTTTCCTTACAACACCTGCTGCCCTACTCTTTTACATGGAGATTTGATAAATAACCACATATTTTGGCCTATTTTCACTAGGTTTTGGCTTATTGACTTTCTAGAGTTACTTCAAAAGCGTGTTGTGAAGGATATTATTGCATTAGTGGACTGTTAATAGGAATATAATTTTCTATACCTTTTAAAAATCTTCACAATACCTATTCTTTCATTTGTTTGCATTAAGATTTGGTGAAAAATCGCATATTTTCACTAGGTTTTGGCTTATAGACTTTCTAGAGGTGCTTCAAAAGCGTGTTGTGAAAGGTACTCTTGCATTAGTGGACTATTTTTAGGAATATAATTTTATGTCCCTCTTGAATATTTTTACAACACCTCTTCTTTTAGTTGTTTTCATTGAGGAAATTTGAAATATCAAGCATTAAACAACCATTTTTGCACATAGTTTTTTATTCATGGAATCTCTTAAGGACTCATCCTTAGAAAATTTATTTGAGTAGATTATGAATTATGATAATTTTTGCAAATTCTTTGATAAATATCCTCAAGTCTTACATCAAATAGCATATATCTATGGCATTGACATGAACAAAAGCACTACCTGTGATATCCTTTGAACAATAGCCTATTTTGACAGCTTCCTTGTGACTATGGGTGTTTTCCCTTCGATCATGGAAAATATTACTAATTCTATGGATGAAAACAATCATGGGGAAAGTAGTGGTGAAAACATTGTTCCCTCTCTCCCTTATTTTCATGATGACATAATGAAAATTCTTTCTGAGACCTATGAGAATGATATAGCAATGGGTGATTCATCAAACAAAGAGACTTGTCCCAACCTAACCCCACTTAGTGAGGATATATTGGCACAAGAAAAGGATATCATTGATACATTTCTCTATACCACTCTGCCATCCCTTCCTATTCTCCCTAACAAGGATGAAACTTTGGATGATACATATTCTCTTTGTGACCACTTGCTTCAATCTAATGAAAATTTACCACTTGATGTTCAAGAACTTCTCAAGGGAACAGATCATGCACCTCTAATTGAGCCTCAACATACCTTGGAAAATAATGAAATTTTGCATGATATTAAAGAATAAACTATCTCTCAAACTCAATGTATTCCAACACCCTATATAGGGACTGAAATGGGCATTTTTTGTGTTCCTCAACAATCTCATTCAAATGGAGTTTCAAGAGAACCTAACACAGAAAATGGAAACATCCCCTCTCAACCATCATTAAAGGATACCTTTCCTACATGGTTACCCTTGCAAACTAATGAACATATGGAAGAGAGAAGAAGTGATAAATCCTTAACCATTAAGATAAAGATCAAGATTCGTGACAATTGCTAGCCCAACGATCTCTATAGGTAATTATCTCTAACCCTTTATCTCTTCGTGATGTGCTTCCCTCATGATGTGTTATGTGTTGTTAGGCCTCTTAGGATGACCCTTGATTCTCCCATAAGGTCAAGGATACTAGGAGACCCCCTCTATCGTGACCTTCTTCTATTTGTATCATCATTCTTCAATATCTCCTTCCTCTGATTTCATTGTTGTGTGTTGTGTCTTATGGACATAGGGTTGCGGCTGGTGAATTGGGGGCACCCTCCTACATGACTATCCCTAAGACACTTGTTCTCCTCTCTGATTTATTATTTACCTTCCTCTAGTGTTTCCATCTAGCGGGCCGATGATGGAAAACATATTATATTGATGCGGACCTAGTGTCCCTTTCATGAGTAATCAAAAAATGGACCTAGTCCATATATGATGATGGGGTTGTAACAAATTATCCGACGCCTGGCTAGTGGAATCACTCCATGATTTCTCTATCTTAATGTTGATATTGATGTTATCTTATCTTGCTAATGACACTTTAACAATACTGCTGCTTTGTGCACTTTGTTTATCATGGATATCACCTTGCTTGGCTCTTTCATGTAGTTGATCATATGCATTGTTGTTTATCATGATTATTTAGACACTAACACCTTTCTTGAAGGGATGTGTTTGTGGGAACATTTGGAAATCGTAAAGTACATGTCACCTATGGGGGGCATGGGCTTTGTGAGAGCTCATGTTCCCTTGTGTGTTTTCTTCCTACCTTAATGTGTTTGATATCGGTACGCGATATCAACCACCTTAAGGTGGGGGCATATATAAGGTAAGTTGTCTACTTTAGATCATAGTAAAGCATGTTTGAACAATCTCTAAATTAATTAATCAATCATTTAAGACCTTTGTGGAGGTGGGATATTGAGCATATCCTTTTATCTTAATCCCTCATTGCGAGGCAAGAATGATGTATTTCTCAGAGCAGATTACATTATCTTGTCATTTTCAAAAGTCCTCATCGTGAGGTGGGGAGCAATTCTGTGACTAACTCAACCCTTAAGTGTGTTTTCAGTGGTTGTTGTGGTAAAGCCCAATCATTGGTGTGTGCCTGTAACGTGCCTGAGATGGTGATGAGCCTAGCAATAGGAACACTCCATTGCTTTTATGTCGTGTTTTCTCTGTGTCTTTGGCATGTGTGTGTATGGTGTGCTTGTTCTCCAAGTGTAAGACCAGTGGTGATGAGCTCCTCTACACTTTGGGATTTGTTTGGATTGTTTGTTCTCAAGGTACAAGACTGGTGGTGAACAAATCCTCTACACCTTGGGATTTTGTTTGGCATGTTTGTTCTCATAAAGTGCAAGATCGGTAGTGATGAGCTCCTCTACACTCTTTTTGGATTTGTTTGTTTACTTTCCTTGTACTTGCATCTTGCATTTCATATGGAAAAATAAAAAAAGAAAATAATCACTGCATTCATTGTATTCTCTATGCTCTATGTGTCTTCAATGTTGTATTCTCCATGTTTTATGTGATTGTAATCATCTTCTCTGTGTTTTGCGTGCCTGTCATTGTCTTCAATGTGTTTGGCGTGTCTTCTCCATGCTTGGTGTGGTTGCTGCGTTTGTGGACCTACTTTAATGCATGTATTGGCCTTGCATTTAATGCATACATTAAAGTAAGGGCTAAATGTTATGTCAGAAAAATGCACCCTTGGGGGCTTTTTCCTAAAGGTTTAGCTCCCAGGTCTTTAGATTTGCATTTAGAGCATTTTGCATGTTAAATCAAACTCCCGATGAGAAAACCCATGGGTCTTGTGGCAAATAGGACCTAGGGGGCTACACTACATTTAATTTTTTGCAAAGATAGGGGGTGGACAAGGGTGCTAGCACCCTAGTCCAGTCCTATTTTGGGTCTGCCCTAGTTTCAAATGTTGGTTTTGTGACCGTTATTTGGTCTCCAGGCCAACATCATAAGTTTCAAATATTAAATTCTTGGTGGGAATCTTAATAGTTGCATATATAAGCATATTTAGGTTATCATTTACAAACTAGAAGATCATTGACAAGTTTTATTATTGAAAGCTATTGGCATACTTGTGATTCTCATTGTGTTGCAGAGCATAGCATTGTTATTGTGTTTGTTTTTGCAGGTTGGATTACATCTTCTCCTTATGGCATTGAAGAGCTTCTTTCTTCCATGAGAGCTTCATCATCAAGGTATCATTTATTGTGCTTTATCAATTATTATCATTTTGTTTTTGCCTCTGCCTCCCAAGGGCAGGCACTCTCTCTGACAACGGTGTTCAGAAGACTTGAACATCTCTCTGGGGCTTGACCAAGGCAAGCCTCTAAACACCACAACCCCCTCCCACACTCCTTGTGATTGTAGGTTATCAGATCTAGAGGAAGTGGAGTTGCAGAGCATGAAGGCAGACATTGAAGATTCCAAATCTAAAAAGAAGTGGATACTGTTCAACTTTCAGGACAAGTGTGCCATCAACCTTGTCCCCCATTTTCAAATCAGAGGAAACATAACACATAGCAGAGATCAGTGTTGGAAGGAGATTGGGATTGTGCGGAAAAAGTGGTACACTGGATTAGGGTGCCATCACTGTTGTCCCAGATTTCTTCATTCTTTTATTGCAAAAAATAGTGAGTTAAGGTTCTCTGGTCTCTGTCTATTTCCTGTAGCATTTGTTGTAATTCACAGATTTGATTAATGTTTAGGGTTTCAAGGACATAAAGGCATTAATTGGCAAACTTGTGTGATCATATTTGAATTTTGCATCAGAAAACCAAGTGGCAACTCAAATTTGATAGCTGACTCTCCTTTTGATAGGTGAGGCACTCGGTTGAAAAGCCCTTGGAATGCTTTGTGGAAAGGAGGATTCAAACTAAAGGAAATATTAACTCGCCACCATTTTTACCACAAAACACTTTCCTTGGGAGTCATTTAATTTTATAGAGTCAACAACAGTTGATAATGTTCCGGTTACAGGGTGGTGGAACAAGCTCCCAAGTGTTATTTTTTATAAGAGCATTATTTTATAATTGCATGGCATTTTTCCAATTTTGATTTTCATTTGCTTCTTCAAAATTTTGGGGTTCTATTTCATATAGTGTCATTAGGGCAACATATTTATGTTGACTGTAGACACCCAAAATTGACCCTTCATACCATTTATCGATTTGTCACATTATTTGCCACTGCATATGTCGATTTTGTCTAGCACACTTGTATCAATTATCTATTTTATTCTAAATCATCCATTTCTATCATTAATTAAATAAATTATTTTTATTTAATTAATTTCATCTATTTTCATTATCTTTATTCTTCTATTTTCTATCTATATTTAAATAATCTTTCATTATTTAATTATCCTAGTATTCTTCTAAAATTAAATAAATTTTATAAATTTATTTAATTTGACCTTTTTAACTAAATAAAATTAATATTTTATTTATTTATCTTCTCATCATGTATATAAATTAAATAAATTTATTTATTTAATTTATATTTATTATTCCAATTTTCTAAATTTAGTTGTTTCCTCCATCATTTAAAAAATAAATTAAATGAATTTATTTGTTTAATTTAATTTTATCTTATCATTTTCCTCTTTTATCACTTTCTTCTATGTGTACAAGTTGGCCTTGTCCTTAGTATGTCAAAAATTAAATACAAAAATGATTTGATTGGTTTAAAAATCAATTATCCTTGTCATCCAACACTTAAAATAGAAAAGCATTCTATTTTTAAGAAAAAACAATCTTATCTTCATCAACAAAACCAACTAAATCATTTAATAAAAGCTTTTCCTATGGACACATGTCTTGTACACATCCATCCATGCCTCTTGAATTATCTCAACTGTCCATTCCACCACTTTTTCTCCACTGTTGATCAATCTTAGTTGAGAGATACATATACACCCTCTCATTTCATTCCAAACATCCTGCTCTCTTTAGCATCCAGATTGTCATATTATGCATGTCACATATATTGAGCATCCATTAAGCACTTTAAGCATATCATCTATCATCATTGCAACTTTGGCAACTATGGTTGTTCACTTTGAGAAGCAATCCACATTCAACCAAGGAATCCATAAAATATAGGTGGTCCATTGTTCTTTGATTTGCTTTCAATTTGTGTCATTTAGATAGATTTATTGAAGGTTGTAGGATTGGTTTTTTGTTGTAAGGCTTGATCTTGTTAACCTAATTTTTCCTGCTCCACATTCTAGCCTGCCTGGTGGGACCCACATCCTTGATTGATTTTTCATTGAAAAGTCATTTTTTAAAGTCTAAGTATGGAATAGCGCAATCGATCGGTAGAAAATTGCATTCAGTTTGTGGAAAATTACCTTTGAATGGCTTTGGGTCACCTACGGTCTTTGCAAAATCACCTTTGAACGGCTCTACGTCACCTATGGTCTGTGTCAGATTGCCTATGGTTTGTCAGGAGTCACCTCTGGTTGTATTAGGGTTTTACTGATATATTTTTCTTTGCAGGGTTTTACTCTGATCTTAGTTGTGTTTGATTTGGGTTGCAAGCTGGTTTAGTTTCTAACCCTAACTATTTTTTTATCCTCAAGATGGTTTATTTGGGGTTGAGTTTATCTTTTGACCTAATCATATCACATTATTGGATCTCTCATTTTTTAGCTACATGGTACAAATTTGATTCAGTAGATCCATCTTGCTGGGTTATCAAGGCCTTATATATCTATTCTATGATCATTTGTTTGACTCTCTTATTTGAGTTTTGCAGGTAAGAGACAGTCAAATGCCTATGGATGATAGAAAATCACTTATGCACAATGCCTAATCGCCTTTGAATCACCTAGGATTGCCTCTGGCTCACACATTGTCACTTTTGCACAGCCAAGGATCGCTTATGATCGGCATAACATCGCCTTTGGTAAAAATCTAGTCACTTTTTGATTCTCTATCAATCACTTTTGCATTTTGTTTCATCACCCTTGGTCTGAACTATTGCAATCTGGGTTTCTTTTAACTTAACATCTGTTGGTGCAGCTTTTTATAGATTGTCAAAGAAAGGTGGATTTGAAACTACTAACAAATATGTTGCAGGTCGATCGGTCAAAGAATTACCTTATTTTCACTAATCTAGGAACATTTCATTGGTGCTTCATAAGAATTTGTTTGCTTTGCTTGTTTAATTTTCTTGTGTGATTTGCTTGTTTGCTTTTCTTTGTAATGCCCTGTCATGCAACCCTAGAGAGTTAAGTTCAACTATGCAATAAAAGGGGGATTTTTTTTTTCATAGAAGAAAGAATAATGGTAAGAAATGATAACATTGTCTGATAACTACAACAAATTAAACCATCTAGTTAAACTAACATCTCTAGGGAAACATAACAACATTAATGAAATTAAACAATATTCAACAACATACATAAACTCATTCTAATTAGTCAAGAGTCAACTAACAACTTTTGTTACATCATAGATAGATACATCATCTTTTTTACAATAAAGTTTACAAGTACAGAGTAGTTCATGTTACATAATTACATAGCTACAAAAGCTCTTCTTTTCTAGATTCATCAAGATTACATATTGAATATCCTTGATACACAAATTTGGATGCATAAAGTACAATATCTAATGTTTGAAATAGGTACAATCTGGAAATAGGAGAGATATGCCACATGATCCACGATGCTAGAAAACTAATGGAATGAAGCACAACCACCTGACCATGTGGAACCCTGAGGTCCACCCCCAATGCTAGGATATAATAATGAGGTCCCACAAGACAATAGATAGTTAGGTAGACAGTATCTAAAAGGAACAAGGTCTACACATAACTCGAATACAAAATACGTAACTAACACAAGTAATTCAAAAAACACTTCCAGAAGTAATCACACAACAAATGGGAAGAACAGAATCCAAGAATGCTAGGCTGTAGTAGGGAAGAGTGTCATTGCATGGTCCTAACATGGGTTACCCTGACAGTCTCTAGCTAGATGCCTACCCCCATCCATGGGTTACCCTGACAGTCTCTCTCTAGGTGCCGACCCCCATCTATGGTTACCCTGACAGTCTCTTACTAGACGCTAGCCCCATAGGGTGACACATGTGGAACCAACATTCCTTTCATGAGGACAAGGAAGTTAATCTTGCTAACTAGGCCTTCTCATCCCATCCTTAGCCTGAGCACTATAGGCATGGGTGAGGAATCCAATTATCTTAATTAGTGTGAAAACTACCCAACCCTCTAAATTTATTATTAAGTTATCACTGGAATTAATAACTTCCAATAGGTTACCTTGACAGCCACTTTGGGCACCGACCCCACATTGAAAGCCACTCCCCCTTCACTACATCTAGATTCTCAAAGCTAAAAACATAAACCAAGCACAAACTATCACATTTCTCATAATATACATCATTTCACATTACACAAGCAAGGCATTCCCATCTTGCATGCTCATCATAATCACATGAATAGGTACACTGAGCAAGGCATTCTCCATCTTGAACTTGTATCATCCAACATGAAACATGAGACAATATTACAAGAGTACATTCCTTTCAACTTACATTCACACCCTCCTAGGCCTCTAGAATCAACTTCTACCACACTTGACATCATTAAAACATAATGGTCACACACCACATTCGCTTTCCAAACCATGATCCCTCAGCAATACTGCAATAACAAATGCAACATATGATCTTATGTACTAAAATGGGTCTTAAAAAATGCAACATTAATCCAACCATGATCTATCTTTTAATCATACATAATGTAAATCTATCTGTACAATGCAAAATAATAATAATATTCTAACTACAATAAAAACACTTACAATGAAGCTCTATATACTTATATTTAGCAAGTGGTACCAAGAAAACTATATCTCATTTGAAATGTTTTACTAATCTAGTATCATTCTCATAGTAAATTCAAGATTAGAAATTCTCCACACTGTTAAGGCATAAGTTATCTATACAATTATACGATAATGCTAAGCTAATCTCCAAGATATGATTTTCTAGAGTAAATCCAGCTATCTCAAGGAGGGATGAGATCCTACCTCTACTCAAGGACAAGAATTAAACATTATCTTTTCCCACCTGAAAATCTAATCCTATCCATAAATCTAATATCCTTCATTGCAAATGGGTTAACTTAACCATCATTAAGATCAACTAAAAAGAGGAAATAAACTAATTAACTATTTCTTCAAACCTACTAAACCCATTCTAGGATTATTAGAGTAAGTAAAGGATCAAAGTTTTACCAGTCTAGACAAGATTACACTGGCATCTATCAACTAGGTAAAGTCTCTATATTGATCTAGGCTCATAAAACTATTTTGCATTAAGAATGACTTAATGTAATGCACAACTAATATATCTATAACTTACACAAGAATAATGATAACTTCTAACCTTGTCAAAGGATTTAAAATTGCATAAAATCGATTGGTGAAGCATAATAAATGATCTATATTAAATAACTAAAAAAAAGAAATGGATTTTAGATTTAAAGGGACCCTAAGTGGCTATTCTACCAATACTCCATCTTACTCAAAACTAAGACATGATAACATTTCACATTACATTCTAAACTTAAATGAATTAAAATAATGTGCAAGTAAAAATAATTAAAAAAAATCTATGATCATAAGATTAAAATACAAGTGTTATCAATGAATACATCCAAAGGATATGCCTATATAAGGAAATTTGAGATAGGTTATCCTAACGCCACAATATAGCAACTTTAACTTAGAGATTTGAACAAATTCTATGCCACTAATACATTCTATATTAGGTGCTAAAACTTGACAGAAATTAAGTTTGGAAAAGCTCTGGAAGACATGTATGCAAAATGTGAAAGCTTCAACAGTGCACGCGAACTTCATGACATAATACCATATAGAAATGTCATCGTACAAAGTCCAATGGTGGAAAGAGACTCATGCAACCTAATATGATCCTGCAGTGACACTAAATAATCCTAATTCGCTTATCATGAAGGAAAAAAAATATTAATCAAAGCATATCAAATGAGAAATATTCACTAGATACAAAAGTTGAGAGCACCCTAATAGACATGCATGTGAATACATAGACAAGGCACTCAATTTTTTGGTTAGTCATGAAGATTTCCTCCACGACCTTGAATTGATTCCTTAGAAGGTGATTCATTTGTTTTCCATTTGCAGACCCCATTCGCTCACCTCAACACATCGCCATTCGATAAATACTAAATGGATTCTGCAAGGATGTCCTCCAAATGTTGAATTCCTAACATAGTAAGTTTTATCTGTGTTCTAGGCGCATGTAGACATGCAGGTTTCTCCTTTAAAACTGATATACCTTGGGAAATATATGCAATCGGAGGTATGGCAGTCTTTAGTCATAAACAATGAACTCTTAATTAATAGCATATCTCCTAACAAAACATGTATATGGTCAAATCTTATTGAAACATAATTCATCTCCATTGGAAAACACATCAACGAAGTTCTGGCATGACTCTAAAATTTACTCGATCCCTAAAAATAAAATGAACTATTGACATCATGTCTTAAAGAGACATTTGCAGAGGTAATTGAACTATTAGACAAGATGCCTAAAAGAGATGTCTACGGAGGTAAATGAACTGGTTGACATAATGTAAAAAAAGAGATGTCATTTCATGGAATTCAGTGATTGCGGGATATGCACAAAAAGGGTTTTATTAGACCAACTTATGAAACTTTTGAGTAAATACTATTGACAGGCAAACAGTATAACCACTAGCACTTGCACCCATATGAAGATCAAGGAATACGCCGATAGGGACAATTGAGAGTTTAGAAAATATTCTAGCATGAATTTTTTTTGTTTTACAGCGTGAGTCCATTTTGAGCACTATAATGCTCACATATAAAAGCCTATTGGCTAAATATGAAGAAAATTGTGAAATAAAATTGGAAATGCTCAGATAGACTTGACTACGAAGGCTTAGACAAGGCATTGAAGTGAACACCTATACTCTTCTGGATGCAGATCTATGCAAGAGATTAAAACATGAGAAGTTGCCAAACAAAAGCTCACAAAAGGAGTAAGGACACAACATCCTCACTGGAGGTAAGCATGGCTTAATAGAATAATATTATACAAATTAAAGAGGGAATAACATAATTATGGTGAGATCAATGACTCAACAAGATGTCTTTCATGGACTACAACTGCTTGTAGTATATACTTAGAATGGTTACTTGAAAGGAAAGTCAGAAAACCTTATGTCAAGGTACTTGGTGGGTGAAATATGAGAGCTTACAATTATAATCATATTGACCAGACCTACTGGAACCAAGAGACACTAAGCATTGACACAAGGATATGCTCAAAATAATGTAATGCAAGCACCAAAGGAGCTTCCAATGATATCACTAGGCAGGTGTTAATCCATATTCTACTTCCAACATGCATACAAATAGGAAAACTTAGACAGAAGAAAGGTAATATATGCTTGAAACCATCAAGACGCATGCACACATCACAAAATCAAATATTGAAGATAAGAATGTGTATTGAAGGTACCTTGAGCAAATTAGGCAATAGATTATAATTGGGCATATTAGACATATTCACTAACTGTTGCTGCTGCGATCTAGGTTCTCCACAAGGATTCAGTCAGTGTGAGCTCCTCCTCCAGAGTGCAGCATCTATAGCATAATATATAGGAAATGAGGGTCCGTAAATTGACAAAGGCTAAGAGTTGGTTCCCCCAACCCCCCCTTATCATCTCTTAATATTGCCTAGTCCAAAGGATTTAAGATGCTTAAAAAAATTTACAGTTATGATAACGACTTGCCAGAGTGGAGCCTTTTCCCTCCCAAAAAAAATAAATGATTGTCCCTGAATAAAAAGAATGTTGAGAGCAAGAGATAGGAGGCATTACTTTCGAACTTAGTGGTGATACTATTTTTAAGTGCCTTCGAATCATGGGCAAGAAATGTAATAATTTGAATATTCAAATATAGCACCAAGATTAGTATAGATTTAGTTGTGCCATAAATAAGAGAAAGTGCAAGAGAATCTAAGATAGAATAGGAATAGTACCGACGACCCTAACAACATCCTCCTTGCATACATTCAATGGAAATCTAGAAGGCACGATAAAAATAAAAGTGATTTGACAGATTAAAATTGGGAAATTCTTCTAGAAAGTGTAATTATAGTTATCAATTTCATTCTGTATGGATGAACAACTCAAAGAGGTATTGAGATCATTTAATTAAGTCCAACGCAAGATCTCATCTTCATGCTCACATACACATGTAAGGATGATACAAGAGGTCTGATATTTTCTAAAAAGGTATTTTAACAAAGGTATGCAAACAAAGATTCTTCTTTAGACATTCAACAAGAAGGTTAAGAATTACCCCACATACCAAACATTCACCAACAACATACCAAAGAATAACAGAGACACTCATAGTCATGCACCACACAACCAAACTGATGAAACTCAAGACTAAAAACTCATCCTCATCAAGAATGATGTCAACTAAGAGATCTCATGCTATCTCCATTCCACAACTTCCATTGGTATGAAGGCACGCTTAGACCTCTCCAATTCAAGTGGAGTCGATACCTGGTACCTGCAACCTGTAGCAACAAAAGTGTTGAATACAAACATATATATATATATATATATATATAATCATCCAAATAGGCACATAGTGATAGGGAATCGCAAAATAGTAGGGTACTCATTATAAGTAATACTACACTGTCCCTTCACAAAACACATCACAAATATCCACCTTAAGCAAGTTCGTTAGTAACTAAACAACCAGATAACACATAGTCAGATAATCGCATGAACATAATAAAACTAATCTACATAATCAATTAACACATAACTAATCATGTCAAAAGCATAATGTACTAATCATAACAGTGTCATCATAATGATATCAATGAGTGTCATCCCCTATATCAAAACAATAAACCTACCATCCACATGTCTAACATACCCTAAGTATTCCAAGTATTTTACCTTCTTCTTCATGCTCCTTAGCCTGACCACCTACTCATCCAAGGTGAGAATGGACGGGGCATTACATGCTTGCTTGCTTGTTGTGTTTGCTGTATTTACATATCTTTCATTAGTAGATCCCTAAGCTAATAACAAAAGTATCCTCTCCTCTTGCCTATCAAATGGATCTTGGGTGTAAGAGAACTTGTTATTATCTTTAGAGAGGCTTGTCTTGGTGGGAAAAGAGGTACTCACCCCAAGGGAACGACCTCAAGCTGTACTTTCATTCAGTCTGCTATATAAAAAAGGATAAGGCAAAAGCCAAGTCTAACCGGTATTAGCACTTACCGTATAATGCTAGTTGGAATGGAGGTGTACCTTATAACATGCCGGTCCCTTGAATCATTACTAGACACCTTTAGATTAGAATCCGACCCCTTTTTTGACCTTGTGGTAGTTTGTTCAAGGCAAGAGGAAACATAATCCTCTCTAGATTCTCACTGTATGGCTCCCTTGAGATGAGAAAAAAATCCTTGGCTTAGCATAAGCTACTTGTAACTTTCCAAGGAGAGGGTGATTGGGTCATCCTTCTAGTCCTGGAGGTCCCTACCTATCCTCTCTCATAAAGATGAAAGTGTACACACCCACTCTATACTTGAGTCAAAGGAGATACCAAGTTGTGAGCTTGACAAGCTACCATTCACCTTGACCTTAGGTAGAGTAAGCATTTGTGTTCAAGTGTTTTCGATTTGTGATAAGACCCATGGAAATCTTAGCCTTGAGGGGTTCTTGAACATACACATTTACAATAAATCAATCAAACATTAGCCATTGTCTCTTTGTTGTTTGTTCTCTTACCAATTACTTGTCAAAAATAAGTCACTGTCACTAAAACTCACCTTTGCATAGTCCATCCACGCCTTTGCATTATATCTAGTTGCCTTTGAATGATAGAAACTTGCCTCTGAGTCATCTTGAATCACCTATGATCATCATATGCTCACCTTTGAGTTATCTAGAGTCACCTTTGCACCATTGCTAGATCACCTTTGAGCTGCAGAAAATTGCCTCTGATCAACAGAATCATCCTTTGGGTTAGCCTGAGTCACCTTTGATCTATCTTGACTCACCTCTGGTTGGCACAGCCTCACCTCTAGAAATCTATAGACTCTCTCCATTTATCCAACCCAAAAGCCCATTCTAGTCAGTCCTTACACTAGTAGAATTTGGCAAATAAATGACTATGTGACTAAAACTTTTAGTCACAACAACTAAAAATGACTAAATTCCACTAATTTTTTGCAACTTAGCTATAAATGAGTAAATAAATGACTAACTTGGTCATCGACTAAAAAATTATTTAGTCATACAAATAAAAATGACAAAATAGTTAGTCACACAAATAAAAGTGGGTAATTAAAAAAAAAAATTGAATTGAAAAATTATTGGTGGGATGCTAATCATTTCCTCTCCATTTCTACACTTGATAAATTATTGGTGAGATGCAAATATTTCCTCTGTTGTCCTTTCGTTAGTTTGAGAGCCAGGAGCCTCACAAAGGAATGCAAGCTCAAATTGATATCTTTAGTACAAAAAATCCTTCATCTTGTTCTTGCCAGATGCTCATTAATGAACAAGTTTTCCATGTATGAAGAGGATTAGGGTTTGAAGCTTGAGCCTTTTTGTAGACATTTGATGGAGAATAGAGTACTTCTTCGGCAAGTATAACTTTAGGACACAAGGATATCGGTAATGTAGTATGACTCAATGTAGACTTCTTTCTGTATTTTGGTGTTTTTTGAGCTTATATTGAGAAGCCCTATAAAGCTTCCAAATGTAAGGGTTTTTGTTTAAAATGTCATATTTTTTGTTTAAAGTGGTACATATGATGTTCTTCTTCACAAACATACAAGTTCTCCTAACTCCTCATCCATACTCCAAGAGATCAAAACAGATGCTCATTGCTAACTTCCTCTCTAATTTTGGTAGTTGTGCTAAAAGCTCCCAAGAAAAGTTAATTGCACTCCCACAAGATTGCCACACTAGGCCCTCTGATCTAAGCTTAATTTCTATGGGCATTATCAAATTTTATTTGCCTCATTTAGTGAATGATGATGATAATTCTTCAACACCTACACTTTGATATGGACTTAGGGCCTGCTTCTACCTCCAACCATGGTTTCCATCAGTTTTATCTTCCTTCAAGATGAGTCTTCCTCTCACATGGTCATTTTCAATGTTGGTGATATAAATTGGGTCTTGTTTGACATATTTATGCTTTTGTGATTTGAGGATCACCATACTAAGTTAGAATCTTTTGGTGTACTTATTGGTCAACTAGAATTCATAGTGAATTCAAGAAAGAAAATTTGCTGCACTACTTGTTAATTAGAAGTTTAATTTTTATATAGCTATAAAAGATCATTTTATTGTTCATATATACTAATATAGTTATTCCTTGTGCAAAACTTGTCAATCATCACTTTGTTTTGCATTTCCCTTTTTCTCATCCTCCTGGCCCAACCACGTACTCCCCATTCCCATGGTAATTTCCTATTCAAATTATATTCCTTGTATTTTAGGGAAGCTTCCAAGCATTCACTTTTTAGATTTCAACATACTCCCTCTCCCTTGCATCCACAAAAAATAGAATTAGAGGGCTTAATGAAACATTGAACCATAGAGAGATGCATAAATGTGTTTGACCATGTAGCTACTTCCCAAGTCAATGTATTGGTACTTGAAAATATAAAGAGAAAATAATGCAAAATGTCTCTTCAATGGCTATAAATTGTTCATATCCAAGTAAATTGTTCAAGGCATGTCCCAACCCTGCACCAGCAGCATATGGGGTACATATAAGTAAATACCTAATTCAACAATTTTTAACTTGATGCAAATGCCCATATAATGGTGATTGAGAGAGATCTAGATATATAATTTACTCTATACATATATACATACATTTGTATATCTTTGTTTATGTGTATACACATATACATGTACTTGTGTGTTTATATGTATATACATATAGACACATATATGCATGTAAAAATGTGTAGATTTCTATATATAAAGAGATGAGATAACAATGATAGCTCATTAAAAGAATCACTTGAGTATTAAATATTCCAAGTGGTTAATCTTAAAAGAAAAGATAACTAATAGAGTGTATATATGCATGTACGTAAGTGGAAATGAATATGCATGAAAATATTTGTAATGAATACATATTGAAACATATTGAAGCTATCAATATGCAGAGTCTATCTCTACCACATAAGACATCCTTTATATAATGGTGTGTATATCTTTGAAGAATCGATATGCTAGGTGACCAAGCAACCAACTCAATAACATTGTAGAAAAATTCCTTGCTTAGATTATGAGGGATTTAGGAGTTTACATTGCCTCCAATATACATATTCTATTTATAGATTTACTTAAAATTCTAGACATTTTTCTTTTCATGCTCCCATATTTTTGCATCCTCTAATACATTCAAATATAAACTGATTGGTTCTGAAACAACATTTATCTGTTTCTAATTTTATTCAGGTAGTACAATTAAAGTTTACACTCGATTAGTTTTTCTTGGTGCTCTGTATTTGATCTACTAAATATATTTGATAAGATTTTTGTTTGTCATTTAAATGAAGAAATGTACATGTTTTCCATGTAATTTTAGAATAGGATTGTAGGGATTGAAGGATAGGTTTGTAATTTTGAGGTTGCTACTGCTCAATCTATCCCTTAAGGACTGTCATGTTTTGCCTCTAGACCATGCATCTCCAAGTGCTATCCCACCATCCTTTGACAAAAATTGCTCATTGCCTTCGTTAACATAGGCTTGTACCTATTAAAGATAACACTATGACTATGTTTTTCTATTCACTGTACCTATTAAAGATAACACTCTATGAAAAAATTTAATATCTGCATAAGCTTCCTAATATAGGGATACTAGATGCAAATGTTACAAAGCTATGCACTAGGAACACCCAACTAAAATTGATATTTGAATATTAATTTCTCAAATGAATATGTGAAAAATACAAATACTACTTATGAAATATGAGTTATTTTCCATTGTTTTCCATGGTAGATTTTTTCTCTACGAATATTAAAAGCTATGAATAGTGATAAGATCTTAGGTCTCTTAAACCCTAGCACCTTCATCAAAATCTATGGAGGTTTTCCATGTTAAACCTTGTTAGACAAGGTAAAAAAGAAGTCATTGTTATCAAGTCAAAAGACAATAACTCAAGTAAATGGTTTGTGAAGATAATATGAAAAAGTTTCATGATAGTCACAAGGGCTATCATAGGTATGTGGTATTTCATTGAGGACTCACAAAAGATTTCCCTCATGAAAAATAATGAATGGAGAATATGACGGAAGTGTATAATGACATGTCAAACCAAATGACAGAGAATATTATGACAAACCTTTCATGGCAATGTTGTTTAAAGAGTGGTGTCTCTAAGAGATTTAATGAGATTTTTTGTAAATATAAGTGAATCCTAAGACTATTGTGAACAAGAGCATATTCTTTGGCATAGGAGTATGTAAGTGATTTCTATCTCCACATTGTGAGTGTGAGTAGAAGGTAGTATATACTTGGATTTTTATGAGACACTGTCTTGAATTAGGCCTTAAGGTTTTGTGTCATGGAAATATTGCAGATGAAAATTTTAAGTTAGGGACTGTATGACAAGTGTGCATGAAGGATAGATGACAAATAATCCATAGGTCACCTATGCAGGTCACAAGATAGCCTACACAATCACACTTACAATCATGATAGAAGTGTTAAGCATCTTGTTTTAAAATTTCAAGATGCTAATGGATGAGTTACAACCTATGGAAAATATAGAAGAGGACAATAAGCAAACTTCTAAAAGTAGTCTACAAGTATATGGTTGGCAATAAAGGACAACGTAAGAGATTGTTAGAGCATGGCAGGTTAGAGGAGAGTATTAAGGCAATCCAAGGGTCTTAGGTTATTTCCTAGAGTTTGTGAGACCATAAGAATACATATGATCTAATAATACAATCAAATGCCCTATGACACAAACACGGTGATAGTCTACATTATCATGCAACGATTAGTCATCATAGCGAAGAAGCATTATCACAACCATATGACTATTGAAAAAGGGAATAGATCAATAATGAGGTGTGACAAATAATTAGTTTCAAATGACAATATTCTCTTATTGCAAACATAGGAACAACAACATTACATTCTAGACTTGACTCCCTTGACTCAAAATCTATGAGTGAAAGTGTGAAAAGAGTAAGGTTTGAATTTGAGAGAAGACCAATGATAGTGGTATCAAAGGAGATATCATAGTGTTGTATGAAAATCTATAAATCAATAGAGCACAAACAATTTCTTGAAGGCAATATAAAAGTCATAATTGAATAGTGTTTTCAAGGAATTCATGACAATGGTGTAAAGGGTGACATGGTTTCACCATGGATTGTGCAAACATGTGCCAATCTAGAGAATGGTGTTGTGTAGAAGACCACTGCAAGACCGTACGATGGTTGTTGGGCCTTCGCGGTGATGCAGGGAAAGCCCATGCACCAATTTTATAATAAGGTTACCCATTAGTTCTAGGGTAAACCCATTTTCTACCCTCTATGTGGCTGTTGATATAGAAAATTAATATAACTTTTCTTCACAAGCATGAAGTCATTGGGATTGTAACTGAAGTGGGAACAAAAGCTCTTTTTCTACAATATAAATTGTTATGTACATCACAGGTCTCCCTTGATATTGCAATCAATTCAGAATCTCTTAGGTAAGGGTGATTCCCTTTTTGTATTATTTCTATCCTCTATATTTTTTCATTGTCTGTACTGTATTTGCACATCTGTGTGGCTGTTGATACAAAAAATTAATATAACTTTTCTTCACAGGCATGAAGTCGTTGGGATTGTAACTGAAGTGGGAATGGAAGCTCTTTTCCTGCAATATAAATCATATGTACATCACAGGTCTCCCTTGATATTGCACTCAATTCACAATCTCTCAGGTAAGGGTGATTCCCTTTTTTTATTATTAGGAGAAGATGCATATCATACAGTCATATAGATGTGCATATTAAGTCTGCAAATGAAAATAGCCCACTATTGATTACAAGTATTTTAAAGTAACTTCTAAACCATCAAAAAGTGGTTGTAATTGCATGTCTTATCCAGAACTGCTTCCTAAGTGTTATGTACTTCTGGGTTATGGCCACCATGTTTTCTATATTAAGTTCCCCATTTAGTTTTTTTGATAAAGCTAGGTTGGAAAAAAGAAACCTTATAAAGAACATCAAGGAGACTCATTCAATTTGGCATACAATCCTCCAGGTCATCCATGCACCATCTATTCTTTAACTAAGTTGGTAGAAATATCCATAGCAACCATATAGTGTTACAATATTAAATGGTATGCTTTAAAAAGTGTTCTTCTATATGTGATGTATGTGTATTATAGAATGCTGTTAAAGATGGATTATTTAATGTGCAACCTCATATTTATCGCATTGTCAATCTATGAAAGATTAAGAACTTCAAAAAATACTAGAAGATCAAACCTTAGGCTTTGATACAAGTAAAAAATTAGTAGCCGCATAGTTCTTGAGCTATGAAATCAATATAGAAAGTATCCTATTCAGAGGAGTTTCCCCTAACCAATTTTCATCAAATCTAGAATATCTTCTATTGACTCAACTTGAAACATGCTAGCATCAGGAACATTGTGCCCACTGTGCTGAGATATGCTTTGGATCCCAAGTGTAGGTAAGTCAACGATAACAAGTATATGCCAACAAAAATATAAAAAATGCTGACATTTCTTAGGTATAGTGAATGGACACAAGAATAAAGAAAAATATAATAATCAAGATGAGAACACACAAAATAAAAGGGAAAGTACTATAAAAATTTGCCTTTTAAGTGAAATTAGAAAGGTGGTAGTCATGACAAGAATTGTAAAAGCAACATCCATTAGGAACCAAGATAAAGAAAAGAACACCTAATTAAAATACACTGTACCACAAAAAAATTATCTAATTTACCAACCAAAGTTTGATTGGCACATTCATGAACAATAATGCATGAGAGGATATCTTTTCTCTGACCCATCATTTATAAGTAGATCACAAACTTGCTCATTATATATTTGAATAATTTGGACACCAACTTCATATCTAAACAACTCTCTTCTTTTTTGTGAAATTTGAGAAAGATCATTTATACCTTTGTAATTAAACCCCCAGTCTTCCTCAGATCATGAACTCGGACTAGTCTAGTTGCACACAAGTGACAACTATGGCAAAAATCAAGACCATAGAGAGAAAATTCTAATAAAAATGAAGATTTCTTACAATAAACTTCTATGCATATAAACAAATGACCTTAGACAATTAGCACATACCAAGGAACCTCCTAAGCACTAGAACTAAAACATTATGGAAAAGAAGTAAGTAGAAATACCATTGTGAAGGTCTTTCTAGAACTAGTTTGACCATTGTAAAAATGCATACATTGTACCCATCTACAATAAACCTAATCAGTGGTCGCATGTTTAGAAACACTTCCTTTGTAATCATGTTAAACAAAAATTAAGCTTCAAACATTAAAAGCACACTTTTAAATGTTAACAAATGAAATGATATTGACTCTTTGAATTAATAAATACTTATCCAACAAAACATTAATGAGTAATGACTTATTTATTTAAGTCATGTTATATTTTAAATTTGAAATTAGAAACCAAATGGTAGTTATTTTTTAATATTTGGAAGTGACCTGCAAAACAAGATTAACAAGTACTTAGAAGAAACCTTGCTATTATACAAAAAATACATTGAAGTATGTTTCTAACATAGTTTTATTATCATTGGCTACTTGCATGGCTCAATATGATCTGCATATAGTTGTCAAATATTTCCAACTTACCTATAAAACAATTCTATTAAAAAACAAGCTATTGTATCAAATGGGCTCAATATAAAGGGAATAAGATGTCAAATTTACCCAACAAGCATGCACAATATCAACAGAAATCCTTCAGGTTGTGTCAGCATAAAAATGTCTACAAGCCTTCAAGCTTGTTTAGTATGAATGTGTTCACAACACGCAAGAACACCCAAGTGGAGTGGCTTCAATAAGGACCTCCCTTGTGTCAAGATACAACTGCTTGCAGGTTGACTATGTTTCAATAAAAGATCTTACTTAGATTGTAGTTTGGCCAAAGTTGTCACAATTTACCAAGAAACCTAGAGTGATCTAATTGTTCATTTTGGCATTTATTTCTTAAACATGAAGATCTATTCGATGTCAGTCTGTCACCTATCTAATGGACTTACCTAAGGTTAAATCTGTAGACTTATCTAATGGACCACCAGAACACTGCATGGTGGTTGTTGGGCCTTCGCGGTGATGCAAGGAGAAAGCTTTCCCCGCATCACCATGAAGACCCAACAACCACCATGTGGTGTTGTGTTGAGTAGTTGATTCAGCTCTCCCATTCATCTAGCAGCAGGGGTATAAGCATCAACTTATCTTGATCCAGATTGAGTGGTTGATTGAGTGGTGGATCCAGTAGTAGATTTGGTGTATCAAGCACCACTAATGATAGGGTAAGCTTCACTAGTAGCAGAGGTAGGGGCCCCCTACTATTCTATATTGCAAAGGCAAGTGCAGATATATAGCCTCTTACCATACGGAGCTCGAAGCAGTAGATGTTGAGTCAGTCAGTTGGTCAGTTCAAGCAATTGATTCTGCTGTAGATTCAGATACAGATTCAGGGTGAAGGAAGAACTACTAGCACTAGTGGGAGGAGGAGCTAGAGGTAAGCATATACAGTTGACCACAACACCGCACAGTTGTTGGGCCTTCACGGTGATGCGGGGAAAGGTCGTGTGGTGGTTGTGAAGGCTTACATTATTCCTCTTCTTTGATCTATATGTGATATGCAAGAACGATGATCTGTTTTCTCATAGATTTTAGATTGTGTTTTCCACCACTAGTAGAAATATGGCAAATAAATGACCAAGTGACTAAAACTTTTAGTCACGTGACCAAATTTTTTTGCAATATAGCTATAAATGACTAAATAAATGACTAATTTGGTCATCAGTCGAAATGACTAAATAAATGACCAAATAAATGACAAAATAAATGACCAAATAAATGACTAATTTTGTCATCAGACAAAAAACACAACTAAATAATTGGTCAGACAAATAAAAATGACTAAATAAATGACTGTTACTCCTCTACTCTTTTTTCTTTCCAATTTGATCATAATACTATGGTAGATCTTAGTATAAGTAAACTATATTAAAACCAAATATATTCTTCAATATGATCTAGTACATTATGCATACCTATGAAGAAATTTGTTTGGTTTTCTTAGCAAAATATGAGATATATTGGATTTGCACACTAAAATTCAATCAATTAGTAGTTGTAAGGCCCGACCTCATTGTAAGGCCCATTTATTTTGTGATCACAATTGCTTAATTCATTATCAACATTATATGTTGATCCCTAGCTACTAGATGGATTCATATGCTAACACTAGATTAGATGTGTAGATGTTTGTCTACTACTTGCATATATATGTTCCTAGAAATAATTTATTAGATCTTGGGTCCATGCTTTCTTTATGTCATTGCTTTCTTTCGAGGTATTGCTGGGACTCATATTTATATCACACCAATATTCATCACTTCCGCCAATGTCTATTGTCTTTGGTAGTTTCATCATTGTATCAATGAGACACTATCTTATGTTAGCCCGATATCCCTATGTCTCCTGAAAACCACTTGCCTTTTTGGTGCAATATTTCTATCGATTTCATAATCTTTCATTTCAATTGTCTTTTTGGCGCAAACTGATAACCCTATTTAGATTTCGAGGGTTTTGGTTTTTTAAGATTTTGCGTAATCAAAAACGCAAAAGCTTGCTAGATTGATGTTTGCAATGAACTTTGACTTTGACTGAGAAAAAAAGAATCAAAATGGTATAGTCACCTGATAAAATCCCCACTATTGCAAAGTTCACCGAGTCCTCTTTCCAACAAGTCCTCATTTGCGCGATTTGGCCTCCGTATGTGAAAGTTATGAGAAAACAAAAGGCCCTATTTAGGGCATTATGGAAGCAAATACCAAGTTTGACTGTTAGTACTAACCACTGGCGGTTATTGTTGACCCGATCAAATGTAATAGTTATGCACAGGAGATTAGTAGTCTATGCTATTGGTTTAACTTTTAAACAGTGCCCTCGGTCATTCATATGACTGAGGGCTAGACTCCTTCAAAAAATAAAAAGGAAGACAATGAGTGAAACGAGGGGAGGGGGCTTCCTCGTGGGTCCCTATGACCAAATCCCTAAGGGCTAGGGCTCGGTCTATAGTTCTATGTAGGCTAGGATGGTGGTGATAGAGCTTGTCACCACCAAAAGCAATGGTGGCAATTTGAAATATGGTGGCAACTGTGTTAAGAGTAGCAGTGATGGGATCGCTAAGGGTGGCAATTGCAAATCTTAGGCAGGCAGAGGTCAATGGAAGCGATGGTTAAGATTAGGGTCTTAGTAGAGGAAGGCGGAGATGCCAACTATGAGCAAGGTGATGACTGTAAAATGGAGAGAAGGGTTTTAAGACCAGTGGTAGAGTTAAGGTCGTTGGGGCTCGAGAGTTAAAAGAAAATAGCAGAGGTGGTGACCAAGTTTGAAAAGGGAGGCAATAGATAAAATTTAAACGGTAACCAAGTTTGAAAAGGGTTTTGACTGTGTGCAGAGAGGGGTTAGACATTTAGGGTTTTTAGAAGTGGTAGGATGAAAAGAGGCGATGGATACATAGAGCGATGGAAAAGGGGCCAAGCAGCGGTGGAGGAGTAGGACACTAGTGGCGGCAATTGAATTTTTTTTTATCTGCAAAATAGATAGCAACCCAAACACTGCACAATATCAATATGACATGTCCATATGGTATGGACAGGTAACAAAAAATTTTCAAAAAATTACAAAAGTTTTCCTGTGAGCGAAATACATCAAATTTTATGTCTTTTTTTGTCTCTCAGACCTCCTAGATGCAACTGTGAGGTTTGTTTCAAGCCTGGGAGAAACTTGCAAAAGTCAAGTTCATAAAAATGACAAAAAACGTTAGATTTGCATGCGTTCACGTCAGGTTCACCAAATGTTGTCAAGGCAAAATCTAGGGCAGAAATCAAAACAGTAGAAAATCAAACCCTAACTAGCACCATGAAGCACAAACTAGAATGAAAATGCAAAGCAGAAATAAAATGCAAACTGAATCTTCAAAATAGTGTTGATTGACCTCCATGGCTCTTCTCAACCTCACATGAGCATGCAAGATTTTGAAGGATTAATCAATGGGGGAATGTTGGGTAGTCATTTCTGTAGCAAAACGGTACTTGAAACTGAATGTGTTATGAAAATGGCTTTTGTAGGGTTTTCTTTATAGAAAAGGCAAATTTGAATCAATGGTTGTGATTGCAAGTTATGTTGAATGATATGAATGGTTGAGATCGATTAGGGTTAATTAGGGTTTCCCACTCAAAGAGGGATTGTAGTCACGTGACAAGTGTGCGATGGAGGATAAAGGGAACCTAATTCAAATATTTTATTTGAATTAGTTTGACATGTGAAGGGGGTATTAAGTGGAAGATGTACTATGCGACACATGTTGCAATGTGGTGAGAGGTGAGGGATTTAATTCAAATTTTTAACTTAAATTATGTGAGACATGTGACAAAGGGGAAATTAATTAAACAAATGGATTTATTTTATTAATTCAAATGCGATTAGGTTGGAATTGTGTGTGGGATTAGACTAGGACCTAGGACCTAGGACCTAGGGCAAAACATTACAAGGTCATGTCAACTAGGTGTTGTGTCGAGACATAGACAAATTTTAGTGTCTACAGCTTCAACTATAACTCTATCTTTCTATGGGAGTCTACTAGAGAATGCCCATAGTTCATTGATATTCAGATCCTCAACTCTTTCACATCCCTCAATGACTTTCATTAATATTTTTCTACTTATTTTTAGTGTTTGACTTATTTTTCTTATCAAAAGAAAAAATGTGTTTGATTACTTAATATAGTTGATGTAATGAAAGGTCATGTAGCATTACTATCTTTGGTGTGTGAGGTGGAACTAACACTTTGATATGAATTGATTAGATTTTTTACAATAGATTTTTCGCTAGTAGTGTTTGATGTTCTTAGATTAAGAATCTTCATGATTGGTCTAAACTTAAGACTTTTTATCATTTCAAAAAATAATTGACATCTTCTAATTTTACTAAGTTTTTCAAAAATATTTTCCATATATTATTGATATTTCTTCTACAAGTACATTCAAGAATCTTATTAGGCATTGGTTTTAGAATATTCTCATCAATTTCAATTAAAAGTTTAGGTTTTTTATCTAAAACCATAGGAGGTTTTCTCAATGAGAAACTTGATTCATTAGATAAATTTTTCTCATTTAACAATTAATCAATGATGTAACATCTATATTTACATTTGAAATTGCATCATCATTTTCATTAAGTATTTTCTACAATATCAAATTAAGATGGAAAATATGACATGCCTTCAATTCCTACATTTAGTTTCTTACTTAAACAAAGTTTTTACATTCATTCCCTTTGTTTCTCCAAATCCTTCTCTTTCTTGGATGCTTCATGATCCAATTCAATTGGAAAAAATGGTATATCTTCATTTATGGAGTTCAATTTCTTATTTTCAAGAAGTTGTCTCATTCATTCTCTTTTCTTTACATTCTTATCTTCACACTCCTCTGATGTTTGATTTTTTTGTCATTTCCTTGGCATGATGTTGAATTCTATATCAACCTAACACAATTGGTCAAAAAACATAAACAATGATTGATAATTTATCAAATTCAAATATAAAATATGTAATTAGAATGCTTTTGTCAATATAAGACAAAAAAAATTAGCTAGTTTTGTCAATCAATTATTATAATTTATCAAAACATGTAATTGGAATCTTCTATATCGATACAAGAATAAAAAGTGAGATAAGTTTAACTAATGATTGTACATCCTCAAAAGCATCAAAAGTGTGCTTGTATGTCAAAGAAAGCACAAAGTAGGGGAATAAATAGAGCATGTGGGTCCAAATTCACATGTTTTACCTTTTTTGCAAACCATTGCTCACCTTTTTAGGCAATCTAAAATGTGAGTGCATTATAACACACTTGCATTTTTAACTTTTTGTGGAATTTTCAACCCTAAGGGTTGGATTTACCTTGGGCATCCAACCTAAAGGATTTACCTTCTAGATGCCCAAAGATGTGTTTTCAAGAAAACATAGAAAATCAACTAAATCTTAAGCATGTTCTCCATTAGGTTTACATATTTTTCAATGTTAATATGAAAAAATGTCAAGATGACTTCAAGTTTTTTATTAGCCTTCTAACCATGTATTTTTTTCTAAAATCTAAAACATTAAGGTTTCCATCTTCAATTTATTTTGCTAGTGTCTTCTTTTTTTGTCGAAAACATATGTATACTATTTTTGGTGTCATTTTTTTAATGGTTCATCTAAATTTGAAACAAATTACATTTTTAGATTCTAAACTATATTCTATACACATTCAAAAAATTGATTTTAATTAGTTTTCAAAAAAAAGGAGGGGGAGCACGCTCAAATTTTTATTTTTCAAGATGTGTCCACTTTGAAAATTCATAAAAAATAATATATTTATTAAAAAATTAGCAAATAAATAGGGATAAACTATGTGATGTTAGCTAATTTTCCACTGAAGCAATTTGTGAAATACTTAAGAAAAGTCAACATTTTAAGGGGAGCACACTAGACGTTATGTTATATTTTTCTAACAAAAACAAGAGCACTTTGTGTGCTCCCTCTATTTGAACCTCTTAATCTCCTCCATTTTTTTCTTTAATAGTAGTTTAAAACTAGATTCTGAGCACTACGAATCTTTTTCTTATCACATCTTCAAATTTTGAGCATGTTTATCTTCAATTTCTCATCCAAGGTCAGTTTCTACTAAATTTAAAAAAAACTGGCCACTTTTGACCCCCTTTTGGTCCCCCATTTCTATGTACTTTCCTTGAAATATAAATACTTGTCTAGAAAGTTCCTAAATAGTGTCTCTAGACACCATCGCGCTTGAACACAAGTACAATCAGCCAAGACACATTTGCAACAATCATCAAATCCCTAGTAGTCTATATCTATGGGTCTAGGTTCAATGTCACATGCCAAATTATTTCTACGTGTGTAGATATAAACCAAAGCAAAGTATGATCAATTTATAGATTTTGAGGCACTCATCTAAACAAGGCCTTATTTTTCAACAAATTGACGAATCAATTAAAAACATATTTTACAACATATTCCACCATTCAAAATTCACCTTAATATCATATTTAATTCATTTAAATTATATAATTTAATATTACATTTAGTGATCCTGAATTTTATTATTATTTAATTAATTACACTAAGATATTTATATGTGGGGTGCTTTTATACAATAGTTATGCATATAAAATCTAAATTTAGACTATGGGACATAGGCTAAATAAAGTGTCTAGATGGTGTTGTATCTCAATGTCTAGCACCCTTAACAAACTAGTTGGGATACCTAAGGATAACAACTAGGTTAAAAAATCTTGTTTTGAATCAACTTTGAAGATTTGATTTAGATATATTTATCCCTTGTTAGCCTTTAATTGGGTGTTTGTGGATTGTTTATCTATTAAATGAGTGGAAACCAAAATGCACAATCAAGAACCTAGAGCTTGTCTCTAACAATTCGCATGATTTGTTACTCTGCATATTTCAACTCTTGGATTGGGCACTATACTCAAATAAACTAAGGTTATAGACTAGTCAAGCCAAGAGAGAGATCCTTAGTGAAGCGGATTTGGTTTTCGTCTTATCTCTTTAGTTAATAAAATGTAAAATAAAATGTATTCATAAAAAAACAAATGTGTTTGATGTCGTGTGTCTAGCCTTGATGCATGAGATGTACATAGCAATTATGTTAGAAACAATAATGTGAATGCCAAAAGAAGTGGACTAGATATCCAAATGAGTAATCAAAATTAAGGGTTGAAGTCACATCTAAATTAGATGTTCACCTTTAAACAAAATTACCAAATTTATCATTTTTTTTATCCTATCATATAAAAATTCTTAAAAATATGAATATTAATTATTTTACTAAAAATTAAAAGCAAATATTAAAAATATTTTTTAATTAAATTATTAATATTATTATAACTACATCAAAAGAATTATTTTTATATCTAATTTTTAGTAGTAATTTTAAAAATAAATATATATATATTTTAGTAATAATTTTAAAAATAAATATATAATTAACATATTGTTTATTGGTTAATAAATCTTTAAAATGGTATGAATGTTTTGAGTGCATTTTTCAACTGTTAAAAATCAATTTCAATTTTACGCCTTTGCCCTTCAATTCATTTTTAAGTAATTTGTTTGTAATGATTGTCTATTTCTTGTGAACTGGCAAACTTTTCAGTGATCACTGTCTCTTTATTCTTGTGAGAGTTACGACATTTTTCATAGTTTCACACTATAAAAAGATTTGGCGACATCTTTATTTCATGTGCCCAATTAATTTGAAATTGTCGCCCGCCCAATTGATTAAATGAGCAATGCATTCAAAATGTCTGACCAGATGGTGCGCAGAGAAATGTGGTCTCCTCAACTGCTATGATTGCAGGATATACACAAAACGGGTTTGTTGAAAAGGCTTTAGAAACTTTCAAGCAAATGCAATTGGCAGGTGTAAAGCCAGATTCTGCAACCTTTGCCAACTTCTCCCTGCCTGTACTAAAATGGGAGCTTTAGAACAAGATATGGAAATCCACCACAGGATAAAGGATACAGGAATTTTGTCAGATGTTGTAGTTGTAACTGCCTTGGTAGACATGTATGCAAAATGTAGGAGCATAGGCAAGGCACGTGAATTGTTTGACAGAATGCCTCAAAGAGATATCATCTCATGGAATACCATGACGCAGCATATGTAAAATGTGTAAGCATAGACAACGCATGTGATTTGTTGGACCAAATACATTAAAGAAACGTGTTCTCATAGAATGCCTTGATTGCAGGGTATTCACAAAATAGATTTATTGAAAAGGCTTTAGAAACATTCAAGCAAATGAAATTGGCAAGTGTAAAGCCAGACTCTACAACCTTTGTCAGCATCCTCCCAGCCTGTGCCAAATGGGAGCTTTGGAACAGGGTATGGACATCCATCAAAGCATAAAGGATAGAGGAATTTTTTTCAGATGTTGTAGTTGCAACTGCTTTGGTAGTCATGTATGCAAAATGTGGAAGCATAGACAAAGCACATGAACTGTTTGAAAGAATGCCTCAAAGAAATGCAGTCTCATGGAATGCCATGATTGTAGGAATATGCACAAAATGGATTTTGCAAGGATGCTTTCAAAATATTTGAATTAATAAAGCACTTTAGAACATATCATGACATTATAAGATTTTCTTGTGTTCTATGTATGCAGCCATGCAAGTTTAATGGATGAGGGTTGTACATACTTCAATCACAGAGTAACCCTTATTGCATTACACCTAAAATTAATCATTATGTGTGCACGGTTGACCTTCTTGCCCATGTTGAGTAGCTTGAGGACACCCTAAAATTTATCATTAAGATGCTAGTTAAACCTGTGGTGGTTGTGTGGATGTGTTTTCTTTGAAAGGGAAAGGAGAACCCATCATGCACCTTATAGCATCCTATATTTTACTTAAACAAATATTCAATAACTTGATGCAAGCACATATTTCTATGCCCTTAAAGCAGAAATAGACATGGTTAATTTCCCATCTCATTAACCCTTAGAGGAAAGATAATGTAGCTTACAAATCTAAATAAATTTCAAGAGCATAACGGCATATAAATTAACACTTTAAGAACATGAAAGAAGAAGAAAAATAGACAGAAGAGAAGAAACACCAATATACGTGGGGAAAACCCTTGCAGGTAAAAAGCCCCACACTCCAAAGCATCAAACCAATATATTAATTTGCAACAACAAACATGTTACGCTTAAAGCTGTAACACGGAGATTTACATCTTACTCCTCTAGAGGAAAAAATGCATCATAACCCTGCATAAAACTCTCCTCACAAACTTCTCCTCAAGCCTTCAATTTATAGGAGTTCCAATACAAGAAACCACCAAAATGGAAACTCAAAACCATGAGTTACGACTCCTAGTCATGGAGAATCAAATCCACTATAATATAAAAAGTTACTCAAATCATAACTAACTCTCCAAATATGGCACTCCATTTTTGGCTCCTAAAATCATGCTTTTGCAATCTCCTAAAATCTTGCTTTTCAAGTTTCCAATTGTAATTTCCTTTTTCAAGCTATTTCCATTTTAGCAACTCTTACACACCTTACAATTTGTCATAGTTGCATTTAGCAACTTCCATGACACTAAGTGATAAAAAACAAATTGCCAAAATACAAACTACAAGTGACACATAGTGCCACTCCAAGTGAGATGCCCAAAATAGGTGCATGCATAATAAATAAATATTTCAAATATTAGAATTTGCAAGGTGTATGACACACCTAATCCCAACATTCTCCCACTTGTCGTATACCTTGCAAGAGCCAAAAAGAAACACAACCAATCTGTGAAACACCAAGGTTACCATACTATCTCAACCGAACTCCATTGTGCTCACGAGCTTTACAAGAGCACCTGCAACATCTTCCAAGTGATCACCAATATGACCAAATATTAGGATTCCAAGAAAACATGATGAAATACTAAATGTCACATAGACACACCAATGTATCCAACTTCAAATCTGTTATCAGAACACAACTCTAAAATCTGAACACCTCCAAAACAAGATCGAGCACAAATACTCTAGAACAGTTAGAACAACAACCATAGCGAGTTGTTTACATCTAACTAAAAAACCCACCATTGATCTAGAACTACACATGACATATCCAGTCCATACTATAGCTCTCATCCCTGTATAATCCACCGTCTTGCTCAAAGTTATCATCTTCCATGATAACAAACACACCAAAACCATTGATGTGCAAAAAATTTGAAGACCCTTGATACTGCAGTCCAATGAAAAACAATCTACCAAAGACATACATAAATCCTAGGAATCAAACTGCATGAGTAATACCAACCAAAGCAACACAAAGTCTACAAATCAGCTCTTACATAAAAGTGTGGCTTGTAATCAAATCATGTAATATAAAGAACAATCACAATGATCTGCAAATTGCAACCAACCTGCTACAAAATAGAGCATACTTCCACAAATAATTTTCTACTCAAGTCCTCCACATCTCAAATGATATACATTAAAAAAACACATATTGTTGTTAAAAAATAATAAAGTACAACAACAGTAGATGACCACAAAACTAGTGATCATACTAGATGAATAAGAACCTCTAGGAAGAAACATGAGACTATAAAGAGAAACTACAAACCATATCAAGTCCTTCTACTAACACCAATTGCTAAGTTGTGCCAAGCAAGATCTCCTTCACAAAACTCCAATTGAAAAGCATTAAGAACACCCAACTATTCAATCTCAAAAGATCAAACAAAACATATATATCTCAAATAACCAAAAAAGGATGTAAAAGCTTGTCTAACCAAGGAAGATCAAACTTAAAATATTCATTCCACAAATAGGAATTCATTCCAATAACATCTCCAAAACTTCTCATAAATCAAACCATATACCTAAGGAGATAACCATGCCAAGTAATCCTCAAATGAACCCTCCACAACTAGAAACTATAGCTCAAGATCCATATCCATGAGAAATCAAAGCATAAAACAAAATGAATCTAAAATAACATGGGCAATACCTATCAAATCATTTTTTGCCAAATGAATTGAGATTAGGGAACTAGAATGATCCACTGAGATACACCGAGTCTCATAGACTCTCTTTAAGAACAATCTCCTCTCAAGTTCAAATATGAACTCATGTCCATACCCAAGTGAAAGGCTCCTTAATCTTTCTGTTAAAATTTCACCATTCCAACACATGATCCCCACAACAAGAGATCTCTAGCCTCACCTCAAGTCTCTCTAGTATCCATGAGCATCCATCAACCAATTCATGCCAACTTCAAATGTATCTTGCAAAATCATGAAGCTTCAAGAAAATGATTAATACTCAAAACCAAAGAGAACTTCACCAAACCACTGTCAAAGCTCCTACTGCACATCCAAAAAATCTAGGAACACACATGACATCATGATATAACATCTCCTCCTAGGAGATCACTACTTGCTTCAATGAACATATCTTGCCAAAGGGGCACAATCATGTCAAAACTCCAATCTTAGAAATAAGAATCCATCATGGCACAATACCATATCCAATCACATGAAGATAACTATCCTCTAGCAATGGAACTCAAGATGTCAAAATAATTTCATAGGATATAAGAATCATAATCCAAAAGTCTTACCATGACACCTACAACCACTACAAGATCCTCCATCACCAAGTGATAGATCCACATCACTACCAAAGCTTCCACTAAAACTATGATATCGAGCTTATCAAGGCATTATGATAAACATGCTACAAGTCCCAATAACCAACTATCTAGGCACTCTAATCATCCATCCTCTCATACCAATGCACAAATGACCATAGACAAGGCCAACTAACAAAGTCTACATAAATATTGAATCAATCTTGTGGATATAGATAGTCCACATCTAAGTCATCTCACTGCAATCAAATAGGTGATCAGCCCACAAAATTGCATAACTTGTAGATCCCAAACATGAAACATGCAAACTCATCATCACATTAGTAACCTGCAAACTGAGATAACAAGAAGATAACATGTAGACCACAAGACTCAAACACCAAATCAACCACAAATCTGATTTGCCAAACAAGTCCACATATGAGTAACCATAGTCAAGGAACCCATCAAGAAAATACTATAGAAATGATGAGTGACTAATCACATACCAGATACAAACCTTCTCACACCATCCACGAAGCATACATGCAAACCTGCAACTATCTTACATCCAGAAACACCCCCAAGGAATCATAATATGAAAAATAGTTTATCTGTAGATCTACAAAACCACAAGTTTTGATTAACCATGTAAAATGTGCAAAACCACCATGTCGTGTTGACATACATGCAAATCCATATCCACTTATCATCTGGAAGAGCCACAAGTCTAAAAAATTACCCTAATAGCTGTACCAGAATAATGGAATAACATAGATAAGCATAACCATAGATTTTGAACAGAAAATCTAAAAAACCCTCAGATCAAATCAATATGAAATAAGACATACAAGTACAACCAACCAAAAGAAAGTAGAGGTCCAAGAACTCTAGGCCCACTTGTAGGCCAACTCCACAACCACTAGCATGTACAAGCATACAGAGGAGCTAGGTTGTTCCAAAGGCTTTCAGATCATCCAATGATCAACTCCACAGCCTACATGCATTTGAGGTTAAAAAAACAATGCCTTCCAATGCCAGAGACTAAAACCAAGCACCCAACATAAGCACATTAAACCATAGTCATGACAACCCAAGTTTCTCCACATGATTAGGGAGCCAAGAACAAACACCCAACACAAATACTTTGCTGCAAATGACCATAGAATGAAAGAACATAACCACCATGCATGAGGGTTATTACATACTATCAAATAGGAGCTCCAAATCAATATCATATTAAATGTAACAACATGATCAACTCCATAATACTCCATCTTTCAAATGCCTGTTGTAACCTAAAAACAAGATCAACTGCAAGACTTCCACTCAAACAAGGATTAATAATCAGCAGATTCCTCCATACAGATTCCCTAAAGCTTGCCAGGCTAAGAAATCACAATAGAAGAAATACTCAAAACCTTAAACACCATGGAACCACTGTAGCTCTGATACAAATTGAAAGGGAAAGGAGAACCCAGCATGCACCTTATAGCATCCTATATTTTACTTAAACAGATATTCAATAACTTGATGCAAGCACATATTTCTATGCCCTTAAAGTGGAAATAGACATAGTTAATTTCCCATCTCATTAACCCTTAGAGGAAAGATAATGTAGCTTACATATCTAAATAAATTTCAGGAGCATAATGGCATATAATTAACACTTTAAGAACATGAAAGAAGAAAAAAATAGATAGAAGAGAAAAAAACCAATATACGTGGAGAAAGCCCTATCAGGTAAAAAGCCCCACACTCCAAAGCATCAAACCAATGTATTAATCTGCAACAACAAACATGTTACAATATACTTGTAGGCTCAAAGCCTTAACATGGAGATTTACATCTTGCTCCTCTAGAGGAAAAACTAATAGCATAACCGTGTTTAAAACTATCCTCACAAACTTCTCCTCAAGCCTTCAATTTATAGGAGTTCCAATACAAGAAACCACCAAAATGGAAACTCAAAACCATGAGTTACAACACCTAGTCATGGAGAATTGAATCCACCATAATATAGAAAGTTACTCAAATCATAACTGACTCTCCAAATATGGCACTCCATTTTTGGCTCCTAAAATCTTGTTTTTCAAGTTTCCAATTGTAATTTCCTTTTTCAAGCTCTTTCCATTTTAGCAACTTTTACACACATTACAAGTTGTCATAGTTGCATTTAGCAACTTCCATGACA
This sequence comes from Cunninghamia lanceolata, assembly GCA_027924645.1. NCBI lineage: Eukaryota > Viridiplantae > Streptophyta > Pinopsida > Cupressales > Cupressaceae > Cunninghamia > Cunninghamia lanceolata. Next base: position 2,120,971 of record BSBN01000876.1, on the reverse strand, counting down.
CTAAGTGATAAAAAACAAATTGCCAAAATACAAACTACAAGTGACACATAGTGCCACTCCAAGTGAGATGCCCAAAATAGGTGCATGCATAATAAATAAATATGTCAAATATTAGAACTTGCAAGGTGTATGACACATCTAATCCCAACATTCTTGGTGCCTACAAATCACATATGAGCATAGCCTTGGGAGTATTTACAACGATGTTGCTTTTTGATTTCGTTCCTAAAAATGTTGTGACTTATTTCCTTCTCTCAAACATCTATAGTGGTTAGGTAGTGCGAGGTTAAAATAGTAAGGAGATTGATGAGAGAAAGGAATTAAAAAGATCTTTGGATGTAGTTGGGTTGAAGGCCATAAAATGGTCCATTTTTTTGTGTAGGAGGCACATTGCATCCATAGACACAAGAGATCTATGTAAAGTTGGATAAATTGGCTTGGGAGATTGTATAATTAAATATCAACACTTTGCATTTTGGAGGAATTTTGGTAGCGTAGACCTACATAAAATCAAACATACAATCTCCACTTCAATCCCTTGGTATATAGGAAAAGGAGATTCTAGAAATCACAAATATTTTCCCAAAACCATGGACTCAAAACAATGAGTTAAACCTTGGTCCATCTTGTTCAAGTTGAACCCTTGTGCCCCTCTCAAAAATTAACTCCTCCCCACTTGGAATTTATAACTCATGATGATGACCATTGATCCCTATGACCAAGGGAAACATATGTAACTCTCGAGTTCTCTTTTGTGGTGTAATATTATCTCTTACAGACCTCTTACAAACATCTAAATTATGAGACAATTAAAGATGCCTTGACTAGTCTAACTTTTAATCCCCTTACAATGACGTCTTACAATCACTGATAAGACAAATGACACACGATATAGATTGCCAACAAAGGAATCTCAAGATTATCTTCATGTGTAGCACCCTTTTCCATTAGGACCAAACGTTATAATATTCTGCAAATATTCAATAATGACATCATCACTAGGACTTACAAGGTTTACAACACCTAGTTCTAACACTTTTTGCACTTAACGAGTTATCTAAAAGAATTTGGAGGTCTTGATCCAAGTGATTGAGGTTCTCATCCAATTTTATTTTGTAGATGATGATGTCATCAAGGAATACCATAATGAATTTCCTAAGAAATGGTTAAAAGATCTAAGAGGATTTGGAATGTAAACAAGGCATTAGTGTTGGGAACTTGAGTGGCCCTCATGAGTTTAGAACATGGTCTAGAACGCTTCTTAAAGATGGATCTAGTGCTATGCAAACCAAAAATCTAGTTTGGAGAAGAAATATGACTCATGCAATTCATCTAACTCATTAATCATAGGGATTGGAAACTTATCCTTGATTTTGAGTTTATTTGAATCTCAAAAATCTACATATAAATTCCATGAGCCATATTTTTTTAGGAGCACCACACAAGATTATGCATATATACAAGGTTAAATGACCTTGGCCTATTCTTGCTCTATACATTCATCAAGTCCTTATGTCCAATTTGAGGTTAGACGATTTTACTTCAATTCTAATATCCTATCAAGGATACAAGTTATCTAAAACATTTCCATGTGTGACTCATCATCTCCCAAAGTTGAGCCATTTCCATGAAATTACATAGGTTTTATACAATTTATTAAGTTCATAGAAAATGTATAAGAAAACAATGTTTCTTAAAGCTTAGTCTAGGATAATCAAATAAAATGCATGTACACATTTAATCTTGCATCACTAACCTAGACTAATTATGGAGTTGAGTTGACCTGAATATTGAGCTTAATAATTAAAATGTGCAAGAACATAAATACAAAACTAGTCTACTTTGCTTGATAACTGTTGAATGCACATAAAAACTTATGAAGATCTAAATTTGATAAGCTTCAAGGTTAGGAATAGAAGATGATAGAGAGGCAATCACCATGGGATTAAAATATTCTCTTGATTCTATGTAGGGATGAGTCTGACAATCTAAGAATAATCTATGACTGTAACCTTGTCCTACTTCTATGAACTTGTCATATGTATTCTACTTGTGATTGGTAAAAGTGGGATGAATAAAATTAATTAGTAAACCCAAAGCATCAATGAAATATGAAGGTAAAAAGGATTTAAAAATAAGAACAAGATACTTACAACCTTTTACCTTGCGACTTCCATTGTTCGCCAATTCTTTCTTGATCTTTTGGTGATGACGATGGCCCTCAAGAAGCTTGCTTCCTCGCTTTGATTCCTCAAGATGACATGGAGAAATGGCTATGATACTTGTTATATTTGAAGATGAGCTTCAAACACAATATGAATGGATAATAGGTGAAGTGATGGTAGGGTACCAATGGCGCGCTATGGTTTCTGTAGCATAAGTTTAGTCGAAAGATGGATATGAAATGAAGAGATAGAGGATTGTATTTATAGAGTTGGGTGAGAGAAGATCAATGGTGGAGAAGAAGTAAGAAGATCAACGGAGGAGAATGTTCGAGAGAATGTGTATGAATAGAAGAAGGACATGTGTCATTCAAAAAGAAGCTTTGTTGAGTTAACTGCTTTCTTGATGAGGATGAGTTTTTATTTTCTTAAATTAGAATATATTTTTCTAATTTAAAAACAAAGTTGCTTTAACTCAGCTTTTGCTTTTGCGTGACAAGTAGAATTTATTTTTAGAAGATTTGAAGATTTTTTTAGAAGATAAGAAAGCATAATTAAATAAATAAATTTATTTAATTACTTGTAGATAATTAGGAAGAATAAATAAAATATTTAATTATATTTTATTTTTGGAGATTTAATTTAAATAAATTTGCATTTTATTTAAATTTAGAAGAATGGATGATTTAATTAAATAATTAAAATTATTTAATTATTTAGAAGAATAAAGTTGATATAGATGAAATTAATTAAATAAATATAATTTATTTAATTAAATGGGAGAAAGTGAATCAAATAAATAAAATAATTTATTTATTTATTGATAGAGGAATATGAAGATGAAATAAATATTTAAAATATTTATTTATGTAGGGTCATGTCGTTTTTAGGTGTATACATTTTGCCTCTCTTTGATGCAATGTGTTTTATCACGTTGTTTCAAAGAATAAGAATTTTCAACAATGGTTCATGCCCCAATTTTTTTGCCCCTGGTACAAGTTTAATTACAGGATGCCCCCTCAGGAGATTGGACGAGAAGAAAGCAGATAGCGTGAGATGGACAATCTCATGAAGAAGAAGGTGAAAAACAGGTTAGGATGAAGAAAAAAATGGTTTGAGGAAAGAGACAAATGATACGCGATGCAAGATAAATTAATAACACACACAAGCAAGTATGCACAAATGATACAAGAACAAACAAGGTATTGCCCCTGTCAAGCTATAAACCAATGATATACTGATAATAATATACAATAGTGTTGTCATGGTGAGGAACGATAGATCCCTAGATCAACACAAAGAATAGTGTTGTCATGGCAGGGAACGATATATCCCTAGATCAACATGATAGGCGTGGGAAAGACATATCCCACTGATAGTTATGATTGATTGATATGGTTTATGACAAGATTAGGATCAAGACCACTGATTGTGATTGGATAATTTAACAAGATTGATATACTTGATCGATATGGATTAAGGATGGACTTGCATTTGGATCGCTGCTCAGGTTGACAACTAGAATTGTTGACGAGAGATATGAAGACAAATAGAAATTTGATCCGATAGAAGAATGACTTGATAGAATAAATCACAAGCTTTTATTTGTAAACATTGATTCTCTGCATAGAATTTTATTGCATGGGATATGGATATGAAATGCAATTGGATACGTTATGGATATGGATATTTGTCATCTTGATATTGCAAGTATTTTGAAGTGCTTTGTTTCATCATTGGGCTTTTAAAATGTTGTAAGAAAATACAAGCATCTAGGTATAATTAAACCGAGATGACTTGAGTATTGCTTACATGGATTTTGATTTAGCAAGTTAATACAAGCATCTAGTCAAACTTGAATCTAGATGACCTAAGTACTTGCATTTCAACAGATAAGGATTGCCCCTTTTCATGTTCAAACCTTCAAAGTCCTCGATGATCTTTTGTTGATCATGTCGTTAGACAAAAGTCGTCACATTACTAAAGTTTAATCCACAAGTAGCAGACAAAAAAAAAAGATTATGCCCCCATCATAGCGTCTCTAGCTTTTGGCATCCTTGAGTAGCATAGGAAGACATAATGACAAAAATCGAAGACTTTGTAAGTTAACCTGTTCACAAAACATTCTTGCATTAGATGTGTCTTTTTGCCATAATTGATACAAAATTGGTTTTGGTATGGCGCTCTATTTTGCTTTGGACATGTTGATGTTTTGCATCAATAATTTTGTTTTGGGAAGCTTGCTTTGCTGCGCACACTTGTCTAGTGAAAGGTATCACAATCCTTATTGGTATCCTCTTAGAACATGTGGCATTCAAGAATCCAAATCCGTAACCAAGTCGAGGAGTTGCCCCCAGTTAGACAAAGGATCGACTTATTATGGGTGATATGACAAATAGACATGGAAAGATGGACCCTAAGGGACTGACCTAGTGCCTTGCCTACGTGACAATGTAGAGGCAACGTAGTTTGGGGTGAACTTGATGGACCTAAGACCTAAGCAATGGCAAAGATGCAGAAATGGTATGGACAGTGGGACAGATGACCCTCGAAGGATATGGAGAGGAAAGAAGTGGAGTGGAGTGGAGCAGAGCCTCGGGGGTGCATTAAGAATGGCCTTGCCTACGTGATAGCTTAGAGGTGACGTAGTTTGACAACAATTCAAAGGATTGGTTCAAGATGAATGATATGATGGATACAAGAGATATGAAGTCGCAATAGATGGAAGAAGTGGTTTGTCACAGATAGCGCATGTTTACCAAGTTTTCACCACTTGCTTTTATTTGCACGAAAGCTAAAAGTACACATGATGCCTGTTTCCCAGGTTTTCACCAGAGGACAATTTTTTTTGTTATTTTTCCATCTTTTTGATTTTTTTTGTTCTATTTTTTATCACTTTTTCAAATTTTTTTAAAAAAATTTTAGGACTCCCTTGCATTGGGGTTTAGGTGTAGAACTTACAAAGATGCATGCTATTGATAGGATCATCAAACAGTTCACCTTCAAATGTAACCAATTGATATAGTCCCGACCCATAGGCTACAATGATGACATAGGGACCTAACCAGTTGGGTTCAAATTTTCCTTTCTTCTCTCGATCTTGTTGATTTATGGGATTTTCTCTGAGGACTAGATCACCCACTTAGAAGACTCAAGGCTTTACCCTATGATTGTAGCTTCTGGACATTCGTTGCTGATAGGCTTTTAGATGGTTGAAGGCATGTTGCCTTCTCTCTTTGTGCAGCTTTAAATCTTGAAGTCTGGACACTCTGTACTCTTCATCAGATATGAGGCCTTTTAACGAAACTTGCAAGGATGGGATCTTGACTTCAATGGACAAGATGGCTTCAGATCCATAGACCAGGGAGTATGGTGTTGCACCTGTGGGTGTGCGGATGCTTGTACGATAGGCCCACAGCATGGGATTTAATTGGACATGCCAATCACAACTGGCATCATTAACAGTCTTCTTTAGGATTTTCAAAATGGTTTTATTTGATGCCTTAGCCTGGCCATTTCCTTGGGGGTAGTAGGGGGTAGAAAAGTGGTGTTGGATGTGGAATTTGTTACATAGTTCCCTGACATCTTGATTTTTGAAGGGTCGTCCATTATTCGTGACAATGGATGAAGGGATACCATAGCGACAAATGATATAGTTCAAGATAAAAGAGGCAATCTGCTTGCCTGTGATATTGGCTAAGGGCACGGTTTCAATCCACTTTGTAAAGTACTCCATGGCGGTGATCATGAATTTATGGCCACTAGATGAAGGAGGGTGAATCTTTCCCACTAAGTCGAGTCCCCACTGACAAAAAGGCCAAGGAGTCCTTAATGGCTGCAGCTCCTATGCTGGTGCATGTATCAAGTTCCCATGGATTTGGTACTTTTTGCACTTCTTTACAAAATGATACAAATCTTGTTCCATGGTTGGATAGTAGTATCCCATGCGTATGAGTTTCTTGGCTAGGGTAGGGCCACTAGAGTGTGTCCCGCATATATCATCGTGCACTTCGCTCAGGGCAGTTTGATATTCCTCACTATCGAGACATCTAAGGAGAGTACCATCGAGACCTCTACGATATAGGGTATTGGTGACAATGGCATACTAGGATGCCTGACGAATGAAGGTTCATTTTTGGTTGCTAGAGAGATCAGGTGGGAGGGTATTCTCTTTAAGATAGGCAAATATTTTTCCATAGAGGGGGGAATCAGCTCCAACAATGTGGCAAATGATATGGGATTCGGGGGTGTTGTATGCAGGATAGGACACTGGCTCTACCAAGAACTCGTAACATGATTGATTATCTGGAATATCAAGAAGAGATACAATCATTACCATAGCGTCTGTAGCTTTGTTCTCAATCCTTGTTATCTACTCAAAAGAGATCTTGACGAAGTATTCTTTGAATTCATCTACCATCCATTTGTAAGGGATTAATTTCTCATCTTTTGTTTGGTAGTCGTCATTTACTTGATTTATGACCAGCTCTAAGTCACCATACACCTGAAGTTCTTGGATATTCCATTCTACTGCTAGCTTGATGCTAATGACTAGGGCCTCATATTCTGCCACGTTGTTAGTGTAGGGAAAGAGTAGTCTATATGATTTAGGAATGGTGTCGCCACTAGGGATAATCAACAAGATACCTGGTCCTGATCCATGTTGAGTGTATGATCCATAGAAGTACATTTTTTAGGTTGTTGTGGTTATGTGAAAGATAGATTCATCTGGAAATTCAAAGCTCAAAGGGCTGTCATCTGTTAGAGGTGCATCTACCAATTGATCTACAAGTACTTGGCCTTTTATTGCTTTCCTGTGTACATATTTGATGTCGAATTCACTAAGAAGCATGACCCATTTAGACAATCTACCTGTTAAGACTGCCTTGTTGAGTAAGTATTTGAGTGGATCAATCTTTGCTACCAGCTTGATAGAATGTGACAACATGTAATGTGTCCATTTTTGTGAGGCGAAGACCACAACGAGACATGCTCTTTCAATTGGCATGTATTGTAGTTCATACCCAACAAGTGTTCGAATGATATAGTATATGGCTTGTTCTTTCCCTTCATAGTTTTGTTGTGTGAGGAGAGCTCCCAGAGTTGTTGGTGTTGTCGAGATATATAGTAGCAGAGGTTTACCCTGAATCAGTGGCATCAATATAGGTGGCTTCATGAGATACTCTTTTAACTGCTGAAATGCTTGCTCACATGAATCATTCCATTTGAAAGGGACATTCTTATGTAGAAGGTGAGAAAATGGGTGGCACTTGTCTGCCAATTGAGAAATGAACATTCTGATAGATTGTAGTTTTCCCTGTAGGGACCTTAGCTGAGTGTGATTCTTAGGAGGTGGCATTTCCATGATGGCCTTCACTTTAGCTGGGTCGACTTCGATTCCATTGGCGGACACTATGTATCCCAATAGTTTACCTGAGGCAACACCAAACACACACTTCTTTGGATTGAGGCATACATTAAACTATTCCAATCTTTTGAAGATTTTGTCCAGTACTACCAGGTGTCCTTCGCTTGTGAGTGATTTTGCTAGAATGTCATCAACATAGTCTTCCATTATAGTGTGCATCATGTCGTAGAAGATTGTGGTCATAGCTCTCTAATATGTTGCGCTGACATTTTTCAAACCAAATGGCATGACACCAACAATAGGTGCCCCAAGGACATGTGAATGTAGTCTTGTGTTGGTCTTTAGGTGCAATTTTTATCTGGTTATATCTAGAAAAACCATCCATTAGTGACAGCATGGTGTGCCATGCCATGAGATCTACAATCATGTTAATGTTTGGTAGGGGGAATCATCTTTCAGACAAGCTTTGTTCAGGTCCCTGAAGTCATTACATATTTAGACTCTGCCATCTGGTTTGGCAACTGGTACTATGTTTGAAACCCACTCAGGATAGTCTATTGGTCTAATGAATCTGACATCTAACAATTTCTTTAGCTCTTCTTTCACCATGAGGACCACATGCGGGTGCATCTTTATGAGTTTTTGCTTTACTGGTTTAGCTCCTGGAGCTAAGGATAAGTGATGCATTATGAGATTCAGATCTAGCCCTGGCATGTCGACATATGTCCAAGCAAAGTTGATTTGTTTTCTCTTGAAGAAATCAGTAAATGTTGGCTTTTCTTGTTCAGTTAGAGACTGTGCCATGTGAATCATTATGGGATTATCACCTGTGTTGACATTGATCGGTTCTGCTGGTTCTATCAAGATTGAAGATCTATCCTAATGTGTAAGATTGGGTAGAGGGTTAAGCCTTCCGTCCTTCAGTGCCTCAGAGAGGTTTTCACCATTGGATATGTCTATATTTTTACTTTTTTCGTGGTCTAACACTGCCGCAAAACAGTTTTCACCATTAGACCTTTCTCTCATTTTGACATTTTTGAGACTAAAAGGCTTGGTACTCTCTCCAAAATAGGCCTTCTCGTTGAGTTCTATGGCATAGCCAACTTTGTGGTCCCCTGTGGGTATATGATCTCTAAGCTCAAGGTAGTCTATGATGGCTTCATCATTCTCAAAGGTATCGAGTTCAGGGGTAGTACCTTGTAAATCCCAATCTATGAGTTCAGGGTGTACCAATGGTAAGGGGTCATTGGGTTGATCTGGTTCGATGGTGTTGATGGTTAAGATAGAGTTGTTATAAGAACAGACAAAGGCTACAATGGTACTCTCCATTAGCAGATCCATCAAGGGGGGTATCATTCTTTCCTCATGACTTTCACTATCGTTATTATGCAGGTCAGACTCTAGTGGTCTAGCCCTTGGACCTTGTCTCTCATTTGCATGGGTTGGGTCATACTCATGGACAAAATCAATGCCTTTTTTGTCACAAGATAGCTCTGAGAGACTATCCCACTCATATTCATTTGAATCAGTATCATTCCCCAGTTACAGTTGCTAAACTTGATCAACCGGATTACTAGTAGATATTTTTGGTTGTTTATCTTTATTCTTATTTGCTCTGTTGGTTCTATTGGTGCCAGTGTAACCTATCCCTGTAGTGTCTTAGGTCATCAAGGTATGAGGTTGGATGGGTTCAGTGATACCATCTTTTCTTGAACCGAGGGGGCCATGTCCTTCATAACCCATTCTTTGTAGCATTTGGAATCCTTGACCATATTGTTCGGTTTGTATCATGTGATGGTCTTGTTGTGTTGATGAACTACCTTCATCCTTGTATAACCATTGTAGGATATTCTTTTCATCACTCTCATCTTCGAGGCTTCCCCATTTGATAAATGGACCTTTGGTAGTTTTGTCTGCTTTGGATTTTCTCAGAGTAGGTCTTCCATATGATCTGGGAGATAGGGGGAGTTGTGATAAATAGAGGGATTGGGAGATTGTGTACTCACCCAAGCCCTTATCTTTGAGCCTGAGGTCAGGTTGACCAGCTTTTGAAGTGGAAGCAAGTGAAGTTGGGTCAACATGAGATGAAGATGAAGTAGAAGCACGATTGTTTGGAATTACCACTTCAGGTTTAGATTGAATGGAGTTGCAATACTAAAATGGATTGGGATCACCTTGTATGGTGATCTCTTGACCTTCATAAGGGAATTTGATACACTGATGGTATTTTGACGGCACTGCTTTCAAAGCATATATCCATGGTCTTCCAAGAAGAATGTTATATGCTAGCTCCATATCGAGGACTTGGCAAGCCACATCTTTTACTATAGGTCCCACTCTAATCGGTAAAGTAACAATTCCCTTGGAAGTTCTCTCCTCCTCATCATAAGCTTTGATAGTGATTTTATGTTTTTGGATCTATAGCTTTCTCTCCAAACCCCAATACAAGGATTAGATTTAAGGTGCAAATATTCAAACCAACTCCTCCATTGATTAGGACCCTTTTTATCTTGTGTTTGTGGATGAAGGCTTTGATATGAAGAGAGGTGTTATGAGGTTGGGTGATTGACATATCATCCTTTTCAGTGAATGATAGGGAGTGAGGTGAGGTAATGTGACCTACCATGGTTTGAAATTGTTCTTCAACAAGGTTTGTTGGAACTGAGGCTTCTGATAAAGCTTTGTCAAGTATGGCCCTATGGGACGGGGACAGACGCAGAAGTTCTAGAATGCAGATATGTGCAGGTGTCTTATAGAGTTGATCCAAGATGCTGTACTGATTAGCCGGAGGGGCGGAGGCTCCCCTAAGAGTGACTTTATTACTGTTGGTGGTAACGTTACAATCTGACTCTTTATTTATAGTGATTACATTGATGTGTGAATCACTCTCCGAGATGTGGTTAACAACATAGTCAAAGGTGATGTTTCTATAATTGGCATTGTTATTTCCACTGTTGTTTCGATTGGAAGGCCCTCCCTTCTTGTAGTTCAGAAGAGGATCCTTGAATGTCTGGTGATCATTATTAGAAGTATGTCCATCAAGTGACACTTTGTTTTTCTTGATCAAATCTTGGATAGTGTATTTGAGCGCAATGCAATCGTTTGTTTTGTGCCCCCTGTTTCTTGGTATTCACAGAAATCGTTGTCATTCCACCAAGGAGGTTTGACTTTTGGTTCATATTCCCATGCTGATAGAAGTATTATGATCTTACTTTTGATTAACTTCCGTAGGGCAGTTTCTAATGATTCTCCCAAAGGTTTGAATTTTATCCTAGGTTGAAAATTTGTAAACCGTGATTCAGTGTTTCTTGGTTTGTTTTGTGGGAGGTTGTTTTGAGGAGTTGATAAGTTGAAGATTGGTTGCTTGGGTGCCACATTCTTGGCATCTACCACCCTATCATTCACAATGTTTTTGTTCTTTATCTAGAATCTTGGTTTATCTATGTTTGTGTTGGTACTAGGAGTGTCCTTATATAGCTTTATTTGACCTTTGGCGATTAAATTTTTTCAATGATTAGACCCATCTCAATGACCTTGCTAAAGGAAGTAGGACATTGGATTTGTATCTGATAGCTTAGGTCGGTTTGTAAGTTATGGACAAACATTTTCAACATTTGTTTTTCAGGCATTTGATGTGGGCACTTACTTTCCAGTTGTCTCCATCTTTGTAGGAAGGCGGTGAAAGATTCCCCTCCTTTTTTCTTGGTGTTACAAAGATCCAAGATTGAGGTGTCATGCTCAATATTGTAAGAGAACTGTGTGATAAATTTGTCCACAAGTTCGTTAAATGTTCTAATGTTAGGTGGTAGTTTAGAAAACCACTTCATGGCTTGTCCTCCTAAGCTTCATGGAAACAATTGCATAAGGTAAGTGTCATTGTGTGCGACCTCAAGGCATGCAACATTGAATTCCCTAATGTGGTCCCTTGGATCACCCTTTTCTTGATATTTATCAAATTTTGGCACCTCAAATTTAGAGGGGAAAGTTATCATGATCAAGGTTCTATCAAAAGGATATGGTGAAATATCCTCTAGGGAGTAATTCTTAGTTGATGCTCCTATTTGCATGTCCATGAATTGTTGTTGTAAAGCTTGGATCTGTTGGGTCATTAGACTTAAGGCATCCATGGAATCAATGGTTTCTTTGCGTTTGTCTATGGGTATTTCCTCATGTGTACTTTCCTCAGGGTTTCTTTCTTCCTCAGATTCTTTTAGAGCTTCTATGTCAAAATCTTTAGGGAGTTTGACTCCTAGATGTGCTAGGTGTAGAAAGAATTTGGTAGGGTCTTGGGCAAGTACCTTATCCATTATGCGTTGAAATCTTCGGTCTTGCTATGTTTGGAGGACTTCTTCCATAGAAATTTCCTCATCATTTTTGTGAGAGGTTGGAATAGTTTTCTTAGCCATTTTAATTTGGTTTTGCTTTTGTAACCTCGTTAAGACCATGCAAGGTGAGTAGAGGTGTGATGGAGTGAGTTTGAAAGTTTTGAACAAATGTGCTAGAATGTGACAAGATTTTAGCAAGGTTCTTCTTAGATCTAATTGGTGTCAAACAAGTTGGGTGAACAAAATGATAGTCGAAGTAAGGATGATAGAAATCCATTTACTTTATGTCGACTAGTTTTTGCACAAGCCACTAGTGGAGTTCCGAGAGAAAAAGATAAGTGATCCTTGATAGTGGAGACTGACTAGGTTTGTTTGAGGTTTAATGTGATCAAGAATAGCTTGGTTCTAACCTTGTTGGGTTTTTGGAAGAATTTTGCAAGATTGTGGATGATGTGGTGTGGAAAAAGCAACTATGGTGTGGAAAAAGAGGGAGATGGTTAACTTGCACGATTTTGATCAGATCTTGGAACAATTTAGACAGGTTTGAAATGGTTTATGAAAAGTTGATAGTTTTCTCTTGGAAGGTACGGAATAGCTTTCTGATTTGGATGCGCAACAATAAATGCGCCGTAACAGAGTGCAAAAGCACCATAGGTCGCAGCAAATGTGCAACTCTGGTAATTTTCAAAAGCACCACAACAATGTTCATATGCGCTGCAAGTGTTAGCAAATGCGCCACAGGTCGAGGCAAATGCATTGTTCTAGTTTTTAGTTGGAATTTTCAGGGTTTTGGCACATTTTTCAAAATTTTCTTTTTTTGGTTTGAAAACTTGGTCTTTTTGAGAATTTTAATCTTCAATTTATGGCAAAAGACACATCAAGTGCATAGAATTTTTCATGATTTTTATCTTTTGTTATTTTTTTTGTGTTTTTGGACTTTTTGACACAAGAACAAGTACAACCTAGGCTGGAAAGGACAGTATTTGTTGAATCCCCTAGCTGTGCATATTCAAAGCGTGTAGCTCCAAGATATGGTAGCACCAGCTCCTCTCCACGGCACTCACTTCTCACGCATACCAGATCTAGGTTTCCTTAGGCTCGTACCCCCACCGAACCATAGGATTGTCCCTGCTACCTCTACTATGAATCACATGAATCAGGGCCGCTTCAAAGGCTTTGCCTTTTGTGTTAAGAAATAGGGGTTTCTGGTATACTAAACAAGTGGCTAAGTAGTCAAGGCAACCGTTCGAGTGGTTACATGTGCGGCAGCACTACTCTCCGTTATGGAGTCTCCCAGCCTCCAAGGGCTACGCCTTAGAGGTTTTTGGGGGAGGTTGGCTGTTGGTGTAACACAACACTCGTTGCAAGAAGATTTTGCCTCAAGCACAGTTTATTTAAAGTGGATCGGTAGGGCTTGGCTTTAGCTTGTTTCCACTCAGGGTCGTTCCCACTTGGACAGGCGGGCATCCAAGGGCAGGCCCCTCTAAAGGTTATACAGATGGAATAACAAGCCTGGCATTCTGATCACCCAGTAGAGGGGAGAGCATAAGCCTATTGTCATTCAACAGACACAGAAGATAGTGGTTAATCCAATCCTAGTTAAAAGGAAAAAAACTAGATGTGCTATCTACTTGGGCACTCACGTATTTGTTAACTTTGAAGTGTTTTTAAAGATAGCAATGTTCATTTTCCCTTTTGTGAGACAGCAATGATCTAACTAAAGAAGATAGCAATATGCACAGATAGCAATGATTCAGTTACTCTCCTCCTAGTTAAGGACTATGTGAGATTTGCATGCATGCATTTTTTTACTTTTCCCTTAATTAATCTAAGTGAACTAATTAATGCAACTAGATGATCTATCCAGCTCCTAATCCTGCAAGGCAATTATTAGAATCAACCTAAAAAATCACTAGAAATCCTAAAAACCCCAATGAGAAATCAGATGCGCCGCTATACAGTCTATATGTGCAAAAACAGAGCGTGTAAGCATCATTTTATAGATGCGCTAAGACAAATGTCAAAAACGTAGGAAGAATAGATAGAAGCGTCATTTTAACATATGCATCGTAAAATGGTATAAAAGCACCGTGTATTAGGATGTATGCACTGGGATTACGCAGGTGCTAGAACAGGAAGTGTATGTGTCATCTCAGAGGATGGATTTGATGTAGTACTGCAGGCACTGGAACAGAAGATAAAAGTGCCAGTCCAGAGGTTGTTTGCACCAAAAGTCTATATGCACCATAACAGGAGGCAAACATGCTGAATCAGAGGATGTATGCGCCGAATGAACCTGTCAGAAGTTTGTACGAAACCTGCAACTCAAAAACTTAGATTTTTTATTAGATTAGGGGCAAGAACCCCATGGTGGGCGCCATAAATGTGATGGGTAAAAGTGGGATGAATAAAATTAATTAATATACCCAAAACATCAATGAAATATGAAGGTAAAAAGGATTTAAAAATAAGAACAAGATACTTACATCCTTTTACCTTGCGACTTCCATTGTTCGCTTATTCTTTCTTGATATTTTGGTGATGAAGATGGCCCTCAGGAAGCTTGCTTCCTCACTTCGATTCCTCAAGATGACAAGGAGAAATGACTGTGATACTTGTTGTATTTGAAGATGAGCTTCAAACACAATATGAATGGATGATAGATGAAGTGATGGTAGGGTGCCAATGGCGCACTATGGTTTTTGCAGCATAAGTTTACTCGAAAGATGGATATGAAATGAAGAGATAGAGGATTGTATTTATAGAGTTGGGTGAGAGAAGATCAATGGTGGAGAAGAAGTAAGAAGATCAACAGAGGAGAATGTTCGAGAGAACATGCGCAAATAGAAGAAGGACATGTGTCATTCAAAAAGAAGCTTTGTTGAGTTAATTGCTTTCTTGATGAGGATGAGTTTTTATTTTCTTAAATTAGAATATATTTTTGTAAATTAAAAACAAAGTTGCTTTAACTCAGCTTTTGCTTTTGTGTGACAAGAATAATTTATTTTTAAAAGGTTTGAAGATTTTTTTAGAAGATAAGAAAGCATAATTAAATAAATAAATTTATTTAATTACTTGTAGATAATTTGGAAGAATAAATAAAATATTTAATTATATTTTATTTTTGGAGATTTAATTTAAATAAATTTGCATTTTATTTAAATTTAGAAGAATGGATGATTTAATTAAATAATTAAAATTATTTAACTATTTAGAAGAATAAAGTTGATATAGATGAAATTAATTAAATAAATATAATTTATTTAATTAAATGGGAGAAAGTTAATCAAATAAATAAAATAATTTATTTATTTATTGATAGAGGTATATGAAGATGAAATAAATATTTAAAATATTTATTTATGTAGAGTCATGTCATTTTTAGGTGTATACACTACTAATCTTTGCTCTTTAGTTTACCTACTCACTCTTGAATTCTCTATGTTTCTTAAACATTTGTGAACTTGGTGGTATCTATAAATACCTTAATGGTTCTCGATTAGTTACAAGTAGTGAAGTTCTCCAAGATCAGCCCCCAAAAAATTATACAATAATTGAATATGTAATAACTAGATTAATTGTCTACCTAATAGCACAACTTAACACCACTTATATACTAGATCATGTGATCAAATATGAACTATAAATAAGCTAGCACATTTAAATGTTACATAAAAAATTTATATTTTTCAAGTAGGAACAAAATAGTCTAATCTGCATTACCATTAAATACAACATTTAATTTTTTATATATAATATATTCAATGGGACCTATGTATAGGTTAAAATGATATGTTTTACTGTACATGGGATCTACCAAAGAAACACAATCTTCCCATTTGTAATACCAATCCATACAATATATTCATAGTATGTCCACAATGACTAACTTACACCCTAATATTTTTGTCATCTATTTCTAGTAGATAAGTGGTACTAGTATACAATTTTGTCCCTAATGTTGTATACATTTTTCTTTAAAAAATGGAAGTCAAACAAATATCTTGATTATATGTTATCTTAAGGACCTTGTTATTGAATTTTCCATGGACCAATTAGGAGTTGAACCTAGGACCTTCCATTTACATGCTAGAGTGCTCTATCAACTGAGCTACTGGCCCTTTGTTGACCAGTCCATCGTTGGTCCAGGTGTGGATTATTTCCAACACCCCCCCTTGAGCCATACTTCAGGTGCTTGGGGCTCCTAGCCTGGCTCTAATACCATGTTGAATTTTCCATGGACCAACTAGGAGTTGATCCTAGAACCTTCCATTTACATGTTGGAGTGCTCTACGAACTAAGCTACAAAAGAGACAATACGAGAGAATAGTAATTCTATTCTATCAATGAATGCAAAATTGTTCATATGTTGTTATGTTACAATGTACATGAAGAGCCTTGCTTATAAAGGAAAGGATGAGAGATAAGATGTTGTAGTCATGTGACAAGTGTCTTAATCCTATGACATGTGACAACTATAGCACATGTGTAGGATAAGACAACTATCAACACCTAGCAAGAACTAGACACAACTAGAAACATTAAGTAGACTCCCTAAGTCAACTTTGTTGGATCTAGGGCATACAACTAAGGGGGGGTGAATCAGTTGTATACAAACTTGCTTCTATTTCAAACACTTGATTCGTCTTGTTAGTTAACAGCATATCAATTAATCATCCATGAAAGCAAAACACACAACCACAAGAGTAGATAAACATCAACACAATGAACACCAAGATTTTGACGTGGAAAACCCGGTTAAGGGAAAAACCATGGGGTGGTTAACCCAAGGATTATTCTTTGTTAAAAGAATAAGAAAAAGAATGGCACTTGCCAATTAGGGCTCACTGCCCGAGCATACTGCTCACAAAGAGGCACACTACCTACAAGGAGACACACTGTCTACAAAGTGATAAGAATCATGGGCTTGAACTGGAGAATGACACCTTTACCATGTCTGGATCAGTTCCATTTAAGCCCAAAAACCTCTGCTCTGCCTTCCGCACTTCTCTTCGCTACACCATCCTCATCCACACAAATCCCCACACTAAATGAACTCACAAACCTTTATTTATACCAGACATCGACTTAGGAACAATCATCTAAGTTGGCAATCAACCATAAGAATATCCGCAAGATGAATAACACATCCGGTCGGCCATCACAAGAGCATTCGCAGGATGAACAACTCATCTGGTTGGCTAGTTGGAACAAGAACTTCATCCAGAAGAATAACTTTAATTCCGGGCTCTACCATCAATGTGGACCAACAACACAACCTCATCATGATCCAAGAACCTTCACAAGCCTGCCTGAATGACCAGGTACATCCGCACTTTCTCTACTTACTGGAATCTCTTCTCTTCCTCATCCGGAACTTCAAGAACACAGTCTGTCGCCACTGTCATAATACAAAAGGTACTTCCGGACCTCCAAATCATACACAACTCGAGATGACACATCTCAAGGACATCCCAAACATTCCTTCCAATCCGCAGATTAGGATTATACAATTCTGGACCTCACCGGACCTTTATGTGATCCTTTGTCACTTTTGAACACTTGCCGGAACCGGTTCCATACCGACAGCCACAACTCCTTCAGATCTTCATGCGGACCTCTAAAATCTTAACTAAAGCATCTCAAGACTCATATATACAAACCCTTTAATCCGCATCCTCCGGTTCGCATCCTATACAATACATTTGCCTTCTTCTTATTACTATTCTTCACTATTCCTAACTGAGGCTAATTTTCTAAATATCCTCAGCACACTGCTCATCGAATCCCTCTTGTCAATGCAATATGAGTATGTTGACATCAATGACAACACTGGTTCACCTCATACATGCAACAAACTTAATATGTGAATTATGTGTGAATATTATTTAACTAATAAATAGTTAAATAATATGAATTATCCTCACACAAGGGAAACTAGATAGGAAATATCCCTATTCACACTAACACTCATGTAATCTAAAGGCCTTCAAAAAAATCAACCTAGATCAAATTCATGGTTGTAGATTTGGGCTAGGTCATTTCTACAATCACAAATCCAAACACTAAACTTTTAAAATTTAAATTTAAAATAAGTCCTAGTGAAATCCTCCTATTACTCATTGTGAGCTAACCTAGTGCACATTGGTGTTGATATATGTGTTATGTTGTTGCATTTAAATACATTCATTCATTCATTTAAGATAATACTAGAATGTGAAAGAACATCTCAGTTAAAGAACTTAAAATGAACCAATTTGGAATTGTTTGCTTTTGAACTCATCCTAGGCCCATTGCACATTTGTAATGTCCCCTTTTGCGAAGTGATCACCTAATAATGTCATGATGAGCCAATTTTCACATTTTGCTAATTTTGCAAGATAATTTGAATGTGGGAATTGAGTTAACATATTTTTGTGGTAATTTTGGTATGGCCAACTCTAGTCAAATAAATGGCCTTGAGGAGAAGTGGCCATTTCAAGGAAGAATGGAAATATGAAAATGTCTATTTTGTGATTTCTCACCTTGAGGAGGATGACATGGCTTGAGATTAATTCATGATCTATCATATGAAAAGGTTCGCTCTCATTGGAAAAAAGAGAAATAAAAGAAAACAAAGAAATATCCTTTTGTGTTGGGTCGGCCAAGGAGTGAAGGAAAATATAAAATACTTAAGTGGAGCTCCTAGGAAAAGGTCAGCCTCGGAGGGAGAAGGAGAAATTAAAACAAATCTTTAATTTGTTTTATGGAGCGCCAATCTAGCATAACTTGAGGTTAGTGAAAGGAAGCTAGGTGTGTGGAAATCACTTCCTACACTAATCTAATGAGGAGAGGGCTATGCAAATTAAAATTTATCATAACTATTATAACCATGTTAAACCATTAACATGAGATATTGTAGCACTGTGACACAAACTCCATCTCCAAGCACCTATTTATATAGAATATACAAGGCAATATTGGACCTTTCTTGGGATGGGCGTCCAACATGGCTTCATGGACCAAAACCCACACCTAAGGACACTTGGTCAACATTGTAGAATGTGTCTGACACTTGTCCATAGCTCCCATTCCAAAGATGTTGCGTATTTCCAAAATGGGCTTTGATAGATGCTCTTATGACACTTACAACCGTCATAGAATCTGTCATAGCGGTTACAACTTACAGCTGTAAGAGAATCTGTCATACACATGCTATAAATAGCATATTCTCTTACAACATGTCATATTCCACCTTGGGGTGCCCAAATATGCCTTATTCAAAGATGCTTCATGACACACGTCATCACCTATCTTACAACCTTCTATTTCTGACTCTTACATGTCATAGATTCGTCATAGGAATCTGCCATAACCGTTTCAATTAAACATTCCCTTACACAACATGGAAGATGCTAACACATGGCAAAATGATTCTACCACTAAGTGGGACGCCTATCTCCTCATGTAAGGACAAAAATACAAGTTGTCATAATCTATGTAGGATTGACACATCACCATGCCACATCCCACAATATGACAATATGGAATTTCCAAATATTTACAACATAGGCAATTAAATAATAAATACAAACATTACAAATGTAAGGAATTACCATGGTTGAGACACCTTAATTTCCAATAGTTAGCCTCATAAGAAAGAAATAAAAAGAAGACAAGCATTTACACTTAAGAACCCAAGCTACCTTGGATGAGTTGGCCATCTTAGAGTACTTGAAATTAATAAAAAATAAATAAAGGAAAATATACCTAGGTCAACCAGCTTGTGGAGAAGAAGTAAATCAAGTATAAATATAAGGTCTTTTGTGGCATTTCAAATCATCATTCAATTTATATCATTTTTTTTCCTTTGTGGATTTGTAACTTGTTTGCATCAATTTTCCAAGGATGAAAACCCTTGTGAAAATAAGGTGGATTGGATGAAAACCCAATCTCATCTTGAAGGTGGATTCATACAAAATTCACAATTGTACTTCATTGGAGATTCAAGGTATGGAAGAGCAAATTTGCAAATCAAACTTTCAGGTCAATTTTGGAACAACAGGTTCATGGTGTTTATGAGATATTGAAGCTAGGGTTTTTTCCTAGATAGGTGCACCACCTTTGGAGGATTTAAGGATTTCAAATCATATCAGTTTGGATCTACATTTCATCATTATTTGGAGCAGAATTATGGAGTAGCGTGAAGACTTTTTGTAGCAAACCTGATCATAGCTTTGGAGCAGCTTTTGTGGTGGTTTTGGTCACATTGCATTAGGGTTTAATCCTTGATTTGGAGCACCACTTTGTGAAGGATGATTTTGTGTTTTGGAGGCTACCTTCATGTGATTAGGGTTTCTAAACCCTAAACATAATAGAAGATATGTGAGCCAGCCTTTTGGAGTTTTTGAGAGCATCTTTGTCATTGATTTGGAATGTAAAAACATTTGTTTTTGGTTGGGATTGTAGTGGCAACTATCCAACTATGTTTAGGTGTTTTTGATCCCTAGAACTTGGTGTAATCTTCTTTTCAACAAATTCATATTTGGAGCAGTAGACTTGCATACTCAAAAATTAGATATTTTGTCATATGTTTTGCTCATGAATGATTGTTGTTTGTAATTGCAATCATAGATAACATTACCTACTTGTTTGGCATGTTTAGCACATATTCTATTGGATGTTCATAAGTGTTCTTATTCAGAAAATAAAATTAGTTTTCAAACTTAGGGTTAGGGGAGAAAATTGGAATAAGTGCAGAAATTTTAATCAGAATCTAGGGTTTGAACAGAAAATGAATATTCAAAAAATTAGGGCACAATTCCAAGTTTTAATTTCAGAATTTTAGGGCAATATCCATTTGGGATATTACAACATTTTCTTGCTTTCTTTAATCATTGTTCTAAAGTCATTGAATAAATCATCCTAGGGTTCTAACTAAGGATAACATGATCCTCTTAATTCAGTAGATTCTTGAAAGGTGTTTGTAAACATTGCTAGTCCTTACTAAAATTTAGATATTAGAAGATTGAGACAAGTGACTTCCAACAATTAGTTTCTAATCAATTCATTCCTATGGATATAGGCTCAATCCATGAGTTAGATCTCCACATCTAAGGCTACATCTTTACATCAAGTGTTTATGAGAATCACTCTAAGGACATGTCTAATTATAGAGCATCTAAAGCTACATATTTGCGTCATACATAAACCATTAGATCTCTACATCTTGCATCATTTGTATGTCATGTCTACTAACTTTTACATCATTATCCAAGTGTTTGACTTGTGTCTAATACAAGTTTCGGTCTTCCTCTCTTTCCTTGAAAGTTACAAGCCTCATTACACTTTTCAATGCAACACCTTTTCAATAAGAACTAAGACTTAATGAAGGAATTATAGACACTAAAACTAGGTTGTACCAAATAGAATAGGCTGCATGATGTGGTCCTATCCTAGACTAAGATAGACGAAGTGACCATGTCCTCATAACAACTATCTCTAAGCACCTCTAACATAGTATTTAACATATGTTCTACATCTAAATCTAAATAAATTGTTTACTATGTGTGGTAGAAAAAAATGAATAGAGAACAAACCATAAATGTGAACTATTTACTTATGGGAAATTTTCCTAATAATTGATGTGCTTCAAAAACTAGTTGTGTTCTATTTTCAGAATAATCATGACCCATTCTTACACAAAGTAAGTGCATTAACTTTGGCATAGCTCTATATTAACTAATCTTTAATATAGAATTTAACAAACAAGCAATGAAAGAGGAGTTATGTATCTAATGTACTTTTTGGAATAATGTTCAAATCAAAATTAAAGTGGTGTGTGCTCTAACTAGAATCACATTTCAAAGAAAGACCAAAATCACTACAAGGAAAGGCCACTTGAAGCACAAACTAAGGAATTAATTGTTTATTTAAAAGAATCAAATTATATTTCCTTGTTGAGGTGTGTTTAGACCCATTGGAGTGGTTGTAGCCCCCAAACTGTGTTGACTATAATTGTGACTTAGATGTTTAGAGACTTGTGTGCCTATGCTTGTGCATGTGTTAGTTGGTCAATATAGTGATATTGAGTTCTAGATTGGCTGAGTGGTGGATGTCATAATTCTCCTAGATTGGCTAAGTGGTGGATTCTATGGTTTTCTTGGATTGCTTCTAGAAATTAGTTACAAAATTGCCTAGATGGTAGAATCCTTGCACCAATCAAATGGGTTGGAGACCTCTGATGGCCACAAACCTCATCAAAACCCCTATGAATTTGAATATCTCATTGTAATGGCCTCTAATGGCCACACACCTCATCAAAACCCCTTTGAATTTGAATATCTCATTGTAATGATGGATAGGAGGAAAAGTAGGCATGATACTTGGGTTGGCCTCCAAGAAAAGTCCTATGCATTCTAATAATAAATTGGTAACACATGTTCTTGCATTCTATGAATAAATAAATAACTCTAATATTTGGCATGAGCTTTCCATAGTCCATAAAGTTATTATGAATGCTATATGGATTTAACTATATATCTTTTTTCATTGACGTTTCAGATCACACTCAGTGATCCATCATCAGGAAGAGGAAAATTATTTATGATAATTTTTGTCTTCTTGATGATGGATCACTAAGTGTGATCCAAAATGTCGATGAAAAAAGATACATAGTTAAACCTAGAAAGCATTCATAAATAACTCTAGTTGCAATAAAGATGAATGAATATTATCTCTTCTAGCTATAATTATATTTGACTATTGTAAAGAACTTTGTGATCTTTGTTTCCCCAATATGTTTATAGGAAAAAGGGGTGGAGATTGCTTAAGGACTCCATCAAAGATGTGTAGTAGGAAGCAGCAAGGATTGTTGGGTGGCAGTTGAAAATCATCAAATTCTTGGTTAAGGATCAACATACTTGTTATTAATTTATCTTAAGGTATTAAGTTGTAAAGTCTAGAGAACTATATAGGATATGTTAATAGTTAAATATTATAATACTTACTATAAACTACTTGTGTAAAATTTGACCCACCACCTAAAAGATAGAATTAGTTGTTGAATACTATGATTCTAGCACGTGTGATATAAATTATTTAAGGTTTGGATGAGCTTCTTAGAAGGCTTAAAATGAGTACATGTTCATTTTTATTGGGATATTGTAGTGTTTTATTGTCATAATACCACTTCATTTGGTAAATCCAATTATGAACCCTCTAAGGCTTTATACCTTCCTACTAAACTATTACTTTATATTATTATTCAAGCGTTAATTTGTAAGGCATGTGACATGATTCTATAATGTTCTAGTGAATGAACCTAACTACCTAAGTGTAATTGACCTAGCATGAATGATCTAGACAATTGGAGCCATGGATGGTTAGAGGCTAAAGTACAAACGCTATGTAACTAGGATTCCTAAATTTGGCAAGTAATTCTCTTATGTCATAATTTGAGCATATTCCCTAGCTATAAATCAAGTCCTGTGAATGGTCAAGATTTATTAAGAGCTAATTGAGTAAACCCCATGGAGAAATCATGAAAGGAATTAGCAAAACTCTATGAGGTAAATTCTAATAGCCTAGTTTGAAACCACTATCCTATGGCTCTTTGCAAGATTTAGTGATCTAAAATCTAAATAATTTATGTATGGGAGGTTGTTGCTTGAATTAATTCTAATGTCTTAGGATCCCTTCATGAGTGTTTCTCTATCAAGGCTATGCTACAAGACTAGCTTCCTTTGTACTATTAAAGCCTATTTTTGTTTCCACGTCTAAATAACTATTGACCATCAATTCCTCAAGAAAATTCTTGACCATGGATTTCTAAGGGTAAATCTATAATGGACACATGTCCTCAAGAGGAAAGAAGCATTGGCAAGATTCCTAAGTTGAGACAAAACCCCATTCATTACTCTATCAAGTGAAAGCTAAGTCATTAATTGACCAAAGTTAATCATGTGATGGTGCCTATCCTCTAGAAGTGGGAATCTGAATGTTTTCTCTATTTAAAACTAGAATTGAAATTATGTTAAGTTTAAATTACAAGGAGCGTCGCATATGCTACAAGATTTAGGAATAAAGTTGTGTCAAACCCAAACATGAGATCTCAAGTAAAATCAAATTTATAAATACCCACATTTGTAGAATATAATGGCATGTCGAGATTGAAATTGAGAGATCTAATAAGTTAAAATTTATAAGGATGCTTGTGTCCATGGTATGCTACTGTGCATAATGTCATAATACTTTTGGAATGGAGAGCCTGAGTATGTCAGAATTTATAAAGTTCCCACATTTATGGCAAGCACTAGTGGATTTTCTAAGCATTCATGGCCCAATTGGATCTATATCCACTGATCTAGTAGTTTGAATCTTCACATACATGTGTTCATAGATAGATGAGGGTTGGAAGCTAATCATTAGTAAGTTCAAACTTGAGTACACAAATTAGTCAAAGTTAGTAGGTGACTTAAGTCTATGGAACTCTAGAGATACATCCTTTGAGTTCCAAAACCAAGCTCCCAAATAAATTAGAATTGATAATATGTTTGTGCCTAAGACATTGAGAGTCAACAAACCTAACAATTGGGTGCATGCCATGTCTTGTATCAAAGTTAACCATAGTAGATGTGTGTTCTCTTTGGATAACTTTAGAATACAACCTTAGGATTCTAGAACCGACTTACAATTATGTCATCTTTAATATGACTCTCACATCCATTGGGCCATCAAATCTAAGGCCACTAAATTTTTAGATCTAGACACCCAATTAAACCAAGTTGTATAAAATGCTTTCACTTCCATAAGCATAATTAAAGTATATCAAAGATGCTTGGGATTTGATGAACGTGAGAATGTACCAATTGGAGTTGGCCATGTGTTCCCATACTGAGTGTTGAAATTTGATGCTTCAACCTAAACTAAATCTTGTCTTAAGGCCTATCTCTCATTTGTCATCCTACATTAAGATAAAATAAGGACTTTTTTAGACCTCTAGACATGAATGTCTAAGCTCAATGTTATTATCTAACCCAAGAAGCCAAGTATGTCTATCTAGAAGAATTTTTGGGTAACTTTTAATAGGAATTTATTGATGTTGTAAGACCACATTCTTTTACATGGTTTAAAACTAAGGGCCTAATGGGCCATTAAGGATAAAAGATTAGGTTTAATTTTGAGATTGATTAGGGATTGATCATGCAACTACGTTATTTATGCAAGTAGTAAGAAAGCTAAAGTTCAAAAGTTAGTCTTTTGTAGTGTATCAATAGGCAATAATTGGTATCATTGTGGTTTCACAAGTTTAACTTCAACCATGAGGAAGACAAAGAGAGAAGATGACAAAAGAAGGAAAAGAGTAGTTCATATATGAGTTGCTAAGCTTTATGATGGAGGGAAAAGAGCAAGGGCGATGGGCAGAGAGAGACGTCAACAAAACAGAAAATGAAATAGTAAAATCAATTGCAAAAGAAATGCTCATCATTTGGCATGAAATAAGAGACCGATTGTTTCCACGGAAACTAACAAATTTTATAGTTGGATAGCATTGGAATGAGCAAAAAAGGAACCAAAAGGTGGGATGGGAACTAGCAAATTCTAAGGAAGAAGCCATCTAAATAAATTGTCAAGAACACATCTAGCACTGGGGATTATGAATAAATCAAGTCAAATAGATGTGGCGATATCAAGTGGTAGGAGGAAGAACATAGCACCTTTTATTTATTGAGGACCTCACTTCACCAAATGCAATCTATGGGATTATTTTATAATTTTTTTTATAATAACAATGGAGTTGCTTCAATTCAAATGTTTCCTACTATTATAATACATACACAAAAATATTCATTTATAATTTTAGATGTACCTTGGGACCTCAAGTTTGATGCTATTAATGATAGTTACAAAGTGATTTAGCTTTTATAAGAAAAGAAGGTACTTCATAACAAATTCCCTCTTTTATTGTAAACATTAAAAACACTTGTTATAAAGACTTATAATAACTTAGAAATATATGTTCTCTTATAACCATAAAGTTGTCAAATGCATTTGCATGAGATGAAGAATTAAAGTTCAACATTCTAGATTCTTTCAAGAAAACTATTTTTCTTGCCTTCATTGCATACATACATGTATGCTTGTGATAACATTTCATTTTTAAACAACTAAACAAAAATTGTTAGCCATGACCCATTAGTATTTGGACATTTTGAAATGAATCCCCTATTATAAAATTTTGACATGAATCAAGTACAAGAATTTAAGATTTTTAATGTAGTTGTGATTAAGGATTGTAAACAAACATTAGATGTGGCAAATGGAATTTAGTCTTCAATAGCATTTGCTAGGTATGAGACTAATGCAAAATTATTCAATTCCTATCTTACCAAATGGAATTCAACTTTACTACCATTTGTTAGGTTTGCCACAAGTGAATAAAGTAGTCAATTTGACCATATTATGAATGTAATTATAATATTCATTTCAAACCTATGATGTCTCCCATTGTGTTTCTCTAAAAATTTCCTCATACTTTTGACTGCCTCTTGTTTTAAGTCTATTGTCACTCCAAACACTTACGAAATGCCCTATTTAGCTCTCTCCTAGCCACCTTGAAACCCTCATCTCATTAGAATCCAAATAAAAAATCAACATCGTTGTAAATACTCCTAAGCCTATGTTCATATGTGATCTGTAGACATCAAGAAAACACATCCACACAACCACCATAACTTTAATTGTCATCTTAATGATAAAGTTTAGGGTGTCATGGAGATAGCTAGCACGGGTAAGAAGGTCAATCATGCACACATAATGATCAATTGTAGGTATAATGCAATAAGAGTTACTTGTGTGATTGAAGTATGTATCGCCCTCATAACCACTAAACTTGCACGGCTACATGCACATAGAACACGAGCAAAACGAATAATGTCATGATATGTTCTAGAGTGCTTCATTAATTCAAAGATTTTGAGAGCATCCTTGCAAAATCCATTTTGTGCATATCCCACAATTATATTTGTGCAGATCCCACAATCATATCATTCCATGGGACCACATTTCTTTGAGTCATTTTGTCGAACAGTTCACTTGTCTTGTGTATGCTTCCACATTTTCCATACATGTCAACTAAAGCATTTCCAACTAGAATATCTACAAAAATCCCACTTCCATTATGCTTCGATGGATGCCCACCCATTTTGGCACAGGCGGGGAGGATTATGGCTTGAAAACTGCCAATTTCATTTGCTTGAAAGTCTCTAAAGCCTCGTCAACAAATCCATTTTGTGCATATTCCTGCAATCATGGCATTCCATGAGACCACATTTCTTTGAGGCATTCTGTCAAACAGTTCACGTGCCTTGTCTATGCTTCCACATTTTGCATACATGACTACCAGAGCAGTTGCAACTACAACATGTGAAAAAATTCCCCTATCCTTTATGCTTTGATGGATGTCCATACTCTGTTCCAAAGCTCCCATTTGGCACAGGCTGGGAGGATGCTGACAAAGGTTGTATAGTCTGGCTTTACCCCTGTCAATTGCATTTGCTTGAAAGTTTCTAAAGCCTTTTCAACAAACCCGTTTTGTGAATATCCTGCAATCATAGCAGTCGAGGAGACCACAATTCTCTGCACACCATCTGGTCAGACAGTTTGTGTGCCTTGTTTATGCTTCTACATTTTGAATGCATCGCTCATTTAATCGATTGGGCGGGAGACAATTTCAAATTGATTGGGCAGCAGACTGTGTTAAATAAAAATTGAAGCTTACCAAACCGTGGCTGTCGAAGCGCCAAATCGTGACTGCTGAAATGGAAAACGGGAACGGAGAGTGGGAATGGACGGAAGTTGAAGAGCCCATGTTGCCACGTCGATGTTCAGCGCTTAGAGTGTGTTGTTTAAGCCCAGCCTGCATACAGTGGGTGATTTTTTCAAGTGAGTTAAAGGATTTCTCTCAACATGGTGTGGACTAGGCCTGAACGGTATTCATTAGATTTGTAAATATGGATAATGCTTGAATGTACATTACAATAGGTTGGACTTATAGGCATACATATTGTGGTGGGAGAATCTGAACCCGGTATAAGGCAACTCCTTGGAAAATGGATTTGGGATTTTATTTCGATCCGAGGAAGGAAAGTCTTGGTTTTGATGGCAACATTCTTCTGTTCAAGGTGTTTGATCATGTTGAAGGTAACACGATCTTAGAAATTAGCCATTAGGAATCTAATTCTGTCCTTGAGAGTTGAAACGGTAAAGGTAGTATTTTAGGTCACAAGTCAACCGAGATGCCAATTTGGTATCTGAGAACTCTACTTTGGAACCCATAAGGGGATTTCTTCCCATTTACTTGACGTATTGTTCACATATTTTGCTACTTGATTCATCTTCACGCCAAGCTTGGAAGTAAGCTAGACCTTGCCAATCCACTCCACTTATACCTAGAGTAAGGCAATCGTACTGTGGAGAGGCTGCTTCTAATTCTATTTCGAAGAGGTTGCTGAGTAAGTTTAAAAGTTTTTACTATAAAATGATCCTAAGGGTATCTTGTTTGAGCTCAGCTACACATTTTCTATGACATTAGCCACTTAGCTATAAAAATCATAGACTGTTGTTGCAATTTTCTTCCCCATTCTCTAGCAGCTCCTGAAATTATTCATCCTAAATGGTTCAAGCTCTGATATTTGAAAAGACTCTTAGTTTTGATTTTTCTAAATAAGCTCTCAGTCAGACTACCTGCAGCTAAAAATTTGAAGCAGTACCCTCGTCTATGGGAGTTATAGAGATGTTTGGTCCACACATCAGCATGGGGGTTGTGGAGACTGCTGATTGGAGGGAATAGGGGGGTTATGCAACACTCAGTCTGGGGTGCCTTGCTTTAGGGTGTTATTTAAACTCAACCTTTTTTTTGGAATTATCTGTGCTTTTTTCGGACTAATGAGAAGGGAAGTATAATAGATTTTTGAGGCTCTCACCCAAAGATCAGAAACCGTACAAAACAGGAGGCTATCTGAAGTACATAGGTCAAGAATCTCCCTCCAAAAACTAGAAATGAGAGAAGGTGAAGTTTGAAGACTGAATTTGAATTGCCTCTTACTGATATCTATTTAATTGACATAATAATATCATCTTTGATAAATATGACATTTTCACAATCCCTCAAAGAATGTAATGGTTGCATTTTTTGCACATACAATGCATACAAAACTTGCTACTTTTTTCTAATACCTTATTAATCTGCGATGCATTAAAAATTTGTTATTTTTTTAATCATACATGTCAAAATTGGCAATCAACTCAATTATGTCTACTTCTTCATGTTTGATATAATGGTGAGAAACTATGTATCGTTCGGGACAAGACTCACCATTGTGAAATTGTTGCTCGTGCCTCAGGGGTTGGCAAAATGTTTATGTTGGTTGATATCACCCATAAAGACAAGGTACTTGTTATAAAGAAAAATTCATCCACTACCCTTTGGCATAGATGATTGGTCATCTCAGTTTGGGGTATCTTCTTGCATTGAGTAAATGAGACATGGTATGAAGACTTCCCTCCATGAAGAAAACAAAAATTCTTTGCTCCAATTGTGATGCAGGAGCATCCTGCGCGAATCAGCAATCCACATCAATCAAAAAGAGTGCACTAGGTTTAATTTTTAGTTTTGTTTGTTTGTTTGGACTTTTTATGGCAAATTCTTGGCAATGGTTTCGTTTATGCAATTCGCATCAAGCAAAGTCAATCTTTTGTTGCCGCATATATGTCGAAGTGTCGCGGAAGAGTTGTCACATGGGCCTTTTGGTTTTGTTGTTTAAACTCTGTCTTGGCACTCGTCTTGGTTCACTTTGGTGTGAATGTGAGTTTGTCTCCGCCATCAAGACCAAGGAAGTAATGTGCACCTGTTGTCCAGAGAGGTGAAACCAAGCCTTTATATTGCTTGGTTACGTTTTGTTTGCCACTCGTGATGGAGGGAATGTGCCAAGAAAGAGATTAACAAGGAGTTTACATTGTAATTATACACTGTCACATTGAGGTCAATGCATATTGACTGCCTTATATTACTTCCCACGGCCATATGAATGAGACAACAATGTATATGTGAGGAGCCCGCACGGTCGATGAAGGAGACTGCAGATATCTCCATGGTGCATATTTCAATCTATGTACTTTATTCAAAGACATGAATTATATACCTTTTGAAATCTACTATATACTTTTTGATAGGCACAAACTGGGACATACAAAAGGCAAGAAAAATCATTATTTAAACCATTTAAAAATGACACCTTACATTCCACTTTCATTGAATGGCAAAAGAAATTACATGGAGTTTATTGATTTCTTCTGTTGCTATGGAATGATAAATTTTATGCCGTTGATTCCTCATCGATAGGTAGGATATATATCTAAAAGAAATTTTATATAGAAAGAGAACGGGAGTAAAGTTGGAGGGGCACAGTCAGAGAGAAATAGGGAAGACATAAAGTCAGTGCTGGAGAGAGCGCTTCCATGACAGCACTTGGGAAGAATAAACAAAGGGAAGGTAGAACGCCAATAGAGTGGGAAGAAGTGTAGGAGGAGGACCAGTGCAAGAGGAGCGTAAAAAAAAGAATATGAGAGACGATGTTTGAGGAAGAACGTGTGAGGGCGTGGCCCAAAACCAGAATTTGGGAATAGGTTGATGAAAATTGCTGCCAGAAAGCAATGTGAAGGGGGTTAGAACAAGGAGTAGAAGACCAAATGAGTCAGTTTCTCAAAGTAGAGGAAGAAGAGTGCGGCCTGAGGGAAGTAAAGAGATCGATGTCAAAAGAGAGGAAAATTTAAAAAAAAACAACACGGAAAGGTGAATTGGAATCAATTGCCAAGCATGAAAGTTGTAGTGTAGGGGCAGAGAAAAGTGCCAGTTAGAGTGGAGAAAAGAAATTCATGTAGAATCGAAGGATCAAGCTGAGAGGAAGGCCATTGAAGGCCTAATGTAATTTGTTTATTCAATTTCAATAAAATCTGTGAGCTAGATGTATGTGCATTTATTTGTGTTGTTCGCAATCTTGGAAATTATGTACCAGTGGATATTGTGAGTAGACTGTGTATGGGAGTTCTTCTCTTTTCATCAAATGGTATTAGATCAAGGTGATCCTGAGAGTGCAGAGTATGCACCATGACTGAGGTGGGCTATTCTCCAACGAAGGCTAAAGCTGGGTAGAAGGTGTTGAGTTCCACTAGTGAGAGAGAGAGTGGGTTGAGGAAGCATCTTCCAGAAGTCTTCTTGGGTAGAGAGTAGGTTATGAACTTTGTGTAGGTTGCAGGTTGAGGTTGTGAAGAAAGTGTTTGACAGAATGTTGAAGAGGAAAAGTATGAGGTTGGTCTTGAGAAGACCTTTAGGAATTTCATTCCTTGTGAGGAGACAAAATATTGATGACTGTGTTGGATAATAAACTAGAGGATTTACAACAAGAGACGCGACATGTTCTAAGAGAAAGTATAGCAAAGATGAAGATGGAAAAGAAAATGGTTAACGAGTCCCATGTTTCAAGTCTAATAATGTTTTGTATGCAGGTGGATTTGTGTGTGCAGAAAATGACAAACGAGATGAAGAAAAAGATGGAGAAAAGAAAGAGATTGCAATAGTAGAAGTTGCAGCAGTTGAAGATGAAGTGGTGGCTAGCGAGGATGAAGAGATTGAAGGTGCATCGATGGAACATGAAGAGGTTGCAGTGAAAGATAAGGAGGAAGATGATTTGATGTTCCAGATTTTGGTGGTGGAAAAAGAGTGGTTCAAGAAGCTTGCCGGTGGAAATGAGAAAATGGATATTGTAGCAGTAAAAGAAGAGGTAATTTTTAATTCTTTTGAATGTAGTGATGGAAGAGATGATTTGAAATTGCATAAGGAGTTAATGCATGTAGAAACAAAAAGAGATTATGTAGTTGCAGATTGGTGTGTGGATAGTGCATATTTGCTTGTAGAGGTGATAGAGAATGTTACAGATGAAACTTGGTGGAGGTAGTCAATTTGTGGTGGGATGGATCCCACGAAGGAGGAGAGAGTAGAGGGCATTTAGTGAAGGAGGATGATATATGGTGGATGTGAATCCACAAGAGGAGAGAAGAGTGGTGTATGGAGTTGTGGGAGGAAGAGGATGGTTGTTCCGGCATGGTGCTAGAAGAAGAGGAAGAAGACATAACCCTATGCACATTTCATAGCGATGGAGTTCGTTGCATGTTGGTGACAACCTGAAAGGGTGATTCTATCACTCAACTCCACTTTTTAGAGCCTATGCTCACAAACTTTCTACCCGGCGTGTCTGATGCAGGAGCATCTCGGGTGAATCGGTGATCTGCATCAATCAAAAAGAGTGTAGGTTTAATTTTCAGTTTTGTTTGTTTGTTTGGACTTCTTATGGCAAATTCTTGGCAGTGGTTTCGCTTATGCAATTCACATCAACCAAAGTTGATCTTTCGTTGCCACATATATGTCAAAGTGTCGCGGAAGAGTTGTCGCATGGGCCTTTTAGTTTTGTTGTTTAAACTTTGTCTTGGCATTCGTCTTGGTTCACTTTGGTGTGCATGTGAGTTTGTCTCCGTTGTCAGGACCAAGGAAGTAATGTGTGCCTGCTATCTAGAGAGGTGAAACCAAGCCTTTATATTGCTTGGTTACGTTTTGTTTGCCACTCATGATGGAGGGAATGTTCCATGAAAGAGATTAACAAGGAGTTTACATTGTAATTCTACACTGTCACATTGAGGTCGATGCATATTGACTGCCTTATAGTACTTCCCACAGCCATATAATTGAGACAACAATGTATATGTGAGGAGCCCGCATGGTCGATAAAGGAGACTGTAGATATCTCCATGGTGCATATTTCAATCTATGTGCTTTATTCAAAGACATGAATTATATTCCATTTGAAAGCTTCTATATACAATGATAAGAAGGCCTTTTTGATAGGCGCGGACTAGGACATACAAAAGGAAAGAAAAACCATTATTTAAACCATTAAAAACTGACACCTTACATTCCACTTTCATTGAATGGCAAAAGAAATTACATGGAGTTGATTGATTTCTTTTGTTGCTATGGAATGGTAAATTTTATGCCGTTGATTGCTCATTGATAGGGAGGATATATATCTAAAAGAGATTTTATATAGAAAGAGAACGGGAGTAAAGTTGGAGGGGTGTGGTTAGAGAGCAATAGGGAAGAGGAAAAGTTGGTGTTGGAGAGAGCGCTACCATGACAAAACTTGGGAAGAATAAACAAGGGGAAGGTAGAATGCCAACAGAGTGGGAAGAAGCGTAGAAGGAGGACTAGTGCAAGAGGAGCATAAAAAAAAGAATATGAGAGATGTTGTTTGAGGAAGAACGTGTGAGGGCATGGCCCAAAACTAGAATTTGAGAATAGGTTGATGAAAATTGCTACCAGAAAGTAATGTGAAGGGGGTTCGAACAAGGAGTAGAAGACTGAATGAGTAGGTTTCTCAAAGTAGAGGAAGAAGAGTGCAGCCTGAGGGAAGCAAAGAGATCATTGTCCAAAAGAGAGGGAAAAAAAAGAAACAACAGAGAAAGGTGAATTGGAATCAATTTCCAAACAAGAAAGATTGTAGTGTAGGGGTAGAGAGAAGTGCCAGTTAGAGTGGAGAAAAGAAAGTCATGCAGAATTGAAGGATCAAGCTGAGAGGAAGGCCATTCAAGGCCTAATTTAATTTGTTTGTTTAATTTCAATAAAATCTATGAGCTAGATGTATTTGAATTTATTTGTGTTGTTTGCAATCTTGGAAATTGTGTACCAGTGGATATTGTGAGTAGACTGTGTATGGGAGTTCTTTTCTTTTCATCAAATTGTCTGCACAGGAAACAACATCGAGCTCCTTTTCATAATGCAGAAACATGAACCTCTAGTTCCTTGGATTTGGTGCACAATGATCTATGCAAACCCATGACACCTAATCATAATCATGCCTATTTTCATCTTTTGTGGATGACTATACTAGAGAAATTTGGGGTCTATTGCTTGACTAACAAAGATCAAGCAATTGAAAAATTCAAAGAATTTTTAGCCCTTGCAGAAAGGTTATTTGCTCACTCCCTTAAAGCCTTCCACTTAGATCAAGGGAGAATTGATGCGATGTATGTTAAAGGATGCAAATTTGGTTCTTGCATTATAGGAAAATGTGTCATACAGTTGTATACTTGTTGAATTGGGCACCCACCAAAGTGCTCAAAAACACCACTCTTGAAAAAGCATGGACTTAGAAGAAGCCCTCCATTTCACATATGAAAGTGTTTGGGTGTACAACTTTCTCACATATTCCTAAGGTGCAAAGGAAAAGGTTGGATGAAAAATCTTTGAAATGCATTTTTCTTGAATATAGTTCAAAGTTGAAGGGCTCTCAGCTTCTGGATCTAGCTACAAAGAAGTTATACATTAGTAGGGATGTTTTTGATGAAGAAAAAGGTCGCAACACATCTCCTTCACCATCACCTATAAGTCACCAAACACCAAGAATTATTGAGATTGAAGATGAGGAACATGAGGATATTCATTGTGTAGAAGAAACTCAAGAAAAGGTTTTGTTTCCAGTGGAACAATTCCCACCTCTATCTCCACCTTAGTCATCATTTCTTGTGCAAAAAATACTGAAGTGGTATTATACCACCATGAAAGATGCAAAGGCAATTATGGTTGTAGACATGTCTAACTCTAGGCCAAAGACTCGCAACAAGTCTCATAAGGAAGTGAATTTGGCTTTTATATGCATAGTCATTCAAAATTTAGAACCGGCATCAGTGAAACAAGCTCTTGAGTCAGAACCTTGGAAAGATATTGTGGATGCAAAACATTGAGCATTAATGAAAAAAAACACTTGAGAACTTGTTGATCTTCCACTAGGTAAGAAAGCTATTGGATGCAAATGGGTTTTCAAAATCAAATACAAAGAAGACGATGACATTGAAAAGTATAAAGACCTATCTGTGGCAAAGGACTATGCTCAAAAAGAAGGTATTGATTGAAGAAACCTTTTCCCCCACTGTAAAGATCAAAACTATCTGAATGGTATTGGCAATGGCAATGCAGTTTAGTTGGTATGTTCATCAAATGGCTATCAAGAGTGCCTTCCTCAATGGAGATCTCAAAGAAGAAGTCTATATGACTCAACCTAAGGGGTATATTGCACCTGGATAGTAGTAGAGTATGCAAACTAGTGAAATCCCTCTACATCTGAAATAGGCTCCTAGAGCTTTGTACATCAAGTTCAATGAGCATCTCCTCACACATGGATTCACCAAGAATCCCTGTGAACCCTTTCTTCATCTCAAAGAGCAAGGGAGGAGATTGTGATTTTGATGGTATATATTGATGATCTAGTCATCACTAGGAGTTCTTATTAGATGAGTGCAACAATGAAGAATGAACTCAAACAATTGGTCGACATGATTGATCTTGGGCTCTTGCATTATTGTATTGCACTTGAAATGTTGCAAAAGAAGACTCATATTTTTGTATCTTAGATAAAAAATGTTAAGACATTGCTTGATAAATTTAATATGGAAGATTGCTAGCTCACGTTGACACTAATGGAGACATGATTAGAATTTTCTAGAAATAATCCATCACCTTAAGTGAATGCTACTTTTTATCGCTAGCTAATTGGGAGTCTCATTTACCTGACCTACACTAGGCCACACAATGCTATGATCAGTTATCTTTCAAGGTTTATGCAAGAACCTAAGGTTTCATATTGGAAAGTAACAAAGCAAGTTTTGAGATACATCTTGTAATGTACTACTCCAAATTTTTTCTAATTTTTTCTCAACCTGGTGCATTTTATGTGTTTGAACATAACATAGGGTTTTGTATGCATTCAAATATTTCAAAAATAAAACATTCTATGCTACCTAGAAGCTTATTTTATGTGGGAAATGCATAATATAACAGTAGTGAACAATACCCATATGAAAAATGAGCAAAACATCAAATTACTTGCATACCCATTTGCTGGTTTGAGTTTGTAAAGGTCTAATATGAAGGTAGAGTAGTCTAGAAGTTTACAAAATCATCACTATGCTCAAAAAAACTTGATTTCTCTTTGTTGAGATACTTGACAGCAAATTACAGACTCATAGTACTTCCAATGCTATGCATAAATGGCTCAAAAACTAAGCATTGGCCCTTAACCCTTGAATGGTATGGTTGGGTCCACTGGTACAGCAATAATATTTCTGATTTTTTTCTCAAAACCTCTTACCAACATTGCTGGAAACATTTGCCATTAGTGAATAATACCCAACGCCAAATATCAAACTGATTGCATCTCAAAAAATAGTCCCGAAAACCCTCCCAGAATGGTACGACCAAATCTGTGCTAGTATGGCCTATAGGAAATATTCACAAAATCTAAAAATCATCATTAAACTCTCCTTCTATGCATCAAAAATATTCTTCAAACCCTTCTACAAATTAACAGTTCAAAAAACTCAAGATTTGACAATTATAAACACTCTGCGACAAGCATTCAATCTGCAAATGAAGCACAAATGTGATCCTTGAAATGAGACCACCAACAATACCCTAGAAAGATCTTTCACTTCCTTAGGTATTCGACTTTGTGAAGGTTTTCTTCTCCACAAGTTGCAGGTTTTCAAACCCTTGGCTCAGCCAACACAAGTTCTTTCAAAATGAAAATGTCATGAATGAAAAATAAAGAGAACTCTCCCATATTTATTTACCTTCACTTTTCCAACGCCCAACATGGAATAATAAAAACTTTAATATTTTCACTTACCATGGGTGCCCAACATTATATTATTTTATGACTTTATTTCTCTTGAGATATTTCCATTTATTATAAAGTCACTTAACTATATCACTAAGTTAAATATTTAATTTAACTTAGGAAATGTCGTGCCATTAAAAAATAATTCAAATGAACTCCAAATGTGGATTTCATAGCACCGACAAGAAGGCCAAATAAAATTGAGTGAAGTCCAAGAATATCACACCAAGTCCGGGGACCCTGCTAAAAATAGTAAGTTTAGACCACATGGCCCAAAATCACTCCAGAAAGAGTCAAAAGTGACATCCCACCAAAAGGAGCTCAAATCGAACCTCTGAATATGCTGACTTAAGCTTGAGATAAACAAACCCAACATGGGTTCCCTAACCATCCATGTTAGTCTACGAGAACCCAAGTAGTAGACCAACCCCAAAACTGAAGCTGCTTAGGAAGGGGACATTACACATCTGTGGTACAATGGAGTTGGCCTATACTATAAAAATAATGAACATTTGTCTTTGCAAAGATACATGGATGAAGACAATGTAGGATCTTTGGATGATAGAAGGTCTCCTTTAGGCTTTGTTTCCTTTTTTGGGATTCATTCTAATCTCATGAGAGA
Source organism: Cunninghamia lanceolata (assembly GCA_027924645.1). Taxonomy (NCBI): domain Eukaryota; kingdom Viridiplantae; phylum Streptophyta; class Pinopsida; order Cupressales; family Cupressaceae; genus Cunninghamia; species Cunninghamia lanceolata. Next base: position 2,083,730 of record BSBN01000876.1, on the reverse strand, counting down.
GTAAAAAGCAAACCATTGTTGCTCGCTCTTTCACAAAAGAAGAATATCTGTGAAGCGATATGGTTACCTCACATCTTGATAGGAATGGGTGTACCTAATGCACAACTTATAATTCTATTCTACAACAATCAAGGAGTGCTAAAACTTGTTTGTAATCCAATTTTTCACCATTATGTCAAAAAATGTCTCCCTGGGACTTTTCCCTCTTAAGGTTTAGCTCTCGAGTCCTTAGAATGCATTATAAACATCTTGCATGTTAATTTTGAATCTCAATGAGAAAACTGCTAAGTCTTGTGGTAAATAGGACCTAGGGGGTGCTATTTTGATAGACCCTAACTCAAAATGGGAGGGTGGACTTGGGCGCTAGCGCCCTAGTCCTACCCTATTTTAGGTTAGCCCTAAATTTTAATGTCGGTTTTATGATTGTTACTTGGGTCCTATGCTGACATCTCAAGTTTGAATTACGAAATTCTTAGCAGGAATGTGTGTTGTTGCATATATAAGCATGTTTAGTGTTTCATTTGCAAACTAGAAGATAATTATGAACTTTTGGCAAACTTGTGATTTTAGAGCATTCAAGATATTTATTATTGTAGAGCAGAGCATTGTTATTGTGTTTGTGATTGTAGATTTAGCTTCATCTTCTCATGTGTTGAATAATCATCATCTATGTGAGATCTACACCTCCGATGTGACATTTATTTGTGTTTTTAATCATTTATCATTTGGATTTTGCCTCTATCCCACAGGGATATGCACTCTTTATCTCGCTTTACTCATTCTCAGAATCATATTTTCTTGTGTTTCATTCTCTACCCCTCGTAATCTAAACTGTAAGTAATGCAAACCAGAATATGAGTTCTAAAGAAAAAGATATTTATATGTTTACAACTTTGGGTTATGCAAAATATTTCATTCGATTTCATAATATTTCATTTCAATTGTCTTTTTGGCGCAAACTAATAACCTTGTTCAGCTTTTGAGGGTTTTGGTTTTTTAAGATTTTGCATTTTATATTTTCTCTACTCATTCTCAGAATCATAGTTTCTTGTGTTTCATTCTCTGCCCCTTGTAATCTAAACTGTAAGTAATGCAAACTAGAATATGAGTTTTAAAGAAAAAGTTATTTATATGTTTACAACTTTGGGTTATGCAAAATACTTCATGTATAAGGGATTTGGTAGCTAAGCCATTATATTTTCATCCTAGAAGATGCTATGTTATGCTTGGTTATTATTTTTAGGTTTTTTGTTTTGGTTTGGTAAAACTAGCTCATGTTAGGAACTCATTTGATGCTGATTGTTATTTGACTTATCCAGGCTAAGTTATGTGTAAAATGACAGTGGTAGTGGAGACTTCAGAGGATGATACTACTCTTGTCATGGCTCGTTTCACTACAAAAATGGCATGGGCTGATGCAGGACTTGAAGTAAGCAGTTATTTATATGTTTATAGATTTGGGTTATACAAAATACTTCACGTCTAAGGGATTTGGTAGCTAAGCCCTTATATTTTCATCCTAGAAGATGCTATGTTATGCCTGGTTATTGTTTTTTAGGTTTTTTGTTTTGGTTTGGTAAAACTAGCTCATGTTAGGAACTCATTTGATGCTGATTGTTGATTTGACTTATCCAGGCTGAGTGTTGTGTAAAACGACGACAGTAGTGGAGACTTTGGAGGATGATGCTACTCTTGTCGTGGCTTGTTTCACTGTAGAAATGGCACGGGTTGATGCAGGACCTGAAGTAAGCATTCAACCTTTGCACCGGAAACCTAGTAGATGAAATTGTTAAGGTCTTTCGATGTTTTGAAGCTAGTTATTGTGTGTTTGGTTCTTCTTCATTTAAGAGAAGTTTAGATCAAGGGATACATGTTAATTTCAACCAAGGGGTCACGGGTGGTTTAATCATAAGAGTTATACTCTTGAGAGTAGGTTAACTTAACTGTAATAAGTTGGCCCATAACCCTAGCAAGGGTGTCATGAGCAAGGTTATGGTGTAAGGAATATGGTATACATTTGATCGTGTCCCACATTCAATAGGGTGTATTTGAATGTGACCTAAGTGTAAAATTTTTAAAGATTTCTGCCAAGATTTATTAAGAAGGTGTCGTGTCTAGCTCTGATGCCATGTTTTCTTGGCATGTACCAGATAGCACTCGAACCTAGGACCTCAAATTTATATGCTTGGTGCTCTACCATGTTCTTCCATATCCTTACTTGGGTGGTGGTTGGGGCCCCTAGCCACTATCAACCTAGGACCTACCATTTGCATTCCAAGGTGCTATTGGCCCATTGTGATTAGTATTTATTCCTAGGCCCTTTATTACAACTCTGGTGTGACTTTTTTTTTAAACGTATGATATGGAATATTATCACTGGTGAACTTTGGGTCTTTTTGGGCCAACTGGCTAGTGATTTTTTTGTTATTTGAATGTACCCAATAACTGTTACATCACAATCTCACCATCTATTTATTGGAGTTAGTCATTGCTTTGTTGTGGCAAAAGGGATTTGAACTTGAACATAGTTCACATGTTTATGAGTTTTCCCATTACCATTACACCACAACTTAGACAAATGACTAATATCTTTAACATTTCTCAAAGTTTATAATCAGTAAAAGGGAGTTCTATGTTTTTGCCTCAAAGATGACTTGAGGCCAATACAATACTTATTGCAAATGAGGCCCTCTTGACGCCAAAGTAAATATTTAAATAGAGACTAGATGGAACAAGTACTGAAGGATTTTATTGCAATATGTAAGAAAACTAGTTCTTTTCATTGCTGTGTATTTAGTGCATGTTGTAATCAGTAGTCATATTTCTTGTTTGTAAAGTGGAAAGATTTGTTAATTGTGCTAGATTTATGATTATTATTTTTGTTTTATAATTTTTTCTCTACTTAAGGCTCATGGAAGTGCTCTCTATGAGAAATAATTAGATTCCTATATTCTCGGCAGCAGTTCTTGTAGTTCTATTGGTTTGGACATTTCTTTCATTTTCAATGATTTATGGTTAGGAGTTATTTAATCTGCCTTTTATGTGAAATACTATATTGGATGGTGATTAGTGCACAACAATTGCCAACTAGCTGTAGTTTTGTTTTAGATTAGACAATGTGGATATATTACTTGTACATATATTTGCACGTTATTGGAGATATTGATCCCTTTAATGCCTGCTCTATTTGTAATTTGTTTGAACAGGTTGCAGAACCAAGCATGCGATGCGTTGTTGTGATGAGGCCCAAACCTTCATGGTGGAAGGCAGATGGTTAGATTTGGCATCACTTTTTCTCATTTTAGTTGATCTGATATTTGCCAGCTCCTCAGAGAAAGGTTTGTGAGTCAAACACTTTAATCCATATATCTGTGATATTTCTCAAATTCCCATTTAAACACATGACTTCTTAGTTTAAAATATATCATTAATAAGTGCTTTGTGTGGGAAACTACTGCATGTTAGGGATATAAGTTTGTACAACTATTGCATGTTAGGAATATGAAATACACAACAACTATTTGAGATCTTGGGTCATTGCTCAAGCTTTTACTACAATTTATAATTTTTGCATTTTATTTTCTTTATTGGGGGAAAGAGCACAGAGGCTAAGCTATTCAAAGTGTGTGGAATAATCTTTTTCTATTTTTTTTTCATGGAACAAATGTTTGTTTTCGAAAGATTAGTAGCTCTACTAGATGACATTTACTGCTTCAATTTAATTTGATAAAACAAAGACAATGGTCAAAGAATGAATGTGTTTCCTAAGGTTTGTTAAATATGGTTAATGCTAGTGTAAGGGAAAGTAAAGTAAATGCTATTAATATCAGAGCAAGGATTGTCAATACTCGACCATAGTTCAAAAAATTCAAAGCTTTATCTATTCCTTCTATCAAATTCTCTCAATTCCTTTTGAGGAATCTATAACTCCTTTGTGTCTTGGTATTCTTTGATGTCTAATTCATTCGTATTATCTGATGATCTTGTTTTTGGTAGAGTCACCCTTTTCCATTGTAATTAATCTCACAATACATGGGTCATGCATTTGGCTAGTTAAAGTAAGTTTTTTGTTGGAGAATAATATTTCTAATTTCAATGTCAATGTACTAGAGGAGATTGCTTGAATGGTGCATTCAACCTTTGCAATGGAAACCTAGTAGATGAAATTGTTAAGGTCTTTCCATGTTTTGAAGCTGGTTACTGTGTGTTTGGTTCTTCTTCATTTAAGAGAAGTTTAGATCAATGGATATAGGTTAATTTCAACCAAGGGGTCATGGGAAGTTTAATCATAAGAGTTATACTCGTGAGAGCAGGTTAACTTAACTATAATAAGTTGGCCCATAACCCTAGAAAGGGTGTCACGAGCAAGGTTATGGTGTAAGGAATATGGTATACATTTGATTGTGTCCCACATTCAATAGGGTGTATTTGAATGTGACCTAAGTGTAAAATTTTTAAATATTTCTACCAAGATTTAGTAAGAAGGTGTCGTGTCTAGCTCTGATGCCATGTTTGCTTGGCATGTACCAGATAACACTTGAACCTAGGAAATCAAATTTATACACTTGGTGCTCTACCATGTTCTTCCATATCCTTACTTGGGTTGTGGTTGGCACCCCTAGCCACTATCAACCTAGGACCTACCGTTTGCATTCCAGGGTACTATTGGCCCATTGTGATTAGTATTTATTCCTAGGCCCTTTATTACAACTCTGGTGTGGCTTTTTTAAAAAAATGTATGATGTGGAATATTGTCGCTGGTGAACTTCAATGTCAACGTACAAGAGGGGATTTCTTGAATAGTGCCATTGAGGCACCTAGTTGTCTATTTGAGAAAGAATTACCAGTGACAAGGGTCATTGTACCTCATCATTTAATCATATTTCAAGTGTCAAATCCAGGGCTGTGTCCTTGGCTATCTGTAATTAGGAATCCTATAGTTGCCAATTTTGTCTAACTAAATCTAATGATCTTTATTGATTAAAGAAACTTAATGTTACTGATCTATATGCTGTGAAATGAATTCCAAGAATATTGAAAACAAAACTAAATAATGAATTACTTAAAGTAAATCTATATTATTCCTTTCAATTGAAACATGCATTTATCTATGAAAACAGTAACTATCTCCTTAAATAGAATCTGAAATAACAAAACAATAGTACTAGCCTTCTGCTTTGGTGGTGAGAGTGGGCCCTTGCTCCACACCCTTAGGGCTAAAGACTAAAGTGAAGAATCAGCACAAGAAGATAAGACCACAATTCAATTTCAGTCCAATTCCATCAGCTTTGTATTCAGAAAATGTTTATGTCAAAATAAGATTATAGAAATTAGAAATTAATCATTATCCTTCTGTTGCTACTTCTGTAAATTTATATCTAAATCAGTGATGAGATATCACTTACCCTAACTACTAGCTCATCTATGAGATAACATCAATCTCTTTATTCTACTAACTGTCTAACTATAGAATAAATATCCATGCAATTAAAATAGATTTAGTGGAACAGAAGTCCACACTAAATCTAAGTCTTAGTTTTAAATACACTTAGGCAACAAGGCCCTGAAATATAGGTATTTAAATTAGTTTATCAATAACTCATGCAAAATAAAAAAGAGATAAAACTTCAATTAGTTAACTATGGTCTGCCCTCAATTACTCAGGTGATGATTTGAGTAACATTAGGAGCATCCCGATCACTACTTGAAGTGCTTGAGCGATAATTGTGCTAGAAATCTGCACTGTTCTAAAGAGGTGCCAGAGATGTATGTTTTTTTTTCTGTAGCTCTAAAGATATGATTGTGACCTTCTTGTTCAGCTCTGGAGATGCTCATGACTTTAGTCCAGCTCCGGAGATGATTCATCTCCTTATCCCAAAATCTCTCCAATCAAATTGGAAAACACTGGAGACCAGTCGTGGCATTCTGATGTAAGCTCCGAAGATCATTAGGACTACATCTAGAGATGCACAATATTGTTTACCCAAACACCTGCACCTGTTGATTCAAAAAGAGAAGATTTCTGCATATTTCCATCAATTCAATGCACATTAGTCCTTCAATCAGAAATCATAATTCTAAGTAATTCATCTCTTATTAATCATCATTAGAATAGTCTTGTTAACCTATCTTGGTGCAGTCATTAGGAAAATGGAATACGAAGGGAGAAAAAGAGGGGTAAAAAGGTGTATTTCATGGGTGCTACCTATCACTCATCATCCCCCCATACTTAAATATTAGCAGGTCCTCCTACTTCTCACAATCTGGACTTATTTTGGTGGAATATCATATCAGTCAAGCTATAGTCCTGTGCATAAGTAGTCCAAGTGGTGTGGTCTGTATTACCATTTCCCCTATACTGATCAACTTGCTTCATCCATTCTTGAAACTTGTCATCTTCCATTTGCTCAGCCCAAATAGGTAGTGGTTCAATGATGAGAGGAGGTCTGAAATGACTACCTATCCACTCCATCTAGTATTTATCCATCATTTTAGACACTACCCTAGCCTTCCTCATAAATAGTCTCAAGTTAGCAGGAGTCACCACTTCTCTCATTTTCTGCTCTGAGTTTAAGATATTCCACCTTTTCCTTGCCATTAAAAGTACTTGATTGGATGAACAATTCATGAAAAGACCAAAATCAATGGAACACTCTTCCAGATGTTTTAGATACAATGACAAATCCTGGTCTTACTTTCCAGGTGGTAGACATATGCCCTAAATTGGACCTTAAAAGCATGGGGGTTTGGACATTCTTTTCTGATGAAAAGACTTGTTTCTGTACCCTTCTTGAGATAAGCCTCCATTCTCTCATTCCAAATCTGATGATTTCTCATTAGTGACATAAATGCCTTAAGTTGACATTCCCCTACAAAATAGTTGATAATGAATGTCATATCATCTACACAGAAACCATGCAAATATAACTCACTAAGAAATTTTTTGTCTTCATCAGAACTTCTCATGTATGCTTCCACGAACCCCTCTCTAGTTTTTGTGTTCTCAGTAAGATCAGACAGAACCAAAGATAGTTTTCTTTGCAGAACTCTCTCCTGTAAGAACAAAGCATAACTTCCACTTGGGGGCCTGCAAGATGAGATTTCAGATGAAATGCAAGCTACTTGAATGACTTTTTCTTCTAGGGTTTCTACTCTTTTTGACATGGTAGTAACTTCCCTCTGTAATTACAGCACGGGCTTAGAAGCCTCATATTCTCTACATCTCCTTTCCCAATGGAACAGGGCTTTGGGAATATCTATTGGAATTAGGCCCACATATGAATCTGTTTGTACTCCCTATTCCATGGTTGCCCCTAGGCCAATTAACTCATGAATATACTCTTCTTGATCATCTATTTTGTTGTTGGCCCATGTTAATTGTTTGTCTTGACTCTGTACTTTCTCAACCAGTGCTGTAATTATTGTGAGATTATTGTCTCTAGCCTTGGTAAGATCAGAAATATTTTGTACTACATCTGTCTCTTTTTCCTTGATGATTTGGGCTTCCTTTGTTTCTTGGTCTTTCAATTCTGCATCTTTCTCCTGAATTATTTGTTGTTTATTCTGGAGCTCTACTTGTAGCCCTTCAATCACCTATTTTTGCTCCATTTCATTTTCTTTCATGACCTTCTTGAGATCAGTAATAATCTGATTTCCCCCCCATAATAATCCTTTCACATTATCAATCTCTTCTAACATCTATTGTTCTTTTGAAATTTCAATATCCTCTTCATTAGAGGGGTGAGAATAAGTCCTTGTTTCTTCATCTATTTGTTCTACATTAGGGTTTTCCATAGCTATTGGCTCTTCACTGCTAGCTGCATCCATTTTCTTTGCTTCAACTTCCCCTACAGCCTCCCTGTCCTGAGTTTCTTCTTGAGTCTTCTCTACCACTGCAGTACTGATGAAGGCCCAACTTTTTCCTTAGAAGTTTTGAGACCCAAAAGAACTTCAGCTAGGAGAGTAGTATATTTTTCAGCTTGGGTAAGTTGCCTTTTCCTTTTGCTTCTCCATAGCATAGGTAGAGTAGGTGCCTCCGGAGCAGGTATATCATCCTCATAATTAGAGGAAATAGTAAAAGTTTCTTTTTATTCTATCTCTGGAGCAGGGGAATGTTGTGAAGTTGGACTATGAGAACCTAGATGAACAAATGGTTCTAGGGAAACTTCTCTTTGTTTCTTCTTTCTCACTAGAGGAATTTCATCTGAGTCATGAGATACTTCTTCGGCCTAGTAGTGTATGCTAGAGTCAGTTTTCTTTGGAGTTCTTTTGTTTTCTGACATAGCCTTTCCCTTGTCGGTTCTATTGGAATAGACTCCTCAGCCAAAGTCATCTTCTACCTTGTTGAGTGAGTCATATATGGAGTTTGTTCAATAGAAGGTTCTCTAGCTTCCTTCCCCTTTCTCTTTCTGTTAGAAACAGGGGTAGCAGATGAAGTTGCCTCCAGTGATGGCTTTAGACCTTTTCCTTTCTCAATAGCTGGAGAGGAAGTTGAAGGTTCTACCTCCTCTTCTTCCTGGGTAGAGGAAGCCTCACCCACTTCCTGTGCCCTCTCTGGTTCTCTGTCTTGGGGTTTGTTATATAAAAATGTCTGCCATAATGCTTCCCCACCAGCTTGAGACAGAAAGTGATGTTTTACTATTAGAAAAATGAGGCCATGGTGTTTCATAGGACCTTTTCCCTATTGGTACTTTTCTATAGTTTCTCTAATGGAAGAGTACAACAAGTTTGGAATGTTTATGCTAAATTCTAGGTGAGTATTTCCATGCCTCAGAAAAATCAACATTTTCATTATTGGTCCTAGAACTAAGGAAAATTAGCCATCACATGTAAAGTATTTCATCAACCATAATGCTACAAACTACCGTGGGTCTAGAAGTGAAGACCTAAGAATTCCTTTAACCTCATTCTTGTTTAAATGCAACTGTATTGCAGGTTCACCTTCTACAGAGAAATTTCTAATTAAATCAACATATAGGGTTTTTAGATGGTAAAACCTCTCACCTTGTTCTGGCAATCCAGAGATATGACTGATGGTGGTAGTAGAGAGATTGACTTGAACCCCTCTAATAGTTGTTTGATTATCTCTCAGGTTTCGTAGGAAGTCATCAACAATATCCTCTTGAAAACCTTCAAATTTCTCCAAGAACTCCAACCACCCTACATTCCTAAGAATGTCTGCCATAACATCATCCTGCAAAATACTTGTTATACTTTCTGGCTCTGATTTCTTTTTAATCCCCATCACTTAGTCCTATTCCACCCTCTGTAGCTAAAATTATGTCTGCTTCTCTCTGTGGTCTGTCTTTCCTCTTTTAACTCTGTAGGCTCTAGAGGACTGTGTTAACAGACTTGGATTTTTAGAGAATTTTATAATCTTGAATGAGGGTTGTTATGTTTTTGATTACAACAGGAGACAAAAACAAGGGGCCGAACCCTTAACAGAGATTACATAAGAAAAAGCACAGGCTTAGGAAACAAAAAGAGCCTGGAACCAAACCCCAGGAAACACCAGCTAACAAACGACAGAAAGTAAGCACCAACAAAAAACTAGCATCCAGGAAGCTGAAGGCACACTAGGATAGAGAGTCCTCCCAGTCATTAGCAAAAAGTTCAAAAATTTTGTCCAGCTCCTGAGTTCTGTCATCGTCAGTTCCCTGGGAGAAAAGTTGAATATCCTGCAAAAGGGTTAAGTTGATCATGGAAGACCTGCACAGCATGCGAGTAATGAACTTATAAAGAGTAGACATCTTGAGCTGCAGAGCCACCATCTTGTCATTTAACTGAGTCACTTCAACAAAAAGAGAGTTACCGTCCCTGCCCTCATTCCTATTGCCATTCTCAGCAGTAGCCCTGACATCATCATTCTCTTCAGGGACAGACTGACTGTTCGCTTCAACCTCTTCAGCACCGACAGGGTTTTGCTCATTCATGTTCCCCTCTCCTTTGCCAATATCATACTGGGCCTCCACAGGGCTCTGATAGTCAAACTCCTCTTTATCACTACCAGTACCAATCACATTCTCGGGACTATCCTTGTAAACATTCTGCAAAGAGTCATGGCCATCAAACTGCTCCCTAGAAATAGGGTTCTCCATGTAAGTTTCCTACAAATCATCACTGTCGGCCTCCTTACCATGAGAAGAAGCCTCAGAATTACTTTCTGAGTAGTCTATGAGTTTAACCTAGGGGGCTGGCTTCCCAACAATTCTGGTAGAGTGTCTGACACCAGTGGAAATACTTTTCCCTTTGCCCTTCCTAGCCTTTTTAGCAGGATTCTTAGCAGACATGTTAACACCTTTGGGGGTCTCCTGACTATCTTTGAGGGAGCTAAGAATAGCCGCTTCCTCAGCCAGCTCAGAGAGGCGATGAAGCCGCTTCCTAGACTTAACAGAGCCCTTCATCTTAGGGGTAGAGGTAGACCTAGGAGTGGGGGTATTAGTTTCCACAGAGGCCGAAGTCGGGCCATCATGACTATTATTCACAGGGGTGTGAAGAGAATCACATTTGATAGAAGCCAATGGAGTATTGGGGGAAGGTTCCACAGCCGGGTGATGGAGAGTGGCAGGGGGCGTCAGGGCCAAGTGAAACTGGTAAATCCTGTGAATGAGGCCTTGGTGAAGGGGCATAGGCTTCTCCAATGGCCTAGAGGTTAAGTTCTTATGAACCATTTTAACCGAGTGCTCTAAAGAAGAAAGCAAGTAGTAAGGGAAACAAATAGCTAAATTTTTGCGAAAATGATTGAGCAGGGGAAGATGGCAGTAATAAAACCTGGCATAGCGGCCTTCTAGAGTGAAGTACTTCATAATTAAAAAGCACATGTCCGCCCATGGCTGAGGAAGCTTCACCCTTTCGAACCCTCCCTGGTAGGGAACCAGCTCTTCGCCGTCACCCAAGAAAAGCTTTTGGTTATGCACTTCAGAAACCCTCTTCTTTCTCGGCAACTTAATGCCTTTAAGGGATAAGCTCGTCGCCTTAGCAATACTTTTCTCCGAGGTCTCAAAGCTAACACTACCAATGGTGACCCGTCTGTCAACCCACGAAGAAGCACACTGGATGGATAACGACTCATCATGCCCATTAAGGCATTCCAAGAATGGAATTATGCCCCCCTCCTTGCAGTAATGCTAGATAATGGCATTATCTTTGAAATCATTGCAGTTGTTAGGTTCAGTGCAAATTCTTTCACCACCCATAATGAAAGCCCATGCCACAATACCCAGCAGGAGAAGATAATTAAGTTGCAGAATACCCTTCAGAGAAATCTAGCAAGCGGTATTCATATGAACAAAACCTAGCTGACGCTAATCATGATACATTAAGTTCCAAAATGCAAGTGAAATAATGAGGATTAAGTTCGCATGGAGGGAGTACAGACGCCGCTACCAATTTGCACGGGACTCGTGCATAATCCTAGACAGGGTGGGAAAACATGCCACCTCATCACTCGACACTTGATTAGACATCATTAATAATAGCATTCTTCTCCTTATGAATAAGCATTCCAATGTGACCAGGAATGCTGCTAATTTGGCACCAGACCTGCCAGATTTGAAATTCCTGACCAAAGTTGGCAAGACCATCAGCAATCGAGTTGCCTTCCCTATAAGTATGGGAGAAAGAGACATTCGGGATGCCATGGAGAATAGTTTGAATATCAGATATAATGTCACTCAGCTTCCACCCACAAGTAGAGAGACTGATAACCACATCTAGAATGATTTTAGAGTCACCTTGTATGTGGAGATGGCTAATCCCCATAGAGATCGCCACTTTGAGACCCCAGAGGAGGGCCATTGCCTCAGCAAAGTTGTTAGCATGCTTTCCAAGTCCTCCGACATAAGCCGCAACAAGAACACCATGTTCATCCCTTAATATACCTCCCCCACTGGCGCATCCATCAACTTTAGCAGCACCATCAAAATTAAGTTTCAATCACCCTGGCTCAGGCGGGGCCCAAATAGTATTAAGTCTTTTCCAAAGTTTCGTATCATCAAAATCTGGGATTTGGTTCAGCAAACCCCAATTAGTAGCCACCCAAGAATCCTGTTTGGTCAAAGGTTGATCTACAGGTTTAATGTTAGCATTAGAAACATTTTCAACAATAGCCTTAAATAAAGAGATCCAAACTTGCATCGGAGACCTATGAGTGTCCCTAAAGATCCTATTGTTTCTTTCTTTCCACAGGGCCCACCCGAGAGAAGGAAGGGTCTGCTTCCATAGTTTCCGCAACCAAGGGTGATTAAGGGGAACATTCCAACTGGCGATACAATCATGAATCTCTCTATTAAAAACCCATTGTATACCAAATTTTTCCATAATTCTGCTCCAGACATCACAGGCAAAGTCACAATGAATGAGGAGATGTGCCACAGTTTCTTCTTGATTGCTGCAAAGAACACATTTATTAACAAGCTGCAACCCTCTACTTTGGAGGTTATCCTAAGTCAAAATTTTATTATGGGTGGCAGTCCACCAAAAGAAGTTAACTTTAGGAAGACTTTTACAATTCCAAACTTTCTCCCATATCTCATCTTTGTTGACATCCTCCACCAGCAGAAGGTAAGCAGATTTTACCAAGAACCTCCCTTTTTTGTCAGCATGCCACATGAGTTCATCCTTCCGAGGGAATAAAGGGAGTCTGATATAGGGTTGTTATGTTGAATTGCTTGAATTATGGGAAAAAGGAGCTTGAAATTGGTTATCGGGCTTATGCAGTCGTAATTATAGTAGAGTGATGGGACACTCCGTAGACATGTTGATAGTATAGCATCCTTGTTGTCAGTATCCTTGTCATTTACCATGCAATCATTCTTGTTGAGTGGTCCGAGAATGCCATGTTGTTAGGTGATGTTAGTGCAGTCATTCATGATGACCTGCGCATGCAAGAGTGATGACTTTTTTTCAATTGCTGATGATATGCATGCTGACATCATGTTTGTCCTTGTCATAAAGTGGAGGATGAGTCATGATGACCTCATCAATGATATCTCTACTTTATTACCTAGAGAGGTGGGTCCCCTCCTTATTTATTCTATTCAAAAATGGCTCTTTATTGGTGGAGTGCTGGTGGTGCTCCTAGTTTGCGAGTGCTATAGGTACTCCAAGTTTGTGAAGCACCAAAGGTGCTCCTAATTTGCGAGTGCTGAAGGTGTGTTTGAGTAACTTCTGACACCTAATTACCTCCGTAGCTTTATTATTCTTATCTAGCATAAAGAAGGGAACCACCATTTGTTGGTTTTCAATCCCCTTGGTTGAGAAAGACAACCATTTACTAGTTTTCCATCCTTCTCTTTTTTTTTTTCTTTTTTTTCTTTTTTTTTTCCAAGGTCGCTATTTGCTGGTTTTGAACCCCCCTTTTTTTTTCTTTTTTTTTTCAAGAAGGTCACCATTTCCTGGTTTTCAACCTTTTTTTTCAGTCCAAATCTGTGATAGAGGATGTGTCCCCTATAACCAAGCACAAATCTTTGATGAGTTCTTCCTTAGTGGATGACCTTTTATAGAGTCTAATTCTATGGGCATTCACTAAAATTGTGTCTGTGCTTCCATCAACGGGTTTTAGCAGCACTGTTCTATTCTCAAAAAACTTCCTTTATCTAGTAAGGACCCATCTAATGAGTTTGTATCTTTCCCTTGAACTCCTTGAACTTAGAATCATATAGGAGAACCCAATCACCTTGTTGGAATGTCCTCCTTTTGATGTGTTGGTCATGCCATTGCTTCCTTTGATACTGAACCAGTTCTGTTTGTTGAATGGCTTATGTCTAAATTTCATCTAACTCATTGAGCTGAAGAATTCTGTTCTGTTGGGCTATAGACAATGGTAGACCAATATTTAATGCAATTTAAAGTATCTGGAGCTCAAATTCTATAGACATAATGGGCTTTTTTCCATAAACTAATTCATATGGTGAGAATTTTGTTATGCACTTCCAAGTGGTATTCTAAGCCCAAATTGCTTCAAGTAATCTGTTAGCCTAGTCCTTTTTGTTCATGGCCACTGTCCTTGTCAGAATATTCTCTAGTTCTCTATTAGTCACCTCTACCTGCCCATTAGCTTGAGGATGGTAAGGTGAAGATTTTCTGTGTTTAACCTGATATAAGTCTGTGAATGCTCTAATTACCTGTGAAGTAAACTGAGGTCCTTTGTCTAAAACTATGGATCTTGGGGCTCCAAACCTCAAGAAAATCAACAACTTTCTCTTTTCTTGCAAATTGTAATGCTTGCATTTTAGCCCATTTAGTGACATAGTATGTACATACAAGAATGTACTCTTTACCTGATGATGGTATTGGTCCCACGAAGTCTAGACCCCATTGTTCAAATGGTTCCAGCATTACTTGAGGATGAAGTGACATTTCCTGGGTGAAAGTTGGCTATCCCATCCTTTGGCACTAATCACACAGCTGCACATACTTCTTGGTATCCTTATGAATAGAGGGCCAATAGTAACCAGCTCCTAAAATCTTGTGGATGGTTCTGTGCGAAGAATAGTGCCCACTAGATGGTTCATCATGACATGCCCTTAAGACATCAAAAATTTCATCAGCTTTTAAACACCTGTGCAAAAAGAAATTAGGACCACATTTAAATAGTAAACCATTTAACCATTTGTAAGATAAGCTTTCCTTAAGTAAGTGTTTCTTTTGTTTTGAGGTAAAATGGGATGGAAACAAGCCTATAGCTAAAAGATTAGCAATGTCAGCAAACCAAGGTGCAGTAGAGGAGATAGCAAAAAGATTTTCATTTGGGAATATGTCCTCCACTGGCTGGTTCTCTCCACCTATATGCAATCTTGACAGAAAGTCATCAACCAAATTAAATTTGCCTGAATTATCAACTATGATAATGAGGGTTGGAGAGACCAGTTAGGAGGAGGTGACGATGGGTTCCACTAGCATAGGCTATTGTACCAACAGCGCTAGGGATACAGATGCTAGGACAACCTCAGATACTTGCATAGCCTTAGGGGCAAATATTGGGGGGTGATGATGTTAGGATTTAGCAGTTATAGAGGTGGATTAGAGAGGAGAGGTGACGGAGGTAGTGAGCATAGATGAGAATGAGGAGGGTGGAGATAGATAGACACTAGGAAGTGATTGGCTTGTGACATACTAGGGCTTAGGCTCAGACATACCAGGCTCAGTTACAGTTGAGAGGGCAGGCTAGGGATGGACAGGATGATGGTGCACTCGCTAGGGTGACAGGGGAGAGAGATGAAATGAGACAGAGTGAGTAGATGATGAGGTTAGAGTGAGATATGGCTGTACATCAAGTGTAGGCTATGAGAGTTGAGAGAGATGGTCTGCAGGCAGAGAGAGATACAGATGTGCAACAGCTATAGGGGATGACTGGTGAGTGGAATAGAGCCATGAAAGCACTAGGGATGAATGGGGCTACAATGTACTTAGATACACAGTTGACATAGGTATAGGTAGAGCTACAGAGAGTACAGGGTGAGGCTGAGTACTATAGAGGCTTATACTATGGGGCTGTGCCAGTAGAGCAGAAGCAGCCTAGCTTCAGGAGCAAGTCAGGGGCTTCAGGTTCATAGAGGTCAGGTGGATCTCAATCAGTAGCCTCAGTGATGGGGCCACCGAGAGATAGGGGACTAGGTATAGAACCTAGTGGTGGTGGTCAGGGCGAGGGAGCTGCCAGTAGTCACTAGGGCTACCTTGTGTATATTGTATCATGATGAGGCCTAGAGCCGATTGTACATACATTCTTTTATGGCTCAGTTTGTATATGTAGACACTTGTATATTGACACATGTATTTATATATATATATATATATATATATATATATATATATATATATATATATGATGGAGTATTGTTGATCTATATGATGGAGTAATGGATGCACTGTTGGTATTATGATGGCTATGCATGTATTTGTATTTTCATGGATTATGTATGGATGTTTATCCAAATGATATGAATGGAAATGGTATGACAATGCAAATACATGAATGGTAATGATATGAATGGACTTATGCATATAGATAGATGGTAATGAATTGATATATGATGGGCTTAGGTATGTCTAACACACTTGTTTTGCAGGATAGGAGATGTGGACGAAGGATGATGGAAATGATTGATCTTGGTTGAGGGCTATATAGGTGAATAATAGGATGAATAGATGAGATGATAGGAAGATTTTTAAGTAATTGCTCAAAATGAAAAAGAAATGCAATCCTTATGTTTGATATAGCATGTGGATGTTATGCACCAGGGTATAGAAGACCAAGGTGTCGAGATATCCAATGTGCAACTAGCATGTTACAATCTTGTCTAAACGCACAAGGTCAAGATGTTGATCCAACATGCACAAGATATGAATAACAGCTAGTGTTGTGAGATGGACTTTGACGCTACAAGAAATGGTTTGAGCTTATCTCCACTACATAGAGTGATAGCTTGTTGGTTATATGTATGGAGCTAGTCTTGACATAGAATAGTCTCAAGTGCATAAGAGACTGTTTAGCTTCTTAGATGCTAGAGATATTGATATGTAAGATGCTAATCCCAACACGTACTGAAAGGAAGCTAGGTGTGCGGAAATCACTTCCTACACTAATCTAATGAGGAGAGATGTATGTAAATTCAATTTAATTCTTACAACTACAGCAACATAGAACATCTAACAGAGATATTGCAGCAATACACATACACACAGAGAGTAGATAGAAGAGAGAGAGAGAGACAAGATATACGTGGGGAAAACCCTTACAGGTGAAAAACCCCACACTCCAAAACACAGCTCAAATGTATTACAGTAAACAATAACAGATTACAATACAGTTTCAGAGTCAATGCTCTTTTAGGAGTCTTCGAATGTCAAATCTAGAGATATTCTGGCAGCATAACAGTACTTGTACCAAAGTTATGTATCTCCCATCCAAGCACCTGTTTATATAGAGTTTACAAGGCAAATATAGAACCTTCTAGAGATGGGTGTCCATCTTGGACTCATGCCCCAAAACCCACTCCTAAGGACACTTGTCCAACATCCCATCACGAAGTGGGTGCCTGGTCCCAAGATAGGTTATGACAGATGCTCTTACACAGCTTACAGCTGTCATAGAATCCGTCATACATTGACTAAAAATATCATATTCCTCTTACATGTCATAACTACCCTTGACCACCCAAAGATGCCTTTCTCTTGTGCAAAGATACTCATCGACAGAAACCCCCATTAATTATTCAAGGGGGAAACTGCGGCTGCCAAAGTCACCAAAATTTACCCTACTGCATATACACAAGGTGCTGACTATGCCAACTCAACATGCGATAAATAAATACAACATTAGGGATTTGCAAAGGTTGAGACACCTTAATTCCCAACATGTACAAGATACCCCTACGCTTAGGAAGAGAAAATGATCATCCCGCAAACACGGCATACGAAAGCAATATGACCATGCCTCATTCCTTACTTCATCACAACATACCAAGATATAGATAGATCAAGGAAGTCTTGATTAGGCATAGAAAAGGGACAAAATATAAATCAAAAGATTAAAAAAAAGATAATGTCATCACGTTCTCTTGCCAAAATTAGGTTCTCTTAGATGGATTTAAGCTGGCACCTTGTTGAGAGGAAAGATGCATCCTTTTGAAGGCCAAATATGTTGATAAACTGCTATAGCAAATGTTGGCTTAAGGCATGCGGACAAATAGCTTTTGGCTTATTCTTGATTGGTTAAAGTACTTGAGCTTTCAGTATACACATAGTTTGCTTCCTGCTCGAGCTGATCAAAGAGAAGAAGATGAAAGATGAGAGAAGATGGAGAAGATGGGGTGGATCATTAGTGCTTGAGTACTGGAAACTTCCTTCGTATTCCAGACTACCTACATACCTTGTATCCATGGGATCAAAGCACATTTATGATGAAGATGAGACATGATGAATATGTAGTTCTGGGTTTTATTGATGATGTAAGTGATGAAAGATAGAAGAATGTGTGATGAAAGATTAGAGGATGATTAGAAGAAAGATGAAAGATGGATGGTGAAGAGAAGGGGCTATCATCTTAGCTTGAATCTGAGTGCTTCTTTCGCATCTCAGATTGCCTACATACCCTGTATCCATGGGATCAAGGCTTTAACGATAGAGCTGGGATGTAGTTCTTACTTATTACGTTGGACGGGTGATGTTGAAAGACTGACATGATTGCTTGAATGTTTGCATTGGTGATGTCTTGCGATGGTTGAATATCAGATGATCATGAACTGATTGGAAAGATATGAAGCCTGGTTACAACTTGTTTTGCCACATTTGTTGTTGGATGAACAGTATGGTTGAAGTTGAAAATTTGCTATGTTGTGAGCTAAAGTGTTTGATGTGTTATGAGCTAAAGATAGCAGTATCCACTTCCAAATAAGTCTCAACAAATGCCCCCAGTACGGGATGAGGTTTATTATGAAAGAGCGATGATAAGGACAACGTGCAGTCAAGATGCTAGGGTGCCAAAAGATATAGTTATCGTGATAATGTCTCAAGTATGATAGCTAGCATTGATAGAGATAAGGATGGAAAGGCTATTTATTGCGATGATATGTGGATTCTGATATGGACTATGTAGGATAGGATAGCGAAATATGGTAGGAAGAGTGATGATCAAACAAACCAAGCAGATGATGGAAGTTGGTCATTACACATGGCCCCTGTTTGCCAGGCTTTCACTATGGTACTTATCCAAGGTGCCTGTTTACTAGGTTTTCACCAGAGGATGGATTATTTATCTTAGACTATTATTTTTTTGTTATCCAAAGCACCATAAAGTGGTTTTCACTATTGGATGGATTTTTTTTTTTGGGATAGCTGAGATTTAAGGATAAAACTTCTTGAGATGAACATTGTTGATTGGTTCATCCAAGGAAATGCCTTCAGGTGTTGAGAGAGTGTATGCACCTGATCTATAAACTGTTGTGATGATGAAAGGACCAAGCCAATTTGGTTCAAACTTGCCCTGTTTCTCATGGTGTTGCTGATTCTTTTGATTTTCTTTAAGGACAAGATCTCCAACTTGAAATCATTGTTCTCTAATTTTTTTGTTGTAGTTGCGGCATAGATGGTTTTGATAAACTTGAAGATGGTTGAGTGCTGGAAGACACCATTCATCTAGAAGCTCAAGATCATGGAGTCTGGATACTCAATATTCTTCCTCTAAGATAGCATGTTGTAAAGATACTCACAGTGAGGGGATCTCAACCTCAATAGGTAAAATAGCTTCAGTGCCATACACAAGAGCATAAGGTGTAGCTCTATTGGGAGTTTTGATACTTGTTCTATATGCCCATAATGTAGGATGGAGTTGTAGATGCCAATCCTGACCAGCTTCATTAACCATCTTTTTGAGAATTTTGATGATTGTTTTATTAGAAGCTTCAGCTTGGCCATTGCTCTGAGGATAGTAAGGGGTAGAGAACCGATGTTGGATATGAAACTTATTGCAAAGATCTCTGACCTCTTGATTCTTGAAGGGATGACCATTATTTGTGACAATAGCTTGAGGAACTCCATAATGACAAATGATATAGTGTAGAATAAACTTGGATATTTGCTTGCCTTTGATATAGGTCATTGGTATGGCTTTGACCCACTTTGTGAAATATTCAGTGGCAGTGATAACGAACTTATGACCATTCGATGAAGTAGAATGGATTTTACCTATGAGATCAAGTCCCCACTGTAAAAAAGGCCATGGAGTAATAATAGGCTGAAGCTCATGTACTAGTGCATGTATTAAATCTCCATGTTTCTAACAATGTAGACATCTCTTTGTAAATTGTTGTGCATCTTTTTCCATGGTTGGCCAATAGTATCTTGCTTGTAGAAGTTTCTTAACAAGGCTAGGGCCAGTAGAATGTGAGCCACAGACACCTTCATGTACATCACGTAAAGGCCACTTTTGCTTCCTCAGAATCAAGACACCTAAGAAGGATACCATCAAGACTCTGGTGATAAAGAGTGTCTCCCAAAATAGTGTAATGAGAGGCTCGACAGATAAAGGTTTTGCGTTGGTTGTTAGATAGTTGAAGTGGAAAAGTTTGATTATAGAGATACTCGTATAAATCCTTGTACCATGGTGAATTGGGACCATCAATGTCACATATAAGCTCAAACTATGGAACTTCAAATGCTAGAATCAAAAGTTGTTCAACCAAAAACTCACATTTATGTGTATTAGATGGCATGTTTAGGAAAGACCCAATCATAGCCATGGCATCTGTTGCTCTATTCTGTAGTCTTAGGATTTGTTCAAAAGTGATATTGTCAAAATACTTTTTAAAATCATCAACCATTAGCTTGTATGGAAGAAGTTTCTCATCTTTTGTTTGATAGTCATCTAAGACCTATTTGATAACCATCTGAGAATCACTAAAGACTTGTAATTGTTTGATAGCCCATTGAACTACCATGCACAATCCTGTGATTAAAGCTTCATACTCTACTATGTTATTGGTACATGGAAATGCAATTCTATATGATTTGGGTATACAATCTCCTTGAGGGGTAACAAACAAGATGCTTGCTCCTGATCCGTGTTGTGTGTATGATCCATCAAAATATAGCTGCCATCGTGTTGGAGAAGTTAAATTGAACAATCCTTCATCAGGGAATTCTGGATGTATTGGATGAATGTCTGTGATGGGTGCTGTAGCTAATTGATCAGTGATGACTTGTCCTTTGATGGATTTTGAATCCACCTATTGTATGTCAAATTCACTTAAGATCATGACCCATTTTGCTAGTCTTCCCATGAGAATTGCTTTAGAAAGAAGATATTTGAGTGCATCAACATTTGATATGAGCTTGGTTGTTTGGTTCAGCATATAGTGTCACAAATTTTGGGAAGCAAACACTAATGATAAACATGCTTTTTCCATAGATGAATAATTGAGTTCATATCCCACAAGAGTTTTGTTGATGTAATAGATGGCTTGTTCTTTTCCTGAATCATCATGTTGAGCTAGAAGGGCACCCAATGCTGCTGTTGTTGATGATATGTAGAGCAATAATGGGCGGTCAAGCACAAGAGGTGTTGCTAGATATTCCTTTATTTTATCAAAAACTTGCTGATAATTTTCATCGCACTTAAAAGGTTCACCCTTATGAAGAAGATGCTGAAAAGGATGACATTTATCTGCTAGTTGTGAGATAAATCTACAGATGGACTGTAGCCTGCCTTGTAGATCTACAATGTTGTCTATACTTGGTAATGGAAAGTCATCCTTAGGACATGCTTTGTTAAGATCTCTAAAGTCTGTGCAACAATGAACTCATCCATCAAGTTTTGCTACAGGTACCAAATTTGAAACCCATTCTGGATAATCAATAGGTTTTATGAACTTTGCTTCTAACAGTTTCTGAATCTCTGCCTTGACCAACAAAGCTACCTATGGATGCATTTTTTGCAATTTTTGTTTGACAAGTTTTGCATTAGGAGATACTGCTAGATGATGTACCACAAGTGATGGATCTAGACCCGGCATGTCAGCATAAGTCAATGCAAAATTTATAGCTCTTCTCAGAAAAAATGTTGTGAAGTTTCTTCTTTCTTGTTCTGATAGTGATGTTGCCAAAAAAGTGATCTTTGGATTCTGCTCTGTACCCAAGTTCATGTCTTGTGATTGTTCAACTAGCACTGTTGATTTCTCATGATAATTAGCGGCAACATGAAGATCAAATCCCCCATCGTCAGGTGCCTTAGAGAGGTTTTCACCTTTGGATACGTCCTTTATTTTTACTTTTTCACAGTCAAGAGGTGCCTTTCACTTTTCACCTAGTGACCTATTAGTTTGATTTTGTTTATTTCACTTTTGTGACTGAAGGATTTGATACTTTCGCTAAAATATGCTAATTTAGGTAAGTCCATCATGAAACCTACTTTGTGATCACCCAATGGAATGCATTTTCTCAAGCCCATAAATTTTGCAATAGCTTCATCATTTTCAAATGTATCTAATATTGGTGCCCCCTTTTGGTCCCAATCGACGAGGTCAGGATATATGAGTGAAAGGTTAATGGAGGAATTGTTATGGCTAGAGGAGGCTACGGAGATCATGAAGATGGAGTGTTCTTAGAAAAGGTTGGTAATATGAAAGGGGGAGTCATTGATAGTATCCAAATTAGAAGTCTCTCCTGCCGAGGAAGGTCTAGCGTCAGTATCAAAAATACACTTAATGTCCTTGAGTCGTAGTACCTCTGACTGATAACCAAGGCCTTGCTTATTAAACTTCTTAGGCACAATAATGGGTTCAATAGGTCCTTGTTCCTGTGATCCCAATCCACCATGTCCTTTGTAGCCCATGTTCTTTATGATGTGGAACCCATTGTTGTATCTCTCTACTTCCAGTTGGACTTGGTCATTTTCATCAAAGAATATCCAAGATTCTATATCATCAATGTCTTCAGCATCCAAGAATCCACCTTTAAGGAATACTATAGGTGGGGCTTTGATAACAGTGGGGGTAGAAGTTGGTTTGGATATGGAAGGTTTACCATAGAATTTAGGGGATAATGGAAGGTTGCCCACACAACAAGATTCTTGTAGTGTGTATTCATCAGGGCCATGTTTGGTGTACTTGATATGGAGGTTGGAAGCGGCTTTGCTAGATGATGGCTTGAGTAGATCGGAGGGTTCTACATTGGATGAAGATGAATATGCCTAGGTGTTGATAGGAATGTGGTTTGGACTCTAATATTTAGCTTGGAAAGCACAACAAAATTTAAATGGATTGGGATCAGCTTGGATAGTAACCTCAACACCATTGTGTGGAAATTTAAGATATTGATGGTATGTGGAAGGAACTGCCTTGAGGGCATGTATCCA
Organism: Cunninghamia lanceolata; assembly: GCA_027924645.1. Taxonomy (NCBI): domain Eukaryota; kingdom Viridiplantae; phylum Streptophyta; class Pinopsida; order Cupressales; family Cupressaceae; genus Cunninghamia; species Cunninghamia lanceolata. The sequence continues at coordinate 2,060,881 of BSBN01000876.1, read as the reverse complement.
TGGACGACCAAGGATGATGTTATAAGGAAGGTCAATATCAAGAACCTGACAATGGGTTTCTATAGTGATCAGCCCAACTTGGATAGGCAAGAAAATAATCCCTTCAGTATCTCGCTTGGCATCATCATAAGCTCTGATAGTAATAACCTTAGAAGTATCAACATCCATCTCAGAATATCCCAATTGTTTTATCAAATTTAAAGAACATATATTAAGACCAGCTCCACCATCTACCAAGATGCGTTTGATATGACATTGTTTAAAAAACACTTCAATGTGGAGGGCTTCGTTGTGGGAAGGATGGATGGAGGGCTGAAGATGTTTGTCAGAAAAGGTTAAATGACAAGGGACTACAATGCTAATGACCATAGATTGGAATTGTGTGATATCAATATCGTTGGGCACCGAGGACTCTTGTAAAGCTTTGTCAAGGATAGCTTTGTGAGCAGGGGATATGTGAATTAACTCAAGAATAGATATGTGTGCAGGTGTTTTGCCAAGGTGATCCAAGATATTATAGTTAGAGAATGGCTGAGGAGGATGAATAGGTGCTCCTTGAATAGTGACTTGACCTCTTCGAGTGGTGACAGTGCAGTCAGGTGCTTTACCTTGGATAGTAATGGTAGAAATGTGAGCATGGTCAATGCGGCCAATGGTAGATGATTCATAGTTGTACTGAATGGCATTCCCAACATGAGGGTTACTTGTTTTGTCATGAGATGGAAGTGGATTCTTAAAAGTCTCTAGATCATAGTTTGATGTTGATTGTTGTGTAGGTTGAGTTGTTGAAGGTGTAACTTTGATTAAACCTTGATCGATGCAATCTTGGATGACATGTTTTAAGCGCATACAACCATTCGTTTGGTGTCCTTTAACTCTATGGAAATTGCAATACTCATTTTCTTTGTACCAAGGAGCTTTGAAAAGCAGTTCACCATTAGGTGGTGCATCCGATAAAATTATATTGCCTGCTTGGAGAAGCTTTTGAAAGATAACCTCCATAGGTTCCGCTAATGGTGTAAATTGTCGACGCGGATTGGAAGTTTGTTGTTGTGGCGTTCTTTGAAAGGGTTGGGTTATTGTAGAAGCAACTTGGATGTTGATTGGAGATTTCATAGTTTGGATGTTCTTTGCATCCATAACACCATCGTTGACAACATTCTTATTTTTATTCCAAAAGCGAGACTTATCGTTGGAGTTTTGAGGATAGTCTTTGTTATCATGAAAGATCTTGATTGTTCCTTTAGTAATTAAAGCTCGTTCAATGATGGTTCCTTTGGAAACAAGTTCATCAAAGGTGCTAGCACTTTGTAATTATAATTGGAATGATAGCTCGGGATGAAGATTTTGAACAAAGATATCAAGCTGTTGTTTCTCAGGGATTTCCCATGATAATTTGCTAGCCATATTATGCCATCATTGAGTAAATGAAGAAAAGGCTTCACCAGTGCACTGTTTATTGTTGACAAGGTCATTCATGTTTATCTCATGGTCAATATTAAAAGTGAAGTGTGATCAAAACTTATTGGCTAACTCCAAAAAAGACTTAATTCCCAGAGGTAAATGAGAGAACCATTCAAGAGCTTGTCCTGCTAAGCTTCGAGGAAATAGTCTCAAAAGATATGTATAGTCATAAGCAACATCGAGACATGCCACAAAGAATGCTCTAAGATGGTCTTCTGGATTTCCTTTTCCTTTGTACTTGTCAAATTATGGAATTTCAAAGTGTGGCGGAAAAGGTGCCATATGAAAAGACTTGTCAAATGGATAAGCGCATATGTTTTCTAAAGAAAATGTCTTCTTACCTTGTCCTACCACTTGGTTAATCATTTGTTGAACATCCGCTAAAGATAATTACTGTTGTTGCAAAGGGGGTGAAACATGGTACATTGTATATTGAGGTTGCTATTTTGGGATATATGGAACCATGACCATTTGTTGAGGTTGTGTACTCACAATGTATGTCAAAGGATTGGGATGTGACACATATGTGGTTGAAGATTGCTGTCCTTGAGGCACAAGCGGTGGTTGGGTATATTGTGATGAATGGGCACCAAGATGTTGCATCACATGTGAAGTGGAAGATGGATTGATGCTAGTTAATGGTTGGGAAGTTGGAGTTGGATTTGTGACATGGTAAGTGATGGAAGGATTGGTAGATGCGAAAGAAGGATGGACACTTGGGTTTGTATTTTGGACAACATGAGGATTCGTATGTGTCATGTGTTGGGTGATAATAGGCAAGCCTTGGATAGCATAAGAGGGATTGATGGTGTGTGAAGGATTGGAAGAGTATGACAGAATGGATGTAAGTTGCTCAACATAAGTGACCGTAGAGCTAGGATTAGCTTGAGAAATGGTAGGAGGGTCAGTCATATCAATAAGACTAACATTGGGATTATATGGTGTAGTGGAAAGATTAGTAAAGATGGTGGAAAGCATATTATCAATTGGTACATGGGATATGGTAGGTTGTGATGGTCGTGAAGCTTGGACTATTGGTGTTGTTGGTATAGTTTGGGAGGCTTGCACGCTATGGGATATGGGAATAGCTTGTGATGGGTAGAGCGTTTGTGCTTGGGCCACATGGCCAACTTGTGTTACTTGAGGCATGGAAATGGTCATGGTAGGAGGAGTATGTTGAGGAACATGGAAAGGTGGAATGTTCAGATTTTGTGACATGAGAGGGAGCACATTGGTTGGCATTATCAAAGGTTCTAAAGTGTGCTCCAAGCATGGTAGATCGAATGAAGTAACAATAGGCAATGAAAGAGATGTGGTGGAAGATAGAGCTTGTGATATGGTGGGACATGGTTTGACTATAGTGGATGGTCCCTTTGCAACAACAATGGGAGTGTTTGGATCATTCTCTCTAATAGTGGATATGTCAAAATCTCTTGGTAGTTTAGAGCCCATGCGAGCAAGTTGCAAGAAGTAGTGATTAGGCTCAGATAAAACAAGTCTCTCAACTTGATCCCACACATGGGTGTCCTAAAATTCTGATAAGTCTTCTTGGGATTGTTCTTCAAAAGTTTCAAAAGATGTTTGAGGTTGCACCTGTTGGGAAGATGACTCTCCAATGGTATACCCATGAGGCGTAAACATATGAGGAGGCATACCAGTTGCGAATTGAGTTGCATCCTTAAGAGGTGTTGATCTAAGTTGTTGCATCTCAACTTGTAATTTGGCTTCCATTTCAGCTCTATATTGACTCCTAGTTTGAGGCATGATGTTGATGTTGAAAACTGAAGTTTAGCTTGTCAAGGTTTTGAGACCCAAAAGATGATGGTTTACTGATTGGTTGGTTGCTTGCTTTGTTGGTTTGCTTGGTTGCTGGTTTGATTGGTTGGTTGGCTTTGGTTGATGTGTTGTTTTTCTTGGTTGGTTGATTTGTTGTTGGCTGGTTTTCCCTAGAGAATAGATCACACACTCAAGAAAAAAGTTGTTTGCTAAAGGTTGCTATGTTGCTGATATTTGCTGAAGCTAAAGCTGATGTTTTGTTGATGGATCAAAATGATTGATTTGATGTTTGGTTTTCTAGTTTGGGATCTCGAAAAGATGAAAAGCTCATGAAATGCAATTGATTGATATGATCAAAATAGGAGACAAAGTCCAAGTATCTACTAATAGTTAGAGACAGGTCTGAAAGCTAATGTTGAAGCTGAGCAAGCTAGATTTGTGGCTAATTTGACTGAGTCACTGAGATTTGCTGGTATTAGACCACAGGTGACAAGTGATAGCTCATATGCAACTCAAAAAAGGCTAAAGGCGATTGATAATAGCTCAAATGCGGACTAGTTTAGATTCTGTCAGCAAGTTATAGTGTTAACCAGAGGTGATCTGATTGTTCACAGGTGATAACTGTTGGCTCAAAAGTGATTTACTATTGATTGGAAGTGATTCAAGTTAGGCTAAAGGTGACAGACTGTTGTTTAAAGGCAACCTGATTCAGATAAGAAGCAACTGACTATTGTGTAGATGTGACTCTGTTTAAGCAAAAAGTGATTAACTATTGTTCAAAAGTAATTCAGTTCAGGCAAAAAGTGACTAACTGTAGTTTAAAAGTGATTCTGTTGTCTGTATGCAAGCAGTTTAGGCTTAAAAGAGACTATGTTTGTTAGAAAAGATGTCTGATTTGTGATTTTTTGACAGGAAAATAGTAATTCTAGTCACTCACACTCACAACAATCACAAACATGTATAACCTAGGCTAGGAAATGACTGTATTTGTTGAATCCCCTGGCCGTGCTTATCCAAAGTGGATAGCTTCAGGATCTTGGTAGCACTGTCTCCTCTCCATGATACACACTTCTCATGCATACCAAGATCTAAGTTTCTTGTAAGGCCTGTCCCTCACCAAACCTTAGGATTGTCCCTGCTATCTCTTCTAAGAACCATGTGAATCGAGGCATCTTCAAAGGTCCAACCTTTTGCATCAACAAATAGAGGGTTTTTGGCTACTACACAAAGTTGCTAATAAGGGCATTTGTTCAGGTGGCTATACATGCAGCAATGCTACTCTCCATTGTGGAGTCTCCTAGCCTTCAAGGGTTATGCCTTGGAGGGTTTTGGGGGAGGTTGGCTTTAGTAGTTACTGCTTGGGTCGTATCCCTTCTCACACCGGGAAGGTAGGCCCTCTAAAGATAATAACAAGTTCTCATACACCCAAGATCCATTTGATAGGCAAGGGGAGAGGATACTTTTGTTATTAAATTTGGCTTACAATCAATCACATGCAAGCAATCAAAAAAGATAAATCAAGCATGGAACAAGCAATGATTCATTTTAAGCACCAAGCCCAAATGTTCCTAATTTAGTGAAAAACCACAAGTCTTGGACCGATTGGAGCTAGAACAGATATGTTAGTAGTTTGATAACCTCCTTTTCTTGGACAAATCAATAAGATGCTGCACAAATACCCAATTAGTAGCCAAGAAAACAAACTACAAATTATACAGATTGAAAGCAACACAGTTTACCAGAGGCGATTCATTGTCTGTCAGAAGCAATCTCTATTCTATCACAGGCAAAATCTTACATATCACAAGCGATACAGAGAGCACCAGATGTGAATTGTTTAGGCTCAAAAGTGATGCAAAAAAGCATGAAGTGATTGGTTTCATCTCATAAGCGACCTGGATCTGTAAAAGAAACAACACGCAACAAAAAACCCTAGTTCTCCAATAAGCGACGCGGTCAGCTAAAAGTGATCACTGTCGGATCAAAGGCAATTCAATTAAATGCAAAAGAGACCACTGTTAGGATAAAAGCGATGCAAAACAAACAAAAGGCGATCACTGTTAGTATAAAAGCAATCCAAAAAATGCTATAGGCGGCAGATTTCAGTTCAAAAGCGACGTAGATATGCAGACAATGACAAGTTTTTGCTCAAAAGTGATTGGAACTTTCCATAAGCACTCATAAAATCTGATCTTCATAAAAACAACTTCAAACAACAAATTTAATCAAGGACGTGGGTCCCACCGGGCATGCCAAAATGTGATAGGTAAAAAATTAGGTTAATAAGATCAAGCATAGCCATGAAAACCTAACCCTACCATCATCAAAGAATCTAATCTAAATTAAACCAAAAGTAATGCAATTCAAGCACAACATCACCTAGATTGTGTGATTCCTTGTTTATGATGTGGATTTCTTCTTTAACAATGAACAATTATGAAGATAAAAGTTGCCATGATGGATGGATGATAATGATAAAAGCTCAATGGATGCTATGGATGCTCAAATGCTCAATATGCTCAATATGCTCAAGATGATAATGTAGACGCTATATGAATGTTGGATTAGGCTGTAGTATGGAATGAGAGGGTGTTTATATAGAACTCAATCAAAATCAATCAATGGTGGAGATTCGGTGGCTATGTGAATGGCTAAGATTGAAAGATAGACATAGCTGAATGTGAAGATGACAAGTGGAGAGAAGATAGGGCTCGTGTGTGCTTGTGTGCATAAAAAGTACTACATGTGAAAGATATTAAATAAAAGGGTGGAGTACGACTTATCTTTTTAAATGAAAGGGGCACACATGTCGGCTCATGAGATAAATGATAAGATAAATTAATTAAATAAATAAAATTTATTTAATTAATTGGAAAGTGGGTTTATGAAAGGAATCTTTAATTAAATAAATAAGATTTATTTAATTAAAAATAGATAGAATGAAGATAATTAAATAATTGAAGATTGTTTAATTATGGCTTAGAAAAAATACAAGAAATAGCTAATGAATTAATTAAATAAATATAAATTTATTTAATTAATAGAAGAAATAGATGTGTTAGGGATATTGCTCAAGTGTGTTAGACAAATGTAGATGATGTGATAATGCGATGTTTGAATGTTAATGATAATGAGTCAATTTTGGGTGTCTACAAACACAGCAAACATAGCAAGCACGAAGAAGACATGCCAATCACATAGAAGACAATAACAAGCAAGCAAAACATGGAGAAGATAGTTACAGTCATGCAAAACATGGAGAAGACAGTCAATGCATAGAAGACACATTAATGCATGGAAGACAGAAATGATATCTTTTCTTTTCTTTTTTCTCAAATATATATGCAATGCAAATGCAAGTATTGGAAAGTAAACAAACCTCCCATAATATAGGATGCACTACCCTAGGGTGCATGTCTCTATATATATGGGGAAACACACACACAAGACATGCAAACCTCCCAAAAATGCAGGAATCACTACTCGAGGGTGCTAGTCTCTACATATGGGGAAACAAACATGCCACACAAAACAAGCATGCCAAAACATACACACTTGAAGACACAGAGAAAACAAGCAATGGAGTGTACCCTATTTCTAGGCTCAACACCATCTCAGGCACATTACAGGCACACATCGATGATTGGGCTTCGCCACAACAATCGCCAAAGACACGCTTAATGGTTGAGTTAGTCACAGAACCGCTCCCCGCCTCCGCAGAGGACTTTTGAAAATGACAGGATGATGCAATCTGCTCTGAGAAATACACCATCGCTGCCTCTACAGAGGGATTAAGAAAAAAGATATGCTCAATATCTCACCTCCGTAGAGGGCTTACATGATTGATTGATTGATTGCAAACAAACTTAGTATGCACAATGCATGATCCTAGGGTGCAAGTCTTTGCATATGAGGTCAAACACATTGCTAACATCTATAATAGATAGCTGACCTTATATATGCCCCCACCTTAAGGTGGTTGATATCAGTTATCAATATCAAGTAGTTAAGGTAAGAAGAAAACACACAAGGGAACACAAACTTTCACAAAGCCCATGCCCCCCAGAGGTGACATATACTTTACGATCGCCAAATGTTCCCACAAACACATCCCTGCAAGAAACATGTTAGTGTCTATGAAATCATGATAAATAAAAACATCAATGCATATGATTAACCACACAAAGATCCAAGGTTATATAATGAATTTGGAGTTCGAGGATAACCATGGGGCTATATCACGAAGCTCTCCGAATCAAGTACTACCAAGGCTAGATTCAAAGGAAAACAAAGGTGCATAGAGCAACAATATTGTTAAGGTTTGTAAATGCGATAGAAACATCATAAAATTCACTACGCAGAAAGCATGAGTGCTTCCACTAGCTAAGCATTGGATAAGATATACAACCCCATCATCATATTAGGAACTAAGTCCATTTGTTGATTGCTCTCGAAAGGGACACTAGGTTTGCATCAGTATAAATATTTGTCATCATCTGCCCGCTAGATGGAAACACTAGAGGAAGGGAAACAATAAATAAGAGGAGAAACAAGTGTCTTAGGGACAGTCACATAGGAGGGTACCCCCAGGTCACCAACCATGATGTTATGTCCATAAGACACAACACACAACAATGAAATCAGAGAGAGGTAATTTAGAAGAATGTGATACGAATAGAAGAAAGTCACAACAGAGATAGTGTCTTGGTATCCTAGACCTTACAAGAGAATCCAAAGTCATCCCAAGAGGCCTAAATAAGTTATATCACATCACGAGGGAAGTACATCATGAGAGAGATAAAGGGTTAGAGATACTTACCTGTAGGGAGGTCCATGCTAGAAGTCATAAAAAATCATTCTCTTTCCAATTGCAAACATAAGGTACCATTACCAAGTTTTTGTAATTATTCTTTTGTTCATTCTTAAATGCTTCTTGGTTTGATTCAATGTTAGGTGGAATGTTTTCTTGTTGAAGTTCATTATTACACAAGCTCACTATCCTCTTAGGTGGTGGGAGAAGCAAATTATTTTGAGTGACCTCAACATCCATCCTTGAAGGAGTTAATGTGAGAGACTTTTCCTCATCCACTAGTGCTACATCCTTAGTGATGTCCAAATGACTAGAATAATCAAACAAAGAAGGGAGATTAAAGGTCTTCTCTTCCTTAGTGAAATCCAAGGTATGTGGACAATCAACTAAAGGAAGAAGGTTGGTGGGATGATCCATAGAGGTAGGAATTTGATTATTGTTAAATGAATTCTCATTTTCTACCCATGGAATGTTCTTTGTTATTAAAGGGGTCTCTTCATTCACTAATGCTTCATCTTGGCTAGGGAGAGTAGTGGAATTACTAAAGCTATCCCTAATCTTCTCATCTAAGGTTCTTGAATGCTCTATGGAATCATTATCAACGTTTTCATGAGTATTCCTAGAGATGAATTTAGTTAAATATTCTAAGATCAAAGAATATGCTCCTATTAATAACGGGAAGCTACTAAAATCATGTGGATAACAAATTAATTTCAATTCATATGTAGAACATATAGAAGCATCAATACCACTTACAGAAGCTATGTGCTCTAGAACATGAGGATTATCATTAGTGAAATTAGAGAAATTTTCAAGATCTAGGATATACTCATGCAAAGATTTCATAGATGAATAAAATGAAGATGCCATAATGAGATGCAAAATCAGATTTTAAAATCTTTTCAAAATTGGTGTAGAAAACAAGTGCGAAACTATATGCAAAAAATAACCTAAAATGCTTGATTTTTCATACTTTTTCAATGTAAATGAATGAAACAAAGGATGTTGTAAGGATTTTGATCAAGGGAAGAAAGTTATATGTCTGATATCAGTCCAAAAAAGCAATATAATCACTCTCAACACACTCTTGATACAAATCCAAGATAATGCCAATTCAAAATATAGTGAAAATATGTCAAAATAGGCACTTTTTTCACCAAAATTCAATGCAAAAGAGCATAAACAAGGGTGTTGTGAGGAAAATGATGATGGAAAGTAAATAATATCAGTAATAACAGCCACTTGGTGCCAAAATACCGAACACAACATGCTTTTAGTGCCACTTAAGGTAAAGCCCTAGTGAAAATATACCAAAATATGCAATTTTTCACGGTTTTTCAATTCCAAGACCTAGCAAAGGAGGTGTTGTAATAAATTTTAGGAGGTACAGAAAATAATATCACTAATATTAGTCACCTCAATCCATAAAATTTGTCACAACACGCTTGGAGTGCAAACTAGGTCAAACCCTAGGGCCAAAATAGCCAAATGTGTAGTTTTTCGCCAAATTTTCACTACAAGAGCCCGATAAAAGGTTCTTGTGAAGATTTTTAGGAGGGGAATAAAATGATTACCCTGATTAAAGAAAAATAATTCAAAAATACCTTTCACAACACACCTATGGTGCAAGTTTATAAAGTCGATAAGGCTGATTTTAATGAAAATTATTATTTTTGAAGCCCTAGGTTTCAAATCTTGGGATAAAATTCCATGTGAATGATTTGAAGTCTGATTTATGATGAAATTGACTTACTCTAAGATCTGAAAATGATTTTAAAGCTTGATCATGCAAAATGCCCATGCAAATTTAATAAAAATGCATCAAAATTGTTAGTTTTTTGTTGAAATTTTCTATGCAAAAATGCAAATATTTTAAATCTAAATACAAATTCACACTAAAATGAAAGACTACAAAAAAATGCAAATTTGAATGAGCCTCTAAAATCAGTAGAAAAATCTGATAATTTTTTTTGCCTACTAACCCTAGATTTTGGAATTACTAGGTTATATAAAATTGTCAAAATTTCCACAAAACCCTAGCAATTAAATGATGAAAATGTGATGCAGAGCTTCCAAAGAAAATGTGAAAAATAGGTGTCAATTCCTCATTAAAATACATTTAAATTTGTAAGTTCCCATCGGCTAGACATCACACCATCGGTTGAATAAAAAAACCTTCCTCTGATCGCATACCTTATACTGATGTATGCACCTTGCATCGTCTGCCTATCGGCAACACATGTGCTATTGGCGAACTCAAATCTTATTAAGCTGATATACTGATTGCTTCCACCTTTGACTCCTTTAGACTATCGCTGTGACATTCTCCCATCAGCGTAGTTCCAACCCTTTCCGCCGATCTATGTTCCTCTCTCTAATGTATCGAGCCCAATGTATGTTTCAACATACATACAATTGCAACATGCAAACTCCAATGTATATACAACCAAATTATACATGCATAGCATGACTCGCTTCTATCAGTCCCCTTCACCATCTCTGCTAGTCAGCACTTGTATCAAAGACGATGTATATTTTTGATATACATCCAAAACATACAACCCTAAATATGCACCTACGGGATACTCACAACCATTCAATTGCGGGATACACATGAAATGAACCCGATACTCATTAGCGATATACACAGAGGTTGTATATCAACAATGTACATCCATAATGTGCATTTCAATTATGCATCCAAAGCATTTGACTGAACCATTGACTTTGTTGTATCCAATCTATTGTATGTTCCAACATACAACTGAAACATGCAACCTAAAGATGCATTCCTCCGCTTGCATACAAACCCTTGACCGCCGTTGACTACCTTGCATGTACCCAAAGCTTTCTCTCTCCCTTGTATATGCGATAGACTTGTATGTTTACGATGTATGTTTCCCACATACAATTGCGATAGACAAATGCGATATACACAAGAACATACGATAGCGATATACTCACAGAATGTATATCCCGCATACAAAAGCAATATATACACAATTTGTATATCTATTGAAACCATGCAAATTTTCACTATTTTGATCCGCTTTATACTTAGTGATTGCATAGATCTGTTCCTTCAACAACCCTATAGATCTTTGCACTCTGTCAAACCTAGTACATGCAAATGCTAGGATCCCTCAACGCATTCCGAACTTGATCCTACAAGTATGAACATGAACAAATAGAAAAACACAACTAAAAACACAAATTGATATGTACATAGCCATTCCATCGATTACGAAGTAATCTAACCAGTGGAATGGGCTAAGAACCCATCTCGATCCCAAATAGAAAATTGATTGCACAATGAATTCGAATGCTAGGAAAATAACATAAATAGGATCTTATTCTTGATGCTTTTAGAAATGAATATAGATGATCTGACTTCACAGTTCCACAACTCAATTTCACAACTACTGCTCTGTCTAATATCTCTCCTCTCTCAATTCGATCTAATCTAGGTTATTTATCCACTCACTATGAGTAGTACTGACTTGGTTCCCAGCGGCTGGGAGACAATTCCACGTGGTTGGGAGATAATAACCAACTGACAACCTTTAATTGACTAACAACCTTGTCATTATAGATCGACAAATGTCCTAGGGACTTGCACAAAAACCTAGATACAAACTATAATAGCATGCATTGGTCAAACAGACCTTATTACATTGAAATATAGAAATGCATAAGACATAGCATATTAAGACCTTAGTCTTCTCCCTCAGATGTATAGCTGGCTTGTTGAAGGGGTGCTCCTACACCATACTCCCTGAGAGAAGAAATCTCAAGTCCACTTGAGATGAGAGTTTGCAGGTTTGCACCATGTTTTCAGATCTGGTCTGCAGTCATCCAAACTGCCTCTGAATCAAGTTTCCCTTGGCAAGCCACCAAGTATTCCATATACTCTGTGTTCCTTATCTTCTTTGCTACTCTTGAGTCTAAAATCTTCTGCAATTGTGGTGGATCATGCTTAGGAATATTGTCATCTGATGTACCCTACAATGGTTCTTACTCTGTATCTGCATTATGCTTGTATGGAGTTAAATCACATACATTGAAGATAGGGGATAATCTAAGATCAGCAGGAAGTTGGATCTCATAAGCATTCTGTCCACACTTCTTCAAAATCTGACAGGGTCTAATCTTCCTCTGCATTAGCTTGGTATGTTTACCCTTTGGGAGCCTTTCCTTCTTTAGATGAAGCCACACCAAATATCCAACCTCAAATTGTAAATCCCTCTTCTTCTTGTCAGCATATGCTTTGTATTTCAATATAGTTTGTTGGAGTTGGTTCTTGACTTGATCATGCACCTCCTTGATGGTTGATGCAAAAGCTTCTCCATCTGCACTAATAGATTCTCCTGCAAGTAGATCTCTTAACTCTAAAATACCTCTTGGATGAATACCATATACCACCTGGAAAGGTGACTTCCCTATACTCCTATTGATGGTGTCATTATAGGAAAATTCTGCTTGTGGTAGGATGTTATCCCACTTCTCTCCATGTTGTCTTGTCAAACACCTTAGCAGATTTCCCAGTGAATGGTTAACCACTCCAGTCTATCCATCTATTTGAGGATGATAGGCAGATGAGAAGGATAGGTTGGTGCCAAGCTTCTTCCAAAGGGTCCTCCAAAAGTGGCCAATAAATCTCACATCTCTATCTGACACTATGCTCAATGGTAATCCATGTATCCTCACTATCTCTTTGAAAAATAGATCTGCAACATATGAAGCATCACAAGTGGTTTTGCATGGCAAGAAGTGTGCCATTTTACTAAATCTATCTACTACAACAAAAACACTATCATATCCTTTCCTTGTTCTAGGAAAACCCAATACAAAGTCCATGCTTATGCTCTCCCATGACCTAGAAGGAATGGACAGTGGCTGATACAAACCTACATTAGTAGATCTCCCTTTTGCCTTTTGACATATCACACATGCCTCCACAAATCTCCTCACATTTGACTGTAACTTTGGCCAATAGTAATGCCTTTTTACAAGATCAAGAGTCTTATCTAGACCAAAATGTCTTTCCATGGCCCCACAATGTTTCTCCCTAATGATGTTTAGTCTCATAGAACACCGTGGAATACACAACTGTCCACCCTTGAAAAGTAATCCATCTTGTATCAGAAATTCAGAGAATTCAACATGATATTTGTTTCCAAAAGAAGTACAAACTTTGTAGATCTCTCCAAACTCTTCATCAACCTCATACATAGTCTTTAAGGAATCAATGCCAACACTCTCCAATTGGATCTAATTTATGGTTAGAGCCCTCCTGCTCAAAGCATCTGCTACCTTGTTCTTGACCCCTCTCTTGTGCTTAAGTGTGAAGGTGAAAGCTTGTAAAGTCTCCACCCACTTCATATGCCTATGGTTCAACTTCTCTTGACTGTTTATGAAACTAAGAGCCTGATTATCTGTGAACACTATGAATTCTTTTGGCATCAAGTAATGCCTCCACTTTTTGAGTGACTGGACTAGCGCATACATCTCCAAGTCATAGGATGAGTATCTCTTCTTAGCATCATTTAGTTTATCACTAAAAATTGCAATAGGCCTACCTTCTTGATTGAGTACTGCTCCAATTTCCACGCGGCTTGCATCACATTCTACTTGGGAAATCTTGTTGAAGTCAGGAAGTGCAAGGACTAGTTGCTGTGCCACCTTCTTCTTCAATGTTTCAAATGAATCATCTGCCTCCTTTGTCCAACTGAATCTGCACTTCTGTCCTCCTTTTATGGTGTCAAGTATGGGTGCACAAACATGACTAAACCCTTTTATAAACTTCTTATAGAAGGTTGCTAACCCATGGAAACTTCTAACATCATTCATGGTTCTAGGAGTTGGCCAAGACAATATGGAACTTACCTTCTCTTGATCCATTTTTAGTTTACCATGTGAGATGACAAAACCCAAGTAGATGATCTCCTCCTACATGAATAAACACTTCTCCAAGTTGATCATTAGCTACTCTTCATGTAACCTTTTGAGGACCAAGTCATATGTTTGAGGTGTTCTTCCCTTGTATTAATGAAAATAAGGATGTCATCTAGATATACGATGACCTCATTCATCTGTCTCATAAAGGTACTAGGGGCATTGGACAAATGAAAAGGCATGACCTTCCACTATTATAACCCCTCATTGGTCTTAAATGTAGTCTTCCATTCATCTCCTGGCCTAATCTTGATCTGATGATAGCCACTCTTTAAATCTATTTTTGTGAAATATTTGGCACCTCCCAAGCAATCAAGCAAATCTTCTATCCTAGGGATTGGAAACTGATACCTGATTGTTATCTTGTTGATAGCCCTTAAATCAGTACAAAGTCTCCAAGCGCCTTCCTTCTTTGGTGCTAGGACAACTGACATTGCACATGGGCTTAAACTCTTGCCAATTAGGCCTATCTCCAACAATTCCTCAATCTACCTTGCTACCTCTGCATTCTACTCTGGGGTGAGCTTATATGCTGACTTGTTTGGAAGTGTACATCCTGGGATTAGATCTATGCAATGGCTAATGTCCCTTATAGGTGGTAGGGACCTTGGCATTCCATCAAAGATGATGCCTTTGTATTTTTCCAATAGTTCTTGGATAGCGGGATCTATGAACCTTTGCCTCTTCTCTCCCTTGACTTATTGTTGCTATTCCTTGTTCATTTTTAGGGATGGAATTAGGGCATATGCAACTGCATCTTCTTCTACTATCTCTTTCATGAATTGTTTGCCTTCTACCATCATTACCTTGACTTCTTTCCCTTTTGGTTCTACCTCCTTCTCCATCAATTGTAGCAATTATATCACCTTACCATCCTTGGTGATTGAATAGGTGTTTCTAGCTCCACCATGTTGTGCTCTCAAGTCATATTGCCATGGTCTACCAAATAGGAGATGGCAAGCATCCATCTGAGCTATGTCAAATAATAATCTATCCTTGTATGGTCCAATTTGAAACTCCACCCAAGCTTGTTCTTCGACAACTGTTTCTTGACCTTGGGTGAACCATGAGATCTTGTATGGGCAAGGATGTGGCAGTCTTCTAAGCTTAATCTTTTCTACCATTTCAACAAACACAAAATTTTTAGTAGATCCAGAGTCAATCAGAACTTTACATACCTTTCCTCCTGCCTTGCAAGTAGTTTTGAAGAGAGACTTTCTTTGTGGGGTTTCTCTGTCAGGCACCTTCATGGTGGTCAGTGCTCTCCTAATCATCAGAGATTCTCCTTTCTCAGGATATCCATAACCATCAGGAGCATTCACACTTTGATAAGTGTTTGAGCTTGTCACACTTTGACAATCAGATTTGTCCTCCTTGCTCCCATTGAACTTGTTGCCTTTTCTGGACATCTGCTAGCTATATGGCCTTCTTGATTACAATTGTAATATCTGAGAGGTCCTCTACCCTGATATCTCCCTCTAAATGGTGGTCTTCTACCCCTAACGTTTCCTTTTTGATTGTAACTTCCCCCTTGAGTTTGACTATTGTCTCCTTTGTTGTTCTCTTGATTGAGTTCACCTTGGTGTCCAAATCCATTTCCTCTGCCCCTGAAAGGATTTCTTCCTCTTTGTTGTCTTCCTCTTCCTCTACTATTGTGTTCTTGTCTTCTCTTTAATTTCTCTTCTACTTTGAGTGCCAATTGGTAACACATTTGGACTATATCTAGATTATGCAGATTTAGGTCTTCTTGGATGGAAAATCTCAACCCATTGAGATACCTTGCCACCTTCTCTTCCTCACTCTCCTTCACCTTTGTCTTGACACATAGTTTCATGAACTCTTCAGTGTATGAGCTAACATCTAACTCCTTCTGCTTTAGATTTTGTCTCCTTTTATGTAGTTGGATGTTGTAATCCAATGGAACATAGGCTTCTTTCACTAAAGCCACCATCTTCTTCCAAGTAGCAACTATTCTCTTTCCCTCTTTCACCCGGTCATCTTGGATGAAATTCCACCAAGTTAATGTAGCCTCTTTCATTTTGGATTGGGCCATCTTCACCCTTTGATGGTCTGGTATTTCCTCCGTTTCAAAGAAATTATTCAAGGAGTCTATCCACTCCATCACTGAATCAAGATTTATTTTTCCTGCAAACATAGGCAGGTCTAGTTTCATATCCATGGTCCTTCTCTCCATGGATTTGAGGGTGTTGAGTAAGGTCTCTATTCTACAGGAACCTCTTCTCACCTAGGGATCTCCTCTTCATCCCTGTCATCCTCACTAGAATCTTCTTTTCCCTTTCCTACTTTGTCCCTCAACTTCTCTAGCTCATCTTTCAAAGCCTGATTCTGAGCTCTAACTGCTTTGCTGTCTGCAATTTGCTTCTTCACTAGGACAGCCAACTCAACATTGGTCATCCTTGTTGGGAACTCTTGTGAACTCTCTTCATTTGACATCTTGTCTTCTTCTTCTTCCCAATAGATACAACCTTTGCTCTGATACCACTTGATGCAGAGCTTCCAATGGAAATGTGCAAAATAGGTGTCAATTCCTCATTAACATACATTTAGCTTTGTAAGTTCCCATTGGCTAGACATCACACCATCGGCTAAATAAAACAACCCTCCTTTGATTGCATACCTTATACTGATGTATGTACCTTGCATTGTCTGCCTATCGGCAAGACATGTGCTATCGGCGAACTCAAATCTTATTAAGTTGATATACCGATCGCTTCCACCTTTGACTCCTTTGGACTATCGCTGTGACATTCTCCCATCGGTGTAGTTCCAACCCTTTCCGCCGATCTATGTTCCTCTCTTCGATGTATCGAGCCCAATGTATGTTTCAACATACATACAATTGCAACATGCAAACTCCAATGTATATACAACCAAATTATACATGCATAGCATGACCTGCTTCAGTCAGTCCCCTTCACTATCTCTGCCGATCAGCACTTGTATCAAAGACGATGTATATTTCTGATATACATCCAAAACATACAACCCAAAATATGCACCTACGGGAGACTCACAACCATTCAACTACGGGATACATAGGAAATGAACCCGATACTCATTAGCGATATACATAGAGGCTGTATATCAACAATGTACATCCACAACATTCGTTTCAATTATGCATCCGAAGGGTTTGACCGAACCATTGACTTTGTTGTATCCAATCTATTGTATGTTCCAATATACAACTGAAACATGCAACCTAAAGATGCATTCCTCCGCTTGCATACAAACTCTTGACCGCCATTGACTACCTTGCATGACCTGAAGCTCTCTCTCTCCCTTGTATATGCGATAGACTTGTATGTTTATGATGTATGTTTCCCACATACAATTGTGATGGACCAATGTGATATACATAGGAACATATGATAGCGATATACTCACAGAATGTATATCCCACATACAAAAGTGATATATACACAATTTGTATATCTATTGAAACCATGCAAATTTTCACTATTTTGATCCGCTTTATACTTAGCGATTGCACAGATCTGTTCCTTCAACAACCCTATAGACCTTTGCACTTTGTCAAACCTAGCACATGCAAATGCTAGGATCCCTCAACGCATTCTGAACCCGATCCTGCAAGTATGAATATGAACAAATAGAAAAACACAACTAAAAACACAAATTGATATGTACATAGCCATTCCACCGATTACGAAGTAATCTAACCAGTGGAATGGGCTAAGAAGCCATCTCGATCCCAAATAAAAAATTGATTGCACAATGAATTCAAATGCCAGGAAAATAACATAAACAGGATCTTATTCTTGATGCTTTCAGAAATGTATATAGACGATCTGACTTCACAGTTCCACAACTCAATTTCACAACTACTGCTCTGTCTAATATCTCTCCTCTCTCAAATTGATCTGATCTAGGTTATCTATCTACTCACTATGAGTAGTATTGACTTGGTTCCCAGTGGCTAGGAGAAAATTCCAAGCGGCTGGGAGAAAATTCCAAGCGGCTAGGAGATAACAACCAACTGACAACCTTTAACTGACTAACAACCTTGTCATTACAAATCGACAAATGTCCTAGGGACTTGCACAAAAACCTAGATACAAACTATAATAGCATGCATTGGTCAACTAGACCTTATTACATTGAAATATAGAAATGCATAAGACATAACATATTAAGACCTTAGTCTTGTCCCTTAGATATATAGTTGGCTTGTTGAAGTGGTGCTCCTGCATCATACTCCCCGAGAGAAGAAATATCAAGTCCACTTGAGATGAGAGTTTACAAGTCTGCACCATGTTTTCAGATCTGGTCTGTAGTCATCCAAACTGCCTCTAAATTAGGAAAATTTAAGAAGAATTAATGCAATTTAGTAAGCCAAACAATGCAATGTTTTTGTATTTTTCAAAATTTTCAATTTTTTTTAAATTTTTCTCAATGCAATGAAATAAATGACCAAATGAATGAATGAAATCAATCTAAATCTAAAGACAAACACTCATCAAGTTGCAATTTAAGTCAAAAAACACGGGTTCACCAAAATGTTTAGGGAAAAATTAGATTTGTTAATGTTCTAGTGTTTAGATGTTTAAAATCCTCCTTTCCACCTTACATTCAAGGATCTAGGGTCAAGTGGCGAGCACTATCATACCCTAGGTCACTTGTAGATGTAGGAAAACTTGGATTAGGGATTTTAGTTATTAATTTTCCTTATCTTATGTCCAATTAACCATTAAAACCCTAATTATGCAAATACGAGAACAAATTGATGAAAGACAGAAAAATCTCTTGCAGACAGGAATAAAATACCAAATCACAGAATACCTATTTTCAGGGTTCTGAAGTGGAATAGTCAGGGACACTGGAGTGGGCATCCAAGTCCAAGGTAGTTGCTTTTTTGCAGAATCCAGACCTCCTTTCGACACTGATAAGCCTTGTAACTTCTATTTTCGGTGATCTGTTTGTGGAGGACACTAGAGCGAGTGCCCAAGTCCTGGAAGTGCTCTTGTGTCTGACTTTTCTTTAGATCTTAAATCCTTGATGCCTACCAATCCTTCCTGTAACTCCACTTTTCCCAAATGTGACACTTGTAACCTGCAATCACAAGACCTGGTTTTAGGGTTGTGGTGTCTAAAGGCTTGCCTTAGTCAAGCCCCGGAGGACACTTAAGTCCTCAAACACCGTTGTCAAATAAAGAGTGTGTGCCCTTGTGAGGTAGAGGTAAAAACTGAAGGAATCAATGATGAAAACACAATATTATGTCACCTTGTAGTGAAGCTCTCATGGAGGAAGAGGCTCTTCATGCCATGAGGAAATTGATGCTCAAATCTACAAATATCAACACACAAAACACACCAGTCTGCTTTTGCAACATAATGAAAGCCTTGAATCACTTTGAGAACACAATAGCTTGCTAGTAATCATATAATTGAAATCTAGTTTACAAATGAATGCCTAATCATGCTTATATATGCAACTACAAGCACTCCCTCCAAGATTTCAAAAATCAAAACTTACCGTGTTGGCAAAAGGACCAAATAATGGTCATAAACTAACACCCAGAAATTAGGGCTGCCCCAAAATAGGGCAGGACTAGGGTGCGGGTGACCATATCCTCCCCCTATTTTGGGTAGGGTACAGC
This sequence comes from Cunninghamia lanceolata, assembly GCA_027924645.1. Classification (NCBI taxonomy): domain Eukaryota; kingdom Viridiplantae; phylum Streptophyta; class Pinopsida; order Cupressales; family Cupressaceae; genus Cunninghamia; species Cunninghamia lanceolata. The sequence goes on along the minus strand of BSBN01000876.1, from coordinate 2,041,238 downwards.
TCAAGGGGTCCACCTAGGTCCAATTTGCCATGGAACCTAGGTCTCATTCCATCGAGATGCCAAAATATGAACTAAAATGTCCTAAATGCATGCTAAAGACCCGAGAGTTAAACCTTATGAGGGAAAAGCCCCCAAGGGGACATTTTTTGACATTACATCCTAATCTTCAGGTGCTACTTAGATTTGGTTATATCCATTGAACCCATCTAGGAAAGAAAAATACTTCCTCCCTACAAGGTTGTCCAGCACTTGGTCAATGAATGGTAGGGGAAAGTAGTCCTTCTTTGTGGCTTTGTTTAGCTCTCTATACTCAATACACACTCTCCACTTACCATTCTTTTTAGGCACTATGACTAGGGGTGAGACCCATTGACTGTTTAAGATAGGATATATAAACCCTACTTGCAACAATTTTTCTATTTCAGTCTTGATAATGTTTTTTAAAGCAGGATTTAATCTTCTTTGGGCTTGTTTGATAGGTTTGACATCTTCAGTGTATATATGATGAGTATAGATCTCAGGAGGGATGCCCTTCATATCTTGGTATTCGTAAGCAAAAGCTGTTGAATGGGAAATTAGGACATTGATAAGTTCTTCCTATTTTTCTGCTAACTGGGTGTTGATATTCAATGTTTTCCCAGGTAAAATCATAACTTGTTTTGTGATTTGATCCATAGATGTATTCAATCCATATCCTAGAGTCATGGTATTGAGGGGGTAAGAATGTGGAAGTAACATGTGGAATGTGGATAAGTCTCTGTAAAAGGTCTCTCCATAAGGAATGATATTTGCTAGGGTACAATGAGCAGAAGTGAGAAATTCTCTCCTTGAATCTTGGACTAGCTCCATTATATCCTCATTAATAAGAATGTGGGTGATATCTTTAGTTGTATCATAGTGGATTTCTTCTTCTAGTGCACCCAAATGTTCTTTGATGGTAACCATAGCTATTGAGGCACTATTTTCCATGTTATTTGGTTAATCTACCCATACTCTTCCTGTATAATGTATTGATGGTTTAGTTGGAGGATACAAATATATTTTCTTCAAATCTATTCCATTAGAAATGACCATATCCCTAGTTTCAACAATCAATAGATACTACTATTGTAGCCAGCCATGGTCTTCCTAATGTCAATAGATAAGCATTTCTTTATTTGCTAGGTTCTAATATCAGGAAGTTTACTGGGAATTCCATGATTCCTATCACAACTGGAACATCAGTAATCACCCCTTTTGGAATAGCTATTGACTGGTCAGCAAGTTGAAGGATTGTAGATGTTGATTGGATACTTGTTAAGGCTAATTTGTCATTGTATTAACTGTCATTACATTTATTGCTGCTCCCAAATCAACCAAAACATTTGAAATTTCTACCCCTGAGATATAAAATAGTTATGATAGGATTTCCAAGGTCCTCCATATTTTTGGGAGGAGAATTCTCCATCAGTAGATCTACTACTTTTCTTTCCACCTATATGGTAGAAGGAAAGTTTTTCTTCCTGCCCTGATTTTTAACACAATGTTGTTTGATGAATTGGTTTTAGTTCTGGCACATCTCTAATTGCTTGGAGGAGTGGAATTTCAATGTTCACTTGTCTAATTTCTCATAAAAGATCTGATTCTAGGGTAGTTTGGACTTGTTTTGTAAGACCTTTTTCTGGGGGACATGCTGTTTTAAGCCACTCTGGGTATGATGCTAGTTTTTCCATCTCCAGAGTTCCTATCAGAAATGTTTCCAGGGATGTTCTCTGGAGTCATTCTTTTAGGAGGATCTTTGGAGTTATCCAAGGATGATTCTTTTAGCACTGTTTTCGGTAGTAATCTCTTCTAGAAGTTGAGTGGATGAATTTTTAGGTTCCTCATCATTGGTTACTTCAACTATAGTTGGATGAGATGGACTTGGAAATGCTTTCCCAGAACGTAGCTAGAGATTATTATAATAGATAGCATTAATACCATCCATGTTTTCTTGTTTCTATCATGTAAACAACTTCTCCTTCCTTATTCCGTGGGTTTGGTATAGGTTGAGCTGGTAAGGGGTGGTTGGCTAACTGGTTCATTTTGTGAAGGACCTTGTGTGTTGAAGGGTCCAAGTATCAATGCTTTGTTGTTGAGGTTAGAAATGTCTTAGTTGTCCTTGGTATTGTTGATTATATCCTTGTTGAGGACCCCATTAAGGCTACATATTTTTGTGATCCAAACTGTTGTGGCCATTGTTGATTCCCCCAGGGTTGATTTTGCCAATGTTGGTTTTTGCATTATTGATTTGGGCCCAATCCTGTTGTCCCCCAAGGAGTATTATTTAAGGCCATGCCAAGTTGGATCCCATTGATTATTTCCCCAATTAGAAAGACCCCTATAAGAAGGCTAGTTTGGATACTGATTACAATAGAAATTTCTAGCTTGTTTTTGTCCTACATAATTCAAATCCTCCTCTATAATGACATTCTTTTTTACTTAGCCTTTTTAAGGCTGGGAGCTGATCACAACTGACTGGTAGGATGTTCCCTATCATAGATCTGACAAATCTCTAATATATCTAAAGGGGCATTCTCTCAACAGATTGTTTGTTTCTACGCCTAGGACAATAGATGGAGAGTGGTTCAGTTGTTCTGTCTTGATCAATTGTTCTAGTTTTTTCTTGAATCCCATCCAATGTGGTATTCAATTGAACTAGAATATCTATTTTCAGATTGTAAATCTCCTCCATTAACTGTCGTATTTCATTCTTCCCTTTGAAGGATTTGGGTGTTCTCACACCAATCTTGGGTTCTGGAATAGTTCTGCAGAATTCTTCTATAGCAGGCATATCCATTTTATTGATATTTCCTTTTCCCATTAGATCCAGTGCCTATTTTGATTCTTTGTCCTAATCCTTTTACAAACAGGGTTCTAGCCAAGGAGTGATTTACTGGTTGGCCATACCTTCTCAAAGAAAATTTGAACCTATTCACATAATCCTCTAAGGTCTCTTCCTCTCTCTGTTTAATTTTGAATAATTCCTCATTCTTATCCTTGGCTCTATAGGTAGTCCTGGTATTTTTCCCAAGAATTTTGTCTCCATTTGATCCTAGGAATGGATGGAGTTTTGAGGCAGGCCCATAAACCATCTCATTGCAAAATCCTTTAGGGTTAAGGGAAACAGTTTGAGTTTTTGATTATCCGATCCATAATCATAAGTCTGGCATACCACTTTGAATTCAACAAAAACTGATCTGGATCCTCAGAAGCAAGACCCCTAAAATTTGACAAGTGTGCAGGTGGAACATTTCTCATAGGGGCATTATCTCCAACAGCTAGAACAATGGGATATCAGAAGGTTCTTGGATCCTAATTTTCCTCCTCTTCATGATTATCATCCATGTCTAATACTGGTTCTTCTCCTTGATGTTCTGGGGAATTAGTTTCTATCAAAGGATATGCTTGGAATTTTTGTTGTAATTCCTGGATATAGTCCAGCGAGTGGAAGATTTGGAGGATTTGAAGGGATTATTGATTTAAGGTGCAACTTCCAAGGTAGGTTCTAGATGTCCTCTCTTCAACAAGATCTTGTGCCACCCCACTGCTTTCTCCTATAGTTTGTGATGGGGTGTCTGTTTTATGTATCTTCCTTTTGAATCTCTAGCTCTAACCATACAAATTCAATCTATCCTAAAAATATTTAACTAAATTTTCTAAATGACACAGAAGTCCCTAGCCAATGACACCAAAAATGACAAGGGTCATTGTACCTCATCATTTAATCATATTTCAAGTGTCAAATCCAGGGTTGTGTCCTTGGCTATCTATAATTAGGAATCCTATAGTTGCCAATTTTGTCTAACTAACTCTAATGATCTTTATTGATTAAAGAAACTTAATATTACTGATCTATCTATTGTGAAATGAATTCCAAGAATATTAAAAACAAAACTGAACAATGAATTGCTTAAAGTAAATCTATATTATTCTATTCAACGGAAACATGCATTTATCTATGACAATAGTAACTATCTCCTTAAATAGAATCTAAAATAACAAAACAACAAGTACTAGCCTTCTGCCTTGGTGGTGAGAGTGTGCCCTTGCTCAACACCTTAGGGCTGAAGACTAAAGTGAAGAATCAACACAAGAAGATAAGACCACAATTCAATTTCAGTCCAATTCCACCAGCTTTGTATTCAGAAAAATGTTTATGTCAAAATAAGATTACAGAAATTAGGAAATTAATCATTATCCTTCTTCTGTTGCTACTTTGTAAATTTATATCTAAATCAGTGATGAGATATCACTTACCCTAACTACTAGTTCATCTATGAGATAACATCAATCTCTTTATTCTACTAACTATCTAACTACAAAAATAAATATCCATGCAATTAAAATAGATTTAGTGGAACATAAGTCCACACTAAATCTAAGTCTTAGTTTTAAATACTCTTGGGCAGCGAAGCCCTGAAATATAGGTATTTAAATTAATTTATCATTAAATCGTGCAAAATAAAAAGAGATTAAAACTTCTAGTAGTTAACTTGGTCTGCCCTCAATTACTCAGGTGATTATTTGAGTAACATCAGGAGCATCTCGATCACTACTGGAAGTGTTTGACTGATAGCTAGGCTAGAAATTTGCACTATTCTAAGAGGTTGCCAGAGATGTATGTTTTGTTTTGTAGTTTCAAAGATATGATTGTGACCTTCTTGTTCAGCTCCGGAGATGATTCACCTCTTTATGCCAAAATCTCTCCAATCAAATTGGAAAACATTGGAGACCATTCGTGGCATTCTGATGTCAGCTTCGGAGATCATTAGGACTACCTCCAGAGATGCACAAAATTGTCTACTCGAACACCTACACCTATTTATTCAAAAAGAGAAGATTTCTACATATTTCCATCAATTCAATGCACATTAGTCCTTCAATTAGAAATCATGATTCTAAGTAATTCATCTCTTATTAATCATCATTAGAACAATCTTGTTAACATATTTTGGTGCAGTCATCAGGATAATAGAATAAGAAGGGAGAAAAAGAGGGGTAAAAAGGTGTATTTCATGGGTGCTACCTGGCACTCATCAACCCGTACCCATACCCGTCCCCAAACTGGCGACCTAGCATTTAATTGATTAGGCTAGATTGCACATAGGAAAAATTTATTTTCTTCTACAAGCATATATTAGTAAACCTACTTAGTTGCATGCACCTAGAACACAAGCATAGCTTACAATGTTAGGATGTGTTCTGGAGTGCTTCTGCAAAATCCATTTTGTGCATATCTTGCAATCATTGTATTCCGTCAGATGACTTCTCTTTGAGGCATTCTGTCAAATAGTTCACATGCTTTGTCTATGATTCCACATTTTGCATACATGTCTACTAGAGCATTTCCAATTGTAATATCTAACAAAGATCCCCTTACCACTATGCTTTGATGGATGTCTATACCCTGTTCAAAAGCTCCCATTTTGGCACAGGCAGGGGGGATGCTAGAAAAGGTTGTGGAATTTGACTTTACAACTGCCAATTGCATCTGCTTGAAACTTTCTAAAGACAATAAATCCATTTTGTGCATATCCTGTGATCATTGTTGTCCATGAGACCACACTTCTTTCAAGGATTTTGTCAAATAGTTTGATTCTATTTGATGTCCTTTTATGGGTTTAGCTTTCATTCATGCCAATAATCACTATAGAACCTTGAGTAGCAGGCTTTGCACACTTTGCAAGAGCACTAGCACTGGGACATCCTTATCATTATTGTTTCTTTCCAAAATATATAGAGGAAAGGTCCATAATAAGGCCTCCAAATTGGGAACAATGGATGTAATGAGTAAACAAATTTGAGTTGAGGTGATAGCTCATACTTGGTAGCATTGTCAAAAATATTCCAAATAGCGCCCATGCCCTCATGGTTGTTACAGTATTTATGATAATCCTATGAAGGAACTTGAACTAGGATAGTCCTCCAAAATTAGATGTTGCCTCCTTTAATGACTAAACTACCTTTTACCCCAGGCCCTTGGTACTGTAGCATAGAAAGACATTGTTTAGGAAGCTCAAATAGTTAGGTGGGTACTATAAAGAATGAGACACCAACATAACCCAATGTTGATGTATCCTATGACCATTATGCTTTGAAGGATGTCCATACCCTATTCCAAAGCTCCCATTTGGACACAGGCAGGGAGGATGCTGGCAAAGGTTGCGAAATTTAGATTTACAGCTGTCAATTGCATTTGCTTGAATGTTTCTAAAGCCTATTCAACAAAACCATTTTGTGCAATCCTGCAATCATTGCATTCCATGAGATGACATCTCTTTGAGGCATTTTGTCAAACAGTTTGTGTGCCTTGTCTATGCTTCCACATTTTTCATATATGTCTATTAGAGCGTTTCCAACTATAATATTTGACAAAAATCTGCCTTCTATTATGCCTTGATGGATGTCCATACCCTATTCCAAAGCTTACCATTTTGATACAGGCAAAGAGGATGCTGGCAAAGGTTGTGGAATCTAGCTTGACACTTGCCAATTTCATTTGCATGAAAGTTTCTAAAGCCTTTTCAATAAATCCATTTTGTGCATATCATGCAATCATTGCAGTCTATTAGACCGCATTTATTTCAAGGATTTTGTCAAACAATTCACATGCCTCTTCTATGCTTCCACATACATCTCTCTCTCTATATATGTATATTCAATTGCATCTTCTTGAAATTTTTTAATGCCTTAACATGTCTAACATCAATTGTGTAGCCAATCCCATTTTTCTCCTCAATGTCCTGTTGGCATTGGTGTTTTGAAGAGACCATCAAGTGAGTCCCATCAAACCGACAACTCCCACCGATATGTATTTTTTTACCTTATCAACATTTTGAAGAGACCGTAAAGTGAGTCCCACCGAACAAACAACTCTAGCTGATATGGACTTTCCTGCCTTTACTCTGTGCACACACTTGCCATCAGGCTGTCAAAGAGACCATAATCAGTCTCGCCAAAGTCATAGGGTCCTGCCGATATTATGCTTGTCATTAGGTCATCAAAGAGACCATAATCAGAGTCTCATCAAAGTCATAGGGTCCCACCAATAATACACTTGCCATCGGGCTATCGAAGAGACCATTGCCGGAGTCTCACTGAAGTCATAGGGTCCCCCTGATAATACACAACATCCTTGCAAAATCCATTTTGTGCATATCCTACAATCATGGCATTCCATGAGACCACATTTCTTTGAGGCATTTTGTCAAACAGGTCACGTGCCTTGTCTATACTTCCACATTTTGCATACATGTCTACCAGAGCATTTCCAACTAGAATTTCTGACAAAAATCCCCCTTCCATTATGCTTTGATGGATGTCCATACCCTGTTCCAAAGCTCCCATTTTGGCATAGGCAGGGAGGATGTTGGCAAAGGTTGTGGAATTTGGCTTTAGACCTGCCAATTGTATTTGCTGGAAAGTTTCTAAAGCCTTTTCAAAAAATCCATTTTGTCCATATGTATAATTTAAATACATGTGATTATACATATGTTGTGAACTATTTTCTTAAATGTCATGATTGCAGTTTTATGTATTCTTAAAGAAATGTACATAATATTAAATGTCCATATGTTTTCATCTACATACCAAGTGTTTGTTTAAAATGTATAAGATCTAGAAGTGAGCAGCAGTTGTTCTAATTTTAATATTTAGAAATTTTGATTAATCTACATAACTTGCTAACTGTTTGACAAAATGTCTATGGGCCATTTTTGCAATTTACAAGCTTGTTCTGTTATTTTTGTTGAGTTGATTCATAGTTCTCTCTCAAAAGATAGGTGGAATACTGATTGTAGAAACAACAATTTTCATTGATTTGCAGCTAATTAAGAATGGAAGACATGTGATCATGATGGGTGATGATACATGGTCACAAGTATTTCCTCTTGAATACTTTCATAATATATGCCTATATTTCTGTAAAATTCCTTATCATCCCACTTTGTTTTTCATTGTTCAAAGTTTCATAAATCTTTTTAAAATATTAACAAATTTTGAGTTTTTTTTTATTGTGGATAGGTATAGAGCAAGGAGAAAATGCAAAACTAGTGCCTTCTAGATGCATTTACAGTCCACCCCATGTGCAATAATGGCATCACTGAAGACATGCATTCACACCAATGGATTTTTAGCTTTAGTTTTAGTTTTGTTTAGTTTTAAAAGCATAATAAATCAGCAGTTTGCATACTACAGAAATATTTTGTCTTGAAAACTCTATATACAGAGTTCTTTGTAACATATTTTATATACAGTTTAAATATATAGTGAATTATTTTCTAGCATTGTTGTTTCAATCCTTTGAGTAGATTTATTGATAAGCGAGTTCTTTGTAACATATTTTTTATACAGTTTGAATATACAGTGAATTATTTTCCAGCATTGTTGTTTCAATCCTTTGACCAGATTTGTTGAAGTTTATCAACAAAAAATGGCATAGTTGATGTTTATCATGTACTAGTTGTTTATATATGACCAGTTGACAGAAAAATAATGATTAAAATGACCAAATATACTACCAATGGATGGAAATTAGTGACTAAATAAATGACTAAATATACTACCAATTGACGACAATTAATGATTACAATGACTAAATAAATTTGGTCGCGAGATAAATGACCGGCAATAAACTACCAATGGTCATGTGACTAAATATACTACCAAATTACCAAATATACTACCAAATTGATGACTAAATATACTACCAAATTTATGACTAAATATACTACCAAATTTATGACTAAATAAACTACCAAATTAATGACTAAAATTTGTTTGGTCATAAATTTGGTCACGAGATAAATGACTGGCAATAAACTACGAATGGTCATGTGACCAAACTACTGATCACATGACCAAATTTTGGTAGTTTATTTAGTCATTTATTTCTATTTTTCTACTAGTGCACTTAATTTAGATTGTGGCTATCATCTGTGAATATATAGATCCTACCTTAGTAATCTAGTTCACACTACAAAATAAAAAATGTTAGGAATCAAGAGGTTTTACCTTGAAGGAAATATCGTGAATTCATTTCTATAACTGGATGTTATTCTTTTCTATACCATTTCCATTTTATATTGCATGATATTTCCCCTAGGTCTGCCTCAAGGCCACTAACATAAATGATAAACCACTATCATCAATGAAAATGACTTACATAAAGTTATGGTTGTCCTTACATGCCATAAAGAACTTGGTCTTCTTTGTTGCACATCCCTTCAACCTTGACCAATGACAAGGTAGGGTTACAAGAGGTTATGAGATTAATGGTGACCATCACTTCTCATTTATTCCCTTGGACTTCATGATAAAACTTACCATCTTCTTCATAGTGACTTCCACTATCTTTATCTACAAGAACTCGAAATTGTCCTCACCTTGTTGTTTGTCATTAATTTATACCTTTGATCAAAACTTTGTCCTCTAGTGCAAAGAATCTCTTCAATAGACTATTGACTTGAGGTCTTGTTCATATAGTTTGTCAACTACAATACATCTATACCTTCTAGCACAAAGCACATAGGCAATAAAATCAATTAAAGTAAGACTTTCTAGCAAAAGTAAAAAGATTCATATGTCCATGGTTAAGGTTTGTAGGTATCCAATTGGGACCGCTCTCCCTCTTTGTAATGTCATGCTTTGAAAGCTTCTTTTATGCATCTTGACATGGCTCACTACCTTCTAGACTCCTTTTTATTATCATTCAAATGAGAGGATTGTTCTTGACTTCCATTCTTGGTGGTCATTTTCATTTGATGAAGTCTTCATGTTACCCTACCTTAGTAACCTTGTTAGGATTGTGACTGGCACTATGGTGATTCAATGACCTTGAATTAGTGATTAAGTGGCAATCATCTCTTATATCATAACCTTGACTATCCCTTAGTCATATTCATTGGCCATTAAACCCTTGATTGTCACTATATTTCCTCTTTTCAACTATCCATTCAAGACTTTACCCTTTGTATATTTGATTTCCCTCATTTATTGATTTAACATGTCCTAGGTTTTGGTGAATGATGATTATATTTATTACAGTCAAAGACTATCCTTACTCCTCATGATAGTCATTAAGACTGTCTTTCTTTAAAACCTTGACTATTTAATTTGACTATCCTCAATTATCTTTATCACTACCTTTATCAAGGTCTCAAATACACATGGATAAGACTGTCCTTTTATGCCTTCATCAATGACCTTTATGACAATCCTCCTCAGTTGGTTGTGGATTTAAAACTTATGTTGATCCATGGTCATCTTTGTGATTGCCATCATAGAAAGTTACCTTATCTTCATGCTTTTAGACTGTCATTTCAATCCTTTGGGTGACTATCCTTTCATATTCATACCTTCACTACCTATAGACAAAAAGGTTTTGCTTACGACTGTACTCTCCTTCATGATGCGTGCTACTATTCTCATAGAATCTTCATCATGTGTAATGCCAGTGCATTAGAATTCAGTTGAGTGTCTTTTGATGAAGTTACTATTACTCTTCAGTTCATTAGCAACTTGACTGTCATAGTTTGCATTTGTAATACATCTATACCTCTTTTGAAGAATTTATCACCAAAGCCTTCAATTTGTGAATCGACACTTATCCTCGAGACTATTCCATGATAAATAAAGCATGCAGTCCTTGCTAGATTTCCTTAAGCAACACAACTATTGGGGATAGGTTGGTTATTTTCCTTTGGTTCATATTCCAGTAACATGCACACATCTCGTGCTATCATGTTGTAGATGTAATTTCAATGTACGAGAGAAAAACCAAATAAATTACAGGCAGGAGATGCAGAGATTTTTCTTGCTTTTTCAGAGAGATGTCAGAGGAACTACACTCTAGGTGCATTGACTTTATCCATTCTTCCATAATTATGTATTTGTAACAAATTGTGTTCATGTGCTTTAGGGCACATTTTCCACACTTTGTTGTCAGGGTCCTAATTTTCTTTTTCTTCTTTTGAGATACCATGTGCAACTGAATGTGTTTTTGGGGTTCCTTAAGCTTTGTGAAGATTTGCTTATTCTTATTAGGCTAAAGTTGAAGTTTAAACAATGTGTAAGTTATATTAGCCAAATTTGACAAAATATTTTTGTGCTTTTAGGGCTTTTAACACTTGCATTACTTTAAGGGATGTTATTCCTGATGAGAGAATATGGGGTGAATGGGAAATCAATGGCACACAAAGTAGCCATTTTGAAATATGGGGGATACAGTGTATCTTACACTCTAGTAATTGAGTCAAGAAGGACATGTTTGTCTAGTGGTCTTGTCATAGGAAATATATTTGGCAATTATTGAATAAAAAGCTTGTATTTTCCTGTCTACTTACTATGCTTGTATTTTCCTGTCTACTTACTATGCTTGTATTTTCCTCAAATGTTTAGTGCCAAATCTTGCAGGTGTCAAGCATTAGTAATTTTATAGCTATTTGACTCTTTACTTGATATAAGAATAGTTAACTCCAACTGCTCTAATAGAGCTATTGTTATCCATTCCACATGTTATACCCTTGTAATCTTAGAATAGTAAGCACTGATTATTGTATGTTATAAGCATATTTGAGTTCTAGGTGATTTGACTTTGGATTGTCACTTGTATTATTTTGTCACTGATATTCATTGATCTATTTGAGGAGGTAGATTTGTAGTAGATTAGGAACCTTGTACATATATGGTAAACTGTATTTTCAATGTCATTGGCAGTGAGGATCCCAACATTCACTTCAAATACATTGAAGCAGCAACCAAAACTAGACAAATCAAGGAGGTGGAATGTGTAACTAGAGAGTCAAACTTCTATGATGCTGAAAAGATAGAACTTTCTTATGTTTGATTGCTCTCTATTTCAAAAATTTTATATTAGAAGTTCTAACAACATCCTAAAAATCTTCTTTGTGCTATTTGTAGGTTCCTTCGGAGCAGGAACAACTGAGAACACACCATGTTACTGCTCAATAAATTTAGTTGTAATGCAATAAATAGATGGTTCTTTTTGTTAGTTAAATTCTATATGTTTCTCAATTTAATTTGTTCAATGTTGTTGAGAAAATCTTCTTATACCAGGCTTCATTTCAAAAGTTGTGTTTGTTTACTTGTTACATGAATTAAAAGTTTCCTTTCTATATTAGCAGGGTATGTTCAAAATGTTGAAAGTTTCATCTAGGGTTATCCAAGCTTTATCTAAGAGTCCTCTCAAAATCTTGTCAACAAAACAATTCATAGTCATATGAATAAGAGGATCACTGTTAATGAATAATGGGGTAGTGACTTGAGTGGTTGACAATCTCATGGCTTGGGAGGGTTTCCAAGGTTCCAAGAGCATAGTGGAAGCTATCTGTGATGGGTTACATACTAATGACCTATGAAGGGTTTGGTTATATGATAATGGTCATGGGTAAGGTTGTACCATTCATGACAAGGCTATTGATAGTACCATCAAGGGTTCAATATTGTAATGGGGCAGTGATTAGGAGGAATTACAAGCATAATATATGAAGAATTGTCTTCATTTAAACCCTAGACAGTGCAATGACTAGTACATATTGTCTCCAAATGGTAGTCACCTATATGATGATGAATGATGATTCAAATAACCATGTATTCTGACAAAAAATTCCAAAGGGTAGAAGGATTGTTTTTACACAATCATCAATTATAGCAAATACAACCATAGATAAACATTGTCAAGCATACTGTTTGAGAGGTAGTTAGTAGCTTGTCAAGAGGTGGTCAATAGAGTTGACAGTGCCAAACACAAGTTCAAGTGTGCCCTTATGCTTGGAGGCAAAATTTCATTATTTTGAATGCATAAATAGGAGTAGTTCTAATTTCTTGTTGATGGTATAATGCTTTGGTAACCTAGTTTCATGTCTTTGTCTTTGTGAATCAAGTGATTGGTTGTAAATAGCATTAGAAGACAATTTATGGTTGATGTTGAGGATAGTTTGAGTCCTTATTCAAAACCTTGTAATAGGATGGTCATTGAGGTTGATGGAAGGCATGTCAAGTGGTAGTCTACAAGTCTATGAACAAGGATATCAGGTGTATGGTTGAAAAAGATAGTCAAATCCATGGAAAATCATAGTTCAATCTTGCATTGTTTAGACTTTTGATCTCAACCTTAGGTGGCATATTTTTGTGTTAAATGGACAAAGACACGTGCTTTGTGTGCGTAAAAGTGTTATGCTGCCTTTTATGGGTTTGTGTTTTTATCTAGATCATGATAGTGAGGCACCTTTAATGAATGCATGACAAGTGTTATTTGTTATCAGATGGTATAGGTTTTTTATGCAGATGTGGATAGGGTTTTAAATCAGTGGCAGTCACTTGATGGATAACCTATACACTGCATATTAGAACTTTTGGTGTGCCAGTGGTCCTTGAGTTAACAAGTGGATGTTTCAGTATTTTGGCTCATTTGAATAAGAAGCATTTAATATTTGTATGGAGTAGAAGCTAAAGGTTTTGTCTTTTGTGTATGCTTTAATATTAGATTGCATATGAATATAAGATGGTGTTTTCAAAGAGTGAAAATATACAAAAAGAGGAAATCGTGACAATGCATTTAGGCATTTCTATGTGCAAAGACTTAGAGATAGTAGAATACATGGATGAATAGGCAGTCACAATGGTTACTATGAAACACAATGTAGACATGATCTTATGCATAGGGAGGCAGAGGTATTAAATGCAAGAAATATGGTGTTAAGCTCTCTATTGAAAGTGCAACACAGTGAAAAGGGTAATGAATACACTGCCAAAGAGGACAATGAGCTAGGGAAGATTTAGGACATCCCTATAATAAAAATGGATTTTGCATCTTGAGGGATAGTATGGATAAAATACAATTCTCTTAGAGTGAATGTAGCTTCATTTCATGGGATAGTTTACAAAGAAGAGCAATCCTATTCAAGAGTATTCATTTAACAAGTGACAATAGTTTAAAGTGACTAAGCTAAGAGAATGTAACTGCGAGCTATAAATATACACTTCAAATAAATGAGAGGGAGATGTAGAAGCTAATTATCAGTGACAATAAAGAACACAGAAGTAGCAGGGTTGTAAAGATAGTGATTAAGGAGGGTAGTCTCAAGTGCAATTTTTGCATAGGTGGTAGTCAAGTCTCAAATGCACAATATATTCTTAGTAATTGTGTTTTGTTTCTTGGCTTTTCATCTATTTTGTTGGACCTTAAGAGGAATGTTGGATGTGCATAGTGGGTTTCTTGTTTCAATTGATAGTTTGTAATCTTAAAGGTTTTAAGACAGTGACTTCTTGCTGTGTATTAGTCTCATTATGGGATTTTGAACTAAGGTATACATTGGAGGTTTCAAATGCTTTCAAGGTAAAGTTTGCAATGTATAAAGATGACAACAAATAGCAAGGCAGTGAAATCCAGATTCATTAAGGTTTAAACCATGGCGACATAGGGTTTTGAGGGAAGTAGTTTTGACTGTGAATTACAAAAGGTAGAATATGGACTTGTTGTGATATGTTGTCAACGATTACAAGGTGTTTGCAACAGATTACAAGGAATTGTAGCCTTCTCTTCATGGAAAGTTTTCTATTTGAAGGCTTCTCTATTTAAGGTCTTCTCAGAGGACTTTTATTCTTTAGTTATTGCTTCTTTTACAATAGCAATGGTTTCCTTTACATAACTCTTTTTCAAGAGATTTTATGTAACAACTCTTTTCAAATTAATAAAGACAATAGTATTCCTTTTTCAAGACTTGTGTTTTTTTTTGTAACTAGTGAATGTATCAATATTCTACCAGTTGATAGAAATTAGTGAACACAAACAATTAAATAAACTACCAAATTGATCAAAATGATGATTAAAATTAATGACTAAATAAACTAACAATGGAAGGAAATCAGTGAATAAAAATGACTAAATAAGTGACCAGTTAACAACAATCAATGACTAAATTAACGACTAAATATATTAGTGAATAAAAATGACTAAATAAATGACCAGTTTACAACAATCAATGACTAAATAAATGACTAAATATACTACCAAACTGATCAATCAAAACAACCAATAAATGACTAAAAATGGTTTAGTCATCAATTCGGTCGTCCAATAAATGACTGGCAATAAACTACTAATGGTCACGTGACCATGTTTAGTCATTTATAAGCCATTTTTAGTAGTTTTTTTAATCATATATTGTTGTTTATGTACTAGTGTTAGCCTTGTCGTCAGTTTTCTAGATAGTACACTAATCATCTACATCTAGCACTCATCTTATTCAGCCTGATAACATCATATTTTAAACTCTTTGAGCCCTTGAATCCTCTTGAGACTCCAAAACAACCACCAACATCAGTCAATCAATCAAATCAACATCAGCTTTGATCATCCTTTGGCTTTGGTCACTATCCATCTTTTGATCATATCACAACAATCCTTTTATCTAGCTTAAGAGAGTGGTTCCTTTTGAGTTGGGCTATATCACTATCATCAATCAATTTGGTCTACCCTTGAGTTCATGAGTCTATCTCTTGGGAGATAACCTTATCCAATCAAGCCAATCCAAACCAATCCAACCAACCAATCAATCAATCATAAATCAGTCCATGCTATCCAAATCAATCAACATCAATCAAACCAATCGATCAAAAAAACCAATCAATCCAAGAGTCTCAACTTTGTCACACAAGGCCAACAATCTCCATCATCAATCAATGCCTCAAACTCCATCATCAGTCAATATAAGGCGGCTATGGAGCTAACCTAAAAGAATTTCAATCTACACCTCTCAAGGATGCCTCAAAATTCATGACTAGAATGGATGCTAATATCTTTGTACCCAAAGGCTATACTGTCAGACCTTCATCATCAACTCAAACACCACAATATCATTTTGCTCAACCTACCTATGAAGAATCTCAAGATAATCTAGAGGAGCTAGAAGACTTTGAAGCTTTACAAACCATAAATAGGCTCTTAAAGTCCAATCCTAATAGATTTCTCTTACAATTAATTCAAGGAGGAGCCAAATTGCCAAGTGACTTTGACATATCCACAATTAGAAAACAAGATCCAATCAATAATATTGTTGTTTCTAGGGAAACCCATAAGGCTATTACTACCATGTCCACCAAACCCACAACATCTACACACAACATCCAAACACCACCTTTGACTAATCAATCCACCCATCCACTCCATGCATCCTTTACATCTATGGAAACAAGCCAACCAAATGTTCCCACATAAATAGAGCCTTTATTAACACCATCTTACATGATCAACCCACATGTGTCACAAGCACCTCAAATCTCTAATCAAAGTGTGCCACATGTTGACTCATCTCATGCATCACATCCCACTCCATCTTCTTCCATGAATATAACTCCCTTGCAAGTGACACAAGCACCTCAAGTTTCTAATTAAAGTGTGTCGCATGTTGAACCATCCCAAGTATCTAATGTGTCTTCCCATCTCAATACATCATCTATGAATCTACCTCAAACATTGCATGTGCTATCTAATCCTAACGTATCATTTATCAACCAACCTTTTAGATGACAAGAACATTTCAATTCCAACATATCATATGTTGATCAACTCCTTTCACTTGGACCACAACAATCCAACCCTCACACATCCTATACC
The DNA here is from genome assembly GCA_027924645.1 of Cunninghamia lanceolata. NCBI lineage: Eukaryota > Viridiplantae > Streptophyta > Pinopsida > Cupressales > Cupressaceae > Cunninghamia > Cunninghamia lanceolata. The sequence goes on along the minus strand of BSBN01000876.1, from coordinate 2,024,581 downwards.
AATCCACCTCTCATGTCCCAAGTTCCACAACCTCCAACCAACATATGTCCTACATCAATCCATCCTTTGGTTCTGATGCAAAGAAGGGTATAAAATCATTAGATTAGTGAATGAATCTATCTCTTAAGTCTTGAAACTTCAAACAATGGGTGTTCCTTCACAACTGTTCCTCTTTCCTAGTAGCCCTTCAAAACAAGTTTTTCAAGCATAATTTTCAAAGGACTCAAACCTAGAAACCAAAAGCCATTCTAGATACCCTTTTTGGATTTTTATAACATATGTCAAAATGAGCATAGGTTGTTTTGCAACAGATCCCTCAAAAAATGACTGCCCCTCTTTTTCTAGGCCTAATTAGCCCTATTTTACAAAGCAAGTATGAGAAAATCAAAACCCACAACCCCAAACTCAACTCCAAGACTCTACACAGGTCACAAATAGGCTAAATCCATAACTTTTGGCAAAATAAATGTTCACTAATTCATCAAATCACAAAATTTCACCTAAAACCCCTATTTAGGCTTGCTTCTAAAGAGGGTTTATTGGATCTCTATACTTTAGACCACAAACCACTTCAAAAAAGCCTGAAAAACATCACTATGGGTCTGCACATGCTTTCTAAAACATCTCCCATCCTTTATCAATGCACTTTCATCAAACTACAACTTCTAGCCATCCATTTAGAACTGAAAACTCATGAAAATCAATGAGGGCAGCAATCAAAACCCATCCAAAACACCTCCCCTGCTCTTTCCAATCACATAAACATAAAAACCTACTTCTAACATGCCATTCCACCAAGTTTGGGCAAGATTCACCAGGTGGAATGGCCTTAAAAATTCATTTTACACCTTTAAACCCTCAAACAATGTATTCAAACCTACTTTTAGTAAAATGGATGTAACTTTTTCTAAACTCAATAAAAAAAGATGAAACTAGATGTAGATAAAAGATTATTTAGATTCCTTTCCAAAAAATCCAATTTCATGCAATTTAGAGGCTGTACAGGGCCGTACAATCCTTGGGAACAGTGAAAAAATAGAAAGTTTGACTGAAAACACAGAAAATGGAAATTTCTTATTGCTTATTCAACAAAAATCAACTCCAAAACTTGTATTCGACCATAGCCCATGTATTTCAACCTTGGAAAACCAAAAACCAACTAACAAACTAACTCAAACTAACTTTTGAACTCACATGACCATTGGTATTCCAATGTTTGCATTTTTGCACTTTTACATATGACAGCTTTTGATAATATTTGGAAATATTGACATGTTTTATAACAAGGAACCAAACATGACTCAATATGACTCCATACAATGTAAATGGTCTATTATGACCTTATTTTCAAGACAAAAAGACTCAAACCCCTAAAATCTATCAAAAGACCTTATTTACAAAAAAATGCTTTGGTGCCCCTGCACCAGCTTCACATGCGATACAAACCCCAAAATGTTAATCCATCACCAAACTCATACACATTCCTATCATTTGATAACCAAGGCCAAAGAACATATACCCCACCATATAATACATCACAATAACATCCTTCAAATCAATCTCTAGTGTACCAAATGCTTCATCCAAGTCAACAAAATTCCATGCAGCAACAACATCCATCTACATTTGATTTTGAGTAGGGATTCAATCAGTTACAACAACAAGTTGTAGATATAAGTATGATCCAAACAAAGAAGACATTTTCCTTTGAGGAAGTATGCCCATATCCTTTTGATAAGTCACTTCAAATGATACCTTTTCCTCCACATTTTGAGATACCACAATTTGAGAAATACAAAGGAAAAGGTGATCCAAATGACCATCTTAGAGTATTTTATGTAGCTTGTCTCGATGTTGCATATAATGACACATATCTTCTATGTCTATTTCCTCATAGTCTAGGGGACAAGCTATGGAATGGTTTTCTCACCTACCTCCAGGCATCAAGTCTTTCAAAGAGTTGGTAGGAAAAATTGCATCACACTTTGCTTTCAATATAGAAAATGAGATATCCATGAACGATCTTGTCAACAAAAAATAGTGAAATGGGGAAACCTACTCATCTATCATTCAACAATGGCAAAATATGGCTAGTAAAATCCCATGGCAGATGCCTGAGAACCAACAAGTCAACATCTTTGTCCAAAATCTCCATCTTGAACTATCAATTCAATTGTAGCTGCAAAGTGCCACTACTTTTGATGAAATCATATCCAAGGGAACCAACTGTAGACACCCAAAATTGACTCATTATCATTAGCATTCAAACAACGCATTATTATAGTATCTGCATTTGTCTAACACACTTGAACAATATCCCTAACACATCTATTTCTTCTATTAATTAAATAAATTCTAATTTATTTAATTAATTCATTAGCTATTTCTTCTATTTCCTCTAAACTATAATTAAACAATCTTCAATTATTTAATTATCTTCAATTCTATCTATTTTTAATTAAATAAATCTTATTTATTTAATTAAAGATTCCTTTCATAAGCTGACTTTCCAATTAATTAAATAAATTTTAATTATTTCATTAACTTATTTTATCATTTAGCCGACATGTGTGCCTCTTTCATTTAAAAAAGATAAATGGTACTACATCCTTTTATTTAATATCTTTTACATGTAGTACTTTTCTATGTACACAAGCACACCTAAGCCTTATCTTTCTGCCATTTGTCATCTTCACATTCATCTATGTTTATCTTTCAATCTTAGCCATTCACAAAGCCTTCGAATCTCCACCGTTGATTGATTTTGGTTGAGTTCTATATAAACACCCTCTCATTCCATACTACATCTATCCAACATTCATATAGCGTCTACATTATTATCCTGAGCATATTGAGCATTTGAGCATTCATAGAATTCATTGAGCTTTTATCATTTATCATCCATCATGACAACTTTTATCTTCATAATTGTTCGTTATTGAAGAAACAATCCACATCATAAATAGGAATCTCACAATCTAGGTGATGTTGTACTTGAATTGCATTACTCTTCACTTTCATTTAGATTAGATTCTTTGATGATGGTAGGGTTAGGTTTTCATGGCTTTGCTTGATCTTATCAACCTAATTTTTACCTATCACATTTTGGCACACCTGGTGGGAATCACGTCCTTGATTAACTTTACTATTTGAAGTTGTTTTTTATGAAGATCAGATCTTTTGAGTGCTTATGGCAAGTTCCAGTCACTTTTGAGCAAAAATTTGCCACTTGCTGCATATCTGCTTCACTTCTGCACTAAAATCTGCCACCTGTAGTGTTTTCTGGATCACTTTTATTTTGTCAGCAATCGCCTTTAGTCTATTTTGCATCACTTTTATCTTAACGGTGATCACTTTTGCATATAACTGGATCGCTTTTATTCTAATAGTGATCACTTTTGGCTAATCGCATCGCTTTTCACAAAATTAGAGTTTCCGTTGCGTATTTACTATTTTGCAGATCCAGGTCACTTATGAGCTTAAACCTACTGCTTCATGCTTTTCCGCATTGCTTATAAGTCGAAACAATTCGCTTCTAGTATTTTCTAAGTCACTTTTGATCTACAGAGGTTCACTTGTGACAGAATAGAAGATCGCTTTTGATAAATAGTGAATTGCCTTTGGTAAACTGTGTCGCTTTCAGTCTATATTATTTGCAGTTTGTTTTCTTGGGTACTAATTGGGCATTTGTGCAGCATCTTATCAATTTATCTAAGAAAAGGAGGTTATCAAACTACTAACATATCTGTTGCAGCTTCAATCGGTCCAAGACTTGTGGTTTATCACTAAATTAGGAACATTTGGGCTTGGTGCTTAAAATGAATCATTGCTTGCTATGTGCTTGATTTATCTTTTTTTGATTGCTTGCATGTGATTGATTGTAACACAAATTTAATGACAAAAGTATCATCTCCCCTTGCCTATCAAATGGATCTTGGGTGTATGAGAACTTTTTATTATCTTTAGAGGGCCTACCTTCCCAGTGTGAGAAGGGATATAACCCAAGTGGTAACAGGCTAAAGCCAAGTCCTTTCAAACCGCTATATAAGAAAAGTGTTTCTATCGAAAGCCACAAACAATGGGTGTTGTTGTGTTATATTAACAGCCAACCTACCCCAAAACCCTCCAAGGCGTAACCATTGAAGGATAGGAGACTCCACAATGGAGAGTAGCACTACTGCATGTATAGCCACCTAAACGGATGTCCTTATTAGCAACTTTGTGTAGTAGCCAAAAACCTTCTATTTGTTGATACAAAAGGTGGGACCTTTGAAGCGGTCTTGATTCACGTGGTTCTTAGAAGAGATAGCAAGGACAATCCTAAGGTTTGGTGGGGGGACAAGCCTTATAGGAAACTTGGATCTTGGTATGCGTGAGAAGTGAGTGTCGTGGAGGGGAGCTGGTGCTACCAAAATCCTGAAGCTATCCGCTTTGAATAAGCATGACCAGGGGATTCAATGAATACAGTCCTTTCCTAGCCTAGGTTGTGCAAGTTTGTGATTGTTGTGAGTGTGAGTGACTGCAATTACTATTTTCTTGTCAAAAATCATAAATCAAACACTTTTCTGAATAGACACAGTAGTTTTTAAACCTAAACTACCCACATACAAACAGCAAAAATCACTTTTGGACCTTAGTTAGCCACTTTTTTCCTGAATTAAATCACTTTTGAACAACAGCTGATCGCTCTTTACGTAAACAAGGTCACCTTTAAACAATAGTCAGTCTCCTCCTATTTGAATTAGGTCACCTTTAAACAATAGTCTATCACTTTTAGCATAACCTGAGTCGCTTTCAATCAACAGAAAATCGCTTTTTAGCCAACAGTTGTTGCCTGTGAACAATCCGATCACCTCTGGTTAATACTATAACCTGCTATCAGAATCTAAACCAAATCACATTTGAGCTATTATTAGTCACCTTTGGCATCCTCTGAGTCGCATATGAGCTATTACCTATCACCTGTGGTTAAATACCTACAAATCTTATTGCCGTAGTTGAATTAGCCACAGATCCAGCTTGCTTCAGCTTCAGCATTAGCTTTTAGATCTGTCTTTGATCAGTAGAAAATCTCTGGACTTTGTCTCCTATTTTGAGCTTACCAATCAATCTCAATTCATAAGATTTTTATCTTTTTGAGATCCCAACTAGCAAACCAAACATCAAACCAATCGTTCAACAAACATCATCTTTTAGCTTTAGCTTTAGCAAACATCAATAACTTAGCAGCTTTTGGCAAACAATCTTTCCTTTGAGTGTGTGAGCTATTCTCTAGGGAAAATCAACCAAAGAAAACCAACCAAGAGAAATGGCAAAACCAGCAAACCAAAATAGTAACCAATCAACCAACCAGCAAACTATCATCTTTTGGGTCTCTAAACTTTGACAAGCTAAACTTCATCATCAACATCATGCCTCAAACTAGGAGCCAATATAGAGCTGAAATGGAAGCCAAATTGAGAGCTGAAATGGAGGCCAAATTGCAAGTTGAGATCCAACAATTCAAATCAATGCCTCTTAAGGACGTAACTCAATTCACAACTGGTATGCCTCCTCATATGTTTACGCCTCAAGGATACGCTATTGGCGAGTCATCTTCACAACAAATGCAACCTCCAACATCCTTGGAAACTTTCAAAGAACAATCTCAAGATGACTCATCAGAATTTTGAGATACCCATGTATGGGACCAAGTTGAGAGACTCATTATATCTGAGCCTAATCATTACTTCTTGCAACTTGCTCGCATGGGCGCTAAATTACCAAAAAACTTTGACATATCCGCTATTAAAGAACAAGATTCAAACACTCCTGCTGTTGTTGCAAAGGGACCATCCACTATAGTCACATCATCTCCCATCATGACACAAGCTCCACCTTCCAACACATCTTCCTCATTGCCTATTGTTGCCTCATTTGATCTAGCATGCTCGGAGCATACTTTAGAACCACTGATAGTGCCAACCAATGTGCTCCCTCTCATGTCACAGAATCTCAACATTCCACCTTTCCATGTTCCTCAACATATCCCTCCTCCTACCATGACCATTTCCATGCCTCAAGTAACACAAGATGTCCATGTAACTCAAGCGCAAATGCTCCAAGCATCACAAGCTATTCCCATGTCTCATAGTGTACAAGCCTCTCAAACTATTCCAACAACACCTATTGCCCAAGCTTCACATCCATTGCAATCTACTATATCTCATACGAATACCATATCCCATATACCAACTCCTAATCCCTCCATGCTATCATATAATCCCAATGTTAGTCTCATTAACATGAGTGATCCTCCTATCGTTTCTCAAGCCAATCCTAGCAATACGGTCGCTTATGTTGATCAACTTACATCCATGCCATTGTATTCTTCCAATCCTTCACACACCATCAATCTATCTTATGCTACCCAAGGCTTGCCTATTATCACCCAACATATGACACATAGCAATCCCCATGTTGTCCAAAATACAAATCCAAATGTTCATCCTTCTTTCATATCTACCAATCTGTCCATCACTTACCATGTCACAAATTCAACCTCAACTTCCCAACCATTCACTACTATCAATCCGTCATCCACTTCCCATGTGATGCATACCCAACTGTCACTTGTGTCTCAAGGAAAACAATCCTCCAACACATATGTGTCACATACCAATCCTTTGATATATATTGTGAGTACGCAACCTCAACAAATGTTCATAGCTCCATATATCCCACAGCCGCAACCGCAATATATCTCATACCATACTTCACCCCCTTCGCAACAACAATAATTATCTTTAGTGGATGTTCAACAAATGATCAATCAAGCAGTAGGACAACGAAAGAAACCTTTCTCTCTTGAAAACATATGCGCTTATCCATTTGACAAGTCTCTTAATATGATACCTTTTCTGCCACATTTTGAAATTCCACAATTTGATAAGTACAAAGGAAAAGGAAATCTGGAAGACCATCTTAGAGCATTCTTTGTGGCATGTCTTGATGTCTCTTATGATGATACATATCTTTTGAGATTATTTCCTCGAAGCTTAGCAGGATAAGCTCTTGAATGGTTTTCTCATTTACCTCTGGGAATTAAGTCATTTTTGGAATTAGCAAACAAGTTTTGATCACACTTCGCTTTCAACATTGAACATGAGGTAAACATGAATGACCTTGTCAGCAATAAACAACTCAACGGTGAAGCCTTTTCTTCATTTACTCAATGATGGCATGATATGGCTAGCAAACTATCATGGAAAATACATGAGAAGCAACAACTTGATATCTTTTTTCAAAATCTTCATCTTGAGCTGTCATTTCAATTACAATTGCAAAGTGCTAGCACCTTTGATGAACTTGTTTCCAAAGGAAGCATCATTGAACGAGCTCTAATTGCTAAGGGAACTATCAAGATCTTTTGCGATAACAAAGACTATCCTTAAAATTCCAACGATAAGTCTTGCTTTTGGAACAAGAATAAGAATGTTGTCAATGATGGTGTTGTAGACGCAAAGAACATCTAAACTATGAAAGCTCCCATCAACATTCAAGCAACTTCTACACCAACGCAACCTTTTCAATGAATGCGACAACGACAAACTTCTAATCTGCGTTGACAATTTACACCATTAGTGGAACCTATGGAAGTTATCTTTCAAAAGCTTCTCCAAGTGGGGGATATTATCTTACCGGATGCACCACCAAATGGTGAACCGCTCTTTAGAGCTCCTTGGTACAAAGAAAATGAGTATTGTGATTACCATCGAGTTAAAGGACACAAAACAAATGGTTGTATGTGCTTAAAACATGTTATTTAAGATTGCATTGATCAAGGTTTAATCAAGGTCACACCTTCAACAACTTAGCCTACACAACAATCAACATCGAACTATGATCTAGAGACTTTCAAGAATCCACTTCCATCTCAGGGTTAGTGCAAGAAGTTGGGTCCACTTTTTGGCCAAAAAGTGGAAGTGTTTTCCCTAATTTTCAGAATTTGTCACATTTGACCCTAAAATTTGAAGCACTTAGAGATGGAATCTTTAAAAAAGTCACTAAATATAAAATGTAGTACTCGGAGTCTAGTTTCCAAATATGTAATTTTTTTTAATACCCAGATGATACAAATTGATTTTCAATAGGCATTTCTAAAAACACTATTTAAAAGTCACTTTTTTTTAACCATAACATGCACGTGTACGACCAACATAATTTGACCTAAATAAAATTATTTTTTAAAATCTTTTTGGGAAAAGATGTGTAGTACAGTGAAGTTTGATGAGGATATTTTTTTATAATTTTTTTTCAAATAATTTTTTTTTATTAATTTTTTATTAGGCCTAATTGCTACTTTTGAAAACCCCTCGTGTACGGCCAACATAATTTGAGCAAAAAAAATCATAATTTTTTTTTTTCATTGTGTAAAGAATGATGTGTAGATTGATGACATATAATTTAAAAAAAAAAAAAATTAAAAATTAAAAGTTATTAAAAAAATACAAACACCTGTCACTTCAAGTTTTTGGACTAGTTTGCTCATAAATTAATTAATAAATAGAAAAACAAGTCCAATCCAAAAAAAAGTTATATATTTGAAAAGTAGACACTATGATCTATAATGGGTTTTAATTTCGTAAAAAAATTTAGAAAAAAATGTCATCAGCCACATAGGTGAAGTCAGTCTTTCCTCTGGTTCTATACTTAGAAATACTTGTAGGTCCAAGGCTCAAGGTCGGCTACCCATGTCTTTCTCGAGCCTAAAACAAAATTAAAAGTGTGGGTGTGAAATTCAAAATTTTAAAAACGGGTATGCATTTCTAAAATAGTAAAAAACAAAATGGGTACCCATTTTATTTTTTACTATTTTTAGAAACGGGTACATACTTGTAGGTCCAAGGCTCAAGGTCGGCTACCCATGTCTTTCCCGAGCCTAAAACAAAATTAAAAGCGTGGGTGTGAAATTCAAAATTTTAAAAACGGGTATGCATTTCTAAAATAGTAAAAAACAAAATGGGTACCCATTTTATTTTTTACTATTTTTAGAAATGGGTACCCGTTTCTAAAAATAGTGAAAAACAAAATGGGTACCCATTTTAAAACGGGTACCCCTTCTATTAAAAAAAATAGGTACCCATTTTAAAATGGGTACCCGTTCTAGGCTCGGGTGCCCATTCCTAAATGAGTACCCGTTTTCTTTAAAACAGGTACCCGTTCCTGTCTGAATTTTTTTTTGCACGACACTTCCCCTATATGTGGACCCATCTTCTTGCTTTTACCCCTCATGATAAGACAAATAACCCTCATGTTGGAAATGCTATTCAATAACTATGAATCATCTACCACTGGCCGCATTGATCATGCTCACATTTCTACCATTACCATCCAAGGCAAAGCACCTGATTGCACTGTAACCACGTGAAGAGGTCGAGTTATGATCCAAGGAGCACCCATCCATCCTCCTTGATCTCTCTCTAACTATAACCTCTTGGATCACCTTGGCAAAACACCTGTGCACATATCCATTCTTGAGTTGCTTCGCATATCCCCTACTCATAAATCTATCCTTGACAAAGCCTTACAAGAGTCTTCGGTGCCTAATGATATTGATATCACACAATTCCAATCTATGGTTGCTAGCATTGCAGCTCCTTGCCACTTAACCTTCTCTGACAAAGATCTTTAGTCCTCCACCCATCCTTCACATAACGAAGCCCTCCATATTGAAGTATTTGTTAAACAACGCCGCATCAAATAAATTTTGGTAGATGGTGGAGTTGGTCTTAATATATGTTCTTTGAAACTTATAAAACAATTGGGATATTCTGAGAAAGATGTTGACACCTCCAAGGTTATTACTATAAGAGCATATGATGATGCTAAAAGAGATACTGAAGGGATTATCTTCTTGCATATCCAAGTTGGGCTAGTTACTACAGAAACCCTCTGTCAAGTCCTTGATATTGACCTTCCTTATAACATCATCCTTGGTTGCCCATGGATACATGCCGTCAAGGCAGTTCCTTCTACATACCATTAATGCCTTAAATTTCCACATAACGATGTTGAGGTTACTATTTAAGCTGATCCCAATCCATTTGAATTTTGTCGTGCCTTTTAAGATAAATATCAAAGTTTGAACCACATTCCTATCAACACCGAGGCATATCCGTATTCATCCTATGTAGACCCATCTGACCTCCTCAAGCCCTCATCTAGCACAGCTGCCTCTAACCTCCATATCAAGTATACCAAACATGGCCCTGGTGAGTACACATTGCAAGAATCTTGTTGTGTTGGCACCCTTCCATTATCTCCTAAATCCTATGGTACGCCTTCTACATCCAAGCCAACTTCATCCTCTGCTATCATCAAAGCTCCCCCTACAATATTCATTAAAGGTGGATTCTTGGATGATGAAGACATTGATGATATAAACTCTTGGATATTCTTTGATGAAAATGACCAAGTCCAACTTGAAGTAGAGTGATACAACAATGGGTTCCGCATCATAAAGAACATGGGATATAAAGGACATGGTGGATTGGGATCACAGGAACAAGGACCTACTGAACCCATTATTGTGTGTAAAAAGTTTAATAAGCAAGGCCTTGGTTATCAACCGGAGGTACCGTGACTCAAAGACATTAAGTGTATTTTCGATACTGACGGTGGACCCTCTTCAGTAGGAGAGACTTCTAATTTGGATACTATCGATGACTCCTCCCTTCATATCACCGACCTTTTCCAAGAACACTCCATCTTCATGTTTTCCATAGCCTCCTCTAGCCGTAACAATTCCTCCATTAATCTTTCACTCGTATATCCTGACCTCGTCAATTGGGACCAACAGGGGGCACTGATATTAGATACATTTGAAAATGATGAAGGTATTGCAGAATTCATGGGTTTACGACAAGGTATTCCATTGGGTGATCATAAAGCAGGTTTCATGATGGATCTACCTAAACTAGCATATTTTGGCAGAAGTATCAAATCCTTCAGTCACAAACGTGAAATAAACAAATCATACAAAATAGGTCACTAGGTGAAAACTGAAAGGCGCCTCTTGACCATGAAAAAGTAAAAATAAAGGACGTATCTGAAGGTGAAAACCTCTCTAAGGCACCTAAGGATGGGGGATTTGATCTTCCTGTTGCCACTGATTATCATGAGAAATCAATTGTGCTAGTTGAACAATCACAAGACATGAACTTGGGAATAGCGCAAAATCCAAAGATCACTTTTTTGGCAGCATCACTATCAGAGCAAGAAAGAAGAGACTTCACAACATTTTTTATGAGAAGAGCTATAAATTTTGCATGGACTTATGCTGACATGCCAGGTCTAGATCCATCACTTGTAGTACATCATCTAGCAGTATCTCCTAATGCAAAACCTGTCAAACAAAAACTATGCAAAATATATCCATAGGTAGCCTTATTGGTCAAAACAGAAATTTAGAAATTGTTAGAAGCAAAATTCATAAGGCCTATTGATTATCCAGAATGGGTTTCAAATTTGGTACCTGTAGAAAAACTAGATGGACGAGTTCGCTGCTGCATAGATTTTAGAGATCTTAACAAAGCATGTCCTAAGGATGACTTCCCACTACCAAGCATAGACAACATTGTAGATCTTACAGCAGGACATGAAATGCTATCTTTGATGGATGGATTTTCAGGTATAATCAAATTAGAATAGCAGAGGAAGATCAAGATAAAACATCTTTTATTTGTCCATGGGGCACATATTGTTGGGTTGTAATGCCTTTTGGTCTCAAGAATGCTGGAGCTATCTATGAACGAGCCATGACAATTATTTTTCATGACCTTTTTCATACTATCATGGAAGACTATGTTGATGACATCCTGGAAAAATCTAAGACAAGAGAAGGACATCTACAGGTATTAGCACAAATCTTTGATCGATTAGAAAAATATCAAGTCAGACTAAATCTAAAGAAATGTGTATTTGGTGTAACATTAGGAAAACTATTGGGATACATTGTGTCTTGATGAGGGATAGAAGTGGACCCAACTAAGGTAAAAGCTATCATGGAGATGCCTCCACCAACAAATATCAAGCAACTCCACAATCTACAAGGTAGGCTACAGTCTATCCATAGATTTATCTCACAACTAGTAGATAAATGTCATCCTTTTCAGCAACTTCTTCGTAAGGGTGAACCTTTTAAGTGGGATGAAAAGTGTCAACAGGATTTTGATAAGATAAAGGAATATTTGGCAACACCTCCTGTGTTAGTACCTCCTATACTTGATCGTCCATTATTGCTCTATATATCATGAACAACCACAACATTGGATGCCCTTCTAGCTCAACATGATGATTCAGGAAAAGAACAAGCCATCTACTACATCGGCAGAACTCTTGTGGGATATGAACTCAATTATTCATTTATGGAAAAAGCTTGTTTAGCATTAGTGTTTGCTTCCCAAAAGTTGAGACACTATATGTTGAACCAAACAACAAAGCTCATCTCTAATGTGGATCCCCTTAAATATCTTCTTTCTAAAGCAATTCTCATAGGGAGATTAGCAAAATGGACCTTGATCTTAAGTGAATTTGATATACAATATGTGGATTGCAAAGTTATCAAAGGACAAGTTATTACTGATCAATTAGTTGCAGCACCTATCACATATATTCATCCAATGTATCCAGAATTCCCTGATGAAGGATTGTTCAATCTAACTTCTCCAACATGATGGCAGCTATATTTTGATGGATCATACACACAACATGGATCTGGAGCAGACATCTTGTTTGTTACCCCTCAAGGAGATTGTATACCTAAATCATATAGAATAGCATTCCCATGTACCAATAACATAGTAGAGTATGAAGATTTAATCACAGGTTTACGCATGGCAGTACAATGGGCTATCAAATAGTTACAAGTTTTTGGTGATTGCCAGCTGGTTATCAGACAGGTTTTAGATGAATATCAAACAAAAGATGAGAAGCTTCTTCCATACAAGCTAATGGTTGATGATTTCAAGAAGTATTTTGATAATATTACTTTTGAGAAAATCCCAAGACTACAAAACAAAGTAGCAGATGCCATGGCTATGATTGGGTCTCTTCTAGACATGCCATCTAACACCCATAAATGTGAATTTTTGGTCGAATAACTTTTGATTCCAACATTTGAAGTTCCACAGTCTGAGCTTATATGTGAAATTGTTGGTCCCAATTCACTATGGTATGAGGATATATATGAGTATCTCCTTAATCAAACCTTTCCATTTCAACTATCCAACACCCAATGTAAAACCTTTATCCGTCGAGCCTCTCGTTACTCTATCTTGGGAGGCACCCTTTATCACTGGAGTCTTGATGGTATCCTCCTTAGATGTCTCAATTCTGAGGAAGTGAAAGTGGCCTTACGTGAGGTACATGGAGGTGTTTGTGGCTCACATTTCGCTGGCCCTGGCCTTGTTAAGAAACTTCTATGAGTAGGATACTATTATCCAACTATGGAAAAAGATGCACAACATTTTGCAAAGAGATGTTTATAGTGTTAGAAACATGGAGATCTAATACATGCACCAACACATGAGCTCCAGCCTATTGTCACTCCATGGCCTTTTTCGCAGTGGGGACTTGATCTCATAGGTAAAATCCATCCTACTTCATCCAACAGTCGTAAGTTTATTATTACTACCACTGAATATTTCACAAAGTGGGTAGAAGCCATACCAATGACCTATATGATAGGTAAACAAATATCTAAGTTCATTCTACATTATATCATTTGCCGTTATGGAGTCCCTTAAGTTATTGTCACACATAATGGTCATCCTTTCAAGAAGCAAGAAGTTAGAGATCTTTGCAACAAGTTCCATATCCAACATTGATTCTCTACACCTTACTATCCTCAGAGCAATGGCCAAGTTAAAGCTTCTAATAAAACAATCATCAAAATCCTCAAAAAGACAGTTAATGAAGCTGGTCAGGATTGGCATCTACAACTCCATCCTACCTTATGGGCATATAGAACAAGTATCAGCACTCCCACTAGAGCCACACCTTATGCTCTTATGTATGGCACTGAAGCTATTTTACCTATCAAGGTTGAGATCCCCTCCTTGTGAATATCTCTAAAGGATACTATCTCAGATGAAGAATATCGAGTATCCAAACTCCATGATCTTGAGCTTCTAGATGAACGGTGTCTTACAACACTGAACCATCTTCAAGTCTATCAAAACTGGCTACGTCACAGCTACAATAAGAAGATCAGAGAACACAAATTTTAAGTTGGTGACCTTGTCCTTAAAGAAAATCAAAGGAATCAACAACATCGGGAGAAACAGGGCAAGTTTGAACCGAATTGGCTTGGTCCTTTCATCATCACAACAGTTTATGGATCAAACACATACACTCTTTCAACACCTGAAGGCATTCCCTTGGATGAACCAGTCAACAACATTCATCTCAAGAAGTTTTATCCGTGAATCTTAGCTATCCTAAAAATAAAATTAAAAATTAAAAAGAAAATCCATCCAATAGTGAAAACCACTTTGTGGTGCTTTGGATAACAAAAAAAAATATAAGATAAATAATCCATCCTCTGGTGAAAACCTGGTAAACAGATGCCTTGTATAAGTACCATAGTGAAAACCTAGAAAACGGCCGCTATGTGTAGTGACCAGCTTCCATTATCTGCTTGGTTCGTTTGATCATATTTCACCATCTCATCCTACATAGTCCATATCATAATCCACATAGCATCGCCATAAACAACCTTTCTATCTTCATCTCTGTCAATGCTAGCTATCATACTTGAGACATTGTTGTGATAACTATATCTTTTGGCACCTTAGCATCTTGACTGCACACCTTCTGCATTATCGCTTCTGCATAATAAACCTCATCCCGCACTGGGGGCATTTGTTGAGTCTTATTTGGAAGTGGATAAAGCTATCTCTAGCTCATAACACATCAAATAACTTAGCTTACAACATAGCAAACTTTTTCAACTTCAACCATAGCATTCATCCAATGACAAACGTGACCTAACAACTTGCAACCAAGATTCATATCTTCGTGATCTATTCACATTCATCTGACAATCAAAAAAACATCACCAGTCCAAGCATCCAAGTAATCAATGTCATAAGTAAGAACTACATCCAACTCTATCGTTAAAGCCTTGATCCCGTGGATATAGGGTATGTAGGCAATCTGAGATGCAAAGGAAGCACTCTGATTCAGGCTAAAACGATAGCCCCCTTTTCTTCATCATCCATCTTTCATCTTTCTTCTACCCATCCTTCAATATCTCATCTCAGATTCTTCTACCTTTCATCACTTACACCATCAATAAAAACCCAGAACTCCATATTCATCATGTCTCATCTTCATCGTAAATGTGCTTTGATCCCATGGATACAGGGTATGAAGGCAGTCTGGAATACGAAGGAAGTTTCCAGTACTCAAGCACAGATGATCCACCCCATCTTCTTCATCTTTCACCTTCTTCTCTTTGATTAGCTCAAGCAAGAAGCAAACTATGTGTATATTGAAATCCTAACCACTTTAACCAATCAGGAATAAGCCAGAATCTATTTGTCCACACGCCTTAAGCCAACATTTGCTATAGTAGTTTATCAACATCTTTAGCCTTCAATAGGATGCAGCTTTCCTCTCAACAAGGCTCCAGCTTAAATCCATCCAAGAGCACCTAAATTTGGCAAGAGAACGTGATGACAGTATCTTTTTTTTAATCTTTTGATTTATCTTTTGTCTCTTTTCTATGCCTAATCAAGACTTCCTTGATTTATCTATATCTCGGCATGTTGCGATGAAGTAAGGAATGGGGCATGGTCATATTACTTTCATATGCCATGTTTGTGGGGTGATCTTACTCTCTTCCTATGCGTATTGCTATCTTGTACATGTTGGGATTAGCATCTTACATATTAATATCTCTAGCATCTGAGAAGCTAAACAGTCTCTTATGCACTTGAGACTATTCTATGTTAAGACTAACTCCATACATATAATCAACAAGCTATCACTGTGTAGTGGAGATAAGCTCAAACCATTGCTTGTAGCGTCAAAGTCCATCTCAAAACACTAGCTGTTATTCATATCTTGTGCATGTTGGCTCCACATCTTGACCTCATGTGTTCAGACAAGATTGTAGCATGCTAGTTGTGCATTGGATATCTCGACACCTTGGTCTTCTATACCTTGGTGCATAACATCCATATGCTATATCAAACATAAGGATTGCATTTCTTTTCATTTTGAGCAATTATTTAAAAAGATGCCCATCATCCTATCTATTCATTTCATCTATTCATCCTATATCGTACTCAACCAAGATCAATCCTTTCCATCATCTTTTGTCCATATTTCTGCTCCTGCAAAACAAGTGTGTTAGACATACATAAGTCCATCATATATCCTTTCATTATCATCTATCTATATGCATAAGCTTATCCATATCATTACCATTTACATATTCACATTAACATACATTTTCTATTCATTACCATTTGTATAAACATCCATATATAATCCATAACAATATAAATACAACATGCATAGCCATCATAATATCAACACAATAACCATTACAACATCATATAGATCACTAATCTGCCATCATATATATACATGTATGTCAATATACATGTGTCTACAATACGAGATGAGCCATGAAAGAATTAATGTACAAATCGGCTCTAGGCCTCATCATACAACAATATAATACAACATATACAAGGTAGCCCTAGTGACTACTGGCAGCTCCCTCGCCCTGACCACCACCACCACCACTAGGTCCTACACCTGGCCCTCTATCTCTTGGTGGCCCTATCACTAAGGCTACTGATTGAGATCCACCTGACCTCTGTGAACCTGAAGCCCCTGACCTACTCCTGAAGCTAGGCTACCTCTACTCTGCTGGCACAGCCCCATAGTACAAGCCTATGTAATACTCAGCCTCATCCTGCACTCTCCGAAGCTCTGCATGCACCTGTGTCAACTGTGTGGCCAAGTACATCATAGCTCCATCAGTCCCCAATGCAGCCACTACTCTATCTCACTCATTGGTCATTCCCTATAGCTACTGCATAGCCCTATCTCTCTCCAGTCGTATACCATCTCTCTCAGCTCACAGACCATCCCTCTCCGCCCTCATAGCCTGTACCTACTGTACTACCATATCATGCTCTATCCTCATCATCTGCTCACTCTATCTTGCAGCATCTCTCTCTCTAGTCACCCTAGCTAGTGCACCATCATCCTGTCCATCTCCCGCCTATGCTCTCAATTGTAGCTGAGCCTGATAGGTCTGTGCTTAAGCTCTCACATGTCGCAAGCCAATCACTGCCTAATGCCTATCTATCTCCACCCTCCTTAACCTCATCTGTACTTACTGCCTCCATCTCCTCTCCTCTCTAATCCATCTCCGCAGCTGCTGAATACCAACATCATCACCTGCTAAAATCTGCCCCTCAGGCTGTGCTAGTATAGGAGGCTGTCCTAGCATCTGCCCCTGCATTTGTATCCCTGGCACTGCTGGCACAATAGCCTGCACTGGTGGAGCTTGTTGTCATCTTCTCTGAATTGGTCTCTCCATCCCAATCTTTCCAATCTCTCCAATCTCTCCAACCTGTGTCAACCGGGTTGGTCTAACTATCGCCCGGTATACATCATAATCTGGCAATGTGCTTGGATCTGCAAGACCCTATCCCCACTGCCATACTACTGGCTATAATCCATCTCTCTCCACCAATGCTGTGTCAACCACAACCTCTGGACCCTAATCAAAAACCTCCTGTCTTGTCCTCCCAAAAATGACATCACCAACTGGTACTGCCTGTGCTACCCCGAACTATCTCAAAACTCTCTCTAGCAAATAGTGCTCTATAATATAAATGTCGCGTCAAAAATGTATCTCGCCTATCTAGTGTAGACAAGCTCTACATTGTCCTCATCCCATCGCTCACACCCTAGCCATGGCCTCCATACAAACCTATCCACCTCATCCAATCTCCTCCGCCAGTATACCACCCCTCAGCACTGTCAGTATGTCAAATCTCCTCTATACATCTACGCATATGGCTCTCCCGCTGCTCTCACCACCCATCCCTCTGGTCTAGTAACTGGAATGCGCTCATAAGCCCATACGTGCAAAACTATAACTCCTACTCACATCCTAGCTCTGAACATATAAGCACAATCATGTAAGAAATGATAAAGCTGCCCAAGTACACACTCTGCCCATGCATACCTCGTACCATATGAGAACATCCCCTCCATAACTGTCCCCCATCCTACCAGAAAGCCTCTTGCTCGCCTATCTCCCACCAGCCATCTGATGATAGCCACTACAACTCACTGTAATCTATCACATAGCTCCTCCATCCTCACCATCGGGATCTCTGAGCCCTCTACTCCAATGTCCGGTGTCCCAAATAATCTCCTAAAAGCTGCTGGACCCATATCAGGATCATAATCAACACGGTCCCCATCTATCAGAATCTGCAAAATTCGGAACACATCCTCTAATGTGATCGTGGCCTCTCCTGTCGGTAACAAGAAAGAACTATGCTTGCTCATCCATCACTCCACCATCACCGTCATCAGTCATCGATGTGCCTGTACTGGCTCCCATCATGAAACATGCTCCAATCCAAGGATCTCTAGCACTAGTCGCTCCACTGCATCCAGCAATCTAACTAACTGCAAATCCCTAGGATGTGGCTCCCATGATAACAAAGGCGGTAGTATATCCTGCATCATTCCATTCATCATTGTCAGTCCATTCCGCTACTTCATTCCTATCAAAATCTAACCATTTATTTCTATCCTAGCTTCTGTTTGCCATAAGCGGTTCATTTTACCATATGCATCTATTTTCTAATCAATAGCGACTACTTTTACTGCATGCACTTCTATCTTGTCTACATGCGACCTCTTTTGCATATGTGACTACTACTATATTATATGCAAGGTCTACTTCTCTATGCACTTCTTTTTACCCTATATGCGAGCACTTACCATTTTTATGTGGGCTAAAACCCTGTATGTGCCTATTGTTTGACCATAAGCGACTCATTCTTATCTATATGTGCATTTCAGCTTATGTTTTGGTAGATGACTCAAAGTGATCTAATTTTTCCTAAAGTGACCACACCGCACTTATAAGCAATTTGAACTACTGCAAGCGATCTATTTTTTGACATAAGTGACCTAAACTGGCTATCCTCTGACATAGTCACTTTTGGTGAAGTGTGTACATTAATGATGCTTCTAGGCTATTAAATTCATGCTTTTAGGAAAAGTTTCATAACATACTGGCACGCCTGCTCCCTCTAGTCACCCATGTGTCCTCACTCACTTAGCACAATGATCCCTGCGTGGAATAACCATCCTGATAGCTCTCCAACTCTCGTCACAAACTAACTCTCGGGAGCTGAAGATTTCTATAGTTTCTGAGCACAAATGAGCACAAATGAGCCTATTTGCCATTGCAGAACCTACTTATAGCCCTATCTGAGCCCTAATTCTTCTTCTGTACCACCTCATTTTATCCCATCCCAGCCTATTTTCTTCATGTTAGCCTTATTTCTAGCCTTTTCTTCTATCGTGAGCCAACCCAACCCTTCCTGGTTAGCCTGGCTTACCTCTTGAGGGGGCATCACCTGCCAGTTACACTGCGCCATAACCTTGTTTATCAAACACATATTGTATCTTCTTTGACACAACGCTCTATCGAACATTGTATCAAAGAGGAGCAAAATGTAGACACCCAAAATTGACTCATTATCATTAGCATTCAAACATCACATTATTATATTATCTGCATTTGTCTAACACACTTGAGCAATATCCCTAACACATCTATTTCTTCTATTAATAAAATAAATTCTAATTTATTTAATTAATTCATTAGCTATTTCTTCTATTTCCTCTAAACTATAATTAAACAATCTTCAATTATTTAATTATCTTCATTCTATCTATTTTTAATTAAATAAATCTTATTTATTTAATTAAAATTCCTTTCATAAGCCGACTTTCCAATTAATTAAATAAATTTTATTTATTTAATTAACTTATCTTATCATTTAGCCGACATGTGTGCCTCTTTCATTTAAAAAAGATAAATGGTACTACATCCTTTAATTTAATATCTTTTACATGTAGTACTTTTCTATGTACACAAGCACACCTAAGCCTTATCTTTCCACCATTTGTCATCTTCACATTCATCTATGTTTATCTTTCAATCTTAGCCATTCACATAGCCTCCGAATCTCCACCGTTGATTGATTTTGGTTGAGTTCTATATAAACACCCTCTCATTCCATACTACATATATCCAGCATTCATATAGCGTCTACATTATCATCCTGAGCATATTGAGCATTTGAGCATTCATAGCATTCATTGATCTTTTATCATTTATCATCCATCATGGCAGCTTTTATCTTCATAATTGTTCATTATTGAAGAAACAATCCACATCATAAACAAGGAATCACACAATCTAGGTGATGTTGTGCTTGAATTTCATTACTCTTTGATTTGATTTAGATTAGATTCTTTGATAATGGTAGGGTTAGGTTTTCATGGCTTTGCTTGATCTTATCAACCTCATTTTTACCTATCACATTTTTGATAGATGATGCATTGAGCCTCAAGTACCCTTATTCTGCCAAATTTTCATCTCAAGCCATCATCTATCAATCTTCCATCTATCATCTCAATCCTATGCAAATGTTATGTAGCCGAATTGTGAGCAATCAACATATCAAATCAACCAAACAATTCATCTTGCATCTTTGAGGTATTGAATGATTTGGGTTTAGGTTATGCATTTCATTGTTTGGTCATTTCCATTTGCAAAATCTAAATTTTTTGATATACACAAACATTGAAAAAGCTTTAATTGCCAAA
The DNA here is from genome assembly GCA_027924645.1 of Cunninghamia lanceolata. Classification (NCBI taxonomy): domain Eukaryota; kingdom Viridiplantae; phylum Streptophyta; class Pinopsida; order Cupressales; family Cupressaceae; genus Cunninghamia; species Cunninghamia lanceolata. The sequence continues at coordinate 2,003,650 of BSBN01000876.1, read as the reverse complement.
GGTCTAATTAAGATGTTCAAGGAAACAAAAGACAATGGACAATCTTCAAGCGATAAATCCTACTTTTGGAACAAGAACAAAAATGTTGTCAATGATGGCATTGTTGCTCCAAAGAATGTTCAAACCATGAAGACTGTTGAAATGCTTAGGAAAACTAAGAGGGGGGGTGAATCAACTATCACAAAACTTTAACTTCATATGAATATCAAACCACAAACATCATTACTGATAATTAGATTTAACCATGAAAGCATGAATCCATAGACTTAATCACAATCACACATTCAACACAGTAGACACTAGATTTTTACGTGGAAAACCCTAAAAGAGAAAAACCACAGTCGGTGTTAGCCCACATAAATATATGAGTTATAACAATAGCAAAAAATAGAGGCTCACTTCCTAGAGGTCTCACTACCTAAATTGCTCACTGCAAAGAACGACTCACTACCAATGAGGTGGCCCATTGCCAAGGGGTGGCTCACTACCAAAATGGTGAACTAATTAAGTAGCATCTACTCCATGCCAGGGTTCAATTCCATTGAAGCACACTATAACTTCTCTACTTTTCGCTTTTACACCTTCGCACTTATCTCTTCATTTTTGCACTCTCATATACTTTTTCGCAATTCATTACAAGTCTTTATACAAGTCATCAACCTTGGAATGTACATCAAGGTCGGCAATACATTCATCAACCGTTGGAACAATCTCTAAGGTCAGCATTACAAAAACATATATAGAAATAGGTCTGGACCTAATACAAAAATTAGCTAAGGGAAAGATGTAAAGATGTATGCCCATCACAGCATGCCTTAGCTACAACTCAAACATAACTCTTCATGCCACAACACACTTCCACAATCTTCAAGGCATCTCCACAATTAGTGTAATCAACCAAGTTGGCCAAGACTAGTGAGAACACTAGGTCTACTAAGAACATTCTTCATCCATGATCCAATTTTCTCTTTGCGGACCAGTCCAAAGGTAGGAACATGATTAGGAGACATCCACAAGCACATTGTAATTACCAGGAAAAACCACACGATCTCTAACCATTTTGTCAAGAAGATTCTTCAAACTGGAGCATAAGAACAACACTGTCAGCCACTATCTTAAGGAAAGGATAGCTTGCGAACCACCAAATCATGAACCGTTGTAGTTGAAAGCACTTATCATTATTCCCGACTTAACTCTAGAACCACATGTTAGAATTAGGTAGAACAACTGAGAGGGGGGGTGAATTAGTTATTCAAGAACTTTATCATTTGCAACAATATCAGTTAGAACTAATTAAAACATTTAAAGCATCAACACATGAGTAGAAACAAATAAACACACATGACACAATGATTTTTGACATGGAAACCCAATTAATGAAAAAACCACGGTGGTGGTTAACCCACAAAGATTATATTTTGTTAAAAGTATTACAATTGGGAATGCACATGCATTCAATCTCACTACCTAGAGCACACTACTCAAAAGAAGGCGCACTGCCTACAGAAGGTTCACTACCTATAGAAAGAAGATTACAATGACTGATAATTAGAGTCAACCAATGCAAGGATTCAGTTCTAGTTAGGCATAGAATACTGACTTGATACACTTCATCTTTGTTCTGCCCTGTTTACTACTTTACCATAATCATGATCTTAGATCTCTTCCTTTTTGTAATTCTATCTGCCCTTTTTACAGTTACTCCATATTCACAATACACACACTCTCAAATCACTTGAATTCATCATCTATACATATCCACATCATAATATTCAATCACTTTTCAGTCGGCTTCAAGAACACTTAGAACTTTATTGAAGACTCTGCTCTGTCAGCTAAATCCATGCACCAATGATGATGTGTACCAGAAATAACACTTCTATCAGATCCACATAAGGATTTGACACAAGTCGGCTTGTTCTTTACTAAACTGTTCTGTCATATTATGACCTTGTAATCAGATGCTCATAACTTTTACTCCCTTTGTCACCGGAGGATAAAATTCTGGATTTATATTGCTTTGACAATTCTTATGACTCCTGTAGATCCGTAGCATACATTGATTTTCCACCGAAAGTGAAAAATGACTAAGTGTTACTTCCCCTTGCTTTATACTCTTATGTTCTCCACTGACTCTAGAGGTACCCCTTTGCTGGATTCCTCATTTTTCACTGTTCTTCACTCCCCCTTTAACATCAATGACAAAGGATGGGGTCTGTAAGCCAAAATTTTCAAAATTACAATGCCACATATGTACATCCAATCATTAAGTTATATTTACATGAACTTTAGAATATCTACAAAACTATTTTTCAATTGCTCAAGTTTAGAGGCCCAACTTGTTTTCATACCATCCAAAATTGAGATGTGTCCACTCAAAAGAAATGCATATGCTTCTACCTTTGTCAGATCTGGAGGATCACTTGTCTGAACTATAGTTTGAGCTTCTGATAATGAATTAAGCATTGTTTCTAACTTGGGGGCAATTAATCCTCGGAGCTCACACATTCTCTTCACAATATTCCCTTTTTCTTTAACAAGCTTCTTTATTTCATCGATCAAGTTGATTGCTTGACATTCCTGACTTGTAGGAGAAACTATTAGAGGATCAAAATTTTGAGATAGATTTGACATTTTTTGTTCTTGCTCCTTTATCTTCTTCTCAATATCCTTACTGACTTTAGGCTAGAATAGACAAAAATTTTATATATCACCTCCATCACTTAGAGTATTTTGAATACTTTTTATACTGATACCAAGTATCATCCTATCATTCCTTGTTTGGCTCTTTAATTCACTAAATTTCTTATCCAAAAATTCAATTCTGACTTTAGTTTCTGCAGACCTCTCAAAAAACTCAAAATGTGTACTTACAAAATTTACAAGATTCTTCAGATGTCTAGAGGGAGAGTCAGATGGGTTCTTTTGGAGGGTTGGTATTATCTTCTCCAATACTCCAGTTGCAAGGCCTAGAAGCTCACTATCCTCAATGTGAGATTTCAACATCTTTTCTCTTGCCTTGGCTTGTGTGAAGGATGCTATTTTCATCACTTGAACCAGAGAGAGAGCATCTAGATTGATCGGTCCTTGAAATAGCTCTAGTTCATCAAACTCAAGCATTTCTTTACTCAAGAGACCTTTTACTGCATCTACAGTGTCTCTTGCCACAATTCCTAAACCACCTTACTTTCCTTGAGATTTGTCAATGTTAGTATCAGGACTGATTTGTTCAGATGCATCAACATTTGCACCATCTTCTTCTATTTTATCTTTCTTACTTTCTTCTTTCTCTTCCTCTATTTTACCTTTCACTATGCCATATGTAGGGGAATTCTTTCTCGTGTCCTTACCATCTAAAATATGTCCAGAAGGATTTTATGTAGCAGTAGTAATCTCAACATAGTCTTCTTTTCTAGATTGATCAAGAAAAGTTGGAGTATCTCTTGCATCATCAGTTTGGTCTACCATCTCTGTATCTTCTTTGTTTATATGTTCCTCTTCCAAAACATAGGAGTCATCAACCTTGGTTTGCTACTCATCATTTTCCATCTTTTCAACATCTGGGATTTATGAATCAATCTCATCATCAGTCTCCTCCTCAACAAATGGAAGATTATGTCTCTGCAATGCACTTAGAAGTATTTCCTGTGTTTCTTTAACTATTTGGTCCAATTCTCCAAGCATTAGTTTGTTCATTCTCTTCTTGCTCCTGAATTCATCCTTCACATCTTTGAATATCATACTCATTTAAACTTGAGTGATATGAGAGCATAGTTTTATCAGTACATGCTCTCTAAGCTCCATATCCTTACTTTTTGCATTTTCTTTGCTCAACTCCAAAGTGTTTGAAAGACTTGGAGGGATCTTAGAAGTTATTTCAATCAGGGCCTTATTATAGATATTTAGATATCTAATAGCTTCTTCCTCCAACACCTTCTTATCTATATCACTGTATTTATGATAAAATTCAGTCATGGGTATCAAATTTCCATCCACAGTGACTGATTTTATTACATCTTCCACGGAGATTGTGGGCTTCTCAACATATGTATCTATCTTCTACATTTTGTTTGTCTTTTTGGTTTCAAAGGGCTTCTCCTTAGTCACTTGGGTAGCTTTTGTTCTAGAGGATTTCAACTCTACTTCAACATCAGAATCTGTTCTTTCTTCATCAACTTTTGTGCTCTTATAGGTTCTTGTGGCCTTTGTTTTCACTCTTTTTCCTTCTTTTCCAGATGATTTGCCTTCCAATATCTCAGGATTGGCAGGTTTCAGAGGAACAAGGGTAGCAATAGAGCTTCTAGTGGTCCTTGATGTGGAGGAGGATCTTATTGGAGAACTTCCTTGTTTCTTATCCTGCTTCTCCTTCTCAGCCTTTTTAGTTCTCTCCTAGAATTGACTCATGGCTTCCTTTCTGAGACCTAGATTCTTGGCCAACTGCTGAACTTCTTTTCTTACTTTTCTATTGGTTTTAGGTTCTCTGAGCTTAGTATACAATCTTAAACTTAGTTCCTCGTATGACCCAAATCTTTCAACTGTTGTGTCTTTTGGTTTTCTTAGAAGATATTGAGCATACGTATTTAATTTTTTTTCATCTACTTCATACCCCATGGGCATGATCCAACAGTTCTGGGTTCCACTGCTTCCATTAGGCACTGATCAATGTCAACGATAAGACATATTTCATTCTTGTACTTCCCAACAATTGATTTAGGGATTCTTTCCCTTGAATGTATCACACTCTAAAAATTCTTGAAGTATCCCTAGATTGTAGTTTTCTAAGCTTTAAAATCACCAATGTTACGAAGATGATTTCTGATTTGAATGGCAACTGGCTCATCATTAGTCCATTGAACACCCTTTACTCCAGGTACTTCATTCATATAGTAGAAAAACAAGCATAGAACCAATGTACCATATTTAAAAGTGTTTTTATTATCTTTCTTGATTTTGTTTAGGTTTTCAATTAGCTGGTTCTGTAATAGCTCACATAGGTCATAATCTACATTCTTCTTCAAGATTTAATATGCTACATATATGGCAATTCCGGAGACTGAATTCTCTCTACTAGAGTGATAGATCTTGTAGCCAATCACCATGGAAGCAAACTTCACATCCGTTTCTATAATGTCATTTATGGTCATTGCCCTTTTGTCAAACTTTGCACCGGTTGCATTGGTAACAATTTGTTTTTTCACAGATTTCAACATGGGTAATCCACTGGTTGAGTTTAACCCAGTCACAATTCTAATAACATCCTTGGTAATCTTGAATAGTTTTAACATCCATTTGAATTCATCATGCATCCAAATCAATACATACCAGACCCACTCATCTTCACCAAATGTTTGAAACCCCATAATCTGAATAAAATGTTTATCAAGTATTGCCTTATGCTCTGGTTTAAGGTCATGATGTTCATCCCTGAGATGACTCTCAAACAAATCTACATACCTTGAGTCCCCAAATTCATCTATGTTTGCATGAATATAAACCCTAATATCTTCAGTATGCAACACAACATATGGAACACTTGAAAATGCACCTAATGGGTTGACTTCTATAGATTTGTGTGGATGTTTCTTAAATTTGGGTTGAGGCCTTTTAGTAATGTCAATGACCAAAGGTGTAGCCATTGCAAAAAGATTATAAGTTCAAAGCTTCGCAGATAAATACCTTTTTTCACGAGATTAGGGTTGATGGATAAATGCGCTAGTCACACTTCAATTCCTTGTAATCTTAGCTTAAACACAATTCTTCTTGCTTTCTTTGAGTGAAAAGTTCTTCATAAGAGGAGTGAACACCCTTTTATGCTCCAGAAAACCTAATTTGCATTTGTAATAAATGCTCTGCCCCAACTTCATCTGGTTACTCAGTTCCTTGAACAATCCTTCATGAATCACTGTGCAAATTTCTCTATCAACATCTTTTCTTCTAGAAATCCTTCCAAAAGTTTCTAAACAATTTAAAATATCTTCTCTCATTGTGCCAGATCTAGGCACCCACTTGCTGGTTGGGGGAATTTAATTTTCAATGTAGCTCCCCTTGAGCTAGAGCTCCAAATTCAATTCCCAGAGGAATTATCAGCACCAGATTCTGGTGCGGACTCATTACTATTGTTCTCACTTGTTTTCTTAACCCATGTCTTGCTCATTTCATTCTAGATCTCATTCACATCAATTTTTCTTTTAACTTTGTCTTGTCTCTGCTCATCCAATTTTCTATTTGCCAGCCCTCTTCTTTCATTATTCTTGTTGGCAAGAGACACTGTGTGGCTTCATGAGTGTTGTCATTGACGGAAACAAAGTCCATCCCACACATCCACAGAGTATAGTAGGTCTATACCGGAAGTCAGATTGAAGAGTGTTTTGGTTCGGTGAATAAGAATAGAGCATGCAACAAGGTCTGATAATCAGGTCCGGATCTCTCAGAGGATGTATCTCAGCAAAGTACAGACTTGGGGAAGTCAAGAGGAGTAACATGACTACCACATTCTAGAGATTGAGCCTCCAGTGATGAAAGAGTGAAAAGATATGAGCACCTAAGTATTAGGTTCCTGACAGGCAGAGTAGATTGAGCAAGAACTAACTGACAAAGCATCAGACCTTCATCCAGATGAGAAATTGATGGTGATCAAGTTTCTTGCAGAATCATTCATGGTTGGCCAACATGATTGATGACTCTAACTATCTTTTTGATACGCATCACTTAGTAAGCATGGATTCAGCTGACAGACCAGAATTTAGGAAAATCTTGAGTATTTCAGATGCCGACTAGAAAGATGTTAAAATCCTTTGTGCAGATATATATACCAGATGGATTTTGATGTGAAGGTGTGTGTGGTGTGATAAAGTGTGCAAAGAAAAGCAGAGAACAGTGTGGAAGCAGCTATACAAATCCAGTATGTGACAGAACAACAACACTAAGCAGAGGAAGAATGAAGTGCAACAGATCAGTATATTGAGCCTAACCAGAACTGAACCTTAGCATATGTGGATGCCCCTGATCAATTTAAATACCTTGTTACTTTCTATATACCTTGTAGATAGTGAGTCTCTTGTAGGCAGTGAGCCTCTTGTGAGCAGTGTGCTCAGGCAGTGAGCCCTAATTGGCAAATGCCATTTTGTACTTCTATTCTTTTAATAGAGAATACAATCTTGGGTTAGTCACCCTGTGGTTTTTCCCTTAACAGGGTTTTCCATGTAAAAATCCTTGTGTTATGTGTGTTGATTTCATTTCTACTTTCATGTTCATTTATACTTATATGTTTTGATACTGCACTATTCTTGCAGAAGAAAAGAAAGTTAAGAAATTTAAGATAACTGATTCACCCCCACTCTCAGTTATCTACATTGTTTCCAACAATTGGTATCAGAGCTAAGTTCCTCCAAACAGAGCCTAACAGCTTGAGGAAGATATGGGAATCTCAATGGATATGTATGGTATGAGGGAACAACTTCAGTCTGCCCTAGATGATCTTGAGCAATCTCACTTTGAAGTCAATAACCTGAGGGAAAGACTCAAACAAGCTGATGATTTCATAAATGAACTAAAAGAAAAATTAAGTATCTCTGTGAAAAAGAGAAAGGAACTACTTCAACAATTAGCAAGTCAAAGTGAAGCCAATGATACTAATGAAGATCTGAATGAGAAAAATGAGTTATGTGAGAAGCTATCAAAAGAGGTCATTATGGTAAGACATGAAATGGAATCAGGGGTTATGAAATTCACTCAAGAAATTGAAGAGAAAAGAAAAATTGAAGATAATCTAAAATAATCTCTCAAGGAGAAGTCAGAAGACTGCCACAAAATGGATAGAATAATTAGGCATCTAGAATCTGATCTTGAAGAAGCTAGAGATAATGAAGAACAACTTGAGAATCAGATAGACACTCTTAAAAGGGATCTTCAAACAACAAATGAATACAAAGAGAAATTCAAGATAAGCTCTGCTTAACTTGAAGTTCTTCTTGAAAGCCAAAAGAGGGTAGATGACAAGCATGACTTGGGATTTGAGAAAGGTGAAAGCTCCAGATCTAGTCAAAAGAACTTTGGATCAGGAAATCCAAGGAACAGGTCTAGACGACCTTTGGTAAGGCAACCAAATGCTCAAAGATATCCATCTTTCAATGGATACTGCTACAATTGCAATAACTTCAATCATAAATCAACTTAGTGCAGAAGAAGAATGAATCAGACTAATTCATCCTTCTCTGGACACTGTTTCAACTACAAAAGGTATGGTCACAAATCTCATGAATGTAGAAATAGGAAAATAAACAATTCATTCAATAGTAGATGCTTTGCATGCAATAGAATGGGACATATGGCTAATCAATGCAGATCAAGAGGATATCAACCAAATATGCAAACAAATGTTATTTGCTACAATTGCAATAGATCTGGTCACATTGCCAAATTTTGTAGAACTAAGAATTAGGATAAAAGGGGTTCGATGCATCATAATCAAAATCAAGACAAAGGAAAAGGAAAAGTGAATGCGGATGAAGTTCAAAGGGAGATCAACAAGATTTGGGTGAAGAGAAGTACATAAAATGTTGGGGATGGATTTGCACCAGAATTTGGTGCTGATATTCCTCCTAAAAACTAAATAGATGAGCTCTGGATCAGGGGGAGTCACAAAGGAAAACAAATTCCCCCAACCAGTCAATCGGTGCCTGAAATTGGCACATGGTAAGTTACGGATTAAAGGGTTCTTAGAGAAATATCTATATAACCCTTGGTAAAAATATGAAAGATCCACAAGGAGTTTCGAAGAAGTTAATCATCCAAGATTGATCTAGTTTGATAGTCATCCAGTAAAAGAAGGATTCTCACAGTTAGAATCAGTATGATTGAAAATTGAAGTATCTTGATCTACAGATAAATGGAATGACTGGAGAAAGGGAGATAGATTTCCAATTATCACCAAGAATAATTTTAAGTGCATCTTAGTGATTCAGAAGGATCTCTCTCAGAACAAGGTGAGAACAAGGAAACTGGAATGACTTTAGGAGTGCATTTATTGCAATATGAATTTAGGGTTTGCGCAGAAATATAAGGGTTCTTTTGTTCATCATTTGCACATTTGCATTCGAGAAGAAGAAAGAAAGAGCTCTGCAACAAGATTACTTCAACCCTCTTAAAGATCAGCCACATAATTCGATTCAACCAGCGATCTTTTTAGCTCTTATCGTGAACCCTAGAAGCGTAAAAAGGTATTTCCACCCTTGAATATCTCTCTTTGAATATTTTGAATGATGGCTACTCCAAATGTTGTTAAGATCATTGATAGGCCACGCCCTAAGTTCAAGAAACATCCTTACAAATCCCTAGAAGTTGATCCCCTAGGCGCATTCTCAAGCATTCCGCATGGGGTTTTGCACGTAGAAGATGTTAGGGTATACATTCATGCCAACATTGAGGAATTTGGGGAATCCAAGCTGATGGATATCTATCAGAAGGAATTAATAGATGAATCATTTGAACTTAAACCCCAATACAAGGCCATCTGGGATAAGCATTTTGGACATTGCATCCATTTCCCCTATTTTGCAGAAGATGAATGGGTTCGGTATGTTCTAAGTAGAATGCATGACAACTTCATGTGGTTGATGAGGCCATTTAAGATCACAAAAGAGGCCATTAGGGTGGTAACTGGATTGCACTCATCCATTGGGTTACCTGCTCTTAAATCAGTCAAAAACCAAAGTGTAAGTGAGGCTAACGGATCAAAATTTGACAAAGGAGCAATGACAACAGAGGATATCATAGATCTAGATGTCAAATTTGCCTCTATGATTATTGGTTACAAAATATATCACTCTAGTAGGGAGAATTCTATATCCAGAACAACAATATACACTGCTTATCAGATGCTAAGGGAAAATGTTGATTATGATCTTTGTGAGCTTCTTCTGAACCAACTGTTAGAGAATTTGTAGAAAATAAAGAAGGATAAGAAGAATTCCTTTATGTACAGTGGCTTGATACTATGTCTATTCTTCTACTATATGAATGAGCTACCTGGAACTAGTGGCTGGATATGGCAAAATGATAGACCTTTTGCCATACAAATAAGAGATTATAAGTGTGGGCTTGGTGATGCCAAGGCTCAAAGCACAACTCTCTAGGGATATTTCAATAATTTCCAAGGTATGATGTAGGCTAGAGAAAGAATTCCTCAGACACTAGTTGAAAAATATAAAGATACAGTGTGCTTTATGGTAGATACTGATCAATGCCTAATGGAGGCAGTAGAGCCCAGAATAGTCTAGATTATGCCAATGGGCAATGAGTTGGATGATAAAATTCTAGAGCTACATGTTCAACACCTGGTAAGTCAACCAAAGGACCCTAAGGCAGAAAGGTTTGGAACCTTTCAAGAATTAAGTGTGAAAATACATGTTGAATTGAGACAGCCAGAGATGAAAAAGAAAGTGAGAAGGGAATTGCCAAGAAATATGGCATATCAAAGGAGGCAGTTGATGCCAACAAAGAGAAGGTAGAAAGAGTAGAGAAAGAAAGACAAGAAGTAGAAAAAGAAAGTGTTCCAGTGCAAGCCCCCTCCTGGACTAGATCCTCAAAGATCTTTGCACCTGCCACCTCAAAGAGCCAAAAAGCCTCAAAGCCAGAAGCAAAGACATTCAGAAAAGGAGAAAAGAGAACAAAAACCAAGGCTACAAGATCCTATATAAGTCAAAAGGATGATGAAGAGATAGAGACAGATGAGGAGGTTAAGAAAATGAAGAAGAAAAAGAAAACATCTGTGGAATTCTCTCCTGGCAAGAACAAAGGAGAAGAAGCAGAAGAATTTGTTGAAAGGCCTACTCTTTCTGTTGATGATGTCATCAAAGCAGTCACTGTAGATGGGAATCTGTAGCCCATAACTGAATTTTATGATGAGTATAATGACACTGACAAAAGAATATTGGAGGAAGCCACAATCAAGTACTTGAATATCTATAATAAAGCATTCATTGAAATCATGTCTCTAATCCCCAAGAGTTTAGAGAAAGTACTTTAACTCTGAAAAGACAATGCCAAGGAAAAGGATATGGAGATCTGGGAATAGATATCTATTCAGCTCTATCCTTCCATCACTCCAAAACAAATGAACATGATCTTCAAGGATTGCAAGGATGAGTTCCGGAGCAAAGCCAGAATGAACAAGCTTATGCTCAGAGAGACTGATCAAGTGGCAAAAGAGACTGAAGACATCCTCTGGAGTACATATAAAAGATTCAATCTTCCTATTATAGAGGACATAAGTGATGAATCTTCTGCCATAGGATTAAGTGTATCAAAGGAAGATCCTACTAAGAAAATTGTAGAAGAGTCAAAGGAGATAGGTGAGGAGAAGACTAAGGACCTAGATTCCTCTGTTCCGGAAGAGGAAGTCCATGAAGAAGCAAATATCTCTCATCTGGATCCCCCAACAGACTTCAGAACTGAAGGAGAAGCAAGACAAGAGGAGAAAGCAAGTCAAGAAGAAGGGAAAAAGGGAAGAGAAGAAGAACAAATAGAGAAGATCTCTGATGACAGCTCTGAGGCTGGAAAAGAAAAGAAGTCTCTAACAAGAGACACTGCAGAAGCAGTGAAGAATTTATTGACCAAGGAATTAATGGAGATAGATGAACCGGAACTGTTTCATGGACCAGTCAATTTTGACTCCCTCTCTCCGGTCCAGACGATGAAGGTAGCATCTTTTGCTCAAGCTAAAGAAAAAGAAAATCTTTTGAAGTCTCACATGGAAGATTGTGAGCTAATAGAGATTGCATTGGGTGTGCTAGAGAAAATCATGCCATCCTTCAAAAAGGATCTTTCAGCCTCATCATTCGGTAATCTGAAATCTCTTGTTAATTCTGTTAGCACACATTTTGATTCTTTGGAGAAATCGGCAGAAGAGAAAGTCCAGAAAGAGTTTTTGGGTAAGAGATTCTTTGAAGTTCAGGGGCTCATAGCAAATGATAGGAGAAATCTATATATTGGAATAAAGAGCCTAGAATATGCTTTTAAATATGGTGGAGAATTATACAAATTTTGTTTATCCTAGTCCACAGTGATAGCAGACATTGCCAAGAAGGTGGAAGAACAAGAGGGCAAACTATCAAGTTTATCCCAGAGTTTTGATCCTCTCACCTCATCCATAATGAATCAAGAGTGCTAGGTTATTGCCACTATAAATGAGATAAAGAGGCTTCAGAAGGAGAAGAAAAATAGAATAAGTAGAATGAGTGAACTAAGAGGGATAATTATCCCTAAGTTAGAGGCAATGCATGAAACCCTAACTGATGCTCAGACTACAGCCCAGACCAGTGATCCAACAGACTTAAAGAGGGCAGAAGCCTTTGCATTTTTGTTAAGTGGTCGCATCTCCATTTTGGACAGGATGAAGCAGAGTTGGGCAACAAAATTTGTCCAGTTGAAAACCACTTTTGTAGATATACTTAAGTATATGTAAGTATAACATGTATATACTTATATGGCTATGTATAGGTTGACTTTTGCAATTTTTGGTGTGTGGATTTCACCATTTTCCATTGATGTCAAAGGGGGAGTGAGGAGTAGTGAAAAATGTGGAATCTAGCTAAGGGGGAGCTTTGGTAAGAGTGTACATAAGACAAAGCATCAACCAAGGGGGAGTTTGCTACGACACTTAGTCATTTTTCACTAAGTGTTGCCATCAATGCCAAAGGGGGAGATTGTTGGCAAGAGACACTATGTGGCTTCATGAGTGTTGTCATTGATGGCAACAAAGTCCATCCCACACATCCACAGAGTATAGTAGGTCTATACTAGAAGTTAGATTGAAGAGTGTTTTGGTCCAGTGAACAAGAATAGAGCATGCAACAAGTCTGACAATCATGTCTAGATCTCTTAGAGGATGTATCTCAACAAAGTGTGGAATTGGGAAAGTCAAGAGGAGTACCATGACTACCACATTCTAGAGATTAAGCCTCCGGTGATGAAAGAGTGAAAAGATATGAGCACCTAAGTATTGGGTTCCTGACAGGCAGAGTAGACTGAGTAAGAACTAACTGGCAGAGCATTAGACCTTAATCCAGATGAGAAATTGACGGTGATCAAGTTTCTTGTGGGATCATTCATGGTTGGTTGACATGATTGATGACTCCTATAACTATCTTTTTGATACGCATCACTTAGTAAGCATGGATTTAGCTGACAAACTAGAATTTGGGAAAATCTTGAGTATTCCAGATGCTGACTAGAAAGATGTTGAAATCCTTTGTGCAGATATATATACTAGATGGATTTCAATGTGAAGGTGTGTGTGGTGTGATAAAGTGTGCAAGAAAAGTATAGAGTAGTGTGGAAACAACTATACAAATTTGGTATGTGACAGAATAGCATCACTAAGCAGAGGAAGAATGAAGTGCAGTAGATCAATATATTGAGCCTAACTAGAACTGAACCTTAGCATATGTGGATGCCCTTGATCAGTTCAAATACCTTGTTACTTTCTATATACCTTGTAGACAGTGAGTGTCTTGTAGGCAGTGAGCCTCTTGTGAGCAGTGTGCTCGGGCAATGAGCCCTAATTGGCAAGTGTCATTTTGTACTTCTATTCTTTTAACAAAGAATACAATCTTGGGTTAGTCATCTCGTGGTAAAAATCCTTGTGTTATGTATCTTGATTTCATTTCTACTCTCATGTTCATTTATGTTTATATGTTTTGATACTGCACTATTGTTAAAGAAGAAAAGAAAGTTAAGAAATTTAATATAACTGATTCATCCCCCCTTTCAGTTATCTACATTATTTCCAACAATTCCTACTTTTGCAGAATCTTGCAATATGTTTAGATCTATTAGAATTAAAGCAAACAACATTTCTTTGCTTATATGCTTGATTTCCTCTTGATTTGCACTGATTAGCCATGTGTCCATATCCATTGCAAATAAAGTAGTAACCACTGAAAGAGTTGCCATTTTCTCTAGAGTTATTCATTATCATACTTCTGCATTCATTTGATCTATGACCATACCTCTTACACTTGAAGCATTGAGTAGAGAAGGATGCCATTTTGATGTACTCTGCTTCTGTACTGAGTAGCTCTATGACTAAATTTATTGCAATTAAAATAATTTCTATTAAATGATGGATATCTTTGAGCATTAGGCTGTCTTATCGAAGGTCTTCTAGGTCTGTTTCTTCCATTCCTTGGTTGAAAATTTCTTTGTCCAGATCTGGAGATTTCACCTTTCTCACATCCAAGACCATGCTTGTTATCATCCTTTTTCTATCCTTCAAGCAGTGCTTCAAGTTTATGTGAGCTTATCTTGAACTTCTCCTTGTATTCATTTGCAACTTCTAGGTCATGTATGAGAATGACAATTTGCCTTTCAAGTTCTTTCTCATTGTCTCTACTTTCTTGTAGATTAGACTCTAGGAGGCTAGTGATTCTGTCCAATCTATAGCATTCTTTAGTTCTTTATTTTAGACTTTGATTTAGGTCTTCTTCAGTTTTCTTTCTATCTTCAATTTCTTTGGTTAGCCGCATCACCCCGGATTCCATCTCATGTTTTAGGACAACAACTTCTTTGGCTAACTTATCACATTCCTTTGTCTTCTTTTTCAGAGCCTCATCCTTGTTGTTGTTCTCATATAAATTTCATAGTTGAAGGGGTTGTTCCTTCCTCTTCTCATTGGATTTGCTCAATTTTTCTTTTAAAATCTCAATGAAGTCTTCAACATTTTTGAGGTTCTCTTGCAGCTCTTGGACTTCTGCTCTAGACTGCTCAAGATCTTCTAGAGTGAGATTAAGTTGCCCTTGAAGGTTATATTCATCCATTTTACTACCTTCCTAGATCTTCCTTAAGCTGTTAAACTTTTTCAAAGGAACTAGGCTTTGATACCAATTATTAGAATTAGGCAGAACAACTAAGAGGGGGGGTGAATCGGTTGTTCAAGAACTTTATCATTTACAACAATATCACTTAGAATTTATTAAAACATTTAAAGAATGAGTAATCAACACATGATCAAAAACAAATAAACACACATGACACAATGATTTTTGACATGGAAACCTGGTTAAGGGAAAAACCATGGTGGGAGTTAACCCACAAAGATTATACTCTGTTAAAAGTATTACAATTGGGAATGCACATGCATTTGGGCTCACTACCCAGAGCTCACTGCTCAAAAGAAGGCTCACTACCTACAGAAGGCTCACTGCCTATAGAAGGCTCACTACCTATAGAAAGAAGATTAGAATGAATTTAAACTGATAATTAGAATCAACCAATGCAAGGATTCAGTTCTAGTTAATCACATAATACTGCCTTGATACACTTCATCTTTGTTTTGCCCTGTTTATTTATCTGCCATAATCAAGATCTTATATCTCTTCCTTTTTGCATTCCTATCTGCTCTTTTCATACTTACTCCATATTCACAACACATGCACTCGTAAATCAATTGAATCCATTAGCTATATATATCCACATCATAATATTCAATCACTTTTCAATCGGCTTCAAGAACACTTAGAACTTTGTTGAAGACTCTACTCTGTCAGCTAAATCTATGCACCACTGATGATGCATACCAAAAATAACACTTGAAAGTCACCATTCATTTCATCCACTCACATGTTGGGATAAGGTGCCATTAACCTTGTAAATCCCAATATTGTATTTATTCCATTTATTATTTGTAATTTGTAATTAGCCATAAGGGATGTACAAGTTTCATTGGCAGTGGTAAACATTATTTACTATCCACGGTAATTACAAAGTTATTGAATGGTAAGTCCCGGAGTTACTACCGATAGTTACGAGATGTCATTTACTATGGTAAATGGTAATTGGTCGAAGTGGGGTGCACATGTGGAGGAATAATCTATTTTTAGTGTTATGACACACATCATAGATGCTGTAAGAAGGTGTAAGAGAATCTATGAAAACTGTAAGTTGTCATAAGAATCTATGACACTAATAATAGTATATGACATGTCATAAGATGTTGTAAGTGGCTATTTTTGGCCTCAAGTCATTCCAGCTTGCATGTGAACATTTTTCCAAGTGTAGGATGCATGTATGACAACATTTATGACCCCGTAAGAGCCTATTCTTGGCAATGGACGCCCAAGGTTGTATTGTTGACTCTTGACAAGTGTTATGGTCTTGTAAGAAGTCATTTAATGTCTTGAGGTTGTGTAAATTCTATAAAAAACCATAAAGGAGTCATAAGAAATTCATCTATAGACAAAGATATTCATCCTACAAGAAATGCAGAGCATTCTTCTGGACTGTTCTTCTGTATGCAATACACTGTTTCCACTGCAACTCACTATTTTTGCCAGAAGAGCTAATTTTCTCAATATCCTCAACATCTAACTCATTACAAGCAAGTAACAAGATAAGGGCATAGTTGACATCAATGAAAACACAGATATGTTGACATCAATGATAATACCAGTTAGGCACATACTTGCAACAGAAGGCTTCCCTCCATATCCAAGTGGCATCCAAGGGCACACCCTTTGTTCAAAAAGACCAAGCTAAAACAAATCCATCACCTAGATACAAATTCACGAGCCTTTGGGAAAACCTATTGGATCTGTCTTCAAAAAACTAGTACAATCAAGCACAATCACGCTACCTAAAGCTCGACCATATGAAGAACCACAGTTTAAACCTAATTGGTATCAAGACAATGAATACTGTGACTATCATAGAGTGAAATGACATAACACAGATGGTTGTATGAAAATGGAACATTTGATTTAGAATCTTATTGATCAAGGAGAAATCACTGTTGATCCACCAAAACAATTGATAAATTATGACCTTGATGATTTCAAGAACCCACTTCCACCACACGATAAAGCAAGTGCCTCTAATATAGGGAAGAATGTCCATTATACCTATGAGTCTACCATTGGACGTATTGAACAAGCTCACATATCTACCATTATCATAAGAGGAAAACAACTTGATTGTATCGTTACCACCCATTGCGGCCATGTTACTATCCAAGCAACACCACCTACTGTATGCCCAAACTCTAAACACAATATCCTTGACCATCTAGGTAAGACTCCTGCTCATATTTCCATTTTAGAATTCTTGCATATATCACCTACCCATAAAGGTATCTTAGATAAATCTTTACAAGACTTGTTAGTACCTAATGATATTGATACTACACAATTCCAAGCCATGGTAGTGAGTATTGCATCACCTTATTGTTTGACTTTCTCTGACAAAGACCTTTCATCATCCGATCCATCCCACAACAATCCTCTCCATATCAAAGTCTACATAAACCAATGCCGAGTCAAACAAATATTAATTTATGGTGGAGTTGGGTTAAATATATCTTCTCTAAAGCTTATAAAACAACTAGGATATTTTGAGAATCACATTGACACTACTAAGAGCTCATAGCTATCAAAGCATATGATGATGTAGAGAGTTAATCTAAAGGAATTGTTCATCTACCTATCAGGGTTGGTCCTATTACTACTGATACCCATTGTCAAATCCTAGACATTGAATTACCTTACAACATTATCCTTGGTCATTCTTGGATACATGCTATGAAAGCAATTCCATCCACATATTATTAATGTCTAAAATTTCCCTAGAATGGTGTTAAAATTGTGATAGGTAAAAATTAGGTTAATAAGATCAAGCATAGCCATGAAAACCTAACCCTACCATCATCAAAGAATCTAATCCAAATGAAATGACAAGCATGTAATTCAAGAACAATATCACCTAGATTGTATGATTCCTTGTTTATGATGTGGATTGCTTCTTCAACAATGAACAATTATGAAGATCAAAGATGTCATAATGGATGGATGATAATGCTAATATGCTAAATAGATGCTAAAATGCTCAATATGCTCAAGATGATAATGCAGATGCTATATGAATACTGGATATATTTAGTATGGAATGAGAGGGTGTTTATATCGAACTCAACCAAAATCAATCAACAATAGAGATTTGGTGGCTATGTGAATGGTTATAATTAAAGAATAATCATAGGTGAATGTGCAGATAACAAGTAGAAGGAAGATAAGACTTATGTATGCCCATGTACATAAAAAGTACTAAATATGAAAAATATTAAATAAAAGATGTAGTACCACTTATCTTTTTAAATAAAGGAGGCACACATGTCAGCTCATTGAGATAAATGATAAGAGAAATTAATTAAATAAATAAAATTTATTTAATTAATTGGAAAGTGGGTTTGTGAATGGAATTTTAATTAAATAAATAAAATGTATTTAATTAAAATAGATAGAAATAGATAATTAAAGATAGTTTAATTATAGCTTAGAGCAAATAGCTAATGAATTAATTAAATAAATATAAATTTATTTAATTAATAGAAGAAATAAGTGTTAGGGACATTGCTCAAGTGTGTTAGACAAATGCAGATGGTAGCTAATACAATATTTGAATGCTAATGATAATTAGGTCAATTTTAGGTGTCTACATTTTGCCCCTCTTTGATACAATGTTTGTTAAAATGTTGTGTCAAAGAAGATACAATATTTGTTGGTTAAACAAGGTTAGGCCCCAGTGTAACTGGCAGGTGATGCCCCCTCGAGAGATAAGCCAAGCTGACTAGGAAGGGCTAGGTTGGCTCACAATAGGATTAAAGGCTAGAAACAAGGCTGACACGAAGAAAACATGAGTTAGGTAGAGAAAAATTGAGATGGGATAGAAGAATTAAGGTTTAGAAAAGGGCTATAAGTAGGTCTCTCAAGGGAAAATAGGCTCATTTGTGCTCATTTGTGTTCAGAAATCTAGAGAGATCCATAGGTCCTTTGAGGTGTTGGTGCTTTGAGAGTTGGGTAGGTATCAGGATGGTGATTCCACGCAGATATCATCGTGCCGAGTGAGTGAGGACACATGGGTGACCAAAGGGAGTAGGCACACTGGTATGTTTCAAAACTTTTTTTAAGAGCATGATTTAAATAGGCTAAAAGCATCATAAATGCACACATGTCACCAGAAGTGACTAGGTTAGAGGCTAGGTAGTTCAGGTCATGTGCTCATTGAGATAAATGATAAGAGAAATTAATTAAATAAATAAAATTTATTTAATTAATTGGAAAGTGGGTTTGTGAATGAAATTTTAATTAAATAAATAAAATGTATTTAATTAAAATAGATAGAAATAGATAATTAAAGATAGTTTAATTATAGCTTAGAGCAAATAGCTAATGAATTAATTAAATAAATATAAATTTATTTAATTAATAGAAGAAATAAGTGTTAGGGACATTGCTCAAGTGTGTTAGACAAATGCAGATGGTAGCTAATGCAATATTTGAATGCTAATGATAATTAGGTCAATTTTAGGTGTCTACATTTTGCCCCTCTTTGATACAATGTTTGTTAAAACGTTGTGTCAAAGAAGATACAATATTTGTTGGTTAAACAAGGTTAGGCCCCAGTGTAACTGGCAGGTGATGCCCCCTCGAGAGATAAGCCAAGCTGACTAGGAAGGGCTAGGTTGTCTCATGATAGGATTAAAGGCTAGAAACAAGGCTGACACGAAGAAAACATGAGTTAGGTAGAGAAAAATTAAGATGGGATAGAAGAATTAAGGTTTAGAAAAGGGCTATAAGTAGGTCTCTCAAGGGAAAATAGGCTCATTTGTGCTCATTTGTGTTCAGAAATCTAGAGAGATCCATAGGTCCTTTGAGGTGTTGGTGCTTCGAGAGTTGGGTAGGTATCAGGATGGTGATTCCACGCAGATATCATCGTGCCGAGTGAGTGAGGACACATGGGTGACCAAAGGGAGTAGGCACACTGGTATGTTTCAAAACTTTTTTTAAGAGCATGATTTAAATAGGCTAAAAGCATCATAAATGCACACATGTCACCAGAAGTGACTAGGTTAGAGGCTAGGTAGTTCAGGTCATGTGCTCATTGAGATAAATGATAAGAGAAATTAATTAAATAAATAAAATTTATTTAATTAATTGGAAAGTGGGTTTGCGAATGGAATTTTAATTAAATAAATAAAATGTATTTAATTAAAATAGATAGAAATAGATAATTAAAGATAGTTTAATTATAGCTTAGAGCAAATAGCTAATGAATTAATTAAATAAATATAAATTTATTTAATTAATAGAAGAAATAAGTGTTAGGGACATTGCTCAAGTGTGTTAGACAAATGTAGATGGTAGCTAATGCAATATTTGAATGCTAATGATAATTAGGTCAATTTTAGGTGTCTACATTTTGCCCCTCTTTGACACAATGTTTGTTAAAACATTGTGTCAAAGAAGATACAATATTTGTTGGTTAAACAAGGTTAGGCCCCAGTGTAACTGGCAGGTGATGCCCCCTCGAGAGATAAGCCAAGCTGACTAGGAAGGGCTGGTTGGCTCACGATAGGATTAAAGGCTAGAAATAAGGCTGACATGAAGAAAACATGAGTTAGGTAGAGAAAAATTGAGATGGGATAGAAGAATTAAGGTTTAGAAAAGGGCTATAAGTAGGTCTCTCAAGGGAAAATAGGCTCATTTGTGCTCATTTGTGTTCAGAAATCTAGAGAGATCCATAGGTCCTTTGAGGTGTTGGTGCTTCGAGAGTTGGGTAGCTATCAGGATAGTGATTCCATGCAGATATCATCATGCCGAGCAAGTGAGGACACATGGGTGACCAAAGGGAGCAGGCACACTGGTATGTTTCAAAACTTTTTTTAAGAGCATGATTTAAATAGGCTAAAAGCATCATAAATGCACACATGTCACCAGAAGTGACTAGGTTAGAGGCTAGGTAGTTCAGGTCATGTGCAAGCTAAAAGCGGTCACTTAGAGTAGTTGAGTTCACATATAGGTGCGGTTTAGTCACATAGGGAAAAAAGCAGGTCACTTCCAATCGGCTAGGCAAATAGATAGGCAGAATGCACATATAGTTAAAAGCAAGTCACTTATGGGCTAAAAGTAGGTGCATATATAATTTTAGCTCACTTAGAAAGAATAGATGCTCACATATAGCAAATAGGTCACTTGTAGTGAAAAAGCATGCACATAGAGGTATGTAACTCTCTTTTAGTCAACAATCAAGCATATGTAGTAAAGAAGTTGCATCTAGGCTAGAAATAGGTGCATGTAGTAAATTGAATTGCTTAGGATCAATAGATGGGGCTACTATGTATCTGGTCACACAGCTGACACAGGTACATGGAGAGCTGAGGAGGGTATAAGGTGAGGCTGAGTATTATAGAGGCTTATACTATGGGGCCATGCCCGCAGAGCAGAGGTAGCCTAGCTTCGGGAGGCAGCCTAGCTTCGAGAGTAGGTCAGGAGCTTCTAGTTCACGGAGGTCAAGGTTCAAAAGGAATTCAATGATAAAATATTTGATTCTCTTAAGGGATTGATTGGAGTAAATATAATGGTGCTGAATGCCAGTATAAAGAGTATTCAGAATGCTCTAATAGAAGGAGGAAATGTATAAAATTTTTTCTTATCTTGTCCTAAAGTTATAGAGGACATTGAAGATAAAATAAAGGAGTCTAAGAAGAAACTATCTAGTGTATCCAAATCTTTTGATCCAATGACAACATTAGTGGCAAGCAAGGAAAGTCAGATAATCAGCCTGATTGAAGAAATAAAGAGATTAACAAAAGAAAAGGAGAACATTGAGGTAAGGCTGAGTGAGCTCCGGGGACTAATTTCTCCTAAGATGAAAGCAATGTTTAATGCTCTAATTAAAGTCCAAGCTGCTACTCAGTCAAGTGATCCCATTGATCTACGGATGACAGAGTCACAAGCGTTTCTATTCAGTGGTCACATCTCAATTTTGAATACTATAAAGAAGAGCTCGGATAGCGGTTTGACACAATTGAAGAATATTTTTGGAGATATACTCAAGTATATGTAAATAGAACTTATGGATTGCTTGTACATATGCGGCCTAGTATATAGAATTTTTGTGTAAATTTTGATTTGCAGATCCCACCCTTTGCCATTGATGTCAAAGGAGGAGTGAAGAGTAGTGAAAAATAAGGAATCCAACAAAGGGGGAGCATTAGAGAATAGTGAAAAGCATAAGTGTACTTAGTAAGGGGGAGTTATTCTGACACTTAGTCATTTTTCACTAAGTGTTGCCATCAATACCAAAGGGGGAGATTGTTGGCAAGAGACACTGCTACACATGATATGTGTTTTTATTGATGCTAACTAAGTCTATCCTACACATCCGCATTTTATGATTTGTTCATACCAGAAGTCAGAGCGAAAATTTGTCTAAGTTTGGATGTTAGAAACAAAGCATGTAACAGGGTCTGGTATCTTGGTCTGGATCTCTCTGGTAGTAAATCATAGTGTGTTATGGATCTGAGGGAGTGATAAGGATTGTCAAGACTATCTAAATCTAGAGATTAAGCCTCTAATGATAAAGGATTCAAAAGTTATAAGGATTTGAGTATCGGGTTCCAGTTAGTCAACATAGTTAGAAGAAGAATAGGGCAACCTAGTATTTGATCTTGGTCCGGATGTAGAAAAGTTGTTGGATAAGCAATTAGTTATAATCAATGATATTGGCTGACATGACTGATGATCTGGGAACACAAGTTTTTGGTCTGCGTTAATATTTGTGCATAGATTCAGCTAACATAGAAGAGTGCTTAATAAATGTTCTAAGTTTTATTGAAGACGACTACATTTGATTGAATTTCTTGATGTGGATATATATAGCTGATGGATTCAAATGTTTTGGTGTGTGATTGTGATGTGTTAATGGAGTAAGTGCAAAAAAGGCAAAAAGGAGTGTGAAGGAGAAGAGATCTGAGGACCGGATCATGTCAGAATAGTAAATAGAGTAGAGCAAGGATGAAGTGTGTAAGATCAGTATTCTGTACTTAATTGGAACTGAATTCTTACATTGGTAGATGCTATTCATCAGTTCAAACACTCTGTAATCTTCTTATAATCATTTTTGTAGGTAGTGAGCCTCTTTGAGTAGTGAGCCCGAAGGCATGTGCCTTCCCTATTTATAATACTTTTAATAGGGTATTAATTTTTGTGGACTAACCTCCACCTTGGTTTTCCCTTAACCGGGTTTCCATGTTAAAAATATTGGTGTCAAGTGTGTTATTTGTGTTTCTTCTCATGTGTTATTGATTCATGCTTTCATGATTGTAATAATGATTTGTAAATAAGTGGTAGAGAAGAATTAATTGCAGCAAGTGTTAAAGTTTTGAGACAACTAATTCACCCCCTCTCTTAGTTGTCTTCCCTAATTCCAACAGTTCTTTCATCTATTCTAAGTGAGTAGATATTGCATGCATTAGTAAGGTGTCGATAAGGATTTTATGTGTTTTGATAAAATATATATAGTGGAATAGTGCTATAAATCATTTTATTTAGAACTTGAATATAAGATGATAACTTCCTTAATTAGCATAGGCTTTTTATTTTATTGCAATCTAAGTAATTGTCTGTGGAAATTTATTCTTTTTATCCAAGAATGGTTGGAATATTTTTGTTGTTATAACTTCCCTATTTTACCCTCTAGGGAATGTTTAAAATTTAGTTGTTGCATGCAATTTTTTAGAACTCGAATGATTTAGTCAGCATATGATGTATTTAATCTTAAGAACAATATGGATGTGTATATTTATTGATTCTAGAAAATATTATGTGTTGAACTAGATCCCTTATGAGTTAAAGTATCTAAGTCAACCTTATGGTTGCAAGACTAGTTAATCAAACTACGAAGCCTCTGCACTGCGCATACGTAGGCAAGGCCATCACTGATGAGCCACCAAAGCATTAGGTCAACCCCTTAGGGCCTGTAGGTTCATCATTTTGTGCATTGATATCTAATATGTTGTTCATTGATTTTGTGGGACTACTGTTTATATCTAGTTGTGCAGATTCATGCTGAAAGATTTGTGTAGTTATGAAGATAAGCATTATATGAACGGTGTAGGTAACTAAACAATCTGAAGGTGATTATTAGTTATCATATAAATTGTACTTCTCTCTCTCTCTATGTTGAGTTTAGTGGATTAGATGTAGAGTGTTTTCATATTTATTGTTGATGTGATATTCTTGTATAAGCCTACATGGATGAATATTGTAAAGGCACAGTCCTATTTCATTGCATTTATTGATTCACTGATGCATGGAATCTTCTTTTGAATATATATTAATGAAATTTGTTCCATGACTTGTGTTATTTATAATATTTTATAAGAATAATATTATTTTATTTTAGCTATTTGGGATATGTTGTTACATTTTGAGAAAATTTGATTATTAAAGGAAACGGTGTGCTGAAGTGGCATTTTGGTTTACAGAGTAGTGTTCAAGTTTTTCTCCACATTTCCTCTATGTTGAAGATTTATCTAGGTGGTTTGGATATATTGTTTAGAGATGTTAAGAGATGTTATATTCCTATTTTGGTGTTCTAGTTCGTTGTGCAGAGGAAGTTGTGTTCACTAGTGTGAAGACTATGTTTTTGAGTGTTGCAGAGGTGTTTGGGAGAAATGTCTTTGCTCCACATTTCTTTGCAAAGAGATTCTAGGTCTTGTGGTTCTGGAATTGTTCTTATAAGGTTTATATGTTTCTTCTATTGAAGTTCATGGTTTGGTGTTTCGAAAGTCAATTTCTAGAGATACTATGTATGACAGAGATAGTTAAGCATGCTAGTTAAACATAATAAGGTTCTCTGGAAGGTGCAAGTTGTTGCAAAGGAATTTGTTGGATTTCAGGATGTTTGTGGAATACTCTATATTGTGTTGAAGCCTTGCATGTGGTCCTCAAGTCATCTTTGGGTTTGAGGAAGCATGTACTTAAAATTTCATTGTGTTAACATAGGTTTGGCCAACCTTGGGTGTTTACACTAATTGCGGAGGTGCTTCGGTGATTGTGAAAGTGTGAAGTGGCATGCTTGGATGAGTTTAGGTCTGAGTTAAGATGTATTGTGGTTTGCCTTCATTCCTTTCCACTGCGGGAATGTTTAGGTCCAGACCTAATTCAAATTTTTTGGGTTAAGGTGATCTTCTGACCTTGGAGAATGATCTCAAGGTTGAAGAGAGTATAAATGAGTGTAAAAGGATCATGATTGTGTGGGTGCATGATGGATGTGATGTGAGTAATAGTGTGATTGAATGTGTGGTGCAGTACAAGCCTTCATGTGTTAGATTACTGGATGCAATAAGTAGAAGGTGTCTACTATTCTTTAGTGATGTTGCGGAGGTGATGTTGGTATTGTGGTGAATATTGGTTCTATATTTTGAGCTTCATTGGAACTATACTCCTTCAATATGTTAGATGCAATTATAGAATTTCAACTCTGGCAATGAGCCACCTCTTTTATCTCTTTCTTTTTAGGTAGTGAGCCCTTTGGTAGTGATCCTTTCTTTTAGGCAGTGAACCCCTCTGGTAGTGAGCCTTTTGTAATTTGATGTTGATACTACATTATATTGTGAGCTAATCCTCACCATGGTTTTTTCCTTCTTGGGTTTTCCACATAAATCTGGTGTTCTCTCGTGTTTGATGTTGGTTTGATTTAGTTTATAATGTTATTTTCTTTCATGCTTAATCATCATAACAATCTAAGGGTTAATTATCTATGTGGATCTAAATGTGTGTGAGGGTTTTGAAATTTTAAGCTACAACTAATTCACCCCCCCTCTCAGTTGTCTTTTGCATTCACCATCTTCTTGATTAATTTGCATTTCCTTTTCCTTTTCTTCTTCTCTTTCTTCTTCTCTACAAGGGAGCTCATCAAATTCATATTCCTCTATCAACACTAAGCTTTGAAGTGTTCTTCATCTACTTTAACATTTGCACTTTCAACTAACTTCTTTAGCCTCTTGTTGTAGCACTTGTAAGCTTTGCTCTTTGTAGAGTACCCAATGAAGATTCCTTCATCTAATATTGTATCAAACTTTCCCAAGTTTTCTTCATCTCTCCTAATGTAGCATTTGCTTCTGAACACTCTAAAATATTTTACAGTAGGACTTCTTCCATACCATAGTTCATATGGAGTTTTTGAATTGTTGATCCTTTCTTGCACTATGTTTTGTGTGTAGACTACAATGTGAATAGCTTCTCTCCAATAGATATCCAGTAGATTTGCTTCTTTCAACATTGTCCTTGTTGCTTGATCCTAAACTATCCTATTGTTTCTTTCCACAACTCCATTCTGCTAAGGAGTCCTAGGGGTTGACAAATGCCTTTTTATTCCATGATCTTCACAAAAATAGTTAAACTCATTAGAGGTGAACTCACCACCTTTGTCAGATCTCAAGCACTTGATTTTAAGATCTATTTCATTTTTTACCATAACCTTAAATTCTTTAAACTTATCTAGAGCTTCTAATTTTTCTTTGAGAAAGGTTACGCAAGTCATTCTAGAGTAATCATCAATTAACAACATGAAATACATGTCACCTTGAAAACTTTATGTTCTTGTAGGTCCACATAGATCTATATGTACCAAATCCAAAGGTCCTATGGTAGAATACTCTTTGATTTTGAAGTTCTTCCTTGTTTGCTTCCCAATTTGACATTCCTTGCAAATTGCATTGATGGGATTTGTAATTCTTGGCAGATCTCTCACAACTTGAGTAGAGCTGATCCTTACTAGGTTATCAAAATTGATGTGCCACATTCTTCTATGCCATAGCCAAATTTCATTAATTTGAGCCATAAAACACATACCATTAACACCTTTGAGCTGATATACATTTCCTTTTGTCCTTGTTCCTGTGGCAACCAAAGTTCTAGAGCTTTCTTTTCTAATTTCATTGCCACCATCCTAAAACACAAGCTTATATCCTCTGCTACACATTTGTCCTACACTTATAAGATTATTCCAAATATCCTTTACATATAGATCATCATTTGTATTGTGTTTTCCATTGAAAAGCTAATCAAACCCTTTCCACATATCTTAGTAGATGCATCATCTCCAAACTTAACAAAACCTCCATCAAATTTCTCAAGCTTAACAAATTAATTCTTATCACCTATCATATGATTTGAACATCCACTATCAATTATCCAGTAGTTTTCCTCTTCTTTTGCATGAAAAATAGTTACCAAGGCTCCTTTGATATTGTGCCCTATTTTCAGAGCAATTTCCTTCATACATATTTTAGAGTCAATAGAATTAGTTCCAACATTCAAATCCATGAACAAGCATTCATCACTTTCATCATCAGATATGCTATCATCTTCTTTAACATAATAACTCCTTTTTAGATTTACCTTTGTTATCCTTGTATTTGTCATTTGAAATTTTGATTGGACATTTTGAAGCATAATGACCTATCTTTCCATAGCTAAAACATTTGAAGGATAACTTACCTCTGTATTTTCCAGATCCCTTTTTCAATCTGCTTACAAAATTTTCTTCTATTTTATCAAAGTCATATGAATCTAAATCACCGTTCTTTTCTATTTTACTAATCTTAAAAGTAGTCTCTTTTCTTGAGTCATCTTGACCAAACTTTCTTAATTCAAAAGTAGTTAAAATACCAAACAATTGATCCCTAGTATAAGTATCCAAAACTTGAACCTCCTCAATAGTAGAAACTTTAGTACTATAAGATTTTGGAAGAGTTCTTAGTACCTTCTTTACCACTTCAGCTTCCTCTAGCTTTCCACCAAGACCATTGGTGGAATTGGCAACTTCATCCACTCTCTGCATGTAACTTGCAATATTTTGATCCTCTGACATCTTTAAGGTTTCAAACTTGGTCTTCGAGTTCTACATCTTTGCTTGCTTGACTTTGTCACATAGAACTTTCCAACTTCTTCCAGATCTCATGAGTAGTTTTGTAGCTCATTACCTTCACCAATTATTAATCAGAAAGACTATTTATAAAAACACTCCTTGCCTTGCCATTGTTCTCATAGTATTTAATCTCATCATCATCCTTTGGACCATTAGTAGGTATGACAATCTTTTCTCAACTAACTTCCATACGCAATACCCTAAAGAGATAAAAAAGCTTTACATCTTGATCTTCCATAAAGCATAATTTGATCCATCAAACAAGGGAATCTCAATACCTTTCCTATGAGCCATTCAGATCTACCTCAAGCAGTTAAGCTTCTTCAAGGAAATCTACTCTAGTACCAATTGTTAGTATGCATAGGACAACTGAGAGAGGGGGTGAATTAGTTGTACATTAAAACATTAAACCCTCAATGCTATTCCAATCTTTAAACTCTTATTATGCATTAGAAGAATGTAAACATATGAAGCATCAATTCAAATGCATCCATGCACTTAAGAACACCAGATTTACATGGAAAACCCAAGAAGGGAAAAACCATGATGAGGATTAGCTCACATATATATGAATAGCAACACCAAATACACATAGGCCCACTACCCAAAAGAAAGGCTCATTTCTAGAAGAACTCATTGTCTAGAGGAGAGAAGAATAGAAGAAGACTGTTATAAAGAGATTCACTATCTCAAGGTAACATGAGAAATCCACCACTGCAACTTTATACCATCCGCAACCTTTAGTTCACTGCCTCCAGCAACTTCAAGCAAATTGAAATGTAGACACCTTTTGCTCACTGCATCTGGGAGTCATAAGCATTTAAGGTTGCACTCAATTCACCACACTTGATTCAAATTTAGATTATCTTCTCTACATAACTCCACTCAAACTTCATCTTTTATTTATACCATCCACAACCTAAAGCAATTTTAATTAGGATGGTCTTAATGAAACATGTGCACCTCAAACGTGCAACACTAAAATAGGTCTGTACCAAACACTTTTGCAATGGAAAGAAGTGAACATGGACCATGCCAAGGGTTAACTAGGACCCAAATCTATATCACCATGCTCCTTGTCACATCCACAATCAGCGAGGTGCCTCTACAAATAGCACAAGTAAGCCAGGTTAGCCAAACCTGAACTACCCCTGCAAGTGACCACATACATGCCTCTCCAAGTAAAAAAACCTCATGCAAACCAAGAAGAAATATTCCATAGATTCCACACATCTTTCCAAAATATTCTAGCATCATTAGAGTCTTCTACAATATTGCCCCAACCACCTGAAACAAAGAATGTCTTCATTCTACACATCAGGATGCACTACCAGTGAACACCAAGATAAGAACTAAATTTGTGGAGAAACTCAAAACTAGAAACATCAAGGGAAGGTAGATACAGATAATATATGCATGTTCCTAGATCCACAAGAAAATAAACCTTGATGCAAAGAAATGTGAAGCAATCTCATTTCTCCTAGACAACCTTCTTCACAGTCAAACACTCTATCAAACACATCTTCCACTACCAGATGATCCGGAACCTAAGATTCTAGATATAAGACCTTTGAACACCTATGATCATCACTTCCAAATTGTACATGCATATCTTCAACCATGAGGAAATGCGAAGCACAACACTAAACATACCTCTGTCACACTACACACCTATTTATTCAAATTTTCTTAAAAGCACTTGGAAACCAAGTGGATCATCTACTAGAGGTTGGCATCAGTGACAACACCAACAAGCTTTCAATAGGGTGTACATAGCTTTATTAATTGAAGAAAAAGGTTGTAAAATCTAACCATGTGTTTCATATAACCTCAAAAGACCACAAAAGCATATCTTGCAAATCAACAACTAAACTTGGTTCTGCTTGAAAAATATAATGTGTAGTTGAACATATAACTTTTTTAGGTACAAATTATAGGGTAAGGAACCACTTCCTGTATATAAAACAAATGAAAATGAATAGAACCGCTTCAGACCTGCAAAGGGGGAGAAGAAAGAATAAGGAACACTAACTTAGAGGAGAAGATTTAAGGCCTACAAAACCCAACAGAAGACAATGAACAAAACTTCAATAAGAGATGAGAAAGAAACATGCAAAGAGTCAGAAACTAGACATAAACAGTAACCCTTTACAAACATGATTAGGCCATTAGGCCTACTTTACTAATCCTTTCCTTCTACTCATACTAAGAAGGGCATCCATGGTCCACTATATGCCCTCTTCCACAGCATCCCTTCCTTCAAGCTAGAGTGTCTCCACTTTAGATTTTCATCCTTTCTTCTTCCTTAGAATGCTAATGTTTAGTTTTGAGATGTTGCTCATTGATTGATCTATGGAGCATTTCTTTGCATGAAATATCACTTCATCATGTTCAAAGAAGTTAGGAATCTCATTATCTAATTCATCCATGAAGGGAAAAGTGCCCTCATCAACTAAGCTATCATCCTCTTTTTTTAAATAGAAGGTTATTTCCATCAGAGTCATTTTTTGTGGGACTATGTGCTAGGGAGGGATCCACATAAATATTCACAAGAATCATAGAATCAAATCTTATCTCCTTCTAATTTTCAAAGAACTTACTATTATTGTACCAAATAAAATTAGCATTTAGAGAGCCTCACTTCTTAATCCACTTTTTGAGATTGATCATCTTTGAACTTGATGACTTAATTGTAGTGCACCCAACGTTTTGGTTGTCCATTTAGAGTTTGAGGAACTAGATGGCGGTGTTCGTGTAGAACTGGTATGCTTTGGGATATGTGTCTTAGAAGATAGCGAAGGAGGATTAGACGGGGTGGTATATGACTTCCAACTTGAGGTGGTGCTTGCCTTGTCAATAGTATCATTAAGATGGGAAAAGAAGGTATGATTTTGGTGTGAGGTGTAGCTTGTACTGGCATGTTTAGCTTGCAAGATTGACATTTCTTGTTGTAAGACTTGGATTTGTTAAGCAATTTCTATACAATCTTGGGGTGAGGGACCTAAGTTTATTTGCAATTGCAGATACTAGAGTGTTTGAGCAATATATTCTAATTGGTTTGCCATCTCTATAGAAATTGACACAAGACCGAAAAAGCTTATTGCGATAGATGCATAGCTAGAAATGCACAGAAATAGAGGATATATGCACAGCGAGTCGATATAAATGCACAGTAGGTCGAGATATATCTGCAACTTTAGAATGTATATGCGTAGTAATAGTTTTCTGAATGCTTTTGTAAAAATTTTGACACATTTTATAGCTTTTTTGGTTTTTTTTTTTGGTTTGCAGGTTGGTCTTTTGATCCAATTTTATCAATTTTTAGCAAGAAGACACAACAAACAAATAGAATGATTTTAAGTTTTTTGAATTTTTTTGAAAATTTTGGACTCTTTTTGGACACAAACACAATTACAATCCTAGGCCGGTAAAGACAGTATTTGTCAGATCCCCTAGCTGTGCATATTCAAAGAGGATAGCTTTAGGATCTTGGTAGCACCAGCTCCTCTCCACGACACACACTTCTCATGCATACCAAGATCTAGGTTTCCCAAGGTTCATACTCCCACCAAACCTTAGGATTGTCCCTGCTATTTCTACTAAGAATCACATGAATTGGGGCCGCTTAAAAGGTCCCACCTTTTGCGCCAATAAATAGAGTCCCTCACTTTGTTGGGGCTAGAGGAAAACCAAGACGGTCCACCTCAGCCTGAGAAATTCAAGATGAGTCTTCTTCTAGTTGGCCTTTCCACTTTACCAAATATTCCTTGTATTGCCTTCCTCTAGTGCTGTGTCCAATTCTGCTATCTAGGATGTCTTTAATTTGTTCTGGTGCTTGTTGTGGTAACTGCTTCTTCAAGTCTTCTTCAATGCTAGCACTGAACTCTACTTCATGATACTGATATAGGTCTACAATGTTGAAAATAGGTGATATACCCAATGTCTCTAGTAGCTCCAATTCATATGCATTTCTTGAATCAAACTTTTTGAGTATCCTACATGGTCCAAACTTCTTCATATTCAACTTGTTATATGTCCCAATTGGAAATCTTTCTTTTCTCAAATATACCATTACCTCATCTCCCACTAAAAATTATGTGTCTTCTCTTCTCATCTGCTTGTTCCTTATACTTACTGTTATTCTCCTCCAAATGCTTCTTAACCTGATTATGCGCTGTCTCCATGTGTCCTACAAATTCCTCTTCTTCTGTACTCCTCTTGTCCTCCATGCTGATATCTCTCAATTCTGTTATGCCTCTAGGGTTAGTTCCTATCACAATCTCAAACGATGTTCTTCTTGTACTCCTATTCACTGAATTATTGTATGCAAACTCTACTTGTGGTAGAATCATTGTAGTGCCTCCCTAGTTCTGGTTCGTTTGAGATGACATCGAGGTACAAGTTTTAGTTTATATGATGTTGAGTTTCTGACATTTTATTTATGTGGTGATTTGATGATTAGAGCTATTGTGATTTGATTATGGGGTACTAACCGATTTGCTATGTTTACATTGTATATTGAGAATTGGGTGTACACGTGGATTCTAGAAGGGTTTTTTTTATCTCTAAGTGGATGTATTTACATGAGTCGCTAATAGTTTCTTATATGAATTATCATCAAATCAATTCTCATAATTAATAATAGAGGATGCATTTCTGCATATACAAAAGTACATTTGTAAAAGAAGGGAACACATGCATAAAATGAATCTTGAAAATATATGGATACTTGAATTAATCATAATTTATAACAAGATTTTCTAATTTGATAAATAGTTAATATTCTTATACAATATTTAAGGAACAATATAAGTTGATTTATACAACTGGGTCAATTCATATGCAACACCTCCATATTAATTGGCATACTGCAATTCCACCACCTTGAATAATTTACACATAATGTTCATTTGCTTCAACACATTAAGGAATCAAGAATTGGAATCATATCTTACTTAAAGCATGTAATCATGTTCTTACTTTTTGGCTATTGGTATTGAATGAAACCTACCAAATTAACTTTTCACCATTGTATTTTACCCACCTTGCCATACAATCAATTTTACTATAGTTTAAAAATTTTATATTTAGGAAATTAGATTATGAGGAAAATTGAACATGCGATTAGTGTTCATATATAAATATAATGATAATGTTGATACTATTTACATAAAAAACAAAAAACAAAAAAAAACTATGTGTTGACAAGCTAATGTATTAAATTAATATTTGCAAGAAAAGTGTTTGGTCTTGCCCATGTTTGATGGTGCTATGAGAGGTAATCTAGGTCTTATAAAAGTAAGAGTAATAGTTGAGATCAAATAGTGGTTGCTTTGTTAAATCCGGTTCCTTGTATCTTGTGTCAAATGTAATTGTGCTCCTTGGAGGTATCAAGTTAGTGAAATTATAAACTTTAAAACATTGGAGGTTGAAGGAAGTCCATTATTGTCATCTACAATTGCAGAGAGGATAAAATTAAGGAATGGAGCATTAATAATATTATAGAAGAGAAATTTGTTACTATATTATACATAGTTTATGTGTAATCTTTATGTACCATAATCCACTATGGAATACCAAGTTTGATAATGTAGACAACAATAAACTACTAAGGTTCTTGAGATTTATATCATTTGTTTAAAAGACACAGTCCCATCATTCCTTGGGACCTTTATCAAACGCCCTCTAGGTTGTCCTAAACGAGAATGTTCCCCTACCATTCTAACATATTTTCCATCTTAAGTCGATATCCTAAGTGTTTCACAGGGCATTACATTGGAGAGATAAGATCAACCAATACCATGGTCTTTAGTTTAAAAGGATAGTCTAATAATTGATCGACTAATGTCGACGTTGGTTTATAGACATGTCCTAGGTTATATAAACTTCAAATATAATACAACAACATAATAGCCACATGGAAGAATGCTCATAGTTGCATTCAACATAAAATTCATGAAAGGATGCACCAATATTAAATCAAGCCTATTAATGGCACTATCATAATCTCTCAAACTAGACATAGAACATTAGATAATAAGTCATGATAAGATTTTCATACAATTGGTTTATATATTAAACCATGAGCCATTCTACTTAGGTACAATATAAACTCACTAATAATTATCTACATTCATGTATCAAGAAAGTAAGAATAATTTCACAAGGGTGCCTCATTAGACCCATCTTAGTCATCATGTAATAGATCTTTACTAAGACTTATATGTCATCAATAGTATCGACATGATAGGTTAACGATATGTCATGAATATGTATGTCATGACCAAGGAATATATCGTGTGTTATTATAAGTAGGCAAGTGCAAATTACTTAACATAATGATTGGCTATCTAGTAGAAACACCAATGTCATAGTTGGGAAAAATAAACTAAAGCCCAATTGACATCATAAAAATCATTAAGTTATAAAGACATGGTTCAATGAGGTCATATTAGATTATAAACTCATCTCTATAAGAGACTGTCACAATACAAATGCTCACAATACTGATGATTGAGTTAAAAAAATGGTGAGCATTAGCTTAACTCTCATGATTTTACACAACAATGAAGACTTATAACTCTAACTCTTATCGGTACCATGAGCAAGTGTCCATGCGCATATAAATAGTCACATTTCTAGCAAAGTAAGGGGCCTTAATATCACTTGTGTAATGATACCAAACAATGACGAGTCAGAGATATCCAAATTGTGAATGGGGCTGATGACACGACCGCCCAAAAGATCACTTTTACTTTTGGTTCTCTAGTTTGCTTTTGCCATATGAATGAAGTTTATGCCTTCCGTGCTAGGAAAAAACCAAGGAGATATGCACGAATTCACGTCCTCTCAACTAATATCATTCTCTTAACTATATTAAAAAACCCTAACCTCATTTCTTTGGAGGATGGGGGGGCAGAGGAGAATGGAGGGGGATACTAGACTGAGGGAAGATTGGAGGAGCGAGATGGGAGTGCGAATGGAAAACAAAAACAATTGCCCTCTAAGGAATTGGTCCAAGGTCATGGCGGAAATCCTGTTTCCATTTTTTAAGGTATTTGCATCAGTCCCTTGTTTTTTTTAGGCACAAAAAAACAAAGAAAGAAGAACTGTCATTGCAACGCAAGATATTTTCATTTCCTCTTTCCTTGAATAATTTTTTTATGTAGAGCGATTTCCTTACTTCTTTAGAAAAAAAAAAGGTTTTCAAAAAAGAGTTCATGCGGTTTCTGATTTGTAATTTTTTTTTTGAAAATGAGGGTTCAATCTTATAGAGTTGTAGTGTGGATAGGGTTTGGGGTTTTAGTTTTAAGCCTACCAATGGCATTAACTCTAGAGTTTCTTAAGCCTTTTTAGCTAATGCACTTTATGCATATCATGTAACCGTTGCATTTTTTTTGTGTTGGCATCACGAAAGGCACCCTGTCGAATAGTTTACATGCCTTGTATGACCCACATTTCATATACATGTCCCCTGGGGTGCTTGCAACTTTTACATTTGCCAAATGCACTTACTTGAAAATTTATAAAGCCTTTCCAACCGATCCAATTTGTGTATATATTGCAATCATTGCAAACCATGAGATGACATCTCTTTGGAGGCATTCTGTCAAACAGTTCATGTGCTTGTCTATGCTACCTCATTTTGCATATGCACCTCCCAGAGCTTTTCCAACTATAATACTGGTCAGAAATCCCATTTTTTGTCATGTTTTGATAGACTACCAAACCTTTTTCCAAGATCCCATTCTGGAAAACACAGAGGGAATGCTGGCGCAAGTTCTGGAAAAATAGTTTACCAAAATGACTAGATTGTATAACAAACTACAATGGTTTCATCCCAGAAGATGCAGATACCAGTGTCTGCAAAAAAAATTAATGTTTTTAAACCTTGTTAGCCAAGAAACAAACAAGATCCGTAAAAAGAATACTTGAACTTAAATTCTAAAGTTGTATTTTCCTGAGTCGTGTAATTTATAATACTAGATTGCATGAGAAACAAGTTTTGGGAGGATATGTACGGAGGACTAGAAAATGTCCATGGTCTTCCTAATCTTGTGAAGATTCTTTTCTAGGTCATGATAGGTATCTTATCTATAGTTTTAAATTGATATGAGGGTTCTATCTAGATTTTGTGAAATGCTCTCTAAACAAGGGCCGAGGATATGTATTGAGAAATGTGAAGGCCAACCTTTCCCAGTTGGTATTCAAGGTATGGCATAAGAAGTCCTTATAGACATTTTGAAGAATGTCTGCTGTTTGAGTGCAAATTCACAAGAATGGGCTTGATGTTGATGTTGTTAAAACATGGATTTGGGGTCCTTCCAGGTTTTCTAAGTTGATGCCATCACCATAACAATGGTGAGGTATTAAACATACAGATTTAAAACATCTAAACATAAACAAATGTTAATGGGATTAAAAAAAGGGGGGGGTTGTTCAAATTAAAATTTATAAATAGCTTATGCTCTTTAGTTGGGACAATTTTAACTTCACTAACAATTACCATGGATATAATTGATGCCCCCAAATCAATATCTAATGAAGTATAGTGTGCAATAGCTGACCATAGTATAAGAGAATAAATGAGAGCATAAAATCAAACATTTGATGTCCTTTGCTAGATGAAAAGGGCTTGTTTGATTGGCTAACTATTCAATATGATGGCAAAAATAGAACTCTTTTCTTTCCTTTTTCATAGCATCATCATGTTGGCAAGAGACACTGTGTGGCTTCATTATTGTTGTCATTGATGGAAACAAAGTTTATCCCACACATCCGTAGCACATAATAGGTCTTTACTGGAAGTCAGGTTGAAGAGTGTTTTGGTCCGGTGAGCAAGAACAAAGCATGCAGCAAGGTCCGACAATCAGGTCTAGATCTCTCAGAGGAAGTATCTCAGAAAAGTGTGGACTTGGGGAAGTCAAGAGGAGTACCATGACTACTACATTCCAGAGATTGAGCCTCCGGTGATGAAAGAGTGAAAATATATGAGCACCTAAGTGTTGGGTTCCTATTTGGCAGAGTAGACTGAGGAAGAACTAATCGACAGAGCATCAGACCTTAATCTGGATGAGAAATTGATGGTGATCAAATTTCTTGAGGGATCATTCATGGTTCGATGACATGATTGATGACTCCTATAACTATCTTTTTGATATGCATCACTTAGTAAGCATGGATTCAGCTGACAGACCAAAGTTTGGGAAACTCTTGAGTATTCTAGATGCTGACTAGAAAGATGTTGAAATCCTTTGTGCGGATATATATACCAGATGGATTTCGATGTGAAGGTGTGTGTGGTGTAATAGTGTGTGCAAAGAAAAGTAGAGAGCAGTGTGGAAGTAGCTATACAAATTCGGTATGTGACAGAACAACAACACTAAGCAGAGGAAGAATGAAGTGTAGCAGATCAGTATATTGAGCCTAACTGGAACTAAACCTCAGCATATGTGGATGCCTCTGATCAGTTCAAACACCTGGTTACTTTCTATATATCTTGTAGACAGTGAGTCTCTTGTAGGCAGTGAGCCTCTTATGAGCAGTGTGCTCAAGCAGTGAGCCCTAATTGGCAAGTACCATATTGTATTTCTATTCTTGTAATAGAGAATACAATCTTGGGTTAGTCACCCCGTGGTTTTTCCTTTAATAGGGTTTTCCATGTAAAAATCCTTGTGTTATTTGTGTTGATTTCTTTTCTGGTCTCATGGTTATGTATGCTTATATGTTTTGACACTGCAAAAGAACAGAAAGTTAAATTATTTAAGATAACTGATCCCCCCCTCTCAGTTATTTACCTTGTTTTCAACAATTGGTATCAGAGTTAAGTTCATCCCAACAGAGCCTAACAGCTTGAGGAAGATTTGGGATTCTCAATCGATATGTATGGTATGAGGGAAGAACCTTAGTCTACCTTAGATGATCTTGAGCAATCTCACTCTGAAGTTAATAACCTGAGGGAAAGACTCAAACAAGCTGATGACTTCATAAATGAACTAAAAGAAAAACTGAGTATCTCTGTGAAAAAGAGAATGGAACTTCTTCAACAATTAGCAAGTCAAAGTGAAGCCAATGATACTAATGAAGATCTAAATGAGAAAAACAAGTTATGTGAGAAGCTATCAAAAGAGGTCATTATGGTGAGACATGAAATGGAATTAGGGGTTATGAAATTCACCTAAGAAATTGAGGAGAAAAGAAAAATTGAAGATAATCTAAAGCAATCTCTCAAAGAGAAGTCAGAAGACTGCCACAAAATGGATAGAATAATCAGGCATCTAGAATCTAATCTTGAAGAAGCTAGAG
Organism: Cunninghamia lanceolata; assembly: GCA_027924645.1. Classification (NCBI taxonomy): domain Eukaryota; kingdom Viridiplantae; phylum Streptophyta; class Pinopsida; order Cupressales; family Cupressaceae; genus Cunninghamia; species Cunninghamia lanceolata. The sequence continues at coordinate 1,965,580 of BSBN01000876.1, read as the reverse complement.
ATAATGAAGAACAACTTGAAAATTAGATAGACACTCTTAAAAGGGATCTTCAAACAGCAAATGAATACAAAAAAAAATTCAAGATAATCTCTTCTCAACTTGAAGTTCTTCTTGAAAGCCAAAAAAGGGTAGATGACAAGCATGGCTTGGGATATGAGAAAGGTGAAAGCTTCGGATTCGGTCAGAAGAACTCTGGATTAGGAAATCCAAGGTACAAGCCTAGAAGACCTCCAGTAAGAAAACCACATGCTCAAAGATATCCATCCTTCAATGGATACTGCTACAATTGCAATAACTTCGGTCATAAAGCAAATCAATGTAGAAGAAGAATGAATCAGACTAATTCATCCTTCTTTAGACAGTTATATCTGGTATGATTCAAAATTGAAATACTTTGATCTATGGATAAATAGGATGATTCAAGAAAGGGAGATACATTGTAAGTTATCATTTTAAGTGTATCTCAGTGATTCAAAAAGATCTCTCTTAGAACAAGAAGAACAAGGCAACCAAAATGACTTAAGTTGTGCATTTATTGCAATATGGAATTAGGGTTTGCGCAGAAATAAAAGGGTTCTTTTGTTCATCATTTGCACATTTGCATTCGAGAAGAAGAAAGAAAGAGCTCTGCAACAAGATTGCTTCAACCCTCTCAAGGATCAACCGCAGAACTCAATTCAACCATCGATATTTTCAGCTCTTATCGTGAACCCTAGAAGCATAAAAAGGTATTTCCACTCTTGAATATCTCTCTCTGAATCTTTTGAAAGATGGCTACTCCGAATGTTGTTAAGATCATTGATAGACTGCGCCCTAAGTACAAGAAACATCCTTACAAATCCCTAGAAGTTGATTCCCTAGGTGTATTCTTTAGCATTCCGCATGGGGTTCTGCACATAGAAGATGTTAGGGTATACATTCACACCAACATAGAGGAATTTGGGGAATCCAAGCTGATGGATATTTATCACAAGGAATTAATAGATGAAACATTTGAACTTAAACCCCAATACAAGGCCATCTAGGATAAGCATTTTGGACATTGCATCAATTTCCCCTGTTTTGCAGAAGATGAATGGGTCCAGTATGTTCTGAGAAAAATGCATGACAACTTCATGTGGTTGATGAGGCCATTTAAAATCACAAAAGATGCCATTAGGGTAGTAACCGGATTGCACTCATCCGATGGGTTGCCTGCTCTCAAATCAGTCAAAAACTAAATTGTAAGTGAGGCTACTAGATAAAAAATTAACAAAAAAGTAATGACAATAGAGGATATCACAGATCTAGATATCAAATTTGCCTCTATGATTATTGGCTACAAAATATATCACTCCAGTAGGGAGAATTCTGTATCCGGAACAACAATATACATCGCTTATCAGATGCTAAGGGAAAATGCTGATTATGATCTTTGTGAGCTTCTCCTAAACCAACTGTTAGAGAATTTGTAGAAAATAAAGAAGGATAAGAAGAATTCTTTTAAGTATGATGGCTTGATACTATGTCTATTCTTCTACTATATGAATGAGCTACCCGAAACTAGTTGCTGGCTATGGCAAATTGATAGACTTGTTGCCATATAAATCAGAGATTATACGTATGGGCTTGGTGATGCCAAGGCTCAAAGCATAGCTCTCTAGGGATATTCAAGAATTTCCAATCTATGATGCAGGCCAGAGAAAGAATTCCTTAGACATTAGTTGAAATATATAAAGATATAGTGTGTTTTATGGTGGACACTGATCAATGCCTAATGGAGGCAGTAGAGCCCATAATAGTTTGGATTATGCCAATGGGCTATGAGGTGGATGAGAAAATTCATGAACTACATGTCCAAAACCTACTAAGTCAGCCTAAGGACCCTAAGGCAGAAAGGTTTGGAACCTTTCAAGAATTGAGTGTGAAAATTCATGTTGAACAAAGACAACTAGAGATGAAAAGAAAGGTGAGAAGTGAAGGAGAAGAAGTTGCCAAGAGATATGGGATATCAAAGGAGGTAGTTAATGCTAACAAAGAGAAAATAGAAAGAGTAGAGAAAGAGAGACAAGAAGTAGAAAAAGAAAGTGATCCAGTGCAAGTCCTTTCCCAGACTAGATCCTCAAAAAGCTTTGCACCTGCCACGTATAAGAGCTCTAAATCCTCCAAGCCAGAAGCAAAGACATCCAGAAAAGGAGAAAAGAGAACAAAAACCAAGGCTGCAAGATGCTATATATGTCAAAAGGATGATGAAGAGATAGAGACAAATGAGGAGGTTAAGAAAATGAAGAAGAAAAAGAAAACATCTGTGGAATTCTCTGCCGGCAAGAACAAAGAAGAAGAAGCAGAAGAATTTGTTGAAAGGCCTACTCTTTCTATTGATGATCTCATCAAAGCATACATTGTAGATGGGAATCTGCAATCCATAACTGAATTTTATGATGAGTATAATGACACTGACAAAATAATATTGGAGGAAACCACAGTCAAGTACTTGAATATCTATAATAAAGCATTCATTGAAATCATGTCTCTAATCCCCAAGAGTTTAGAGAAAGTACTTGAACTCAGAAAAGACAATGCCAAGGAAAAGGATATGGAGATCTGGGAATAGATAGCTATTTAGCTCTATCTTTCCATCACTCCAAAACAAATGAACATGATCTTCAAGGATTGCAAGGATGAGTTCCAGAGCAAATCTAGAATGAACAAGCTTATGCTCGGAGAGACTAATCAGGTGGCAAAAGAGACTGAAGACATCCTTTGGAATGCATATAAAAGATTCAATCTTCCTATTATAGAGGACATAAGTGATGAACTTTCTACCATGGATGTCGAAGGATTAAGTGTATCAAAGGAAGATCCTATTGAGAAAATTGCAGAAGAGTCAAAGGAGATAGGTGAGGAGAAGACTAAGGACCTAGATTCCTCTGTTTCAGAAGGGGAAGTCCATGAAGAAGTAAATATCTCTCTTCCGGATCCACCAACAGACTCCGAAACTGAAGGAGAAGAAAGATAAGAGGAGAAAGCAAGTCAAGAAGAAGGGAACAAGGGAAGAGAAGAAGAACAAACAAAGAAAATCTCTGGTGATAGCTCTGAGGCTACAAAAGAAAATAAGTCTTCGGTAAGAGACACTACAGAAGCAGTTAAAGACTTCCTGACCAAAGAAATGATGGAATTAGATGAACTGAAGCTGTTTCAAGGACCACTCAATTTTGACTCTCTCTCTTTGGTCCAGACAATGAAGGTAGCATCTTTTTCTCAAGCCAAAGCAAAAGAAAAGCTTCTGAAGTCTCACATGGAATACTGTGAGTTGATAGAGATTGCATTCAGTGTGTTGGAGAAGATCATTCCATCCTTCCAAAAAGATCTTTTAGCCTCTTCATCTGGTAATTTGAAATCTCTTGTTAATTCTATTAGCAAACATTTTGACTCTTTGGAGAAGTCAATAGAAGAGAAAGTCTGGAAAGTGTTTTTGGGAAAGAGATTCTCTAAAGTATAGGGACTTATAGAAAATGATAGGAGAAATCTGGATATTGGGATAAAGAGCCTAGAAAATGCTCTTAAAGATGGCAGAGATTTATACAAATTTTGTCTATCTTGGTCCATAGTGACACTAAACATTGCCAAGAAGGTGGAAGAACAAGAGAGTAAACTGTCAAGTTTATCTCAAAATTTTGATCCTCTCACCTTTTCCATAATAAATCAAGAATGTCAGACTATTGCCACTATTAATGAAATAAAGAGGCTTGAAAAGGAGAAGAAGAATAGAGTAAGTAGGATAAGTGAACTAAGAGGAATAATTATCCCTAAGTTAGAAGCAATGCATGAGGCCCTAACCAATGCTCAGACCACAGCTCGGACCAGTGATCCATCATACTTAAAAAGGGCAGAAGCTTTTGTATTCTTGTTAAGTGGCCACTTATCAATTTTGGACAGGATGAAGCAGAGTTGGGTGACATAAGTTGTATAGTTGAAGAATACCTTTGTGGATATCCTTAAGTATATGTAAGTATGACATGTATATATACTTATCCAGCAATGTATAGGTTGTTTTTCTTTATGAATTTTGGTGTGCAGATTTCACCTTTTGCCATTGATGTCAATGGGGGAGTGAAGAGTAGTGAAAAATGTGGAATCCAGCTAAGGGGGAGCTACGGTAAAAGTGTACATAAGATAGAGCATCAGCCAAGGGGGGTATGCTATGACACTTAGTCATTTTTCACTAAGTGTTGCCATCAATGCCAAATGGGGAGATTGTTGGAAAGAAACACTATATGGCTTCATTATTGTTGTCATTGATGGTAACAAAGTTTATCCCACACACTCGCAACACATAATAGGTCTTTACTAGAAGTCAGACTGAAGAGTGTTTTAGTTCGGTGAGTAAGAATAGAGCATGCAACAAGGTCTGACAATCAGGTCCAGATCTCTCAGAGGAAGTATCTCAGCAAAGTGTGGACTTGGGGAAGTCAAGAGGAGTACCATGACTGCTACATTCTAGAGATTGAGCCTCCGGTGATGAACAAGTGAAAAGATATGAGCACCTAAGTGTTGGGTTCTTGTTTGGTAGAGTAGACTGAGGAAGAACTGACCGGATGAGAAATTGATGGTGATCAAGTTTCTTGAGGGATCATTCATGGTTGGCCGACATGATTGATGACTCCTATAACTATCTTTTTGATACACATCACTTAGTAAGCATGGATTCAGCTGACAAACCAGAGTTTGGGAAAATCTTGAGTATTCTGGATGCCGACTAGAAAGATGTTGAAATCCTTTGTGTGGATATATATACCAGATAGATTTTGATGTGAAGGTGTGTGTGGTGTAATAGTGTGTGCAAAGAAAAGTAGAGAGCAGTGTGGAAGAAGCTATACAAATCTGGTATGTGACAGAACAACAACACTAAACAGAGGAAGAATGAAGCGCATCAGATCAGTATATTGAGCCTAACCGAAACTGAACCTCAGCATATGTGGATGCCTCTGATTAGTTTAAACACTTGGTTACTTTCTATATATCTTGTAGACAGTGAGTCTCTTGTAGGCAATGAGCCTCTTGTGAGTAGTGTGCTTGGGTAGTGAGCCCTAATTGGCAAGTGCCATATTGTACTTCTATTCTTTTAATAGAGAATACAATCTTTGGTTAGTCACTCCATGGTTTTTCCCTTAACAGGGTTTTCCATGTAAAAATCCTTGTGTTATGTGTGTTGATTTCTTTTTTGCTCTCATGGTTATGTATGCTTATATGTTTTGATACTGCAAAAGAATAGAAAGTTAAATTATTTAAGATAACTGATTCACCCCCCCTCTCAGTTATCTACCTTGTTTCCAAAACATCAAATGTCTTGAATCTGTATGATAACTAGTTAGTTCTGCATGAGCCATTCCTTCAAGCTATGTGATGACACTCCCTGTCGCATGCTCTCTATCTAGTCTCTCTTCTAGTTTTCTATGTTGTATCTGTAGTGTGGGTAGTGATTCCTGGAGGGTGGTGATTGTGAGCTTGATTGTTGCATTTGCACCATGTCTTGCATTTGTGTAAGCTTTATTTCCTTATATGAAAGGTGTTGTAGAGTTTATTGTAGCTTGTAGTATGAACAAGGATTTATTGCGTTGTAGTGGGTATATTGTAGTTGAAAGTTTAGATTGTCCAATCTTGATAGGTGTATAGAGTTTTATGATTAAACTACATCTCATCTCCTTTGAATGGTTCATCTTAGTTTTAGATGAAAGGTCGTGCCCTTTTTCCTCTTCCCATATAAATGTAACTTTCAATGCATGATTTTGGTTTTTCCTTGGTTTGGTTCACTTGACAAGGTGTTGCGGATTTTGTATCCTACACCTTGTTTGCCTTCCACACCTTTGTGCGACAGGGTTTTAGGGACAGGTGGAAAGTTTGTTTTTGCTTCATGTCATGACCACATGACAAATGTGGACGTGACATGTTGTTTTTTGTGTCATGGCCAAAGGACAAAAGTGGGCATGTCAATCACTAGTAGAGAAACATCAATATATGATTTAAAAAACTACAAAAAAATGCTTATAAATGACTAAACATTGTCACGTGACCATTAGTAGTTTATTTCCAGTCATTATAACATGACCGAATCGATGACTAAACCATTTTTAGTCATTTATTGGTTGTTTTGATTAGTTGATTTGGTAGTATATTTAGTCATTAATTTAGTCATTGATTGTTGTTAACTGGTCATTTATTTAGTCGTGGTAGTCATTTATTTAGTCAATATAATCATTAATTGTTGTCAATTGATAGTATATTTAGTTATTTTAATTCACTAATTTTTCTCCATTGGTAGTATATTTAGTCATTTGTAGTAATTGATTTCCGTCCATTGGTAGTATATTTAGTCAATTTAATCATTATTTTACCGTCAAATGGTCATATATTTAGTCATATTTATTCATTGATTTATGTCAATTGGTAGTATATTTAGTCAATTTAATTATTAATTGATGTCAATTAGTAGTATATTTAGTCATTTTAATCAAGGGGAAGAAGCATCACCACAAGATCACTTCAACGATTTGAAGCTTGCATAATGAAACAATTTTGAGAAGGTAAAAACAACTTGTTTTATTGATAAAAAATGCTTAGAAACAACGTACAGATCTGAAAATAAGTTACAATGCTTTCTATTTTCTAAAAAAACCTTCATGGTTACAATACATAGCTCAAAGAATGAGCAAGAAAATGATTTTCTGAGTTACAATTCACCAAAAGACAGAAAGAAGTTTGTTTCAGCTTACAATGCTTTTCCAAAAGTGAAAAGAATTGAGGAAAAATGAAAGTAAACTCTAGTTTTGACTATCCTACACTAAGGGAAAAGTGGGAAAGGTTTAAAATTCATTAAATTTTTCCTTTATGACTATTGCTGACTACTTCCTTGAACCTTGGTCACTTGAAATTGCCTTTGTCTCATGCTTTGAATGCTTGGAAACTTCTTGGTGGAATTGGAAAAAGACAAGTTGATCTTTTCAACTGTTATCTACTCCTAGATGCTTACACATGTCATCTTTCTATTCAAACTGCGTTTATAAACACTCCAACTGCTACTATATTCCTTCAAACTAGTCATACAACTTGAAAAAAAAACAAAAAACAAAAAGAGGACATAAACAAACAATGATATAATGCTACTTCAAATAATAGACATACAGAAATAATTTTAGCCTACAACAACTGATGTGAAAATAAGTTGAGTAAACTCAAGAAGAAAAACAAGAAAGTAATAAATTGAATGCAAGAACCATCAGAGCCTTGTCCCAAGGAGGTGCCATCATGGCGAAATTCCAAAAATGCACCAAAACATAGTAAATTAATTTTTCAGCCATAGAACAAAAACCAATCACACAAAAGGAAGAATGCCACACCACTCAAATGTCACACTACAAAGGAAATTCTGTGATAAAGAAAAAATTTCTTCTAAGTTATGGTTCTAGGCAAAAAGATGGTTAACTGTGTTCAAAACAGCCAAGAAAATTGGCACTTCAAACAAGATTTCAGAAACATAGTACCCTTTTTAAGAAAAAATTTGGCAAACCTCTCGCATTTTCTCAATATACTCTTTACATCCACCAACATCATTGTATGTAACATCTGGTTTTTCTTCAATTGTCATCGTCACACTGGGATCAATCTTAGGGAGCAAAGGGATCTGAATTTGATACTTGTTACGATCAATAGTGCACATTAAAAATGCTTATCAACCATTCATTTCACAATACACCAACATTATGCATCCAGTCACAATTTCCAAAGGCATTTCTACAAATGTCGTATCACTTGAACAGTGGAGTCATACAAGAAAATCAAAAGTAGACAATTATCATACTTGATTCAACTAGGATATTCACATAATGTACACATATTTCAAGCATGAAAGAAACTAAAAACTCTACTAACATAAACATATGTTTAGAAACACTAAAAAGAAAAAAAACAATATCTGTTATTAAAATAGAAAACATGAAGCATATTTGAAATGAATTTGACATGCTCCATGAGATGTTTCTCATGGCAAACTTGCAAGCATCAGCTTGCAAAGATGCAAGTTCACAATCTTGACTTGTCTTTACAGGAAAATTACTTGAGAAATTCGATGCAAGGAAGCAATCATCTGCAACCCTTAGCCAACATCTCATACTAACATGCACAATAGATTAATACAGTACTTGAAACAGAGCCATAAACATCATCTATTCTATGTATCTAAAGTAGGTTAATGCCAAGAAAACCATATTAGTGCCATTCTATTGTCTGCTACCAAAACTGGCTCCTATTGTAAGAGGAAATGGATTCAAAAGTATCCCTGAGCCCTTTGTAGAAGAATCTATAGCTGAGGCAACTAAAGGAGCAAGGAATCTTGTACAAGGCAATTCCAATGAAATAGATCCTAGAGATATATTGAGACCCTCTATGTAAGTAGAAGTAACTTCCATCCCTCATCATAGTCTATGAATGTTGACACTAAACCTACCATCATGGTTGTCAGGGTTCTCCTTCCACATTTTGTGTAAACCTTCAAAGGTTAAGAGTGTAACAATTATATATCTTGTTTAACAAAATATCACAAAAGAGTTCTCTAGCAATATCCAAATGTTGGCAACTATTGAAGAATCAAAGTTGTAGGATGTGGGACATTTTACAAGAAATTCAAAACCCCTAAGTCCAAAAATCAAATTTCCTCTAACAAACAATTATAACTTGGACATACTTGTAGGACATGTTGTGTTTATAGTTATCATACTTGATTCAATAATTGTTAGTAGAGTTTTTAGTTTCTTTCACGTTTGAAATATGTTTACATTATTTTGTATCTCACGAAATGCAATAATTGTAGGATATTCAAAAAATGGATTTGTTGAAAGGGCTTTCAAAACTTTCAAGCAAATGCAATTGACAGTTCTAAACCCAAATTCTACAACCTTTTCCAGCATCCTCCCAGCTTGTGACAAAATGGGAACTTTGCAACAGGGTGTAGAAATCCATCAAATCATAAAGGATAGAGAAATTTTGTTAGATGTTGTAGTTGCAACTACCTTGGTAGACATGTATGCAAAATGTGGAAACATAGACAAAGCACATGAACTATTTAACAAAATGCCTCAAAGAAATGTGGTCTCATGGATTACAATGATTGCAGGATATGTGCAAATTGAACTTTTTGAGAAGACTTTAGAAACTTTCAAGAAAATGAAATTGGCAGGTGTAAAGCCAGACTCCATAATCTTTTCCAGCATCCTCCATGCCTGTGCCAAAATGGGAGCTTTGGAACAGGGTATGGACATCCATCAAAGCATGAAGGATAGAGGAATTTTGTCAGATGTTGTAGTTGCAACTGCCCTATTAGACATGTATGCAAAATGTGGAACCATGGACAAGACACATGAATTGTTTGATAGAATGCCTCACAAAAAATGTGGTCTCATGGACTACAATGATTACAGGATACACAAGGATTAGATTTTTTGAAAAAGCTCTACAAACTTTCAAGCAAATGCAATTGGTAGGTGTAAATCTAGACTGCACAACCTTTACTAGCATCCTCCCTGCCTATTCCAAAATGGAAGCTTTGGAACAGGGAATGGGCATCCACCAAAGCATAATGGAAGGGGGATTTTTGTCAGATATTATAGTTGGACAGAATGCCTTAAAGAGAAGTCATCTCTTGGACTGCAATTATTGCTGGATATGCACAAAATGCATTTGTTGGAAAGGCTTTACAAACTTTCAAGCAAATGCAATTAAAATATAAATGACAACAACTGCTTGCCTTTAAAATATAAATGCCCATCCACAATTGCTTGCCTTTGCCAAGCAATGCCAAGTCCTGATAGATATTTGGATTTTGCTTCCCCTTCTGTGCTTTTGATTTGTAAAATTTTCTCCACCTCTGCTTTTTCTTGTGTTGCTACCCTCATTCTTGCAGCTGATATAAAACAATGGAATAAAAATAATATTTGGATAAATAAACTAAACAAAATCAAAATTAAAATATGAACAAAGTTGAGAATAATGAGTTGGTTTTCCTTAAATTTGATATTAGAGTGTGAAGAGACAATTGGTCATGGATTTTGGAGATGGGTAGCAGCTAAGTTATTTTAGAATTGGTTTCAAGATAAATTTAATTTGTTGTTAGCATTCCTCTTCTGTAAGGATCTCCTACTTGGGAACAATCTAATAATTAAGGACAATTGTAAACTAATTGTGGCATGTCAAAACTGTTGATCCTTATAGGATTTGTTGGAAAGTAACATGTAAGCCCAAGCTTATAAAAATAACCAGATTGGAAAACAATAGTAAGTCTGAGCTTATAAAAACAATAAAAGACCCAAATCAATCTAGAGGAGTTCAAAGAGTTAAGGCACAAATAGGCATTGCTTATTAAAGTAAATCCAAAAATAAAAACAAAGATGTTGAGTCAATGACTCTGGTGGCAAAGACAAAATGGTTGTTTTTAAAAGAAATCTCCCTATGATAAATTTAATTTATTGTTAGCATTCCTCTTCTGTAAGGATCTCTTACTTGGGAACAATCTAATAATTAAGGACAACTGCAAACTGATTGTGGCATGTCAAAATTGTTGATCCTTATAGGATTTATTGGAAAGCAGTATGTAAGCCCAAGCTTATAAACATAACTAGGTTGGAAAATAGTAGTAATTCTGAGCTTATAAAAACAATAAAAGACCCAGATCAGTCTAGAGGAGTTAAAAGAGTTAAGGCACAAATAGGCATTGCTTATCAAAGTAAATCCAAAAATAAAAACAAAGATGTTGAGTCAATGACTTTGGTGGCAAAGACAAAATGGCTAGTTTTAAAAGAAATCTCCCTGTTCTAAGATTGATGTGACTTATGTTACTCTATTTAGTAACATAGAATGCATTTCTTAAATAAATACCATCAACCCATTCACAAAATGAAATTAATAATCTCCAAAAACTTTAAATCAAAGGACATATACTACTGAATATGAAAGTCCAATTTGACTTGCCTGCATTTATTTCATCCATTGCTCTCTTTAGAAGCACATCAGGTTCTATATCTACAATAAGTGTTTGCACTATCTCATGTCCATAGTTTGACATAGCTTGTAATCATAAAAAAGCAAGATTCAATCATACTGCATTCAAATTTCTTTTAATGTTTGCCTCTTTTAGAACAAATCAAAGGATACAAATTTTAGAAATAAATGAACAAAAAACATTCATCTTGTTAATATTTATGAAATATGTTACAGTAACCATTTGACAACATAAATCAATAATGAAATTAAATGGGCTTGAAAATTTGAAATTCCCAACCTTTTCAAGTTTATTTTCAATAACTTTAGCAAACTCTCTCTTTTTCTCAAAGACATAATCCAAATTGATCTTTGGGACATTTGAACGGACAACTGTAAATCAAACATGGAAACAAGGTAGTTAGCCTAAATCCTACAGGGTTTCTCTTCTTCAACTGTCTTCCATAGAAGTTAAAAAAATAGAGTAACAGATGATTCCATGATTAAATTGGTCTAGGCTATATATTAAAGTAAGGTTATAGATATGAAATCTTGTATTTCAGAAAGTTAAGCATGTATACCTGAAACGACAATTCTATTACAGATATGGGTTAGAAATTTTGTTTTTACTTAGTATTCTAAAAATCACCGAGCTACTAGATAACCATATCTGTACAAATTATTCATTTACAATTATACTCTAAATTTATTTTTTCAAACTTTACCATCAAATACATAAGCCTAAATTTGTCCTCTATCATTTTTGCTTTGATGGATGTCCATACCCTGTTCCAAAGTTCCCATTTGGCATAGGATGGGAGGATGTTGGCAAAGGTTATAGAGTCTAGCTTTACATATGTCTATTACATTTGCTTGAAAGTTTCTAAATCCTTTTCAACAAACCCATTTTGTGAGTATCCTGCAATCAGGGCATTCCATAAGAGCACGTTTCTTTGAGGCATTCTTTCAAACAATATAGGTGCCTTGCCTATGCTTCAACATTTTGCATATCCTGCGATCATGGTGTTTGATGAGATGACATCTCTTTGAGACATTCTGTTGAATAGTTCATGCCATGTCTATGCTTCCATATTTTGCATACATGTCTACTGAGGTAGCTAAAACAACATTTGACAAAACTCCTCTATTCATTTTCTTGCGATGGGTGTCCAAACCCCAAAACTAAATCCACAACTCTAAACAAACCAAATTTGCATACAAAATTCCCATTATCCCTACTGTAAGACATCCATAGAACAACTCAAAATGCATATAGAAGCATAACAACCACCAGAACCTTCACAACTCTGCCATACTAATGTTTATATCCCTGCAACAATAAAACAAAAGTAAAGAAGACTTCCTAAAGACCATCGGTCTATTCCAAAGCTCAAATTTCCCTTACACAGGGTTGTATGACCTATAGGGTATGGATCTCATGTATACTCCACATACTTGCCCAAAATTACAATGAAAGAATTTGCATATAGGCGCCAAGCAATGTCAACAACAATGCATTCATTGTATGCTCCAAACAAGGGATGATAAACTCAATACCAAGAATCACCATTCACAAAGTATGGATTGCATTACCTTGTTCCAAAGCTCCCATTTTGGTATAGGCAGGGAGGATGCTGGCACAGGTTGCAGAGTCTATCTTTACACCTACCATTGCATTTGCTTGAAAGCTTCTGAAGCTTTTTCAACAAACCCATTTCATGCATATCCTACAATCGTAGCATTCCAATCAAGTGTTTAGATATGGTTTTGTGTGGTGTTGGTCTCTACTCCTTGGAGTGGCGAGGAGAAACCCTTCGTTGTGAAGGATGAATGCGGGAAATTTCTTCCAAATGTTTTAAGTATGACTTTTAATTATAATGACATTTTTAAATGGTGGGGAAGAGAGAAATTACAATTTGAAATATTTTTTTGTGTGACTAATTATTTAGTCATTTTTATTTGTGTGACTAATTATTTAGTTGTGTTTTTTAGGTCTGATGATTAAATTAGTCATTTATAGCTGTCTTGCAAAAAATTGGTAGAATTTAATCATTTTTAGTTGTCATGACTAAAAGTTTTAGTCACATAGTCATTTATTTTCCAAAATTTTACTAGTGAATCAAGTCCTAATTTCCTGCCTTCTCTCCAACCAAACATCTCAACAAGTTCCCCAAACTTCTATTTACTACCTCTGTCTATCCATCTATCTGTGGATAAAATGTTGAACTGAACTTCAAGTATGTCTTCATCTTCTTACACAATGTCTTCCAAAAGTATCCAATGAATCTTGTATCTCTATTTGAAATTATGCTCTTAGGTAATCCATGCAATCTCATAGTCTCCTTGAAAAATAGGTTAGCCACATGAACTGCATCAGTTGTCTTCTTACAAGGTATAAGCCATCTTTGAAAATCTATCCACCACTACAAATATAGAATCATGTGCTCTTTGTCTTCAACAATTCCAATATGAAATCCATGCTTATGTCTTCCCAAGGTCTCTCTAGTAGTGTCAAAGATTTTTGCAATCCAGTATTTTGACTACTTCCTTTTGCAACTTGATATACACTGCAACTCTACACAAACTTCCTAGCATCCTTATATATCTGAGGCCAAAAGTAATTTTCACTTATCAAAGCCACTGTCTTGTCAATGCCAAAATGTCCTGCTAATCCACCATTGTGCTTCTCTTTTATCAAATTGTCTCTCATTGAACTCCTAGGTATACACAACTAATTTTCTTTGGACAACATATTCTCCTAAATGAAATAATCCAACCACTTACTCCTATCTATCACAATAGGTTCCTTGCATGCTTTCCGAGGTTCTACAAAATCAAGGTCTTCTTCATACATGTTCTTCAATTCTTCAAATCCTAACACTTCAACTCTCATTTCTGTCATCAAATTCCTTCTTGTACTCAATGCATCTGCAACTTTGTTTAACTTTCTACTTCTATGCTTTAGTACAAAAGTGTAACTCTTCATGAACTCTACCCATCTCATATGTCTCTGATTCAACTTCCCTTGAATATTCAAATATTGCAAAGCTTGATGATCTATATACAACACAAACTCCTTAGGCAAAAAATAATGTCTCCACTTCTTTAAGGCTTGAATTATAGCATAGAACTTTTGATCATAAACTAAATATCTTCTCCTTGCATCATTCAACTTCTCACTAAAATATGCTACAGGTCTACCTTCTTGACTTAACAATGCTCCTATTGCATTTCCACTTGCATCACAATCTACTTGAAATACTTTATTGAAATTCGATAATGCCAACATAGGTTACTCTATCACTTTCTACTTCAACAATTCAAAACTTTTATCTACTCCTGATGTCCACTTAAAATCCTAATCTATAACCTCTCATTGTCTCTGTCATAGGGTTACATACTGAACTGATATTTTTGATGAACTTCTAGTAGAAACTAGCTAATCCATGAAATGATCTGACTTCTCTAATGCTCTCAAACGTAGGCCATTTAACAATTGCTCTTATCAAGGTCCATCTTCAATCCTTCCGCAAAAATTAGAAACCCCAAGTATACCAACTCTTCCTTCATGAAACTATACTTCTTGATGTTGATCAACAATTTCTCTTCTCTCAACCTCTACAATACTTGTCTCAAGTACAACAAATGTTCTTCTTTTGTCTTACTAAAAATCATAATATTATCCAAGTATACAATAACAAACTTACCCAAGAATTTCTTTAGAACTTCATTCATCAACCTCATGAAAGTACTCGGTGCATTTGTCAATCCAAAAGGCATCACTAACCACTCATACAATCCTTCATTTGTCTTAAAAGCAATCTTCCATTCATCTCCTTCTCTGATTTTGATATGATGGTATCCACTCTTCAAGTCTATCTTTGTAAAATACTTTTCTCCACTCAAACAATCCATAATGTCATCCATCCCAGGCAATGGAAATCTATACTTAATTGTTATCTTGTTGTTTGCGCGAGTCTATACATAGTTTTTACTTTGGTGAATAGAACTCACTGAAATCTTTACATTAAAGGCTCAAACTTGAGACATAGCAACTACATACATCCCTTAACATAACTTTCAAACCATAGACAAAGATATTAAATGATCAAGAAATTGTGTGAATTTATTGAGATAGATGAAATGGCTACATGAGAAACATCATTTGTTGCAGGTGTGATCCAAATGGTATGATAGTGAGCAGTAAAGAATATATTCTTGATGCAGAGAGGGTACAAAAGATTTAGTTGAGTTTGTGGTGGATTCCTGGTTGCTATGAGATCCGTTCTCATTGTAACTATCTTCTTCTATGTACTTTAGGCAGTGAGCCTCTTTGGTAGTGAGCCCTTTCTTTTTGCAGTGAGCATTTTGGGTAGTGAGCCTCTGGCAGTGAGTGTTGTTGTAATTTTGATATCATTTATATTGCGAGTTAATCCTCAATGCAATTTTTCCCTCATTAGGTTTTTCACGTAAAAATCTGGTGTCTCATGTGTGAATGTACTTAAGTTTATGATTTCATGCTTTCATGGTTAAATCATAATAACAATGATTAAGTGGTTAATGTGTTGATGCTTAGAAGAAGTTAAGTTTTGGTTACAACTGATTCACCCCCCTCTCAGTTGTCTTATGCATTTTAACAATTGGTATCAGAGTGAGGGTTCCTTGACAGAAAGCTTAACAACTGGAGGTAAATTTAGGATGGTGTACAAGAAGGATACTCCACAGTTTGATGGAATGGACTATGATCTCTGGAAGGTACGAATGAAATTCATCTCATTTCTGTTGGTTATGGTGTTTGGAAGATGGTAGAAACAAAGTATATTATTCCTCCAAATGGTCCTGTTGATGGGCAAGATTGCACCTGTTATGCAGAGCTGTGAAGCTCAGCAATCCTGTGTAACATGGGATCAAACTTAGGTTGTGGGTGACCTATGGAAAGCTTGAACCTCCAGATTATGGGCTAGTTCTCTTATAATATTCAATGGGTCTATAACTTTGATATGGAAAAGGGTTAAAAGGATCTACTAAAAAGCATTAAAACTGTAATCTAAAGCATGGTGATGCAACTAAAATTGATGGAAACTGACAATCTAACTCACAATAGATCTTAGAAAATCTATCCACACAAACCACTTTTGGCAATTTGATCACATAAATAATTCTAAGGGAGGATGGAAATGATTTTCTTTTGAAGGAAAAGGGTTTTTCGCAACATAAAAGAAATTTACTCAAATTGCACAGCCTTAGACCTGTGATTTTCAATGCTATTGAATACATGCAAGTACAAATGAAATAATGATTTTAAAGCTCTGATGTTCAAACACAATAAAATCTCGTCAAATCATTCACAAAAGCTGCATTAATTGAAAGGTAGAGACTTGATTCAGCTAAAAAATAAAGGAACAATTGCAAAAAAGACAAAATACAGAACCTGTAACCTGCTGTAATCTCTATAAATCTGTAATAAGTGAGTTACAAAACCTTCTTTCTCTCTCAAAGTGTAAAGAAAAAAAAAAGCCAAAACTAGAAAAACCTAAGTTTTTCTTACAATATATAATCTTCTCTCTCCAAGAGACCTAGAAAGGACAACTGTAGTCAACTGCCTCTAAAAATAAGCTCTCAAAATTGATCCTTGAGAAAACAATAAAATCCCTAAAAATAAGGACCATAACTGTCCCAAATCAACCAAAAATAGCTCCAAATAGTTCTCCTCTATATGTTTGACCAAAAAAGTTGACCAAACTCTCCAATTTTGATCCCTGAGCCATGTAAAAAGCTCCAAAGTCTTCAATTAACTATATATTTCAATTTTGCATGATTTTGGGACATGTGAGTAATTAATAAAGTAATATTTTGCATGATTACTTTACTATCAGTTACATTTTATTCTATCTCTTTGATTTTACAACTTGTGACAAAATAATAAAGTAATTTATAATGATAGTACTTTATTACTTAAATTAATTTAGTTGCAAAATCATGCAAAAAGAAATGGATATATTTTCCCCCTTAGAAGAAAAAGACAAAAAATAACCCCTCGTGCATGAAAATAAGATCTCAATTTTACTATCCTTATATCTCCATGCATACATAGATTCCATCATTCAAAAACACCTTATAACTACCTTGCATTTATAGTCCATGTATCATACTTCACCCTTAATACAAGGAAAAGAAAACAAGGTTATATCCCTTATGTCTCCCATGCATGCATCATGCCATATATTATATGTCATGCCATGTATCATCTTATCACTTTCAAACCATACCCTATCTTCATCTTATCACTTCTTACAAATATATTGCCTCACCATGCGTTTGAATCATTCTTTTATTTGACCTTATTAACATTATGCCTTTGCAAAAATTCACATAAGGCATTAGGCCTTATCTTCTCATCATCTTTTTTTGACTTTTCATAAAATAAAAGGAAATAATTATGAATGCCCTCACGAGCCTTGGTGGCATGAGAAGGTCTAAATCGTTAGGTTTCACAAGACTTTAAAGTCTTGACCCAGTTGGTGATTATATGGCAATGATTTTTCAAAAGTTTTAAAGTCAAAAATGTGGAAAAAGGGCAGTCGACCATCGACCAAAAGGAATCGTCAAACCCTAAACTCATCATTTTTTCACTTTGCTTTTCCATATGGCTACTCTGAGCCAGTCGACATACAAGGGTTTGAAGCCATTTTTAGAGTATTTTGGAGGTTTATACTGCCATGCTTTGAGTTATTTTCAACACCATCTCTGTTCGAGTAAGTTCTCCTTCTGTATCTTTGTATTCTCTGCAAAAATGATGGAAAAAGGCACTATTTGCTAAGTATTCTTGTAGCTACCTTCTTTCTGACTTTCGTTTATAGAACATAATGCTGAAAATCTTTTATTTTTCCTTCTATATCTGCTGCATATTTACTTTTCTTTATTTTAGCATTAAGAAATAAGGGAAGATAGGCCATTTATTTCACTAATTTTCGATATACTTCACTGTATCATGTATTTGTATACTCTCTCTGCTCTTGCTCGGTCCTAATGACGCAAAGATTGTAAGGGTTTTGTGAAAAATTATTAAAAAGAGAAGCTATGAACTATATTGCCTTAAATGTTTTCTATTTTCCACTCATGGTATGACCGAAATAGGGTAAGGATATATTTGTCATTTGTTTCATCATTTGTAAGTTGGTGATGTCATAACAAAACCCTCTCTATGCATCCACTATATCATGTGAAATAACAAAGATAACTGTGTTTCCATTATTTGACATAGTCATTTATGATAGTTTTTTACTATCTTGCTTCTATATTTCATTGTCTCATACTTCTACCAGGGCCTGCCACTAGTTTCATATCCTCATGGATGGCTTGGAATCACTATAAATGAATACCCCATTTGAAACCTCATTACTATTACTGTAAGCATCTTTGATTGAGGTTCCACCATTGTATTTTGACATACTTTACCTCCTTCCACTGACTCCTATGACTGTTATGTATCTTCTTAGCACTCTGTATCCTTCAGGCATGATAAAGTTTATGATTGATCAAACATGATCATTGTTCTGTGTTGTTGACTTGGCAAAGACCTTGATGTCTAGAGTATGGAATAGATTCAATCAATGCTCTTTAATGTTACTTCATGGATAACCTACATCGCTACTGGGATAGTCATGATCATGACTGACTTTCATACGTCACTCACAACAAAAGTGGTAAATATTTGTCCTATTTTTGCTGACTCTCTTTGCAAGGTCTGTGGCATTGTTTCTCTTTATTTAATGCCTTCATGGCTGTCCTTGACTTTGAATAGATCTTGTAGCCACTCTTTTCTACTACTATTCTTGCTGAACTTCATTGTGTCTCCATGATTGAATTAGGAATTGCTCACATTCTTTTGTTTATGATAGTAATTGATGCATGTGGACTGCCCCCTTTATCATGCTCAAATAGTCATGCTAATTGTCTTAGCCAAAATGACTATCCCCTTAGAGACTTTGATTGCTTTTCTTACTATCTTCTAAAGACTATTTGATAAGATTTCCTTCACTATCTTTGTGTTGTGTCTCTACCTTTACCTGTGCACACACAAAACTATCTGCAACGATCTTATAAATCTTGGAGGCATCTAAGCATCTCAGTCTTTATTGCACACTGTGGGGAATCTATGCATGTTGCTATGCCCCTCTGGTATGACAGTCATTCTAATTTTTCCTTGATGAATCCTTGTACTCACTGAATGTTGTTCTCGCAACTTTTCTTAAGGTGTTTTGTTGTCCTTGAGAACTGTCATGATTATAGCTAATGTATTAACATGGCTAATGTTCCTTTCTCCTAGTATGACTACTGATCATTGTACATCCTCTGGTAGACTTGTGAGTTCATCTCCTTTGCATTGGACTGCCTTTGTATGACTGTCTGCTCACTTGACCTGACTATTCTATCTTTATAAAACATTATTGTACCTTGATCATTGAATAATAGTTTTACACCTTATTCACAACAAGAAGTGGGAAATACCTGTTACTAAATGCTTGTCCTATTTTATTGCTGACTGCACAATGATCTTCATTCTGATAAATCTTCATAACAATGATGATGGTTGCTCTAGTTGACTAAAATGTGGGTTTCTTTGTTTAAATATCATCCATTTCACTGGTCAATCATTTACCTATCAAGTTTGCATTTCATAATACAATTGGTAAATATTTGTTCTATTTCTCTTTGCTCAAACCAACTTTGTCTATTGGAATGGATGATATTTAAGAACTGCCTTATGACTACTCATTGTTTCAACATAAAAGTGACTATCTTTTTATGGTTGACTGCACACTTTAATAACATGGTAGTTGACTGTCTTGTGGATGTCTTGGACTATTTCTTTGATTATCATTCATCCAAATAGCAATCTTACATTTCATTCATGACAAAAGATGGGAAAAGTACCTATCTTAAATACTATAGCTATACTTCTTGACATAACTGTACTTCTTCTCTTACACTTTGATCATTGATGAGATATGATTTGTGGCATAATAGGACCATGATGTAAAACTGCTATTTGTCTATTCAATTGAATATCTGTGCATAATGGCATTACTTTGAGCATGCTGGGCTTGACCCTTATGGGAGCCCATTTTCTCCACATGCTTTAATGTCTTCAAATCATCAACATATCTTTTCCTATACTTGCATAGTGAACAAACAAATTGGCATAAAAAACATACCTTTGGAAGCTGATTGATTTCTCTCATGATGATCTGATTTAATGCACATGTCTGATTTTGATCAAACTATTTTTTAATGCATAATGATTGCAAGTTTATATGTCTGCTGATAAAGTATATGATGAATTTGTATATCCAAAGCTTTTAACAAAACCTTTCTCCAACCTTGTAGGTCCAACATCCTGATTAGGAGCAAGAAGATGAAGACATGAAGACCAAGCTGCCAAACAAGATAATCAACCTTCACGATAAGGCAATGATCGATATCCACTTTCCTCATGTGTTCTTTTCCTTTTCTTTATCATCAGATGTATAACTTGCATGCTTAGTTGCATTGGCTCAGTTTAGTCATTACCACGACTTGTGTGGGACATATTTAAACATTCTCTTGAATATAATAAGTTATTTTACCTTGTGCAATGATTTATGTATGTTTGCTTTCTGAATCAAATGCATAGGATAAAACAACTGAATTTGATTTGAAACACATGATGGTAAAATGACAATTTATAAATACCTTTTCTTTGCACTGAACTGTGATATCTGAATATAGTCCAACAACATCATAATTGAAAGATAAAACTAGGTAGATACCTGTCATTCCTTGAATGTCTGTTATTTTGTCCTTAGACTGATTTCATTTATCAGGATGGTTTGACAGTTCTAATTGGATTGTCACATTATCCTGATAAATAGTCCTCCATTGTTCTGTTGCCAAGATGTCAGGCATTTGACTGAGTGATCCTACACTTCATTTTTTTTCTTTTATCTCCTTTTGTGACAATTGCAACCTAGGCCTTACTAAATTAGGTGTGAACATAATTTAGTAACATTTTTGGGGACCTCTCAGGGGTGTTTGCTTGCTAAACAAAACAGAACCAGTAGCCTTGCAATTCCATTAGACATATGAGTCTTTTCCTACCTGAAACTTTGAAAAACTTCTTACAACTCAAATTGATAAAAAAACTATAGCAGCAAAACAAAACCGAAATTGAAACTATTCTGACCTACTTAGGACATGGCCAACAAAATGTGAATGTACACTTCTTGGAAACAAAATACTCAACTGAAATCCTACTCTACCCTACACTAACCAGCCATATAAGCTGGTCAAACAAACCCATTAATTGGCCTTGTAAAATAACTTCCCTTTCTGATTAAGGAAGGATGTTCTACAAGGTGATTTGCTACTGACAAGATATGATTCATGAGAATATATCCTACAGAATGTTGTAAAACTCTTTGAAGAACAAAAGCAAACTCACTCACCATCTGAACCTGATCATGTATACTTCTATTATGAGGTGAAAAGATGATTTGATTCTTCTGTTCTGAGGCTGAAATCTTATCTTTCGGTACAACAACATATGTCTCCTTATCTAGCTCTTTGCTAGATAAATCCCTGATTGGACATCCTCTTGTCATGATGAACTTTCTGCTCATACTCCCGGTTTCCTTATTGAGATCTACTATCCTGTTTTCACCTACAATCTCAACCTGATTTGAAAAAATTAGCTCACATGAATAAATCGATGGAATGCTTGCCTCTTTGACTTGACTAGGCCGATCACATACTGTTGGCTCATAAGATACTAGCTTATCATCAATGTTAGAACAAAAGACTTCTATGATGCCTAAAAACATGTTCTCATCTAACTCATAATCTTGCATTGAATCCAAATGAGTTATATCATCTAGCTGTTTAATACTAGGCATAGATGTTAGGATGCATGTGATATCTTCATTTTCATCCATAAATTCAGGAAGTTCATCAAACAAATTAGCTAGATCTTGAGACTCAAGATCTATTTCTTTCACAAAAACCTATTCAACCTGATCTTGTTTTCCATTTAAATTTGACACAAAGGACTCAAGATCATCCCAAAATGAAATGTCATCACATTCCTCTTGAATTTTTGGTAAAAGAGGACTGTTTATTACCTCATAACAGCTCTCAACCAGCTATATAAGTTGCATGATAGGCTTACCTTCACACCCTTCTAATTGAACCAAGATCACATTGTTAGACTGCTTAGATTCAATCAACAACTCCTCATACTGTGTGATATCTTCTTGCTATTCTAAAATTGCTATTGGTATGCTTTCTTCATCTGGTTCAATGAAAACGGGTAACTCATCAATCAAAGCTGAAAGATGATTTTCTTGATAAGCCTCTTTTACTTCTCCACCCTACTACTCTAATTGATCTTCTGAGATAAATACTAAAACATTTTCCTCAATTTCAACAAAATAGGGAAAATCATTAGCTAAAGCATTGAAAGACTCCCCTTGAAGGTCTTCTGCTATTCAATCTTTTGCTATTCTAATCGGTAATGCTCCATAGCTGCATTCATTAAATTTATATTCCCAAATTTCTTCATAATGAGTGGGTTATTTTGAAAGACAATAGGTCCATCCTTATGAAGGCAAATAGTGATAGGACAATCAGATTCATTTGACAGGGAAACTTGGAGATTATTTTGAGTTTCCTAGATGATAACAGGCTCTTGTAGTGGCTGGTCATGAGGAATAACAGATTCAGATTGTGCCAACTTAGACCTTGGCAATGGTAAAGGGACTCTAAAATTTGGGATCTTGACCTCAGGAGGATTAGGAAGCTCACTGTGCTTAAAACTTGGAATTTGATACATACTGACCTCATCCTAAAAGGGTTGATTTGGAATGAAATGAGCTATTTGGATCTCATGCCTATGTGTTCGAGCTAGCAAAAGTCTCATTTGCTCCTATTTAGTAATCATCTCCCTCTCAAACTGTATTCTTTGTGCCTCCAACTCCTGCTCATGATGGTAGGCTTGATAATCTAACTCCTCTCGTTGCTGCTCATACTCCTCCTGTTTCTTGATTTCTTCTATGATCTGCTTATTAATTTCTAGCAATGTGTTATTGAGATCAAGTGACATACTCTTTATGCTTGCAATCCCCTCCTTTGCACTCACTTAGAGTTGCTTGGGAAAGATATACTGTTGGTTTTCAAGAAAATAAGCTTCTTGAAGCTGATTTGGCTACCAACAAGGCTGAACTAGGGTGGGTGGGAGGTAAGATTACTGTGCATGCTGGTTTCCTTGAAAAACCATAGAATTTGGGCTAAAACCAGTAGCATGACTGATCTGATATGGTTGATAAGATGGTGGATTAGCAGCATTTTCATGATATGATGGATGATATGACATGTTCCCATGAAAGGTAGACATGTTTACTCATTCAAAAGCTGAAAAACAAATTGAAACCAGAATTACTTGAAATAAATCAGCATCTGATCTTGTGAATCCTTCTCATAGGTTGCACAAAAACTGATCTATCAAACCAGAAAGTTAGAGTCACCAGGTATTTTGAAATAACACCTCTACAAAGGCTATAATAACTGTTGATCATACCAAAACAACAGAAAAATAAGTTCTTTTTAAACTAAAAAATAGTTTAAAGTCCCACCGGGCGTGCCAAAAATTATTGACGAGCAAGATTGCACCAATTATGTAGAGTTGTGAAGCTCAACAATCTTGTGTAACATGGGATCAAACGCAGGCTGTGGGTGACCTATGGCGAGCTTGAACCTCTAGATTATGGGCTGGTTCCCTTATAATATTCAATGGGTCTATAACTTTGATATGGAAAAGGGTTAAAAGGATCTACTAAAAAGCATTAAAACTGTAATCTAAAGTGTGGTGATGCACCTAAAATTGATGGAAACTGACAATCTGACTCACAATAGATCTCAGAAAATCTATCTACACAAACCACTTTTGGCAATTTGATCACATAAATAATTCTAAGGGAGGCTGGAAATGATTTTCTTTTTGAAGGAAAAGGGTTTTTCACAACATAAAAGAAAATTACTCCAATTGCATAGCCTAAGACCTATGATTTTCAGTGCTATTTAATACATGAAAGTACAAATGAGAAAATGATTTTAAAGGTTCTGATGTTCAAACACAATAAAATATCATCAAATCATTCACAAAACTACATTAATGGAAAGGTAGACACTTGATTCAGTTGAAAAATAAAGGAACAATTACATAAAAAGACAAAATATAGAACCTGTAACCTGCTGTAATCTCTATAAATATGCAATAAGTGAGTTACAAAACCTTCTTTCTCTCTCAAAGTGTAAAGAATAAAAAAGGCCAGAACTAGGAAAACCTAAATTTTTCCTACAATATATAATCTGCTCTCTCCAAGAGACCTAGAAAGGACAACTACAGTCAACTGCCTCTAAAAGTAAGCTCTCAAATTTGATCCACAATCAAACAATAAAATCCCTATAAATAAGGGCCATAACTATCCCAAATCGAGCACAAAATAAATCCAAACTGCTCTCCTCTATATGTTTGACCAAAAAGTTGACCAAGCTCTCCAATTTTGATCCCCAAGCCATGTAAAAAGCTCCAAAGTCTTCAGTTAACTATATCCTTCAATTTTAAATGATTTTGGGACATGTGAGTAATTAATAAAGTAATCTTTTGCATGATTACTTTACTATCAGTTACATTTTGTTCTATCTCATTGATTTGACAACTTGTGACAATATAATAAAGTAATTTATAATGATATTACTTTATTACTTGCTTACATTAATTTAGTTGCAAAATCATGGAAAAAAAATGGATATATTTGCCCCATTTGAAGAAAAAGACAAAAAATAACCCCTCATGCATGAAAATAAGATCTCCATTTTACTATCCTTATTTCTCCATGCATACATAGATTACATCATGCAAAAACACCTTATAACTCCCTTGCATTTATACTCCATGCATCATACTTCACCCTTAATACAAGGAAAAGAAAACAACGTTATGTCCCTTATGTCTCCCATGCATGCATCATACCATATATTATGTGTCATGCCATGTATCATCATGTAAAGATGCCTTATAACTCCTTATGCACATAATGCATTTCATATCATCACTTTCAAACCATACCCTAGCATCATCTTATCACTCCTTACAAATATATTGCCTCACCATGCCTTTGAATCATTCTTATATTTGACCTTATTAACATTATGCCTTTACAAAAATTCACAAAAGGCATTCGGCCTTATCTTCTCATCATCTATTTTTGACTTTTGCATAAAATAAAAGGAAATAATTATGAATTCCCTCATGGGCCCTTGTGGCATGAGAAGGTCTGAATCATTAGGTTTCACAAGAATTTAAAGTCTTGACCCCGCTGGTGATTATATGGCAATGATTTTTCAAAAGTTTGAAAGTTAAAAATGTGGAAAAAGGGCAGTCGAACATTGACCAAAAGTAATCATCAAACCCTAAACTCATCATTTTTTCACTTTGCTTTTCCATATGGTTGCTCTGAGCTCGCTGACATGCAAGGGTTTGAAGCCATTTTTAGAGTATTTTGGAGGTTTATATTTCCATTCTTCGAGCTATTTTCAACACCATCTCTATTCGGGTAAGTTCTCCTTATGTATCCTTGTATTGTCTACAAAAATGATGGAAAAGGGCACTATTTGTTGGGCATTCTTGTAGCTACCTTCTTTCTAACTTTTGTTTATAGAACATAATGTTGAAAATCTTCTATTTTTCCTTCTGTATCCACTGCATATTTGCTTTTCTCTATTTTAGCATTAAGAAATAAGGGAATATAGGCCATTTATTTCACTGATTTTCCATATACTTCACTGCATCATGTATTTGTATACTCTCTCTTCTCTTGCTTGGTCCTAATGACAGAAAGACTGTATGGGTTTTGTGATAAATTCTTAAAAAGAGAAGTTATGAACTATATTTCCTTAAATGTTTTCTATTTTCCACTGATGGTATGACCACAATAGGGTAAGGATATATTTGTCATTTGTTTCATCATTTGTAAGTTGGTGATGTCATAACAAAACCCTCTCTATGCATCCATTGTATCATGAGAAACAACATAGATAACTGTGTTTCCATTATTTGACATAGTCATTTATGACTATTTTTACTGCCTTGCTTCTATATTCCATTGTCTCATACTTCTACCAAGGCTTGCCACTAGTTTCATATCCTCATGGATGGATTGGAAGCACTATAAATGAATACCCCATTTGAAACCTCATTACTATTACTGTATGCATCTTTGATTGAGGTTCCACCATTATATTTTGACATACTTTACCTTCTTCCACTGACTCCTATGACTGTTATGTATCTTCTTAGCTCTCTGTATCCTTCAGGCATGATAAAGTTTATGAATGATCAAAAATGATCATTGTACTGTGTTGTTAACTTGGCAAAGACCTTGATGTCTAGAATATGAAATAGATTCAATCAGTGATCTTTAATTTTACTTCATGGATAATCTACATAACTACTGGGACAATCATGATCATGACTGACTTTCATACCTCACTCACAACAAAAGTGGTAAATATTTGTCCAATTTGTGCTAACTGTCATTACATGGTCTGTGGCATTGTTTCTCTTTATTTAAGACCTTCATGGCTGTCCTTGACTTTGAATAGATCTTGTAGCTGCTCTTTGCTACTACTATTCTTGCTAAACTTCATTGTGTCTCTATGATTGTATTAGGAATTGCTCACATTCTTTTGTTTATGATAGTAATTGATGCATGTGGACTGCCCCCTTTATCATGCTCAAATAGTCATGCTGATTGTCTTAGCCAAAATGACTTTCCCCTCAGAGACTTTGATTGCTTTTCTTACTATCTTCTAAAGACTATTTGATAAGATTTCCTTCAATATCTTTGTGTTGTGTCTGTCTTTACCTATGCACACAAAAAACTATCTGCAATAATCTTATAAATCTTGGAGGCATCTAAGCATCTCAATCTTTATTGCACACTATGGGGAATCTATGCATGTTTCTATGCCCCTCTTGTATGACAATCATTCTGATTTTTCCTTGATGAATCCTTGTATTCACTTAATGTTGTTCTCGCGATTTTTCTTAAGGTGTTTTTTTGTCCTCAAGGGTTGTCATGACTATAGCTAATGTATTAACATGGCTAATGTTCCTTTCTCCTAGTATGACTATTGATCATTGTGTATCCTCTGGTAGACCTGTGAGTTCATCTCCTTTGCATTGGATTACCTTTGTATGACTATCTGCTCACTTGAACTTACTGTTCTATCTTTATAAAACATGACTGTACCTTGATAATTGAATAACAATTTTACACCTTATTCACAACAAAAAGTGGGAAATACCTGTTACTAAATGCTTGTTTTATTTTATTGTTGACTGCACAATGATCTTCATTCTGATAAATCTTCATAGCAATGATGAATGTTGCTCTAGCTGACTAAAATGTGGGTTTCTTTGTTTAAATATCATCCATTTCACTGGTCAATCGTTTACCTATCAAGTTTGCATTTCATAATACAAGTGGTAAATATTTGTTCTATTTCTATTTTCTCAAACCAACTTTGTCTATTGGAATGGATGATATTTAAGAACTGCTTTATGACTACTCATTGTTTCAACATAAAAGTGAATGTCCTTTTATGGTTGACAGCCCCCTTTAATAACATGGTATTTGACTATCTTGTGCATTTCTTGGACTATTTCTTTGATTATCATGCATCCAAATAGAAATCTTACACTTCATTGATGACAAAAGATGGGAAAAGTACATGTCTTAAATACTATAGCTATACTTCTTCTCTTGCACTTCGATCATTGATGAGATATGATTTGTGACATAACAAGAACATGATGTAAAACTGCTATTTGTTTATTCAATTGAATATCTGTGCATAATGGCATTACTTTGAGCATGCTGGGCTCGACCATTATGGGAGCCCATTTTCTCCACATGCTTTAATGTCTTCAAATCAGAAACATATCTTTTCCTATACCTGCATAGTGAACAAACAAATTAGCATAAAAAACATACCTTTGGAAGCTGATTGATTTCTCTCATGATGATCTGATTTAATGCACATGTCTAATTTTGATCCAACTATTTTTTAATGCACAATGACTGCAAGTTTATATGTCTGCTGACAAAGCATATGCTAAATTTGTATATCTGGAGCTTCTAACAAAACATTTCTCCAACCTTGCAAGTCCACCATCCTAATCAAGAGCAAGAAGATGAAGACGTGAAGACCAAGCTACCAGACAAGATAATCAACCTTCACAATAAGGCAATGATGGATATCCACTTTCCTCATGTGTTCTTTTCCTTTTATTTATCATCAGATGTATAGCTTGCATGCTTAGTTACATTGGCTCAGTTTAGTCATTCCCGTGGCTTGTGTGGGACATATTTAAACATTCTCTTGAATATAATCAGTTATTTTACCTTATGCAATGATTTATGTATGTTTGCTTTCTGAATCAAATGCATAGGATAAAACAACTGATCTGATTTGAAACACACGATCGTAAAATGATAGTTTATAAACACCTTTTCTTTGCACTAAACTATGATATCTGAATACCTCAACAACATCATAACTGAAAGATAAAACTTGTTATATACCTATCATTCCTTGAATATATGCTATCTTGTCACTAGATCAATTTTATTTATCAGGATGGTTTGAAAGTTCTGATTGGACTATCACATTATGCTAATAAATGATCCTCCATTGTTCTCTTGCCAAGATGCTAGGGATTTGATTGAGTGATCCTACACTTAAATTTTTTTCTTTTATCTCCTTTTGTGACAACTGCAACCTAGGCCTTGCTAAATTAGTTGTGAAAATAATTTAGTAATAGGTCCATCATCTAAAGATGAAGTCAAACAGTATAAGTTAAATGGAAAAGTTAGAGATGCTCTATCAAATGCTTTATCTAACACCGAGTTAGTGAAATTTTTGGATCTAGAAAATGCTCATGAGATCTGGGACAAGTTGAAAAATTTGTATGAAGGAGATGAATCTGTAAAGAATGCCAAATTAGAGAACCTGGAGGTGAGGTATGAAGCTCTAAAGATTAGTGATGATGAAAACATTGCAATCTACATGGAAAAAGTTGATGAAGTTGCCAATGGAATCAAAGTTCTTGGAGGAACTATTGATGAGAATGAGGCTGTGCTGAAGATTATTAGGTCATTGCCTAAATCCTACAGTCACAAGGTGTCTACAATTGAAGAACTTATGAGTGTGAAGAGGATTATGAAGGATCAATTTCTGGGAAAGTTTGTTGCTTTTGAGATGAGAGAGTTCAAAGACACTCTACCGAAGACTAAGACTACCTTCAAAGCCAACACTTCAAAGAAGACTTCAAGATTTGAGAAGTATGTTGTGGAACTAGATGATGACCTTGATGAGATTGAATCCAACTTTGTGGATAGAATGGAAAGAAGTAATGGCAATTTCAAAGGTAAATTACCATTCAAATGCTTTACTTGTGGTAAGATTGGTCACTATGCTTCTAGGTGTCTAGAGAGAATTGAGAAAGTCAAGAAGAAATTTGAAAGTCGACCTAGGATCATAAAAAAATGCTATTATGTTAGAGAGGATGATGATGATGGTGTAATGGATGATGAGTCTGATGATACTAGTGCAAATGAATGCTTGTTTATTGCTATCAAGGAAGAACCTGTGTCTACTAATCCTGCTAATTGTGTGAAGGAAGAAAAACCAGTGGAAGAGAGTGTTTTATTTGTTTGCCAAGTTGAGAAAGATAAGGATGAATGGATTATTGAAAGTGGATGTTCACACCACATGACCGGTGATAAAAGTAAGTTTCTGAGTTTGGAAAAGTATGATGGAGTACTGGTTAGGTTTGGAGATGATGCAGCTAGTAAGATTTGTGGAAGAGGATCTATTTCTTTCGATGGAAAGCACAATGCAAATGATATTCTATATGTGAAGGGTTTAAAGCACAATCTGTTAAGTGTTGGTCAGATGTGTGACAAAATGTATGATCTAAGATTCAAGGATAATGGATGCAAGATCACAGAAAGCTCCAGAACAATGATTGCAACTGGTAAGTTTAGACTAAAGGTAATGTTTATCACTTGAGAGGAACTAATGATTGTTATTTTTGGCTCAAATAGATGAGAGTTGGCTGTGGTATAGAAGGATGTGTCATATAAATTTTGATAACTTGGTGAAGATAAGTTTGGTACAAGTTGTGAGAGATTTTCCTAAGCTTGTGAAGCCTACTAATACTATATGCAAGGAATATCAATTGTGGAAATAGACAAGGACAAGTTTCAAGAGTAAAGAACAATTTTCTGCTAGATTGCTTGCGCTGGTGCATATAGATTTGTGTGGTCCTACAAGAACAAGAAGTTTGCAAGGAGACATGTGCTTTATGTTGCTTATTGATGATTATTCAAGAATGACTTGGGTCACTTTTTTAAACGATAAATCAAAAGCCCTAGACAAGTTTAAAGATTTGAAGGTGATGGTTGAGAATGAGTTAAAATTGAGGATCAAATGTTTAAGGTTTGATAGAGGAGGTGAATTTACATCAAATGAATTTGATATTTTCTGTGAAGAACATGGGATCAAGAGACAATTGTCTACTCCTAGGACTCCTCAGCAAAATGGAGTTGTTGAAAGGAAAAATAGGATAGTTCAAGAGGCTGCTGGCTCAATGATGGAGGCAAACCTACCAGAAGTATATTGGAGAGAAGCTATACATACTATTGTCTACATTCAAAATAGAGTTCAAGTCAAAGGTAATGGTACTAAAACTCCTTATGAATTATGGTATGGAAGAGTTCCTATAGTGAAGTACTACAAAGATTTTGGAAGCAAATGTTATATCAGAAGAGAAGAAGAGTTAGGCAAAATTGATGCTAGGTGTGATGAAGGAATTTTCCTTGGATACTCTACTAAGAGTAAGGCCTACTAATGCTACAATAAGATATTGAGAAAGATCATTGAGAGTGCTAATGTGAAGGTTGATGAAGATAGGGAAAGAATATCAAATCTGAGTGGCTATAAATCAGATGAACCTGTTGTTACAATAAATGAAGAAAAAGTTGAACAACAAGATAGTCAAATTGAAGAAGAAAAGGCTCTAGAAAGTGCTATTAAGACTCTTAGGTATGTAATGATTAATCATTCTAAAGATTAGATTATTGGTGACAAAAGCAAAGAGGTATTGACAAGGAAAAGAGCTGTAGAAGAATAGGTAAACTACTGTTTACTTTCAAAGATTGAACCTAAAACTATAAGTGAAGCGTGCAAAGATGAAAATTGGGTAAAAGCTATGGAAGAAGAGCTGATGCAGATAGAGAAGAATCAAACTTGGGAATTGGTTCCTAGACCTACTAATAAGAATGTGATTGGAACTAAATGGGTTTTCAGAAACAAGATGAATGAAAATGGAGAAGTAGTAAGAAACAAAGCAAGACTAGTATGCAAAGGATATTCTCAGGTTGAAGGTATAGATTTTGAGGAGAATTTTGCTCCTGTGGAAAGGATTGAAACAATAAGAATGTTTTTGGCATTTGCAACACACAAATATTTCAAAGTGTACCAGATGGATGTGAAGTCTATATTCTTGAATGGAGAGCTAGAAGAAGAGGTTTACACAATTGAACAACTGAAAGGATTTCAGTTATCAGACCAAGGTGACATGGTGTGTAGATTGAAGAAATCCTTGTATGGACTAAAGCAAGCTCCTAGAGCCTAGTATGCAAGGTTGGATAAGTAGTTGTTGCAATTAGGGTTTAGTAAAGGTACTGTAGACAATAATCTCTATTTCAAAATTAATGATGATCAAATTATAATTGTTGCAGTCTTTGTTGATGATTTTATATTTGGAGGAAATGAAGGTATGTGTAAGAAACTTGCAGAGGAAATGTAAAAGGAGTTTGAGATGTCTATATTTGGTGAAATAAATTTCTTTCTAGGACTACAAATTACTCAATCAGAAAATGGAATTTTCAATTCTTAGTCCAAGTATATGAAAGAGTTGTTGAAGAAGTTTAGATGGAGGATTCTAAGCCAATATGTACCCCTATGGTAACAAGTTGCAAGTTGAGCAAGAATGATGAATCACCTAAGATTGAAAAAAAATACAGATCCATGATTGGAGGACTACTTTATCTATTCTATACCAGACCAGATATAATGCATGTAGTTTGTCTTGTGGCAATATTTCAAGAAGATCTTAGAGAGTCATATGTGTTGATAGTTAAGAGGATCATGGGATATTTAAAAGGCACTTTAGACTATGGATTGTGGTATCCTAAAGATATTGATTTCATTCTTAGTGCTTATACAGATGCAGATTGCGCTGGAGATGTTGATGACAGAAAAAGTACAAGTGGAGGTGCTTTCTTCTTGGGTAATATATTGGTTTCATGGCTAAGAAAGAAGCAGGATTCAATTTCTTTGTCTAATGCAGAAGAAAAATATATTGTTGTAGCATGTTGTTGTACTCAAGTGCTATAGATATAAGGGTTGTGTATGGAGAACCAATTTCAATCCTTTGTGACAATACAAGTGCTATAAACATTTCAAAGAATCTAGTGATGCACTCAAGAACAAAGCATATATCAATAAGGTATCACTTTCTGAGAGAAAAGGTAATAGAGAATGAAGTAAAGATGGAATATGTGCCTACAAAGGATCAAATTGTAGATATTTTCACAAAGCCTCTGCCTAAGGATACTTTTGAGTATCTCAGGGAGAAGTTAGGGGTTATTACTGTTGCAAGTATGTGTCTAATCGGTGTTGTCATTAATGTCAACATATTTGTGTTGTCATTGGTGTCAACTGTACTCCTATATGGTTGTTTTCTTCTAATGAGTAAGATTCTTTGTATTAACTTATGTAAGTAATTTTGATGTTGAGGATATTGAGAAAACTAGCTTGTCTAGTAGAAGTAGTGAGTTGCAGTGGAAATAGTGTATTGCATATAGAAGAATAGTCCAGAAGAATGCTCCACATTTTCTGTAAAATGAATATCTCTGTGTGCAGATTGGAAGTTATATAGAAGTCCATCTGAAGTTTCTATGTTTTGAGTTTGAGCCTCTAGTATGAAGAATTGAGTGAGTTATGTTCACCAGAGTGAAAACAACTTTTTTCTGTATGTTTGGCAAAGATAGGGAGAAAGTGTTATGCTCCACATTCCTTCGCATTTGAGTATTTTGATCTTCCATTCTAGAGATAAATTTGAGATAATGTTAAGTGCCTTCAACTCCAATGGTTCGTTATTTGGTAGTTCACAAGCTATCCTTTCTTTATGACAGTAGCTGACAATGTTGTTCTTGTATCCTAGTTTGAAGAATCTTCTTGACAGAGTGGTTAGAGATTGTGTGGTTGTTCCTGGTGATTACAATGTGCTTGTGGATGTCTCCTGATCATGTTCCTACCTTTGGATTGGTCGGCAAAGAGAAGTGTGGATCATGAAAAAAGAATGTTCTTAGAAAACCTAGTGTTAACTCCAATCTTGGCTAACTTGGTTGTTTTCACTATTTGCGGAGATGCATTGAAGATTGTAGAAGCATGTTGTGGCATGAAAGATTGAGTTTGAGTCCTAGCTAAGGTGTAGCATGTTCATCATACTTCTCTACATTTTTCCTTAGCTAAATTTTGTAATAGGTCTAGACCTATTTCTGTGTATGTTTTGTAATGCTGACCTTGGAGAATGTTACAATGGTTGATGAATATAATTCCGACCTTGATGTACATTCCAAGATTGATGAATTGTATAAAGCATGTAATAGAGTTGCAAAAAGTGTGTGTGTGAATATGAAGAGATAAGTGCAAAGATGTGAAAGAGCAGAGCAGAGAAGTTATATTGTGCTTTAATGGAACTAAATCCTAGCATGGAGTAGATGCTACTTAATCAGTTCACCACTTTGGCAGTGAGCCACCCCTTGGCAGTGAACCACCCTTTGGCAAGTGAGTCATTCTTTGCAGTTAGCAATTTGAGCAGTGAACCCTATAGGGAGTGAGCCTCTATTTTTTGGTATGGTTATAACTCATATATTTCTATGGGCTAAGACCCACTGTGGTTTATCCCTTTTAGGGTTTTCCATGTAAAAATCTAGTGTCTACTATGTTGGATGTGTGTTTGTGATTAATCTTATGATTTCATGCTTTCATGGTTAAATCTAATTATAAGCAATTAAGTTGTTGATGGTTTGATGTTCATATGAAGCTAAGTTTTTGTGACAACTGATTCACCCCCTCTCACTTGTTTGGTGTATTTCAACAATTGGTATCAGAGCAAGGTTCCTCGGTGGTAAGCTTAACAGCTTGAGGTAGATATAGGATGTCTTACAAGAAGGAGGCTCTGTAGTTTGATGGGATGAATTATGCAACTTGGAAGATTCACATGAAAATCCATCTACTTTGCATTGGTTATAAAGTATGGCAAGTGACACAGACTGAATATACCATGCTGGAGAATGCTCTGACAACTGAAGATGAAGTCAAAGAATATGAGGTAAATATAAAAGCTAGAGATGCTCTATTGAGTGCATTGACTGACTCTAATTTAATAAAAATCATGGATTATGAGTATGCTAAAGAAGTCTAGGATAAGCTGAGTAAATCTATATGAAGGAGATGATTCTGTAAAGAGTGCCAAATTGCAGGGACTGAAAGGCAAATATGAAGGTCTTAAAATGGGAGAAGATGAAAACATAACATCCTTCATGCAAAAGGTAGATGACTTGTTATTGGAATCAAAGGTATGGGAGGAACTGTTGATGAAACTGAAGTTGTGATGACAATTCTTAGGTCATTACCTAAATCCTATGCTCACAAGGTAGCTGCAATTGAAGAAATAATGATTGTGAAAAAGATTAATAAGGATCAGTTGCTTGGTAAGATTACTGCTTTTGAAATGAGAGAATTTGGTGATGCTCTTCCAAAAGTATAAACTGCTTTCAAATCTAGAACTTTAGAAAAGATCTCTAGAGCAAAAAAGTACAAGGTAGAACCTGATGATGAGCTTGATGAAATTGAAGCCAACTTTTTTGACAGACTGCAAAGAGGTTCCGATAAGTTCAAAAGCAAATTACCTTTCAAATGTTTCTCATGTGGTAAAGTAGATCATTATGCTTCCAAATGTCCTGAAAGAATTGAAAGGAATAGAAAAGATTTGAGAACAGGCCTAGAGCTCCTAAGAAATGCTATTATGTTAGAGATTTTGATGATGAAGGTGTAACAGATGATGAATCTGATGATGCTAGTACTAGTGCAAATGAATGCTTGTTTATTTCTATAAAAGAAGAACCCATGTCTAGTAATCCTGCTAGTTGTGTGAAGGAAGAAAAACTAGTGGAAGAAAGTGTTTTGGTTGTTCAGGTTGAGAAAGATAAGGACGAATGGATTATTGATAGTGGATGCTCACATCACATGACTGGTGACAAAAGTAAGTTTGTAAGTTTGAAAAAATATAATGGAGGACTGATTAGGTTTGGAGACAATGCATCTGGTAAGATTTGTGGAAAAGGATCTATTTCATTTGATGGAAAGCATAACACTGCCAATGTTCTCTATGTGAAGGGTTTAAAGAACAATCTTTTGAGTATTGGTCAGATGTGTGACAAAGGTTATGATATGAGATTCAAAGACAATGGATGCAAGATAATGGAAATCTCTGAAACTGTGATTTCTACTAGTAAGAAGACCAGAGGTAATATCTATCAATTAAGAGGAACTAATGATTACTATTTATTAGCCCAAGAAGATGAAAATTGGTTGTGGCATAGAAGGTTGTGTCATATAAATTTTGATAATTTGGTAAAGATAAGTTCAGGTTAGACTGTAAGAGATCTACCAAAACTTGTGAAACCCTTCAATACTATTTGCAAGGAATGTCAGTTGGGGAAGCATACAAGAACAAGTTTCAAGAGTAAAGAGCAATTTTCTATTGGTTAGCTAGATCTAGTTCATACATATCTATGTGGTCCTACAAGGATAATAAGTCTGCAAGGTGACATGTACTTCATGTTGCTTATTGATGATTATTCTAGAATGACTTGGGTTAATTTTTCAAGAGACAATTTAGAAGCACTAGAGAAGTTCAAATCCTTCAAAGCAATAGTTGAAAATGAAATAAAATTGAAAATCAAATGCTTAAGGTTTGATAGAGGAGGTGAGTTCACATCAAATGAATTCAACATTTTTTGTGAAGAGCAAGGAATAAAAAGACAGTTGTTTGCACCTAGAACTCCTCAGCAAAATGGAATTGTGGAAAGGAAGAACATGGAAGTTCAGGAAGCTTTCAGAACAATAATGAAGGAAGGAGGCATGCCTGAAGTCTTCTGGAAAGAAGCTATAAATACTGTTGTCTACATTCAAAACAGAGTTCAAGTGAAAGGTAATGGCACTAAAACTCCCTATGAATTGTGGTATGGAAGAATTCCAACAGTAAGATTCTTCAAAGTCTTTGGAAGCAAATACTATATCAGAAGAGATGAAGACCTAGGGAAATTTGATGCAAGATGTGATGAAGAATCTTCCTTGAATACTCTATCAAGAGTAAGGCCTACCAGTGCTACAAAAGAAGGTTGAAGAAGATTGTGGAGAGTGCAAATGTGAAAGTGGATGAAGGTAAAGGAAAAAGATCAATTTAGAGTGGCTATGAGTCAGATGAACCTACTGATATGACTCATGAAGAAAAAGTTGAACAAGAAGACAATCAAAGTGAAGAAGAAAAGGCTCCAGAAATTGCTAAGACTCCCAGGTATGTGAGAATCAATCACTCTGAAGATCAAATTATTGGAGACAAAGAGAAACGAGTGTTGACAAGGAAAAGAGCTGCAGAAGAACAAGTGAATTACTGTATGCTCTCTACAGTTGAACCAAAAAATGTGAATGAAGACTGCAATGATGAAAATTGGGTTAAGGCAATGGAAGAAGAACTAATGGAGATAGAGAAAAATGAAACTTGGGAATTAGTTCCTAGACCTATTGACAAAAGTATCATAGGAACCAAATGGGTCTTTAGGAATAAGATAAATGAAAATGGAGAAGTTGTAAGAAATAAAGCAAGGCTTGTGTGCAAAGGATATTCTCAAATTGAAGGGATAGATTTTGAAAAGACTTTTGCTTTAGCAACTCAAATTGAAGCAATCAGAATGTTTCTGACATTTGCATCTCACAAAGATTTCAAAGTGTATCAGATGGATGTGAAGTTTGCATTCTTGAATGGGGAGTTAGAAGAGGAAGTCTACATTGAGTAACCGGAAGGATTCTGACTATCAAATCAAGGTGATATGGTATGCAAGTTGAAGAAAGCATTGTATGGACTCAAGCAAGCTCCCAGGGCATGGTATGCAAGGTTGGATAAGTACTTATTGCAGCTAGGATTCAATAAAGGCACTTCTAATAGTAATATTTATTTAAAGATTAATGGCGATCAAATTTTGATTGTTGAAGTCTTTGTTGATGATATCATCATTGGTGGAAATGAAGGTATGTGTATGAAATTTGCTGGTGAAATATAGAAAGGGTTTGATATGTCCATGTTTGGTGAGATAAATTTATTTCTGGGTCTACAAATCAATCAATCAGATAAATGAATCTTCATATCTCAGTCTAAGTATGTAAAAGAGTTGTTAAAGAAGTTTGGGATGGAAGACTCTAAACTAGTATGTACTCCCATGATGACTGGCTACAAAATAAGAAAAACTGATGATACACCTAAGACTGATAAAAAAAAGTATAGATCCATGATTGGAGGATTATTTTATCTAACTCAAACTAGACCTAATATTATGAATGTAGTTTGTCTTGTTGCAAGATTTCAAGCTGATCTAAGAGAACCACATGTGATGGCAGTAAAGAGAATCCTAAGGTACTTAAAAGGCACTCCAGATCATGGCTTATGGTATCCAAAGGATAATGATTTTACTCTTAGTGCTTATACTGATGTTGATTGGGCAGGAGATGTTGATGATAGAAAACTACAAGTGGAGGTACTTTCTTCTTGGGAAATAGATTAGTTTCATGATTGAGCAAGAAACAATATTCAATCTCATTGTCAACTGCAGAAGCAGAGTATATTGCAATAGCATGTTGTTGTACTCAAGTGTTATGGATGAAGTAGACTTTGAAGGATATAAGAGTTGTTTATGAAGATCCAATTGCAATCTTGTGTGACAATACAAGTGCCATAAATATTTTGAAGAATCTAGTGATGCACTCAAGAACAAAATATATATCTATAGGGTATCACTTTTTGAGGGAAAAGGTGATAGAGAATGAAGTTAAGTTGAAATATGTGTCTACAAAGGATCAGATTGTAGATATTTTCACTAAGCCTCTACCTAAAGATACTTTGGAGTGTCTTAGGGAAAAATTAGGGGTCATTACCCCTCCAACTCTGAACTAAGATGCAAAGGAATGAATCAGTCGAGTGGTGCCCAAAGATTCACTCTTTGATCTGGATTGATGTGCCTAATCGGTGTTGTCATTGATGTCAACATATATGTGTTGTCATTGGTGTCAACTGTGCTCCTATCTTGTTATTTTCTTGTAATGAGTAAGATGCTTTGTATTTACTTATGTAAGTAATCTTGATGTTTAGGATATTGAGAAAATTAGCTTCTCCGGTAGAAACAGTGAGTTGCAGTGGAAATAGTGTATTGCATATAGAAGAATAGTCCAGAAGAATGCTCCACATTTTCTGTAAAATGAATATCTTTGTGTGTGGATTAGAAGTTATTTAGAAGTCCATCTGAAGTTGCTATGTTATGAGTTTGAGCCTTTGGTATGAAGAATTGAGTGGGTTATGTTCACCAGAGTGAAAACCTTTTCTGTATGTTTGGCAAAGATAGGGAGAAAGCGTTATACTCTACATTGAAGTATTTTGATATGTGGTTCTAGAGATAAGTATGAGATAATGTTAAGTGCCTTCAACTCCAATGGTTCATGATTTGGCAGTCTGCAAGCTATCCTTTCTTTATGACAATAGCTGACAGTGTTGTTCTTGTGTTCTAGTTTGAAGAATCTTCTTGACACAGTGGTTAGAGATCGTGTGGTTTTTTCTAGTGATTACAATATGCTTGTGGATGTCTGTTTATCATGTTCCTACCTTGGATTGGTCCACAAAGAGAAGTGTGAATCATGAAAGAAGAACGTTCTTAGAAAACCTAGTGTTAACTCTAGTCTTGGCTGACTTGGTTGTTTTCACTATTTCTGGAGATACATTAAAGATTGTAGAAGCATGTTGTGGCATGAAGAATTGCATTTGAGTCCTAGCTAAGGCATGGCGTGTTCAGCATACTTCTCTACATCTTTCCTTATATAAATTTTGTAATAGGTCTAGACCTATTTTTGTGTATGTTTTGTAATGTCGACCTTGGAGAATGTTCCAATGGTTGATGAATATAATGCCGACCTTGATGTACATTCCAAGGTTGATAAATTGTATAAAAGCATGTAATAGACTTGCAAAAAGTGTGTGTGAATATGAAGAGATAAGTGTGAAGGTGTGAAAGAGCAGAGCAGAGAAGTTATATTGTGCTTCAATGGAACTGAATTGTGGCACGAAGTAGATTCTACTTAATCAGTTCACCACTTTGGCAGTGAGCCACCCCTTGGTAGTGAGGCACTCCTTGGCAAGTGAGTTATTCTTTGCAGTGAGCAATTTGGGCAATGAGCCCTGTAGGTAGTGAGCCTTTGTTTTTCGGTATTGTTATAACTCATATATTTCTATGGGCTAACACCCACCATGGTTTTTCCCTTTTAGGGGTTTCCACATAAAAATCTAGTGTCTACTATGTTGGATGTGTGTTTCTGATTAAGCTTATGATTTCATGCTTTCATAGTTAAATCTAATTATAAAGAATTAAGTTGTTAATGGTTTGATGTTCATATGAAGCTAAGTTTTTGTGACAACTAATTCACCCCCCCTCAGTTGTTCAGTGTATTTTAACAATTACCCCTCCTGCTCTAAACTAAGATGCATAGGAAGTGCATCAGTCCAGTGGTGCCCAAAGTATCATTTTTTTCTAGATTGATGTTTTGAAGGATACCTCTCAGGGGGAGTAGGTAGATGTTGCTGATATGAGTTCTTGATAAAGAGCAGTAAGTGTTGGAGTGTTTCTGACATGGGGAGTAGTGTAGTGGTAGTAAAATCTAAGTTGAGCTTTGATAACTAAAGGGGGAAAGAAGTTCTGGCACCCTTTGCCATTGATGTCAAAGGGGGAGAGAAGTGCATGTGAAAATTTTAAGGAGAGAGATTTTGATTGATGTCAAAAGAGGGAGAAAGTTGCAGCCAGAGAAAATTTAAAGGGAGAGCAAAGAAGCAAAGCAAGTTTGTTTGTCTTGATGGTTTTTCACATCATGTGTTGCGATCAATGACAAAGGGGGAGATTGTTGTAAGCATGAGCAGTAAGTGTTGTCATTGATGTCAACACCTAAGCTCAACATCTAAGGAAGTTATTTGGATGAGTTTGAACAAGTGTTTTAGAAGTTAGTGCAATTGCAAAACTGTTCTATCTCCCAGAATAGTGCAATGTTTTGCTCCACATATCCTGCAGATTTAATATCTTTGTCTGCGGTTTGAAATTTATGTTGAGGGATGTCTGTAGTTTCCATGTCTCAAGTTTGAGCCTCTGGTGTAAATATTTGAGTGAGTTCTATTACCAGAGTAAAAACTATTTTTCTGAGTATTTAATGGTGACGAGGAGAATGTATTCTACTCTGCATTTCTTCGTATTTAAGTTTTATAGTTTGTAGTTCTAAAATTAAGTTTAGGATGATGTTATGTGTCTTCAGTCGACATGCTTCATTATTTGGTACTCCACAAGCGATCTTTTCTTTGTGACAGTGGTTGACAATAATGTTAAAGTGGTTTGGTTTGAAGAATCTTCTGGATAGAGTGTTTGGAGGTTGTACAGAAGGGATTGGTGATTATAACATGCTTGTGGATGTTTCTAGATCGTGTTCCTACTTTTTGATTGGTCTGCAATGTGTAATTTAGATCATGGTTGAAGCATGTTCCTAAAGGTCTTAGTGTTAACACCAGTTTTGGCTGACCCGGTTGTTTTCACTACTTGCAATTATGCTTTGGAGTTTGTGACAGTGTGTTGTTGCATGGAAGATTTCATTTGATCCCCTGCTAAGGTGTGGTGTGGTCTGCATTCATTCCTTTCCACCATGGGAATGTTTAGGTCCAGACCTAATTTGAATATTGGTTAAATTTGTTGTTTGTGTTAACCTTGAAGATTGTTTTCCAAGATTGCAGATGTATAAATATGAGTTAGATGAGCAGGAAATTGTGTGAATTTATTGAGATAGATGAAATGGTTCATAAGAAGCATCATTTGTTGCAAGTGTAGGTAAAATCACACATCTGTGTCACACTTTTATAACGGAAACAACCAAAATTGATCTAACTTTTTAACTTGAATCACTGCAAAGTGACATATATGTTCTAAATTTTAAAATGATGTAAACTAATAAAATATATATTTTTTAGTGTATTTATGTTTCTATTTTAAAAATAGATAAATTATAAAAAATTATTTAAATGTAGTATTTTATAAAATAGACATCATAATTTAGTTGCTGATAAAATGTTGAAAAAAAGGTTGAATGGGACATCACACTTTATATAGTAACTTTGATTTATTTTCCATCTATATTTTTTTGTGTATTCATAGCTCAAAACTTTAGTGCATACATTATTTTCTTGCCCAATTTGATAAATATATGTTTTTAAATAAATCTTGAAAGTTGTGTGTAATGAAAACACAATTGTTTCAATGGGACGTCAACTTTTGTCTTCGTTATTTATCAAAAATAGGAAAAAAATTATGTCATCTTGACAAGGAATCTCTCCTCTAGTGCATCATATTTTTTTCAATTTTTTTTTATAAACTTTACTATTTTCTCTTGAGAGGACAATCAACACCATATTTTGGTGTTGATGACCTACTTTTAGTAGAGATAAAAAATAAAATATAAACACTAATTGAAATGTTTAAAAATTTGTATTTTTACAAAGTAGATTGATTGATCTACAAAAGGGTATTTTTAGATTCTTTTAAAATTATTATTTGTAGGAGTAGGAGTTGTTAGAGCATCGAGTTTTTTAAATAATTTCATTTTTTTGGTAAATGAGCCCCAAAGTGATGCTACATACATTTTTTGGTGAATGGTTCCAATTGAAAAAGTGGCATAGATCTAATTTAGCTAGAATGAATCCAAATAGAACATAAGTTTCACCAAAATTGACTTTTAGTTGCAAATACTTAAATTCGTTTATACTGATAAGTTCCACCCCAAAGTGTGACAACTTTAAACTTTTACATGTGTGATATGAATAGTATGATAGTGAGCAGTAAAGAATATATTCTTGATGCAGAGAAGATGCAAAGGATTCAGTTGAGTTTGTGGTGGATTCCTAGTTGCTGTAAGATTCGTTCTCATTGCAACTATCTTCTTCTATCTTCTACTTTAGGCAGTGAGCCCCTTTGGTAGTGAGCCCTTTCTTTTTGCAGTGAGCATTTTGGGCAATGAGCCCTAAGGCAGTGAGCCTCTAGTAGTGAACCTTGTTGTAATTTTGATATATCATTTATATTGTGAGTTAATCTTAACCATAGTTTTTCCCTCATTGGGTTTTCCACATAAAAATCTAGTGTCTCATGTGTTGAATGTGTGAATGTACTTAAGTCTTTGATTTCATGCTTTCATGGTTAAATCATAATAATAGTGATTAAGTGGTTAATGTATTGATGCTTAGAAGAAGTGAAGTTTTGGTTACAACTGATTCACCACCCCCTCTCAGTTGTCTTGTGCATTTCAACACAATCTTAGTCTATTGATGTATCTTTCCACTTTCTCCTTGCTTGCTTCACTATGTCCTATCCTTACGATCATCTTATGAAATTCTTCAATGTACTCCTTCACAGATTTCTCCTTTTGTCTCAATTTCTGCAATCTTTTCAATAGTTCCAACTCATAGTCAACAGGTATAAACTGATTCTTCAACTTTGTCACCATTCTATCCCATTTTATGATCTCTTTTCCTCTTCTATTTCTATCCAATTGAACTTCTTTCCACCAAATAGTAGCATGTCCTTTCAATTTAGTCTTTGCAAATTTCACCTTCTCTGGATCTTCAATTTCTTCATACTCAAAGTATTCTTCTATGTCATTTATCCAATCAATCAATTCCTTAGGATACAAACTGCCAGTATAGTTTAGTACATCAACTCTAGGTCTTTTCCCAATCTTCAAAATAGCTCACAACATCTTCACTTGATCTGATTCTTCTTCTAGGGTTTCTTCATTTTGATTAGCGGATTGAAATTCTTCATCATCACTTTCAACATTAGGTCAAGGTGTAAGTCCTCTTCTTCGATCTTCTTCAACATCATCCAAGTGAACTCGCATTGTTTTCATCATCTCCATTATCTCATCTATTCTTCTAGCCATAGTACCAACACCAGGTATTCTCCTTGGTGACATCTCAAGTCCTAGGATCAAGTGTAGCTGCCTCAAATTCGGTGATCAGGCTACAAGGTGACAACTGCCTCACAATCAGGGATCAGTTGACAATACAAGTAGTCTAGCTTGGGTTCAACAATCTATTCACAATAAGATCTTACAAAATTCCTTCACAAATTTTTCTCACCTTGCTCCCAAAGGATTCAAACTTCGCTCTGATACCACTTGGTGCTATCACAGTTAGGAGGGTCCATGGAGTGAATGTTCAGTCTAGACCGTGCAACAAGAGTAAACACAATGGAAGCAACTCAATTATAGAATACAAATGTAGATTCAGATACACAATGTATCATAGATTCAAAATGCTAACATGCCAGAAACATGTAGGCTTACAATTAGGGCTCACAGGCTTGATTATCCAACACAACAGTTATAGCTTTGAAGCGCTAAGAAAAGATAACTCATGAACTATCTATAATCAGCTAACTATCCCCTAACTACTTTCCTATGCATCTATTACATGATTATATATCATCTCTAGATCACAAGAATCCTCCACGTTGGCTAAAGAATATTACAAACTCCAATGAAAGAGATGTAACATGTGTACATGGATAGTTCAGCCCAAAACATATGGAAATCCTCTGCAAGTGAGAGAAACAATGCACGGATCTTAGGGAAAGTCAACTAGGTTCCAAATTATCTTGAATGATGTGTCTTTTAGCTCCACAAGTCATCTCCTTTAGCTGATTGTCTGAATGCTCTGCTATGAGAAAAATAGTCAATCTTCTGATAGCAATATCTTTCTGGAAACTGATCCAAAT
This sequence comes from Cunninghamia lanceolata, assembly GCA_027924645.1. NCBI lineage: Eukaryota > Viridiplantae > Streptophyta > Pinopsida > Cupressales > Cupressaceae > Cunninghamia > Cunninghamia lanceolata. The sequence continues at coordinate 1,921,217 of BSBN01000876.1, read as the reverse complement.
GATCTAAATTTTGGATATGATGTGAATGAAGATGTCTAGATGCTAAGTCCATCTTTACAAGGTCTAAAATAATACTAGGTAGACTAAAATACATAAATTGCTTCTGACTGTACTGAATTGGGAAAATGAAAGAAAACAAAATGAAATGCAAATATTTTTGGTTGATGCAAGATTTCTCTGCAACTAGGGATGCTCTTGCATCATTTTTACCCCAGCCCAAGCTGGTGAGGGGCATCTCATAGATGACATGGGGATGGGCTTGGTTCTAGGGGCAGGAGCACTTAAGGTGTCATTAAACCCCCATAAGGTACATTTTGAAGTTTTTGTGTTCTAAGAGACCATGGTTGTTAATAAGATCTTGAAAGACCATTTCTCATGTTTTGTAATAAGGACTATGTCCATTAATATCATGTTGAGGTCATTCTTCATGTTTTGAGATCATTAGGGTTATGGTGTGTCAAAGATTCAAAAGGTTACAAAACTATTTCAAAGTTATTAATGTAAAAAGAGTGCAAAACATGTTGTAATGTGGAAGTTGCAAAGGGCAACCAACCCAAAAGTGGTTATGGCTAGTTATGGCCATTGAAGATCATTGGAATGTATTGAAATATGGTCACAAACATTGGAAAAAACATTTTGGATGAATAAAATCATGTTTTTGTGCCTCTTTTCCTTGTTTTATGTACTTTTTGACTACAAATTTTCTGTTCCCAGCATTGGTACAGTTTTGTATGGATAGATACATGGGAAAGCCATATATGGTTGGAAAGAAGATTGAGTTACATTTCAAATTCATCTAGTCTAAGGTCCTAACTCCATTCTTAGAAGAAATTATCACTATTGTTTCTGAAACTACCTGTTTATAGTCTGTTAAGGGTTTTGAGGGAGTAAAAAATGGTATTTTAGTCATTCCACCTATTGTCTAGACCTGTAACTTGGTGGAATGACTTGATTTATGGTAGGTTAGATGTTCCAATGGTTTTGGGAGGCAGAAAAGATATGTTGTGTGAGTTTGTGGTAATGCCCTTGAGTTGTTGGTAGTATTTTCCATGTGAAAATGAGGAACCAAAGAGGAGATTTTGAAATATGTCTAAAGAACTACCTATCTAATGGTTTTGTGAGCATATGCAGGGGTATTTGAAGATGTTTGAAACACTGGCCAAAGTGGTGGAGGCTTGGAACATAGAATTCCAATAAAACCTAGGGTATTTTGCCTAAAAGTGAGGGTTTCATTATTTGCCATGCAAATGATCATACCACTTGAATGTGATTATGGATTTGGATGTTTTGGGACCTATTGAAAGACTATTTTGGGGTTTTAGGGTTTAACTTGACATTTTGAGAGTAGTTTCTTTGTAAATGTGGCCTAATAGGCGTAGTTAAAGGTAGGTCTATCATAGGATTTGAAGCCTTTTGTCCAAAACAACCTATATCCATCTTTTTATATGTTGACAAACAAGATAATGGGTGCCCAAAAGTGTCTTTTTTTCATTGATACCATGCCCCAAATGAAGATTATGGTCTGACAGACCCTAAAATAGGGCTACAAGGCTAATAGCCTAGTTGTAAAGGAAATACTAAGGGCCATTGGTTTGGGTGAAAGGTAAGTGTTTGATTTACTTGCAATTGGGTCCCTAAGGAGTAATAAGGTCCTATATGCCCTTTTTTGAGTTGGGAATGGTGAAACCCTTATTTGTTGCATTGTGTAGTTGGGTTATGAAACTAGGGAGAGTTGGTGTATGAAACCCATTGTTGTGAAAATTGGGTCTGTAGACTAGAGTCATCTTTCCTCTGCACCATAGTGGTATCAAAGCAAGGGAGTAGATTATTGAAGGTTGAGAGAAGAAAGTTTGTATAGTTGAAGGCAAGATGCCTCCAAAAGGTGGATCAACAATTGCTAGGAGTTGAAGGCCCTTAAAGAGCAAGTTGCAGCACTGGAAGCTAGAGATAGGAGGAGGAGAGTTGATGAAGGTGAGAATGAGTTAGAGGAAGAAGGTGGAGAAGAAGTTCTACAAGAGGAAGAATTGGATCTAGAAGATGCAAGGATGGCAAAACTTCTTAAGTTAGTTAGAGCAAGTGACCACAAAGCCAAGGCAGATTTACCAATGTATGGAGGGAGATTAGATGGTGAAGAACTTATCGATTGGATTGGGGCTTTGGAAAACTACTTTGAGTGTGAAGAAGTGGAAGAAAATCAGAAGGTTAAGGTGGCCAAATCAAGATTGAAAGGCCATGCTTTGTTATGGTGGTATTGTGTACAGGCTAATAGGTGGAAGAAAGACAAGCCAAAGATCACTTCTTGGAGAAAGATGGTGGAGAAGTTGAAGGTAAATTTTTTGCCCAATGACTACTATGTTCAGTTGTACAAAAGGCTGCAAAATCTGAAGAAAAAGGAGAAGGATGTGCAAGCATATAAGGAAGAGTTTCATAATTTGGATATTAGGACATCACACGAGGAAGCTAATGAAGAGAAGGTAGCAAGGTATCTCAATGGGTTGAGGTACAATATCCAAGATGAACTCAGTCTCAAAACACCAATGACAGTTGAAGAATGCTACAAGCTAGCTATGAAGGTTGAAGAAAAGTTGCAAAGAAGGCAAGAGAGACAAGGAAGAGGTAGAGTAAATACCAATAGAGGAAGAGGAACAAGACTAACCCAAGAAGACCAAGGAGTCACAAGCAGAGGTAAGGACCAAGTTTCTGATTTTAGAGGGGGATTTAGAGTCACAAGAGGTGGAGGTAGAGGTTCTAATGTTTTCACTGGGAGATGTTATCATTGTAATGAGATTGGTCATACAACATACAAGTGTCCAATGAAACAAAGTTCTACATCCGGTGTTAGTTAAAGGAGGAATGAAAAGAGGGTTCAATATGTGCAAGAAGAGGAGGTAGATGAAAGTGTTAACTCTCCAATTGGGAGTGCAGCCCTAGTTCAAGATGGAGAGACATTGATGATGAGAAGAACACCATTGCAAGCATCCAAAAAACCATTGAATAGGAGAGCTCTTTTCAAAACCACATGTAAGTGCAAGGACAAGGTATGTAAGGTTATAGTTGATTTAGGATCTACTACAAATATGGTTTCAAATGAAATTGTTAATAAGCTGAATTTACAAAGGATTCCTCATGAGTGGCCATATAGGGTGTCATGGTTGAGTGATGATCAAACTCTCTTGGTTAATGAACAAGATATTGTTGAGTTTTCTATTGGAGGACATAGGGATAAGGTACTTTGTGATGTAGTACCCATGAATTGTTGTCATTTACTTCTTGGTAGACCCTGGCAATGTGATAGGGATGTGTGGTATAGTGGTAAGAATAATACATATACCATACATAGTCAAGGCAAGACATTTACTTTGTTGCCACTCCTTGAGGATGATGAGGATGCAGGTCTAATGAATACACTGATCATGTGTGGGAAGAAAGAACCCATACCAATTGACAGAAAGGTTCAAGGTGCTGTCATAAACAAGTTAAAACCAAAGTTTGATGTAAAAGATGAATTAGTAATTGATTGGAAGGCTAACATTTTGATTGAAATGGTGGTGTGTCCTTTGGTGTAGGATAAGGTTGTTGTACAAGTTAAAAGTGTAGGTACAGTGGTGCAAGGTGCTGATACAACAATGAATGTAGTGGTCAATTTTCAAGAGCAGGATATGCCACACAAGGAAGAACCCAAAGAGTTTGTAGTTGCAGAAGAGAGAGAGGCAATTATGCGGGCTTCTCATCAAGGTGAAATTCTTTGTAAGTGTAGGAAGGCAGGATGGATTCCATTTCCAAGTCCAAGGATAGCAAACAAGTCCTATTCAGATGTGATCCCCAAAGTGCAGACCAACTTGCAAGATGACATTTGGCAGCCCATGTTGCAGTACTTGAGTCCATGGAGCAGACCTAAGGGTGATCATGCTTTTGGCCAATGTTGTCGAGTTGATTTCAGTCCTTCCTCATGGGACATGAGTTCTTTTGTAGAGGGGGAGTATGGTGCAGGAGCACATGAGGTGTCATCAAACACCCATAAGGCACATTTTGAAGCTTTTGTGTTTTGAGAGACCATGGTTGTTAATAAGGTCTTGAAAGACCATTTCTCATATTTTGTAATAAGGACTATGTCCATTAATATCATGTTGAGGTCATTCTTCATGTTTTGAGATCATTAGGGTTATGGTGTGTCAAAGATGCAAAAGGTTACAAAACTATTTCAAAGTTATTAATGTAAAAAGAGTGCAAAACATGTTGTAATGTGGAAGTTGCCAAGGCCAACCAACCCAAAAGTGGTTATGGCTAGTTATGGCCATTGAGGATAATTGGAATGTATTGAAATATGCCCACAAACATTGGAAAAAACATTTTGGATGAATAAAATCATGTTTTTGTGCCTATTTTCCTTGTTTTCTGTACTTTTTGACTGTAAATTTTTTGTTCCCAGTGTTGGTACCATTCTGTACGGAGAGATATAGGGAAAAGCCATATAGGGTTGGAAAGAGGATTTAGTTACCTTTCAAATGCATCTGGTGTGAGGTCCTAACTCCATTCCTAGAGGAAATTATCATTGTTTTTCTGAAACTGCATGTTTATAGTCTATTAAGGGTTTTGAGGGAGTAAAAAATGGTATTTTAGTCATTCCAACTGCTGTCCAGACCTATAACTCGGTGGAATGACTTGATTTATGCTAGGTTATATTTTCCAATGGTTTTGGGAGGCAGAAAAGATATGTTGTGTGAGTTTGTGGTGATGCCCTTGAGTTGTTGGTAGTATTTTCCATGTGAAAATGAGGAACCAAAGAGGAGATTTTGAAATATGTCTGAAGAACTACCTATCTAAATGTTTTGTGAGAATATGTAGGGGTATTTGAAGGTGTTTGAAACACTGGCCAAAGTGGTGGAGGCTTGGAACATAGATTTCCAATAAAACCTAGGGTATTTTGCCTAAAAGTGAGGGTTTCTTTATTTGTCATGCAAATGATCATACCACTTGAATGTGATTGTGGATTTGGATGTTTTGGGACCTATTGAAAGAATCTTTTGGGTTTTGGGGGTTTAAATTGACATTTTGAGAGTAGTTTCTTTGTAAATGTGGCCTAATAGGCCTAGTTCAAGTTAGGTATGTCATAGGATTTGAAGCCTTTTGTCCAAAACAACCTATATCCATCTTTTGATATGTTGACAAACAAGATAATGGGTTCCCAAAAGTGTCTTTGTTTCATTGATACCATGCCCCAAATGAGGATTATGGTCTGACAGACCCTAAAACAGGGCTACAAGGTTAATAGCCTAGTTGTAAAGGAAATACTAAGAGCCATTGGTCTGGGTGAAAGGTAAGTGTTTGATTTACTTGATATTGGGTCCCTAAGGAGTAATAAGGTCCTAGATGCCCTTTTTTGAGTTGGGAATGGTGATACCCTTATTTGGTGCATTGTGTAGTTGGGTTGTGAAACTAGAGAGAGTTGGTGTATGAAACCCATTGTTGTGAAAATTGGGTATATAGACTAGAGTCATCTTTCCTCTAAACTAGTTCCTTAATATGGTTACACTCAAAGTTGAATGTTAAACTTTATCTATAAAATGAAATTATAATGAGAAAATTAAATGTAATATTTTCACATCTGGAAGAATAGTTTGACAGAACCCAACTACAGATGTAATTTTCTCTAGAACAGACTTAACTACATTTCAATAGAGTAGATTATCTTACCCACAACAATTATCCTCCACTACAACACATTTTTAGTAGTTCTGTTCACTTGCAATTCATCCCTCCACTCCACTACTTTGCTTTCCCACTTCAACTATAGAGAAACAAAAATGACCAAATTACTTCTTCTAAAATTCAACGAATTATATATATTTACATTTGCATAAATGACCTATTTACTCCCCTAGTAGAGTTGTCCTTGGTTGGATATTTTTTTCTCTCAATCGTCACATGTACCTCCTCCTTGGTTGACTCCCTGCTTCCGCTTCAATAGAAAAATACGACAAATGAGGGAAAAGTATTTGTTTGAAAGTCCTAGCGAAATGGGGGTCATTGGTGGGAAATAGACCATCATTGGCACACCATCCTAATGGAAAAAAACAAGTGGCTACCATTAAAAACAATGGTGCTGGCGGGTCGCATGGAAATGCTCTTTTTTTGGGAGAATATGGTCATCGATGCCATTTTGTATGGTCATTGAACGTTATGATTCTTAGGCATGTCATTTTTTGGGAGAATGACCACTTCTAGTTTTCACATCTAGAATATGTTCAGAGCATATGTTTGTAGAAAAAACATCCAAGATTACTTCAAATTGTAAACACAGCCGAAACCTCTATACAATATGACTTAAATTCATTTTGGGTCAAACATATAAAAGCCTTGGCTTAGTCTTTTCCATTGAAATTCATCTACAAGTCCTCAGGTCTGAATGAATCTTGTATAGCAATGTGTCAAGAGTAGTCAACAACATCAAGATAAATATTTCTTTCTTGAAGCCTAACTTTACACCATCGTTGGACTTGTCTGCTCTTGTTGGGCATTGGGCTTGCAAGTTTGAACCACTAGCGTTAATGCAATATGTTCATGCTAGGGGATGAGGTCCCTCGTGTTGTGGTCTCACTAGTTCATAGCTCCAGTCAAAAGCATTTACCTATAAAAAAATAAAATAAAATAATTAATATATCAAATAAGTTGAATCAAATGCTATAACTATGTATTTAGAACATCTATAAAAATATTGGGTTCTTATTGAGAAGACCCAAGTTCAAATCTCCATAGGGACATCTAATGTGGAATTTTAAGTTGTGACTCTTGGTCCTCCATAGTTAGTGGAATTATATGTTGTGACTTTTGGTCTTCCATAGTTGGCTTCTAATATGAATGTATTCAAATTACTAAGTGTTCAATAAAAATTCAAATTATATGCTTTTATTCCTCATATATATTTTATTTTTATAATCAATACATTACAAGAATGGGCATATCAAATCATTTACAAAAACGGACATATTAAATCTATTACAAAAACGGGCATTAATAAATCCATATATTTTCTTTTTAAAAGAGATGAGATTATTCATTCCATTAGTTTGAACCTAAATCTATCTGTGTAAGTATTTGAATACCTAAAAGTAAATTCACCACCCCTTCCCCCGCCCAAAAAAAAACTGACTTAAAAACATGAGTGGGCCTGTTTCTAATTCTGAATGAGCTTTTTTTTCTTTCTTTCTTTTAATTGGATTTTCAGGCATTTACTCAATACATCATATATCATATGTAACATTCCTAAAGTTATTGTTCCCAAATAAACGGAAATCAATTAGGAGGGACATAAAATAAATCATTTCAAAATGTTTTAGAGCTTTTCCTAAAATCCATTCTGTTAATGCCCAATTGTTATAACCTTGACGAGGGTATTGTCCCAAAAAATTAGGAAGGATTGAGAAAACAAATTCTTCCCTGATAATAAGACTCCAAAATCTTTTTGTTACCGTCCATATTAAAATTCTGTGTGTTTTCCCAGAATCTCTGTTAAAGGTGGAAGTGCGATTCATATCATCTAAATTATCAAGAACTATGTCCAGAACTTAAAAAACTTTTTTGCAATGTACGCACAACTTATATTACCGTTAAGTTAATATCATACATGATATATTACACATCCCACTTCAATGAAACAACGGCCAATAGATAAATGAAAAGATTCAAGGCAGTGTACTCCAATTTAACTGCCAAATAATTTGTAAATTGCATTGTCCTTATACTGGTAAATTTCTTCGTTTTCTTTTTATGATCATGTACTCTCTTACCTCACAACTTGAAAGGTAACAACTAATAGATAACAGATTTATATTGACTTGGTAACAACGAATACATTGTTACCATTTGATAACAAACATACATAATGATTAAACATACACAATGCAATAATTGCCTCAAATGTGTCCACTGCAAGAATTATCAGTTCCAAAACTGATGTCAAGTGATATATGAATTGTTTATCTAACCCAGCTGTTGTAAAATAAACAATGCAATAATTGCCTCAAATGTGTCCACTGCATGGATTATCAGTTATAGAACTGATGGCATGTGATATATGGATTGTATATCTAACTCTCCCTCATCTCGTGGCTTCCACAGCAATGATCAATTCACCTGAAAATGCATCAACCATTGCCATATGCTGATTTCTATCATACCAAGAAACACATTAAGATAACAAATTAACAATTCACTAATCTTCACTACATCATCTAATTAATCCTACGAACAGATGGGCTGTACACTTAGTTGGGCATAGCCAAAAATACCTTCATCCATTACAGCTTAAATACTTTGTCACGAACGCATACATACACCATAAAACATACTTTATTACGCTTCTAGAAGATAAATCGATAATACCGAATTTTCAACGAGCCTTGGATCGTTATGAAACGTACCTTGTTCGCATTTCATATTTCATTTTCCAGTTATTTTACTCGTTTTCAACCCATTTATTTTGCCTTCCAGAGTATTTTTATTCTGTATTATATATGACATTCAACTTCAACGTTGTTGTCCTTGTCTCGAATATTGCAGGATTGAGTATATAATTGATTTCTCTAATTGCGAGGACAAACAAGAAAAACTAAAGCTTTTCAAGCTTTCTCAATAACTCGTTCGCAATGTGCTAATGAGAACACCCCAAAAACAGCACATTCTTGTGTGAACTTCTTTTGATTATGAAGTTTTCGATTTTTATTTTATTTTTGCATTTTCAAATTGTTTGGTTAATGGGACCCTATATGATAGTAATGGTGAAATTTGCATAGGTGAATTCCCATTTAGTTTGTATCCATTTTGATGGAATGTCATTATATAACTATATATCAATAATGGCTCACTCTTGTGTAAACTTGGGTTCATTTCTTATCTTCCATTCATATTTATTTATATAAAATTTACCTTATCCTATTTTTATTTGTACTTATTCATATGCATTTGTCATAATTAATCTCTTATTACATTCATATTCAAACATATTTCTATACACTCATTTCCCACCTCTAAAGCTGCACTTCCTTATTTCGAGTCAATAACATGGCAATTGGCATGCAAGATCAATCTTGCACCACATGGAATTATCTCCAAAAATTCAATAACTCAAATTCAAATTGTGTTGACTCTTGCCTATTTCACTAGCCATTGTGAGTTGACTTGGTAAATGTTTACACGATTAATTCCTATGTTTCGGTATTTAAAGGCATTCAATGTGCATTAATCCATAATAATTTAATATTGAAAAATACATATATGAAAATCACACGCATTGAAAGGAGAATCATTCTAGGAACACTTTATTTTGGAGTACTTAAAGGAATTTGATTTGCATCAAATTCATCTAGGACACTTGCATGACTAATTGTTGTCTTTGACACTTTTTCAACCATAAAGCTAGTTTAATCAAGGGGTCAACCTTGGGTAACATGACCATTGAAATCCAATGATCTCCCCAAGGTACTTTTTAATTCTTCCAGTCCTTACATATGAGTAGATGTTAGAGTTTTGGGTGACGTTAGTATTTATAGTCCACATTTAGTAGGTTAAATCTCATGAGCTTCAAATTGGTAACATGCATCAAGTCATTGCCATAAATGTTGGGATCAATCTTGCATAATGTGAAATTGATTGATAGAGAATTTGACACCTACTTTGTACCCAAGGCATATATTAGATTGAGGATATTTATTTTATAGTACCAAGGTGCTTAACTTTTGTGTGACATCAATCTTATTCCTTCATTATAGTTCCCAGAACTAAGTGCTTAATCCTTCTTATTTAATTTTGAGTATTTTATTTATTACAACATTTATTTACCCAACTCTACTATTTAGGTTAATTGTGTGCTTACTGACAACTATGATTAATTAATTAATCTAGATAGATTTTAAAGAAAACAATTTTCCTTTACATTTATTAGTGCATCTACCTTGCACCCCCTAGGGTTTGACATTATGGTATACCTTCACTCCTTTTAGGAAATGTTAGATATGATGTAACTCTAATATTATCAAATTTTCATACTTCCTAGGGTTTCCACTTAGTTTATTCAATATACATTGATTAGTGGATGGGTATATAAGATATCTACATCTTTTCTCTCACCCTCCCTTCCTTGCATAATTTACTCTCATGTCTCTTTCTATATCTTGTTCTTTGGGTGATATTCATGCAAATATTTGAAATTTTAACATTGTCTTATCTTTCATAACACATCATCCCTCTATCCTTGATACTCTAATGACACATTATGTTAAGGATAAGGATAAATATTCTAAGATTATTTTTCTATCATGTATTATCTTTTCCTTCCTTCATGAAGATAGTTAATGCTCATTCTTTCCTATTAGATATACTTATGTCATATACACTTGAGTGTAATGATGACTCTTTGGATTGTAATAGTAAGTTTCACATGATACCTAGTTAGGTTTTATTTTGTGATACACCTTGTATGATAGATATATGTGCTTCTAGAACCTCCTTTCCCTATTTATGACATTATCATGATGACATATCTTCTACTTGTCATGATAGATTTAGGTGCACAGAGCCATACTCTTTGGATGACATATCTCCTCTTATACATGATGTTGTGATGTGTGAAGATCATTTTTTTTACATCTCATGGAATTATTTTACTTATGCATCCCATCATGATGTCATTCCTTATGATGATACTACTTTAGCTCCTCGTGTGGATTATTATGCTATTATTGCATCCACTTATTCACTACATGGTGACATTATGAGCTATAGTGAAGAAAATTTTCATGATTATTATGGTTCTATCGATGCTTCTTTACATTTGAAATCACTTGTACTTACTAATTATGAAAACTTAGATGATGACATACTATTGATTATCGAGTTTAGATTATACTTGAGCTAGTAGAGCTTTATAATGGTTTGATGCATCTTGTTTCCAAGTTACACTTCCTTTATGAGTTTGGACCATTCTTTCATTGCCTAATTTCTTAGCCTTAGTTCAAATGATGATAGTACAAATTGGGGAATATTTTTTAACAATTTATCTTTTGATTCTAATCCATGTCTTCTATCATTGTGGATTATGTGTCTACCATACCTACTTTTCATGTTGCCCTTGATTCACATTATTATAATATTGTGGGGCATCCACAGCAAAGATTAGGAATATGCCAAGATGTTAGAATACCATCACTATTTTTTCCATCAAATGCATTAAATCTATATCTTTCACCTCAACTCACATATAAAACATCTAAGGAGTTTGATATCATTCAAGAACTACTAAACATACAAGCCATCATTAATGGATTTAGTGTGTACACAACCTTTTTTGAGTTATATTATGCAAAAATCCTTAGAGAGGATCCACGCTGATTATGATACTATGCCATAATTGGTTATACCTTTGATTGAGTCTATTGGACATAAGAAGCATCATTTTATATCACTTAATTATAATGAGATCCCATATGAGGAGGCTGTTAATGAAGCCTTACCTTTACAAATTGTAGTAAAATGTTGTGAATTATTTATTAAATTATTTTAGATGATAATGGATCTAGCATTAACAAATGCATTGAGGATTGTTTAAACCAATTTGATGTAGACATGTCAAAGACACAACCATTTGAGATTACCATTAGAGGATTTGATAGTGACGATAGATCTTACATGGTACTATTGTTCTCCTAATCAAGGCTAAACCATGCACATTAGACATTTTATTTGATGTGATGCCTAGTAAATTAACTAGTAATATTATTGTTAGGTGTCCATGGTTACATTTAATGAAATAATTGTACCTTCCAAATTTCATGAAATCTTGGCATAAAGTGAACCTTTATTGCATAACTCTTTTAATCTTCAAACATATAGCATGTGTAAACCAATGGATAGTTCTAGATTTGAGAGCTATATATCATGACATTATCCTTTATAGTAATTTATATGATGATGATTGGGTCTATTAAAAATTATGCCTTGTGGTGTTGGTGAATATAATTTTGTTCCTAAAGATTACAATATCCCATCTCTTTACATGCATCCATCTGTTTATGGAAAAACACCCAAGGCATACAATGTTGAAAAGGAGGCATGATTATTGAAAGGAAGCAAGGTACATGGAAATGCTTCGTACACCAATCTAATGAGGGGAATAGAGTGCAAATTTTTAGATCCTTATAGTTACGGTTGTGTTAACATATAACATCGAGATTAAATCAGCAAAGAACAACATATAGAATACAAGTGACACAGGATGTATGTTGGGAAAACCTTTTCTGGTGAAAAACCCCACACTTCAAAACTTGCACAACCTATTATCAAAAGTAAAATGGTTTACAATACACTTGCAATGCAAGTTCTTTTAGGAGTCTTCAAATGTCATTTCTGGAGTAATTCCAGTAGCATAACAGTACTTGTATAAAATGCTATGCATACTACTACTCCAAACACCTCATTATGTAGAGTTACAAGGCATAACTAAGAAACTTCTAGAGGTGGGCATCCATCTTGGCCACATGGCCCATTTATCACACCCAAGGACACTTGTCCAACATGCATACACCTCACTTACATCTATCATACATCAAAGATTTGACTTCCCAAAATGGAGCACTCAAGGTTAAAAATAGGCTATGACAGATGCTCTTATGCATCTTGCAACTATCATAAAATCTGCCCAGCATAACAACATTCAATCTTGTAAGAGAATCCATCATACAAGGCTAAATATAGCATAATTCTGTTACAACATGTCATAACCCAACTTGGGCACCCAAAGATGCCTTCCTCACATGCAAAGATACAATATGACACTTGTCTTCACTTGTCATAGGAATCTCTATACTTGGCTCTTACATGTCATAGATTCCATCATACAAAATAACTCCTCTATCGTAACATAAGATGTCGACACATGGCATATTAGTACCACCTCAAATGGGATAGATAAATCCTCATGTATTGACTTGACCATCCAAGTCATATTACAAGTAGGATGACATGTCACAATGCCACCTCATACTAAATGACAAAACATGATGTGCAAGTAAATACAAAATAGACAAATAAATAAATACATAAATGAATATCTTATGCTAGGAATTTGCAAAGGTGGAGACACCTTAATTCCCAACATTCTCCCACTTGTCGAACACCTTGCAAGAGCCACTAGAATGACAAGGTTTTAATTGCTAGGGGCCAAGAGGCCCATAGACTCCGAACACCATCTGAACTTCTTTATGCCCATAGGTTTCATCAGTGCATCTACAATATTCTTCAAAGTGTCTACCTTCTCCAATATCACCTTCCCATCTTCTACCATATCACAAACAAAATGATACTGAATATCAATGTGCTTTGTTCTGGCATGGAAAGTAGGATTCTTTGCTAACCAAATCACACTCTGACTTTCATAATAGATATTAATCTATCCTGCATCAAAACCAATATCTGAACACAACCTCTTAAGCTAAATGTATTCCTTAAAATCATGAGTTTCTACCATGTACTATGGCTTTGTCATGGATAAAGCAACCATAGGTTGTCACTTACTCATCCAACTAATAGCTCCACCAAACATAGTGAACATGTAAGCACTGGTGGGTCTCTTGTTGTCAATGTCACCTGCCCAATTAGAATCCACAAATCCACGAATACTCACAGAATGTTGAGGTCCTATAGGATAACCATGATAACATAAGGAATACTTGGAAGTACCCCTCAAATATCTGAACACTCTCTTCATTGCATCCCAATGTGCCCATCTAGGATTAGCCATAAATTGACTAAGGACTGCCACTACTTGGGCAATGTCTGGTCTTGTATAGACCATAGCATACATCAAGCTACCAACTACACTAGCATAAGGCACTTTGCTCATATCCTCTATCTCAAAAAGAGACTTTGGACAATCATCAATAGATAACTTTGTCCCTAGTGTAATAGGATAGTCAACGATCTGCAATCCACCATACTAAATCTCTCCAACATAGTGTTGATATACTTACTCTGGTCTAACCAAATTTTTATGTTTGTTCTGTCTCTTCTGATCTCCATCCCTAGAATGTACCTAGCTACCCCTAAATTTTTCATTTCAAATTGTACTGACAACTGAGAATTCAAATAAGAAATCAAACCTTTACCATTCCCAGTTAGCAACATATCATCAACATACAATGCTATAATGAGAATGCGATCATTATCAAACTTGAAGTAAACATAATGATCTGATTTCGATATCAGAAATCTAATACTTAACACAAAAGAATCAAACTTTTGGTATCACATCCTAGGAGACTGCTTAAGACCATACAAAGACTTCTTTAACTTGCAAACTAGATTTTCTTTATCTTGCACCATGTAGTGCTCTAGTTGTGACATATAGATTTCTTCCTCCAAGTCACCATGAAGGAAAGTTGTCTTCACATCCATTTGTTCAAATTCTAAGTCATAAGCTTCTGCAAGAGATAATAAGAACTGAATAGATGTCAGCTTTGCAATGGGAGAGAAAATCTCACCATAATTAATTCCCTCCTCCTTAGAATACCCCTTCGCAACCAATCTAGCCTTATACTTCTCAACACTGCCATTTGCACCAAATTTTTTTATGAAAACCCATTTACATCTAATAGGTTTATGTCCTTCAGGGAAGGGTACCAAGTTCCATGTTTTATTCTTTTCCAAAGAAGCCATCTCCTCTTTCATGGCTTGCTTCCATAAACCTGCATCTTTTATACCCATAGCCTCTTTCATAATTCTAGGCTCATTAGTGTTAGAAATCAAGGCAAAAGCACAACTAGAATCAAGCAATGAATAACCAAACTTCTTAGGTTGCCTCCTTATTCTTGTGGATCTCCTCAAAAGCCCAGGTGGAGGTTCTACTTCTAAACTTTTAGAGTTGCTAGAGCTCTCCTCATCATCAGGTCCAACAGGGTCTTTCAGTTTAGTCTTCTTAGGGGTAGTAAGAAACTAAACCACATCCACTTTCTTTTCCTTTTCTTCTAGCTGTAAAACAATAGGAGGAGTTACCTCTCTAAAAATAATACTTCTTCTATACAAGAATTTATCGGCTATAGGATCCCAAAGCTTGTACCCTTTCACACCGACACCATAGACAATGAAGATACACTTAACTACCTTGTTCTCCAATTTTGACCTCTTCTCCTTAAGCACATGTGCATATGCCTCACAACCAAAAATAGGAAGATGTATCAATGAGGGCTTCTTACCAGACAACACCTCCATGGGTGTCTTATCAATGAGTGCTAAAGTAGGAGACCTGTTAACCAGGTAGCAAGCAGTGGCTACAACTTCAAGCTAGAACTTATGTTCAAGGCTAGCTCCACTAAGGATACTCCTAGCCCTCTCCATCAACATTTTGTTCATCCTCTCTACAACTTCATTTTGCTGAGGGGTGTATGAAGTTGTCTTATGTATTTCAATCCCATGTTCTTTATAGAACTTATTGAACTTTATAGAACAAAACTCACCACCGTTATCTGTTGTCAAACACTTAATCTTTTTAACAGTCTGATTCTCTACAAAAGCTTTAAAATCTTTGAACCAACTAAAGACTTCAGATTTGCTTCTGAGAAAATAAATCCATGTCCTCCTACTTTAATCATCAATGAATCATACAAAATATAATGATTCAGAAATTGAAGGAACATTCACAAGACCAAACACATTAGAATGGATTAGATCCAATACATTAGAAGACTTATGAGAACTAGAGTAAAACTGAACATGGTTTTGCTTTCCATATACACAATGTTCGCAAAAGTCAAACTCAAGATTACAATCATTTAACCCCTCAATGAGGTTTTTATTTTTCAGGGCTCTAAGACCCTTCTCACCAATATGACCAAGTCTTTCATGCCACAACATTGTCTTCTCAGCAGGAAGTTTCATTTCCAAAGAATGAGCACCCTTAGGTACCCACAAAGCACTAGCATCAGAAGTTGAAGCAACACATTTCTTTACTGCTGGTTCCAATGGTGAGGATGGAGAATCTGAAGCTCTTTTATTCAAAATAGAAGACCTATTGCACTGAGAAGTGCATGCATCCAGCTGAAATAGAATACCTCTCCAAGTACCCTTACCAAGTACCATAGCTCCTCTTGTCATCTTGCGTCCTCCACTCGAGAAGACAACCTGCACACATGCATCATTCAATTTACTTACAGAAAGAAGGTTTCATGCTAAACTGGGGATGTGCATAACCCCATTGATCCCCTTCACTCGTCTATTAGGGAATCAGATTAAGACTCTTCCATAGGCAACTATCTTCAGGTGAGAGTCATCACCCAGGTACACCTTCCCACCGTCAATCTCTTCATAATTTGTAAACCAATCTTGATGTGAGGTCATGTGGAAGGAAGCACCAAAGTCTATCTATATCATAAAATATGAATTACAAATAGATTTCAAATATTTCAAAACCCTAAACTCATATTAAATGCCCCATCACAAGATAAAAATTAACTATAGAAAGATTTAAAATTAAATGCAGAAACCATGAAATGTTACCAATTGTGAAGATGTGGTTGCTCAAGATTTTAGCATAACTCCAATATGAAAATTTCAGGGGCCTTGGTAAATGAAAAATGAGGCTAATTTTATAAATTTTGGGCAAAAGTGGTTTGAGTGGTTGTGTCATGTCAGAAAATGTCCCCTTGGTAGCTTTTCCCTCAAAAGGTTTAGCTCCCGAGTATCTAGTGTGCATTTAGAACATCTTACATCATATTTCAACATCCTGATGGATTGAACCCTGGGTATCATGACGAATGGGGCATAGGGGGACCCCCTGAACCTAACCCTACTGAAAAAAGGGGGGAGAACTTGGGTGCCCGCGCTTTAGTCCAGCCCTATTTTGGGTCAGGCCCAAATTTCTAATGTCTATTTATGACCGTTATTTGGTCCCTAGGCTGACATGGTAAGTTTGAATTTATGAAATTCTTGGCAGGAGTGTTTGTAGTTGCATATAAAAACATGTTTAGGCATTCATTTGTAAACTATATTTGTGATGGTGAACTTTAGGCATCCTAAAGGTGATTCAAGGCTTTCATTGTGTTGCAAGAGTAGATTTGTATTGTCTATGTGTTTGTGTTTGCAGATTTGAGCATCCATCTCCTCATGGAATGACGAGCTTCTTCCTCCCATGAGATCTTCACTACAAGGTGACATCTATTGTGATTATTGATCATTTATCATTTAGTTTTTGCCTCTGCCTCCCAAGGCATGCACTCTCTATCTAACAATAGTTTTTTAGAAGGCTTGAATGTCTCTCTAGGGCCTGACTGAGGCAAGCCTCTAAACACCACAACCCCCTCCCAAAGTTTTCATGATTGTAGGTTACAGGTTGAAGTTGCAGACAAAGTGAAGTTGTAGGAGGGTACAACAGAGTGTCAAAATTGTAGATCAAAGAAGAAAATGGCTCCTTGGACTTGGGTGCCCGCTCATTAGTCCTCAAAGTCCCGCAACGAGTAAATCTCTAATACAATAGATACAAGTTGCAGACCTTGTTTCCAGATCTCGATAAAAAGTAGGGCCTTGGACTTGGGCACCCGCTCTTTAATCCCTGACTTTTATGCCTTTAGACCCTGAAAAGACGTGCACAGTTATTGGATATTTTACATATTTCTGCAAAAACATTTTCCATAATTCATCTGTTTACTATCGTATTTTTGTAATTAGGGTTTTAAGGAATAATTGAGCATAAGAGAAGGAAATTTTCAATCTAATCATAAACATCTAAGTTTCCCTACACCTCAATAGTGACCTAGGGTATGATAGTACATTGCAACTTGACCCTAGGTCCTTGAATGTAAGGGTGAAAGGAGGATATACATCAAAATTACCAAAAACTTAACTATTCAAATTCCACCCTTTACATTTTGGTGAACCCGTGTTATTGGAATTATTTGTACCTTTCTATGTGTTTTTCTTAATATTTATAGTAATTTCATTCATTCATATAGTCATTCATCTTATTGCATTGGAAAATTTACAAAAAAAATGAAAATTTTGAAAAAAATTGAAAAAATTGCATGCTAGGGTTTTGCATGTTGCATTAATTAAATTTAATTTCATCAAATTTGTATTTTTTGCACTAGATATAATTTAAATTACAAAAATTTACAAAAAATCATTAATTTCCATGGCATTTTCATTATTAAATTGTTAGGGTTTTGTTGAAAATTATGAATTTTGCATATAACTTAGTGATTCCAAAATCTAGGGTTTGTAGGTAATATCTTGTTTCAAATTTTTATACTTATTTAGAAACTCATTCAAATTTGTATTTGGATGTAGTCTTGTATTTTGGAACAAATTTGCATTTAGATTTTAAAAAATTGCATTTTTGCATAGAAAAAGTCAACAAAAACTAGCATTTTTATGATTTTTCATTAGAATTGCACTTGCATTTTGCATGTTATGATTTGGAAATAATTTTTAGATCTGAGTGTATTTAATTTTCATCATAAATTATATTTCAAAACATTCACATACGATTTTGTGTCAAGATCTCAAACCTAGGGCTTCAAAAATATTGATTTTCACTAGATTTGGCCTAATCAACTCTCTAAATTTGCACCATAGGCATGTTGTGAAGGATATTTTTGCACTAATTGGTTTTTATCAGGAAAATCATTTTCTTCCGCTTCTAAAAATCTTCACAACACCTTTTCATTGGGCTCTTGTAGTGAAAATTTGGTGAAAAACTACACATTTTTGTTATTTTTTTGCCCTAGGGTTTGGCCTAGTTTGCACTCCAAGTATGTTGTAACAAATTATATGGATTGATGTGACTGATATTATTTCTATTATTTGATTCATCTCCTAAAATTCATTACAACACCCCTTTTTCTAGGTCTTGGAATTGAAAAACTGTGAAAAATTGCCTATTTTTGGTATATTTTTAGTAGGGTTTGATCTCAAGTGGCACTAAAAACATGTTGCGATGGATATTTTGGAATTAAGAGGATGTTATTACTGATATAATTTTCTTTCCATTATCATTTTCCTCACAACACCCTTTTTCGTGCTCTTTTGCATTTAGATTTGGTGAAAAATCACATATTTTAGTGTATTTTCACTATATTTTGACTTGTCATCATCTTAGATTTGCATCAAGGGTGTGTTGTGAAGGATCTTATTGCTGTATTGGACCGATATCAAACATATTATTTTCTTCCCCTGATCAAAATCCTTACAACACCTTTTTCTTCACTTATTTGCATTTAAGAAGTACAAAAATTCAAGCATTTTAGGTTATTTTGCATATAGTTTTGCACTTGTCTTTTGCATACTTTTGAGGAAAATTTAAAAAGCTGAACTTGAATTGATTTGAAAACATATATAATGGATACTTCCTTGGAAGCTCTATTTGCATACACCATAGACATTGATCATTTCTCTAAATTCACTAATAAACATCCTCAAGTTTTGGAACAAATAACATACATTCATGATGTTGATCTCTCTATGTGCTCCGCATATGAAATTGTTAAGGGAAAATTGGATTCAAAAGAATAATCAATAATAAATATCAAGATACCCAAAACTCAATGAAATGATGAACAAAAGAGATTTCAAATAAACAATGAACAACAACAAAGCAAACCTCCTTTAATTCGAAGCTTCCATTGATCGCCTATCACAAATGATCTTGTCTATGAATATGGCCCTCAGAAGGTGAACTTCCTTTGTATGATTCCAAGATGTTCAAATGGGAACGGCTATGATAGTTTCACCATGAAGATGAGCTTCACAACAATGATAGTAGTATGGTAATGAGTGTGATCACAAGCAATGAAGGAATTGGTGCCAAAGGCGCGCTGTAATTCCTACAAAGTAACAATACTTAAAGATTGGATGAATGAAATGGAGGAATTGGGTTCAATTTATAGACTTGTGAAAGAAGAGATCAACGGTATAGAAAGAATGAGAAGATCAATGGTATAGAATAGTTGAGGAACGTGCATGAATAGGAAGAAGACACGTGTCTTGCTATATTATGCATGAGAGGAATTAATAAAATAGAAGAATGAGTTAAGTGAAGAGATTAAATCAATTAAAATAATAGATCAATCAGTTAAGAGAATCTGTGTCACTTAAAGAGAAAAGTGACAAAGGGGACAAAGTTATCTGTTGATGATTGTCCAAAGTCTCTTTCTGAGATAGAGGATATGAGCAAAGTGCCTTATGCTAGTGTAGTTGGTAGCTTGATGTATGCTATGGTCTATACAAGACCAGACATTGCCCAAGCAGTGGAAGTCCTTAGTCAATTTATGGCTAATCCTAGATGGGCACATTGGGATGCATTGAAGAGAGTGTTCAGATATTTGAGGGGTACTTCCAAGTATTCCTTATGTTATCATGGTTATCCTATAGGACCTCAACATTCTGTGAGTATTCGTGGATTTGTGGATTCTAATTGGGCAGGTGACATTGACAACAAGAGACCCACCAGTGCTTACATGTTCACTATGTTTGGTGGAGCTATTAGTTGGATGAGTAAGTGACAACCTATGGTTGCTTTATCCATGACAAAGCCATAGTACATGGTAGAAACTCATGCTTTTAAGGAAGACATTTGGCTTAAGAGGTTGTGTTCAGATATTGGTTTTGATGCAGGATAGATTAATATCTATTATGAAAGTCAGAGTGTGATTTGGTTAGCAAAGAATCCTACTTTCCATGCTAGAACAAAGCACATTGATATTCAATATCATTTTGTTTGTGATATGGTAGAAGATGGGAAGGTGATATTGGAGAAGGTAGACACTTTGAAGAATATTGCAGATGCACTGATGAAACCTATGGGCATAAAGAAGTTCAGATGGTGTTCGGAGTCTATGGGCCTCTTGGCCCCTAGCAATTAAAACCTTGTCATTCTAGTGGCTCTTGCAAGGTGTTCGACAAGTGGGAGAATGTTGGGAATTAAGGTGTCTCCACCTTTGCAAATTCCTAGCATAAGATATTCATTTATGTATTTATTTATTTGTCTATTTTGTATTTACTTGCACATCATGTTTTGTCATTTAGTATGAGGTGGCATTGTGACATGTCATCCTACTTATAATATGACTTCAACGATCCATACACTTCAAGAGAAAAGTGACACAAATTCTCTTAACTGATTGATCTATTCTTTTAATTGATTTAATCTCTTCACTTAACTCATTCTTCTGTTTTATTAATTCCTCTCATGCCTTACAATCAGAGATTAGTTGACAATACAAGTAGTCTACCTTGGGTTCGACAATCTATTCACAATAAGATCATACAAAATGCCTTCACAAAGTTTTCTCACCTTGCTCCCAAAGGATTCAAACTTCACTCTGATACCACTTGGTGTAGTCACAGTTAGGAGGGTCCACGGAGTGAACAATCCAGATTGTGCAACAAGAGTAAATACAATGGAAGCAACTCAATTATAGAATACAAATGCAGATTTAGATACACAATGTATCATAGATTTAAAATACTAACATGCTGGAAACATGCAGGCTTACAATTAGGGCTCACATGCCTGATTATCCAACACAATAGTTATAGCTTTGAAGCACTAAGAAAATCTAACTCATGAACTATCTATAATCAGTTAACTATCCCCTAACTACTGTCCTATGCATCTATTACATGATTATATATCATCTTTGGATCAAAAGAATCCTTCGTGTTGGCCAAAGAATATTACAAACTCTAATGAAAGAGATGTAACATGTGTACACGGATAGGTTAGCCCAAAACATATAGAAATCCTCTGCAAGTGAGAGAAACAATGCGTGGATCTCAGGGAAAGTCAACTAGGTTTCAAATTATCTTGAATGATGTGTCTTTTAGCTCTAGAAGTCATGGAAGTGCTCCACAAGTCTTCTCCTTTATCTGATTGTCTAAGACTATTTGAATGCACTGCACTGAGAAAAATAGTCGATCTTCTGACAACAATATTTTTTTGGAAATTGATCCAAATGATCTAAATTTTGGATATGATGTTAATGAAGATGTCTAGATGATAAGTCCAACTCTGCAAGGTCTGAAATAATACCAGATGGACTAAAATACAGAAATTACTACTGAGTGTATTGAATTGGGAAAATGAAAGAAAACAAAATGAAATGCAAATATTTTTGGTTAATGCAAGATTTCTCTGCAACCAAGGATCCTCTTGGATCATTTTTACGCCAGCCCAAGCTGGTGAAGGGCATCTCATAGATGACATGGGGATGGGCTTGGTTCCTTAATATGGTTACACTCAAAGTTAGATGTTAAAGTTTATCTATAAAATGAAATTATAATGAGCAAATTAAATGTAATATTTTCACATCTAGAAGAATAGTTTGACAGAGCCCAATTACAGATGTAATTTTCTCTAGAACAGACTTAACTACATTTCAATAGAGTAGATTATCTTACCCACAAGAATTATCCTCCACTACAACTTTTTTTTAGTAGTTTTGTTCACTTGCAATTCATCCCTCCACTCCACTACTTTGCTTTACCACTTCAACTATAGAGAAACAAAACTGACCAAATTCCTTCTTCTAAAATTCAATGAATTATATATATTTACATTTGCATAAACAACCTATTTACTCCCCTAGCAGAGTTGTCCTTGGTTGGATTTTTTTTTCTCTCTATCGTCACGTGTACCTCCTCCTTGGTTGACTCCCTACTTCCGCTTCAACAGAAAAATACAACAAATGAGGGAAAAGTATTTGTTTGAAAGTCCTAGCGAAGTGGGGGTCATTGATGGGAAATAGACCATCACTGGCACACCATCCTAATGGAAAACAACAAGTGGCTACCATTAAACACAACGGTGCTGGCGGGTCCCATGGAAATGCTCTTTTTTTGAGAGAATATGGTCATCGATGCCATTTTGTATGGTCATTGAATGTTATGATTCTTAGGCATGTCATTTATTGGGAGAATGGCCACTTCTAGTTTTCACATCTAGAATATGTTCGGAGCATATGTTTGTAGAAAAAACATCCAAGATTACTTCAAATTGTAAACACAGCCGAAACCTCTATACAATATGACTTAAATTCATTTTGGGTCCAACATATAAAAGCCTTGGCTTAGTCTTTTAGATTGAAATTCATCTATAAGGATTGAATGAATCTTGTATAGCAATGTGTCAAGAGTAGTCAACAACATCAAGATAAATATTTCTTTCTTGAAGCCTAACTTTACACCATCGTTGGACTTGTTTGCTCTTGCTGGGCATTGAGCTTGTAGGTTTGAACCACTAGCGTTAATGTAATATGTTCATGCTAGGGGATGAGGTCCCCTGTGTTGTGGTCTCACTAGTTCATAGCTCTAGTCAAAAGCATTTACCTATAAAAAAATAAAATAAAATAATTAATATGTCAAATAAGTTGAATCAAATGCTATAACTATGTATTTATAACATCTATAAAAAATAGTACAAGGGGTTGAACTTAATTGGTTAAAATATTGGGTTCTTATTGAGAAGACCAAAGTTCAAATCTCCATAGGGACATCTAATGTGAAATTTTAAGTTGCGACTCTTGGTCCTCCATAGTTAGTGGAATTCTATGTTGTGACTTTTGGTCTTCCATAGTTGGCTTCTAATATGGATGTGTTCAAATTACTAAGTGTTCAATTAAAATTCAAATTATATACTTTTATTCCTCACATATATTTTATTTTTATAATCAATACATTACAAGAATGGGCATAATAAATACATTTAAAAAATGGGCATATTAAATCTATTACAAAAATGGGCATTATAAATCCATATATTTTCTTTTTAAAAGAGATGAGATTATTCATTCCATTAGTTTGAACCTAAATCTATCTGTGTAAGTATTTGAATACCTAAAAGTAAATTCACTACCCCTTCCCCCCGCCCAAAAAAAAATGACTTAAAAACATGAGTGGACCTGTTTCTAATTCTGAATAAGCTTTTTTTTCTTTCTTTCTTTTAATTAAATTTTCAGGCATTTACTCAATACATCATATATCATATGTAACATTCCTTAAGTTATTGTTCCCAAATAAACGGAAATCAATTAGGAAGGACATAAAATAAATCATTTCAAAATGTTTTAGAGCTTTTCCTAAAATCCATTCTGTTAATGCCTAATTGGTATAACCTTGACGAGGGTATTGTCCCAAAAGATTAGGAAGGATTGAGAAAACAAATTGTTCCCTGATAATAAGACTCCAAATGTTTCTCGAAGTTTCTCCCAAAATCTTTTTGTTACCGTCCATATTAAAATTCTCTGTGTTTTCCCAGAATCTCTGTTGAAGGTGGAAGTGCGATTCATATCATCTAAATTATCAAGAACTATGTCCAGAACTTAAAAACTTTTTTGCAATGTACGCACAACTTATATTACCGTTAAGTTAATATCATACATGATATATTGCACATCCCACTTCAATGAAACAATGGCCAATAGATAAATGAAAAGATTCAAGGCAGTGTACTCCAATTTAGCTGCCAAATAATTTGTAAATTGCATTTTTCTTATACTGGTAAATTTCTTGTTTTCTTTTTATGATCATGTACTCTCTTACCTCACAACTTGAATGGTAACAACTAATAGATAACAGGTTTATATTGACTTGGTAACAACTAATACATTGTTACCATTTGATAACAAACATACATAATGATTAAACATACACAATGCAATAATTGCCTCAAATGTGTCCACTGCAAGAATTATCAGTTCCAAAACTGATGTCAAGTGATATATGAATTGTTTATCTAACCCAGCTGTTGTAAAATAAACAATGCAATAATTGCCTCAAATGTGTCCACTGCATGGATTATCAGTTATAGAACTGATGGCATGTGATATATGCATTGTATATCTAACTCTCCCTCATCTCGTGGCTTCCACAGCAATGATCAATTCACCTGAAAATGCATCAACCATTGCCATATACTGATTTCTATCATACCAAGAAACACTTAAAGATAACAAATTAACAATTCACTAATCTTCACTACATCATCTAATTAATCCTATGAACAGATGGGCTGTACACCTAGTTGGGCACAGCCAAAAATACTTTCATCCATTACAGCTTAAATACTTTATCACGAACACACACATACACCATAACATAGTGTTATTTTACTCGTTTTCAAACGTCATAATATCTGTAATACTCGGGAAACCATTTATTTTGCCTTCCAGAGTATTTTTATTCTGTATCATATATGACATTCAACTTCAACGTTGTTGTCCTTGTCTCGAATATTGCAGGATTGAGTATATAATTGATTTCTCTAATTGCGAGGACAAATAAGAAAAACTAAAGCTTTTCAAGCTTTCTCAATAACTCGTTCGCAATGTGCAAATGAGAACACCCCAAAAACAGCACATTCTTGTCTGAACTTCTTTTGATTATGAAGTTTTCGATTTTTATTTTATTTTTGCATTTTCAAATTGTTTGGATAATGGGACCCTATATGATAGTAATGGTGAAATTTGCATAGGTGAATTCCCATTTAGTCTGTATCCATTTTGATGGAATGTCATTATATAACTATATATCAATAAATGGCTCACTCTTGTGTAAAGTTGGGTTCATTTCTTATCTTCCATTCATATTTATTTATATAAAATTTACCTTATCCTATTTTTATTTGTACTTATTCATGTGCATTTGTCATAATTAATCTCTTATTACATTCATATTCAAACATATTTCTATACACTCATTTCCCACCTCTAAAGCTGCACCTCCTTATTTCGAGTCAATAACATGGCAATTGGCATGCAAGATCAATCTTGCACCACATGGAATTATCTCCAAAAATTCAATAACTCAAATTCAAATTGTGTTGACTCTTGCCTATTTCACTAGCCATTGTGAGTTGACTTGGTAAATGTCTACATGATTAATTCCTATATTTCGGTATTTAAGGGCATTCAATGTGCATTAATCCATAATAAATTAATATTGAAAAATACATATATGAAAATCACACGCATTGAAAGGAGAATCATTCTAAGAACACTTTATTTTGAAGTACTTAAAGGAACTCGATTTGCGTCAAATTCATCTAGGACACTTGCATGACTAATTGTTGTCTTTGACGCTTTTTCAACCATAAAGCTAGTTTAATCAAGGGGTCAACCTTGGATAACATGACCATTGAAATCCAATGATCTCCCCAAGGTACTTTTTAATTCTTCCAGTCCTTACATATGAGTAGATGTTAGAGTTTTGGGTGACATTAGTATTTATAGTCCACTTTTAGTAGGTTAAATCTCATGAGCTTCAAATTGGTTACATGCATCAGGTCATTGCCATAAATGTTGGGATCAATCTTGCATAATGTGAAATTGATTGATAGAGAATTTGACACCTACTTTGTACCCAAGGCATATATTAGATTGAGGACATTTCTTTTATAGTACCAAGGTGCTCAACTTTTGTGTGACATCAATCTTATTCCTTCATTATAGTTCCCACAACTAAGTGCTTAATCCTTCTTATTTAATTTTGAGTATTTTATTTATTACAACATGTATTTACCCAACTCTACTATTTAGGTTAATTGTGTGCTTACTGACAACTATGATTAATTAATTAATCTAGGTAGCTTTTAAAGAAAATAAATTTCCTTTACATTATTAGTGAACTCATCTACCTTGCAGCCCCTAGGGTTTGACATTATGTTATACCTTCACTCCTTTTAGGAAATGTTAGATATGATGTAACTCTAATATTATCACATTTTCATACTTCCTAGGGTTTCCACTTATTTTATTCAATATACATTGATTAGTGGATGGGTATATAAGATATCTACATCTTTTCTCTCACCCTCCCTTCCTTGCATAATTTACTCTCATGTCTCTTTCTATATCTTGTTCTTTGGGTGATATTCATGCAAATATTTGAAATTTTAACATTGTCTTATCTTTCATAACACATCATCCCTCTATCCTTGATACTCTAATGACACATTTTGTTAAGGATAAGGATAAATAAATCTTGGATTATTTTTCTATCATGTATTATCTTTTCCTTCCTTCATGGAGATAGTTAATGCTCATTCTTTCCTATTAGATATACTTATGTCATATACCCTTGAGTGTAATGATGATCCTTTAGATTGTGATAGTAAGTTTCACATGATACCTAGTTAGGTTTCATTTTGTGATACACCTTGTATGATAGATATATGTGCTTCTAGAACCTCCTTTGCCTATTTGTGATATTATCATGATGACATATCTTCTACTTGGCATGATAAATTTAGGTCCACAGAGCCATACTTTTTGGATGACATATCTCCTCTTATACATGATGTCGTGATGTGTGAAGATCATTTTTTTTTACATCTCATGGAATTATTTACTCATACATCCCATCATGATGTCATTCCTTATGATGATACTACTTTAGCTTCTCGTGTGGATGATTATACTATTATTGCATCCACTTATTCACTACATGGTGACATTATGAGCTAGAGTGAAGAAATTCTACATCATTATTATGGTTCTATCGATGCTTCTTTACATTTGAAATCACTTTTACTTACTAATTATGAAAACTTAGATGATGACATACTATTGATTACTGAGTTTAGATTATACTTGAGCTAGTAGAGCTTTATAATGGTTTGATGCATCTTATTTCCAAGTTACACTTCCTTTATGAGTTTGGACCATTCTTTCATTGCCTAATTTCTTAGAATTAGTTCAAACGATGATAGTACAAATTGGGAAATATTTTTTAACAATTTATCTTTTGATTCTAATCCGTGTCTTCTATCATTATGGATTATGTGTCTACCATACCCACTTTTCATGTTGCCCTTGATTCACATTATTATAATAATGTGGGGCATCCACACCAAAGATTAGGAATATGCCAAGATGTTAGAATACCATCACCATTTTTTCCATCAAATGCATTAAATCTATATCTTTCACCTCAACTCACATATAAAACATCTAAGGAGTTTGATATCATTCAAGAACTACTAAACATAGAAGCCATCATTAATGGATTTAGTGTGCATACCACCTTTTTAGAGTTATATTATGCAAAAATCCTTAGAGAGGATCCATGTTGATTATGATACTATGCCATAATTGGTTATACCTTTGATTGAGTCTATTGGACATAAGAAGCATCATGTTATATCACTTAATTCTAATGAGATCCCATATGAGGAGGTTGTTAATGAAGCCTTACCTTTACAAATTGTAGTAAAATGTGGTGAATTATTTATTAAATTCTTTTAGATGATAATGGATCTAGCATTAACATATGCATTGAGGATTGTTTAAACCAATTTAAAGTAGACATGTCAAAGACACAACCATTCAAGATTACCATCAGAGGATTTGATAGTGACGATAGATCTTACATTGGTACTATTGTTCTCATAATCAAGGCTAGACCATGCACATTAGACATTTTATTTGATGTGATGCCTAGTAAATTAACTAGTAATATTATTGTTAGGTGTCCATGGTTACATTTAATGAAATAATTTGTACCTTCCAATTTTCATGAAATCTTGGCATAAAGTGAACCTTTGTTGCATAACTCTTTTAATTTTCAAACATATAGCATGTGCAAACCAATGGATAGTTCTAGATTTGAGAGCTATATATCATGACATTATCCTTTATAGTAATTTATATGATGATGATTGGGGTACATTAAAAATTATGCCTTGTGGTGTTTGTGAATATAATTTTGTTCCTAAAGATTACAATATCCCATCTCTTTACATGCATCCATCTATTTATGGGAAAACACGCAAGGCATACAATGTTGAAAAGGAGGCATGATTGTTGAAAGGAAGCAAGGTACAAGGAAATGCTTCCTACACCAATCTAATGAGGGGAACAGAGTGCAAATTTTCAGATCCTTATAGTTACGGTTGTGTTAACATATAAAATAGAGATTAAATTAGCAAACAACAACACACAAAATACACAAGATGTATGTGGGGAAAACCTTTTCAGGTGAAAAACTTCACACTCCAAAACTTGCACAATCTATTATCAAAACTGAAATGGTTTACAATACACTTTCAATGCAAGTTCTTTTAGGAGTCTTCAAATGTCATTTCTAGAGTAATTCCAATAGAATAACAGTACTTCTATAAAACGCTATGCATACTACTACTCCAAACACCTCATTATATAGAGTTACAAGGCATAACTAAGAACCTTCTAGAGGTGGGCATCCATCTTGGCCACATGGACCATTTCTCACACCCAAGAACACTTGTCCAACATGCATACACCTCTCTTACATCTATCATACATGGAAGATTTGACTTCCCAAAATGGAGTGCTCCAGGCTAAAAATAGGCTATGATAGATGCTCTTATACATCTTACAACTGTCATAAAATCTGCCCAATATAACAACATTCAATGTTGTAAGAGAATCCGTCATACAAGACTAAATATAGCATATTCCTCTTACAACATGTCATAACCCAATTTGGCCACCCAAAGCTGCCTTCCTCACATGCAAAGATGCTCTTTGACACTTGTCTTCACATGTCATAGGAATCTCTATACTTGGCTCTTACATGTCATAGATTGCATCATACAAAATAACTCCTCTGTCACAACACAAGATGTCAACACATGGCATATTAGTGCCACCTCAAATGGGATCCCTAAATCGTCATGTGTTGACTTGACCATCCAAGTCATATTACAAGTAGGATGACATGTCACAATGCCACCTCATACTAAATGACAAAACATGATGTGCAAGTAAATACAAAATAGACAAATAAATAAATACATAAATGAATATCTTATGCTAGGAATTTGCAAAGGTTGAGACACCTTAATTCCCAACATTCTCCCACTTGTTGAACACCTTGCAAGAGCCAATAGAATGACAAGGTTTTAATTACTAGGGGCCAAGAGGCCCATAGACTCTGAACACCATCTGAACTTCTCTGTGCCCATAGGTTTCATCAGTGCATCTACAACATTCTTCAAAGTGTCCACCTTCTCCAATATCACCTTCCCATCTTCTACCATATCACAAATAAAATGATATTGAATATCAATGTGCTTTGTTTTGGCATGGAAAGTAGGATTCTTTGCTAAGCAAATTGCACTTTGACTTTCACAATAGATATTAATCTATCCTGCATCAAAACCAATATCTAAACACAACCTCTTAAGCCAAATGGCTTCCTTAAAATCATGTGTTGCTGCCATGTACTGTGCTTTTTTCGTGGATAAAACAACCATAGTTTGTCACTTACTCATCCAACTAATAGCTCCACCAAACATAGTGAACATGTAAGCACTGGTGGGTCTCCTGCTGTCAATGTCACCTACCCAATTAGAATCCACAAATCCACGAATACTCACAAAATATTGAGGTCCTATAGGATAACCATGATAGCATAAGGAATACTGAGAAGTACCCCTCAAATATATAAACACTCTCTTCATTGCATCCCAAATCAGCCATCTAGGATTAGCCATAAATTGACTAAGGACTACCACTGCTTGGGAAATGTCTAGTCTTGTATAGACCATAGCATACATCAAGCTGCCAACTACACTAGCATAAGTGGTACAGGAGCACCTTCTTTATGGTGGATGGATCCAATCTTGGATCATTTGAAATTCCTATGCATGTCATGTTTTGTTTATGTTTTTAATAAGGATTTTTAAGCCACATCATGTTTGTAATAAGGTTTTTATATCAATTTGGTCACTAGACCTATGTAGACCATGTTTTGGTCAAGTTTGATGTAATAGCACAATGAAAACATGTAGTTTTCTTGTGATAGGAGAAACCCAATGGCTAACTGACTTTCAAAATCAGTTTGTATGGTTGGGAGGGATGTTAACTAATGTCCCAAGACTTCTATAGGTGAAATTTGATGTAACTATGAAGGAGGAATGAAGATTTGGAGATTTGATGTGTTGAAACACTATTTTTTCTGAGTAATTCATTGTAACAGTCATTTGTACGCCTTGGTACAGATATTTGATTTCTTGAAACCAATTGGAGATGTTCAAGAATTGAGATAACTTTCATTTGGAAGTAGTTTGGTGTCTTGAAGTGTTATATTTTGGGAGATATTAACCCTTTTGCAAAGACTGGTCAGAAAACCTAGAAACTAGGGTTTTGTGAATAAATGGACTGTTATTCCTCTGTCTGCTAAAATAAAGATTCTCATTTTCAGTGGGATGGACGAAAACAATGTATATTTTATGTTTTTTGTGGTTTTAGACCCAGCACTCAAAGACCCAAGGAGTTTGGTATGAGTTTGACTAGGCATCTCTATGTGACTAGTCATTGAAACGATGGGAAAAGTGTTGTTATGTGAGAATAGTTAGTGGAGTGACCAAATTAATGATTGATCAAGTGTTAGTAGTGGATTATAGATCTTTTGATGTCATTGGTTTGTTCTGAGCAGTTAGATTTAACACAGTTCCTTTGTAAAGGCCTCAAATTAGGTCTAATCCCTAAAAACTAGTGTTTGCTGTCACAGGGGTCAAAAGTCAGAGTACAGTCCTAAGAGTTTGTGGTTTGGTATATGGGCTTAAATGATATCCTAATCTGTAATGTGTTTTGGAAGTCCTTTGGAAATCTAGAAAGTTATCCTTGAATTAATCGCTTTGTAGGGCTACAAGCATTAGGCCTCTCAAACCAGTCTAATGGTGCAGACCTATCCTATCCTGATCAGAGCAGTCTCAACAAGTATTGGTGGGTGTTGTTGAGTCAAGTGAGGCATTGTGGACATACCCATGTTATATGGAGTCTTGGGTTTGAGTGAGATCCTAATTTGAGGAGGTAACATGCTTGGTTGTGGCCTAGAGTGTTGATATTGGTTGGTTAGGGTTGAGTCACCCTAATAGAGAAGTGAATAGCCTTTGTGTGAGGACACAAGAGTGTGGTCCTAAGCTAGTTCTCTCTCTTGAGTAGCCTTGTGAATGGGCTTGAGTTTGGTAAGGTTTGGGAAGCCTTATAGAAGAGACCTAAGAATCTAGGTTGTTTGATAGGTTATATCCAAGTATTGTTGATACCTCTGCATCATATTGTTATCAGAGCCAATATTTGAATTGGAGTAGTGTATGTCAGATGAGGAGATAGAAACTGAGGCTAGTACAATGCCTCCCAAGTCTATGAGCCAAGAAGCCATCAAGAAGATGGTAGAGGGAGATGCTTGGAGCAAGGTTGAAAGAAGAGAGGTCCAAGGGCAAGAGTAAAGAGGATGGAAGTGCTTCTGATGCAGAAGAAGAAGAAGAAGAAGAAGAAGAAGAAGAAGAAGAGGCAGAGGAGAGTCCTCAAGAACAAGATATGTCTGCAGACCAAAAGGCATTCTTGAATGCACTCAAAGGTGCTCATGGAGATAGTGGAGATCCAAAGATGGATGTTCCTACATTTAGTGGGAAACTAGATGGAGATGCCCTCACGGATTGGATTGAAGCCATGTGCAACTATTTTGACTTCAAGGAGTATAGTGATAGCAAGAAAGTCAAGTATGCTAAGACAAGATCGAGAGGTTTTGCCCTAGTTTGGTGGAACTATATGCAAGGTGAAAGAGAGAAAGTTGGAAAGAACCACATCACCAAATGGAGTAGAATGGTGGCCATGCTAAGAGACAAGTTCATGCCATCTGATTATGAGTTGCAGACCATGTGGAAGTTTAATCATCTCAGACAAAAGGATATGAATGTGGCTACATATACTGAAGAATTTCATAGATTGAGCATGAGAGTCAATCACAAGGAGGAGGAGAAAGAGATGGTGGCTAGATATCTCGATGGCTTGAGGTATAACATACAAGATGAATTCAGTATGGTGGTTCCTAAAATAGTGGATGAGTGTTTTCAATTAGCCTCTAGGGCAGAGGAGAAGTTGAAAAGAAAGAGTGATCAAAACACTAGAGGAAGAGGTGGTAGAAATAATAGGGGAAGAGGTAGTTTTGGTAGAGGACAGTCAAGTAGAAAAAGAAATCCAAATCAACAAGAGTCTAATTCTGATGTAGACCATAGAGGTGGTGGTTTTAGAGGTTGGAGAAGACCAAATGGCAGAGGTAGAAGTGGTGGTGTAGGCAGAGGACCCAGAGTTTTCATTGGTAGATGCTATGGCTACAATCAAGTAGGCCATACTATGAGCAAATGCCTTGAGAAGGCAACTAGTTCCCATGATGGTGGAAGAAGGAATCAGTTGTTGAAAGATGATGATTGCCAAAGTGTGAATTCACCCATTGGTAGTGCTACACCAGTCCTTGAAGGAGAGAACATGATGATCAAGAGGACCTTGTTGAAGATGCCATTGAAACAAGAGCCCCCATAAAGGAAGACTCTTCAAACCCCAAGGTATAGCATATGGTAAACTTTGTAAAATCATTGTTGATTTGGGTTCTACTAAGAATGTAGTGTCTACTAAAATGGTAGAGAAGTGTAAGTTGAAAAGACTGCCCCATGTTAGTCCTCATAAGATCTCTTGGTTGAATAAGAGTCAAAACTACATGGTAGAAGAACAAACTTGGGTTGAGTTTGAGCTAGGTGATTATAAGGACAAGGTACTATGTGAGATTATTCCCATGGATGTTTGTCACCTTCTTCTTGGACGTCCATGGAAGTATGATGTGAAGGCACAACATGATGGTGAGAAGAACACATACCTCATCACCAAGAATGGAAGGAAGTTTAGGATGGATCCTATGCAAGAGCAGATTGGAGATAAGAGTAATGACACCAATGTCATGATGGTTAGTGGCAAAGAGTTCTTACACCTCATGAAGGAGAAGGATACGCAAGGGTATGCCTTGGTAATGAAGCCTAAAGATGAATCAGGTCAACAAGACAAAAAGCTGAAAGAGATTCCACTAGAAGTGTAGCAATTGTTGGATAAGTACCAAGATCTTGTGGTAGAGGATATTCCTAACTCCTTACCACCCATGAGAGATATAAGTCATCAAATTGACTTGATCCCAGGTGCCACATTGCCCAATAAGGTTGCCTATAAATTGACACCACAACAAAATGAAGAGGTGAGTAGACAAATTCAAGAACTCTTAGAGAAAGGACTGGGCCATAAATAAGATCACAATAAGGTATATATTCCCTATGCCAAGGATTGAGGATCTTTTGGACTATCTTGGAGGGTCATGTTATTATTCAAAGATTGATTTGAAATCTAGTTATCATCAAATCAGAATTAGGTAGGGAGATGAATGGAAGACTGCCTTCAGGACAAATGAAAGTCTCTATGAGTGGCTTGTCATGCCATTTGGCCTTAGCAATGCTCCAAGCACATTCATGCATTTGATGAATGAGGTACTTGTTGAATTCATTGGCAAATTTGTAATTGTTTATCTTGATGACATACTTATTTTCAGCAGGACAAAAGAAGAACATGTGAAGCATCTTGGACAAGTGATGAAGAAGTTGCATGAGAGTAAGTTGATGATCAACTTGGATAAGTGTGATTTCATGAAAACTGAACTTGTGTATCTTGGTTTTGTGATTTCTAATGGTTGTTTGAAGATGGACCCCACAAAGGTTGAGGCCATTCTCAATTGGCCTACTCTTAGGACAGTGGGAGATGTTAGAAGCTTCTATGGCTTGGCAATTTTTTATAGGAAGTTCATTAGAGGATTCAGTCACATAAGTGCTCCTATTCTTAACACCATCAAGGGTGGACAGAAGTGCAAATTTCAATAGACAAAGCAAGCAGATGATAGTTTTGAATTGTTAAAGAAGAAAGTGGCCGAATTACCTACATTGGTGCTCCCTGATTTTGATAAGGTTTTTGTAGTGGAATGTGATGCAAGTCAGCAAGCAATAGGTGTTGTTCTTAGTCAAGATGGACATCCAGTGGCATTTTTTTTAGAGAAGTTGAATGAGGCTAAACAAAGGTACTCTACCTATGACCTAGAGCTTTATACAATGGTGCAAGATCTCAAAAAGTGGAGACACTATTTTCTTCCCAAAGAATTCATTGTTTTTACTGATAACCATGCTCTTAGCTTTCTAAATAGTCAAGAAAAGTTGAATCATAGGCATGTTAAGTGGATGGAACAATTGCAGGCCTATACCTTCACTATTAAGCATAAAAAAGGTGTTGCCCACAAAGTGGCTGATGCTTTAAGTAGAAGGATGCTTGTCATACATGAAGTATAGTTTGAAAGCATGGGGATAGATTGTTTGAAGGGGTTATACAAGGAGGATGTAGAATTCAAATCTGCTTATGAATTTTGTGCTAGTTTGGCTAACACTTTTCATGGTGAATATTCAGATTTTGTGTTGCAGGAAGGTCTCTTATTCAAGGGCAGTTTACTATGTGTCCCTAAGTGTTCCGTGAGGGACAACATCATCAAAGAGAAGCACAATGGAACCTTAGGAGGACACTTTGGGTTGGACAAGACTTTGGAACAAGTCACTAGATTCTACTATTGGCCAAAAGTACAATCAGATGTAAGGAGATATGTTGCAATTTGTACCATATGTCAAAAGGCCAAAGGTATGTCTTCTAATGCTGGTTTGTACCAACCCCTTCCTATTCCCAATAGGCCTTGGGAGAGCATTAGTATGGATTTTGTACTTGGTCTTCCTAAGACAGCAAGGGGTGTGGATAGTGTTTTTGTCATTGTGGACAGATTTAATAAGATGGCTCATTTTGTGTCATGCAAATGCACAAATGATGCATCTCACATTGCTGGTCTTTTTTTTAGAGAAGTGGTTAGAATCCATGGTTTGCCCCTTTCAGTTGTCACTAATAGAGACTCCAAGTTTATTGGTCATTTTTGGAGGACCTTATGGAGAAAATTGGGAACACAATTGTCTTTCTCATTGGCCTACCATCCCCAAACTGATGGTTAGACTGAGGTTGTTAATAGGTCCCTAGGAAACCTTCTAAGATGCCTTACCAAGCAGCATGGGTTGGCATGGGACTTGGTTATCAGTCAAGTTGAGTATGCTTACAATGATTCAGTGAATAGAAGCACTGGGAAGAGTCCATTTGAAATTGTTTATGGTTTCCACCCAAGAGGACCACTTGAACTCAAAGACCTACAAGGTTGGGATAAGAGGAGTACTCTAGGAGAAGATTTTGCTGCTACCATGAAGGCAGTTCATGATCAAGTCAAAGTTCAGTTGGAAAAAATAGTCTCCAAGTACAAGGATAGGGCAGATATCAAAAGGAGAGATGTACAATTCAAGGTGGGAGATTTGGTGATGGCCTATCTAGGGAAGGAAAGGTTGCCTAAAGGATAGCCAACCAAGCTTTTGATGAAGAAAATAGGACCATGCAAGGTAGTACATAAGTTTGGCCCAAATGCATATGAAATAGAATTGCCATCTGGTCTTGGTATTTCTCCCATATTTAATGTTTCAAACCTCTTTCCATTCAGACCCCATTGAATACTGAATATGGATCAGATATTGTGATTGAAGATGAAGATTGGGTTAGAGGTCTACCTTCAAGTAAGCCTTTACAATTGGAATGCATTTTAGATTCCAAAGTTGTCAAAAAGACAAGGAAGGGTGTGTACAAGGAGTACTTGGTCAAGTGGTAGGATCTTCCTGATTTAGAGGCTACATGGATGAGTGAGGTAGACATTTTGAAGCATGGGAAGACACTCCAATAGTTGGCAACTCAAGGGACTTGAGTTTTTCTTGCAGGGGGAGTATGGTACAGGGGCACCTTCTCTATGGTGGATGGATCCAATCTTGGATCATTTGAAATTCCTATGCATGTCATGTTTTGTTTATGTTTTCAATAAGGCTTTTTAAGCAACATCATGTTTGTAATAAGGTTTTTATATCAATTTGGTCACTAGACCTATGTAGACCATGTTTTGGTCAAGTTTGATGTAATAGCACAATGAAAACATGTAGTTTTCTTGTGATAGGAGAAACCCAACGGCTAAATGACTTTCAAAATTAGTTTGTACAGTTGGGAGGGATGTTAACTAATGTCCCAATCCTTCTATAGGAGAAATTTGATGTAACTATGAAGGAGGAATGAAGATTTGGAGATTTGATGTGCTGAAACACTATTTTTTCTGAGTAATTCGATGTAACAGTCATTTGTACGGCCTAGTACAGATATTTGATTGCTTGAAATTGATTGGAGGTGTTCAAGCATTGAGATATATTTCATTTGGAAGTAGTTTGGTGTCTTGAAGTGTTATAGTTTGGGAGATATTGAGCCTTTTGCAAAGACTGGTCAGAAAACCTAGAAACTAGGGTTTTGTGAATAAATGGAATGTTATTCCTCTGTTCGCTGAAAGCAAGATTCTCATTTTCAATGGGATGGAGGAATACAATGTATATTTTGTGTTTTTTGTGGTTTTAGACCTCGCACTCAAAGACCCAAGGAGTTTGGTATGAGTTTGACTAGGCATCTCTATGTGACTAGTCATTGAAGCTATGAGAAAAGTGATGTTATGTGAGAATAGTAAGTGGAGTGACCAAATTGATGATTGATCAAGTGTTGGCAGAGGATTATAGACCTTTTGATGTCATTGGTTTGTTCTGAGCAGTTAGATTTAACACAGTTCCTTTGTAAAGGCCTCAAATTAGGCCTAATCCCTAGAAACTAGTGTTTGCTGTCATAGGAGTCAAAAGTTAGAGTACAGTCCTGAGAATTTATGGTTTGGTATATGGGCTTAAAGGGTATCCTAATATGTAATGTGTTTTGGAAGTCATTTGGAAATCTAGAAATTTATCCTTGAATTAATTGCTTTGTAGGACTACAAGCATTAGGCCTCTCAAACAGGTCTAATGGTGCAGACCTATCCTATCCTGATCAAAGCAGTCTCAACAAGTATTGGTGGGTGTTGTTGAGTCAAGTGAGGCATTATGGACATACCCATGTTATATGGAGTCTTGGGTTTGAGTGAGATCCTGATTTGAGGAGGTAACATGCTTGGTTGTGGCCTAGAGTGTTGATATTGGTTGGTTAGGGTTGAGTCACCCTAATAGAGAAGTGAATAGCCTTTGTGTGAGGACACAAGAGTGTGGTCCTAAGCTAGTTCTC
Source organism: Cunninghamia lanceolata (assembly GCA_027924645.1). Lineage (NCBI taxonomy): Eukaryota > Viridiplantae > Streptophyta > Pinopsida > Cupressales > Cupressaceae > Cunninghamia > Cunninghamia lanceolata. The sequence continues at coordinate 1,883,187 of BSBN01000876.1, read as the reverse complement.
TCTCTTGAGTAGCCTGGTGAATGGGCTTGAGTTGGGTAAGGTTTGGGAAGCCTTATAGAAGAGACCTAAGAATCTAGGTTGTTTGATAGGTTATATCCAAGTATTGTTGATACCTCTACATCAATAAGGCACTTTGCTCATATCATCTATCTCAGAAGGAGACTTTAGACATTCATCAACAGATAACTTTGTCCCCATTATAATAGGAACAACCAATGATCTGCAATCCACCATACTGAATCTCTCCAACATAGTGTTGACATACTTACTCTTGCCTAACCAAAGTTTTCTGTTTGTTATGTCTCTTCTGATCTCCATCCCCAGAATGTACCTAGATAACCCTAAATTTTTCATTTCAAACTATTCTGACAACTGAGAATTCAAATTAGAAATCAAACCTTTACCATTCCCAATTAGCAACATATGATCAACATACAATGCTATAATGAGAATGCGATCATTATCAAACTTGAAGTAAACACAATGATCCGATTTCAATATCAGAAATCTAATACTTAACACAAAAGAATCAATTTTTTTGTACCACATCCTAGGAGACTGCTTAAGACCATACAAAGACTTCTTTAACTTGCAAACTAGATTTTCTTTATCTTGCACCACGTAGTGCTCTGGCTGTGACATATATATTTCTTCCTCCAAGTCACCATGAAGGAAAGTTGTCTTCACATCCATTTGTTCAACTTCTAAGTCATAAGTTGCTGCAAGAGATAATAAGAACTAAATAGATGTCAGCTTTGTAACATGAGAGAAAATCTCACCACAATCAATTCCCTCCACCTGAGAATACCCCTTCGCAACCAATCTAGCATTATACTTCTCAACACTACCATTTGCACCAAATTTCTTTTTGAACACCCATTTACATCCAACAGGTTTATGTCCTTCAGGAAAGGGCACCAAGTTCCATGTTTTATTCTTTTCCAAAGAAGCCATCTCCTCTTTCATGGCCTCCTTCCATAAACTTGCATCTTTCACAATTCTAGGCTCATTAGTGTTAGAAATCAAGGCAAAAGCACAACTAGAATCAAGAAATGAATAAATAAACTTCTTAGGTTGCCTCCCTATTCATGTGGATCTCCTCAAAAGTTGAGGTGGAGGTTCTACTTCTTCTAAACTTTTAGAGCTGCTAGAGCTCTCCTCATCATTAGGTCCAACAGGGTCTTTCAGTTCAGTCTTCTCAGGGGTAGTAGGAAACTGAACCACATCCTCTTTCTTTTCCTTTTCTTCTAGATGCAAAACAATAGGAGGAGTTACCTCTCTGAAAATAACACTTCTACTATACAAGAATTTGTCAGCCGTAGGATCCCAAAGCTTGTACCCTTTCACACAGACACCATAGACAATGAAGATACACTTAACTACCTTGTTCTCCAATTTTGACCTCTTCTCCTTAAGCACATGTGCATATGCCTCACAAACAAAAGTAGGAAGATGTCTCAACAAGGGATTCTTACCAGAAAATACCTCCATGGGTGTCTTATCAATGAGTGCTAAAGTAGGAGACCTGTTAACCAGGTAGCGAGCAGTGGCTACTACTTCAGCCCAGAACTTCTATTCGAGGCTAGCTCCACTAAGCATACTCCTAGCCCTCTCCATCAACGTTCTGTTCATCCTCTCTACAACTTCATTTTGTTGAGGAATGTATGAAGTTGTCTTATGTATTTCAATCCCATGTTCTTTATAGAACTTATTGAACTCGATAGAACAAAACTCGCCACCATTATCTATTGTCAAACACTTAATTTTTTTACTAGTTTGATTCTCTACAAAAGCTTTAAAATCTTTGAACCGACTAAAGACTTCATATTTGCTTCTAAGAAAATAAATCCATGTCGTACTGTAATCATTGATGAATGATACAAAATATAATGATTCAGAAATTGAAGGAACATTCACAGGACCAAACACATCAGAATGGATTAGATCCAACACATTAGAAGACTTATGAGAACTAGAGTAAAACTAAACATGGTTTTGCTTTCCATATAGACAATGTTCACAAAAGTCAAACTCAAGATTATAATCATTTAAACCCTCAACAAAGTTTTTATTTTTCAGGGCTCTAAGACCCTTCTCACCAATATGATCAAGTCTCTCATGCCACAACATTGTCTTCTCAGCAGGAAGTTTCATTTCCAAAGAATGAGCACCCTTAGGTACCCACAAAGCACTACCATCGAAAGTTGAAGCAACACATTTCTTTACTGCTGGTTCTAATGGTGAGGATGGAGAATCTGAAGCTCTTTTCTTTGAAACAAAAGACCTATTTCACTAAGAAGTGCATGCATCTAGCTGAAACATAATACTTCTCTGAGTACCCTTACCAAGCACCATAGCTCGTCTTGTCATCTTGCATCCTCCACTTGAGAAGACAACCTACACACATGCATCATTCAATTTACTTACAGAAAGAAGGTTTCATGCTAAACTGGGGATGTCCATAACCCCATTGATCCCCTTCACTCGTGCATCAGGGAATCAGATTAAGACTCTTCCACATCCAACTATCTTCAGGTGAGAGTCATCACCCAGGTACACCTTCCCACCATCGAACTCTTAATACTTTGTAAACCAACCTCAATGTGAGGTCATGTTGAAGGAAGCACCAAAGTCTATCTATAGCATAAACTATGAATTACAAATAGATTTCAAATATTTCAAAACCCTAAACTCATATTAAATGCCCCATCACAAGATAAAAATTAACTATAGAAAGATTAAAAATTAAATGCAGAAACCATGAAATGTTACCAATGGTGAAGATGTGGTTGCTCAAGATTTTAGCATAACTCCAATATAAAAATTTTAGGGGCCTTGGTAAATGAAAAATGAGGCTAATTTTATAAAGTTTGGGCAAAAGTGGTTTGAGTGGCTGTGTAATGTTAGAAAATGTCCCCTTGGGGGCTTTTCCCTCAAAAGGTTTAGCTCCCGGGTCTCTAGTGTGCATTTAGAACATCTTACATCATATTTCAACATCCCGATGGAATAAACCCTGGGTATCATGACAAATGGGGCATAGGGGGACCCCTTGAACCTAACCCTACCCAAAATAGGGTGGAGGACTTGAGCGCCCGCGCCCTAGTCCGACCCTATTTTGGGTCAAACCCAAATTTCTAGTGTTAATTTATGACCATTATTTGGTCCCTAGGCTGACACGGTAAGTTTGAATTTATGAAATTCTTGGCGGGAGTGTTTGTAGTTGTATATAAAAACATATTTAGGCATTCATTTGTAAACTATATTTGTGATACTGAACTTTAGGCATCCTAAAGGTGATTAAAGGCTTTCATTGTGTTGCAAGAGCAGATTTGCATTGTCTATGTGTTTGTGTTTGCAGATTTGAGCATCCATCTCCTCATGGAATGAAGAGCTTCTTCCTCCCATGAGATCTTCACTTCAAGGTGACATCTATTATGATTATTGAGCATTTATCATTTGATTTTTGCCTCTTCCTACCAAGGCATGCACTCTCTATCTGACAGTGGTGTTCAGAAGGCTTGAATATCTCTCTGGGGCTTGACTAAGGCAAGCCTGTAAACACCACAACCCCCTCCCAAAGTTTTCATGATTGCAAGTTATAGGTTGGAGTTGTAGACAAAGTGAAGTTGCAAGAGGGTACAACAGAGTGTTAGAATTGCAGATCAGAGAAGAAAATGGCTCCTTGGACTTGGGTGCCTACTCATTAGTCCTTAAAGTCTCGCAACGGGAAAATCTCTGATACAACAGATACAGGTTGCAGACCTTGTTTCCAGATCTCAAAAAAAAGCAGGGCCTTGGACTTGGGCACCCACTCTTTAGTCCCTAACTTTTTTGCCTTCGGACCTTGAAAATAGGTGCATAGTTATTTGATATTTTACATATTTCTACAAAAGCATTTTCTGTAATTCATCTGTTTGCTATCGTATTTGCATAATTAGGGTTTTAAGGCATAATTGAGCATAAGAGAAGGAAATATTCAATCTAAACATAAAAATCCAAGTTTCCCTACATCTCAATAGCTATCTAGGGTATGATAGTACATTGAAACTCAACCCTAGGTCCTTGAATGTAAGGGTGAAAGGAGGATATACACCAAAATTACCAAAAACTTAACTATCCAAATTCCACCTTTTACATTTTGGTGAACCCATGTTATTATACTTATTTGCACCTTGCCGAGTGTTTTGCTTCAGATTTACAGTAATTTCATTCATTCATATAGTCATTCATCTTATTGCATTGGAAAATTTACAAAAAAATTGAAAAATTTGAAAAAATTTGAAAAAATTACACGCTAGGGTTTTGCATGTTGCATTAATTAAATTTAATTTCATCAAATTTCTATTTTTTGCATTATATCTGATTTAAATTACATAAAATTACAAAAAATCATTAATTTGCTTGGCATTTTGATCATTAAATTCCTAGGGTTTTGTTGAAAATTGTGAATTTTGCATATAACCTAGTGATTCCAAAATCTAGGGTTTGTAGGTAAAATCTTGTTTCAGATTTTTCTACTGATTTAAAAGACTCATTCAAATTTTTATTTGTCTTTAGTCTTGCATTTTGGAACAAATTTGCATTTAGATTTTAAAAATTTGCATTTTGCATAGAAAAAGTTAACAAAAACTAGCAATTTAATGATTTTTCATTAGAATTGCACTTGCATTTTGCATGTTATGGTTTGGAAATAATTTTTATATCTGATTGTATTTAATTTTCATCATAAATCAGATTTCAAAACATTGACATAGGATTTTGTGTCAAGATCTCAAACCTAGGGCTTCAAAAACATTGATTTTCACTAGATTTGGCCTTATCGACTCTCTAAATTTGTACCATAGGAATTTTGTGAAGGATATTTTTGCACTAATTGGTTGTTATCAAGATAATAATTTTCTACCCCTCCTCAAAATCTTCACAACACCTTTTCATTGGGCTCTTGTAGTGAAAATTTTGTGAAAAACTACACATTTTTGCTATCTTTTGCCCTAGGGTTTGGCGTAGTTTGCACTCCAAGTGTGTTGTAACAAATTATATGGATTGAGGTGACTGATATTATTTATATTATTTTATGCACCTCCTAAAATTCATTACAACACCCCTTTTTCTAGGTCTTGGAATTGAAAAAACGTGAAATATTACCTATTTTTGCTATATTTTCACTAGGGTTTGACCTCGAGTGGCACTAAAAGCATGTTGTGATGGATATTTTTGCATTAAGAGGCTTTTATTACTGATATAATTTTATTTCCATCATCATTTTCCTCACAACACCCTTTTTCATGCTCTTTTGCATTTAGATTTGGTGAAAAATCACATATTTTAGTGTATTTTCACTATATTTTGACTTGTCATCATCTTAGATTTGCATCAAGAGTGTGTTGTGAAGGATATTATTTCTGTATTGGACTGACATCAGACATATTATTTTCTTCCCCTGATCAAAATCCTTACAACACCTTTGTTTTCACTTATTTGCATTTAAAAAGTACAAAAAATCAAGCATTTTAGGTCATTTTGCATATAGTTTTGCACTTGTCTTTTGCATACTTTTGAAAAACATTTAAAAATCTGAACTTCCATTGATTTGAAAACATATATCATGGATACTTCCTTGGAAGCCCTATTTGCATACATCATAGACATTGATCATTTCTCTAAATTCACTGATAAACATCCTCAAGTTTTGGAACAAATAACATACATTCATGATGTTGATCTCTCTATGTGCTCCACATATGAAATTATTTGTTGTATATCTAATTTTGATAGCTTCAAAAACCTCATGAGAATATATCCTTGGATATTAGATGATCTCACTAAATTCATTATCAATAATATATATACTAGTGATGATCTTAAAATGTTAGATGAAGCCTTATATGATTTTCTAGAACATTCTGATTCAACACCTATTGCTAAAACATGTGATGATAACTTAGTGGTATCCTATGATCCTTCTCCCAAGGTTATTCCTCTTCATGAGGACACTTTGATGCAAGATGATGATTTCATTGACATATCTCTTAACATCATACTACCAAATCTTCATTCTAATGCTCACTTTGGCCAAGATGAAGCATTAGCAAATAAAGAGCCATCACCACTTTGCCATTCCAATGCTCTCCCTAGCCAAGAGGAAGCATTTGTGAATGAAGAACTCCATTCAATAAAGAACATTACATGGGTAGACAATGATCTTTCATCTAACAATAATAAAAACTCTATCATAATGCATGAAACCTCTATGGATCATCCTATCAACCTTGTTCCTTTAGTTGATTGTTCACACGCAATGGATTTCACCAAGGAAGAGAAGACCTTTAATGTCCCTCCTTTGTTTGAATATTCAAATCATTTGGACATCACTAAGGATGTAGCACTAGTGGATGAGGAGAAGTCTCTCACAATAAATCCCTCAAGGATGGATGTTGAGACCACCCAAAATAATTTGCTTCTCCCACCACCTAAGAGGATAGTGAATATGTGTACTAATGAACTTCAACAAGAAAACATTGATCCAAATATTGCAACAAACAAAGATGATCCTAACAATGAACAACCTTGGGCTATGATACCTTATGTCACACTTTCATCTAAAATTTAGGAGTGGGAGGATGACGATGATTTACTTGATGACAAGACTTAGTTTGAAGATCCTACCAGGTAAGTATCTCTAACCCTTTATCTCTCTCGTGTTGTACTTCCCCCGTGATGTGTTATGTGTTTTTTAGGCCTCCTAGGATGACCCTTGATTCTCGCGTAAGGTCCAGGATACCAAGAGACTGCCTCTATTGTGACCTTCTTCTATTTGTATCATCATTCATCTATATTGCCTCTCTCTCTCTGATTTCATTGTTGTGTGTTGTGTCTTGATGACATAGCGTTGTGGTTGGTGACTTGGGGGCACCCTCCTACGTGACTGTCCCTAGGACACTTGTTTCTTCTCTTTGATTTACTGTTTCCCTTCCTCTAGTGTTTCTATCTAGTGGGTGGATGATGAAAAACATTTATACTAATGCAGACCTAGCGTCCCTTTCGTAAGAAATAAAAAATTGGAATTAGTTCCTAAGATGATGATGGGGTTGTATATTGTATCTTACGCGTGGCTAGTCGAAGCACTCATGCTTTCCACTTAGTGAACTTGATGGTGTTCTATCTCATTTACAAATCATAACAATACTACTACTCTGTGCACTTTGTCTATCTTGAATCTTGCATACCTCAGATTTCATAAGCATTGATGCTGTTTTTATGTGGACACTAACATGTTTCTTGTAGGGATGTGTTTATGGGAACATTTGGCAATCGTAAAGTACATGTCACCTCCGAGGGGCATGGGCTTTGTGAAAGTCTGTGTTCTGATGCAGAGGCATCCACACTATAACCTTCGCATATAGCATGAATGTCTGCAGCCCATCCTCATCATCATCACCTTCGCCATCATCATCATATTCCGCTTTACACTGTCAGCATCATCATCATGTTTCCTAAAACCAACAGCATCATCATATTTCGGATGATCACACTTATCCTCCTGCCGACTACTATTCACCTCCTCCGTTTTCCTCCTAACATCATCATCATGATGTTCAACGGGCGCAAACATCCTCCTGTTGCACTGTTCATCAGGCGCCAAGCTCCATCGGCATCATCATATGCAACACTTCCTTCGTCAGCAGGATAACCAATATCCGGTTGCCCCAAAGATCTTGATGACGACCACCTTCAGCACCTTCCCTTCGATGCTCCGCTAGCCGACGACACAAGCAACAGCATCATGATCTGGTTTATCCGGTTCTCTCGAAACCTCCTGATGTTGTTAACACAACCTTCCTGCCACGGACTTCCGCCGATACCTAAGCACTTAACGACAGCAGGATGAACTTGCGTAGGGGGATATCTCAATATCCTGATGATGATGACGTCATATCCTGATGACAATGACGTCACCCAATATCCTGATGACCTCTTCAACACTTAGTCAAAAAAACCGAACTTTCATTCCCGCATCTGTTAGCGATATGCGGATGATGGGTACTCCCGAGAGATGATCCTGACGGCGATATATACACTTAGTATATGTCTGACTTAAAACATCCTGATGCACTCGCAACATGCAAACTCCAACAGTTTCATGACCCGATCTTCTACCTGATGCCGATGCACTCCTCCTCTTCGGCAACTCCTGATGATGATCACCCCGACGAACTCACACTTCATGCACTTAACTGCATCATGCTCACCTTCACTTATCCGGATGACGATATCCGAACTGACTGCAGGATATTCACCAAGATATCCTAATGATGCCGTTTTGGCGAACTTCTTCACTTAGCGAAATTTCACTTCGCCGATCCTCCAGGGATGACCCGATCCAACCTCAGGGTGATCTTCCACACTCTATCTTATCAGCTCGACCTAGCACATACCCATGCTAGGGTTCTTCAACATCTGTCAACCGCGATCCTGCACACCTGCATGCAAACAAACAAACTACAACCTAACCTACTGTACATTACCATTCCACCTATCAGACGGATCAACCGGTGGAATGGATCAGTAAATCCATGAAGCCACCCAAACCAGCAAATCGATTACACCAAGGGGATCAAACAGGAAACCGAAAACAGGATCTTTATTGATTTCAAAGATGCAATACAATATGATGTTCCTCACTCTCAGTCTCACTCTCTGCAACCTAGTTTGATCGATGATATCTGTCTGTCTATCCAATATCACCCGATCTCAAGCTTAAATAGATTATCCTACGAGTACTACTGACCCAACTCCAAGCGGCTGGGAACTCTCCAGGCGGCTGGGAGATCCAACCGAACATACAGCATGACAGCTGTTCTAACAAACTTAACTAAAAATAGTAAAAGCCTGGTCAGCATGATCTTATCATGATCAGCATGACCTTATTACATGCATTTGGTCTTAACAGACCTTCTTGGAAATACAAACAAGACCTAAAACTACTAACTGCCTTATGGAGGCCAGCTGTTAGGTAGGTGCCTCCATAGATGTTTTAAGTCGGACATATACTAAGTGTATATATCGCCGTCAGGATCATCTCTCGGGAGTACCCATCATCCGCATATCGCTAACAGATGCGGGAATGAAAGTTCGGTTTTTTTGACTAAGTGTTGAAGAGGTCATCAGGATATTGGGTGACGTCATCGTCATCAGGATATGACGTCATCGTCATCAGGATATTGAGATATCCCCCTACGCGAGTTCATCCTGCTGTCGTTAAGTGCTTAGGTATCGGCGGAAGTCCGTGGCAGGAAGGTTGTGTTAACAACATCAGGAGGTTTCGAGAGAACTGGATAAACCAGATCATGATGCTATTGCTTGTGTCGTCGGCTAGCGGAGCATCGAAGGGAAGGTGCTGAAGGTGGTCGTCATCAGGATCTTTGGGGCAACCGGATATTGGTTATCCTGCTGACGAAGGAAGTGTTGCATATGATGATGCCGATGGAGCTTGGCGCCCGATGAATAGTGCAACAGGAGGATGTTTGCGCCCGTTGAACATCATGATGATGATGTTAGGAGGAAAACGGAGGAGGTGAATAGTAGTCGGCAGGAGGATAAGTGTGATCATCCGAAATATGATGCTGTTGTGTGTTGATTCTGTCACCGAAAGGGCAGAGGTAGAGTTGATTGTGTTGGGTGTTGATTGAGAGGTTGACAAAATGCCTCCTAAAGGTAGTGGTACTGCAAGGGAATTGCAGGAAATGAAGGAGAAACATGCTAGAGAGATGAGGAAGATGAAGGAGCTTGCTGAAGCACTTCAAGCCAGGCTGACAGCCCTGGAAAAGAACAAAAAGAGGGAAGTGGAAGACAGTGAGTCTGAAGAAGAGGAAGATACTGTAGAAGAGTATGAAGAGGTAGCTGAAGATCTGGATGCTGAAGACCAGAAATTTGTCAAACTGTTAAAGGCAGTGCAGAGTGAAAAACCTAAGGTAAAGGTTGATGTTACCAAGTATACTGGAAGTTTGAATGAAGATGAGTTGTTGGATTGGATTGCTGCACTGGATAATCACTTTGAATGTGAAGATGTTGCTGAGGATCAGAAAGTCAAGATTGCAAAGACCAAGTTAGGAGGTCATGCTTTGGTATGGTGGGATTATGTACAATCCGAGAGAAGGAAACAAGGGAAGTCTAAGATCACTTCATGGGATAAGATGGTAGCAAGGATCAAGGGTAAATTCTTGCCAAGGGATTATGAAATCCAGATGTTTAAGAAGCTGCAATTTTTAAAGCAGAAAGACAGGGATGTGAAAGCATATACTGAGGAATTTTATCTGTTAAGTATGAGATCTGGTCATCATGAGAATGGGGTAGAAAAGGTGGCTAGGTACTTGGCTGGTTTGAGGTTTAACATACAGGATGAGTTAGTGTTAGCTAACCCTAAGAATGTGGAGGATTGTTATCAAATGGCAATCAGGATTGAAGAAAAGATGAATAGAGGACATGATAAGTCCATGAGAGGAAGAGGAAACCATAGGGGAAGAGGAGCAGCCCCTGCACAAAAGCAAACCAATGAGGGTCAAGAAGACACTGGTAAAGGACAGGGACAATCTGATTTCAGAGGTGGATGGAAAGGTAATAGAGGAAGATTTGGAGGTGGTAGAGGTTCTACTACATTTTCAGGCAAGTGTTACACCTGTGGAGAGTTTGGTCATCCATCTTTCAAATGTCCAGAAAACAAAGGTTCATCATCCAGAAATGATAGAACTAATGACAAGAGAGTACAACTTGTGCAAGAAGAGAAAGTAGAAGAAAGTGCACAGAGTTCAAACAGAGGTCCTGAGAATTATGGATATCCAGAGAGTGGAGAATCATTGATGTTAAGGAGAATTAGTTTGCAGGCATCAAAGGATATGATGCAAAGAAGAGCTCTTTTCAAGACCACATGCAAGAGCAAAGGTAAAGTATGTAAGGTTGTCATTGACACTGGTTCAACAGACAACATGGTATCTCAGGAAATGGTGGATAAACTGCATTTGGAAAGGATTCCACATCCACACCCTTACAAGACATCTTGGGTGAGTGATAGTCAATCACTTTTTGTCTCTGAACAGGCATATGTGGATTTCTAGATTGGAGCATATCATGATAGAATTTTGTGTGATATTTTGCCTATGGAATGTTGTCACCTACTGTTGGGTAGACCATGGCAATTTGACAGAAGGGTACTGTATGATGGGTATGCTAATACCTACACCATCAAGAAGGATGGGAAGATTATTAAGTTGATGCCATTGCAGGCAAAAGCTGCAGTACAGAAGGCAGCCCAAATCATTTTAATGGGAAAGAAGGAGTTTGTGCAGATGCCTAGAGGAGCAGGCATGAAGGCAGTTCATGACACTGCAGGGAAAGGAGTTGTTACAGACAACAAGCTGAAGAAAGTTTCAGTTGTGACTGACAGCGGTCAGCAGCAGGTGCAGAAACAGGTTTGCACACAGCAACCAGTTCAGAAGAATGACAAGGATGTTGTCATAGTTGAGACTATTGCTTGTCCTATAAAGATTGACAGGAAGATAGAGTTGAACATTTCAGAAGTTCAAGAGGCAGTTCAGACAGAGGTTCTGGTCAGACAACCTGTCACACACAGGGTATGTGAGAAAAAGGCCTACATCAACAGGCATGCAGATTTACTTGCCAGAAAGCAAGTTACAGTGCAGAAGGCTTGGAGCAGCCAAGAGACAGCAGTAGACAAAGCTGGAGCAGGTCAGACTATTGACAAAGCAAAGTGTAAAGGTGGAGGACTTCTACATGCTAAACTCATGGGACATGAGTTCTTTTCTTTTGGGGAGTATGGTGCAGAGGCACCTACCTAACAGCTAGCCTCCATAAGGCAGTTAGTAGTTTTAGGTCTTGTTTGTGTTTCCAAGAAGGTCTGTTAAGACCAAATGCATGTAATAAGGTCATGCTGATCATGATAAGATCATGCTGACCAGGCTTTTACTATTTTTAGTTAAGTTTGTTAGAACAGCTGTCATGCTGTATGTTCGGTTGGATCTCCCAGCCGCCTGGAGAGTTCCCAGCCGCTTGGAGTCGGGTCAGTAGTACTCGTAGGATAATCTATTTAAGCTTGAGATCGGGTGATATTGGATAGACAGACAGATATCATCGATCAAACTAGGTTGCAGAGAGTGAGACTGAGAGTGAGGAACATCATATTGTATTGCATCTTTGAAATCAATAAAGATCCTGTTTTCGGTTTCCTGTTTGATCCCCTTGGTGTAATCGATTTGCTGGTTTGGGTGGCTTCATGGATTTACTGATCCATTCCACCGGTTGATCCATCTGATCGGTGGAATGGTAATGTACAGTAGGTTAGGTTGTAGTTTGTTTGTTTGCATGCAGGTGTGCAGGATCGCGGTCGACAGATGTTGAAGAACCCTAGCATGGGTATGTGCTAGGTCGAGCTGATAAGATAGAGTGTGGAAGATCACCCTGAGGTTGGATCGGGTCATCCCTGGAGGATCGGCGAAGTGAAATTTCGCTAAGTGAAGAAGTTCGCCAAAACGGCATCATTAGGATATCTTGGTGAATATCCTGCAGTCAGTTCGGATATCGTCATCCGGATAAGTGAAGGTGAGCATGATGCAGTTGAGTGCATGAAGTGTGAGTTCGTCGGGGTGATCATCATCAGGAGTTGCCGAAGAGGAGGAGTGCATCGGCATCAGGTAGAAGATCGGGTCATGAAACTGTTGGAGTTTGCATGTTGCGAGTGCATCAGGATGTTTTAAGTCAGACATATACTAAGTGTATATATCGCCGTCAGGATCATCTCTCGGGAGTACCCATCATCCGCATATCGCTAACAGATGCGGGAATGAAAGTTCGGTTTTTTTGACTAAGTGTTGAAGAGGTCATCAGGATATTGGGTGACGTCATCGTCATCAGGATATGACGTCATCGTCATCAGGATATTGAGATATCCCCCTACGCGAGTTCATCCTGCTGTCGTTAAGTGCTTAGGTATCGGCGGAAGTCCGTGGCAGGAAGGTTGTGTTAACAACATCAGGAGGTTTCGAGAGAACCGGATAAACCAGATCATGATGCTGTTGCTTGTGTCGTTGGCTAGCGGAGCATCGAAGGGAAGGTGCTGAAGGTGGTCGTCATCAGGATCTTTGGGGCAACCGGATATTGGTTATCCTGCTGACGAAGGAAGTGTTGCATATGATGATGCCGATGGAGCTTGGCGCCCGATGAACAGTGCAACAGGAGGATGTTTGCTCCCGTTGAACATCATGATGATGATGTTAGGAGGAAAACGGAGGAGGTGAATAGTAGTCGGCAGGAGGATAAGTGTGATCATCCGAAATATGATGATGCTGTTGGTTTTAGGAAACATGATGATGATGCTGACAGTGTAAAGCGGAATATGATGATGATGGCGAAGGTGATGATGATGAGGATGGGCTGCAGACATTCATGCTATATGCGAAGGTTATAGTGTGGATGCCTCTGCATCATGTTCCCTTGTGTGTTTTCTTCCTACCTTAATGTGCTTGATATCGATACGTGATATCAACCACCTTAAGCTAGGGGAATATACAAGGTAAGTTGTCTGATCTAGATACTAGTAAAGTGTGTTTGAACAATCTTGAAATCTATTTCGCGTACCTCCTTTTCACCATAAGGTGTCTCTGTGATGTGGGTGGGGTTGTATACTTTTGAGCTCATACCTCCTTTTCACCATAAGGTGTCTCCGTGATGCGGGTGGGGTTGTATGTCATGCTTCATTTTCACTATAAGGCGTCTCCGTGATACTGGTGAGGTTGCATTTTCAAAAGTCCTCTGTGGAGGCGGGGAGCGGTTCTGTGACTAACTCAACCCTTAAGCATGTCTTCAACAATTGTTGTGGTCAAGCACAATCATCGTTGTGTGCCTGTAATGTACCTGGGATGGTGCTAAACCTAGAAATAGGGACACTCCATCGCTTGTCTGTCGTGTTTTCTCCATGTCTTCAAAGTGTGTGTGTTTGGCATGTTTGTTGCCCCATATGTAGTCTAAAGAATTGTGTGATGAGTGAATCCTGCATTTTGGGAGGTTTTATGTGTCTTGCGTGTGTGTTGCCCCATATATAAAGTTTAAAGAGCTGTGCAATAAGTGCATCCTATAGGAGGTTTGTTTACTTTCCTGTACTTGCATCTGCATTTCATATATATGAGAAAAAAAAAGTAAAGAAATCATTCCTGTCTTCTATGCATTCACTGTATTCTTCATGTTTTACGTGACTGTAACTGTCTTCTCCATGTTTTGAGTGCCTGTCATTGTCTTCTTCGTGCTTGGCGTGTCTTCTTCGTGCTTGGCGTGTTATCTGTGCTTGTTGATCATACTTTAATGCATGTATTGGCCTTGCGTTTATACATACATTAAAGTGGGGGCTAAATGTAATGTCAGAAAATGTCCCCCTGGGGGCTTTTCCCTCAAAAGGTTTAGCTCCCGGGTCTCTAGTGTGCATTTAGGACATCTTACATCATATTTCAACATCCTGATAGAATGAACCCTGGGTATCATGACAAATGGGGCCTAGGGGGACCCCTTGAACCTAACCCTTCCCAAAATAGGGGGGAGGACCTGGGTGCCCGTGCCCTAGTCCTGCCCTATTTTAGGTTAGGCAAAAATTTCTAGTGTTAGTTTATGATTGTTATTTGATCGCTAGGCCGACACGGTAAGTTTGAATTTACGAAATTCTTAGCGGGAGTGTTTGTAGTTGCATATAAAAGCATGTTTAGGTATTCATTTGTAAACTGTAATGCCCCACCATGAACACCATGAAAGACAACACATCTATGCAAGCAAAGCAGATTTTTTTTTTTTTTGAATAAGATAACAAGTGAGGTTTAGCAGATCAATACACATCATTAACTAACAACTTGTCTCCCGAGGTGCCATGGTTGCATTACTTGACAAAAAATCAACATCATTTACATGAATTGCTAACATCAACAAATCATTCTAACTCTATTTCATTATTGATTATACATATACATCTACATTCCGTGACATCAATTAGATAATCAACTTTGGACAAGATTACATGCACATATTCCAAGTTTATACAAATAAGTACATCATTATGTAATTACATTATCACTATTCTGATTGCATTTGAATACATACAATATGAATTCAACTGATACACCAGCTAGAACATGAGCAGAATAAGTGTCTTCATAAACAGGTACAAGATCTGATGTCTGATACATGAGGAATGTCCCCCTCGCTTACAAGTATCGGCAAAGGAAATACCAATGGATAAAGCTCTTCCACCAGACCATGTGGATACCTGAGGTCCACCCCCCGAGCTAGGAGATAACATAAGGTCCCACTACAACAGACAGTTAGGTAGATAGAGGACTATAAGAATAAGGACAACACATGACTTCGAACCGCACAAGTCAATATCATAAACAACACAATAGTACTTCTAGAGGCAACACTTAACAAATGAGGAAAGTACAACTAGGGAATGCTAGGCTGCAGTAGGGAGAGTGTCATCGCATGGTCCTAACATGGGTTACCCAGGCTATCTATCACCAAAAGCTGGCTCCCATCTATGGTTACCCTAGTAGCCTCTCTCTAGGCACCGGCCCCATAGGGTGACACATGCAGAACCAACATTCCTTTCATGAGGACAAGGAAGTTGATTTTGCCAACCACAGCCTTCTCATCTCATCCTTAGCCTGAACGAGCACTACAGGCATGAGTGAGGCATCCAATTATCTTGTTAGGGTGAGAACTACCCAACCCCTAGATTAATTATTAGGTTATCACTTGATTACCAACTCCTAATGGGTTACCCTAACAGCCACTTTGGGCACCGGCCCCACATTGGAAGCCACTCCCCTATCTGCACCTAGGAAACCCTATCCATCAAACAAAACATCAAATATACATAACAATGCAAGGTATCAACCATCTTGCAACCAATCATAATGTAATAAATCACTAAAGCAAGGCATGGGTCCTCTTGCTCCCAAAATCAATCCTTTACACAGGCCAACATAGAACTTTAAAACAAGCACAACACAATATGAAACCACAACCTTCAAGAAGAGCTCAACATGGATTCAAGACATAACAACAGGACTAGATATACTGAGCAAGGCATTATCCCTCTTACACAGTTGTTAAAATCATATAAACCATAAGCAGAGAGAAGTCAACATCACATAAAATCAAAACAAGTTCATCCTTTAACAAGATTAAAATATCACAAGGGTCAACTCACAACAACCCCTCCTAGCCTCTAGAATCAACTTCCCCTAGACCCCAATGTAACACAAAAATCTCACATCGACATGCTCTCTCAAATAGACAATATAGACTAATATCCCTCATCGAATTTCAATAAAATTCAACAATTACATCATATAAAAATGACACACCGACCATGGGTCTTAGAGAAAGTAACATGATTCATAAGCGGCCCCTAATTCATTACCACATTCTCTACTTAAGAGATATTATTAAAGTATAAATACATAGACTAAATGTTAATTAGAGGTTGGCCACAATATAATTACTTATACCAGTTTTCAAAATGATACCTCAAGATCTAAAACACTTCAAACCAAACTTCACACATATTCTCAACATTAATAACTAAGAGGGATAACTCGATTTCTTCATTACCAACTTTAAACTAACAAGATTATTCCTCAAGGTACTTCACTCACATGGCATGGCCCAAAACAATAAAGAAACCCTACTTCTCCCAAGCTATCATACTTTTTCTACAATACCATTGACTTGACTTACAAGGCAATACACCCTGTTACATCTCCAATATTAGTGATTCTAGAATAGTAATACTAATTAAATCTATTACAACAACGCTTAAAGAGACTAACATGATAACAATAACATAACTTCGTTTGATACATATCTAATTCTAACACGCAGGTAATTATTGAACCTATTCCCAAAATAATTATATATTAAAACTCTTATAATTAGATGATGCCTTCTCAACCACTAATCCAGTATGGCAGATTACGCATGACATTAATAAATCTATAACTATATAATCATATCAACCTTTAATTAATCTAATTAAACAGATGCATCAGATGCAATGCAATCTATATCTACTAGTTTTCTTTATTGTATTCCTTTCAAACTATAAATTAATAAATTCACTTAACTATAATATTTGATTTACATTTGTCTTTAAACGACAATCTGCTACAAGATATAAATATATATATTTACAATTCATTACCCTAATAATTTTGTCATATCCCATTACATTTAATCATATTAGCAACTCGATTTAAGTTATATCTCGATAAGAATTCATATTAAAATCAACAACAATCTATAACCATACCTACAAGAGTTCTAAGATCATATAATGAAGTTAGACAAACAATTAAATTGGTTTCTACTAAACTTTACTGGTCTCAATTGACAACGGATGGGAAAAGCAATTAAATCTGTGGTGGTTGTATGGATGTGTTTTCTTGGTGCCTATAGATAACATATGAATATATCAACTTATGTTCATACATCTATGCATAAGTCGACAGGTGTGGTGAGGTTCAAATTTGGTAAAGAGATAAAAGAAAGATAAAGGGCTTAATAATATCACTGGCTGCACTTGGATTTAAGGGCATAAAATGGTACATGCTTTTGTGTAGTAGACAGATCACATCCATAGATGACAGAGACCTATGCAAAGTTGGAGAAATTGGCTTGTAAGATGAAGGCAACAAGGTATTTTCTAGATTCAAGATATTTACTTAATACTGTGGAGAAATAGGAAAAAGAATTATCTCGCTACCACCATGGTGGCAATCGCATTTGGTTTGTTAAACATGCCCCATGGAACAACTACTAGAGTTGTTAAGAACCTTGAGTATGTGCTGATTGCCCCAATGCAACAAAGTTTATATTCAAGATTGTCACGAGACAAAGATGTTGTGGAGATTATCGGTGATGCTAAACGAAACAATCTGAAAAATCGGCTTGCATTATAATAATGTGCACTGTATCAAATCTCCAATAATAATGACGATAGCGATACATTCACCGAAGCATAGCACGAGGGGAATTTTTGCCAGATGTGGCAGTTGCAAGTGCCCTGGTGGATAGGCATGCAAAATGTCGGGTCATTAAGAATTATGGTCTCATAGAATGCCATGATTGCAGGATATATTTAAAATGGAGTTGTTGAAAGCCTTAAAAACTTTTAAGTGAGTACAACCGGCACACATGTTTTTAAAATGTAGAAGCTTGCACGAAGCACATGAACTGTTTCACAAAATGCCTCAAGAAGTGTAGTATCACAAAATGCAATGATTGCAGCATACACAGAAAAATTGACATGTTGAAAAGGCTTAAAAAACTTTCAAGCAAAGGTAGTTGGTAGTGTAAATCTAGACTCCACATCCTTTACTAGCATCCTCCCTACTGAGCCAAACGAAATGGGAGTTTTGGACAGGGTATGGACATTTGTCAATACATAAAGAATAAAGAGATTGTGTCGATGTTGTAGTTACAATTATCTTGGTAGGCATGTGTATAAAATGTGGAAGCATAGAAAAGGTATGTGAACTGTTCATTCATTAGGATGAAAATAAGACTCCTACAAGAAAATACAGAGACCTTGGAATGATAAGCATAACGAGAATAAAACAGAGCAGTTCTTTTATACAACAGTACATGTGTATATAACCTAGGAAAATAGACTTGTGATGGCTGGAACAATACACCAAATTTTCTAGAGTATGAATTTGAACTAAAACTAGTCTTAAGAGTTTTGAGCATCCTTATTTTTGACAGCAGGACTTGCATAATTAACATGAACTAGGTACGGGACTATACAAACTTATCTTAATCACTCAGTATGTTATGAGTTCGAGCGAAGTTTGGCCTAATAGGCAGTGTTTGCCAATTGGTGGACACAAACATCAAACTAGAGCTAGGGAAGCAATTTTGATTTTGATGACATGAGATTTGAACACTTAGGCCTCAACCATGGAGGGACAGCTTCAGGTGCCCTTACTACTTGTTTATACAATGCAGCTAGGTAAAGTTTATGGGCATTTCTTCACTATGTTGTCATTTGATGTGTATAACTATAAACAAATGTCTGTGCCAAGTTTGGAGTGTGCTAGACCATGGGAACCATTCTCCAGAGCATCAATCATGAGAGAACATGTTTGAAGCAAGTTTGATATCTGCATTTCCCTTACAAGTATTTTTTTTCTTGAAGCCACCGTTTTAGCTTTGGTTCTTATGAGATATGACCATGGCAAACTGCTTATTATATGGCATGCGAGTATGGTGACTTGGGGTTTGTTACAGCTATATAGGGGGAAAGATCTTAAATCTAATGGAGTTTGCATGATGCCCACAACATAAATTGTAATTCAAAAAGTGGATTTTACCAATAAGATGGGCTCTTAATGTATCTCTATGTTTATGTCTTTGTCACTTCAAGTACTTTAAAGGATTAACTAAGATTCAAGAGGAACAGTTGATCAACTATAACTAACTTGGATTAGATATGTAGAAATTCTAGTATTTCTGTCTATTTTTACCTTGCATTTCTTTAGTGACTGCCAATCTATTTTGCTATTTCTATCATGAACCAAATGGTTATAAAATGTAGATAAAACACAGTACCCAGCACTAGATATTTTTATACATTTTGTTACAATGCACTCACAATATGAACTAACACAATAAGTTCTCGTTGAACCAAGCTAAGGTCTAAACCCTAAAACAAGAAAGCTGCAACCTTTTACCCCCACCCACTAAAATTGGACCCAAAATGTAAATTTTATTGCCTCTGCAATTTAGTATCCATTATGTAAAGTTAGACTCTACTCCCTTTGTGGCGCCCTCACTACTGCCCCAACATGGGAATTTTGATTCAGGGGAGGACGTCCATAGAGGCATAATGATACAGGAATTTCGTCAAGTAACAAGATCACAACCTTCACTAATTTGTGAGATGGTTTCACCACACCCAAAGGGTAACCAATAATTTCTAATGAATTGCATACAATAAATCAGGCAACTAAAAAAAGAATGTTTGATTCACAAATTTTGATAGCGCCCTCCTTTATCAGCGCTAGGGATTGCGCTCTGTCCTCATCAAGGATATTCTTCTAGTCATATATGATAGGGAAACTCTAAGACTACAACAGTTTGTACTACTATGAGGGCCATAGCTATAATTTGGGATACCAACCCCAAATAGATTTCTTGGAATGAAATCAATAACTTTTATTACCTAAGAAGAAATAAAATATATTAGGCCTAATAATCACAGTTTCTGCTAAATTCATTAGAGAATTCATCTATTGCAATAGCCAATAAAATTTGATAAAAAATTTCACTCATTGGACTTCACACCTCTACAAAAGATAATATTTAAGAAGAAGTAGCGAAGTTGTGTACCTATGCATCCATGCTTATAGTTTATGTGCCTCTTGCTACTTCAGCCAACCTTCGCTCATACTGGACACCACATTTTTTTAGAAATAACATATTCAGAGGTCTCTGTGTTGAGCATTCTTTCCTCTGTGGCTTATAGCAGGTGTATGCTATCAGATAACAGTGATTTGCCCTCCATTTTCTAAGTAACAGAATAGATACGAGACAGACAAAAAACACACAAAGTATTGCAGCAAGAGATTCAAGATGGAAACCCAGCGACAACCCTTCGGCATTCCCCTTTTTCACAATCTCCTCCCACAGCCATTAAAGCTCTTTCTGGCTGAGAAGCACCAATGCAGGAGGAAACACATGTTTTCCACGAGCCCTGGGTAGAGACACCTGCCCCACACCTGGCCTACCAAAAACCCTCTTTGCAGATAATGATGACACATCAAAATCCATGGGCTGCCTTCAGCAAAAAAAAATAATAAACCCCATATCCATTTACAGTATTCATAAGAATATATATATTATTTCAATGTTTCAAATCAGATAATTTTATCACATTTTATGATTAATCTATATATTTTAATTCCAATATAATTTGACCAATTCACAACAACCCACTTATTTATTTATTGATTAGATTGTAATGTTACAAGTTACAATTTAATTTTACAACATTAACATAATTTTATTTTATTTATTAAATTGTAATATTACAAATTATATTTTGATTTACAACTTGCGATACTTATTTTAATATTTACAATTATATCATAATTGAATTATTTATGTTTCATAATTTTCCTTTATAAAAATTTATTTCATTTTAACTTGAAATTAATCTTTATTTTAATGAAACACGCACCGGACTTAAATCAAGCATTATGAATTCGATAAGAACAACCTACTAGATGGCACTTGACCTTCATACAAGACCACAAGACATGACCACGACACAGGGGCAATAGTTCAACAGACGATGACGATAGGATACAATACTACGACTCCTCCTCTTCGAGGATGTTGACTGAGCAGGGGACCTTAGATTAACTCCGATCAATGAATCCATTGGCTAGGGCATGCTCAGACCTGCTAGTTCAGGTGGAGTCGATGCCCGGTACCTGCATCCTGTAGCAAACCACACAGTCAACAATGAAAATATATATATCATCATACAATGAATGGAAGTCGTAGCGTGGAAGGGTACTCAAACATGAGTAATGTGACACTATTCCATTCACATGAGCACATTGACGAGTCACTACGCTATACATGACAACTATCTACTAAGCAGTTATCAATAGTAACATCATCACAAAGATTAGATAAAACATAAAGCTCTGAATTAAATTAATCCACCACATCTAGTATGTCCATACAACTTGTGAAAACATAAAATGTCAATAGTTAAAACTTCAACAGATGTCATCATAATCATGATCGAATAACACATGGAGCTGAAATTAAAATAATCTACAACATCTAATATGTGCATCAAACTGTGATACCATAAAGTATCAGTGATCAAGCATCATCCTAACATAGATTCATTAACATCTATCATAAAATAGAGTGTCCATCACCCAATAGAGTGCCATAGTGTCCAATCCTACTAGAAAAACCATCAGTCTGACAGATGACTAGGTGAGGGGCACTACATCCTCCTCCCCTAGGATCAGGCTTACTCTTGGAAGCTTGCAACAATTATGGGTGAAATGAATTGAGTTTGGACAGTTTTCACAACACTATGCAAACATGGGAGCACACTCTGTGCATGTGATCTATTAATAGAAAAGTCTTGATATAATGATTTTACACCTTTAGAAGCATTGATTCACGATTTATCATTTTATAATACTATATTCATGATTTAACACACACTTTTTCCATATGTCCATGAACTCACAATCACGGAAATCACATCTAAAGGCTACACAAGGGTCCACCTAGACAACGGTAAGTGACCTACTAATCCAAGACACAAAACCCATGAGCGAAGAGCCAACATCTATCTCACACAATCCATACTACACACTTAGTGGCTTGATGGTGCTAGGGCACACACACATGGTTAGACCATCCAAAAAGACAACAATGACCTATCTCCTATAGTACAAAGTAGTTAGCCTCCATGAAAGTCCTCACAAATAGGTGGGTAGTGTGTCCTAGCCTCGGATATCCCCATCCTCAAGGTTCCCTATGTCTGCTTCCTCGTATACACTCACCAAGTCTGCCTCATACATCCTTGGAGAGGAATCACAATACGACACATGGCCGACATCAAAAACGATAAGGAGAAAATAGTTTAGCCATCAAAGTCATAAACAAATATCAAATAAAGATTTATTTCATCAATAAAATGAGGAATGCGCGTAGTTCAACACTAAATCAAATGTAACCATGAGGGTTACACATAAATGAAGATCACAAGGTGTGGCTAAACCATCGCAAATCAATATAAACAAAGTGCCGGCCTTTTCAATTAATAGAAAATCATCAATAATTATAAAGAAAATACACAATCTTTGAAATTTGCACGGTACAAGACCACGTGACTAGATTCTAGCCACCAAATGAGGAAGGAGGGAACAACGTCAGGTTATCCTCAATGCTTTATTCCATACAATAAGGACTCTACATAAGCACCATGAATATCCAAGAATTCCTACTCCACAAGAGGATGCACAAGCATCAAGTCCTCTAAATGACAACTCCTTTAACTACAACCGAAGCTCCTTACGGATAGGATGATCATCGAGGGTCACCTCATGACTCTCCCTTAACTCCAAATCATTAACCATCATGGCAAACCACTGACAATCTTGACACATACATTTCTTCAACTGTATGGTAGAAATCAAGGGGATGGATCTCTACATGCCAACTACCTCTACCTTGACCTCTAGGCACCTACCTATGTAGACACCGCCAAGGGACACCCTCATGTTGTTAGGTGAGGATGATAAAAGGGAAGAAGAAAATCTTCAGAGTTTAAGCAACTAGGACAACATAATGGGACTATGCACACCCAAAGTACCTAGTGTTTAAACTGGGCTCTGATACCAGATGTAATGCCCCACCATGAACACCATGAAAGACAACACACCTATGCAAGCAAAGCGGAATAATTTTTTTTTTTTTTGAATAAGATAACAAGTGAGGTTTAGAAAATCAATACACATCATTAACTAACTTGTCTCCCGAGGTGCCATGGTTGCATTACTTGACAAATAATCAACATCATTTACATGCATTGCTAACATCGACAAATCATTCTAACTCTATTACATTATTGATTTTACATATACATCTACATTCCGTGACATCAATTAGATAATCAACTTTGGACAAGATTACATGCACATATTCCAAGTTTATACAAATGAGTACATCATTATGTAATTACATTATCACTATTCTGATTGCATTTGAATACATCCAATCTGAATTCAACTGATACACTGGCTAGAACATGAGCAGAATAAGTGTCTTCATAAACAGGTACAAGATCTGATGTCTGATACATGAGGAATGTCCCCCTTGCTTACAAGTATCAGCAAAGGAAATACCAATGGATAAAGCTCTTCCACTCGACCATGTGGATCCCTGAGGTCCACCCCCTGAGCTAGGAGATAACATAAGGTCCCACTACAAAAGACAGTCAGGTAGACAGAGGACTATAAGAACAAGGACAAGACATGACTTCCAACCGCACAAGTCAATATCATAAACAACACAATAGTACTTCCAGATGCAACACTTAACAAATGAGGAAAGTACAACTAGGGAATGCTAGGCTATAGTAGGGAGAGTGTCATTGCATGGTCCTAACATGGGTTACCCACGCTATCTATCACCAGAAGCTGGTCCCCATCTATGGTTACCCTGGTAGTCTCTCTCTAGGCACCAGCCCCATAGGGTGACACATGTGGAACCAACATTCCTTTCATGAGGACAAGGAAGTTGATTTTGCCAACCACGGCCTTCTCATCTCATCCTTAGCCTGAACGAGCACTACAGGCATGAGTGAGGCATCCAATTATCTTGTTAGTGTGAGAACTACCCAACCCCTAGATTAATTATTAGGTTATCACTTGATTACCAACTCCCAATGGGTTACCCTGGCAGCCACTCCCCTATCTGCACCTAGGAAACCCTATCCATCAAACAAAACATCAAATATACATAACAATGCAAGGTATCAACCATTTTGCAACCAATCACAACGTAATAAATCACCAGAGCAAGGCATGGGTCCTCTTGCTCCAACATTTCAACCATAACAAAGTGTAATCCAGAGCAAGGCATGGGTCCTCTTGCTCCCAAAATCAATCCTTTACACAGGCCAACATAGAACTTTAAAACAAGCACAACACAATATGAAACCACAACCTTAAAGAAGAGCTCAACAACATGGATTCAAGACATAACAACAGGACTAGATATATTGAGCAAGGCATTATCCCTCTTACACAGTCGTTAAAATCATATAAACCATAAGCAGAGAGAAGTCAACATCACATAAAACCAAAACAAGTTCATCCTTTAACAAGATTGAAATATCACAAGGGTCAACTCACAACAACCCCTCCTAGCCTCTAGAATCAACTTCCCCTAGACCCCACTGTAACACAAAAATCTCACATCGACACGCTCTCTCAAATAGACAACATAGACTAAGATCCCTCATCAAATTTCAATAAAATTCAACAATTACATCATATAAAAATGACACACCAACCATGGGTCTTAGAGAAAGTAACATGATTCATAAGAGGCCCCTAATTCATTACCACATTCTCTACTTAAGAGATATTATTAAACTATAAATACATAGCCTAAACATTAATTAGAGGTTAGCCACAATATAATTACTTATACTAGTTTTCAAAATGATACCTCAAGATCTAAAACACTTCAAACCAAACTTCACACATATTCTCAACATTAATAACTAAGAGGGATAACTCAACTTCTTCATTAACAACTTTAAACTAACAAGATTATTCCTCAAGGTACTTCACTCACATGGCATGGCCCAAAACAATAAACAAACCCTACTTCTCCCAAGCTATCATACTTTTTCTGCAATACCATTGACTTGACTTACAAGGCAATACACCCTGTTACATCTCCAATATTAGTGATTCTAGAATAGTAATACTAATTAAATCTATTACAACAACGTTTAAAGAGAATAACATGATACCCATAACATAACTTCGTTTGATACATATCTAATTCTAACACACAGGCAATTATTGAACCTATTCCCAAAATAATTATATATTAAACCTCTTATAACTAGATGATGCCTTCTCAACCACTAATCCACTATGGCAGATTACACATGACATTAATAAATCTATAACTATATAATCATATCAACCTTTAATTAATCTAATTAAATAGATGCATCAGATGCAATGCAATCTATATCTACTAGTTTTCTTTATTGTATTCCTTTCAAACTATAAATTAATAAAATCACTTAACTATAATATTTGATTTACATTTGTCTTTAAACGACAATCTACTACAAGATATAAATATATATATATATATTTACAATTCATTACCCTAATAATTTTGTCATATCCCATTACATTTAATCATATTAGCAACTAGATTTAAGTTATATCTCGACAAGAATTCATATTAAAATCAACAACAATCTATAACCATACCTACAAGAGTTCTAAGATCGTATAATGAAGTTAGACAAACAATTAAATTGGTTTCTACTAAACTTTACTGGTCTCAATTGACAACAGATGGGAAAAGCAATTAAATCTGTGGTGGTAGTATGGATGTGTTTTCTTGGTCCCTCTAGATAACATATGAATATATCAACTTATGTTCGTACATCTATGCATAAGTCGACAGGTGTGGTGAGGCTCAAATTTGGTAAAGAGATAAAAGAAAGATAAAGGGCTTAAAAATATCACTGGCTGCACTTGGATTTAAGGGCATAAAATGGTACATGCTTTTGTGTAGTAGACAGATCACATCCATAGATGACAGAGACCTATGCAAAGTTGGAGAAATTGGCTTGTAAGATGAAGGCAGCAAGGTATTTTCCAGATTCAAGATATTTACTTAATACTATGGAGAAATAGGAAAAAGAATTATCTTGCTGCCACCATGGTGGCAATCACATTTGGTTTGTTAAACATTCGCCATGGAACAACTACTAGAGTTGTTAAGAACCTTGAGTATGTGCTGATTGCCCCAGTGCAACAAAGTTTATATTCAAGATTGTCATGAGACAAAGATCTTGTGGAGATTATCAGTGATGCTAAACGAAACAATCTGAAAAATCGGCTTGCATTATAATAATCTGCACCGTATCAAATCTCCAATAATAATGATGATAGCGATACATTCACTGAAGCATAGCACGAGGGGAATTTTTGCCAGATGTGGCAGTTGCAAGTGCCCTGGTGGACAGGCATGCAAAACGTGGGGTCATTAAGAAATATGGTCTCATAGAATGCCATGATTACAGGATATATTTAAAATGGAGTTGTTGAAGCCTTAAAAACTTTTAAGCGAGTGCAACCGGCACACATGTTTTCAAAATGTAGAAGCTTGCACGAAGCACATGAACTGTTTGACAAAATGCCTCAAGAAGTGTAGTATCACAAAATGCAATGATCGCAGCATACACAAAAAAATTGACGTGTTGAAAAGGCTTAAAAAACTTTCAAGCAAAGGTAGTTGGTAGTGTAAATCTAGACTCCACATCCTTTACCAGCATCCTCCCTACTGAGCCAAACGAAATGGGAGTTTTGGACAGGGTATGGACATCTGTCAAGAAGAATAAAGAGATTGTGTTGATGTTGTAGTTACAATTATCTTGGTAGGCATGTGTATAAAATGTGGAAGCATAGAAAAGGTATGTGAACTGTTCATTCATTAGGATGAAAATAAGACTCCTACAAGAAAATACAGAGACCTTGGAATGATAAGCATAACGAGAAAAAAATAGAGCAGTTCTTTTATACAACAGTACATGCGTATATAACCTAGGAAAATAGACTTGTGATGGCTGGAACAATACACCAAATTTTCTAGAGTATGAATTTGAACTAAAACTAGTCTTAAGAGTTTTGAGCATCCTTATTTTTGACAACAGGACTTGCATAATTAACATGAACTAGGTACGGGACTATACAAACTTATCTTAATCACTCAGTATGTTATGAGTTCGAGCGGAGTTTGGCCTAATAGGCAATGTTTGCCAATTGGTGGACACAAACATCAAACTAGAGCTGGGGAAGCAATTTTGATTTTGATGCCATGAGATTTGAACACTTAGGCCTAAACCATGGAGGGACAGCTTTAGGTGCCCTTACTACTTGTTTATACAATGCAGCTAGGTAAAGTTTATGGGCATTTCTTCACTATGTTGTCATTTGATGTGTATAACTATAAGCAAATGTCTATTCCAAGTCTAGAGCATGCTAGACCATGGGAACCATTCTCCAGAGCATCAATCATGAGAGAACATGTTTGAAGCAAGTTTGATCTCTGCATTTCCCTTACAAGTATTTTTTTTTTCTTGAAGCCACCCTTTTAGCTTTGGCTCTTATGAGATATGACCATGGCAAACTGCTTATTATATGGCATGCGAGTATGGTGACTTGGGGTTTGTTACAACTGTATAGGGGGAAAGATCTTAAATCTAATGGAGTTTGCATGATGCCCGCAACATAAATTGTAATTCAAAAAGTGGATTTTACCAATAAGATGGGCTCTTAATGTATCTCTATGTTTATGTCTTTGTCACTTCAAGTAATTTAAAGGATTAACTAAGATTCAAGAGGAACAGTTGATCAACTATAACTAACTTGGATTAGATATGTAGAAATTCTAGTATTTCTATCTATTTTTACCTTGCATTTCTTTAGTAACTACCAATCTATTTTGCTATTTCTATCATGAACCAAATCGTTATAAAATGTAGATAAAACACAGTACCTAGTACTAGATATTTTTATACATTTTGTTACAATGCACTCACAATATGAACTAACACAATAAGTTCTCGCTGAACCAAGCTAAGGTCTAAACCCTAAAACAAGAAAGCTACAACCTTTTACCCCCACCCACTAAAATTGGACCCAAAATGTAAAATTTATTGCCTCTGCAATTTAGTATCCATTATGTAAAGTTAGATTCTACTCCCTTTGTACTGCCCTCACTACTGCCCCAACATGGGAATTTTGATTTAGGGGAAGACGTCCATAGAGGCATAATGATACAGGAATTTCGTCAAGTAACAAGAACGCAGCCTTCACTAATTTGTGAGATGGTTTCACCACACCCAAAGGGTAACCAATAATTTCTAATGAATTGCATACAATAAATCAGGCAACTAAAAAAAGAATGTTTGATTCACAAATTTTGATAGCGCCCTCCTTTACCGGCGCTAGGGATTGTGCTCTGTCCTCATCAAGGATATTCTTCTAGTCATATATGATAGGGAAACTCTAAGACTACAATAGTTTGTACTACTATGAGGGCCATAGCTATAATTTGGGATACCAACCCCAAACAGATTTCCTGGAATGAAATCAATAAATTTTATTACCTAAGAAGAAATAAAATATATTAGGCCTAATAATCACAGTTTCTGCTAAATTCATTAGAGAATTCATCTATTGCAACAACCAATAAATTTTGATCAAAAATTTCACTCATTGGACTTCACACCTCTACAAAAGATAGTATTTAAGAAGTAGCGAAGTTGTGTACCTGTGCATCCATGCTTATAGTTTATGTGCCTCTTGCTACTTCAACCAACCTTCGCTCATACTGGACACCACATTTTCTTAGAAATAACATATTCAGAGGTCTCTGTGTTGAGCATTTTTTCCTCTGAGGCTTATAGCAGGTGTATGCTATCAGATAATAGTGATTTACCCTCCATTTTCTAAGTAACAAAATAGCTACAACACAGACTAAAAAGACACAAAGTATTGCAACAAGAGATTCAAGATGGAAACCCAGCGACAGCCCTTCGGCATCCCCCTTTTTCACAATCTCCTCCCACAGCCATTAATGCTCTTTCCAGTTGGGAAGCAACCAACGCAGGAGGAAACACCTGTTTTCCACGAGCCCTGGGCAGAGACACCTGCCCCACACCTGGCCTACCAAAAACCCTCTTTGCAGATAATGACGACACATCAAAATCCATGGGCTGCCTTCAGCAAAAAAAATAAATAAACCCCATATCCATTTACAGTATTCATAAAAATATATATATTATTTCAATGTTTCAAATCAGATAATTTAATCACATTTTATGATTAATCTATATATTTTAATTCCAATATAATTTGACCAATTCACAACTACCCACTTATTTATTTATTGATTAGATTGTAACATTACAAGTTACAATTTAATTTTACAACCTTAACATAATTTTATTTTATTTATTAAATTGTAATATTACAAATTATATTTTGATTTACAACTTGCGATACTTATTTTAATATTTACAATTATATCATAATTGAATTGTTTATGTTTCATAATTTTCCTTTATAAAAATTTATTTCATTTTAACTTGAAATTAATCTTTATTTTAATGAAACACACACCAGACTTAAATCAAGCTTTATGAATTTGATAAGCACAACCTACCAGATGGCACCTGACCTTCATACAAGACCACAAGACATGACCACGACATAGGGGCAATAGTTCAACAGACGATGATGACAGGATACAATACTATGACTCCTCCTCTTCGAGAATGTTGACTGAGTAGGGGACCTTAGATTAACTCCGATCAATGAATCCATTGGCCAGGGCATGCTCAGACCTGCTAGTTCAGGTGGAGTCGATGCCCAGTACCTACATCCTGTAGCAAACCACATAGTCAACCATGAAAATATATATATCATCATATAGTGAATGGAAGTCGTAGCGTGGCAGGGTACTCAAACATGAGTAATGTGACACTGTTCCATTGACATGAGCACATTGACGAGTCACTATGTTATACATGACAACTATCTACTGAGCAGTTATCAATAGTAACATCATCACAAAGATTAGATAAAACATAAAGCTCTGAATTAAATTAATCCACCACATCTAGTATGTCCATACAACTTGTGAAAATATAAAATGTCAATAGTTAAAACTTCAACAGATGTCATCATAATCATGATCGAATAACACATGGAGCTGAAATTAAAATAATCTACAACATCTAATATGTGCATCAAACTGTGATACCATAAAGTATCAGTGATCAAGCATCATCCTAACATAGATTCATTAACAACTATCATAAAATAGAGTGTCCATTACCCAATAGAGTGCCATAGTGTCCAATCCTACTAGAAAAACCATCAGTCTGATAGATGACCAGGTGAGGGGCACTACATAAACTATATTTGTTATGGTGTACTTTATGCATCCTAAAGGTGTTTCAAGGCTTTCATTGTGTTACAAGAGTAGATTTGTGTTGTCTATGTGTTTGTGTTTGCAAATTTGAGCATCCATCTCCTCATGGAATGAAGAGCTTCTTCCTCCCATGAGATCTTCACTACAAGGTGACATCTATTGTGATTATTGAGCATTTATCATTAGGTTTTTGCCTCTGCCTACCAAGGCACACACTCTCTATCTGACAATAGTGTTCGGAAGGCTTGAATGTCTCTCCGGGGCTTGACTAAGGAAAGTCTCTAAACACCACAACCCCCTACCAAAGTTTTAATGATTGCAGGTTACAGGTTGGAGTTGCAGACAAAGTGAAGTTGTAGGAGGGTACAACAGAGTGTCAGAATTGCAGATCAGAGAAGAAAATGGCTCCTTGGACTTGGATGCCTTCTCATTAGTCCTCAAAGTCCCGCAATGGGAAAATCTTTGATACAATAGATATAGGTTGTAGATGTTGTTTCTAGATCTTGACAAAAAGCAGGGCTTTGGACTTGGGCACCTACTCTTTAGTCCTTGAATTTTCTACCTTCAAACCCTGAAAACAGGTGCATAGTTATTTGATATTTTACATCTTTCTGCAGAAGCATTTTTCATAATTCATTTGTTTACTGCCGTATTTACGTAATTAGGGTTTTAAGGCATAATTAAGCATAAGAGAAGGAAATTGTCAATCTAATCATAAAAATCCAAGTTTCCCTACATCTCAATAGCGACCTAGGGTATGATAGTACATTGCAAATCGACCCGAGGTCCTTGAATGTAAGGGTGAAAGGAGGATATACACAAAACTACCAAAAACTAAACATCCAAATTCCACCCTTTACATGTTGAATGGAAAAAGGTAGGTAAATAATGGGTTAATGGTTATGTGAGCCGTAAATAATAAATTAATTTTATTAATCTTAATTTATTATTTACGGGAGGATTTTAGGTTTTATAAATAATAAATTAATTTTAATTTATTATTCACGGGATATGGTAAAAGTGAAAGATTAATTAATTAATTAAAATTAATTAAATCTTAGGATTAGGGGTAACTTAAGGAATAATTATGGGTTTGATGATGGTCAAATTTTTATGTCTACATATTGCCCCTCTTTGAGACAATGGTGTGAAGCAATGCCATTTTAAAGAAGATTAAAACATAATTTTTAGATTTTGAGTAGGCTAGGGATCAAACGAGGCTCATAAAAATGAAGGATTGATAGATGATGCCCCCCCAAGAGGATATGCAAGGATGACGGAGATGGATATGCTCTTGAAAAAGGAAATGAAGGGATGAAGATGGAGTTATGTTGATTAGAGGAACTTGATGTTTGATATAACACTAGACATTATGCACCAAGGTATAAGGACCAAGGTGACAATGTGTCCTATGCACCTAGTGTAATACAACCTTGTCTAACGTATGAGGAAGTAAACTTAGAGCATTAAATTCCTAATGCACAAAATGTATGATATGACCTTAGATACAAAGGATAATGCAAAAATCTATTCCAACATACACAAGATATGAATACTAGCTAGAATGATATGGATGTGATTCAAATGTAAGATGAAATGATGACACACACAAGCAGGCAAGCAAGTATGCACAAATGATTCAAAAACAAACAAGGTATTGCCCCTGTCAAGCTAAAAATTGATGATCGATTGGATTGATTGATGTTGATAATGATTGATGATTGATAGTGTCTGGTTTCAGGAAATGAAACATGTCGTATAAGATGTCTAGTCTGGTTTCAGTAATGCAACATCCTAACAATTGATATGATTGATTGATAGCGTTGTTGATATGGGAATGATTTATCCCAAGAACAACATAAAGATTGTGTTGTTGATATGGGAATGATATATCCCGAGAACCACACTATGATTGGGAATGATATATCCCATTGATGATGATGATGTGACTGATCTATCGGGTTCACAACAAGGCTAGGAACAAGACCGTGGATGTGATTTGACAATTTGACAAGATTGATTAACTTGATTGACATGGATTAAGGATTGATTTGAATTTGCATTTATTGGATTGGATTGATTTCATTTCATTTTGATGAATTGAGGATGACTTGATGGATTGA
Source organism: Cunninghamia lanceolata (assembly GCA_027924645.1). Lineage (NCBI taxonomy): Eukaryota > Viridiplantae > Streptophyta > Pinopsida > Cupressales > Cupressaceae > Cunninghamia > Cunninghamia lanceolata. The sequence goes on along the minus strand of BSBN01000876.1, from coordinate 1,850,212 downwards.
GTGAGTTGGATTGATTTGATGAATGAATTGATTTTAAGATTGAAGAGTTGATTGGAAGAATTGATTTGATTGATAATTTGAGTTGAACGATTTGAATGAATTGGATTAACTTGATTGAATTGATTTAAAGAATTGATGCGACTAGTTTGATTTGATGATTTGATTTGATGAAGTGATTGGATTGGATTTGGATTGAAGAATTGATTTGATGAAATGGATTGATTTTATTGCTTGGATTTTTGTTGGATATTTGATTTTTTTTGTATTTTCGAATGTTTTGATTTTTTTTAGATTTTTGGTTTGCTTTGGACTATTTTATTTTATTTTTAGCATTGGATTGTGTGTGGATAGCCTTTGGATAGATTCCAACGACAAGGGAAAACCAAACCAAAAGGCAAGTATGAAGATAGGGTGCGGATGAACAATAATGGATGGGATGGATAAAAGGATGAGAGATAGGATAAATGTAGGATTGGATGGATGGATAAGAGGATGAGTGATAAGATGAATGTAGGATTTGGATGGATAAAAGGATGGACAATAGGATAAAGGTAGGAGTATGGATGGATACAAGGAGTGGTGATAAAAGGATAATGAAGGGGAAACATATGATAGACGGATGTAGGGAATCTAGGATACGATCTCCAAGGACTACATCACATAGGAATAACCTGCCCCCACACTAGATATAATCCCTTAGGATTTAACAAGGTGATGTTTATTAGGATGCATGATGGAGATAATGTTTGGAAGGGATGAATGGACTTAGTAGTAGATGGATGTATGGAGGATATTCTTTATAAATGGATGTAGGATGTAACTTCCAAGGACCATGTCATCAATGAATAACATACCCCTATTCTGCTAATGTCGGTTAGAATGTTGGACAAAAGGATATGGTAAATGCTATAGGACATAACAAGGTGGTTGGAAGACATATTGTAAAAGGATTAGTTATGTCAAGCATTTATCAATGCATGTATCAAAATCATGCCTCAATCCTTATCAAGATCAGTGTTGTTATCAAGATCCAAGTTGAGGGGGGATGACAAAAGGGGAATGATAACCAGGTAATAGGGATATGATGGGTTATGAGGATAGGAAAGGGATGGGATAGATGAGACAACTTGCCCCCAAGTGTAAATCACATAGATATTCACCTACACACAATGCTTGTTTGCCAAGTTTTCATCATGGTACTTGTCCAAGGCGCCATGGGAATGGTTTTCACCATTGGATGAATGATTTCTCTTTACTATTTTGATTTTTTTAAAAACAATTCTATGTTGATTGGATAACACTAATATCTAATACTCAAAAGGTCTTCATGTGTCCCTATTTGCTTGAGATGGTCGATGTAGAAGCAACTGTCATAACATGCCAATAATGTCCTACTTGAAGTAACTACTTTGTGAGGATTAAAGCACTTGTGTATAATCTGTTGATGTTTGTATGACCTTCGTTGATAACTAAGTTGGCCTTGTCCAAATGATTACATTTTGATATGGAACCACCATAGCCCTTATAATGAAGTGTTGCTCCCGCAACATGACAGATTTTGGAATTGGATTTCTTAGGTTTAAGACGTGATTTTGGATGTGTATGGGAGATATTGGATGTGAGATTAGGTGATTGCGATATAGTCAATTTAGATGAATAAGTTTGTGATATGGATGGGTTTGATAGATTTTTGACTCACCAAACTTGCGTGGGTCAATAATGAAATTTGGATTTAGCATTATGATGTGTATATGTGGAATTAGGATAGCGATGAGGACCAACACACTTGTATAAATTATAAGGCGGTGGGCACATATTATATGAAAGGCATGTATTTTTTTTTTGATAACTTTGATAGCTCATGGTATTTGGAAGATTTACTTTATTTGATATGCTTGGTCCATTTTATTTTGGGACCCATATTGCTTTGATACACTTTCTTTGATTTTTGGCTTCGTATGCTTTGGACATTTGATTTTAAGCTTTTACTTTGTATGCTCTATGATTTTTTTGGTCCTAATTGAGGGATGGAAGATGAGGAAGACAAGTGATGGTGGAAGTGGAAATGGAAGGAATGTCAAGATTGTTGACAACAAGTTTAGTACAAGGGCTACAAATGGTCCCTATCTCAATGCTCTCATTGGATAAGGTTTCCTTAGTGATCTTGGAGGTGTCACTAACATCATCAGATTTCTGAGATAACTCTATACTAATACTTCAACTTTGTCCAATGTGGATTAGGATAGGTTCTAGGATTCCTTGTTCAAAAAGGCCCAATCCTTTTCCGTGATAATCCATGCTTTGACATATCTTGTTCGTGATAGGATACTTGTTGTTTTTAAAACATGATGCAAGCTCTTCGGTATTTTGCTGAGAGTAGTCCAAATTTTCTATTGTCTCTTTTGTGAGTAAACTTGTCTTGATCAAGATAGTAGATCCTATTTGATGAGATTCATGTACTGGTTCATCATATAAACTTATTCTATCTTATTCATTGTGTATACTTGTAGTTTCATGATCATTGTTTGTTATTGTCATTCCTTGATCATATGAATGCTCAATGGTATCCATTATGATTTGTGTTTCTCTATGCTTGATATGAGTAGGATCTTGGCTGCAACTATGCTCATTGGGATACATTATGATATGATCCAAGTGATTTGTTTGATTGTCTATGTTGTCTTGGGGACTAAGTGTCTCATCATAGGACTTGGATGTTGTAGTTGGATATATGATAGGATTAGTATGGCTTTGATGATCATAAATATCATAAGGTGCAAGGAGAGGATCAACTTGGCTTTTGGGATCATACCTAGGATCATGATCATAAATGGGAGTGGCTTGGCTAGTTTATTCTTGGATAAATGAGATAATTTGAACTTGAATATCTTGATTAACTAGATCTTGATTTGGATAAGGACATGTTTGATCTTGCTTTAGATGTGACTCTTGACATAGCTCTTGAGTTTGGATAGGAATGGAGGTTTCTTCGATATGTTCAATGTATGGTGGGGAATGAATTGGGTTTATGGTAGGTGAGTTTTCAAGAGACTTGATAGTTCGTGGACTACAAGACTGAATTGGAGAAATAGGCATGACATTTGAGGGTTCTTGGATAGTTTCAAGGATAGGGATTTGATGGCATGAGGGTGGTGGTTGATTTCTTGCTAGTATCCAATGGATCACATCCTTCATTAGTAAATGGGTGGATGGACAATATAATGGATGAAGAATAATATAGATGGTGTAGGCTTATATGTAAGATTAGGATTGCTTGTGCTAGATGGGGATGAAATTGGATGAGTGGAATTGGATTTCTCCATAAATTTTCTTTTTCTTTTAGATTTTGCAAAGAATCTTTGGACAAAGGATTATTTGGTTAATGGATTAGAGCTTGGAAAGTTTGATGGTGGTGTTGGTGTAGGCCTACTAGACTTTGGGATAGACATTTTATTGGATGGTGATGGAGGGATGATAGGATTGGTGTATGATTCCAAACTTGAGGTGGTATTTCCCTTGCCAAGATTATCATTAAGATGACTTAAAGATTTGTGATCTTCATGCAAGGAGTGAATAGTGCTAACATGCTCATATTGTGGAGGATTTGGAGATGGATATTGAGGAATATTCATGAGATTGGTTGGTGTGGAGAGACTAGGTTAACATGATAATGGGGGTGACTCATAGAATTTATGTTAAAGTTGTTGATGTTGTGGTTGTGTTTGTTGGGTTTGGGATTGGTAGGTAGCTATGAGTTGTTGGATTTGTACTAGGAGTTGTTGTATTTATGGTGATTGGTTTTGTTGAAGTGGTTGGTTGATGGTTTATAGTTGTGGTATTATTTGTTGGTTTAGGGGTTGTTCTAGTTGGTGGAATGTTTGTACAATGTCTTGTAGTTCTTGTGCTATGATCTTTTGCTCTAGTGTTGGGATGGAGATACAAATAGGTTAAATTTTTTGTATTTCGGCTTGTTCCTCCAAGTATGCCTCAATATCTACAAGATCCTCATCATTATTAGAGCTAGGAGGATGGCCTCCTCTAAGTATTAGTTTGGGTTTTTGAGTTGATCTTGATTTTTTGAGGATCACAACCATTTTGACGAATAAGGATTGGACTAGGTTCAAGGATGCAAATATGAGTAAGATGAAATGGATGGATTGGATGATTTGATCAATTAAAGATCTTCATAGGATTCACAATGACAGATGGTGACAAGAATGCACTTCAAGCACAAAAACATAATGGCTTGAAGTTTGATAGAAAGTAGTGTAAGTGTAACATTTGTGTATGTTCAATAGCCCCTTAAGGCCAAATTTCCACAGGTCTCAACACAATTGAATACACTTGAAAACAATGCTTAATCTACCTAAGGTCAATGGCCAATGGCAACTTTTTCAAGCCCACAACTTGGAATCTCCTTCGACGCCAATGTAGGAACAACTAATGTGGGTGTATACACTTTTGTCTTTACAAGAGAGGACAGGTAGGGGCTTCCAGGACTGGAAGGATGACCCAATCACCCTCTCCTTGGAAAGCTAATGAGTAGCTTATGCTAAGTCGAGGATTTTTGTCTCATCTCAGGGGAGCCATATGGTGAGTAATCTTGGGGGTGTCGTATCCTTGTATTGAAACACCAACAAGTCAATAGGGTAGGCTTCTAACTTAAGGTGTCTAGTGGAAATTCTGGTACTTGATGCTTATTCATGTGATAGTGACTCACTTAAGAGACTATCCTAGCCACTTACATCAATCCTTTAAAAGGAAAGAATGGGGTTGATGTATCTCACACACAAGTGTATGGATACTGGGGAAATGTTAGAATAAGAATACTTCACCAAGAAGTCTTCGGTTTTCACCTTAACCATTTATATAGCAGACTGAATTGAAAGCACCGCTTAGAGTTGTCCCTTGGGGTGAGTACCTCTTTTCCCACCAAGGCAGGCTCTCCTAAAAAAGAAAAAGAAGATAGAACAATTTCTCTTACACCCAAGATCCATTGAGAGGCAAGGGGAGAGGATACTTTTGTTCCACCTTAGGATCTACTAACATGAAGTGTGCAAATGCACCAGACACGTCAAACAATTAAGTTATTTTTAAAGCACCAATTGAAATATTCCTATTTTAACATGCAAACACACAAAAGGGATCCTGTAAGGAAATGTATTAGTAGTTTGCAAAATTTTATGTCTTTGATAGGTGTAAATCTGCAATGAAAACGTTAGGACAAGATAAATAAACCTGTAAAAACCCACACGAAATGTTAAATGCAAAGAAGAAAGAAAAATGCCTGATATTTCAAAACAAAAGGCTGAATTTAAAATGATTATACGAAAAAACATTTTCATGAATTTGACAAAATAGATTGTTCCACTGTGTAGTTCATCAAATCGCCTTTCCAATGCCTACAAAATTGTAAAAATCTGATGAAAAATGCAAAAGTTATGCAAGTTTGAACAAAACAACCTCTTAGGGCTAAAAATGGGCACTTTGGTGGTCTGCAAACTCTGTATTTGACAGTTAGATGTCACGTAGTCACAAGAAAATAGATTCTTTAGAAATTAATTGGCTTCTATTGTTAATGGATTTTCTAGTGGTCCATGTGAAAATAGTTTCTTTCAATGTAGCATAAAATGTGAATTGCAAATAGATTTCAAATATTTCAAAACCCTAAACTCATATTAAATGCCCCATCACAAGATTAAAGTTAACTATAGAAAGATTAAAAATTAAATGCAAAAACCATGAAATGTTACCAATGGCAAAGATGTGGTTACTCAAGATTTTAGCATAACTCCAATATGAAAATTTTAGGGGCTCCGGTAAATGAAAAATGAGGCTAATTTTATAAAGTTTGGGCAAAAGTGGTTTGAGCAGTTGAACGGCAAGAAGTTAGATAAATAATGAGTTTTTGGTTATGTGAACCGTAAATAATAAAATAAGTTTATTAATCTTAATTTATTATTTACGGGAGGATTTTAGTTTTAGTAAATAATAAATTAATTTTAATTCATTATTCACGGGATATGGTAAAAATGAAAGATTAATTAATTAATTAAAATTAATTAAATCTTAAGATTAGGTGTTAACTTAAGGAATAATTAGGGGTTTGATGATGGTCAATTTTTGATGTCTGCACTATCAACCACACATCTTCCAATGCATGGGTGGCCAAGGCAGCAACAAAAGCATCACCATCATCTTGAAATTTGTTAGAATATGAATCAGAGATGTTCTTCTTCTTTTTCTTCTTCTCCTCCTTACACTCCTTTCAGAAGTGCCCAGATTTACTATAGTTCCAACACAGTACCTTGGCCTTCCCAGAAGATTTGGATCTGCCCTTTTCATCTTTCTTGTCCTTCTTTTTCCCTTTCTCTTTGGGTTTACCACGAACTACAAGAGCCTCTTTAGGTGACTTAGAAGACTTTCTCCATATCTTTTCAAATAATAGCAAAGACACCACTTCATCCATCTTTAAGGTGGTTGTAGTACTCCCAATGGCCATGACAAGGTGGTCCCACGAGTCTGGCAAAGAACAAAGCAAGGTCATACAATGATCCTCCTCCTCCATCTTTACACCAATGAAAGTCAACTATGCAACTAGCATGTTAAAGTCATTTAAATGATCTGCAATATATCCTCCATCATCCATCCTCATAGAATACACCTTTTTTCACGGTCTTCTCTTCATGAAAATTTAACATGACATAATCAGCTAAATAGAGTTTCACAAGACCCTTAGCTTTTTGATCTTTGAGATCCCATTCTTCTTGAGCCATTGCCATTGGTTTTGTGCTAGATATAGCTTCCCATAGATCACTCTCAACAAGCATGTCTTCCATTTTGAGTTTCCACATCACGAAATTTCTGCCATTAAACTTTTCCAATTCTATTCTTTCGAATGAGCTTGCCATCTCCTTCCTGCAACAAGATCACACAATACTCTGCATAGACTCCCACTCAATCAAAGATCAGTACAAAAAACCCCTATCCAATAACTAGGATCAAAGGTGATCAAGCTCTGATACTAACTGAAAGGAAGCAAGGTACGCAGAAACGCTTCCTACACCAATCTAATGAGGGGAATAGAGTGCAAATTTTTAGATCCTTACAATTACAGTTGTATTAACATATAACATAGAGATTAAATCAACAAACAACAACACATAGAATACAAGTGACACAAGATGTACGTGGGGAAAACCTTTTCAGGTGAAAAACCCCACTCTCCAAAACCTACACAATGTATTATCAAAACTAAAATGGTTTACAATAGACTTGCAATGCAAGTTCTTTCAGTAGTCTTCAAATGTCATTTCTGGAGTAATTCTAGTAGTATAACTGTTAGTTGCCATTGCACCAAAAGATTGACCTATTAATGCCCGATACAACCACTTGACTTAACAAGCACAGGAGACAGTTAAACCCTTGTCGCAAACCACCATAGCGCAGCACTGAACAAGGAGACCAAGGGTCACACCTTGCAACAATCCCCCCCTCAATGCAAGCATGAGGTTTGAACCCGTGACCTCAGCTCTAATACCAACTGTTAGTTGCTGTTGCACCAAAAGATCGACCTATTAATGCCTGATACAACCACTTGACTTAACAAGCATGGGAGGCGGTTAAGCCCTTGTCGCAAACCACCGCAGTGCAACACTGAACAAGGAGACCAAGGGCCACACCTTGCAACAATAACAGTACCTATATAAAACACTATACATACTACTACTCCAAACACCTCATTATATAGAGTTACGAGGCATAACTGAGAAGATTCTAGAGGTGGGCGTCCATCTTGGCCATATGGCCCATTTCTCACACCCAAGGACACTTGTCCAACATGCATACACCTCTCTTACATCTATCATAGATAGCAGATTTGACTTCCCAAAATGGAACGATTGAGGCTAAAAATAGGCTATGACAAATGCTCTTACGCATCTTACAGTTGTCATAAAATCTGCCCAACATAACTGTTGGAATTGGTCTGGACAACTGAGATGGGAGGGGGGTGAATCAATTGTCACATAATTTGAACAATTGTACCTTTAAACTTCTTTTACAATTTACAATTAAATTAATGATATAAACATTTCAGCATCAAACAATAACACATGAGCAGAAATCATAAATAACACACTTAACACCAAGATTTTTGACGTGGAAACCTAGTTAAGGGAAAAACCATGGTGGGGGTTAACCCACAAAGATTATACTCTGTTAAAAGTATTACAAAGAGGAATGCACATGCATTCGGGCTCACTGCTCAAAAGGAGGCTCACTGCCTACAGAAGGCTCACTACCTATGAAAGAAGATTATAATGAGTTTGAACTGATAATTAGCGTCTACCAATGCAAGGTTTTAGTTCCTGTTTAGCACAGAATACTAACTTGATACACTTCATCCTTATTATACCTTGTTTACTATTCTGCTAACATCTAAACCTTAGATTTCTACCCTTTTCACACTTATTCCATAGTCGTATCACACACACACACACTAAAATCATTCAAATCCATCGACTATATATATATCTGCATCTTGATCTTCAACCACTTTTCAGTCAGATTCAAGAACACTTAGAACTTTATTAAAGATTTTGCCCTGTCAGCTAAATCCATGTACAACTTGTAACGCGGACAAAAACTTGTGCTCACAAACCATCAATCAGGTCAGCTACTATCACTGGTCATCACAACTTGTCCAATCAACAACTTCCATACATCTGGAACCAATATCAATTACAAGGTTAGCCAGTTCTTCTTCTGTCTACTCTGTCTAACTGTTACTCTAATGATACTAATAACTTTTGAATCCTTCATCACTAGAGGCCAAAACTCTGGATTTAGATTATCCTAACAATTCTTATGACTCCCTCAGATCTGCAGCAAACTCTTATTTACCACCGGAGAGATTCGGACCAAAATATCAGACCTTGTCACCTGCTCTGTTTCTGACTTCCTAGACTTAGATAAATTCTAATTTTGACTTCCAGTATGAAGAAACTATGTTTTGTGGATGTGTGGAATAGTCTTAGTTGCCATCAGTGACAACACTTGTCATGTGAAGTACTATCTCTTGCCAACAATCTCCCCCTTTGGCATTGATGGCAGTACTTAGTGAAAAATGACTAAGTGTTACTCATTTACTCCCCCTTACTCTATACTCTTATGTTTCTCCACTGATTCTAAAACTCCCGCTTTGCTGGATTCCTCATTTTTCACTGATCTTCACTCCCCCTTTGACATCAATGGCAAAGGATGGGGTCCACAAACTAAAATTCTCCCAAAAATTTTGTAAATAATGCCGCATATGTACAACCAATCATTAAGTTATATTTACATGAACTTGAGAATGTCTGCAAAATAGTTTTTCAATTGCTCAAGTTCAGAGGCCCAAGTTCTTTTCATGCCATCCAAAATTGAGATGTGTCCACTTAGTAAAAATGCATATGCTTCTTCCTTTGTTAGATCTGAAGGATCACTGATTTGAACTATAGTCTTGTTGGTAAATAGATTTGTCACCACAAAATAACCTTTAAAAATGACCCGTTGCCCTTAGAGTGGTGACTAAATTGTCCCAACAGTTGGAGAGATCGCGACATAACAACAATATTCCTCTGCATTTGAGAGGGGCAGCTCCCTCGTATGATGGGGGTATTTGTTGTTTTTGTGTACTTTTAACCTGAAAGTACAAAAAGGAGGAAAAGGAAAACTAACAATAAAGATGATTAATAGAAACCCTAACATTAGACATATGAATACTGGTTCAGATTTCACAAACTAAGGACAAATTATGAGGGGATTTCACCACAGAAGTTAGAAACTACGTTCCTAAACCTATATGATGAATTGCATAACAATAAGTTTAATATGCATTGATAATAAAAAGAAGATGATGGATCTCAACATACGAAGAGACAGGTTTCTCCAGCACATTCAAATCAAGATACCAAGATATGATTGTGTTTCATTATATCAATTGCACTGTTTATATATGCTTCAAAAGATGACCAATAATTCACACAATGACACAGAGGTATTACTCATTTAACATACGAGAAATCAGTAATAATAACTTAGAGGTACAATGGAACACATGAACCAAATGCTTTCTTTATTATCTTTGCAAAATTATACAATTTCAAAAGCCTTCATGTACAAAGTATAAGATCAAAGGTCTCTAAAGCTTCTCCATAAGTTCCCCTATAAAAGTCTATTGAAAAAGTCCCTTTTGCATATGAAATAGCCTTGTATTTATAGGCTTGTTCTCAATAACTACCTTGTAACTACTTTGTAACCACCTAGTAACCACCTTTTTGAAAATACAATAGTTTAAAAATAAGCTTTATTTTAGTTAGATTTTACCTAACTTTTCTAGAAACAAAGCTCATTTTCTAACCCTCAATTACAACATATGACATAAGTCACTTTCACAAAAAGGTAATTTGAAACTTGCAAATTTTGAGTTGTGAACTTCGCTAAGTTCTTTCCATCTAGTTAGCCAAAACTAAAAGTGACTCCCCTTTTTCACCTTTTTGAAAGTTACAGACAAGTTTGCCAAAACTGAAAGTAGACGTGAACTTAGCCAAAAGTGAAAGTTGACGCGAACTTAGCCAAAAGTGAAAGTTGATGTGAACTTTGCTAAGTTCTTTCCATCTAGTTAGCCAAAACTGAAAGTGACTCCCCTTTTTCACCTTTTTGAAAGTTGCAGACAAGTTCGCCAAAAGTGAAAGTTGACGCAAACTTAGCCAAAAGTGAAAGTTGACGCGAACTTAGCCAAAAGTGAGAGTTGATGCGAACTAAGCCAAAAGTGAAAGTTGACGCGAACTTAGCCAAAAGTGAAAGTTGACACGAACTTAGCCAAAAGTGAAAGTGGAAGCGAACTTAGCCAAAAGTGAAAGTTGATGCGAACTTAGCCAAAAGTGAAAGTTGACGCGAACTTTTATTTATTTTTCTAAGTAGGCTGATAATAACTTGCTTTTTAAAGAAAACTCTCCACTTAGCCAAATTGAAAAGTGGTACCTCCTTTATACTTAGCCAATTTCACAAGTTAATCTCTCACTTTCAATTATTTTTTTTTTAGAAGTTGTCGAAGACTTTTGATTTTCCACCAACCTTCTCACAACTTGTGAAAATTTTTAAGTTACTTCCTTTATAAACACTTTGGCATGCTTTGAAAACTTGTTATAACTTGTGAGAAAGCATAACTTTTAAAAATTATAAACTCATGAAAATTTATATCACTTGCTCGTCGAGCCTGCACATATGATGGAGAAGGAAAACTGGCATAAATTTTGATTGTGATAACATTTTCTCATGAAATGTTTCCACATTTCCCATAATAACATTATAAATCTCCCTGCTAGATGATTCTATTCCAACCTTTATAGAAACCACAATTTAATTGTTTCCACCAACTGCCTGCCGAAAAATTGAAAGTTTAAAATCTCTCAAACCATAAGGCACCATGACATGAAAAGTTGCCACATTAGGTGAAATAGCCATATAAACTTTCTTGTAAAATGATTTCTTTCCAGCCTTTGTAGATTTTGAAATTTAATTGTTTTTGTCATTTTCGACATAACAGAACCACTTCTAGGATTTCAGTTGAAACAAGCAAACAATTCCTCCTTCAAACTAGAAATCAACTTGACACTTTAGGAGAATTTGTGACTAGGGGTGACTCAACATAAGGAGTTGACGCAAAAGTTTAAAATTTGGCAAGTTGAAAACAAGGCCAACAAGTCTGAGCTTCTGATAAGGCATTATACATTGTCTCTAACTTGGGGGCAATCAATCCTTGGAGCTCACACATTCTCTTCATAATATCACCCTTTTCTTTAACAAGCCTCTTTATCTCATCGGTCAAGCTGATTACTTGACATTATTGAATTATAGGAGAAATTGTTAGAGGATCAAAATTTTAAGATAGATTTGACGTTTGTTCTTGCTCCTTTATCTTCTTCTCAATATCCTCACTAACTTTGGACCAGGATAGGTAAAACTTGTATATATCACCTCCATCACTTAGAGCATTTTGAATACTCTTTATATTGATACCAAGTATCATCCTATCATACCCTATTAGGCTCTTTATTTCAATAAATCTCTTATCGAAAAACTCATTATTGACTTTAGTCTCTGCAAACTTCTCAAAAGACTCAAAATGTGTACTTATAGAGTTTACAAGATTCTTTAGATGTCCAGAGGGAGAGTCAAATGGATTCTTTTGGAGGGTAGGCATTATCTTCTCTAGTACACTGGATGCAAGACTTAACATCTCACTGTCTTCTAAGTGAGATTTCAACATCTTTTCTCTTGCCTTGGCTTGTGTAAAAGATGCTATCTTCATTATTTGAACTGGAGAGAGAGCATATAGATTGATCGGTCCTTGAAACAACTCTGGTTCATCAAAATGAAGCATTTCTATATTTAGGAGACCTTTTACTACATCTGCAGTGTCTCTTGCTACAATTCCTGAACCACTTTCCTCCCCTTGAGATTTCTCAGCATCAAAATTTATTCCTGTGGGTGCATTAACATTTGCACCATCTTCTTCTGCCTTGTCTTCTTTACCCTCCTCTTTCTCTTCCTCTGCTTCACCCTTTTCTATATCATCTGTAGGGGAAATCTTTTCTTTGTCTTCATCACTTGCTACCTGTTTCAGAGGGATTTGAGTAGCAATATTGTCTCCTTTTCTGAAATGACCAGGTGGAGTTAGAGTATCTCTTGCTTCATCAGTTTTGTCTACCATCTCTATTCTTCTTTGTTTATTTGCTCCTCTTCTAGAACAAGGGAGTCATCGACTTCAGTTTGTTGCTCACTGATATTTCCTTTTTCAACATCCGGCATTATCTCCTCATAGGTTTGCTCCAGAGGATCTAGAGTATCACCTTGGTCATCATTTCCTATTTTAATCTCTTCTTCTGGAGCTTCTTGTTCCGGAACTAAAGGATTAACTTCCTCAACTTGTTCCTCTGAAACAATATAGTATTTATCTTTGTCGAGAGCCTTCCTCAAAATTTCTTATGTTTCCTTTACAACTTCCTCAGTTTCACCAAGCATTAACTTATTCATCTGGATCTTGCTTCTAAATTTATCCTTAACTTCCTTGAGGACTTTATCATCTTCTCTTCTGGTCATTACTGGGCACAGGGTGGAGAGAACATATTCTCTGAGTTTTATGTCTTTCTCCTTGGCGGCTTCCTTCCTCATTTCAAGTATTTTCCTTAAACTTTTGGGAATTTCTTGCAAAATTTCCAGTAGAGCTCTAATGAAACTATTCAACTACAGGATGGTGGCATCCTCCAAGATTTTCTTATTTGCTTCATTAAAACTATCATAATATATTTTGATAGGCTTTAGATTCCCATGGACAGTAAATGATTTTACAATTTGATTAATAGTCATAGCAACTTTACCAGTCTCTTGTCTTTTACTTGCCTTTTTTACTTCCAGAGGGTTGATTTTCAGAGGCCTTTGAAGTCTTGACTTTCTTTGATCTCTTCTCTTTAATTTCTTCATTTGTTTCTATTTCCTCATCATCTTTTGTTCTCTTGTAGGCTCTTGTGGCCTTGGTTTTCTTCCTCTTTCCTCCTTCACCGGATGGTGTGGCTTCTGGTGTCTTAATGGGAATAGACTTGGATTGTTCTGGGACAATTACAGAGCTTCTTATTTTTCTTGAAGAGCTAGGTGGGACTTCAGCTGCTGGCTCACTCTCTGTCCTTTCTTTTGAAGCTTGCTAAACTCTTCTCTTCATCTCCTCAATCCTTTCTTTATTCTTTCTTACTTCTTCTTTGGTGATGCCAATACTCTCAGCATACATTTTAACTTGCTTCTGCACTTTCCTTTTATTCTCTAGTTGTCTGAGCTCCACATGTACTTTTAGACTTAGCTCTTTGTATGTTCCAAATCTTTCAACAGATGTGTCTTTTGACTTGCTCAAGAGATGTTCAGCATACATGTCCAAGATGCTTCATCAACCTAATATCCCATAGGCATTATCCATACTATCCTAGGTTCCACAGCCTCCATCAGGCACTGATCAGTGTCAACCATAAAGCATATTTCATTTTCATATTTCTCTACAACTGACTTAGGGATTCTTTCTCTTGCATTCATCATACTTTGAAAGTTTTTGAAATAACCCCAAATAGCTATTTTCTGAGCTTGGGAATCACCAAGGCTATGTAGGTGATCTCTTATTTGCTATGCTACTGGCCTATCATTTATCCAGTGTACACCTTGAACTCTAGGCACTTCATTCATAAAATAGAAGAACAAACATATAATCAAGGAACCATACTTGAAGGTATTTTTCTTATCTTTCTTTATTTTGATCATATTCTCAATCAATTGATTTTGTAGCAGCTCACATAGGTCATAATCAACATTCTCCTTCAACATTTGATAGGTTGCATATATTGTAGTTCTGGAGACAAAATTTCCCCTGTTGGAGTGGTAGACTTTGTAGCCAATCACCATGGAGGCAAACTTAACATCCGGTTCTATGATGTCATTAATTGTCATTGCTCTTTTATTAAACTTTGCATCAGTTGCATTAGTGACAATTTGGTTTTTCACATATTTTAACATGGGTAAACCACCAGTTGAGTTAAACCTAGTCACAATTCTAATGAAATTTTTGGTGATCTTGAATGGTTTCAGCAGCCATATGAATTCATCATGCATCCGAATTAATACATATCGAACCCATTCACTTTCATCAAATGTCAGGAATTCAATTACTTGAAGAAAGTGTTTGCTTTCTAGGGTTTCAAATTCTGATTTCAGTTGATAATCCTCATCTTTTAGATGATTTTCAAACAATTCAGCTAGTTTCAGATTCCCAAATTCTTCTATATTGCAATGTATATATGCCCTAATATCTTCAACATGTAGAACCCCATAAGGAACACCAGAGAATGCACCTAACGGTTCAACTTCAACTAACTTGTATGGATGCTTCGTAAATATTGGTCAGGGCCTTTCAGTTACATCAACAACTAGCGGTGTAGCCATCTCAATAGATTTTAGATTCAAGGCTTTACATAGAAGTACCTTTTTCTTCCGTGGGGTTAGGGTTGATCAATTGCTGGTTGAATTCACTCTTTGTGCTTTGATTTTTGGATTTGCAGCTTAGATGCTCTTCTTCTTGTTTCCTTCAAGTGCAAAGTGATTCAAATGCATGACCAAGTGACCTTTTATCCTTAGCAAAACCTAATTTGGCATTGTAATAAATGTGTTTCCCTAACTTCATTTGGTTACTTTGTTTCTTGAACAATTCTTCATGAATCATTCCACAAATTTCCATATCAACATTTTTTCTTCCAGAAATTCTTCCAAAGTTTCTGAGACCGTTCAAAATGTCTTCTCTCATTGTGCCATATCCAGGCACCCACTTGCTGGCTAGGGGAATTTGATTTTCCATGTAGCTCCCCCTGAGCCAGAGCTCCTAATTCAATTCCCAGAGGAATTATTAGCACCGGATTCTGATGCAGACCCATTACTATTGTTCACAATTGTTTTCTTGATCCATGTCTTGCTCATTTCACTCTGGATCTTATTCATATCAATTTTTTCTTTGCCTTTGTCTTGTCTCTACTCATCTGGTTTTCTATTTATCAGACCCCTTCTTTCATTAATCCTACTTTTGCAAAATCTTGTAATATGACCAGATTTATTGCAATTGAAGCACACAATATTTCTTTGCTTATATACTTGTTTTCCTCTTGATCTGCACTGATTATCCATGTGTCCAAATCCATTGCAAGAAAAATAGTAGCCATTGAAAGAATTGCCATTAGAGTTATTCATTATCATACTTCTACATTCATTGGATCTATGACCATACCTTTTGCACTTGAAGCATTGACCAGAAAATGATGGACCATTTTGATTTACTCTACTTCTGCACTGAGTGGCTTTATGGCCAAATTTATTGTAGTTGAAACAATTTCCATTGAAGGATGGATATCTTTGAGCATTTGGCTATCTTACCGGAGGTCTTCTAGGTCTATTTCTTCCATTTCTTGATTGAGAATTTCTTTGTCCAGATCCAAAGCTTTCACCTTTCTCATATCCAAGGCCATGCTTGTCATCGACCTTTTTCTAACCTTCAAGTAGTGCTTCAGGTTTAGCTGAGCTTGTTTTGAACTTTTCCTTGTATTCATTTGCAACTTCTAGGTCATTTTTGAGAATGACAATTTGCCTTTCAAGTTCTCTTTCATTGTCTCTACTTTCTTGTAGGTCAGATTCTAAATGGCCAGCTACTCTGTGCAATCTATAGCATTCTTCAGTTCTTTCTTTTAGATTTTGTTTCAAATCTTCTTTAGTCTTTTTCTTTGGCTCAATTTCTTTGGTTAGCCTCATTGCCCCGGTTTCCATCTCAAATTTTGGAATAGAAACTTCTTTTGATAGCTTTTCACACTCCTTTGTCTTTTCTTCCAAGGTTTCATTCATGTAATTTTCTTTAGTTAAACTGGATAATTGCAGAAGTAACTCCTTTCTCTTTTCCATAGATTTATTCAATTTATCTTTTAACATTTCAATGGTATCATCAGCATCTTTAAGCTCATCTTTCAGATTAGATATTTCTGCTTTGGACTGACCAAGATCTTCTAGGGCCAACTGAAGTTTATCCTTGAGTGAACCCATTAAAAGCTCGTTCCCAGATCTTTCCTCAAGCTGTTAGACTTCTTTCAAGGAACCTTGCTTTGATACCAATTGTTGGAATTGGTCCGGAGAATTGAGAGGGGGCGCGAATCAGTTGTCACATAATTTGAATGATTCTACCTTTAAACTTGTTTTACAATTTATAATTAAATTAATGATATAAACATTTCAGCATCAAACAATAACACATGAGTAGAAATCATAAATAACACACTTGACACCAAGATTTTTGACGTGGAAACCTGGTTAAGGAAAAAACCATGGTGGGGGTTAACCCAAAAAGATTATACTCTATTAAAAGTATTATGAAGAGAAATGCACATGCATTCAGGCTTACTACCTAGAGCTCACTGCTCAAAAGAAGGCTCACTTCCTACAAAAGGCTCACTACCTATGAAAGAAGATTATAATGAATTTGAACTAATAATTCACATCTACCAATACAAGGATTTAGTTTTGATTTAGCACAGAATACTAACTTGATACACTTCATCCTTATTCTGCCTTGTTTACTGTTCTACTAACATTTGAACCTTAGATTTCTGCCCTTTTCACACTTATTCCATAGTTGTATCACACACACACCAAAATCATTCAAATCCATCAGCTATATATATATATATCCACATCCTGATCTTCAACCACTTTTCAGTTAGCTTCAAGAACACTTAGAACTTTATTAAAGATTCTGCTCTATCAGCTAAATCAATGTACAACTCGTAACGTGGACCAAAACTTGCACTCACAAACCATCAATCAAGTTAGCTACTATCACTAATAATCACAACTTGTCCAACCAACAACTTCCATACATCCAGAACCAAGATCAATTACAAGGTCATCCAATTCTTCTTCTGTCTGCTCTGTCCAACTATTAACTCGATACTTAGGTGCTAATAACTTTTGAATCTTTCATCACCAGAGGCCAAAACTCTGGATTTAGAATATCTTGACAATTCTTATGACTCCCTCAAATCCATAGCAAACTCTGATTTACCATCAGAGAGATCCAGACCAAAATACTGAACCTTGTTGCCTGCTTTGTTTCTGACTTCTCGAACTTAGATAAATTATGATTCTGACTTCTGGTATGAACAAACTATGTTATGCGGATGTGTGGAATAGTCTTAGTTTCCATCAATGACAACACTTTTCATGCAATGCAATGTCTCTTGCCAACAATAACAACATTCAATGTTGTAAGAGAATCTGTCATACAAGACTAAATATAGCATATTCCTCTTACAACATGTCATAACCCAACTTGGGTGCCCAAAGATGCCTTCCTCACATGTCAAGATGCTCTCTGATACTTGTCTTCACTTGCCATAGGAATCTCTATACTTGGCTCTTACATGTCATAGATTCTATCATACAAAATAACTCCTCTATCATAACACAAGATGCCAACACATGGAATATTAGTGCCACCTCAAATGGGATGCCTAAATCCTCATGTGTTGACTTGACCATCTAAGTCATATTACAAGTAGGATGACATGTCATAATGCCACCTCATACTAAATGACAAAGTAGGATGTGCAAGTAAATACAAAAATAGACAAACAAATAAATACATAAATGAATATCTTATGCTAGGAATTTGCAAAGGTTGAGACACTGTAATTCCCAACAATTGTACTGAAGTAATACTTCTATATAAAAACTAATTTATTCTCCTCCATCATTCAAACAGCTCTATGATTTTGGTATAAAATTATGCATATTTACTCAAATACATAGGAAAGGACTTAAAAAATGATTAAGGATTCTATAGATTTGTAGGGCCACAAGAATCTAAATGGCATCAAGGAATTGCTTATGAATTTGAGTTCACACATTGGCTCGAGGAACACACACAAAAAGGTAAAGATTTTAAATTTGAACCTAGGGAAATTGTCATGAGATATTTTATTCATTAATTACATGTGATGATGATAATTGGATTTATTTAAATCCATTGATTGATACCATTTAAGGATTCCATAAAAAAATTATTGTTCATTCATTAATAGTGACAAATGTATGTATTAATTAAGTCATCATACATCTTTCATACACAAATATGAACTCTCCATACATATAGAAAATTTAAAAAAATTTAAATAAAAACTAATTCTACACCATAAAACATAAACATCCATGCCTCGATCATAATGTCCAAATATACTAAATCACATGAGAGATAAAATATCCATAGTAAAAATGGTAAGACTTCCATTATAAACAATCTATACAACATGTAATAATGAACAAAACCATAAACATATATCACATTAAGGCAGAATTCCTAGATGACCCCTCCACCACCGTGCTATGTCTACTATAATAGGTTTTAGTGTAAGTCATCTATTTGGATGTTTTCCTTAATTTTCCATATCACATAGATGCCCAATTTATTCTCTAATTTTGACTGCCTCCACCTTACTAGCTTAGGTGGCTTCTTGTGCATTTACTAACTCCTACATAAAAATGTCATCATTACATCATCAGAGGGTGCAAGAATCACCCTCTAAGCCTCCTATTTGGCTAACTTTACATCCAATGTATCCCACTCTTCTTGAATATCCTTAATATCCACCTAGAGCCTCTTGTGCTCTAACACCACTTTCTCTCACTCCTCATATTCTATATCTCTATCAACCTTAAGAACATCCCTCTCTTGTTGGAATGTGGTGAACTTTGGGGCTGCACCCCTATATGCTTCATAAGCTAGGCTACTAAGATTAGATAATAGCGTAAAATGACTGGAATGCATATGATCAAGAGTGATATGACTAGTCATGATTTCATGAATTCCTTGAGTAAGATGCTCTATGGTAAATGAAATAAGGGTAAATTAAATAAGGCCTACCTAAAATTGCATGTTATCTACATGGTGCACATCATTTGGAGTTATATGAATAAGCAAGGAAATGAAAGAACTATATAATAAATCATCACATCTATAACTAGATCTCCCATTTTTCATAACTCATCTACATGAATCTAGTCAAGTGGCATAATATATAGAGCAGCCACTTGGAGAAATCTAATGTATGAAATGAGGGGGACCTCTCACTATCCCACAATGTCTAAAAATGAGAAGATAAAACTACATCATCACCTTTTCTATCTCTATGAGATCACAATGCTTTTAATCATTAGTAGGAGCATGATCAGTGATAGGATGTCTATCCCTCTCCCCCTTTAGCATGGTGACCTATCATGACATGACCTATACAAAATCACTATGGGGGGAATTGTTTGTCGATGTCCAAATTAGAGGAGGACTCTATCAAACTAAAAATGCTCCATCACAATAATTTGTTTCCCAACAAACTATCTTAGTCACTTGATACAACCCTATGGGAATCATTAGATAGGCAATATCATAGCAGATTAGTACATAATAGGGTATTCAACATTGAAAAATAGATATATATTGTAATAGGTATGAGAGCCTGTAGCAAGGATAATTATATTATTTTTTTATCTTTGGTATTATGATAAGATAGTGGAAAGGGTTTAGGTTGGGTCTAAGGGGTACAAAGTTTTGACACACACAGATATATATATATATATGTGTGTGTGTGTGTGTGGGGGGGGGGGGGGGTGGTTAAGGGAACCACTCCTATACAAAAAGCATGCCTTGTTATCATAAGGGTGCAGATGTAGTTACAGTAAGGAAAGAAAACCAGAAGGACCGAGGGCCTGTTATTTCAGAATTGGGTGCAAGAGGTGGCGAGTGCCATCAGCGAACTACTCCACCTACCTCTAATGGTCCTTTGACAGAGGGGGATCCAAATAACTAACTAGAAAAAATAAAGTCTCCATGTTATCCCTTATAAATCCTTCCCGGAAGACAGTAAGAACCCTTCTCAAGTTTGTGCTTTCCTATAGCTGTCTCAACTTGAACACAGTGCCCCAGCTGCCAATTCTAGCTCTCTTATTGTAGGAAGAGATTGCCTCTAGCACCATGTTCTATAAGTGAGATGTCACCACCCTCTTCACCACACTTTGTGTAAGGTTTTTATGGTCATGGGCAAGAGTCAATTGGGCCAAAAATTTGCTGAGGAAGAATTGATCATGAAAGTGGTAATCTACAAGAGCTCTTAGATTGATGATTTGTAATAGATCCCATATAATGTCCTCATTTTGGATAGTAAACATGCTTCTGATCTGTTCCCTACATCATTGGTGTCACATGAGCATTTTTAACCATGAACTAGTGTGAATGCCATGAGAGACCAAGGGTTTTGAATCAAACAGAACCATCAATGTTGAACTAGGAAGAGGCAAGGAAATTTATAAACGTGGCTTGAGAAGGAAATAAATTGCTCATTAAGTGTAGAGTCCCTTCTGAATGTGTCTATTGGAGCTAATAATGATTAGCCGCCTCCAAAACAATAATATAGAAATGTCATAAGTGGATATTTAGCTAGTTTTCTTGAGAGGAGGACAAGGCCACATGTGTAAAGAGCCAATTTCATATCTAATTCCACAAAGTTGACATGAGCAAGGCAGAGAAGTAGAGGAAACTTGTACCATTTAGTGGGAAATTAGAATAGAAATGCGGAAATATTTAGAAAGAGAGGATAATTCCAAGGTAGTGTTAGGTGGATGCTAGCTAGACCAGGCTAGCAAGGCCATGGTCAGGCAGATTGGGCTTTAGGATTTGGTGGAGGCAATGCCTCCATGTACCCTAGCTAGGGTGTCATGAATAATATGCTTCTTAATTGACAAGGGTGGGCATTTATTTTTAAAAGGGGACACAGTTGGGGGAACTAGAGAGTCGAGGCTTGTCTTAAGTTGGTAGTTAATTTAGGGTCTAGAATCGGGGTATGGGGCTTAGGCATACCAATGGAGGTGGCCTAGGTCCTAGTCATCTTTAGGTGTGGGCCATTAGCCAGATCGTGAGGAGTGGGTTCTTCTGAGCTCTTGACAGAAGGAATGGACGTTGGAGGAGGGTTCTACTTAAACATCATCCACTTCAATCTGAAGGCAAATTAGATAAAACTAATGATCTGCTGATCACAAAACAACAAATTACAAAAGCCTAGATTGCCTTGGAGAAGAATAGGCAGGGCATCAATTTATAGAGATTGAGAATTACAAATGAGTTATGGCACACAACCACAATGCCATAAACTCAACCAGAAAACTAAATGCAAGAACACAAAGTTAAGAAATGTAACTACAAGTTTTAATGAGCCCAATCGGCAATACAAATATGTCAAACAAGGTTGTTGCATATGTTGTTGACTATTGCACATGATAATTGTTGTTATTCTCCCCCATAATGACCATTGGGAAGAAATTGGAGTAGATCTCTAAGCATCTCAAACCTATTGAACTGACTCTCAGATGAAGTGATGTTGAATCTCAGTATGTTTGGTCCTACTATGAAACACTGGATTCTTAGTCATTTGTATAGAATTCTTGTTGTCACAATACAACAAGGTAGGTCCATTCTGTATCTGGTGCAAATCCTCCAATAGTCATCTCAACCACACTATTTGGTATGCTACAAATGTTGCAGCTTTATATTCTGCCTCTACTATAGAAAGTGATACAGTTGGCTATTTCTTAGACTTCCAAGAGAATACTGTTGAACCAAGACTAAATGTATAACCAGAAGTAGACTTCCGATCATCTATGGAACCTACCCAATCTGAATCTGTATAGCCAATCAACTTACTATCCTTTGAATGTTGAAATCTAAGACCATAACTCAATGTCCCTCTGACATATCTAAGAATCCTCTTAGCTACACTCCAATGTGTTTGCTTAGGTTCTGACATGAACCTAGATACCAAGCTCACTGCATATGTGATAACTGGTTGAGTAGTAGCTAAGTAGATCAAACTACCAATCAACTACCTGTATATAGTGGGGTCCACTGGATCTGACACATCCAAGTTAGACAACTTAAGTCCAACTTCAATGGGTGTTGCAACTATTCATCTAAAATTTCTATAGGATGTCTGAAGCATATTTCTTCTGGGACATGAATATTTCACCTTTGTTTTTCCATACTTCTATACCAAGAAAATAGTGCATCTGCCCCAAACTGGTCATCTCAAATTCAACAACCATAGCTACTCTAAACTCTGCAAATAAATCTAAATTGTTCCTGTTGACATTTCTTCTGAATCAGCATTAGGGTTTGCCACTTCTGATGCACAGGCAGATTCAGGCCAACTGAATATAGGAGGTTGCGTGAGCTCCTCCCCTTCACTTCTGGTTCTGCCGCACCAAGGGGGGTATCCCTATAACTCAAGATGTAACCTTGACTAGCTCAAAGATAGAAGGATCTAACTTGACAACAACAGGCAGAATACTCTCATGTATGGACCAAGATCTGCATGATAGATCACAAGGCTGGCAACATTCTTGGACATGATGTCTGGTTGAGTATGAGAGTATGCAGGGGGTTCCTATTCCTACTCCTACAACTAACAAGTGGAAGTATGAAATGTTTTGATATGAATTTGGATGCAAAGCTGGACATGGTGTATAACACAAGAACACAGCATGATTGGTGCCTATCCAGGGCTTGGAGTCGGTAGACATACACCTGTGAATGATCAGCATAAATAGCTAAAACTGGATTTCAGGGGGATACACATGATATCTGCATTACAGATATCTCCCAATGAGGAGTGTTGAGCTATCTCTACTTATGGCATCCCTACTACAGTATACCCTTCCCAATGTTCAACCTGAAAACAGTTTAATCTGCCCCTTGAGCAGAGGTTAAAAGATCAGACATTCAACATAGGAATTCTATGCTCTAGAATCTAAACATAAGCAAATATCTAGATCCAGAAGAAGAATACATGCAATACTGGAGATAGAATTAACACAACACATGCTAAGATAGCATTACTCATATAAGATCAACCATGAAACCAGTGGATTCATGCTAAGTCCTACAACAGGAGATACATAAACTCACAAGATTAAACTGTACAGAGCAACCAGATCAGCTGGTTTGCATTATAGAGCCAAAAATCATCAACTTTCAACAACCTTTCAAATGAGCAAGACCACCTGCCTATAACAGCCAGGTAGGTGCTCAGCAATTAATTACAATGTTGACCAAAAATCCCGCCAGATACACAGTATCATGGAAATGGCGCTCAAACACAACCAGATTGGCGCCCAAACTTGAATGCAGCAGGTAGGGGAGGAGACAGGAAGACTTCTCGAGCCTTGCGCCGCCGCCTAGGGATTCAGATCTTCAATCAGGTACTACATCAGCCCACGCCATCGCCCATACCTCTGCAACAATCGCCATTGATGGCGCACCAACCCGCGGCCTTGGGAAGATCATCAAACAGTTAATCGCAACCACTTCCCGCCGATATTCATCATCATGATATTTTGAAAATGCAGGATAACATTATCCCACATGCACCCCGCAGCAACCTCCTTAACACTTTATATACTAGGTCATGAGCATGTATCATGTCGGTGCTTTTGCTCCTGACGACACTAGTATAAGACTTCATCATCATCATCCTCCAGCAGCATGATATCCTGTTGCCCGAAATATCACCCTGACGTCAGCATCATATCGCAATACAAACTGCATGATATTCGCCTTCATCGGCACAACCGGATCCATCGGAGGAACATCCTCCTGCTGAGCTTATAACAAAAGTCTGGCCGATGAACATCCTGATGACGTCATCATCATATCCTGCTGACGTCATCATCATATCCGTCTCCTGCGCACCTCCTCATATCCGGATGACGTCATCATCATGTTTGCAAATATCGGGAGATCTCCTCAAGATGATCAGTGTTAGAAATATGACCCCCCTGGGACCTTGATGACGTCATCATCATATTAACATCATCATGATATTCGGAAGACAACCAGATATTTGGAAATATCCTCCTGATGCACAAATATCAGGTTGCACTGTAGCTCCTCTGTAAGATCGGGGCGATAGATAAATATGATGATGCTCGAAAAGATCACCCCCTCTAGATAGCGCACGAAGCCGGCAGGCAGATATCTCCTTGATATCAGCATCATCATGATGCTGGAACAAACACACTCGAGTGATATGAAAATATCACCCCCTCCTTCGGAAATATCATGATGCAGATAGGCAGAAAGAAAGATATCACCCTGATCTACGGATGACGTCAGCATCATCAGGATGAGAAACAAAGAACAAGAAGTGATACAACATTATCAGGATGATATTGACTAAGATCATCCTGACGTTCAAAATATGATGACCCCAGTGAATATCGGGTCGCACTTAGAACTCTTCAACAACATCATCAGGATGATCATAACCAAGATCACCCGATGATAGAAATATCACCCCGGCGAAATATCATGAAGGCAGAAAATATGATGACCTCCGCAAGCAACACGGTGATAAAAGGAAATATGATGATGATGACGATGACCCCTAGGAAAAAGCAAGTCAGGTCGAACAACTTAGAGAGTAACCCCCTCAGAATAACGGGGCAACATCATCATCATGTTTGCGCAAGGTGATAAATGGAAGATCACCGGATACTTTGAAAAATCACCCTCGCAAGCAGATCAGGGCGCACTGTAGCTCATCAGCATCATCAGGATAAAACCCAAACATCACCCGATAGCGAAATATGATGATGACGATGAGAAACCGGCCGACGGAGAACATGATGATGCTGACCAGCATCAAAACAAAGATGGTGATGATGACCTCCTCCTCAAGAAATTATGATGATGCAGCTGAAAAATGCTGAGGAGGTCCATTACTTGGAACATTTTTTGGATACTTAGGGAGAGTGCCTGAATGAAAATTGCTCAGAAAACTACCAGTCAATTCAGGCACTAACAGTTCCCAGTGTAGATAAGATCATCAACATAAAGAACTAAGAAAAAAATATCCTTAGACAAGATCCTAATATAAAGATTTAGATCTAATTGACTTCTTAAGAAATCTTTCTGCTACAGGTATGAGTCTATCCTTGAATACCATGCTCTTGGTGCCTGCTTAAGACCATACAAGGCCTTCTTTAATTTGTAAACATAATGTTCTTTAGAAAGTATTTCAAAACCTCTAGGTTGAGAAACATACACTTCCTCATCAATATATCCATTCAAAAATGCACTCTTTACATCCATTTGATAAACTATCCAACTCTTCTAAGCTGCCAAAGCCAAAACTAATCTGATAGTATCCATTCGTGCTACAGGTGCAAATGTCTCAGTGTAATCAATACCTTCCTGTTGAGTGTATCCCTTGGCTACTAATCTAGCCTTATACTTATCAATGCTTCCATCAGATTTATACTTAGTTTTATACACCCACCTTGTACCAACAATTTCCTTACTAGGAGGTAGATGAACCAAATCCCATGTGTCATTCCTTTCAATTGTTTCTATCTCACTATTCATTGCTTCAACCCACTCTTCTTTTTCTTGAGCTTGTTCAAATGTTTGTGGCTCATTACTTTCCATGATCTGAGTCATCAAAGCATAATTCACTTTTGCTTGTGATCTTGTTGTCATTTTCTCAAAATTTAAATCCAACATAAGAGTTGATGGATGATTCTTTTATGTTCTCCTTTGATATTTTTGATACTTTCTTGTTCCTGTACTAGAAGACTCAGGTTCATTTTCTTCTTCTTCTTCAACTTCATAAATCATTATCTCTTTTCCCTTTGTTTCATTTTCCTTGGTATATTCTGCTGCTTCATTGAATATCACATCTCTACTTATAACAAGCTTCTTTCCTATTGGGTCATACAATCTATATGCTTTATTTTCTAATCCATACCCAATAAAAATACATTTTAGGCCTTTGTCATCTAGCTTAGACCTTTTTTTCTTTGGTATGTGTGCATAAGTAACACACCCAAATACTCTTAAATGTTCAACACTTGGCTTTACCCCTAACCATGCTTGTTCAGGAGTCATTCCCTTAACTGCTTTTGTAGGACTCCTATTGAGAAGATATACAGTTGTACAATCTGCTTTTGCCCAAAACATCTTATCTAAATTCTTCTCTTTCATCATACTCCTTTCCATTTCAACAATGGTTCTATTCTTTCTTTCAACAACTCCATTTTGTTGTGGAGTGTAAGAAGTAGTGAACTCTCTCTTGATTCCATGATTTCTGTAGAAATCTAGAAACTGGTTTGATTTGTACTCACCCCTATTATCTGACCTTATCACTTTGATGTACTTACCACTTTGTTTTTCAACCAACCTCTTGAATTCTACAAACTTGTCAAACACTTCTGATTTTGAAACTAAACAATAAACCCAAGTTTTCCTTGAATAGTCATTAATGAAGATTAGAAAATACTTTAATTTATTTAAAGAAGGTTTTTCCATACGACCACACATATATGTATGGAATATCTCAAGATGCTGCTTAGCTCTACTGGATTTACCAATTGGAAAGCTAGCTCGGTGTTCTTTGCCAACAACACATTCTTCACACACTTCTTTTGTATTTTCAATGAAAGGTAGACCCTCAACCATTTTAAATCTCTTGAGTAAAATTAACCCACTAAAGCTGAGGTGGCCATATCTTTGATGCCAAATTCTACTTTCATTCATTTCACTAGACCTTAATGCTTGGTTTCCTTGGGTGAAATGGAGAGGAAACATCCTATCACCTGTCATCTTTGCTCTTACTACAACTGCATTTCTTTTTAACTTATCTCTTATTATGCACTCTTTTTCATCAAAGGTCACCTTATAATTTTGCTCTAACATTTGTCCAATAGACAACAAACTCTTTTTGAGAGCTGGAACCAACAATGTTTCATTGATATATTTTACCTCACCATATTCTATTGCAACTGCAATAGTACCCTTACCTTTGGTTCCATGAGATTGATTATCTCCTAATACTAGTGTACTATGATGGTTTTCATCTAATTTGATAAACAAATTTTCATTAGATGTCATATGTGATGAACATCCAGAATCAATGTACCATACATTATTCTCACTAACATTTGTATTGAAACAAGAAATAAACAAATTTTGTTTATCTTCAACAGTATTGTGAGCATTTCTCTTTTCTGATTCACCTTGTTTACTCCAACATTCTAATGCATAGTGTCCAAAATTATTGCAATGAAAGCATTGGACATTCTTTTTATCTCCCCCATTATTTCTACCTCTTCCTTTTCCTGTTCCTCTAAAGTTGCTACTTCTTCCTTTGAAACTATTACCTCTTCCTCTAGAATTGCTAGATTCACCTTTGTATTCATTTTTATTTTGATTCCTGAAAAATGTGTTTCTTTTACCTCTTATGCTTGCTTAGAGGAAAATTCTTGTTCTTGACCTTCTTCATTACTTTTCATTCTTTCTTCAGCAGTTAACAATATTCCACTTAGTTCATCTATTTGCATAGTTGTGAGATCTTTGGAAATCTCAATTGTAGAACTACACCATCAAATTTATGAACTAAACTCCTTAAAATTTTCTCAATGACATGCTTGTCATCCATAGTTTCTCCTAGAACTTTCATTTGACTAACTAGGCCTTCTACCTTTGTTAGAAATTCATTTACACTTTCAATATTGACCATTTTTACATTTTCAAAAATTTTCCTCATAGTTTGCAATTTTGCAGTTTGTGCACCTTGATAAGCATTATTGAGAATTTGCCATGCTTGCTTAGAATTACTAGCACCACTTATCCTAGGAAAAATAACCTGATTGATTGTGCCTTGAAGCAAAAATAAAGCTTCATTATCTTTCTTTACATTTGCTTTGTATTCTCTCTTCTGTTGATCATTTAATGCATTAAATGCAGCTATATCTAGTTCTACATACCCTATTTGTACAATTTCCCACAAATCTTTGGATTTGAGTAGGGTTTGCATCCTAGTACACCAATATGTAAAATTTTCTCCTTCAAATATGGGAATTAGCATGTTAGACATAACACTTCCTACCATATTTACCATAAGAGTATTGTGCACAATAACTTAACAGCAAAACATGAAAAACCTAGAGAGATCTCTGTAAATGAATACTCTCCTTGTCCTTTCAAATAGGACCCACACCAAAAAGATTTTTATATTATTTTAATCTTGGAGTAAGTGTTGGTTTCAACCAATAATGCTCTCCATTACAAACAATTCCCTTATCACTCTTACAAAAGAGTTACCCTTCCCAAGGTTTGAACTTATAACCCTTTAATTCAAATGCCTAAACATGTCATTACAACCTACCTTTCTAAGTATCACTTTCCTCACAATTTAAGAATAAAAAAGGCAACATAAATATTTAATACCTTTTTAAAACTTAAAAAATACAATTTTCCTTCCAAACTTTCACTTTCACCTTTTTCTTTTAAAAAGGTAAAAAGACTTTCATATGGACTATTAAACCTATTACTTTCTCCTTACTTTCTACTTACCTTCTTTAAACAAAGAAAACCCTCTTATTTTAAAAAAAAAGAACTCTCACGTGGCCTTTCATTTTAAGGCATAAGGCTTTAAATCTCTTTTTAAGAGCTAATGCAAAAGCTTTTAAAAAAACAGAGGAAAAAGTTCTTCACACGGCAACATTTTTTTAATTTTCCTTTTGACTTTTACAATGCAGCCTTCTTCCACGACCTGCACCCTCTTCACAAGCCTATACCCTCTTCACATGCACAACAAATATGATGATGGAATACAGTGTTTCTTCATAGGGCCTGTCACTTTGAACACCTCCTCTTACACATCAATATTTCTTCAGCAGCTTTCTCTATCTTTTCTTATATTTTGCTGTTCAACTTTGCAACAGAACCGTCTGTAGCTTCACTCTTGCAATGGCTCTTTTGGTGACTTGCTTTGTCTCACACTACTGCTGCACTTTATTCCTACATAAAATAATAACCAGAGATGTCTAGCTCTGATACCAGATGAAGGAAAATTAGATAAAACTAGTGATCTGCTGATCACAAAACAACAAATTACAAAAGCCTAGATTGCCTTGGAGAAGAATAGGTAGGGCATCAATTTATAGAGATTGATAATTACAAATGAGTTATGGCACACAACCACAATGCCAACAACTCAACCACAAAATTAAATGCAAGACCACAAAGTCAAGAAATGTAACTACAAGTTTTAATGAGCCCAATGGACATTACAAATATGTCAAACAAGGTTGCTATACATGTTGTTGATTGTTGCACATGATAATTGCTGTCACAATCATCAAACAATCAATAGCAATTTTACACCTCATCCATAACAAAAAGTGCTAAATATTTATCCTATTTTTATTGGCCAAAATTGATTTTTAAATGTTGAAGTGGATGATGTTTAAAAAGAGCCCTGGAGGAGGGGGTGGGAGAGGAAAGTGAGGTTCAGAAATGGGTGGAGATAGACCGAGTCATCAAGGGCAGGAGGAGCTGTACCTTGGTCTATTTTGGTTGGTTGGGAATCTGTCCAAGTGTTCATTTGGGGGTGATTGTCACCAGAATGTCTTCTACTACCACAGGAGAGGCAAAAAACTTTGTCTTCCTCGATCTCTAGATGTTGAGTCCAAGTCTTTTGATTATCGCACAATGTTAACTCTGACAAAATTCTTTGAATGGATGCAACTTGAATGCAAGCATATAAATAGGAGTCTTGGTCCAACCTTTCCAAATCCAAATTGAGCAGAGTGCCAATGGAGTGACCGATCTTCCTTAAACAACTTTCCATCCAAAATTTGATGGGCAAGTTGTAAAGGCAGATCCACTTGGGGCCATCATAGGGCTGAAAGATGGTAGGGTTAAAGAAAGGTACCTATTGGCGGATATACAGTGGGATCACACCAAAACTCCAAGAATTTCCTTTGAGGATAGAGTCTCTTTCCACTTTGGAAAGGAAAATGGTGCCAAAGAAGCCCTTCGGCAGGAGCTTTAGAGCACATGGGAAACCCTAGGAGCTATTGACCCAAGAGATGACTTGGCTTCTTCTTAGTCTAGGTCCAATAAATCTACAAATTACTATGGTCTTCTTGATCATATCAGTTTCCTCTTCGCATTCTTGCAAAAGATTAATTTGTGGTCGTGGGCAGGAACCACTCTTCTCCATCACCAAAAAAAGCCCGCATATATATATATATATATATATATATATATAGGTGTGCAATCCTTATATATATACTTAGTTTTAGTTTTTATGAGGCCATAAAGAGGCACTAATTATCATATTTATGTAAGGATTGCACATATTTATGTAGTCCTAAGTGGGTGAAATGATGAAGGTATTTGTTCACAATATAAGAGATCCAATTTTGATTCAAAAAGAGAGATTTGACCTATGTACACTTTGTATGACAATATTTAAATAAAATTGGAAACTAACTTTATTTGTGGGTATCTACCAAGAGGGTCTCATACATCAAATTAGTGTCACTTGTTAATAATAAGAAAAAATATTTTCCTTTTTTACCACACACACACACACACACATATCTACATAACTATATATTCAATTAGCTGCAACATGATAATGCTAAAGAGAGAAAATTTTTAGTTTGATTGGGTAGAAATGAGATGACAAAACAATTATAATTCTAGAAATGTCGTTTACCCTATGCACATGTATTAATTTATCTTGTCAATAAAAACATGCAATAGAAGTCAAGAATGACCATGTATTCACATCAAATAGTTACCCTTCAAAATTTTCACTAATATTTTCCATTAGGCATCAATGTATAACTATTATAATATAAACTTATTTTTACTATATTTTATTTTCACAATCTCCTATCAAAATTCAATCAAGGATTTTTGTTTGGAGTTAGGCATGATAGTGCTAGAAACAAAATACTTAATTGAAGATGTGAGGAGTATAAATAAATATAGGTCTGAGCATGAGATCATGTTGTGCCAAACAATACTCCTAAATGACAATGAAAATGCTAAAAAATAGGCTTAGGAAACTTTACATGAAAAATTGAATGAGTTATTTACACAATCTTAAAAATTATGTAGTAATAAAAGTTATAGAAGATTGAATATAGTTTTTGGGCTACTATTTTAAAAAAATTTAAATTAATTTGGTAAAATTGGATGTCTCAGTGAGGCACTACTAAAATTAAAAAAAAAAGTATGTGTCACTTTAGCGAACTTGAGTATGAGAAAAAAACATTTTCAATGATATAAGTAAAGGACACATAAGAAGATGTGACACATATTTTTGTGATTTTTTTTCCAAGTAAATAATTAGTTATGAATTTTTTACTATAAATTAAAAAAAAAAAAAAAAAAAAAAACTATTTTGCGGCTAACCTAACTTGGTCAAAATATTGAAATTATTTCGTTTTAAAATAATGTGTAACCAATAAAGCCTAGAGTGTGATTCATCTTTTGGATTTGAAAAAGGATAAACGGTATGAAGGTTATTGACATTATTCAATATGAATGAATTTAGACATAGTTTACATAGAAAATTAATAATAATTACCTATTAAAACTATAATGAGGCATATATTATATTTTTAGAATCTTGAGAGTTTCTCAAATATAGCATATTGATTTTATCAAATTTAGATTTGAAAAAATTCTATCAACAAGGGTGAAGTTGACGGCATTTATAAAGAACCCCCAACTCATGATTTGAATGGAAAATGTAGATATAGAATTCATTCCCATGTAATCTCGAGGTAATTTTTGTTGGGATAAATTTGAATTTTTTTTTGAGGAAATATATATATCCATTTTAATTATAGATATTCAATCTGAGCCTAGAAAGAGTTTAACAATTTTAGCTAATGCTTTCATGTGATTTTTTCTGCCATTCCCACTATTAGTCCCATCATTATCTTATCCTAACCCAAGTGTAAATAATTTCATTTAAAAAATAGGTACCTAAGATATATTGTATAAAGAAGGGACATTTTAACAAAATAAAAATGCAACAATTCCTAGCTAATACAATTAGGAGATAAAAGCAAATATACTAGATCTAATAAAATTTTAGTAGAGTTTTAGTGTAAGCAACAAATATAAATATAAAAATAATAAATGATAAAGAGAAGAAGAATAGAAGATATAAACAAATAAAAAAGTAATGCCAATATACCTTAGGAAAACCTCCCAAAGGGAACAACTCAAAATCTAAAGTACCAATATATATATATATATATATATATATATATATATATATATATATATATATATATATATATAATTTTTAAAATAATGCACTTGGTAAACTTTTTAACGTGACCAGTGACACTAGTGCGACACACCCTCTAGCTCCACGGTAATGCTTTTTCTTGGAGCTATGAACCGTTGAGGCCACAACACAGGGGACCACATCCCCAAGTAAGAACACTTCAAACCCGCGAGCTCATTGGCCCAGCGAAGGCATAAAGCCTATGAAGTCATTGGCCCAACGGGGGTTTGAACTCCAGTGGCCGCCACTACAACCAAGAGATTTAACCACCGAACCACGCCCTTAATGGCGCCAAAATTAATATATTATGAACAACTATAGGTCACAATATAATTTCAATCTTCAATCTTAATACAAGATCAACACTCTTAATCTTGGAATAATTTTAATGTCATGTAACTATGCCAATATCAAAGTGTAACTTCTCCACAAATAGAATGCAACTATTATTAAATGATTTAACTACCAAGACCAAGTGGGGTGGAATTAACTCACAAGAACTCAATGTATGTGTAATTATTGCCACTTACACACCTTATAAATAGCTAGTCAAAGAAGCTAGTCATAGTCCACTAAGTAAACCCAATTGAATGACTTATTACAACCCCATTAACATCAATAGTTCACATGTTTGAGAGTGTAAAACATGAAATCTCAAGATTTCATCCAAGTGTGGCACCCTTTTCAATGTAGACACATCATTTACAATGTTACACAAATATTAAATATTTAGACTAGACTTAGGACTTGTAGGGTGTATGAAAACCTAGTCTTGTAGTCCTAAAAATATTCCATTTGTTGTATGTATTGCATGAGCTATAAGGGGTAACCAACATAGTGAAATATATGCTAGTGTTTGATTCCCATAGTCATCCCGCATCATCTAAACTTATTTTTATTCATAGGATTTATCAAAATACCTATAAAATTCAACAATATATCTACCTTCTCAACCAAAAAGCTATTATCCTTGACTATGTCATGAACAAGGTTATATTACACATCAATGTGCTTCATCCATGTTCTCCTATGCCTAAAAATGCTAGAGTTGTGTCCTCAAGTTTCACCTAGTTCCATGTGTAGCCCAATATTGAAGACCAATCTAATTTTATTTTAATTGGCCTCATTAAAATCCATTTCTATTCTTGTTGTATCTTTCCCCACCCCCATATGGTTGACCATCAGGTCTTGTATGTGTCTCTATTATTCTGACTAAGACTTGTGTATGATCTAACAATAGCTTATGTGTTCATCCAACCATTTGACCTCTAAAGAAATATTCATAACACGTGCTATGAATGCGATGTGGAGATTTGATTATGTACATTATGTGGTTGGTTATAGGAAATGGAGCTCAATTTTTATGCTTCGTGGGGATGATTTTATTTCAATGGAGAATGAGACTATCTATTCTATGGAACTTTTGTATTTTTAAGGTTATGTCAATAGTTGATCTCATTTTTATCATGTGGTTCATGAAATCCTATTGTGGTGTCAGATCTCATTGTGTTCTATGGTTGTACCTTTGGTTGGTCCATGGCTATGTCTTATCTTATAGGTCACCTCTCTTGTTTTCTTTCTCCATAGAGCATGGTGTCATCTAGGTGCTACTTGCTTACTAGTGCATCCTCTTGAGGTTGTTAGTCTAACATCTTAGTGTTGTTGCATCATTAATCCCAAGGCTCCACATCGTTCCATGGTGGGTATATCCCACTTTTCATTTAATTTTCCTAAGCTCATGAAATAGTGACATCAACTAGGGATGTGTCATGATTTTGCATCTCCAATGAATGGTATACAATTGTTAGTTTTTTCACTATGCCATTAGGTGATATTGTTCTATGATAGCCAGTGGTGGGGC
Source organism: Cunninghamia lanceolata (assembly GCA_027924645.1). Taxonomy (NCBI): domain Eukaryota; kingdom Viridiplantae; phylum Streptophyta; class Pinopsida; order Cupressales; family Cupressaceae; genus Cunninghamia; species Cunninghamia lanceolata. Next base: position 1,815,541 of record BSBN01000876.1, on the reverse strand, counting down.
CTTTGTCTTTTGTTTGTTTGTGCACTTGTGAATTACCTACTAGTCATTGATCTCACTAGTTTGTTGACTAATTATGTGGTTTGTACAAGATAAAAATGTGTGAAAGCTCATGGTTTCTCTCAAATTGGGGTAAGTGCATGGAAATAGGGGATAAATTAGTGGCCAACCTTGATATTTTTATCAAAACATGTTCACATTATGAAAAACATAATGCATGTGTATTTTTAATGCCTTGAATTCAAATTTTTATGATCCTACTGATTTAGACTTAGATTTCCAAGCCTAAGGGTTGGACATCTCTTGTGGCTCCTAAATTTGTGTTTTGAACATAAAACAACTTGAATTCAAGCTTTGACCTTGTTAGGTTTACATGTTATACATTAAAATTTTACAAAACCACCACCGAAATAAAGAGCTACTTCTTAGCTTTTTAGCCATACAATTTTTTAATATTTTGAATAAGTTAAGGTATTTATTTTTATTTTCTTTGAAGAGTGTCTTCATATTCCTCTAGTACATATGTATTGATTTTTTTTAATAACTTTTGACTCGTTTATCAAATTTTTTTAAAAAATATAGCTTCTTCTACACTTCATTCTATAGACATTCAACAAAAAATACATTTTCAATTAGTTTTGTACAAATTATGTGATGTGCACACTCAATGATGTAATTTTTAGGATGCATCCACTTTAAAAAATCATAAAAAACATATTCAATAAATAAATAAATATATATATATATATATATATATATATATATATACATCTCATAATACTCACTCTTAGCTATATTTCTAGCAACTAGTTTTTAAAAGTACCTAACATAGTAAAAAAAAATAGGGGGCTTACACGCCAAAAACTATGTTATATTTTATTGATAAAAATAGGAACATTTTTATGTGTTCTCAATATTTTACCTCCTTAACATTAACCATTTTAAGAAATCTTTAGTAGTTTAGAAACAAGATTTAGAGTACTATAATTCTTGTTCTTATCATATCTTCAAATTTTGAGGGTACACTATTACACATAAGGTTCTTAGGGTTGTCATTGATGTCAACATTGTTACTAGGTTGTCATTGATGTCAACACTATCATGGTGATGTGATGGTGTTCATGGTTGGATGTCATGTCCCATCCAACAAGAGAAGGGAGAAGATATAGTCTATATTAAAATGGGAATTAGAAGCACAAAGCTGATCAAATGTGTTGTCGATGCTACTGATGGCTTGTAGTATGTTTGTTCCAAGTTCCATGATGATTGCATTACTAGAAGAGTGTTTTGTTCCAAGTTCTATGTGTCACTTCTGTGAAGATGTTTTGTGCAGGACAATGGAATGCTTTGCCTTCCTTCGCATTTGTAGATATGGCCATGTGGTTTTGGAATTGTGTTCAAGATGTAGTGAAGGTGGTAATTCCAAGTTTTTAGATCATTTGTCCTTTTGTTGTGAAAGTTATGCATGATAGAGTATCGGCATGTGTTCTAGCAGAGTAAGCTAGTGATGAAGGCCTAATGGAATGCTCTGCATTCCTTCACAAATGAATGTTTTCACTTACCGTTTTGAGGACATGTTTATAGATGTGTATTACATGCTTCCTTGTAGTTTCAAGGTTCTTGGAGGTCTGCAGCTCAATTTTTCAAATGACAACATGTTGCAGTATGTTCCAGATTACACATTGTTCTCAGAGTTAATGATTGAAGCTGTGCGGCACAATTATTTGATGTACGGTGGAAAAGGTATGTTTGGGGATGTTTTATGAGTCATGTAGACTCATCTGGAAAAGTTTCACAGAGATCTTTCTTGTTTCTAGTACCGCACAAGGTTTTCAAGTTGATGTGGTGATTATAATTCAAGTCTTCATGTGTTTTCCTTAAAGTTGTCCTATTTCCAACTGAGTGGAGTGTGCAGATGTAATTACTTGGTGCTTGAAGCTGTGAAGGATATTTTGGACCTAGTTAAGCAAGTGTTGGTGTCCGCAAGGCTTGGATCTTCTGTTGGTGTAATGTGTGGTTTCACTTAGGACCTATCTTCTACATGTTTCATATTGTGTGATGTCTGGCCAAGTTGTAAATGTATTTTTGCATGTTGTATCTAGCCAACAAGAAATGTAATCAATGTAATATCATGTAAAAATAGTGAATCAAAGTGAGTAAGGTGAAGTATGATTGCAATGTGATTAAAAAGTTCACAAGCAGATAAAAGGAAGAATAAATGCATTGTTGATGTGTGAATGAAGGAGAAAAAGCAGAAGTTGTTGATGTTGTCTGGATCCATCTTGAAGACATATTTGTGATAGTGATCAAGTTTAGAGTGTGCCTAACTAATCAGATCCTTAGAAGGAAGTGTGTGGAGACAGAAGTACAATAATCAAAAGTGTGAGTTTTAATGTCAATTTTCAGACAGTAGAATGACTGTCATACTATAATCTTTTGTAAGTGTGTTCTAATTTTAGGGAGCAGTAACTTCCTTGGGAGTGACCCTAAAGCAAAGTCTTCACAAAGTAAAAGATTCCTTGGGATTGACCCTAAATCAAATTTACTTAGGGAGTAGCAGGTTCCTTGGGTTATAGCCCCTAAAACAAAGTTATTATTTGAGTTTCATATATTGTGAGTTAATCCTCACCGTGGTTTTTCCCTTCTAGGGTTTTCCACGTATATTTGGTGTTATGTGTTGATGTGGATTGTGTTAAAATTTCATGTTCATGTTAATACTATGATGCTTAAGGTTTAATTCTGCTTCAGATAATTTGAAGTTGTGAAAATAGAAAATTGATTAGATATTGATTCACCCCCCCTCTCAGTATCTTGGTGTGTTCAACAGTTGGTATCAGAGCCAATTTCCTCTAAGGGAATCTTAACTACTTGAGGAAGGTCTGAGAAGGCACATAATGGATCCAACAAGATACCCAAGTTTGATGCAACAAAATATGCCATTTGGAAGATAAGGATGGAAGCTTATATCAATTCTCTAGGGTGCGGTGTTTGGGACTCTATCAAGTCTGGTTATACTGTTCTTGCTTCTATTCCCATAGATGCAAATGAAGTTAAGAAGTATGATAACAATACCAAGGCAAAGTTTTCTATCATGAGTGGGTTAGCTGATTCAGAGCTCTCAAAGGTAATGAGTTGCAGTTCTGCTCAAGATTTTTTGGATAAACTTAAAAACATCTATGAAGGAGACAAGAAAGTAAAGCAAACTAAGATGCATATCTTCAAGAGCAAATTTGTGAACCTAAAAATGTTAGAGGAGGAAGACATTGCTAGATATATGCTCCGCTAAATGAAGTAGTCAATGGCATTAAAGGTCTTGGTGGAAAAGTTGAAGAATATGAGATTGTGAAAAAGGTTCTAAGATCTCTTCCCAAATCTTATAGTCATAAGGTATCTGCCATTGAGGAGAATGCAGACTTGGATCCTTACACTATAGACAAATTGTTTGGTACCCTTACTACCTTTGAAATGAGAGAGTTTGGTAGTGATGCTCCAAAGAAAGAAGATGCTTTCAAAACTAGTATGAAGACTAAAGAAGAAGTTGATGATGAAGATGAGAGCTTTGATGAAATTAAAGAAAATTTTGTAAGAAGATGAAAGGCACTGGCAAATACAAAGGTAAGTTACCCTTCAAATGTTTTAATTGTGGAATGGTTGGTCATTTTGCTTCTAAATGTCCCTTCAAAGAATTAAGGAGTAATAATAGGAGAGACAAGTTCAAGAGAAGTCAGTATTGCATAGAAAGTAATTATTCTTCAGAAGATGAGGATCATGATGATTCAAATGATGAAACACTTTTCATGGCCCTGAATATTGGTAACAAGAAGGATGATACTAGAACTTGTGATAATACTGATACCTTGCAAACAAATCAAAGCAATGAAATATCAATGGTTATATGGACTTCCTTTAATGGAAAAGAAGAATCCAAAGCTTGGTTGATTGAGAGTGGATGCTCAAATCATATGACTGGTGACAATGAAAAGTTTATCAGCCTTGAGAAGTGGGATGGTGGTGTTGTCTAGTTTGGTGGTGATGAGGCAGCACATATCTATGGAAAAGGTACTATATCTATTGATGGGAAGAATAGGACCGAGGATGTCCTCTATGTCAAAGGGCTAAAACATGATCTTCTCTGTGTCAATCAGATGTGTAGTAAAGGGTATAATCTCACCATTCGTGCCAAAGGCTGTGAGATTAGGAAGGAAGGATCCAAAAAAATAGCAGTAGAATGTATCAAGACATATGGTGATATCTATCACCTGAAGGAGGTAAATGGAAAAACATGTTTGTTGGTTCAGTCCAGTGAATGTTGGCTATGGCATAAGAGAATGGGATAGAACAATTTTGATAATATGGTAAAGATCAGTTCTACTCATGCAGTGAGAGATATGCCTAAGATAACCAAGCCTACAAATACAGTATGCAGAAAATGTCAAATGGGGAAGTAGACAAAGGCAAACTTCAAAAGCAAGGATTATTCTTCTTGAAAGATATTGGAGTTGATCTACACTGATCTATGTGGCCCCACTAGAGTAAGGAGTCAACAAGGTGAGAAGTATTTCATGTTGCTTATTGATGATTATTCTAGAATGACTTGGGTTACTTTCTTAAAAGAAAAATTAGATGCACTTGATAAATTTAAATTGTTTAAAGATATGGTTGAGAATGAAGTGGATACTAAGATTAAATGTTTGAGGTCTGATAGAGGAGGTGAGTTTACTTCAAATGAATTTGAAAAGTTTTGTGAGGATAATGTGCTACGCCCTTAATATTGGTGAACATCGGGTTATGAATAGTCAGCTTGTGGCTATCTTAACTCCTAATTAAGTCATGTTATCATTATTATATTATTATTTATCTAGTAAGGTCAGCCTAGGGCTTATATAGGGGAGTGTATATTCAGCCTAAGCATAATTAGGTATATATAGGAGGGTGTGAGTCTTATTTCATCATCATATTGTGAAGTGTGCTCTCATTAGAGATATTTGGAGGTTTGCCCCTTTAAAGTAGCTTGTTATTCTTAGTTATTATCAAGTATTTGTAACATATTTCATATCATTTTGTTCTATTGTGAAAGTTATTTCATTATAAGTGGTATCAGAGCATGATCTTGGCACCATAGCGGTAAGGTTTTTTTTCTCAATATTAGAAGCAATTTTGGGAAGAGCATATCTTTCAGATTTTAGTGAATTTTTTTCTTATTTTTAAAGAGTTTTTGAAGACCATATTCAAGAATCTACAATCCATATTTCAAAGGAATTGGAGCAAAATTGAGTGAATTATTGTAGAATTAAGGTTTCTACACAATTTATTTGTGATCTACATATCTCTCACATCTTGTTGAATTGGAGCTTGATGTTTATTGGGTTTTTGAAGACATACTAGATCAACCTATAGTCCAAAATTTGGAGAAATTGGAGCAGAAATAAGTGAGTTATTGTAAAATTAGGGTTTCCACAAAATTCACTCTCAAGGCTGAAAATCTGCTTATTTCTTGGAGATTTGTCTGGGTAAGAGGTATTTTGGCCCTAGTAAGTTATAGTAAAAGTTTCTGAGAATTTAGGTTTCATTTGTGTGATTTATTTCAAAATTATTGGTTCCGATCATGATGGGGCCAACAACAAGGGGTAAAAAGAATATTGTCACACCGGGGAAGACTCCTAATAAGGATGGGGTAATAATAGAGGATATTAATCCTAATTAGAAAATTAGTAAGGTCAAGAAAGACATTGTTGAACTGCACAGGACAACTGAGAGGGGGGCGAATCGGTTGTCCTAAAACTTTTAACCAAATATGATCATCAACATGTCATTTACTTATATTCAGCTATAACCATGAGAGCATTAAATGAGATGCTCAACACAAAAGCATAAACAACATAGGAGACACTAGATTTTTACATGGAAACCCTAAAAGGAAAAAACCACGGTGGGTGTTAGCCCATAGAAATATATAAGTTATATCAATACCAAAAAATAGAGGCTTACTGCCTACATTGCTATGGATGGCTCACTGCCTACAGGGTGGATCACTACCAAAAGAAGGGTCACTGGGAAAGGGTTGAATTGAGATAACAATAGCTACTTCATGCCAAGGTTTAGTTCCACTGAAGCACAAACACCTCTGCTCTGCTCTACTACCTTACTTTAATTTATCTTTGCACCTTTGCACTTGGATACATTTTCATGACTCAATTACAAGTATTTATACAATACATCAACCTTGGAATGGTCATCAAGGTCAGCATTACAATCATCAACCATTGGAACAATCTCCAAGGTCAGCATTACAAACACACACAAAATAGTTCTAGACCTAATACAAATTTCACTAAGGAAAATATGTAAGAATGTATGTGGATCACACCCCACCTTAGCTAGGACTCAAACATAATCTTCCACGCTACAACATGCTATCACAATCTTTGATGCATCTCCACAAGTGATGAATTCAACCAGGTCGGTGAAGACTGATGTTAACACAAGTATTATCAAGAACACGCTTCATGCATAATCTAAATTACACCTTCCAGACCAATATAGAAGTAGGAGCATGATCAAGAGACATCCACAAGCACATTATAATCATCAGGAACAACTACACGATCTCTAACAACTCTATCAACAAGATTCTTCAAACTGGAGCACAAGAACAACACTGTCAGCCACTGTCATGAGTAAAATATAGCTTGTGGACTACCAAATCATGAACCATTACACTTGAAGGCATTTACCATCATCACAGACTTACTTCCAGAACTGTAGACCAAAATACTTTAATGCGGAGGAATGCGGAGCAAAACACTTTCTCCCTATCACCAGCAAACACAAAAAAAGTTGTTTTCACTCTGGTGAACATAACTCACTCAATTCTTCATACCGGAGGCTAACACTCAGAATATAACATCTTTAGATAGACTTCTAAATAACTTCCAATTCATAGATAAAGATATTTATTCTACAAGAAATGCAGAGCATTCTTCTAGACTGTTCTTCTGCATGTAATGTATTGTTTCTACTACAACACATTGTTATCACCAGAGGGGCTAATTTTTTCAAAATCCTCAACATTGAAGTAAGAGCATAGTTGACACCAATGAAAACATAGATATGCTGACATAAATGACAACACCAATTAGGCACATACTTGCAACAATCTCTCCCTTTGTCATTGATGGCAACATATGATGTGAAAAACTGAAAAAACCATTAAGACAAAATTCTCCCCCTTTCTCTTTAGACAACTGCATTCTTTCTCCCCCTAAGTTTTTCACATGATTTCTCTCCCCCTTTGACATCAATGGAAAAGGGAACATACTTGCATGTTGCTGCTCTGATCCATTTACTTTACCAGAAACACTTATCTACTCCCCCTGAGAGGTAGCCTTCAGAACATCAATCCAAATCAAGGAATGGCACTTTGAGCCTCACTAGATTGATGCATTCCTATGCATCTTAGTTCAGGAAAGGAGGGGTAAGGACCCTTAACTTTTCTCTAAGATACACAAAGGTATCTTTATGCAGAGGCTTAGTGAAAATGTCTACAATTTGATCCTTTGTGGACACATATTCCAACTTTACTTCATTCTCTGTCACCTTCTAAGTCAAAAAGTGATACCTTATTGATATGTTCTTTGTTCTTGAGTGCATCACTAGATTCTTTGACATGTTTATGGCACTTGTATTGTCACAAAAGATTGCAATTGGATCTTCATACACAACTCTTATATCCTTCAAAGTCTGCTTCATTCATAATACTTGAGTTCAACACCATGCTACTGTAATATACTCTACTTCTATAGTTGACAAAGATATTGAATCTTGTTTCTTTCTCAGCCATGAGACCAATCTATTACCTAAGAAGAAGGTACCTCCACTTGTACTCTTCCTGTCATTGATATCTCTAGCCCAATCTGCATCTGTATAAGCACTAAGAGTGAAATCGTTATCCTTTGGATACCAAAAGCCATAATCTAGAGTACCTTTCAAATACCTAAAGATTCTCTTAACTACAATCACATGTGATTCTCTTGGATCAGATTCTCTTAACTACAATCACATGGTCTGGTTTGAGTTAGATAAAACAATCCTCCAATCATGGATCTGCATTTTTTTTATCAGCCTTAGGTGATTCATCATCTTTGCTCAACTTGCAACCAGTCACCATGGGAGTACATACCAGTTTAGAGTCTTCCACTCCAAACTTCTTCAACAACTCTTTCACATACTTAGACTAAGATATGAAGATTCCTTTATCTGATTGATTAATTTGCAGACCCAAGAAGAAATTCATTTCACCAAACACTGACATTTCAAATTCACTTTTCATCTCATTGGCAAACCTTACGCACATACCTTCATTCCCTCCAAAGATAATGTCATCAACAAAGACCTCAATAATCAAGATCTAATCATCATTGATTCTGAAGTAAAGATTGCTATCTGTAGTAAATTTACTAAATCCTAATTGCAATAAATACTTGTCTAACCTTGTATACTAGGCTCTAGGAGCATGTATGAGTCCATACAATGTTTTCTTCAACCTGCATACCATATCACCTTAATTTGACAATTGGAATCCCTCTGGTTGCTCAATGTATACTTCTTTTAATTCACCATTCAGGAAGGCAGATTTCACATCCGTCTGATATACCTTAAAATCTTTGTGAGTTGCAAATGCTAGAAACATTTTGATTGCTTCAATCTGAGCTACTGGGGCAAAGGTTTCTTCAAAATCTATCCCTTCAATTTGAGAATATCCTTTACATACAAGTCTTGCTTTATTCCTTACAAGTTCTCCATTTTCATTCAGTTTGTTCCTAAAGACCCATTTAGTTCTAATAACATTTTTGTCAGCAGGTCTAGGAACTAATTCCCAAGTTTCATTCTTCTCTATCTGTAATAGTTCTTCCTCCATTGTCTTTACCCAATTTTCATCATTGCATGCTTCATTCATAGTTTTTGGTTCAATCTTTGAAAGCAAATAGTAATTGACTTGTTCCTCTATAGCTCTTTGTTCTTGTTAGCACACCTTTGTTCTTGTCACCTATAATCTAATCTTCAGAATGATTGATGCTTACATACCTGGGAGTCTTGACAACACTTTTTGGAGCCTCTTCTTCATCCTGACTATCTGCTTGCTTATCTTTCTCTTCAATTACTATAGTCATAGGTTCATCTAGTTCATAACAACTCAAGTTTGATATTCTTTATTTGCCTTCATCTACCTTCACATTTGCACTCTCAACAATCTTTTTGAACCTTTTGTTGTAGCACCGTGTAACGCTAAAAAATGTCCCCGTGGGGGCTTTTCCCTCATAAGGTTTAGCTCCCTGGTCTGTAGTATGCATTTAGGACATCTTAGTTCATATTTTGGTACCTTGATGGAATTAGACCTAGGTTCCATGTAAAATAAGACCTAAGTGGACCCCTTGAGCTGTACCCTACCCAAAATAGGGGGGAGGTCTTAGGCACCTGCACCCTAGTCCTGTCCTAATTTCTGGGTGTCGGTTTATGATCGTTATTTGGTCCTTTTGCTGACACGATAAGTTTTTGATTTTTAAAATCTTGGTGGGAGTGCTTGTAGTTGCATATATAAGTATGCTTAGGCATTCATTTAGAAACTAGATGGCAATTGTGATGGTCAAGTGTTCTCAAGGTGAATCAAGGCTTTCATTGTGTTGCAAGAGCAGACTTGTGTGTTTTGTGTGTTGATATTTACATATTTGAGCATCAATTTCCTCATGGCATGAAGAGCATCTTCCTCCCATGAGAGCTTCACTACAAGGTGACATAATATTGTGTTTTCATCATTGATTCCTTTGGTTTTTACTTCTGCCTCACAAGGGCACGCACTCTTTATCTGACAACAGTGTTGAAAGACTTAAGTGTCTTTTGGGGCTTGACTGAGGCAAGCCTCTAAACACTACAACCCCCAAACCAAGTCTTGTGATTGTAGGTTACAGGTGTCACACTTGGGAAAAGTGGAGTTATAGGAAGGATTGGCAGGCATCAAGGATGTAGGATTTGAAGAAAAGGACACAGGAGCACTTCCAGGACTTGGGCGCTTGCTCTAGTGTCCTCCACATCTGAGTTTCAAGAAACAAAAGTTATAAGGCTGATCAGTGTCGGAAGGAGGTCCAGATCCAATGAAGAAACTAGCACCTTGGACTTGGGCCCCCACTCTAGTGTCCCTAACTATTTTGCTTCGAAACCCCGAAAATAGGTATTCTGTAATTTGGTATTTTACTCATGTCTGCAAGAGCTTTTTCCGTCATTCGTAAATTTGTTCTCGTATTTGCATAATTAGGGTTTTAATGGTTAATTGGGCATAAGAGAAGGAAAATTAATAATTAAATTCCCTAATCCAAGTTTCCCTACATCTGCAAATGACCTAGGGTATGATAGTGCTCGTCATTCGATCCTAGATTCTTGAATGTATAGTGGAGAGGTGGATTTAAACATCTAAAAATCTAGAACATTAACAAATCCAATTTTCCACCTAAACATTTTGGTGAACCCATGTTTTTGGACTTAAATTGCAACTTTCTAAATGTGTGTCTTCAAATTTGGATTGATTTCATTCATTCATATAGTCATTCATTTTATTGCATTGAGAAAAATTCAAAAAAATTGAAAATTTTGGAAAATACAAAAAAATTGCATCAATTCTTTCTAAATTTTCCTAATTCATGATTTTTGCATTAGATCTGATATAAACTATAGAAAAAACTAAAAATTCAAAAATTTGCATTGCATTTTCATTAATAATTTGCTAGGTTTTTTAGAAATTTTCACAATTTTCATATAACCTAGTAATTCTAAAATCTAGGGTTTGTAGGCAAATTTTTTTTTTTTCAGATTTTTATACTGATTTTAGAGGCTCATTCAAATTAAAATTTGGCTATAGTCTAGCATTTTAGTGTGAATTTGCATTTAGATTTAAATATTTGCATTTTTGCATAGAAAATTTCAACAAAAACTAGCAATTTTGATGCATTTTCATTAAATTTGCATGGACATTTTGCATGTTCAAGCTTGAAAATCATTTTCAGATCTAAGAGTAAGTCAATTTCATCATAAATCAGACTTCAAAACATTCACATAGCATTTTGTCCCAAGATCTCAAACCTAGGGCTTCCAAAACAACAATTTTCACTAAATTTGGCCTTATTGACTCTATAAACTTGCACCATAGGCATGTTGTGAAGGATATTTTCACACTAATTTTTGGTTATTAGGGTAATCATTTTCTTCCCCTCATAAAAATCTTCACAACACCCTTTTATCAGGCTCTTGTATTAAATTTTTTTCAAAAAACTACACATTTTGACTATTTTTGCCCTAGGGTTTGACCTAGTTTGCACTCCAAGTGTGTTGTGATCAATTTTATGGATTGAGGTGACTAATATCATTGATATTATTTGCTTTACTTCCTGATATTCATTACAACACCTCTTTTGCTAGGTCTTGGAATTGAAAAACCATAAAAATAGCCTATTTTTGCTATATTTTCACTGGGGTTTTACCTTAAGTGGCACTAAAAGTGTGTTGTGTTGGGTATTTTGGCATCAAGTGGCTGTCATTACTGATATTATTTTCTATCCATCATCATTTTCCTCATGACTCCCTTTGTTATGGTCTTTTGCATTGAGTTTTGGTAAAAAAAAAAGTGCCTATTTTGACATATTTTTACTATATTTTGACTTAGCATTATCTTGGATTTGCATCAAGACTGTGTTGAGAGTGATTATATTATTGTTTTGAACTGATATCAGACATATAACTTTCTTCCCATTGATCAAAATCATTACAACATCCTTTGTTTCATTCATTGGCATTGAAAACATATTGAAAAATCAAGCATTCTGGGATATTTTTGCTCTTCAAAATCTGATTTTGCATTGGTTTGAGCATTTAAACATGGAATCTCCATGCTCCTTGGAATCTTTACATGAATATATCTCAAAATTAGAAAATCTTTACAAATTCATTAGTAAACATCCTTATGTCATGCCCTATATACAAGCCATGTACCACAAGAATATATTGGTGTCATCTTCTTTCAAGATCCCTGATTATGTATCCGATCTTAACAACTTCATATCTCTCATCAATACATACCCTTGGGTAGTAGAAGAAATGATAAAACACACTTTGGATGAAGAGCATGACATTCCTCATAATAGTTTGGAATCAATAGCTCAAACATATGGTGATAATATTGACAATGATCATGAGAGCAATAATGAATTCACAAACTACCCTACTAATACTACAACTGAACATTCAGATAAATCAGATGAAAAGACAAGGGTTAGCTCTAGTAATTTGAACAATCCTCTTAACCAAATGTAGCATTAAGAGATGACATTGTGACAACACAACATTATTTTTACTATCTTAACCTATTTGGCGTGATTGATGTGGATAAGGAACAACTTCATAACCCACCTAGTCCACTAAGTCGAGGTCCATCCTTCGTTATCCCTTCAAGGATCGGGAAGTGATCAAAATACATTAGGCAAACAAATGGACCAACCTACATCTCTTTCTAGCATTTGGATATGGGAAGATCATCACCTCCCTGATGACAGCTTCTAGCATGAATCTCTAGCCCGGTAAGGGGCCCTATAGGTAAGTATCTCTAACCCTTTATCTTTCTCATGATGTGCTTCCCCCATGATGTGTTATATGTTGTTTAGGCCTCCTGGAATGACCTTGGATTCTCTCGTAAGGTTTATAACCTCCTCTATTGTGACCTTCCTCTGTTTGTATCATTATTCTTCTAAATTGCTCTCTCTCTTTGATTTCATTGTTGTGTGTTGTGTCTTACATACATAGCGTAGCGTCATGGTTAGTGACCTAGGGGCACCCTCCTGTGTGACTGTCCCTAAGACACTTGTTTCTCCTCTCTTATTTATTGTTTCCCTTCCTCTAGTGTTTCCATCTATCGGGCGGATGACGACAAACATTTATACTGATGTGGACCTAATGTCCCTTTTGAGAGCAATCAACAAATGGACTTAGTTCATAATATGATGATGGGGTTGTATATCTTATCCGACGCTTGGCTAGTGGAAGCACTCGTGCTTTCTGCATAGTGAATTTAATGATGTTTCATCGCATTTACAAACCTTAACAATACTGTTGCTCCGTGCACCTTTGTTTGCCTTTGAATCTAGCCTTGGTTGTACTCGATTTAGAGAGATTTGTGATATAGCCCTACGGTTATCCTAGAACTCTGAATTTGTTCTATAACCTTGGCTCTTTGTGTGGTAAATAATATGCATTGATGTTGTTGTTTATCATGATTTTGTAGACACTAACATGTTTCTTATAGGATGTGTTTGTGGGAACATTTGGCGATTATAAAGTACATGTCACCTCTAGGGGGCATGGGCTTTGCGAAAGTTAGTGTTCCCTTGTGTGTTTTCTTCCTACCTTAACGTGCTTGATATCAACAACTGATATCAACCACCTTAAGGTGGGGGCATATATAAGGTAAGCTATCTGTTGTAGATGTTATCTATGTGCTTATCCTCAGGTGCAGTCTAAAAACTTGCTCGATAAGTGCATCCTGCATCCTGAGTTTGTTTGTAATCAATCAATCAATCATGTAAGCCCTTTACAGAGGTGGGATATCATGTATATCCTTTTTATCCTAAGCCCTCTATAGAGGTGGGGATGGTGTATTTCTTAGAGCAGATTGCATCATCCTGTCATTTTCAAAAGTCCTCTACGGAGGCAGGGAGCGGTTCTGTGACTAACTCAACCCTTAAGCGTGTCTTTGGTGATTGTTGTGGTGAAGCAAAATCATCAGTGTGTGCCTATAATGTGCCTGAGATGGTGTTGGACCTAGAAATAGGTACACTTCATCGCTTGTTTGCTGTGTTTTCTCTATGTCTTCAAGTGTGTGTGTTTTGGCATGCTTGTCTTGTGTGGTGTGTTTGTTTCCCCATATGTAGTCTAAAGACTTGCTCAATGAGTGCATCCTGCATTTTGGGAGGTTTTGCATGTCTTGCATGTGTGTTGCCCCATATATACAATATAAATTCTTGCTCGATGAGTGCATCCTGCATTATGGGAGGTTTGTTTACTTTCTGGTACTTGCATTTGTATTTCATATATATGAGAAAAAAAAGAAAAGAAAAGATATCATTTCTATCTTCCATGCATTAATGTGTCTTCTATGCATTGACTATCTTCTCCATGTTCTACCTGACTGTAACTATTTTCTCCATGTTTTGCATGCATGTTACTGCCTTCTATGTGATTGGCGTGTCTTCTCCGTGCTTGATGTGTTTGTTGTCTTTGTGACCTTACTTTAATGCATGTATTGGCCTCGTGTTTATACATACATTAAAGTGGGGGCTAAATGTAACATCAAAAAATGTCCCGTTGGGGGCTTTTCCCTCATAAGGTTTAACTCTCGGGTCTTTAGAATGCATTTAGGACATCTTAGTTCATATTTTGGCATCCCGATGGAATGAGACCTAGGTTCCATGGAAAATTGGACCTAGGTGGACCCCTTGAACTATACCCTACCCAAAATGGGGGGGAGGAGGTCTTGGGCACCCGCGCCCTAGTCCCACCCTATTTTAGGGCAGCCCTAATTTCCAAGTGTCGGTTTATGACCGTTATTTGGTCCTTTTGCTAACATGGTAAGTTTTTGATTTTTAAAATTTTGGCGAGAGTGCTTATAGTTGCATATATAAGCATGCTTAGGCATTCATTTAGAAACTAGATGAAAATTGTGATGTTTAAGTGTTCTCAAGGTGAATCAAGGCTTTCATTGTGTTGCAAGAGCAGACTTGTGTTTTTTGTGTGTTGATATTTACAGATTTAAGCATCAATTTCCTCATTGCATGAAGAGCATCTTCCTCCCATGAGAGCTTCACTACAAGGTGACATAATATTGTGTTTTCATCATTGATTCCTTTAGTTTTTACCTCTGCCTCACAAGGGCATGCACTCTTTATCTGACAACGGTGTTCAGAGGCTTAAGTTTCCTCCAGGGCTTGACTGAGACAAGCCTCTAAACACCACAACCCCAAAACCAAGTCTTGTGATTGTAGGTTACAGGTGTCGCATTTGGGAAAAGTGGAGTTGTAGGAAGGATTGGCAGGCATCAAGGATTTGGGATCTAAAGAAAAGGACACAGGAGCACTTCCAGGACTTGGGCACTCACTCTAGTGTCCTCTGAATCTGACTTTCAGGAAATAGAAGTTACAGAGCTGATCAGTGTCGGAAGGAGGTCCGGATCCTGAGAAGAAACTAGCACCTTGGACTTGGGAGCCTGCTCCAGTGTCCCTGACTAT
Source organism: Cunninghamia lanceolata (assembly GCA_027924645.1). Classification (NCBI taxonomy): domain Eukaryota; kingdom Viridiplantae; phylum Streptophyta; class Pinopsida; order Cupressales; family Cupressaceae; genus Cunninghamia; species Cunninghamia lanceolata. Next base: position 1,800,224 of record BSBN01000876.1, on the reverse strand, counting down.
TCCACTTTAGAACCCTGAAAACAGGTATTCTGTAATTTGGTATTTTACTCCTGTCTGCAAGAGCTTTTTCCATCATTTATCAATTTGTTCTCATATTTGCATAATTACAGTTTAAATGGTTAATTGGGCATAAGAGAAGGAAAATTAATAATTAAATTCCCTAATCCAAGTTTCCCTACATCTGCAAGTGACCTAGGGAATGATAGTGCTTGTCACTTGATCCTAGATCCTTGAATGTATAGTGGAGAGGCAGACTTAAACATCTAAAAATCTAGAACATTAAAATATCTAATTTTCCACCTAAACACACCGGTAAGCCTTACTCTTGGTAGAGTATCCAAGAAATATTCCTTCATCACATCTTGCATCAAACTTTCCTAGATCTTCATCTCTCCTAATATAACATTTGCTTCCAAAGACTTTGAAATATTTTACTATGGGAATTCTTCCATACCAAAATTCATAGAGAGTTTTAGTACCATTACCTTTCACTTGAACTCTATTTTGAATGTAGACAACAACATGAATAGATTCTTTCCAAAAGACTTCTGGCAGACCTTCTTCCTTCATCATTGTCCTAGCAATCTCCTGAACTGTCCTGTTCTTCCTTTCCACAACTCCATTTTGTTGAGGATTCCTAGGTGCAAACAATTGTCTCTTTATCCCATGCTCTTCATAGAAAATGTTGAATTCATTTGATGTAAACTCACCTCCTCTATCAGACCTCAAGCATTTGATCTTCAAATCTATTTCATTCTCAACCATTTCCTTGAAAGATTTGAACTTCTGTAGGACTTTTGATTTATCTCTTAGAAAGATAACCCAAGTCATTCTAGAATAATCATCAATAAGTAACATGAAGTACTTGTCACCTTGTAGATTTCTCACCCTTGTAAGACCGCATAGATTTGTATGCACTACATCCAACAAACTGGTAGAAAATTGTTCTTTTCTCTTGAAACTTGTCCTTATCTACTTTCTCAACTGACATTCCTTACGAATTGAGTTGGAGGGTTTCACAAGTTTTGGTAAATCTCTCATAGCTTGACTTGAGCTTATCTTTACCAGACTATCAAAGTTTATATCACACATCCTCCTATGCCACAACCAACTTTCATCTGCCTAAGCCAGTAAACAATAATCATTAGTTCCTCTCAATTGATAGATGTTTCCTTTTGTCTTCTTACCAGTATCAATCATAGTTTTGGAACTTTCCATGATCTTGCACCCATTATCTTTGAATCTCAGATCAAATCCCTTGTCACACATCTGACCAACACTCAAAAGATTATGCTTCAAACCCTTCACATACAAAACATTGTTAGTATTATGCTTTCCATCAAATGAAATAGGTCCTTTTCCACAAATTTTATCAGTTACATTATCTCCAAACCTAACCAGTCCTCCATCATACTTTTCCAAACTTACAAACTTACTTTTGTCACCGGTCATGTGATGTGAGCATCCACTATCAATAATCCATTCATCCTTATCTTTCTTAACCTGAACAACCAAATCACTTTTTTCTACTAGTTTTTCTTCCTTCACACAGCTAGAAGAATTAGTAGACATAAGATCTTCTTTAATAGAAATAAACTAGGCATTCATTTGCACTATTGTTAGCATCATTAGATTCATCATCAATCACCCCTTCATTGTCAAAATCTTTGACATAGTAGCATTTCATTGGGACTCCAGGCCTGCTCTCATGTTTCTTCCTATTTCTTTCAAATATTTTAGGACATATGGAGGCATAATGACATACTTTACCACAAGAGAAACATTTGAAAGGTAATTTACCTTTGAACTTACTGGAACCTCTTTAAATCCTGTCAACAAAGTTGGCTTCAATTTCATCAAAGTCATCATCCACCTTGTATTTCTTAGCTTTGGAGATCTCTACTCAAGTACTTGCTTCAAAAGTTGATTCAACTTTAGGTAGGGCATCACCAAATTCTCTCATCTCAAAGGCTGTAAGCTTTCCAAGTAACTGATCTCTGTCAATAGTTTTCACAGTCATGAATTCTTCAATTGTAGCCACCTTGTGACTATATGACTTTGGTAGTGATATGAGATATTTCATCACAACTTCCTTATCACCAACAATCCCCCCCATACCCTTTATTTTAGTGACAAGTTCAACTCTTTGCAGAAAGGCTATTATATTTTCATTGTCATTCATCTTCAAACCCTCATACTTCACTTTCAGACTTTGCAGGTTGGCTTCTTTTACAAAATTATCTCCTTCATATAGATTTTTCATCTTATCCCATACCTCATTTGTAGTTTCAAGGTCCACAACTTTTATTAGCACAGAGTCACTTAAGGAACTTAACAAAGCATCCTTTGCTTTGATGTCCACATCATATTCTTTGATTTCATCTTTAGTCATCAAACCATTTGGAGGCATGGTATATTTTTCTTCTATAGATTTTCATACTTTATAACCAAGATAAAGGAGATGGCCTTTCATTCATGCCTTCCAAAGAACATAATTTGTCCCACCAAAATGTAGAGCTTCCTTCTTATAAGACATCCTAGATCTTCCTCAAACTATTAGGCTTTCTTTAGAGGAACCTTGCTCTGATACCAATTTTTGAACTACACTGGACAACTGAGAGGGGGAGTGAATTAGTTGTCCTAAAAATTTTAACCAAATATGATCATCAACTTATCAATTACTTATATTCAACTATAACCATAAAAGTATTAAATGAGAATCTCAAGACAAAAGCATAAACAAGACAGGAGACACTAGATTTTTACGTGGAAAACCCTAAAAGGAAAAAACCATGGTGGGTGTTAGCCCACATAAATATATAAGCTATATCAATACTGAAAAACATAGGCTCACTGCCCAAATTGCAAACTGCAAGAAAGGCTCACTACCTATGGATGGCTCACTGCCTATGGATGGCTCACTGCCAAAAGAAGGCTCACTGCCAAAGGGTCAAACTGAGATAACAAAATCTACTTCATGCCAAGGTTTAGTTCCATTGAAGCACAAACACCTCTGCTCTGCTACTTTCACTTTATCTTTGCATCTTCACACTTGGATACATTTTCACGACTCAATTACAAGTATTTATATACTACATCAACCTTGGAATTATCGTCAAGGTCGGCATTACAATCATCAACCATTGGAACAATCTCCAAGGTCGGCATTACAAACATACACAAAATAGGTCTAGACCTAATACAAATTTAGCTAAGGAAAAGATGTAAGAATGTATGTGGATCATGCCACACCTTAGCTAGGACTCAAACACAATCTTCCATGCTACAACATGCTATCACAATCTTCGATGCATCTCTGCAAGTGATGAATTCAACTAGGTCGGCCAAGACTGATGTTAACACAAGTACTCAAGAACATGCTTCATGCATGCTCTTAATTACACCTTGCATACCAATCTAAATGTAGGAGCATGATTAGGAGACATCCAAAAGAACATTATAATCACTAGGAACAACCGCACAATCTCTAACAACTCTATCAACAAGATTATTCAAACCGAAGCACAAGAACAACACTGCCAGCCACTGTCATTAGTAAAAGATAGCTTGCAGACCATCAAATCACAAACCATTACACTTGAAGGAATTTACCATCATCACAAACTTACTTCCAGAACCACAAACCAAAATACTTCAATGTGGAGGAACGCGGAGCAAAACACTTTCTTCCTGTCACCACCAAACACACATAAAAAGTTGTTTTCACTCTGGTGAACATAACTCACTTAATTATTCATACCAGAGGCTCAAAATTGGAATATAACATCTTCATATAGACTTCTAAATAACTTCCAATACACAGATAAAGATATATATTCTACAGGAAATGCAGAGCATTCTTCTAGACTGTTCTTCTGCATGTAATGCACTATTTCTACTGCAACATATTGTTATCACCGGAGGGGCTAATTTTCTCAATATCCTCAACAAAGTAAGAGCACAGTTGACACCAATGACAACACATATATTTTAACATCAATGACAACATCGATTAGGCACATACTTGCAACAGACATTTCCTCAATGAAGGTGGATATGTGTGACTTAATAAGAGCTACATCAGATATACGAAGCATGTTAAGTGCCTATATGAATGAACCAAGAAAAGGGTTCTCAAGAAACCAAGGTGAAACCTCCAAGTCAGCTAATACTAACACAAATTTTGATACTCCTATAGGATCTAGGAATTTGTTTCCAAAGGTGGATATGTGCAAGTTCGATGGAAAGGATCCTCTAATATGGATAAACCAAATGGAGAGTTTTTGTGAAGTACATCAAATCCTAAATGGACAAAAAGGTCATGATGGCTTCCGTATATCTCAAATGAGATCAATTCATTTGGTATCATTGGCTTTGTACTCATTGAGGATAAAAGGGTCTCACCATCTCATGGTCAATTTTTACAGAGGAACTTCAAGCACAATACAACAATAGTGTGACAGACAACTTCTTTAGCCAACTAGCTAAACTTCAACAAATAGGATCATTTAAGGATTATATTCAACAATTTCAAAATTTATCCTTAAGAGTGGATACAATTATAGAGGAGAACTTGAATGATTTATTCTTGGGTGGTCTCAAGGATCATATTCAACATGAGGTACGCATGTTCTGTCCAAATTCTATCTCTAAAGCAATGATTATGGAGAGACAAGTGGAGGAAAAAATTTTGGCTAATAGAAGGGAGGAATTACCTAGTAACAAAGTTGACAAGGCTTTTGCATCATCCTTTACTCATCCTATTAGGTTAACACCTCAACAATTGGAAGAGAAAAAAGCCAAAGGGTTATGTTTCAACTGTGATGGAAAATGTCATAAAGGACATAAATGTGATGAGAAGTTGTTCTACATTGAGGCTACCTATGATGAAGATAAGGATGAAGAAGATCCAATGGTGGTGGTAGAGCACTCTGAAGATGTCCAACCAACTATCTCTTGTCATGCACTATTAGGTATTAATAACCCACAAACACTCAAGGTAAGGGGTTTCTTTAAACAATAAATAGTGACAGTATTGATTGACTTAGGAAGTACACATAACTTCATCAACAAGAAACTAGCAATAAAGTTAAATTGTTTTGTCTACCCTACCCCCGAATTTTGGGTTATGATTGTAGATGGTGGTACAGTCAATTGTTCAGGGAAATTCCATAGTATTAAACTCACCATGGGAGACTACATGATAGGTAGCCCTATGTTTTCTATACCCATGGCTAGAGCAGACATTGTTTTGGGAGTTCAATGGCTTACTACCTTGGGCACAATTGAGATAAATTTCTAGGAACTATTCATGCACTTCTACTCTAGGGATAAAAAATATGAGCTAAGGTGTTTACATGCAAAGAGTCCACAATTGGTAAGTACACACCAAATGTCACTAAAAAAAGATTTGGATAAATGTGTGGCTCAATTATTGTTAATGGAAGTACAACAACCAAAGATTCCTTCTTCACCTTTTAGGAAAGTAGTTATAGTTTTGGATCACAAGGGGGAACCTGATTTGTACGGGCCTCATAAAGGTTCAAAAAGGATTGACAACATAGACTTCAAATTGAGGTTATGTAAATCAAAAATCATACAACCTTTGTACCATATCTCTATCTTGGTGAATGTTAGTAGACTCAAAAGTCCATTCAAGACAATGTTACCAGCGCTCGATGAAGAAGGAAGAATAATTTTGGAACCAGAGTGCATTCGTCAAACATGCACAAAGAAGCTGAGGAATAGAACTCTGACTGAGTATCTCATCCAATGGAAGAATTTACTAGTTGAAGAAACCACATGGGAGGCGAGAAGTTCAACCAAAAGAATCCACACTTGATTAGAATTGAGGACAATGCTTCTTTGAAGAGGGGGGCATGCTACGCCCTTAATATTGGTGTACATTGGGTTATGAATAGTCAGCTTGTGGCTATCTTAACTCCTAATTAAGTCATGTTATCATTATTATATTATTATTTAATTAGTTAGGTCGGACTAGGGATTATATAGGGATGTGTCAGCCTAAGAATAATTAGGTATATATAGGAGGATGTGAGTCTTATTTCATCATCATATTGTGAAGTGTGTTCTCATTGGAGATATTTGGAGGTTTGCCCCCTTGAAGTGGCCTGTTATTCTCAGTTATTATCAAGTATTTGCAGTATATTTCATATCATCTTCTTCTATTGTGCAAGTTATTTCATTACATAATGGTATTAAGAGATATCTATCAGCTCCTAGGACCCCTCAACAAAATGGGGTAGTGGAAATAAAGAATAGGACTGTGCAAGAGATGTCTAGGGTAATGTTAAAAGATGCAAATTTGCCTACTCAAAGAATGTAGTTCATACTACTATCTATCTAATTAATAGAGTGCAGTTGAGGGTCAATATCTCTAAGATCCCTTATGAGATATGGTATGGAAGACCTCCCACAGTTAGATACTTTAGGATCTTTGCTAGAAAATGCTATATCAGAAGAGATGAAGAAGACCTAGGAAAGTTTGATTCAAGAAGTGATGAAGGAATCTTTCTTGGCTACTCAACCATAAGCAAGTCTTATAGATGCTACAACAAAAGGTTGGGAAAGATGATTGAAAGCGAAAATGTCAAGGTAGATGATGACCTATATCATATGTCACATGAATTAAAAGACACTAAATCTAATATCTTTACATGCATTATAGATGAAGAAGAAGAAGTGAAAAAAGAAAAGGAACCAGAACAAGAACTAGAGCATATACCTAAGACTCCAGCAAAGCATATTCAAAAGAATCACTCAGAAGATTATATTATTGGAGACAAGAATAAGGGTGTGTTGACTAGGATATGTTTTGCAAAAGTATGTGAGCAAGTGAACTTGTGTTTATTATCAAAAGTGGAACCCAAAAAAATTTGTTGATGCCAGCAAGGATACTAGTTGGATAAAAGCCATGGAGGAAGAATTGGATTAGATTGAGAAAAATTAGACATGGGAATTGGTTCCTAGACCAGCAAACATGAATGTTATAGGAACAAAATAGGTGTTCCAGAACAAACTGAATGAAGTAGGTGAAGTTGTAAGGAATAAGGCAAGACTGGTATGCAAAGGATATACACAAGTAGAAGGTATTGATTTTGAGGAGACTTACGCTCCGGTTGCAAGGATGGAAGCAATTAGAATGTTCCTTGCTCTTATTACTCATAAGAACTTCAAGGCATATCCGATGGATTTTACGTCAACATTTTTGAATGGTGACCTAGAAGAAGAGGTTTATATTGAACAATCAGATGGTTTCTAGGTTTCAGAAGATTCAGATATGGTGTGCAAACTCAAGAAGGCTTTGTGTGGTCTCAAGAAAGCACCTAGAGCTTGGTATGCTACATTGGACAAGTACTTCCTATTGGTTTTAGGACAGACAACTGAGAGGGGGGTGAATCACTTGTCACCAAAATTGTGTTCCTTAATCACTTAAAACCTTCTTACATTTCAATAGCATAACAAAGATTCAATCATGAAAGCATAATGCAATAACTTAAGAGCAGAAGCACATTCAACACATATAACACCAAGATTTTTAACATGGAAAACCCGGTTAAGGGAAAAACCATGGGGTGACTAACCTAAGATTGTATTCTCTGTTAAAAGAATAAGAAGGATAAAATGGCACTTACCAATTAGGGCTCATTGCCTGAGCACACTGCTCACAAGAGGCCCACTGCTTACAGGAGACACACTATCTACAAGAATATGGATATTACATACTTGAACTAGAGTTTAGTATCTTCACTATGCTTGAGTTAGTTCCATTTAGGTTCAATAGCTCTGCTATGCTTTTCACACCTCTTCACTACAAACTTCTCATCATGATCACTGGGATACATTTGAATGACTTCACAACTCTTATTTATACATGACATCGACTTTGGAATGATCATCAAAGTCAGAACAACATACACTTATTTTATTATAGAGCAATTACAAAAATACAACTTAAAAAAAACTTCATGTGCATCACTACACTATCGGCCACACATAGCTAGGACTTCAATCTTTTTTGAGGAAGATGTCATGCTTTGCAAAACATCTTCAAGATCATCCGCAACATGCGTAAGTCATCTAGTCGACCAAGACTAGGAAGGACACCATCACCCTAAAATAAATCTTCAATTACGAGCTTAATCTTCAATACAGACCGCCAACACAAACTAGACACAATCTAGAGACCCCCACAAGCTTGCTTGAATCATCAAGAACATCCACATCACTTTTACTTATGGTAATCATTCACATCTTCATCAAAAACCTCAAGAACATAGTCGTTCATCTATGTCACATTAGAAGGATTACTTATGGACCTCCAAACCACAAGCCAATTGAGTTGTCAATTCACATTGGCCTCCCAAACATGCCACCAGATCCACAGAACATGATATTGTATTTCTGGATCTCACGAGACCTATTTGTGTCACTCTGTCACTTCTGAACAATTGCTAGAACCAGTTTTACTCTCATGGCCATAACTCCTCCAAAATTTCATGCGTACCTCTCAAATCTTGACTGGATCATCTTTAGACACATATATACAAACCCTTTAATGCACATACTCTGATCTTTAACTAGCTAGGATCTTCACTTCATAGAGCTTCACTGTCTTCATTGTTCTTCTTTGTTTCTGATAGAACTAATTTTCTCAATATCCTTAGCACACAACTCATCCCATCCTTGAAATCAATGCAATAGGAGTATGTTGACATCAATGACAACACCAGTTAAGCCCATACTTGTAACACTTACTTCAGTAAGGATTCAGGAAAGGCACTACAGATATCAATCTTTATATGAAGGAAGGAGACATGATATTTATAGCTGTAATATATGTTGATGACATCATCTTTGGTGGAGATGATGATATGTGTAAGAGGTTTATAGAGGAGATGCAAAAAGAATTTGAGATGTCTATGATTGGTGAAATGTCTTTCTTCGTTGGACTTCAAATTTCTCAGCTAGATGGTGGTATCTTTATTTCTCAAGCTAAGTATGTCAAAGAGTTGTTGAAAAAAATTGGTATGGAGGACTCAAAACCACTAAGTAATCCCATGGTCACTAGATGCCACTTGAGCAAAGATGATGACTCTCCGGAGGTGGATCAAACTATCTATAGGTCTTTGATTGGAGCACTATTGTACTTGACTTCTTCTAGACCTAATATTATGCATGCAATATGTGTGGTTGCCAGATATCAAGCCAATCCAAAGAAAACACATGAAAAGGAAGTGGAAAGGATATTTAGATACTTGAAAGGAACTCTGGACTATGGCCTATGGTATCTAAGAGGTAATGACTTTGATTTGAGTGCATACATTGATGCTAACTGGGCTGGTTGTGTTGATGATAGAACAAGTACAAGTGGAGGTGCTTTCTTTTTAGGAAGCAGATTGGTTTCATGGCAAAGTAAGAAGAAAGATTCAATGTCCCTATCTACTACAGAGGCATAGTACATTGCAGTAGCATCCTATTATACACAAGTGTTGTGGATGAAGCAAACCCTGAAGGACATCAAGGTATTATATGAAGAGCCTATTCATATCTTTTGTGACAATACAAGTGCTATCAATATTTCCAAGAATCTAGTAATGCATTCTAGAACCAAGCATATAGAAATTAGGTATCACTTTTTGAGAGAGAAGGTTGCAGACAATGAAGTGAACTTGGAATATGTTCCTATTAAGGATCAAATAGTGGAAATTTTCACAAAGGTTTTGGCAAAGGATACTTTTGAGGATCTCCAAAAGAAGTTAAGGGTAATTGCCCCTCCTTCTTGCTAGAAGCATAGTAGTGCATCTGTCCAGGGGGAGTTCATGCTATATCTTGTTCCTGGTGTTAGTTTTTTCCCAGACTGGATGCTTACTCCTAGATTTCCCTACAAGGTAGCCATCAATGATCAACAGGATCTCTGGGCCAGGGGCCAACAGTGTAGGAGATAGACTCTATTTTTATCTCCTCTTCTTCTTTAGGCTCTACAAAACCGAGGGGGGTATTCCCTACTCAACATCCATGAAAATATGCATACAAAGGTTAGGATGCTGACATGAAGCAGATAAATCCTCCTGTAAGTAGACCAAAACTGCAAGATAAGAGCAAAGGGGCTAGCTTTGGGCCTATTTTCAGTTGTAGACAGAGGACTTGGGATCCTAAAACTAATTCTACTATCCTAGTGGTTGATTTGGAAGTTTGAGTTTGATTTTATGTGTTTGGATGCAAAACTAGGACCTAGTGTATAACCTCAACACAGAGCTAGATTGGTGCCTATCCAGGGCTTGGAGTCGGTAGACATACACCTGTGAATGATCAACATGAACACAATAAAACTGGATTTCAAGGGGGTGTTGTAGTATCTGCCTTACAGATACCTCCCAATACAAAGTGTTAAGTTATCTCTACTTATGGCATCCCTATTGCAATATACCCTTCCCAATACTTAATCTGAAAACACTTTAATCTACCCCTTGGGCAGAAGTTGAAAGATCAAGCATTCAATACAGGAATTCTATATTCTAGAATACTAGACACCCCTTAGATATCTAGATTCAAAAGGACACATGCAATACTGGAGATAGAATTCACAAAACACATGCAAATACAACATTACTCATATAAAATCAATCATGAAATCAGCAGATTCATGCATGAGACATTCAACAAGAGATACATAAACTCACAAGACCTCCTGCACAGAGCAACCGAAACCAGTTGTATCTTATTACAGAGCCAAAATGTCTAGTTTTCAACAACCTACAAATGAGCAACATAGCCCTACTTATACAGCAAGGAGGTGCTCAGCCTTAATTACATGGTTGACTCAAAAATCTGCTAGATATAGTACATTGAGAAAATGGTGCTCAACGCATTGAATGCAGCAGGTGGAAGAGGGGATAGAAGAGGTTTTCGAGCCTTGCGCCACCATCTGTGAATGTACAACTTCAGTCAGGTACTGGATCTGTCCACGCCATCACCCATACCTCTGCAACAACTGCCATTAATGTCCATCTACCTCGCGGCCATTGATAAAAAACATCAAATAGTGCATCGCTAACCTTTCCTGCCAAAATACCTCCTCATGATATTTGAAAATATGCAAGATCGAATAATCCCACATGCACCCTGCAGCAACCCTCTTAACACTTTATATACTAGGTTGCAAGCATATATGATGTTGGTGCTTTTGCTCCCGACAACACTAGTATAAACCTTCATCATCCTCATCCTCCAGCAACATGATATCGTTCATCAGCATAACCTGATGCATCGGAGGAAGATCCTCCTGCTTAACTGATACCAAATGTCTGGCCGATGAACATCTTGATGACATCACTATCATATCCTGCTGATGTCATTAGCATATCTTCCTATCACACACCTCCTCATATCCAGATAACGTCATCATCATATTCACAACATCAGGGGATCTCCATAAAATGATTGATGTTAAAATATGACCCCCAGACCTTGATGATGTCACCATCATGTCGGCATCAGGATGATATTTGAAAGATAACCAGATATTTGGAAATATCATCCTGGTGCACAAATATCATGCTGCACTGTAGCTTCACTGAAACATCGGGGCGATATATGAATATGACGGATATTTGAAATGATCACCCCCCACTTGGATAATGCATGAAGCTGACAGGCGGATATCTCCCTAACATCAACATCATCATGATGCTAGAACAAACATACATCCGGGTGATATTCAGATATGAAAATATCACCCCCTCCTTCGGAAATATCATGATGCAGACAGGCAGAAAAGTGGATATCACCCTGACACAAGAATGACGTTAGCATATCAGGGTGATAAAACAATGAACACGAAGTGATAAAACAACATCAGGATGATCTTAACCAAGATCACCCGATGCTCAAATATGATGACCCCGATAAATATCGGGTCATACTTAGAACCTTGCAGCAACAACATCAGGATGATCTTAACCAAGATCACTCGATGTTAAAATATCACCCTGGCAAAAGATCATGCTGACAGAACATATGATGACCCTCGCAAGCAACATCAGGGTGATGCCTAGAAATATGATGATGATGATGACCTCCTCCAAAGAAAATATGATGCTGATGCTGAAACATGCTGAGGAGGTCCAACACTTAGGAAATTTTTGGATATTTAGGGAAGGAGCCAGGCTAAAAACTTTGAACATAAATTATCACCAACACCTGGACTAATGGTGGCTACCTCTCAGGGGGAGTAGGTAGTGGTTGCTGATGTTAGGGAGAGCTTGTTTGTTGCAAGAAGAAGTCATGGCCTAAGAAAGAATGTGCAAGTATGTGGTCTCTGATTGAGGTAGTGATTGCCCTTTGTCCTTGATGTCAAATGGGAGAGATGCAGAGATGTGTTGTCATCAATGCCAAAGGGGGAGGTTGTTACATATATGGTTCTTAGGGTTATCATTGATGTCAACATTGTTACTAGGTTGTCATTGATGTCAACACTATCATGGTGATGTGATGGTGTTCATGGTTGGATGTCATGTCCCATCCAACAAGAGAAGGAAGAAGATATAGTCCATATTAAGATGGGAATTAGAAGCACAAAGTTGATCAAATGTGTTCTTGATACTACTGATGGCCTGAAATATCTTTGTTCCAAGTTACATGATGGTTGTATTACTAGAAGATTGTTTTTCTGTTGATTGTTTGAAGATAGTGTCACTTCTGTGAAGATGTTCTATGCAGGACAATGGAGTGCTCCACATTGCTCCGCATTTGTAGATATAGCCATGCAGGTTTGGAATAATGTTCAGGATGTAGTGAAGGTGATAATTCCATGTTTTTAGATCATTTGTCCTTCCATTGTGAAAGATATGCATGATCAAGTACCATCATGTGTTTTGGTAGAGTAATCTAGTGATGAACACCTAATGGAATTCTCTGCATTCCTCTGCAAATGAATATTTTCCCTTTTGGTTTTGAAGACATGTTTATAGATGTGTATTGCATGCTTCCTTGTAGTTTCAAGGTTCTTGGAGGTCCGCAGCTAAATTTTTCAAATGACTACATGCTGCAGTATGTTCTAGATGACAAATTGTTCTTAGAGTTAATGATTGAAGTTGTGTGACACAATTCTTTGATGTGCGGTGGCAAAGGTGTGTTTGGGGATGTTTTATGAGTCATGTGGACTCATCTGGGAAAGTTTCACAAAGATCTTTCTTGTTTCCACTACCACACAAGGTTTTCAAGTTAATGTGGCCATTATACTTCAAGTCTTCATGTGTTTTCCTTAAAGGCATCCTATTTCCAAATGAGCAAAGTGTGCGGATGTAATTCCTTTGTACTTGAAGCTGTGAAGGATGTTTTGGACCTAGTTACACAAGTGTTGGTTTCCACAAGGCTTGGATCTTCTACTGGTGTAACATGTGGTTTCACTTAGGACCTATCTTCTACACGTTTCATATTGTGTGATGTTTGGCTGACTTGTAAATGTATTTTTTCATATTGTATCTAGCCGAGAAGCAATGTAATGAATGTAATATCATGTATAAATAGTGAATCAAAGTGATTAAGGTGAAGTGTGATTGCAATGTGATTAAAAAGTTTATAAGTAGATAAAAGGCAAAATAAATGCATTATTGATGTGTGACTGAAGGAGAAAGAGCAGAAGTTGTTGATGCTATCTGGATCCATCTTGAAGACATATTTGTGATAGTGATCAAGTATAGAGTGTACCTAACTAATTAGATCCTTAGAATGAAGTGTGTGGAGATAGAAGTGCAATCATCAAAAGTGTGAGTTTCAATGTCAATTTTCATACAGTAGAATGACAATCATATTGTAATCATAAATTGTATGTGTGTTCTCATTTTAGTGAGTAGTAGCTTCCTTGGGAGTGACCCTAAACCAAAGTATTCAAGGAGTAGAAGCTTCTTGGGAGTGAACCTAAATCAAATTTACTTATGGAGTAGCAGGTTCCTTGGGTAATAGCCCCTAAAACAAAGTTATTATTTGAGCTTCATATATTGTGAGTTAATCCTCACCATGGTTTTTCCCTTTTAGGGTTTTCCATGTATATCTGGTGTTATGTGTTGATGTACATTGTGTTAAACTTTCATGTTCATGTTAATACTATGATGCTTAAGGTTTAATTTTTCTTCAGATAATTTGAAGTTGTTAAAATAGAAAATTGATTAGATAGTGATTCGCCCACCCGTCAGTATCTTGGTGTGATCAACATACACATCTTGAATTACTTGTCCAAGTTCATCTTTAGCTGATTTTCAAACAAAAAGTAGCCAAATTTAAACTTTCTTTTGTCCCCCTTTTTGATGAACTTACCCATTGCACCATTATTTCATAGCATCATGATGGGCCCCTCTCAAGTTATTTGTGTAGTCATGACCTATCATTGGAAACTTTGGATCTATTAGATCTTTGGATGAGGAGGATGATAATGTGGTTTGCATAGCCTCAAGATGTGTTAGAGTTCATTATCAGTGTCGTGCTGTGAAAACAAATAGATGTGAGTGTAGGATATGATCTATGGTTTGTGCAAGCCTATTTAAGTTTAGATAAATATGCTAGGACCATATTGCACTATTGGTCAATTGTAATCCATGTCTCTAATAGTAGGCCCCTTCATTATTTTTTGTGTAGGCATGTTCTTGTGTCTACAATGTCCTCCTTGGTATAAATTTTATTTGGTGGATCCCATGAGAACTTGTTTATGAAGGTTGTTAAGGTTGTTTTGTATGAAAAAGGAGAGTGATAACAACTAGCACATAAACTAGATCAAACCCTCTTCCATATAACATTCAAGGACAAGGCCGAGCCAAATCACTACAAAATGAAGGACTGAGCTACTAACCTTGTTCTTCTATATGTTATAGATGGATAAGATTTAACTTAATCTTTTTATCAAACCCTAGTTTTACAAAAAGTTACTTATAATGGATAAAATATGACAGAAACTGATAAACTAATGGCACAGAGATAATTAGGAGAATGATAAAACTTATCTCCAGAAAGTAGAGGTGTCAGAGCACATTGATGGTACTGCCTAGGTCTAAATTTGCTGACGGTGCAAACTAGAAAGTTGCTCTAACTATTGTCCTGATGCCAGATCCAAACCTAGAAAAGGCGGGAAGACCAGGACAGTTCTGTCTAGGTCCCTGATGGAGAAATATTATGTAATTGTCTTTAGATCTTGAAACCCTGTTATGCACTCAATCTTCTTGTAGCTCTGTATTTTCAAGATCTTGTTGTTGTAACCTGCACACAAGAAGATAAAAAGGGGTTTAGGGGTTATGGTGTTTAGGGACTTGCCTCAGTGAAATCCTAGGATATCATTCAAGCTTCCCAACACCATTGATTGATAAAGAGTACATGCCCTCATGGGGGTAGAGGCTGAAAATGATGATAATATGATGATTCAAATGATGAGAAACAAATAATGATATCGCCTATGTGATGAATCCTTAGAATGAATGAAGATCCTTCAACTCCCAAGGAAGAATAGATGATAGCTCCATATCTGCAACAATAATACAATAACAATACACAAGTCTTCTCTTGAATTAAAATGAATGTTCTTGCTTGTTTCACTTCAAAATCTTGAGTTAGCTATTTTCATCTCCTTTAAAAATGAACTCAAACAAAACTTATATATGCTTTCCTGCTTACAATAAATAATTCAAACCAAAAGAGCCGATAAGGAGAAACATCTAGAGAGGTATTAGGATGACACACACTTGATTTAGCCCCATCCAAAAGGGATGGACCAGGGAAGTACCACCCAATTGCTTTAGCTTCCTTTGGGTCCAGGGTAAGCTAAAGTAAGGGGCCCATATTCCAATTTCATCTCAGTGTCGAGTAATTTTGCATAAGGAGAAACATTTTGAGGATATAATGCAATTAAGGGACCTAGGATCTAAACAAGAAGGTAAAAAGACATGTGGACACTTTTTACTCCTTAATAAAGGTTAGAAAATTGCTTGAGCTTATGGTTAACTATATTATCTAACAACCTAACTTTGTGGAGTGAGTTCTTATTGTGTAAGATTTGAGTTGTGGGGACCCTTAGGTCTTATTTTTTATCAACAACTCTCACATGCTGAGACGATAAATAATATGCTCATCACTATTGGCTACAAGGGATGTGCATTGGCTTTCTTACTTGGCCTACAAATTTGTGTGTTCAAGTTTTCTTTGGTGCAAGTGTGTGTAAGCACTTCAGTTGGCCTATAGGATATAAATACAACATTTCCATTGGTGCAATGGAGTATATGATGGTGTGTAGTTGTTGCATTGCATGCTAAATTTTTTCCTATTGGTCCTTTAGACCAATCTACAATATCAGTGTAGGTGTTCATATGTACTCAAATAATGATTAGGAGGGTGTCATATGGTTGTGACATGGTAGCTACGGATCCAAGATGCATATCTAGTAGGAGTGATTATTTCTTGATGTTGTGGTGAATGTTTTAAAATATTGAGGTCATTCCTTTCACATCTATGGATTTTTTAGTGACTATTACATGAGTTGAAAGAATATAGAGTTGAGGTGTAAATGAGTTGGAGGAAAATTTAATGGAATTGACAAATTTTTGTTATGATAATATCAATTCAAAATATCTTGATGTAGTGTTAATCTCTTCTAGAGTTTAGGACCTTGTTGCATCTATAATTATGGTGTGGTATGGCTATCCACATTGGATTATTGTTTGGTTTCCTCAATTTTGTACAACCTACAATGCCCTAGTATTCACCAATAGCATTCCAAGATTGACCACATATGTGCTCTACAACCTAATTTTCCCTTACAAATCTAGGAGGCCATGTGATTATGTTCTTCTCAATTATACTAATTGTATTGGCCTCATGTCGGTCAAATTGTAGGGATCACTATTCTTAAATTGTTAATTTGCACTTTGGTCCATTCCTAGATTCATCTCCTAGATAGGGATGTAGTTGTAGTTGATTGCCAATCTAATCTAATTGTGACCTTGTGATCAAATGAGCCATATTTATTCATGTGAAACAATTTGGTTGAATCTAAGAACTCTTCAATTGGCTATTTATGAAAATCATTTGACAATAGAGTTTTTTTAGTTTTTTTGTGGCTTTCTCATAAACCCCTTAGTTTCTCTTCATTTTCAAATCAATATCTCAAGGGCTCAAAATATTGAAGCAAAGTAATTTTCTTGAGAATAAATGTATATTATAAAATTTTGAGAAGGTATATAAGTATGTAAGCTTTCTTTGTTTTGGGTGTATCCTTAGGCTAGATATATGTTTTAGAGGATAATTACTATCTCTGATGTCTCATTTTGTCATATGTGTATTGGCTATAATTGGTTAGCTTAAGCATAAGCTATAATATATCTTTGAGGTTCCTTTGATTATTCCTTTATTGCAATGTATAGAGCTTGTATATTAGCCTATAAATTGTTAAAGCATGTCTAACTTCTAATCTCTTCCAATACATTTAGGATGCATTTTAACATGTACACAACTAGACTTATGCAAGTTTAGATGTGATTTTTGTTTAGACATTCAATCTTGAATTATATCAGGCATATAAGGAAAAATGTTTGTTATGCATGAATACTTATGAAAGCTTGACCCTATCACCTAAATCAAATTAAACAACTAGTCTTCTTATATCCACTTTACCCACCACACCACTCTGAAATTCATAAAACTGTAAAGGGTAAAATTTGGATGTTTAGTTTTTGGTAGTTTTGGTGTATATCCTCCTTTCACCCTTACATTCAAGGACCTAGGGTCAAGTTTCAATGTACTATCCTACCCTAGGTCACTATTGAGATGTAGGAAAACTTGGATTTTTATGATTAGATTGATAATTTCCTTCTCTTACACTCAATTGTACCTTAAAACCCTAATTATGCAAATATGACAGTAAACAGATGAATTACGAAAAATGCTTCTATAGAAAGATGTAAAATATCAAATAAATGTGCACCTATTTTTGGAGTCCGAAGGAAGAAAAATCAGGGACTAAAAAGCAGGCACCCTAGTCCAAGGCACTGCTTTTTGTCAAGATCTGGAAACAAGGTCTGCAACTTGTATCTTCTGTATCAGAGATTTTCCCATTACAGAACTTTGAGGACTAATGAGTGGGTGGCCAAGTCCAGGTAGATGTTTCTTTCACTGATCTACAATTCTGACACTCTATTGTACCTTCCTGCAACTTCACTTTGTCTGCAACTCCATCCTGTAACCTGCAATCATAAAAACTTTGGGAGGGGGTTGTGGTGTTTAGAGGCTTGCCTCAGTCAAGCCCCAGAGAGACATTCAAACCTTTCAAAAATTGTTGTCAGATAGAGAATGCATGCCTTGGGAGGCAGAGGCAAAAACCAAATGATAAATGCTCAATAATCACAATAAATATCATCTTGTAGTGAAGATCTCATGGGAGGAAGAAGCTCTTCATTCCATGAGGAGATGGATGCTCAAATTTGCAAACACAAACACATAGACAACACAAATCTACTCTTGCAACACAATGAAAGCCTTGAATCACCTTTAGGATGCATAGATTTCACAATAGCCATCTCTAGTTTATAAATGAATGCCTAAACATGCTTTTATATGCAACTACAAACATTCCTGCCAAGATTTCATAAATTCAAACTTACCATGTTGGCCTAGGGACCAAATAACGGTCATAAACTGACACTAAAAATTTGGGCCTGACCCAAAATAGGGTAGGACTAGGGCGCGGGCGCCCAAGTCCTCCCCCCCTATTTTGGGTAGGGTTAGGTTTAAGGGGTCCCCCTAGGCCCCATTTGTCATGATACCCAGGGTTCATTCCATCGGGATGTTGAATTATGATGTAAGATGTCCTAAATGCACACTAAAGACTTGGGAGATAAACCTTTTTAGGGAAAAGCCCCCAAGGGGATGTTTTCTGACATTACAAAAACTAAATTCATCTACTATTATTTTATTTTTTCTTGTTTTATTAACTTTCATAACCTGATGATCCTAATTTGATATGATTTTTATGTGCTCTTCTAATAAATAATACTATGAGGGTTTATGTTACATTGTCTATTTGATTTGTCATGCATGGAGTAAGCTATTTAACTACAAATTTATTTGGGATAGAAATATGATTTTATAAATAGATACATTCATGATATCCTTTGCATGCTATATAGAGTTCATTAATTTTCTACTTGTAAACTTGCACAATGGATTTAGATTGTGACATATCTTGGGATTTCATGTGCTTGGTGTGGGTTTTCCATAAAAAATGATTATCATTGTTTCATTTCTCTATAATTTTCCTTTGAAAACCTCTAGGATCAGCCTCCTAGGCCTATCATATCCTAAAGTGAAGAAGTCCTTCCCACCTTAAGCATTGGCTTTGAGTTTTTGCAAGTATGTGCTAACTGGTGTTGTCATTGATGTCAACATGCTTGTGTTGTCATTGGTGTCAACTATGTCTTCTAATTTTGCTAATTATTGCTTGATTAAGTTGTCATGTTAAAGTGATTTGAATGCCTTATAGAGGTGTTGATGATGTTAGCATATTGTTCCTATTGCTAGGTTTCCAAGTGGTTTTGAGAAAATTTGCTCTCTAGAGGAAACATTGTGTTGTAGAGTATTTTGGCTTGCAGGATATAGTTTGAATTTTTGCTCCGCATTTATTCTATGTTGAACACTGGAGTGTGAGGTTGGGATATGTTTTAGAGAAGTGTATAAAGATGCTAAATCTAGAATTTGATGGTTCGGATCACTATGCAGTGGAAGTTATGTTCACTAGTTTGAAGATTGTAATTGACAGAGTTTCTAGTTTGTGTAGAGGTGTCTAGGAGAAAGTATTTTGCTCCGTATTTCTCCGCAGAGTGGTTTCAGGTGTTGTAGTTCTGGACATATGTTTATAAGGTCCTTAGCTATCTTCATTCTAAAGGATTTGTGATTTGATGCTCGGAAAGCAAGTTCTTGTGTAGCAGAGATTGACAATGTTTGTTGTGAGTAGTCTGTGAATTATCTTCAAGTGAGATTTGTTGTAGCTAGATTTGTTGGCTCTCAAGTAATTTCATGTTGTTCATGGATGTTTCTAGAATGTGTTAAAGCATTTTGACTGGTCCACAAGTCATGATTGTGTTCTTGGAAGCCTGTGCCTAAGTGTTCTTGGTGTTTACACAAGTTTAGCCAACTTTGGTGCTAACACTAATTGCGGATGTGCTTCGTGGATTGTGTAAGTGTGTTGAAGCATGTGAAGATGTATTTAGGTCTGAGATAAGCTGTGAAATGTTATTCTTTCATCTCTTTTCTTCACAAGATTGTTTAGGTCAAGACCTAATTTGAATTGTGTATGTTTGTCGACCTTGGAGACTGTTCCAAAGGTTGTAGAATGTAATGCCAACCTTGATGTATGTTCCAAGGTTGATGATTGATATAAATAAGTGTAAAGAATTCATGTGTATGTGTGAAAATGAAAGGATGAGGATGTTTGTGTTGTGAGGCTGTGAAGGTGATATGTATTGTGCTTCATTGGAACTAAACTTAGGCATGAGGTAGATGCTATTATATCAGTTCATGGCAGTGAGCCCTTTTGGCTGTGACCCCTTTTAGTTGTGAGCCTATAATAGTGAACATTTCTTTGGACAGTGAGTCCTTGGGCAGTGAGCCCTTTGGCAGTGAGACTCTTTGTAATTTAGTATTGATACTACTATATATTCTGAGCTAATCCTCACTGTGGTTTTTTCCTTTTAGGGTTTTCCACGTAAAAATCTAGCATTCTCTTATGCATGGTGTTGATGTGATTAAGTTTCTATAATCTATTTTTTATGTTTAATCTTCATAACAGAATTAGGGTTTAAGTGAATTGATGTGGATGTGATTATGCTTGTAAGGGTTTAAAGTTTTTGACACAACTAATTCACCCCCTCAGTTGTCTTATGCATTCAACAATTGGTATCAGAGCGAGGGTTCCTTGGAAGAAATCCTAACAGCTTATGGTAGATCTAAGATGGTGCACAAGAAAGACATTCCTTAGTTTGATGGAATTGACTATGCCTTCTAGAAGGTATGAATGCAAATTTATCTTGTTTCTCTTGGTTATAATGTATGGAGAATGATTGAAAATGAATACAAAATACCTGATAATGGTCCAAAGACTGCAATGGAGATTAGGGCTTACGAGACTAATGGAAAAGCTAGAAATGCCCTACTGAATTCTCTATCTAATATTGAAATGGCAAAAGTTTTGGATCTGGAATTTGCTCATGAGATCTGGGAAAAATTAAAGAATATCTATGAAGGAGATGGATCTGTCAAAAATGCCAAGATGCAAAACTTGAAGTCCAAATATGAAACTATGTGAATGTCTGAAGATGAGAACATAACAAACTATATGCAAAAGGTTGTTGAAGTTGTCAATGGCATCAAAGGTCTTGGTGGAAATCTGACTAATGAAGAAGTTGTGAATAAAATACTTAGGACACTTCCCAAATCTTATAGTCATAAAGTGTCTGCCATTGAAGAATTGCTAGATACAGGAAAACTTTCAAAATATCAATTGCTTGGAAAACTAACTATGTTTGAGATGAGAGAATTTGGCACTACTGAGGGTCCTCTGAAAATTGAGACTGCTTTTAAAGCCAAATCAGAAAAGACTATAAGATCAGATAAGTATTTTGTGGAATTAGATGAGGAAGACTTTGATTAGATTGAGGCAAACTTTGTAAACATAATGAAAAAGGGAACCGAAAAGTTCAGAGGTAAGTTACCTTTCAAATGTTTCAGTTGTGGTAAGATTGGCCATTATGCCTCAAGATGTCTTGATAAAACTTTGAAGATTAAGAACAAAGAAGGTAGAGGTAATATGGTAAGGAAAAATTACTGTGTTAAAGATTATGAAGGTGTAATTGATGATGAATTTGATTTTGAAGATGTTAATGCTAGTGAATGCTTATTTATTGCTATAAAAGAAGAACTTGTTTCTACTAACCTTGCAAGATATTGGAAGGAAGGAAGTTCAAAAGAAGAGAAAGAGATGTCTACATTTCATGCTAGAAAGGAAAAGGATGAATGGGTCATTGACAACGGATGTTCAAATCACATGATAGGAGATAAGAGTAAGTTTGTCAAATAGGAAAAGTATGATGGAGTACTAGTTAGATTTGGTGATGATGCAGCTGGTAAGACTTGTGGAAAAGGGTCAATTACTTTTGATGGAAAGCATAATACAAATGATGTTCTTTATGTCAAAGGATTAAATCATAATCTTCTAAGTGTTGGATAGATGTGTAACAAAGGATACAATCTAATGTTTAAGGACAATGGCTGTGAGATAAGGAAGAGCTCCGGAACAATAATTGTTGCTGGTAAGAAGACTCATGGTAATGTTTATCATTTGAAAGGTACTGACAATTGTTGTTTGTTGTCTCAGACAAATGAAAGATGGTTATGACATAGGAGAATTTGTCATATTAACTTTAATAATTTGGTGAGAATAAGCTCAGTTCAAGTTGTAAGAGACCTGCCTAAGATTGTGAATCCTACTAATGCCATTTGCAAAGAATGTCCATTTGGGAAGAAAATGAAGATAAGTTTCAAAAGAAAAGAACAATCCTCTACTACCATGTTGGACTTGGTGTATACAGACTTATGTGGTCCTACAAGAATAATAAGTCTACAAGGTGACAGGTACTTCATGCTACTTATTGATGATTATTCAAGAATGACTTGGGTTACTTTTCTTAGAGAAAAAGTAGAAGCCCTAGACAAGTTCAAGGCATTTAAAGAAATAGTTGAAAATGAAATTGATTTGAGAATCAAGTTTCTGAGTTCTAACAGAGGTGGTGAGTTAACTTCAAATTAATTTAATGCTTTTTTGTGAAGAACACGGGATAAAGAGACAATTGTCTACACCCAAAACTCATCAGCAAAATTGAGTAGTTGAAAGGAAGAATATAATAGTTCAGGAAGTTGCTAGAACAATGATCAAAGAAGCTAACTTTCTAGAAGTATATTGGAAAGAAGCTATTCATACTGTTGTTTACATTTAGAATAGAGTGCAAGTCAAATCAAATGGAACAAAGACACCTTATGAGCTATGGTATGGAAGAATACCTATTGTCAAGTATTTCAAAGTTTTTGGAAGTAAATGTTATATTAGAAGAGATGAAGCATTGGGAAAGTTTGATGCTAGATGTGATGAAGGCATATTCCTTGGGTACTCTACTAAGAGGAAAGCCTACCGGTGCTACAACAAAAGGTTGAGGAAGATTATTAAAAGTGCAAATGTAAAGGTAGATGAAGATATTAAGAAAAGCTCAGAGCCTGATGGATATGAGTCAGATGAGTCTGCTGATACAGAAGTAGTTGAAGAAGTCAAAGACAAGGAAGTTCATATTGATGAAGAAGAAGATCCAGAAAGAGTTCCTAAAACCCCCAAGTATGTGTAGAAGAATCACTCAGAGGATCAAATCATTGGTGACAAAAACAAAGGAGTTCTGACAAGAAAAAGAGTTGTAGAAGAACATGTAAATCTCTATTTAATTTCAAAGGTTGGACCTAAGACTATCTCTAAAGCATGTAAAGATGAACATTGGGTCATGGAAATGGAAGAATAATTGATGCAAATTAAAAAGAACAAGACTTGGGAACTTGTCCCTAGGCTTGTAGATAAGAATGTGATTGGAACAAAGTGGGTTTTCAGGAATAAGTTGAATGCGAATGGAGAAGTGGTAAGAAACAAAACCAGACTTGTATACAAAGGCTACACACAAGTGGAAGGAATAGACTATGAGGAAACTTTTGCTCCGGTGGCAAGACTAGAAGCTATTGGGTTGTTTCTAGCTTATGCAACACATAAGGATTTCAAAGTCTATCAAATGGATGTAAAGTCTACTTTTCTAAATGGTGAGTTGGAAAAGGAAGTATATAGAGCAACTGGGTGGATTTTAGTTATCAGAAAAACTAGATATGGTATGTAGATTGAAGAAGGCATTGTATGGACTAAAGCAAGCTCCCAAAGCTTGGTATGCTAGATTAGACAAGTATTTGTTGCAACTGGCATTCAATAAAGGGTCCACAGATAGTAATCTATACATCAAGGTAAGAAAAGATCAAATTATGATTGTTGAGGTCTATGTCGATGATATTATCTTCGATGGAAATGAAGGTATGTATAAGAACTTTGCACATGAGATGAAAAAAGAATTTGAGATGTCAATGTACATGGTGAGATGAACTTCCTTGGGCTACAAATTAATCAGATAGATAAGGTCATTTTCATTTCACAATCAAAATATGTCAAGGAGTGGTTGAAGAAGTTTCAAGTGGAAGAATCTAAACTAGTTTGTATTCCCATGACAACTAGTTGCAAGCTGAGAAAAAATGATGAATCTCCTAAGGCTGATAAGATAAAATATAGATCAATGATTGGAGGACTACTATACCTGAATTCTACCAGACTAGATATCATGCATACAGTTTGCCTTGTGGCAAGATTTCAAGTAGTTCCTAGAGAGTCACATGTCATGGCAGTAAAGAGAATATTCAGGTATTTGAAGGGCACTCCAGATCATGGTTTGTGGTATCCTAAGAATAATGACTTCAACCTAAGTTCCTACATAGATGTAGATTGGTCTAGATGTGTAGATGATAGGAAAAGTACAAGTGGTGGTGTGTTCTTTCTTGGAGACAGAGCTGTGTCATGGAAAAACAAGAAACATGATTCAATATCCTTATCTATTGAAGAGGCATCTCATACATTGCAATAGCACCACGTTGCACACAAGTGCTATGGATGAGACAAACTCTAAAGGATATCAAAGTTGAGTATGATGATCCAATTCCTATTTTCTATGATAATACCTATTCCATTAACATTTCAAAGAACCTACTGATGCATTCAAGGACAAAGCATATTTCTATCAGGTATCACTTTCTGAGAGAAAAGGTTGTAGAGAAAGAAGTGAAGCTTGAGTATGTGCCTACAAAAGATTAGATTGCTGACATATTCACCAAGGATATTCCTAAGGATACATTTGAGTATCTCCAGGAAAAGTTAGGAGTTATTGCCCCTCCTTTGTTGAACTAGATGCATAAGGAAGTGCATCAGTCCAGTGTGATTCAATAATCATTTATTTTTTGGACTGATTGTGGAGGCTACCTCCTAGGGGAGTAGGTAGTGACATTCAAGAGTGTTGTAGATAAAGGGAAGTATTTAGATTAGTTAAGAATAAGTGCAAGTATGTGCAGTATCATATTCAGGGGGAAAAAGCTTGAGAAAAGTGAATCACCCTTTGCCATTGATGTCAAAGAGGGAGAGAGTTCATGTGAAAAACAAAGGGAGAGTAAGATATATCAAATAAAGGAGGATAATGAGATTAGTGCAGAATTGTGTCATGATGGTTTTTCACATCATATGTTGCCATCAATGAGAAAGGGGGAGATTGTTGCAAGTATGTGCTAACCGGTGTTGTCATTGATGTCAACATGCTTGTGTTGTCATTGGTGTCAACTATGTCTTTTGATATTGTTGATTATCGCTTGATTGAGTTGTCATGTTAAACTGAGTTGAATGCCTTATAGAGGTATTGATGATGTTAGCATATTGTTCCTATTGTTGGGTTTCCAAGTGCTTTTGAGAAAATTTGCTCTCCAGAGGAAACAATGTGTTGTAGAGTATTCTGGCTTGTAGGATACTATTTGAGTTTTTTCTCCACATTTCTTCCATGTTGAAGATCAGTGTGAAGTTTGGATATGTTTTAGAGAAGTTTTTTTAAGATGCTAAATCTAGAATTTGATGGTCTGGATCATTGTGTAGTGGAAGTTATGTTCACCAGTTTGAAGACTGTACTTGATAGAGTTTCTAGGTTGTACAAAGGTGTCTGAGAGAAAGTATTTTTCTCTGCATTTCTTTATAGAGTGGTTTCAGGTGTTATGGTTCTAGACATATGTTAATAAGATCCTTATCTATGTTCATTCCAAAAGATTTGTGATTTGATGCTCCAGAAAGCAAGTTCTTGTGTAGCATAGCTTGACAGTGTTTGTTGTGAGTAGTCTATGAACTATTTTCAAGTGAGATTTGTTGTAGCTAGATTTGTTGGATCTCAAGTGATTTCATTTTGTTCGTGGATGTTTCTAGAATGTGTTAAAGCATTGTGCCTGGTACAAAAATCATGATTGTGTTCTTGGAAGCATGTGCCTAAGTGTTCTTGGTGTTTGCACAAGTTTAGCTGACTTGGGTGCTAACACTATTTGCAGATGTGTTTCGTGGATTGTGGAAGCATGTTAAAGTGTGTTAAGATGTATTGATGTATGATCTAAGCTATGAAATGTTCTTCTTTCATCTCTTTGCTTTGTAAAACTATTTAAGTCTAGACCTAATTTTAATTGTGTATGTTTTCTGACCTTGGAGACTATTTCAAAGATTGTAGAATGTGTTGCCAACTTGGATGTATGCTTCAAGGTTGATGATTGATATAAATAAGTGTAAAGGATTCATGTGTATGTTCAAAAATGCAAAGATGAGGATGTTTGTGTTGTGAGGCTGCAAAGGTGATATGTATTATGCTTTATTGGAACTGAACTCAGGCATGAGGTAAATCCTATTATATCAGTTCATGGTAGTGAGCCCTTTTGGCAGTGACCATATTGCAATGAGAATTTCTTTGGACAATGAGTCCTTGGGAAGTGAGCCTCTTTGTAATTCAATATTAATACTACTATATATTGTGAGCTAATCCTCATCGTGGTTTTTCACTTTTAGGGCTTTCCACGTAAAAATTTGGTGTTCTCTTGTGCATGGTGTTGATGTGATTAAGTTTCTATTATCTATTTTTCATGTTTAATCTTCATAACAGAATTAGGGTTTAAGTGAATTGATGTGGATGTGATTATATTTGTAAGGATTTAAATTTTTTGATACAAATGATTCACCCCCCTCTCAGTTGTCTTGTGCATTGAACAGAGTTTTCTTCTACATGAACATGAGTATTAACCTATTGTTCTCAAGTTGACATACCCATTCTTGGGAAATTGGTTTGATCTCTAGGGTTAGTGGGATAACAACTTGGATAAAAAAAGTTGGTGTCATAGCAAGGAGAGTTTGAAAATTTTTTCACACTTCTTGGTGTCAAATTTCCTCATATATACACTTGTTTGAGTGTTAGTAATCAAATAATACCATTTTCTCTTCTTAAGTGAAGAGTGGTAGATCTAGTCTATTGAACCCAATTGAAGATTATATTAAAGATTAAATAATATAGGAAATAAGATTTCCTAGGTGCTCACAAGATGCTTGGTGGATCGACAAAGAGACAACACAAGTGTAATATTCATGATATAATTCATTTATTCCTCAAATCCTTGCCCATTAGGCTTGGATTTCCAATCCTAAGGATTGAACCTCCCTTTTGGCTCCCAAATTTATGTTTGCAACATAAAAATTGAATTCAAACTTCATCCTCATTATCTTTACACATTTTAAAATTAAATTTCATAAAACTACCACCAAAATGTCAAGCTAATTCTTAGATTTCTAGCCATTCAATTTACTAATATTTTGAATAAATTATGGTATTTATTTTAACTTTCTTTGAATAGTGTATTCAAATCCCAAAAATACATTTATATTGTTTCTTCTTCATAACTTTTGATTTGTTTATCGAAGTTTGGAAAAAAATATATAAGATTATTCTACACTTTATTATATACACATTGAAAAGAAATAGTTAATTATTTTTGTGGAGATTATGTGATGCATACCCTTGGTGATACATTTTTTAAGATGCAATGACTTCAAAAATAACAAAAAAAAATCAATAAAAAAACATGTAAGTTGTAGTACTACCTTTTGGCTATCTTTACACCAATTGGTTTTTATGAATACTTAATGCAACAAAAAAATTGTGGTTGCACACCAAACACTAAATGTTATTTGTTAGTGATAAAAATAGGAATACTTGTGTGTGCACTTATGATTTGCCTCTCTTAATCTTAACCAATTAAAGAAAACCCTTAATAGTTTAGAAACTAGATTTTGAGTACTACAATTCTTGTTCTTATCACATCTTCAAATTTTTAGTGTATGCATCTTGAATTACTCATTGAAGTTTAAGTTTAGCTAATTTCAAGAAAAAATGGCCACTTTTGACCCCCTTTTGGCTTAGTGAAAGCCCTTTATATACTCTAACAAAGTGAAAGGTGTATTCATATTGATTTGGATCATCATAAGTGCCTAACTTACTATTTATTAGAATACTTCATGCATCTTTTTGGAAGTTTCTCTAGTGCCAAGGATACTTAGAAGTTGATCCATGACATTTTCTCCCCTTTACATCTAGGCTTCTTTTCTTGAAAAACTACTATATTTGGGGATATGATCTAGTAGTCTTTTTTTTGGTGCATCTATCTTGTTTCATCTTTTTGGAAAGGTAGAAATAATTCTATTTTCATGTCGATGTTATTAACATATATTTTTCTCTTACTAAGAATATTATTTTTCTCTAGAGAGTACTCAAGCCCGATCAGGGCTTAAGTTTGACGGTAGACCTTGCCTCTCAAGAAATTTTTTTATGACAATTATCTATTCAAAGGCGCCCTTAAAATACTATGACATACCTTAATATTAGTAAAATTACATATAAACCAAAAATATATATCATCATAATCCTATATAAATTTTGAAAATTTCTTCAAAATGTCTCCTTTCAAGTGATACAATCTCTTTAAAATTTTAATTGTATTTTATGACAAAAAATGCCTAAATACGATGAAATCTTGTTATTATTTAGTTTCATTGGCCCTGAGTTTGGGAATTGCAATTGTTGATTTGTGGGAGAATGCCAAGTTTGGCAAGTGTCAGATATGAAGTGTCGAGATGGGAAAGAGATCCCTAGTTGAGCTTCCTTGGAATGTATGTAGTCACGCCACATGGACTATAGACAGTGAAAGACGGTGAGACAAACAAAAGATGTGATGTGTCATGTTTAAGTCATCCATGCATTGTCACCCATGTATTGGTTATGTTAAGATTAGGATGGAGAAGTGAGTGGGAGGCTTGATGAATGGAATGCCATCATGTGTAAGGTAGGCCTTGCTTGATCCTTTGGTGCCTATGACAAATTGAAGGCTTTTCACATCCAGGAAGATTCTAGAGGAGAAATTAAGATCCAAAGGAAATTTTGGCTCCAGAACTCTTGACTTAGTGAAACTATAAATTTGGGTTAACTAATCCTTCAAGTCTAAAATTATCTAACTTAGCCCTTTGCTGAATTAAATATTTTTGGTATAATGATTTCTATAAGTGCCATGTGGCACTCAAGCCCTGGTTTATGAATGAGAAATAAAATTTTACTTTAATTTTTGGTAGTCTTGTTGGGGTGTCATGTTTGGTAAGATATAGAGCAATACTGAAGTAGCTTTCAACACTTTGTTGTTACATTGGGGAGTTTTAGTTCTATTGGTTATGCTGGATCATTTAAGGTCTTTGATCATCCTTTAGAGGAGCTTTCTAAATGGGTGGTTCTTGGGAAGGATAATCCTCCTACTCCTCTGCCTAGTTCTACAACTTGGGCTTAGTGTTTCTAGTTCTACTTGTTAATGCTTAGTCCAATGACTTGTTTGCTTGTGTTTTGATGGAATGTGTATACCATCTGACCACTTTTTTTATAAACCTTTTATTGTGTTTCTAATAAAAAGTCACAAGGAAGTTTTCAAATAATACCTTGTTGCAAGTTGTAATTAAGCCCTTATGAGGAAGTACAATTTCAAACATCAAGCATGCAATTATCATGCAAAAGTATAATGGATGGAGTATTGAGATATCTCAATGTAGAGTATTTCCTTGGATTCTCTTTGAACCAAATGATCTTGCAAGTTAATACCTTTTGTTTGTATTTCTTACGTATTGCTAACTACCTAAGATATGCCTAGAAATACATGTCCTTAGTCACACAATTCAAGATTTTTAGTGTGAGTCAATGGGATAATGACTATGTTTGCTGTTTTAAATTCCCAACCTAATTCTCACAGCAAATCTATAAAATAGCCACTTATTAATGATGGACCTGCCTTGAGGGATTGGCCAACGAATAGGAGATTTAAGGGGAGGAGGCCTTTTCTTAGTCCCCTTGTTCTTCCTCTGCACTTTAGGCTCTGTGAAACCATGGAGGGTATTTCCTATGTAGAATGGACTTATCTCTAATTCTATGGCTATTTCTTTTAACGGATGTCTTCCTATCTTGGGGATAGTAGTGTTCTACTCAAAAGGGATGGGGTTTTCCAGAGATATTAGATTGTCATCTTTGCTTATATTATAGATATGTTCCTTGTAGGCTACTTGAAATAATGTATGATAAATCGAGGATTGGCTATATTCTTTAAGCTCTTATCTTATTCTTTGCAAAGGAACATGCAAGACATAACTTAAAAAAAATAAATATCAAAGTTGAAACTATTCTTTGATTCATATGGAGTGATCAGGGAGATTTTAGATTTTTTGAGAACAACAACCATCAAAAGATCAGTGCCTAATCCTGGGGTTACAGAGTCAAAAATGAATATAAATGAACTTAGCATAAAATCACACTTATAACTCTATTGAGAACACTATAATAATGCATTACATCACCATATCTTGAAACCAAATCATAGCATTCATTCTTACTTATCCTTGCATACGTCTATTATATTCAATATCCTCCTTGAAGCGGTTAGATTTACTCCTTGAGTAGAAGCCTTTTGGATTGGATATCCTTACACAAGAAAAACTAAGAAGATGAATAATATTGATGATTTATCAGTTCATTCAAAAACATAATTGGAGACACAACTGTAGGAGACAATATGTTATGAACCTCAGTAATATATTCAAAATACTGAGTTAATGTAAATTCATGCTAACAATTACAAATACAAACGATATTATTTTCTTGAAAAGACACCTAAAAGTAGAAAAGTAATTGTTATGAAATGGTGTTGTACTATAGAAAATTTCTCCAAGATCATTTTAACTAGGTCTTGAATTCCATTTTATAAGGACAAGGGAACAAAAACAAGCTTTAGACCTAGAAACAGATGTCACCCTCTAACCTTGATAGATTTCACAAAGACAACTGATTCCTCCCATATATTTGTCATGGGAACAAAAGTTGTTGCAAGTTTGTTCATAAGGTTCGTAGTCTTTGGGATTTGTGCTTTTGAAGAAAATATAACAAACTTTGGCCCACTTCAACTTCCTACTTATAATTCATAACTATCTTATGAAATAGACGATAGTTACATAAGAAAACAAAAAGATTTTCATGTAGAATAGATAGGTGTCCACATTCTTCTAACAAAAAGATTTCACCACCAATATCTTAAATATCAGGAAGCTCGTTGTATCTTTTATCCCATGCTTGATATTGGTCTTCTGTGGGCCATTGGAAATTAATTAATTTATCCACAGAGGATAAATATCTGTTGTTGTATTTAGCCAAAAATGAATGTCTTTCTCTTGTGAAATTGGCATCTAGTTGACAAGAATCCCATAGTTTGTCGATACTAGTTCTAAACATAGGAATATCTATCTTATTGCTCTAGTAGAGAAAGAAAGAGATGATAGGGATAATGTTGTCAAACTGAAGGATCCATAGTTGGTCTGGCTTGATATCACTGCCTTCATTCTTTATTGGAGGAATTATCCCCATTGTGTCATTATCAAACGCTTGAATTAAATTCAATGCCTTCTCTTCAAGGCAATTTATGAATGCCTAGAAATCTCCTGCTTCCTTTGCTACTACATAGACTTGTTTAACTTCTTTGGGGGTGTCAGGATCATGATTAGTTCCTTTACAAACACCTAATAAAGAGATAATCCTAGGGATCCATCTGTCACATAGAGGCATTGTTCTTTCCTTGTCATCTGCAATTTTCTTGGTAATTAATGACAAATCATAATAGCACTTGTGAATGCCGACAACCTAACCAGACACTTTGTTCATTAATAATTCCAGAATCCATAAAACAATAGACCAATTGTCTTCCTATTGTCTATCAAAAGCATATGTAAAAATATCCTCAAATGAATCAACCTGTTGCCTTAAGTCTTCAATTTCCTTTTCAAGCATAGACCTTGATAGAGAAGATGAACCCAAAATAAGGAGATCAAAATCTCTAATCACTAGTGCAATTTTTGATGAGGCAGATTTTGAAGCTTGATGCTACCACTGTATCTCTTTTTGTTTCAACCTATTATATTCTGGCAATATAGCCATATAGTCCTTTAACAAGGCATCATATTTCTCTTGGAGAACATTTGTGGTTGTCTTGCTAAACTTTGCAACTTCTACCACCAATTTTGATGCTTCTTTAGTAGGGGTCTCAAAAGCCCTCTTTACTATTAAACCACCTTTAAAATCTCTATCAAGTTCTGCAACTAGAGGTTTGTTAGTGTTGGGTGCTAAGGCCCATATGGCTAAAGAATCCCACTCTGGCTTAAACTTAGCACTTGTTAGTGTAGCCTCAGCTTCTTCTTCTATGGAGAAGACCTTCTTATCTTTCCTTCGTGCAGTGTCTGAGATAATGGCAGAGGCTATGTCCTAATCAGGGAGTAATAAAATCACACTTTCTCTAATCATTTGTCTTCCTTGATCTGGAGAGATGTTTTTGACTTCATCTTTCATCGGTGTAAGTAATTTGATAGATACTTGATCATGGGTTTCCTAGGGAGACCAGGATACTTCTTCCTCCAACCTTTTTCTCATATTCATTTCTTCTGCTTTTCCATAAGAACTCCTAAAATTATTTAGTATTCACAAAATCATCATCAGAAATAAAATTCCTACATGCAATAATCCTGATATCATTTGAAATATCATTGCCTCTCATGGTAATATCAGAGATTCTATCCAAAGGCAATCCTTCTAGCACATCTTGGCTAGGGGATGGCATTTAAGCATGTATTTCTTCCTCAGTTATTTCCATATCTCCTTCGTCATCAGGGTAGTCCACTAGAGGGCTTATTTCAGTCTTTGCTCTTTTAGTAGGAGGTTCTTTAGAGAGAGACTCATCTTCAATTGTTGGTGTAGAAGGGGAAGAGGATTGAAGAGGTGGTGGAAAAGATAATGTTAATTGAGTTGGTGGAGGGGCTTGAAAGGCTTGTGCTTTGACTTCTCCACTTTTATCTCTCCATTTGAAAGTGTATTTTATTAGATTTCTATCAGGGGGTTGGTATGATTGTCTTTCCTCCATAGGGACTTGAGTAGATTCTTTGTCTTGCACATCTATTAATTCATCAATATGAGATAGAATCTTTTTGATTCTATTGATAGGGTCGCTAACCTCTAAGAAAAGTTCTTTGGAAGATGGATTCTTCCTCTTTATTCTTTCTTCATATCTCGTATACAATGTCCATTTTGCTCTTTTTAATTTTACTTCATCATTAGAAAGAGAATTCCTAATAACATTCTCAGGAAAGAAAAATTGATGGGGAAGATAAGACATGTTGATACTCTTTCTAATGTTATTTATAAATCCCTCAGGATTAGAAAATCTGGGTTTTTCCTGCACCATTCTAAAAGGTAGTAGTTTTGCATTCAATTTAGGGAATCATTATTTAGTTTGAAGTCAAAAAACACTGTTAAGAATGGGAAAAAGGATCCTTTCCTTTACCCTTTAAGGTGGGTATTCTCTGTCTCAGTTAGTTGCCAAATGATTTCCAAGAAATCCAGCCTCAAAGGTACATTCTTGGGTAAATAATGAGGACCAACAGGGGTGCCAAAGATTCTAAAAATTGTACCTTCCTCATGGGAGATGAAATCACTCCAATTATGCTTGATATCTAGAGGAGGGAACCTCACTACAGGTCTGAGGAAATTCATCAATGGTTCTGGAATCCTAGGTATATATGTTTAGAAGTGTCTTAATATTGTAACCACAAAGTAATCCCTGAAGAACCTATAATTAGAATGGGTGTCATGTTTATCCCAAATATGATTCCAACATTGGACAGACAATTCATTTCCCTTGTCATCTATAGGGTTGACCATTAGTTTAGGGTGCCATACCCTGTGGGTTCTCCCATGATACAAGAACATATGGCAGAGCAAAGAGAACCATCTGAATTTGACTGACTCCTTGTTCTTTTTGATGTCTACAAATCCCTGATGGATATGTTATGCCAAATAAGAAGAAAAAATCAAATTGGACATTTAGAAATGGGTGTTAAATGTCTGCAGCCATTTAAGTAAGATCAATAGGGATGCATTCCCTCTTATCTTCTCCCAATACTTGACATAGAGTGCATAGTAAGTTTTAGCAGAATAATCTTCAAAAGTAATTACCTTGAAGGGTTCCTACTCATTGTAGGGGATTTTTACTGATTTGCCATTCAACTCCTTTTCCCTAAATCTGGGCAAATACGTGGTTCTGTAGCTACTCCTATCCTTTGCATATAGGGCTTTAAATCTATTTCCATCAATCTTTGTTGAAGAGGCCAAGTTTAATCCAAAAACTATGGCAATGGTTTCTTTGTTAATTTCTACTAGAATTCTTCCCTTATGCTCCTCATTGCCTTAGATGTTTCATCATAGTGAGCCATCATGGCTTGGAGCAACTCAATGTCTTCAAATACATTAGTAACCACCAATTTTCCTAGGTCACTCTCCCACACATATGACATTGGTGCTTGAGCATTCCTTTTGCCCCACTAGTGGCAGAAAAGGGACCAACCATGGATAGGGATTTCAGCGTCCCTACAATCAGCATATTTATCAACTAACCCATCAATCCCTTCCAGGCCAGTCACTATTACCCTTTGTGAACTAGAACTTGGGAGCTGCTTCACTAGATCTTCATGCAAGGCTCATTTTTGGGTACCAGAGGAAATCTGGGTTTTAGGTAGGGCCATTATTTAAAATGGAGGATTTAGGATGAGGATTCTTTCTTCTATTCAGGGGTCGATTCAATTCTTATCAACAGAATGGAATTCCTTCAATTAAAGGGAAAAGGAAAACCCTAATTGGAAAGCACAATGTAGATGAGGGAAACAAATGACTCACCAGGCTTGTTTCGTACAACTTACTTTGAACTAGGTAGCAGAGGTATTGCAGCAACCTTTATCTTCAATTCTCTAGCACTTCAAGGCTTTCTAACTTAGCAAATGTTTGAAGGATTTGGGATATGCCTTATATTAATAACATTCGTCCAAGACTGGAAGTAGTCACGTCTATCTTCACTTCATTTCAGATGAACTATATCATGTAAGATTATGTACTACGGGATATTTGAATACTGACCGTCAGATTTTATGATTTTGACAGCTACTCAACGGCCATGATCAATCTTGAGGATTTGATGGTATGGACACATCCGCAAACATTTATTGAATCCTTTAATAGAATTACTCCCCTTCACATTTTTTTATTATATTCTAGAACAAGCAATCCATCAATATTATGCCATCTCTGCCACATGGCAACTTTCCATGATTTCGCCATTCGATAGGGCACATTGATCAACAACTCAGTGGAATGTCAGAGGACCAGAAATTTGTGGTGTCAAAGCATGCCCCTTCTAGCTGGATATCTTCTTTCATACGTAACATGTAAATACCATAATTCTGCTTTTCTGTGGGTGCTGGCTCGGGCCCTTGAGTGAAGTTTGGAAAAATGGTGGGAACACATAGAAATTGCCTTTATCTAGGGGAGGGACCCACCTTTCATAGTATACAACACTTCATAAGGAGCTAGCAATCATTCCACAATCCACGGTTGTCGTGGTCGATCAACATTGAATGTCAACGGATTGGTAGAAAAGTACATATCGATGTGGCCTGCCAAAAAGGATAGTGGTACCTGACACCTACACGAAATTAGTTTTTAAAAACAACTCTATGTCGTACTAGGATTAGATATGGACACAGAATCACTTGGTTATCAAAATATAGCTTTTTTCAGTTATGGGAAAAAGTGGCGGTTGTAGGATAGGAAGTGAAATAAAAGAGGCCTAGACTTTCCCTCAAGGATTTTAGCCTAGACTTACACTTGTTTTGCAAAAATCCTAAATCACAGACCTAATACATAGTTGCAAATGACCAAAACCATGAAAAAAATTTATATGGTTCCATCAGACTATATTCTAGAAGAGTCAACCTTGGGATAGAAGATTTGATGTTTAAAATAGGCATAATAGGTCATACCATATGATCTAGTTAAAAGACTAGGCTGCACAATATGACATAATTCCAAGTAGGGAAAATCTAGATAAATAATAATTTGAAACT
Organism: Cunninghamia lanceolata; assembly: GCA_027924645.1. Lineage (NCBI taxonomy): Eukaryota > Viridiplantae > Streptophyta > Pinopsida > Cupressales > Cupressaceae > Cunninghamia > Cunninghamia lanceolata. The sequence goes on along the minus strand of BSBN01000876.1, from coordinate 1,763,968 downwards.
AAGTCTATCTACATAAGTATTTGACCACCTAAGAGTATTAAATAAATAAATAAATAATCTAACTTAAAAATTTAGTGGCCTTTTAAAATTTTGAATAGCCTTTTTCTTTTTAAATCATGGATTTTCACGCATCTACTCAATACACCATATCTAACCTTCCAAAGAAATGAAACTAAATTAGGAAGGACAAACAATAAATCATTTTAAAAAATTTTAGAGTTCTTCCAAAAATCTTTTATTATTGCCCATATGATAGAACCTTGACAAGGTTATTATCCCAAAGATTAGGAAGGATTGAGGAAAGAAGTCATTACCTAATAATGAGACTCCAAACATTTCTTGGAGTTTTTCCCAAAATCTTTTGGTTACTGCCTATAAGAAAATTTTGTGTTTTCTAGAAACTTTGTTGAAGGTGGAAATGCAATTCATATCATCTAAATTATCAATAACTATGTCCAAAACTAAAAAACTTTTGTAGTGTACACACAATTTACATCACCATTTAGTTAATATCACACATGATATATTACTCATCACACTTCAATAAAACAATGTCCAATAGAAAAATGGGAAGATTTCAATTGGTGTACTCTAATTTAATTGCCAAATAACTTGTAAATTGCAATGTTATTATAATAGTAAATTTCATGTTTTCTTTTTATGATCCTGTAGTCTCATACATTGCAATTCGAATGTTGTGGTCAAGGCATGTTCACTTTTATGTAGTTTGTTGTTTGTTATCTATGAATTGTATGCTTTTAGATTTCACAGGTTTATATTGACTTGATAACAACTAATACATTGTTATCATTTGATAACAAACATACAGTATTATCATTGTAAAATACACAATACAATAATTGCCTCAAATGTGTCCACTAAATGGATTATTAGTTCCAAAAATAATGTCAAGTGATATATAGTGTATATCTAAAACAACTATTGTAAAATACACAATGCAATAATTGTCTCAATTGGGTCCACTATATTGATTTGTTGGAAAAATTTATTCAGATTCAGAATATTTATTCCACCTACCCACGAGAGATTTTTGGGGATCTCCTTTCTACTGCCCTTGCAAATTTCTTTGATGCTATTTTGTTTGGCCTAACATAGTTAATGTAGGTATGTGAGTTTGAAGCTTGTGAGTGAGTGACAAAGGTTTTGGTGAAGACAAGAAAATAATAAATAGAAGAGATATACAATAGTAGAGATAGAGAGAAGATATGTTGCAGTAGAAAAATGAAGAATATTGCAGAGCGAAGAAGCTTTGGGAGAGGGCATATTGTAGGTATACAGTAGATAGCTATGGACAGTGAAGATAATGTAGAGGCTTCGAAAAGAGATAAGGTGCAGGTGACTCCAAATAGATTAGCACATCTAGAAAGGTATAGTAGATAGCTCTAGAGGAACATAGTAGTTCCTATCTTATGAAAGAGAGGGACAACAATAGCAGGTTGCGATCAACTCTAGATGCTCCAGAAAGGTAGAGCAACTTTGTAGAAAAGAAAAATAGAGTAGCAAATTTGTAGTTTGTTGTAAATTTTTGAATGTCAAGTTTTGGAACATATTTAAATAGAATTTTTTGTATTTCATTTGTGCCCTCTCTGCTCTCTCTATGTTTTTGTTTATTTTCTTATCTCCAACAAGTGGTATTAGACCTATACCACCAATAAACTGGTATCAGAGCTAGAGCCCTACTTTTTCTAGGTAGTAATGGTCTTCCCTCAATTTATAAGAATGGCTAGAAGTGATAGTAAGAGTTGGCAACAACCACCTACTTTTGATGGACAAAACTATGTTGTTTGGGCAAAGAAGATGAAGACTATAATGGTCAAAAATGATTTATGGGAGTTTGTGGTCATTGGATTCATAGATGTAATTGACCAAGAAGTCTGTGCAACATTGACAAATGCCTAAAAGAACCAAACGAAGGAATTTAGAAGGAAAAATACAAATCCCTAAGTTTAATTGAGGCAGCATTGGAAAAAGTCATATTCCATCAAATAGTAGTAGCTACCTATTCAAAGGAAGCTTGGGAGATTCTTGAAAACTCTTCCAAAGTGAGTAAAAAAGTGAGGTTAGTAAAAATCCAATTGGTCCAAAGAGATTTTGAAACCCTTCAAATGAAAGACAGATAGACTATTTCGAAACTTCCATACAAGAGCTTTTAGCTTAATAGATCAGTTAAGGATTCATGGAGAAGCCATTGAAGAGAAAATGATTATTGAGAAAATTATTAGGAGTTTTCCCTTGAGATTTGACCTGATTGTCATAGCAATCGAAGAGGCCAAAGGCCTCTCAAAGATGATAGTGAATGAGTTGATGGGTTCACTACAAACCCATGAGAAATGGCTAAATAGATCCACTCCTCTAGATCAAGCCTTGAAGGATCAAACTAGTGTGAGAGATAGGGGAAGAGGAAGAAATGATAGAGGTAAATGTCAAAGAGGTAAAGGAAGAGGCTACTCTAGAAGAGCAAGATCAAATAGCTAAGAGGAAGCAAATAGCTCACAACCAAACTACCAAGATAAGAAGAAAGGTACAACTCAAATCAAAGGTATGGCAAGAGTAATGTGCAGTGCTATTACTGTCACAAGTTGATGGTGTCATATTGTCATTGATGTCAAAAAGATCTTGCAGGATTTCAGGTTGATCTTAGTAAGCATCTGAACGTCACTAATCAGGCGGTTATTCTTCAAAAGATAAGGACTTGCTTCATATGTGTGTTTAGATTTATCAAGAGGTGTATACATTCACATAATGTTGTTGCTCATGTTATGGATGTGAGATTTGTGGAGTGTTTGAAAATACATGATCATATGGATTGGTATGATTGGTTTGGTAAAGAAAAGAATGTTTCTTTAAGGATATCAATTGTGTTTGTGCAAAGTCTTCTTGAATAGATCCTCAAGATTGAGTTGCATCAGGATGTTAGTGATGTGTTGAGGATACTCATGTGCTTCAGATGTTGATCATAAAGGAGTTCAAATGGTTTACATGCATGTTCATATTCAAGCAATGATGGTGCAGGTTGTTATCATCATCAGGGATCTTTATCAGGAGATAGGTTTCAAATGGTCTTTTTATATAGACATCACTCATGCAGGTATTCACTCATAAATATGGCAGAGGTATGTATTAAGAAGCTAAATCTTCCTTGAGTTGATTATGATGTTTCGTGATCAAACTTGGAGTTGATGATTAGGGAAGATGTTCAAGATATGTGTTGAATTTTTTTTGACAAGTTTTCATACTTCATACAAAGTGCTTGCCAGTTATAGTGACAGATTAAAGTGACAGTGTGTATTGTCTTCACTATACAATACTTCATGGTCGAGGGGTCTTCACTATATTATATTGAAATGTGTATAGTGACTATTGTTCTTAATATTTCTTGAAGGTTTATTTTATCATACAACATATATATAGTGACTGTCACTCAAGTTTGCACTTTTGTCATATTCATATGGTGAATTGCAATAACGTGTTTACAACTTAAATGTTACCGCTTAAAGGGTCTCTTAAATGTTATACCTACCAGCCCCTTTAACTTGTTAACCTGCTACACCGATCATCCTTTGAGGAGCTCGAGCGGGAGATATGCAGCAATCAGTTTTGTTTAAATGTTTTGAAAGTGCCAAAAGCCATTTCAAATGCTATATAGCCCGATGCCTTGGAGAGGTGAACTCAAAGATTTGAATGGTTTAAAAACATTGCATATTCAATATACTCCATGGAGCCCGCGCAGGAAAGTCAAGTCAAAGTTTTTTTAAAACTATGAAGTGGCATCGAATTGTTTTAGGGAGAAAAGGCCGATGGAAGGAGGGTTTTATGGCATGCAAAAAACTGACCATTTCTTATGTGCTTTTGTGGGGCCATCAAATGATTTTTGGAGACTTTGCTTTTATAATTTCAAAGGGAATGATAGTATGAAGTTTTTTTTGTTACCTTTTCAAAAATACATCAAATATTATATTTGATGAGGAGGTCGATACATTTTATAAAATGGAGAATTTTATGTATTGAATAAGTTTTTTTAAGAGAAAACTTCATCTCCTTTTTTGTCGGCCCACAAGTGCCACAATTCTAAAAAGTATTTATGGAATTTTTTTTAAGGAGTAAGAAAAGGCAAGTTTTATGAGAAGATTTTTTTTAGGGAGATTTTGTTTTTGGAAAGAGTTTTTTTTTTAGGAGATTTTTTTGTAAGGAAATATTTATGGATAATTAATTTCTTGAAGAATATGAAAAGTCTTTTCATGCAGATTGAAGATTTTTGAAGAAGACAAAGGAGATTTTCTTTTGCAGAGAAGATGAAAGTTCTCAGAGATTTTTTTTGATTAGATTTTATTGAAGATGTTTGGACTTCTTTCATGATTTTGTTTATGCAGGGTAGATGAAAGAATACAAGGGCAGATTGAAAAATAAATTGTTGAAGACATTCAATTTGATGAAAATTGCAGAGAAGATCAAGAGGTTTTGAAAAAGAGGATAATGTAAATTTGTTTGAAGAAATTTGTAGGCAAAAAAGATAATTAGATTGAAAGTTTTTTTGTGATTTGGAGAATATGAAAGGTTATTGATTTTGCAGTATACGGAGAGGTTTCTCATATTTATTGGCTTCACATTGACAGAGTGTGGGTGGAGGTTATGCAGATCAATAATGAAGACAATTTTATGAAGATTCTGTTAAAAAGAAAATACAGATGAATGTATAAAATGTGAAAAACCAATTTGTAATGCATGAGATATATTTTCCTGATCAGGTTGGAATGATGAAATATATGTTGCAAATGAGTTGAGTTGAATGGTGCAAATAAGATTGAACAGCAATCACTTCTTGCACATGAGATTTTTAGTTCTGATTGATTGAGAAATGCCAGTGAGGCTTGTGGTCAGTGAGACCTTGGTCAGTGAGATCTTCCTATGCCAGTGAGGCTTGTGGTTAGTGAGACCTCTGTATATGTCAGTGAGACATTTGTAAGAAGTTTTTCATTTAAGCCAGTGAGGCAGTTTTGGAGTGGTTTTTCTACCCCTGATGGGTTTTCCACTCGTGCATATCTTGTGTCATGATTTATATTGATCTTCTTTGTGTGTGTTTGATTTACTTATGAAGTTTTGTTCTCTTTCTGCATTCACAGTGATGTGCATATGTATTTGACAAATCAATGGTATCTTTCTTTCCTTGTGCTCTGAAAGTTGAAGTTTATAAAAAGATTTGAAAATTCACACAACACTGATTCACCCCCCCTCTCAGTGTTGTCCTTGACTCCTACAATTGGTATCAGAGCCATTTTCCCTTCTGCAACTTAATCAGCTTGGGTAGGTCCTGTGTGTGGAGTTCAATGGGTAAGTGTAGAAGAAATAAAAGCATGAAAAATGTCAAAATTTATTTTGGTCAAAAGACACAAAAATCCCTCTCTTTATCAAATTCAGATGTTGATAGATATGTCTCACAAGTTGAGTCAAGTATTGTATTAGAAGAAAAAATTTTAGATGCTCCTTTGTTTGATGGTTTAAATTTCTCAGTTTAGTGTATGAGAATGCAGATTTACTTATCCTCTTTAGGATATAGTGTTTTGATGTCAGTTGAGAATGGGTATTATGCAAATGACAAAGAAGCTCTTGAATGTAATTATATTGCAAAGAAAGCTATATTGCCTACTCTACCTAATCATGTTTCTTGTGAAATTATGGACTATGTTACAGCTCAGGATATGTGGAGGAGATTGAAAAGAATTTATCAAGATAACGATAAAGAAGAGGACACTCTGGTGTGTAATGCAAGTGGCAATGAAAGGAGAAATTCAAATGAAGAAGTTGAAGTTAAAACTCAATCAGATTTAGAAGAAGCTAGCATCACAAGTGATGATGATGGGGATTGTGAAATTGATAACGATGATGATTATGAGATTGATATGGAAGGTGAGCTCATTTGTGCCCTTGGTGAGATCAAAGAACTCAGAATGGAGAACAAAAGGTTAAAGTTGCAACTTCAAGAGGAAAAGGAATCCAAGACAAAAATTCTTTCAAATCTTCAAGATGTAGAAAAACAGATAGTAGATTTGAAGACTCAAATTGTAGAAGTTAAGAAAATAAAAGAAGATGTCAATAATCAACTAAAGGTCAAAGAAGTTGATTGTGAAAAGTATGAATCTGAAATAGTCTTTTTAAGAAAGGAGTTAGAAAAGGCTTCCTCTACATTACACAAGAATTTCTTGTTTGAAAAGAATATTGAAGAAGGAGAGTGTTCAAAAGCCAGGCAAACTCCTAGAAAGAAAATTGATCTTCATGCTAGTGCTCTTGAAGATAAAGAGAAGACGGAAACTGAAATAAATGTCAAAAATGAAAAGCATAATCAAAGAAGAAGAAAAAATGCTCCTGTTAGACAAGCATACATGTATAGGTATAATTATTCTTTTAATGGTCTTTCTTATGCTTGCAATCAATTTGGACACAAATCAATTGTTTGCAAAAGGAATACTGATATTATTTGTTACAAATGCAATAATGTTGGACATATACAAAGAAAATGTAAAAGATATGATTCTGCATGGAAGTTTAACATGAGTACTCAAAGGTATTATCAGTCAATTGATTTTGATTACAACATAATTTGTTATAATTGCAACTCTCTTGGTCATAAAGCACACAGTTGCAGGAGAGCATCACCTAATTTGAAAGGTTGGGAAAAGAAAAAGGTTGAAAAGGTTTGGAGGAAGAAAGCACCTGTAAAAGTGTGGAAGCAGAAAGAAAGTAAAGAGAAGTCAGAATCTAAACTTGTGCATCTTGCACAAGTCACTTCATCAGTTGAATAATTGATAGCTTCATGTGAGGGGGAGTTGTTCTTGATATATCAGTTAACCCCAAGAAGTTTCAAGAAGGAGATCATTTGATATGATGATCTTGTCTGTCTATCATTCTTGCCATGCTTTGAAATAGTTGATAATGATGTTGCTAACAATGTTGATGTTTAGTATGTGACAGTGTTTCAGGTGTTCTTTGGCCTATTATGCTTTCAAGATATTGAAAAGGTGTTTTAGGAGTTCAAATGCACAAATTGTTTGACAAATGATCCTGATCATGTTAATGATTACAAAGGTTGAATTGTTATGGTATTGCAATCCAAAGTGCTTTTAAAAGTGTTGATTTACTGATTTGAATGATAAAGTGGTGCAGGAGCACCTGAGGGGTCATCAAACCCCCATAAGGCACATTTTGAAGTTTTTGTGTTCTAAGAGACCATGGTTGTTAATAAGGTCTTGAAAGACCATTTCTCATGTTTTTTAATAAGGTCCAAGTGACCACTCTCATATGTAATGAAGTCATGTTAAGGTCCTTGAAGTATGTCTAGTCAAAGGAAGTCATGCAATGTAAGGTTTTCTAAGAGTTATTTTGTAAAACCAATGTAAACATGTGTTGTAAAGAGGGGAAAACGACCCCACAGTTGAAAAACAGTTGTGGACAGTTGAAAACCACCTTGCATATGTACAAATACCCTCACATACCCCGAGGAGAAAGGTTGGATGAATAAAAATCACGTTTTTGCCTCTTTTCCTTGTTTTTCTGTACTTTTTGACTGCAAATTTGCTGTTTCCAGCATTGGTACGGTTCTGTACGGACAGATACAAAGGAAAGCCATATATGGTTGGAAAGAGGATTGAATAACCTTTCCAATGCATCTGGTTTGAGGTCCTAACTCCATTCCTAGAGGAAATTATCGCTGTTTTTCTGGAACTGCCTGTTTGACTGTGAAAACAGGGATTTTGAGGGTTTGCAATGCATTTTTGGACCTTTCCATGAATGTAGGATTCTAATTCTCATGGAATAGGTCCTTATTAACATGTAACATATGTTCCTAACCCTGACAAAGCAGGAGGAGTGTAAATGGGAGAGGTGATCACCGTTTGGAGTCAAGTTTGCATGTGAAAAGAGCATTGAGAATGGTGGCATGGTTATAGCAGCCGAAGATCCGTCTTAACAAGGTGATATTTTTATGATTGCTGTTGTTTAATATGGTCAATAAGATGGTGTTGGACCTTTGAATGAGGTCTGGAAGTGATTGGAAGTGGGAGATCTAGGAAGCCCTAGGTTTTGAGGCCTAGAAATGAGATTTTTGTATTGCAAACCTTAAATGTGCAAACCTCCTGATAAGACCTGGAAAATCCTTGGTTTTGAACCCTTTCCTAAGACTGTTTTTAGGTTTGAAGTGTGTGGGACAAGTTTGTCATAGGGTTCCTTTGTAAAATGGTCAATTTAGGCCTTGTAGGAAGGCAGCAGGGTGTTAGGACAGTCACATTTCGTCTAAAACAACAGTAGGTGAGTTTGAGATATGTTTTAGAACTCAATAGAGGGTATCCAAATCAGTCATTTGTTTCAAGAGTGTTTTGGGAAAGTTTGGAGAAAAGTACAGTTTAGTCGCTGAACAAGACTACAAGGATTAGGCCTGTTTAAGGGGAATTGTCAAGAATCTATCCAATTGGTTTGTGAAACCTTTGGAACCTTGTTGGTTGGGGTAGGTTGAGACCCTAGAAGATGCTAGAGTTCATCTAAGAAGTTGGAATCCAAACTTGAGCCCTTTGGTGGAGTTTAGGACAAGAGGAAGGCTAGAGAAGTCTTATTGGTTGAAGCCCGCAAACTATTGAAACCCTTTGATCTTGTTAGATTATCTTTGGAGACCTAACACCTCTGCATCATAAAGCCAAGAGATAGAAATTCTTGTTGATTGCAGTTTATTTCAGATGTGATATCAGATTTGACATTGTGATTGCAAAAGGTATCTTGTGCAGGAGGATGATCCTCATTCTTGGTTGCAGAATGAATGTTTATTGGTGTAATATTTTGACATATTCTTTGTTAATCTTTCTCATTAATATGATTCAGAAAGGTATATGCAAATTGTGTGCCTCCAATTTTGAAGTGGTATCAGGACTCAGGACTAAGTTGTCACTATCATGGAAAACTTGAATAGCTTTTATAAAAAGTGATATTATGTTGAAGTGAATTTCAGAGATTTGTTTGGCTTAAAGTTGTTGCATTATGATACTCTTCATAATGAGAATGGTTCATTACAAGGATGTCATAATATCTATTTCAAAGTGTAATAATCTTGCTGAGAGCTTGTTGTCTTTACATTGATACAAGAAAATTTGATTGTGATGTCAACAGGTCTTTAATGGTGCCATAATTTTTCTTAGCATGAAAGGTTGGATGTTAGTAATTGGATCAGTGCTGAGTTGAGTTGAGTTATGTTGGTTATTCTTGTCAGTGATATTTATGAGCAGTGATTTGTTTGTGAACTTTATCATAGGGGAAGCAAATAGATTCATTGGAGATTTGTCATGTGGGTCAAAAAGTGTTGTTGATTAAAGAAGAATGGTTTGTTTTGAAAGATTGTCCTTCAATCACATGTGATGTTATCAAGAGTGTGTAAGTCTTCATCTTCATCAGATTTAACAAGATAATAGGAGTTTATGTCTTCAAAGCCCTCATAATGCAATGTGTTTGTAAATGTGTTGATCAAGCTTTAACATTTTTCAGTGGAGTTGTTCTCAGGGGGAGTTGATTCAAGCTTTGTCATTAGATGTCAAAAAGGGGGAGAAAGAGAAAATGTTTCATATAGTTTTGCCATCAATGACAAAGGGGGAAATTGATGGTGTCATATTGTCATTGATGTCAAAAAGATCTTGTAGGATTTTGGGTTGATCTTAGTAAGCATCTGAAGGTCACTAATCAGGAGGTTATTCTTCAAAAGATAAGGACTTGCTTCATATGTGTGTTCAGATTTATCAAGAGGTGTATACATTCACATGATGTTGTTGCTCATGTTATGGATGTCAGATTTGTGGAGTGTTTGAAAATACATGATCATATGGATTGGTATGATTGGTTTGGTAAAGAAAAGAATGTTTCTTTAAGGATATCAATTGTGTTTGTTCAAAGTCTTCTTGAATAGATCCTCAAGATTGAGTTGCATCAGGATGTCAGTGATGTGTTGAGGATACTCATGTGCTTCAGATGTTGATCATATAGGAGTTCAAATGGTTTACATGCATGTTCATATTCAAGCAATGATGGTGCAGGTTGTTATCATCATCAGGGATCTTTATCAGGAGATAGGTTTCAAATGGTCTTTTTATATAGACATCACTCATGCAGGTATTCACTCATAAATATGGTAGAGGTATGTATTAAGAAGCTAAATCTTCCTTGAGTTGATTATGATGTTTTGTGATCAAACTTGGAGTTGATGATTAGGGAAGATGTTCAAGATATGTGTTGAATTTTTTTTGACAAGTTTTCATACTTCATACAAAGTGCTTGCTAGTTATAGTGATAGATTAAAGTATCGACTATACAATACTTCATGGTCAAAGGGTCTTCACTATATTATATTGAAATGTGTATATTGACTATTGTTCTTAATATTTCTTGAAGGTTTATTTTATCATACAACATATATATAGTGACTGTCACTCAAGTTTGCACTTTTGTCATATTCATATGGTGAATTGCAATAACAGGTTTACAACTTAAATGTTATTGCTTGAAGGGTCTCTTAAATGTTATACTTGCTGGCCCCTTTAACTTGTTAACCTGCTACACCGATTATCCTTTGAGGAGCTCAAGCGGGAGATATGTAGCAATCAGTTTTGTTTAAATGTTTTGAAGTGCCAAAAAGCATTTCAAATGCTATATAGCCCAATGCCTTGGAGAGGTGAACTCAAAGATTTGAATGGTTTAAAAACATTGCATATTCAATATACTCCATGGAGCCCGCGCGGGAAAATCAAGTCAAAGTTTTTTTAAAAATATGAAGTGGCATCGAATTGTTTTAGGGAGAAAAGGCCGATGGAAGGAGGGTTTTATGGCATGCAAAAAACTGACCATTTCTTATGTGCTTTTGTGGGGCCATCGAATGATTTTTGGAGACGTTGCTTTTATAATTTCAAAGGGAATGATAGTATGAAGTTTTTTTTGTTACCTTTTCAAAAAGACATCAAATATTATATTTGATGAGGAGGCCGATACATTTTATAAAATGGAGAATTTTATGTATTGAATAAGTTTTTTTAAGAGAAAACTTTATCTCCTTTTTTGTTGGCCCACAAGTGCCATAATTCTAAAAAGTATTTATGGAATTTTTTTTAAGGAGTAAGAAAAGGCAAGTTTTATGAGAAGATTTTATTTAGGGAGAGTTTGTTTTTGGAAAGAGTTTTTTTTTTAGGAGATTTTTTTGTTAAGGAAATATTTATGGAGAATTAATTTCTTGAAGAATATGAAAAGTCTTTTAATGCAGATTGAAGATTTTTGAAGAAGACAAAGGAGATTTTCTTTTGCAGAGAAGATGAAAGTTCTCAGAGATTTTTTTTTATCAGATTTTATTGAAGATGTTTGGACTTCTTTCATGATTTTGTTTATGCAGGGTAGATGAAAGAATACAAGGGTAGATTGAAAAATAAATTGTTGAAGACATTCAATTTGATGAAAATTGCAGAGAAGATCAAGAGGTTTTGAAAAAGAGGATAATGAAAATTTGTTTGAAGAAATTTGTAGGCAGAAAAGATAATTAGATTGAAAGTTTTTTTGTGATTTGGAGAATATGAAAGGTTATTGATTTTGCAGTATACGGAGAGGTTTCTCATATTTATTGGCTTCACATTGACAGAGTGTGGGTGGAGGTTATACAGATCAATAATGAAGACAATTTTATGAAGATTCTGTTAAAAAGAAAATACAGATGAATGTATAAAATGTGAAAAACCAATTTGTAATCCATGAGATATATTTTCCTGATCAGGTTGGAATGATGAAATATATGTTGCAAATGAGTTGAGTTGAATGGTGCAAATAAGATTGAGCAGCAATCACTTCTTGCACATGAGATTTTTAGTTCTGACTAATTGAGAAATGCCAGTGAGGCACAACAGTATGCCAGTGAGGCTTGTGGTCAGTGAGACCTTGGTCAATGAGATCTTCCTATGCCAGAGAGGCTTGTGGTCAGTGAGACCTTTGTATATGTCAGTGAGACATTTGTAAGAAGTTTTTCATTTAAGCCAGTGAGGCAGTTTTGGAGTGGTTTTTCTACCCCTGATGGGTTTTCCACTCGTGCATATCTTGTGTCATGATTCATATTGAACTTCTTTGTGTGTGTTTTATTTACTTATGAAGTTTTGTTCTCTTTCTGCATTCACAGTCATGTGCATATGTATTTGACAAATCAATGGTATCTTTCTTTCCTTGTGCTCTGAAAGTTGAAGTTTATAAAAAGATTTGAAAATTCACACAACACTGATTCACCCCCCCTCTCAGTGTTGTCCTTGACTCCTACACAAGTATGGTCATTTTGCAAGTGAGTGTAAAAAGATGCAGTATGACCAAGGGAAAAAAATGCTAATGTATTCAATGAAAACATGGTTGAAAATGAACATCCATCAAACATGTTCATTGCATGTTTTTGCAAGAACATAGGAAGACCACTAGCCCTTTTCCCTTGATGTCAAAGGGTGAGAAAATTTGTATATCAGGTTAAGTTGTGCCATCAATGACAAAGCAAGAGATTGTTGCATATGTTGTTATTGATGTCAAGAGAGTTGTGGTCAGTGATGTCAGAAGAGTGATGATCAAAGGAGTTGTGAGGTGAAGGATATGGTAATGAAAGTCATGGGCATGCTGTTGAATCACTATCATCTGTACATAGTTGTACCTTACCTTTTGAAGTTCATGGACTGGTGAAAGTTGCCAAGTTGAGGATATGCTGACATGGAGAAGTTATGGTTTCTTATTTTTGATGAAAAGAGTTGTGATTATTGTCTATGGTGTTATGAATGTTGCATTCATTATCTCTTGATAAAAAGCATTGCATAAGATATGAAGGAAAGTGTACAAGGTTTCAATTGACAGGAAGTTGAATTGAAGAAGCTTAGGAGAATGCCCCGCATTCCTCTACATTTGAAGATATGGCCATGCAGTTTGGAGGTTAGACAAATACAGATATGGAGTATGTATGATCTAGATTTTAGAGAATAAAAGTTACGGTGGAAGATTCTAGAGATAGCAGAAGTGAAGACAATGGTATAATGTTGTTACAGTCACAAAGAGACAGTATAATGCTTGGCATTTCTCTGCATTTGAAGATATAATCTTGTGGCTTGAAGGATAGTTGGATATAGATAGGAGGTATGTTATATTCAAGTTTCAAATGAAAAGATGTATCGTAGAACTTCTCCCAAATTTGGTGAGTTGAGACAAGTCTTTTTGTTGATTAGGGTTGTCAGAAGGAGATAGTGAAAGCCACCACATTTCACTACATTATGATGTTTGGATTTGCTATTTGAAGGATAAGTTTAGACTGACTGTATGTGTGCACAATTAAATTTTCAAGTGTTGAGGGGTACTGCAAGTATGTTTTTCAGATTTATATATCCAGATAGTGTAATTAGAGAATACAAGAGACACTAAGTTCAGAGTTTGATTGTTTGCACTAGAAGGAAGTAGCATAAGTGTGTAAAAGGAATGTATGGGAGTGTTTTTCAAGTCATATAATGCTTATTGTATGAACCACATGATGTAATTTTGTCTCTTAGGTATTGCTTTAGGTTTTGTGCTAATGTGTACAAGGAATAAGTGTTTTTGAAGCTGACTTGATGTATTAAAGGTGATTGTGCTATGTGTTTGGAAGTGTGCACTAGTATGGAGATGTGTGCTAAAGTAAAATAGGTTTTGGTTATCACTTGGAATGAACCACTTAGTGGGATTTAATTCCTACATTACTACTGATGACTTGGAGGATGACAGGTTCTAGTCATTGCACGTTTCATCTTGTTCGACAAAGGTAGAGTTTTGAAGACTTGTGGGAGATATAAATGAAAGATCAAGTGTATTGCAAATGCATGATTGTGTGTGTGTGTGTGTGAGAGAGAGTGAGTGTGTGTGTGTGTGTGTGTGTGTGTGTGTGTGTGTGTGTGTGTGTGTGTGTGTGTGTGTGTGTGTGTGTGTGTGTGTGTGTGTGTGAGTAAGGATGTATGTGTGAGCGTGAAGAGTGAGTATGTGTGTGTGAAAGAGATAAGTGATCCAGAAGATGAGAAGGAAATTTGGTGGCTATAATACATGATTTATGACAGAGCTAGTGTTGTGTTGTGTTGTATAAGTGTGTTGGAGATAGCAGAGTTGTTTGAGCACAGGTGCTTCTACGGAGGTGTTTGAACCAGTAGAATCAGTTAATTGTTTTGTACAGAGGTTGTAGCCTCTTCTTGTAAGTGTTGTAGAACTTTAGGGAGTTGTAGCTTCCTTTGGGTTGGAGCCCATAAAACTTTGGATCATAGAGTTGTAGCTTCCTTTGGGTTGGATCCCATAGAAAATGTATTAGGGAGTTGTAGCTTCCTTTGGGTTGGAGCACATAAAAAATGTATTAGGGATTTGTAGCTTCCTTTAGGTTGTAGCCCATAAAACTTGTTGTAAACTTATTTTTATTTGTGAGGTTGGATTTGGATAGTAGATCCAAGTAGCTTTCTCACTGTGGTTTTTTCCTTCTAGGGTTTTCCACATAAATCTGGTGTTATGGTTGTGTGGTTTTGTGATTGTGTTTTGAATTGCTTCATTATTTGTTTATCCATTTAAGGTAGTAGAAAGTTTTTGAAGATAAAGTTTAATCGGATTAATTTGTGACATATACTGATTCACCCCCCCTTAGTATATTAGTGTTCTAACAATTTGTATCAGAGCTAAGTTCCTTGGTGTAGCCTAACAGCTGAAGGTAGATCTTGGAGTAGAACACATAGCTCAAAGAGAGTCCTATTCTTCTAACAAGGCACTGCTATTTGATGGATCCAACTATAACTTTTGGAGTGTAAGAACAAAATCTTATCTTACCTTGCTAGGGTATGATGTTTGGAGAGTTGCAATGGATGCTTATACTAAACCTACTCACCCTATTACATATTCACATGGAAAATAATGCTAAATCCAAGAATGCTATCATAAGTGGTCTGACCAATTTAGAGCTTGTTAAAGAAGTGTAGTGTAAGATAGCCTAGGAGATATGGGATAAACTCAAAAAATCTCTATGAAGGGAATGATAGTGTGAAGCAAGCAAGATTTCAAACTTATAGAGCAATGTTTGAGAATCTAAGGATGAAAGAAGATGAAAACATTGCTATCTATTTGCTCCGAGTGGATGAAGCTACCAATGGAATCAGAGGGTTAGGTGGAGAAGTGGATGAATTAGTAGTGGGTGAGTTAGTAGTTGAAGAAGTTTGTGAGTCAAAAGTTTTAAGCCAAAGATTTGAAGACACTTACCATGGAAGAGCTATTTGGATCCCTCACTACCTATGAGATGAGAAATGAAGTCCAAAGTACATACAAAAGAGAAGTTACTTTCAAAGCTGTGAAGAGAGAAGGAACATCTGGCCAACATAGTGAATCTAAGGAATGTAAGGAAATGAGGGCATCTCAGAACGTATTTCTAAGAATAGTGGTGTCTTCGACAGATTTAAATTCTTTTCAATTTCTTCAAAAACACACACAACTATGCCATTAAAGTAGAAACTGACATAGAACATTTCCTACATTGACCCTTAGAGGCACAAGCGAACATTAACTAGTTTCAACAGCAGAAATATTAAACATGAAAGACAGAACAAGAACACAGATTTACGTGGGGAAAACCCTTACGGGTAAAAAACCCCACACTCCAAAAGCCCAGAACACCATTGTATTATTCAGCAACAGAAAGATAGTTACAATACAAAACTGGCAATAAGCCTTTCATGAAGATTTACATCTTGTTCCTTCAGAAGAATAACTGATAGTAACCCTGCACAAAGTTCTCTAGCACTTGGTTGGTTCTTCATACTGTGATCATGCCACAAACAGCACACAGTACAGAACTACATCTTCTCAGCTAGAACAATTTCATTTGAACTCTGTTTTAATCCTCTTCTCAGTCCCTTCACATGCTGTTCACATGCTGCATACAGCATACAGCATAAGACTTCACAGAAGAAGAAAACCAGAGGTCTCTCTCGAGAAGAACTCTCTCACACTCACACCGACCCCATCGATTCTCTCACTTTATTCTTTTCTATCGATTCCCCTATTGCTTTTAGCAATCCAACCGACACCTCATGTAACTGACATTTCATTCCAACTGCCCAGCACGCTATCATCCAACTGTCCAAACAGTCACTTCTAACCATTCGCATAACTGTCTAACCATTCACATTCTCATAGGAAACTTTAGTCCCACATGCACAAGTTCTAGTTGGACATCTAGGTTTAAATGCCTGAACACACGTAAGATAACTGTCGGCACTTTTGCTGCCGACGCCTCTAGTCTATCCCCATCGGCACAACCCAAACCATCGGCCAACATTCAACCATGAACTCTAACAGTTCCTTGTCTCAGCGATACTAAGCCTTTACCCTTCGTCGGGGTGACCCACTGTGCATCGGCATGCAACCTGTAAGCTACGCCGATAGAAGTCCTCTCACCGACACTCGATTCCATCGGAGTAACACATAGCTCGGAGTGAGATTCATAGCCTTCGCCGACAGTGATAGTTACGCTGATTGGCAGGACAAAGTAAACATCATACCGATGACTAGGTCTCCATCGAAGTGACACAGCATATCGGATACAGCATTCCAATTCACGCCGATGTCACACGTCTTACCGATGCCTAAACTCCATCGAAGTAACGCATAGCTATCGGAATGACATCCACATCCTTCACCGAAGGCCTCTATTTCACCAATAGCACATCGTTGGCCCAAACCACCATCGGGGAGACACAAGTATCGGAGTGAGATCTTCAGCTAAGCCCGATAGAGCAGGTCAACCTGACAACTTGCCCTTCATCAGTGTAACAATGCATAACACCCAAAGCATCCTCACTCCTATCGATACAAGAGGTCTGCCTGATGGCCACTACCATCGGTGAAACACCTGTTATTGGTAAAGCCCAACAAAGATATACCGATAGTATTCTATTAGGCCGATGAACCACTGAACCAAGGGACCAATGAACCGATAAACAGTTCAACGAAGCACAGTTCAACGAAACAGTGAACCCAATGAGTCAATTCAAAACCCAATGAACATGTCGTTGAACCCAAGGAACCTTGAGCTATTGAACCTATAATCTGAGTCACTAGTACTCAACATTCTCCCACTTGACGAAGGAATTACAGGAAACCATCAATGCTCCAAGTCAACAGAATCAAAGCTGATACTGCCACCACTCCACTGTGGTCACAACCTTTTTACATAAGCTCCATAACACCAACTTCAAAGCTATCAGAACACAGCTAGAAACATTCTCCAGAAACAAGATAAACCATCAGTAGGAACAACAATCAGAAAGCTGACTGTACCCATCCAACTGAACATAAAAACCCACATGACTGAAAATAGCACACACAGCCAGTGCTAAAACATCCAATCACTCATACCTTAAAGGTATGAACATCAGTAGACTCATGCCACCTACATATACACCCATCAAGTGCAAATACAAGCTCCATATGTCAACTAGTCAAAAAAGACCAGACACATCAAGAACTCCCACTGCATGGATAATGTAGATCTAAAAAAGATCATGGCATACAAAATCCACCAATAGCATTACATAGAAAGTGTAAATATCATGTAGTACCAAGGAAACATCCACCATGATATGCAAATCAATAACCTGTAAGAACAACACCTCACAACCAGTCCAAAGTTCTCCAATCTCTCCACATCCAACAAAAGAAAGAGATAACAGAACAGAACCTTCATGCTGTCACCCAACAACATAAGTGAAAGCACATGACCACAAACTAGTGATCATCAGCTCCAACCAAATCTCAAAACAATGTAGTGTGAAACACACCATCAGAGAAACTAACTGAGACCAAGAGGAACACTGCACATCATATACCTATAGACAATCCTTTTACATACACCTCTGAATGCCAACTATGTCAAGTATGATCTCCTTCAAAACACCCCAAAGAAGAACAACATAACAACATCCAAACAAACATTCAATCTCCAAGATCAACTAACATGGATGTAAGCTTCACAAACCAAAGAAGATCAAACTAATTCATTTCCCATTTCAGGAAATCAGCCCATTAACCATCTCCTAACAGTCCTCATCAATGAATGATATCTCTAAACTCAAATGCAAAAGGAGATAAACATGCTATCCATCTCTCACAATGAATCCTCCAGAACCATATCTATGAAAGAAAGCATAAAACACCTGAGAGAAACAATGGGCTATACCTCTCAAGTGAAACTTGTCGAGTAGACCAAGAGTGGGGAAAGAGAATGTTCTTCCAAGATACCCAAGTCCCAATGACTTTCTCCAAGAACAATCTCCTCTAGATCTTTTGTTGAATTCACATTCAACCAAGGTAAAGACTCCTCGAACTTCCAGCTGTAAACTCTGAAAACACAGCATATACAGTCTCACCTTATTCTCCATGTATCCATGAGTACCTTTGAACAATCACCTCATGCTGAACTCCAACTGTATCACTACAACACTATGAAGTAATCAAGCAAATGATAGATGTACCCAAACATAGAGAAGTAACCAGACCACTGTCAAAACTCCAATCATCTGAATCAGGAACTTATCATGACATCATGATCTTACCATCTCCTTTAGGAGATTCCATGCTCTAGGTGAACATAACCATTGTCTCTAGATCAATGTATCATACCAAAATTCAAAAGCAGAAATCATGATATGAAACAAACCAAAATTCTAAACCAACATCACCTGTCAAACACCACCAACACCTTAGCCAAGAATTTCATGAATCCTCCATGACTCCAAGATGTTACTCATCCTCAAATAGTGCCCCTGCAAATGTGAAAGAACCCTTCTGTAGCAACAGGATCAAAGAGCTCCTCCTAGTAACATCTGCAACACTAAAGAAGATCATTCACCACTAAGTGATGAAACACACAGTCAATGCTAAAGCTCCCACTGAACTGTAACAACAGAGCTTTCCAAGCATCCTGACCAAACATCTCCTAGTCTGAAAATCTTCCAGGTCCACACATTAACATGTCCATGTGACTATAAAACCAAGTGACACCAAGATCTCCAAAACAAGGAATTAAACTATCACTGTCAATAGCTTACACAAACCTGTGTATTCAAGCTATACATGACATCATGATACACTTACTACAAGTCTCCATAACCAACTATTCAGATACTCTACAACATCCATCCTCTCATCCCAAAACAGTCACACCAATGCACAAGTGACCACAGATAAGGCCAGCTAACAAATCTGCATAAACACTGAAACAACCTTGTGGATAAAGACAGTCCACATCCGAGTCATCTCACTGTAGCTTAATAGGTGATCAGCCCACAAAACTACATAACTCATAGATCCAACCAATGTATCATGCAAACTCACTATCACACTGGAAACTGTAAAACTGAGATTTCAAGGAATAAATAACAATGTAGACAACAAGACTCAAGCATCAGAAAACTTACTTTTCATTGATTCACCCAACATGTCCACAACCAGAGCACCATAGTCAAGAAACTAGAAGCATTACCATAGAAATGCTGAGTGTCATATCACATACCAGCACTCCCATGCAGAGCAAGCATTTCACTTCCTCACACCATGCACAGAGCATGCATGCAAAACTGCAACTATATCATCCAGTAACATCCCAAAAGCCAGGGTCTAGAAATAGCTTAACTGCAGCTTCACAAAACCACAAGTTTTTCTTTTGACTGTGTAAAACCTGCAAAACCACTGTGTTTGAAACACACCCATGCACATCCATATCCACTTCACATCTGGAAAACCCAAAAGTTTGTAGCACAAACTCCATAACAGTTAAACCAAAATAATGTATCATCATGAATATGCATAACCATAGATTTTAAGGAAAAACTATAAAACCCCTCAAATCCAATAATCATGAATCTGAGTCATGCAAGTACAAAATATCCATTTAAGGAAACAACAGTTCAAGAGCTTCAGGCCCATTTGTAGACCAATCTCTCAAACCACCAACATGCACATGCATCCGAGAGAATCAGGCTATTACAGAAGCTCTCAGATCATCCAATGATCAACTCCAAAGCCTGCATGCAGTCGGGGTAATAGAAAAATTATGCCTTCCAATACCAGGAATAGAACACCCAGCATAAGCACAATACTCCATGGCTGAGCAGTAACACAAACTTCTCCATATCATCAGAGAGCCTCTCACATAGACACCCAATATGAAAGTTACTGCAGCAACACAGCCTCAAAGCAAACCCCATGCAACAAGATTAAATACTATCAATTAAGAGCCTCAGGCCACATCATGACCAGCTCCAGTCTCTTCACCATCCTTCAAGCACTACTGAAACAGAAACACAAGATCAACTGCCAGACTTTCACTCAAACAAGGATCAAACAAACAAACATTTCCTTCAGATTTCCTCAAGCCTGTCACACTAAGAAATCATCACAGAAGGAATACCCAGACCTTATACACCAGGAACTCTTACATGCAAACACATGCAACACACAAATGTACATATGTGAGCAACAAAGCAGATCCTAGAGGAAGGCTCTGATACCACTTGTAAGGAAATGAGGGCATCTCAAAACGTATTTCTAAGAACAGTGGTGTCTTCGACAGATTTAAATTCTTTTCAATTTCTTCAAAAAACACACACAACTATGCCATTAAAGCGGAAACTGACATAGAACATTTCCTACATTGACCCTTAGAGGAAAGCACAAGTGAACATTTACTAGTTTCAACAGCAGAAATATTAAACATGAAAGACAGAACAAGAACACAGATTTACGTGGGGAAAACCCTTACGGGTAAAAAACCCCACACTCCAAAAGCCCAGATCACCATTGTATTATTCAGCAACAGAAAGATAGTTACAATACAAAACTAGCAATAAGCCTTTCATGAAGATTTACATCTTGTTCCTTCAGAAGAATAACTGACAGTAACCCTGCACAAAGCTCTCCAGCACTTGGTTGGTTCTTCATACTGTGATCATGCCACAAACAGCACACAGTACAGAACTACATCTTCTCAGCCAGAACAATTTCATTTGAACTCTATTTTCATCCTCTTCTCAGTCCCTTCACATGCTGTTCACATGCTGCATACAGCATACAGCATAAGACTTCACAGAAGAAGAAAACCAGAGGTCTCTCTCGAGAAGAACTCTCTCACACTCACACCGACCCCATTGATTCTCTCACTTTATTCTTTTCTATCGATTCCCCTATTGCTTTTAGCAATCCAACCGACACCTCATGTAACTGACATTTCGTTCCAACTGCCCAGCACGCTATCATCCAACTGTCCAAACAGTCACTTCTAACCATTCACATAACTATCTAACCGTTCACATTCTCACAGGAAACTTTAGTCCCACATGCACAAGTTCTAGTTGGACATCCGGGTTTAAATGCCTGAACACACGTAAGATAACTGTCGGCACTTTTGCCACCAACGCCTCCAGTCTATCCCCATCGGCACAACCCAAACCATCGGCCAACATTCAACCATGAACTCTGACAGTTCCTTGTCTCAGCGATACTAAGCCTTTACCCTTCGTCGGCGTGACCACTGTGCATTGGCATGCAACCTGTAAGCTACGCCGATAGAAGTCCTCTCACTGACGCCCAATTCCATCAGAGTAACACATAGCTCGGAGTGAGATTCACAGCCTTCCCCGACAGTGATAGTTACGCCAATTGGCAGGACAAAGTAAACATCATACCGATGACTAGGTCTCCATCGAAGTGACACAGCATATCAGATACAGCATTCCAATTCACGCCAATGTCACACATCTTATCAATGCCTAAAATCCATCGGAGTAACACATAGCTATCGGAATGACATCCACATCCTTCACTGAAGGCTTCCATTTCGCCGATAGCACATCGTCGGCCCAAACCACCATCGGGGAGACACAAGTATCGGAGTGAGATCTTCAGCTAAGCCCGATAGAGCAGGTCAACCCGACAACTTACCCTTCATCGGTGTAACAATGCATATCGCCCAAAGCATCCTCAGTCCTGCTGATACAAGAGGTCTGCTCGATGGCCACTACCATCGGTGAAACACCTGTTATCGGTAAAGCCCAATAGAGATATACCGATTGTATTCTGTCAGGCCGATGAACCATCGAACCAAGGGACCAATGAACCATTGAACTGATAAACAGTTCAATGAAGCACAGTTCAATGAAACAGTGAACCCAATGAGTCAATTCAAACCCAATGAACATGCTGTTGAACCCAAGGAACCTTGAGCTATTGAACCTATAATCTGAGTCACTAGTACTCAACAAGGAAGAGGAAGCAAACTTTGTGAGAAAGCTAAAGAAGGGATCAGACAAGTATACAGGTGAGTTACCTTTCAAATGTTTTAAATGTGGAAGAATTGGTCATTATGCTTCTAAATGTCCTTTTGGAGAAAATAAAAATAGCAGCAAGGGATTCAAAAGGAACAACTTCAATAGGAACCTCCTTTCCAAGGAAGACTACAACTCCTTAGAAGAAGTAGATCACTACTCATCAGATGATGAAAGAGGAGAGTCCCTATTCATGGCCATTATACTCTCTGATGTTTCTGACAAGACTGTAAATGAAGAAGAATGTGAAGTGGATTTTAAAGGTGAACTTATTTCTACACTTGAAGACTTGGAATGTGCAGGGAAAGAGAACAAAGAACAAAAAACCTTAATTGAACCTAAGACAAATGAATGCACAAAACTTGAAAAAGAAATCCTATCACTCAGAAAAGAATTGGAGAAAGCAAAGTCTAGAAATCTAGATGATCATGAAGGAGCAGATCTCATTCCAGTCATATCTCAAAGAAGAAGGTATGAAAGACCTTTCCATCCAAGATAAAGCTTCATAAACAGGTTCAATTATGCATTCTTTGGTTATTGTTTCATCTACAATAAATATGGTCATAAGGCTATGGAGTGCAAGTCTAGTATGACTAGAAGGAATCCTCTTGCTTCTCTAGTGGATGTCAATGTGATATGTCATATCTACAACAATGTTGGACATATAGCAATATATTGCAAAAGTGGATTAGTAAAATCGGAAACTCAGATGGCAGATGTTACAAAGCAAGACAAGGACAATGACACTTCCAAAACACAGGAGACAAAAAATGAAGCTGAAAATTCAATGATTGTCCAAACAACATTTCATGTTAAAGGGAAAAAAAATCTATGCATAATAGACAATGTTTGTTCAAGCCACATGACAAGTGATAAGAGCAAATTCATCAAGCTTGCTAAGTGGAATGGCAGATCAGTCAAGTTTGGAAACAATTCATCTACAAAGATTTGTGGAAAATGTACCATAAGTATTGATGGAAAATCTAAAACAAAAGATGTTCTATATGTAGAAGGTATCAAGCACAATCTTCTTAGTGTAAGCTAGATGTGTAGCAAAGGATACAATCTCATATTTCATAAACAAGGATGTGAAATCAGAAGAGAAAATTCAAGTAAACTGGTGGTAGAAGGTGCTAGGATAGAAAACAACTTGTATAACCTAAAGGGTGTTAATGGAAGAAGTTGTCTTCTAGGATAGACAAATGAATACTGGTTGTAGTACAAAAGGATGGGACACATAAATTTTGACAATCTTGTCAAGATTAGCTCCATGCAAGTAGTAAGAGACATGCCAAAGATCACCAAGCCTGCAAGAACCTTATGCAAACAATGTCAGATTGGGAAGTAGACAAGGATAAGATTCAAGACCAAAGAGTAAATTCTTCTACAAGGCCATTAGAACTGATTCATACTAACTTGTGCAAACCTACTAGGACAAATATTCTTCAAGGCAAGAGGTATTTTATGTTACTCATTGATGAGTAATCTAGGATGACATGGGTTACATTTTTGAAAGAGAAATACAAAGATTTCAATAGGTTAAAGATTTTCAAATGGTTAAAGATTTTCAAATCCATTGTTGAAAATGAAATGAATTCTAGAATCAAGTGCTTATGTTTTGATAGAGGTGGTGAGTTCACATCAAGTGAGTTTGAGGAATACTGTGAAGAACATAGAATAAAGAGGCACTTTTCTACTGCAAGAACTCCTCAGCAAAATGGAATAGTGGAAAGAAAGAATAAAACTATCTAGGAGATGAAAAGAACTATGTTGAATGAAACCAAGCTACCTGATGTATATTGGAAAGAAGCAGTCCATGCTGCTATCTATATCCTTAATAGAGGACAACTAAGGGTGAACACCACTAAGACACCATATGAGCTATGGAATGGAAGACCAACTTCTATTAAGTATTTCAAAGTTTTCAGAAGCAAATGCTACATCAAAAGAGATGAAGAAGGTTTGGGAAAGTTTGACTCAAGATCTGATGAAGGAAATTTTCTTGGATAGAAGCAAAGCTTACAAGTGCTACAATAAAATACTAATGAAGATAGTTGAGAGTGTAAATGTTAGGGTTGATGAAGAGTCACATCCAATCACATATGAGTAAGAAGACTATTGTTCAGATGAATCTTCTTGCACAAAATAAGAAGAAGAAGAAGAAGTTGAAGAAAAGGAAGAAACACAAGAGAAGGTCACTAAGACTCTTGCCAAGTATGTTCAGAAGAACCACTAACAAGATCATATAATTGGAGACAAAAATGAAGGATTATAGACTAGAAGAAGATTTGCAAGGAAAAATGAATAGGTAAACTTCTCTTTGTTGTCTAAGATAGAACCTAAAACTTTTTCTGATGCTAGTAGGGATGAAGGATGGATTCAAGCAATGGAAGAAGAACTAAATCTAATGCAGAGTGGCACAAGGGAAGCAACACACAAGGGTTTACTCTATTTTCCTTTGCCCACTCACCCACTTCAAACAGCCTTCAACCAAGCAACCAAAGGCACATTCAAGGGTGTATGAAGGATTTGGTATCCTAGTGATGGCTCCAACACCTCAGGACAGATCAATAAACACCTTCTATGCAGTTGGTTTGATCTCCAACTTCCCAAAACTCTTCAACCTATACCTTGAATAGTAAGGCTACTAGCCCTCCAAACTAGGTTTTCTCAACAGAACTTGACAAAATCCCAAATGACCAGGCAAGAAAATGATGGTTTTAGATACCCTTTATGGGACCCTATCAAACTCCCAAGTCTCCTATTCCAACTCCACTCCATCAATCCAGAACACTCATTAGGTGTCTAGGCCTAATTGATCAGGTTAGGGCTAGGTTACAAAGTAAGTACTCAAAATTGGGTGCATAGGTTAGGGGCATGAATTTGGAATGTCTCTACCATGCCTAAACAACTCAAAACCATCATTTATTTTCTCACCCTATCAGGATTCTATCATCTACAACCTCAAATATCATGAATTTGGTCAAATACAATGAAATACTTGACCTAGGGCATCACCTTAAAAATTGAAAATAGCATCTCCCAGAAAAATGCTTCTAGAATCCTAGAGTACACATCCCTAGCCTGCATTTCACCAATTTTTGTGAATTTTCACCGATGGGAATGCATTCTAGGGCCGGTTTTTGGTGGCAAACCCTAGAAAACAGGGTTTCTAGACCCGTTTTGAAAGAAAAATCAATAACTTGTGACTCCGACCACTTCAAACCCTCAAACTAGTTGCATATGAACCCTGACTCCAAGCACTTTCAGAAAAATGACATTTGCACATGTGACAAGTCCTTACAGTTCGTACACAGTGAGAAAAGCAAGAAAATTTATTGCTTTCTGTAGTTTCAATGCCCCAAAACTCCGTACCAGATGTCCTCTACCATACAGGAGTGAATTACAAATGTTTCCAACTGATCCAAGTTGGTTTCTAACTCCTAAAAATAGTTTTCAACTATTAAAATCAAGTGACAACCGGCCAATGTGTCATTGACACTATTAGCAACTTGTTACACTATGGAGTTTTTGCATTTTCAAGAGGATGGTGATTAGGTTTGCTTGTCAAATGAGATCAAAACCACCATCCTACTTCCTACAACATACTAAAACACTAGAACCAATCAAAAGACTCAAAAACCACTCATTAGGCCTACTAGGCCTAAGTGGTTCAACAGGGGTCCAAGTGGACTAAGACTGAGTGGGGTTTATATGGTCACCCTAGACATCTTGACCACACAAGAGGACCTTCCATCCATGGCTAAAGCCTTATTACAATCAAAACTACAACTTTCAAAAAAATGCAAACAAAGTGACTTTAGGAACCAAGGTGCTCGTAGGTGCCCTGCACCATACACCCACTGTCAAAGAGAACCCAAGTTTCTTGAGTTAGAATGTTGTCAAATGTGAAACCTGCCTTCTCAATGTCTGCCCTGCTCATCCAAGTGGCATGCTCCTGAGGTTTGTTTAGCCACTTCACCAAGTATTCATGATAGGTGTGCCTCCTAGTTTGTTTTGCAATCCTCTTATCCAAAATGCACTCAATCTGATTTCGAGATAAAGGAATGAGTTCGTGGAGTGTCTGATCAGTTTGATCTTCTTCAACAACAGTCTGAGGATCAGTTCCTTTACAGGGATAAAGGTCTGAAACATTAAAAATAGGAGACAAAGCAATGCCATCCATAAGTCTGATTTTGTAGGCATTTTCTCCACATTTCTTGAGCACTTCACAAGGCCCAATCTTCTTCATGAGCAGTTTGGCATGTTTACCTATAGGGAGCCTCTCCTTCTTCAAATGGACCATTACTAAATCACCTTCTTTGAACTGCAAATCTCTTCTTTTCCTGTCAGTAAACTATTTGTACTTTTGTGAAGTGGACAGTAATTTCTGTTGTACTTGTTCATGGACATCTTTCATGACTTGAATGAAGTCTTTAGCCAAGGCACTACTATTTTCTAGTCCTTTAACCTCCCTAAGTTCCAAAATATCCCTTGGGTGAGCGCCATAAACAATTTGGAAAGGAGACAGGCCGGTGCTTCTGTTGACAGTGTCATTGTATGAGAACTCTGCCTGAGCCAAAATGGAATCCCAACTAGCACCCTGCTCATTTGTTAGGCATCTTAGGAGGTTGCCAAGTGACCTATTAATCACCTTTGTTTGTCCATTAGACTGAGGGTGATAGGCAGATGATAAGGACAAATTTGTACCTAGTCTCTTCCAAAGTGTCCTCCATAAGTGTCCTATGAACTTGGGGTCTCTGTCTGAGATGATTGACAAAGGTAAACCATGTAATCTGACTATTTCCTTGAAGAAAAGACCTACTATGTGTGAGGCATCATGTGTGGTTTTACAAGGGATGAAGTGAGCCATTTTTGAGAACATATCAACAACCACAAAGATGCTATCATGTCCATTATTGGTCCTGGGCAAACCAAGTACAAAGTCCATGCTAATGGAATCCCAAGGCTTTGAAGGAATAGGTAGAGGAGTGTATAAACCTACACTGGATGTATGCCCCTTTGCTCTTTGGCAAATTTGACAAGTTTCAACAAACTTCCTTACATCAGTTGGCAATTTGGGCCAAAAATAGTACATCCTAACCAATTCTAGGGTCTTGTCAATACCAAAGTGACCTGACATGCTACCATAGTACTTTTTCCCTAATTATATTCTCTCTAACAGACCCTCTTGGGATACACAACATGCTACCCTTGAAAAGATATCCATCTTGCAACAAAAAATTAGAAAAATCAGTATTATACCTTCCTATCATGGCCTTGCAAGATAGGTATGGTTCTTTGAAGTCTTCATCTGCTGCATATTGATCTTTCATGGCATGAATACCTGGACTTTCCAACTGTATGGTCTGCACAACAAGATTCGTCCTACTTAAGGCATCGGCTACCTTATTGGCCACTCCTTTCTTATGTTTTATGGAGAAGTTGTATGCTTGGATGTACTCCATCCACTTGACATGTCTGTGATTTAACTTTTGCTGCCTGTTCAAGAACCTTAATGCATGATTATCAGTAAAAACTATAAATTCCTCTAGCAATAAGTAGTGTCTCCATTTCCTCAATGACTAAACCATGGCATATAACTCTAGATCATAGGTGGAGTAGTATTGTTTTGCCTCATTTAACTTCTCACTAAAGAATGCCACAGGCCTCCCATCTTGATTTAGCACTCCTCCAACAGCCCTCTTACTTGCATCACACTCTACCACAAAGACCTTGTCAAAATTAGGTAGCACTAGGACTAGTTTTTCTGATATTTTTTTCTTTAACAGTTCAAAGGCTTGGTTGGCCTCATTTGTCCATACAAACACACATTTCTTGCCCCCTTTTATGGTGTCAACAAGTGGAGCACAAATGCTACTAAACCCTCTAATGAACTTTCTATAAAAGCTACACAAACCATGGAAACTCCTTACCTAAGAGGCTGTTGTAGGTGTGGGCCAATTAAGAATGGTTTCAACCTTACTTGGATCCATTTTTAGGCTACCCTTGGAGATGACAAACCCCAAGAATATCAACTCTTCTTGTAGGAAGACACATTTGTCAAGATTGATTCTCAACTTCTCCTCTTGAAGCCTCCTGAGCACTTGATGGATATACCTTATGTGATCTTCCTTGCTATCACTAAAAACCAATATATCATCCAAATACACAATAATAAACTTGTTAAGGAAAGGTTTTAGCACTTCATTTATCAATCTCATGAAGGTGCTTGGTGCATTTAACAAGCCAAAAGGCATGACAACCCATTCAAATAGTCCTTCATTGGTTTTGAAGGTGGTTTTCCACTCATCCCCCTCCCTTATCCTGATTTGGTGGTAACCACTCTTTAGATCCATCTTGGTAAAA
Source organism: Cunninghamia lanceolata (assembly GCA_027924645.1). Classification (NCBI taxonomy): domain Eukaryota; kingdom Viridiplantae; phylum Streptophyta; class Pinopsida; order Cupressales; family Cupressaceae; genus Cunninghamia; species Cunninghamia lanceolata. Next base: position 1,735,184 of record BSBN01000876.1, on the reverse strand, counting down.
TATTTAGCCCTACCCAAGCAATCCATTAAATCTTCTATTCTAGGCATTGGAAATCTATACTTGATAGTGATCTTGTTAATGGCCCTGGAGTCAGTGCATAGTCTCCATGTTCCTTCCTTCTTGGGTGCAAGTACTGCAGGTACTGCACATTGACTAATACTCCTCCTGATAAGCCCTCTATCCAACAAGTCTTGGATTTGTCTTGCCATTTCAGCATTTTTCTCTGGAGTCAACTTGTAGGCTGCTTGGTTTGGTAGGGTGGATCCTGATGGTGACAAGTTGTCATTGATGTCAAAAGTATGTTCAGTTGCCTTTGTTGTTGACAAGAGCAGGAGACATCATCTTGTGTTTTTCTTTCTATTGTTATATCACAGTTTGTGTTTATCTTGTTATCATGTGGTAGTTCACATCATGCCTAATAAGGTGAGAACAGGTTGTCAAGATCAGTACATTTGAGGTTGGTTGTGCTCAAGACAAGATATGTGATGTGATCTTGATTCATGGTTTACTTGGTTTACAAAGATTGTCTTCACAATCATTTTTGGACCGTGGGATCTTACTTATATACAGTGACATTATGTTGTGGTTACAAGTGACAGTGGCTTGATACAAATAACATAGAATGATCTTCATTTGATCTCAGTTGTGTTGAGGTGTCTTTCAGGTTGTCATGGATGTTGGTATGGTCTTCATGTCAGATGATATCATTCTTGTTCAAGAGTTTCTTTGTTGGGTTGTGCATGCTTTAGATTTTACAAAGAGTTGACACAAGGACATATTTGCTCTGAAGACTGGAAGAAGTTTTTATTATGCATTTGATATGGTTAAAGAGTTTCAGATCTCAAAACATTATTTGAAAGCTCATAAAACTCATTCATGAAGCCCTAAGATTAAGCATCATATCAAAAGTATATTCTTTGTTATTTTTTTAAGTTGACCTTTCGAGCAGGTCATAAGCCACTTAAGTGGCAGCTTGGAGGGTTTAAGGATCATGGACAACCGGCCCCATCGACTTCACTAATCTTTAGTTCCGGTCAATTTTTTAAAAGCAAGCTTGAGCGGGAAAAAAAAAAAAAAAGGCATCAAATTGTTTGCATAGAATGTATTTCATAGAATATAGAATGAGCATTATGAATTTGAGGGGGAATTACAATACTTTATGCTTGAAAAAGAAAGTCAAAGGGAGCCGGATTTTCATTAGGATGTTTTAAGCTTTTAAAAGAAAAAAAAGGCATCGGTCATCTTTCAAAAGGTTTTATTTTAATAAAAGCATGAAATACATATAAGGAGCACTTTTTGAATAAAGCACCGAATGTTTTTTTAGAAAGAGATTTTTAAATGAAAAGCTTTAAATCATTTAGAATCTCTTAAAAAGAGAAAAACATATATTACTCTAAAGTCTTTTTTTTAAGGATTGATAAAATTAGAATTTTTCTATTTCCTTCATGGGATCATATGGAGATGATAAAGGGATTTAAGGAGTCTTTTTAGAAGTTTTATTATTTTGGAAATTATTTTTTGAGAGAAAGATTCCAAAAAGAAAGTTGTTTTTTTTTAAGAGAGATTTTTTTTTGAGAAGTTTAAGAGTTTTTGTTTGAGAATTTGCAAAGAATTTTTTTTGGAGCTATTTTTTTTGGAAGAAGAAGATGAATGGATTGAAGTTATTTTTCAAAGCATTGAAAAGTTTTTTTAAGGAGATTTTTTTTGGAGTTCACAGAATATGAAGAGTTGGAAGAAACTTGTTTTGTTTGGATCTGGATTTCTTGCAGGTGAAATTATGAGGAGTATGAAGAGAAATAAAAATAAAAGATAAATTTTTTGCAGGTTGTTGAATATTGAAAAAGTTTTAAGGGAGAAGGAATTTCAATGATCTTGCCAATCATGTTGCAGAGAAGAAAATATATATATGTATATATGATTTTATTTTTGCTGAGATTGAAGGGTTTTGTACAAAGAGGATAATGAAAATTTGGTTGAAGAAATTTGCAGATTGAAGGGTTTTGTGAATTAGAAGAATGTGAAAGGGCAGTTGTATTTTATTTGACAGAGATGGAACATGCAGAAGATGAAAGGTGAAAAGATATTCAACTTGTATAAAAATGTTTTTCAGGTGCATTGATGTATGACTGGTAAGACAGAGAAGAAACATACAGAGTATGCAGTACACATGATTGTTTTTGAATATCTGAGTTTGTATATGATTTGGGTTGATGAATAGAATGGCCATTTGACAGACACATGAGAGAGAAGAAGTGTTTTGTATTGAAACAGAGAAACCCTCTGAGTTCTTAATTTAAACTGTATTAGGGGTTGGTGCTCCTTGAAGTTGATGCTTCAAAAAGAATTAGGGGTTGGTGCTCCTGGAAGTTGGTGCTTCCAAACATTGTAACCAGTGAGGTTTTCACGTAAGCCAGTGAGGCAGTTTTGAGTGGTTTTTTACCCAAGAAGGGTTTTCCACTCGTGAAAAGCATGTGTCATGTTTAATGTTGTTTTTCATCTGTATGTGTGTATATTAGTTCTTTGCTTATTAAGTTTTGTTCACATCCTTCATTATTAATCTTGTGCACAAATAATTAATGTATTCCTCTCTATTTGTTCTGTAAGAGAAAGTTTGCAAGAAGTTGTAAAAAGATTTGAAAATTCACACAACACTGATTGACCCCCCCTCTCAGTGTTATCCTTGACTCCTACAATTGGTATCAGAGCTAAGTTCCCTTTTTGAAGTCTAATAGGCTCGGGTAGGTCCTGGTAGTGGAGTAAAATGGGTAAGAAGAATAGAATTAAGATGTCAAATAAAGATGCTGATCAAAAGATGGTAAAACAAGCCTCTGTTGTGCCCAACAATGATTTGTTGCCTTTGTCACCCTTGATAATTGATACAAAGAATGGTCATGTAGTTGAGAATTTTGATAAATTTAATCAAAGAAAAGATATCTTTGCTATTGAGACTAATGTTGAAGATGAACAGGAATTTAATGAAGATATTTGTGAGGTTGATTTTGAAGGAGAGCTTCTATGTGCCCTGGATACAATTAAGCAACTTAGTAAAGAAAACAGGAGATTAAAAGATCATCTTAAACAAGAGAAAGAATTCAAGGACAAAGTTGTTTTAGATCTTGAAGAGGCAAGAATTCAAGCAGGTGAATCAGACAAATTGATTGTCAGTTTGAACACAGAGGTTGAGAAAGCTAAGAAGATAACTGATGAAACAAAATCTGAGTTGGAGGCTAAAAAGGTTGAATGTCAAAAGCTAGAAAAAGAAATAATTTCTTTAAGTAAAGAAATTGAGGATGTTAAGAAGCAATTAGAAAAGAATCTAAAATTTGAAGAGAGCACAAGCAGGTTAAATGAGATGTTGGGAAAACAAAAACAACATGGGGATACTTTTGGACTTGGTTATGAAAAAGGAGAGTCTTCTAAAGCTAGCGATACTACTCCTAGAAGAAAAATTGATCAGCCTGATGCTCCTGAAAGAAAAGTGAACAATCAAAGAAGATGTATTGCACCTATAAGACAAGCTTACATGTACAGGTATAACTATTCATTTAATGGTTACTGTTATACTTGTAATCATTTTGGGCATAAAGTAGTTGATTGTAGAAGGAATACTAACCTTGTATGTTACAAGTGCAATCATGTTGGACACATACAAAGAAATTGTAAAGTGCATAGAAGGTATGATCCTGCATGGAAGCTTAACATGAATGATCAAAGGCACTATCAGTTATTTGATTATGATTATAATATAGTCTGTTATAATTGCAATATTCTTGGTCATAAAGCACATAGTTGCAGGAAAGTTTCACCTAATTTGAAAAAGTGGAAAAGAAAAGAAGCTGAAAAAGTCTGGAAGAAGAAAGAACCTGTAATGGTTTGGAGACTGAAGCAAAAACAAAGTGAAAAGAAGATAGATTCTAAACTTGTTCATTTTGCACAAGTTACTTCATCAATTGCATAATAGATAGCATGAAGTTAGGGGGAGTTGTCCTTGCTCTATCAATTATCCCCAAAAGGTTTCAGGAGGTGCATGCTAGTGAAATCGGTGATCAATGGTTTTTGATGTCATAATGCATACATGTTGTTGATAAGATGTTCAATAGTTCTCTGCACAAAGAGTTTGAAGATGTTGAGTGACTTGACCCTTTTAAATCTTGTTCATATCATGTTGAGTTGTCATGATGTTGCAGTTCAAAATGTGCTTGATATGTTTCAGAAAATGTGAAGTGTTGTTGCAGGAAGAATTTGAGAATTGGATGATGCAATTTGTTTGTTGTTGTGCTTATTTGATGAGCTAGTTTGAATGACAAAGTCAAGAGGCAGGAGTTCTTATTGATTACAGTATGTTTCAGATGTGGTTTTGTATCAGAATTGACATTATAATGTGAAAAGTGTCTTGTGCAGAACAGGAGGATAGTTTAGATGGTCTTCATTCTTCTCATGTCAAAAAGGATGGGCAAGAATAGACTGGTTACAGAATGAATGTTCATTTAGAAGTGATCATTGGTGTAATAATTTGACATGTTCTTTGTTGATCTTCCTCATTAATATGATTCAGAAAGGTATGTGCAAATTGTGTGCCTCCTTTTGAAGTGGTAAGGTATGTGTGTCAAGCTATGACATTTAGAGTTGCTCATGAAATTGATGGTGGTGCCTTGTTCTTCTTCAAGTTCATTAGTTAATCAGAGGCAAGTAAAGGTCTTGAATCAGCTGATAATGGTAATATTAGTTGGTTTTTGGTTGCAGAGATATGTCTTCTTCATCCTTATATTGGTTTTGAGGTAATATTGTGTTGAAGTGAATTTCAGAGATTTGTTTAGCTTGAGCTTTTGGCGCAATGGAAAATGATTCCAACAATTGGTATTAGGAGTGTGTCAGTCTTCATCTTCATAGTGGTATGGTAATAAGAAGTGGTATTGTGCTTCAGATATTTTTTTTGCTCTCAAGTTTGAAATGTTGATGTTCAGGATAAGTTTAGCAAAATTGCATTCAGTGGCTTTAATACTTTGAAAGACAAGTGGTTTCAAAGATTTTGGTAAGTGGTTCTCATTTTTATTTTTGGTTGAAGATAACAAGATGACAGGAGTTTATGCCTTCAAAGTGCTCATAATGCAATATGTTTGTGATGATCAAGCTTTAACATCTTTCAGTGGAGTTACTTTCTCAGGGGGAGATAATAGTCTTTGTCATCAGATGTCAAAAAGGGGGAGAAAGAAAAATTGCATCAGGTGGTTTTGCCATCAATGACAAAGGGGGAGATTGATGGTGACAAGTTGTCATTGATGTCAAAAGTATGTTTAGTTGCCTTTGTTGTTGACAAGAGCAGGAGACATCATCTTGTGTTTTTCTTTCTATTGTTATATCACAGTTTGTGTTTATCTTGTTATCATGTGGTAGTTCACATCATGCCTAATAAGGTGAGAACAGGTTGTCAAGATCAGTACATTTGAGGTTGGTTGTGCTCAAGACAAGATATGTGATGTGATCTTGATTCATGGTTTACTTGGTTTACAAAGATTGTCTTCACAATCATTTTTGGACCGTGGGATCTTACTTATATACAGTGACATTATGTTGTGGTTACAAGTGACAGTGGCTTGATACAAATAACATAGAATGATCTTCATTTGATCTCAGTTGTGTTGAGGTGTCTTTCAGGTTGTCATGGATGTTGGTATGGTCTTCATGTCAGATGATATCATTCTTGTTCAAGAGTTTCTTTGTTGGGTTGTGCATGCTTTAGATTTTACAAAGAGTTGACACAAGGACATATTTGCTCTGAAGACTGGAAGAAGTTTTTATTATGCATTTGATATGGTTAAAGAGTTTCAGATCTCAAAACATTATTTGAAAGCTCATAAAACTCATTCATGAAGCCCTAAGATTAAGCATCATATCAAAAGTATATTCTTTGTTATTTTTTTAAGTTGACCTTTCGAGCAGGTCATAAGCCACTTAAGTGGCAGCTTGGAGGGTTTAAGGATCATGGACAACCGGCCCCATCGACTTCACTAATCTTTAGTTCCGGTCAATTTTTTAAAAGCAAGCTTGAGCGGGAAAAAAAAAAAAAAAGGCATCAAATTGTTTGCATAGAATGTATTTCATAGAATATAGAATGAGCATTATGAATTTGAGGGGGAATTACAATACTTTATGCTTGAAAAAGAAAGTCAAAGGGAGCCGGATTTTCATTAGGATGTTTTAAGCTTTTAAAAGAAAAAAAAGGCATCGGTCATCTTTCAAAAGGTTTTATTTTAATAAAAGCATGAAATACATATAAGGAGCACTTTTTGAATAAAGCACCGAATGTTTTTTTAGAAAGAGATTTTTAAATGAAAAGCTTTAAATCATTTAGAATCTCTTAAAAAGAGAAAAACATATATTACTCTAAAGTCTTTTTTTTAAGGATTGATAAAATTAGAATTTTTCTATTTCCTTCATGGGATCATATGGAGATGATAAAGGGATTTAAGGAGTCTTTTTAGAAGTTTTATTATTTTGGAAATTATTTTTTGAGAGAAAGATTCCAAAAAGAAAGTTGTTTTTTTTTAAGAGAGATTTTTTTTTGAGAAGTTTAAGAGTTTTTGTTTGAGAATTTGCAAAGAATTTTTTTTGGAGCTATTTTTTTTGGAAGAAGAAGATGAATGGATTGAAGTTATTTTTCAAAGCATTTTAAGGAGATTTTTTAAGGAGATTTTTTTTGGAGTTCACAGAATATGAAGAGTTGGAAGAAACTTGTTTTGTTTGGATCTGGATTTCTTGCAGGTGAAATTATGAGGAGTATGAAGAGAAATAAAAATAAAAGATAAATTTTTTGCAGGTTGTTGAATATTGAAAAAGTTTTAAGGGAGAAGGAATTTCAATGATCTTGCCAATCATGTTGCAGAGAAGAAAATATATATATGTATATATGATTTTATTTTTGCTGAGATTGAAGGGTTTTGTACAAAGAGGATAATGAAAATTTGGTTGAAGAAATTTGCAGATTGAAGGGTTTTGTGAATTAGAAGAATGTGAAAGGGCAGTTGTATTTTATTTGACAGAGATGGAACATGCAGAAGATGAAAGGTGAAAAGACATTCAACTTGTATAAAAATGTTTTTCAGGTGCATTGATGTATGACTGGTAAGACAGAGAAGAAACATACAGAGTATGCAGTACACATGATTGTTTTTGAATATCTGAGTTTGTATATGATTTGGGTTGATGAATAGAATGGCCATTTGACAGACACATGAGAGAGAAGAAGTGTTTTGTATTGAAACAGAGAAACCCTCTGAGTTCTTAATTTAAATTGTATTAGGGGTTGGTGCTCCTTGAAGTTGATGCTTCAAAAAGAATTAGGGGTTGGTGCTCCTGGAAGTTGGTGCTTCCAAACATTGTAACCAGTGAGGTTTTCACGTAAGCCAGTGAGGCAGTTTTGAGTGGTTTTTTACCCAAGAAGGGTTTTCCACTCGTGAAAAGCATGTGTCATGTTTAATGTTGTTTTTCATCTGTATGTGTGTATATTAGTTCTTTGCTTATTAAGTTTTGTTCACATCCTTCATTATTAATCTTGTGCACAAATAATTAATGTATTCCTCTCTATTTGTTCTGTAAGAGAAAGTTTGCAAGAAGTTGTAAAAAGATTTGAAAATTCACACAACACTGATTCACCCCCCCTCTCAGTGTTATCCTTGACTCCTACAGATCCAGGGATGAGATCAATGCAATGACTAATCTCCCTCTTTGGTGGAAGGGCATCCTTACTCTCATCAGCTATCACATCATGGTACCTTTCCAATAGTTTTTCCACTTCCTTTGGTCCAATCCTCCTAAGAGGTTGCTACACTTTGACCTTCTTGGGATTTACATCCTTGGGTTTGAGGACTATTGCAAAACATGGTTGTTTCTCTTCCTTGAGGTTAGCCAAAAACTCGTTTTCACCTACCAACATAACTGAACTAGAAATGATCTTCTCTTTGCAAGCATCAATCAAAGGAGTCATTGTAAACTTTTCACTATTTTTGGATAAATAAATCACATTTTGCTTACCATAATGTTGGGCACTTGTGTCATGTTGCCAAGGCCTTCCAAGAAGAAGGTGGCATGCATCCATATCCACTATCTCACAAAGAACCTTATCATGATATTCACCTATCTTGAATTCAATCCAACATTGCTCTTTCACCACAATTTGTGTTGATAACTGAGAGGGGGGGTGAATCAGTTATCCTAGTTATTTCTTCTTCTTGAACTTTCATAATGACAATGCACTATTAATTCTAATAAGAAAATATAACCATGAAAAAGAAAGTACACATAACACAATATTTTGACGTGGAAACCTTGTTAAGGGAGAAAACCACGGGGTGATTAACCCAAGATTGTATTCTCTGTTAGAAGAATGGAAATACAAAAATGGCACTTGCCAATTAGGGCTCATTGCCCGAGCACACTGTTCACAAGAGGCACACTACCTACAAGAGACTCACTGTCTACAAAAGAGTGTTTATACAATACTTGAACTGATTGGGAGCATCTACATATGTTGGAGTTCAGTTCTAGTTAGGCTCAGTATATTGATTTGCTGCACTTCATCTTTCCTCTTCTTTATGCTGCTTTTCTCTTACATACCAGATCTTCCTTGCTGCTTCTACTCTTCACTTATGCTCTTATTCACACATTACCAATGACAACAACACCTCTCACAACTAAATCCATCTTGTATATATATCCGCAAAAGTGATTTCATCACCTTTCTAGTCGGCACCCAGAATAGTTAATCTTTTCACAAACTCTGATCTGTCAGCTGAATCCTTGCTTACCAAACATTGCTGATCAAGAATATACTTGTGGAAATCATTAATTATGTTGGCCAAAAATAATTCATGCCTTCATAACCTTTTTCATCATCAGCAACACATCCAGAATGATGTCTGATGTTCTGCCAGTCAGTTCTTCCTCTGTCACACTGCCTATCAGGAACCCGATACTCAAGTGATCATATCTTTTTCTTCATCTATCACCGGAGGCTAAATCCTTAGAATATATCACTCAAGGTAGTCCTCTTGACTTCCCCAAATCTACACTTTACCAAGATACTTCCTCTGAGAGATCTGGACCTATCTGTCGGACCTTACTGACTGCTCTGTTCTTGCTTACCGGACCTCTGGTCCTACTTACCAGACCTCAATACTTTGCAATCTATCTTCCGATAAAGACTCATTATGTCTTGCAGATGTGTGGGCTAACCTTTGTTGCCATCAATGACAACATTCATGAATCCATATAGTGTCTCTTGCCAACAATCTCCCCCTTTGGCATTGATGGCAACACTTAGTGAAAAATGACTAAGTGTAGCACTATACTCGCCCTTGGCTGATGCTCTGTCTCTATGTACATTTTCTGGAACTCCCCCTTAGTTGCATACCTCATTTTTCACTACTCCTCATTCCTACTTTGACATCAATGGCAAAGGGTAGGGTCTGCATACCAAAATTTTCAAAAACACTTCTATATTTAGCCGCATAAGTATTTGTACATGCTATACTTTACATAAACTGAAGAATATCTGCAAAAGTTGTTTCCAATTGAATGAATTCAGTAGCCCAACTTCATTCTGTCCAAAATTGATATATGGCTGCTTAATAGGAATGCAAACGCATCTACCCTTTTCAGATCTATTGGATCATTGGTCTGGGCTATTATTTGAGCTTATTTTATGGCCTCATGGATGGCCTCTAACTTAGGGACAATTATCCCTCTGAGCTCACTTAATCTGCTTATTCTATTTTTCTTCTCTTTTTCGAGTTTCTTGATCTCATTCAAAACTGCAATCATTTGACATTCTTGATTTATTATTTATGAGGAAAGTGGATCAAAATTTTGAGAAAGTTTTAACAGTTTATCCTCCTATTCTTTCATTTTCTTCTCAATCTCTACTATTGCTTTGGACCAGGAAATACAAAATTTGTATACTTCACTGCCATCTTTAAGAGCATTTTCTAAGCTCTTTATCCCAATATTCATATTTCTCCTATCATTACTTATCAGCCCTTGAACCTTTGATAATCTTTTTGAAAGAAATTCCTTCTAGACCTTATCTTCTGCTGACTTCTCTAGTGAATCAAAATGTGTATTAACACTGTTGACTAGAGTTTTGAGATTACCAGATGAGGAGGCTGTGGGATCTTTTTGAAATGATGGTATGATCTTTTCTAGCACTCCGGAAGCAGCTTCTATCAACTCACAGTCTTCCATATGAGACTTTAGGAGTTTTTCTTTGGCCTTTGTGTTAGCAAATGAAGCTATCCTCATTATCTGTACTGGAGAAAGAGAATCAAAATTGAATGGACCTTGTAGAAGCTCCGGTTCATCAATCTCCATTGTTTCTTTGCTCAGGAATTCTTGAACAGTTTGTGCAGTGTCTCTTGCCGGAGACAGATGTTTCTTCTCTTCTGCATTCTTAGAGCTGTCCCTTGGAGCTTTCTCTCCTTCTATATTCATACCACTAGTAGTTGTGGTCTTTTATGTTGAGGTCTTCACTCCCTCTGCAACCTTGGTACTGTTAACTTCTTTTTCCTCACTTCTACTTCTTTCTCCTGTATACTGTCTTCTCCTTTAGATCCAGAGGCTGTAGGGGAAACCAGAGGAGAGATAGTTGTTTGTTCATGAGCCACCTCTTCTGGAATAGGAGATTCTGAGCCCTTGTCTTTACCAGAGTCCTCTGTGATGGGAATGTTGAACCTTTTAAAAGCATTTTAGAGGATCTCTTCAGTCTCTTTTGCCACCTTGTCAGTTTCACCAAGCATGAGCTGATTCATCCTTGCTTTGCTCCTGAATTCATCCTTGCAATCTTTGAATATCATATTCATTATTTTGGGATCGATTGAAGGATATAGCTGAATAGCTATCTGTTCCCGGATCTCCATGTCTTTTGCCATGGCATTGTTCTTTCTCATTTCTAACTCCTTTTCTAGGCTCTTAGGAATTAGAGATATAATTTCAATGAAAGCCTTATTGTATATGTTCAGATAACTGATTGTAGCTTCCTGCAGGATCTTTTGGTCAACCTCATTGTAATCATCATAGAATTTGGCCATTGGTTGAAGGTTTCCATCCACACTGACTGATTTGATTACACTTTCTAAAGACAAGGTGGGCTTTTCAACAAATTCCTCTGCCATTTCTTCCTTGTCTTGGCCTCTGGAGGGTTTACTGGATCCTTTCTTCTTCTACTTCTTAATTTCCTTTATCCCCTCATCTGATTCGGTTTCCTCTTCATCTCTTTGACTTGCATACGCCCTTGTGGCTTTTGTCTTTGACCTTTTCTCTCCTTTGCCAGATGCCTGGACTTCCGGTTTTGATGTTCTTGAGCTTTTGGCTATGACAGGTGTAGATCTCTTTGATGATCTGGTCTGGGTTGAGGTTTCTACCATAGCACTTTCCTTGCTTCCCTTTTCTACCTATTTCTTCTCCTCCTCAGCCTTTTGCCTCTTTTCCCTATTGGCATCAAGTGCCTCCTTTGAGATGCCAAAGCCTTTGGCAACATCTTCAACTTCTTTTCTCACCTTTCTCTTGATTTCTGGTTGTCTGAGTTCCACATGAATCTTTACACTCAACTCCTCAAAGGTGCCAAACCTTTCTGCCTTTGGATCTTTTGGTTGTTTCAGCATGTGTTCAATATGCAATTCAACAATTTTCTCATTGACTTCATACCCCATGGGCATGATCCAGATTGTCCTTGGCTCTACTGCCTCCATAGGACATTGATCAGTGTCTACCATGAAGCACACTGTATCCTTGTATTTATCAACTACTAATTTGGGGATTCTTTCTCTGATTTGAATTATATTTTGGAATTGTTTGAAGTAAGCCCATAGAGCTGTATTCCTTGACTTAGCATTTCCAAGTTCATGCAACTAATCTCTGATCTGGATAGCTACCGATTTGTCATTTTCCCATACCCATCCACTTGATCTGGGAAGCTCGTTCATGAAGTAGAAGAATAAACATAGTATCAGTCCTCCATATTTAAAGGAGTTCTTTTTGTCCCTTTTGATCTTCTGTATGTTTTCCATTAATTAGCTCAAGAGAAGTTCACAAAGATCATATTCTGCATTCTTTCTCAGCATCTTATAGGCAGTATAAATTGCAGTTCTAGAAACTGAATTCTCCCTACTGGAGTGATATATCTCATAATCTATTATCATAGAAGCAAACTTGATATCCGGGTCAGTAATATCTTTAATGGTCATTGCCCTCTTATCAAATTTTGATCCGATGGCCTCAGTCACAATGTTGTTTTTGACAAATTTGAGGACAGGTAATCCTCTAGAGGAGTATAAACCAGTTACTGCCCTAATTGCCTCCTTTGTGATCTTGCAAGGTCTATTTAGCCACAGGAAGTTATCATGCACTCTACTCAATACATATTGGACCCATTCGTCTTCTTCAAAGCAGGGGAAATGAATGAACTGATCAAAATGCTTCTCATGGATGCCCTTATATTCTGGTTTATGCTCAAATGCATCATCTATTAATTGTTTGTGATAGAAGTCTCTTAGTTTGAATTCCCCAAACTCTTCAATACTTGCATGTATGTAAACCCTAATGTCTTCTATATGCAATACACCATGCAGAACACTTGAAAAGGCTCCTAGGTGATCTACCTCCAAGGACTTGTATGGATGTTTCTTAAATGTGGGGCGAGGTCTATCAGAAATCTTTACTATATTTGGAGTAGCCATCTTTCAAAAGATTTGCAGAGAGATATTGAAAACGGGAAATACCTTTTGCGCCTTTCGGTTTCACGGAGTTGGCTTGATGATTTCTGGATGAAATGGCTTCTGCAAATGATCTTAGATGAGCTTTGAGGAGATTTGTTGTAGAGCTTTACTTTTCATTTCTTCTTGAATGCAAAATGAGCAAGTGATTAATGAAAAAACCTTTATATTGCTCCGTAAACCCTAATATCAGGTTGCAATAAATGCTCGACCTAAGTTATTCCAGTTTGTCTTATTCAGATGACTTGAAAAACCAGATCAATCCTAATCATGCGGATCTTCCAAATCTTCACCATAGTTTGTTTGGATGTTTCCCTTATGAACCCTTCAATCCATAACTCCTCTTGTGGTAGTTCCGCCGCCAATTGACTGGCTGAGGGAACAAGGTTTTCTTTGTGTTGCCCCCTGAGCCAGAGCTCATCTTTTAATTTCTGGAGGGAGTATCTGTTGATAACTGAGAGGGGGGGTGAATCAGTTATCCTAATTATTTCCCTTATTGAACTTTCTTTTTAATTAATGCAGCATTGAATCAAACACAAAAACATTACCATGAAATAAGAAACACATGACACAGTATTTTTGACATGGAAACCCTGTTAAGGGAGAAAACCACGGGGTGATTAACCCAAAAATTATTCTCTGTTAGAAGAATAGGAAATTACAAAATGGCACTTGCCAATTAGGGCTCACTGCCTGAGCACACTGCTCACAAGAGGCCCACTGCCTACAAGAAGACACACTGTCTACAAAGTGATAAGAATCACAGTCTTGAACTGATTGGAAGCATCTGCATATGCTGGAGTTCAGTTCCGGTTAGGCTTAGTACACTGATCTGCTGCACTTCATCTTTCCTCTGTTCTTTATTCTGCTATCCTTTCACATACCAGATCTTTCTTGGTACTTCTGCTCTGTTCTGCACTTATTCGCATATATCTTGACACAATCACACCCTTCACAACTAAATCCATCCTCTATATATATCCGCACAAGTAATTTCATCACCTTTCTAGTCGGCATCCGGAACAGTCTAGTTTCTTACAAACTCTATTCTGTCGGCTGAATCCTTTCTCACCAAGCAATGCGGATCAAGCATATACTTGTAGATATCATTAATCATGTCAGCCAAACATGATTCATGCCTTCACAACCTTTATCATCAACAGTAACACATCCAGAAAGTAGTCTGATACTATGTCAGTCAGTTCTTCCTCTGTTTTCACTGTCTCTCAAGAATCTGGTACTCAACTATTCATATCTTTTTCCTTGTCCATCACCGGAGGCTAAATCCTTGGAATATACCACTCAAGGTAGTCCTCTTGACTTCCCCAAATCCGTACTGCACCAAGATACTTCCTCTGAGAGATCCGGACCAATCTGTCGGACCTTGCCACATGCTCTGTTCTTGTTCACCGGACCACAACAATCTTTATTCTGACTTCCGGTAGGGACACACCATGACTTGTGGATATGTGGGATGACCTTTGTTGCCATCAATGACAACAACCATGAATCCATATAGTGTCTCTTGCCAACAATCTCCCCCTTTGGCATTGATGGCAACACTTAGTGAAAAATGACTAAGTGTTTACACTATGCTCCCCCTTGGCTGATGCTCTATCTTTATATACAATTTCTGGAACTCCCCCTTAGTTGGATTCCTCATTTTTCACTACTGCTCACTCCCCCTTTGACATCAATGGCAAAGGGTAGGGTCCGCACACCAAAATTTTCAAAAATTTTCTATACATAGCCGCATATTTACATACTCACATATACTGAAGAATGTCTGCAAAGGATGTCTGCAATTGGATCATTTCTGTAGCCCAACTTTGCTTCATTCTATCCAAAATTGAAATGTGACCACTCAACAAAAATGCAAAAGCTTCTGCCCGCTTGAGATCTGTCGGATCATTTGTTTGGGCGGTGGTCTGAGCATCACTGATGGCCTCATGCATAGTTTCCAACTTAGGGATTATAATCCTTCTAAGTTCTCCCATCCGGTTAGTGATATTCTTCCTTTCCTTCTCAAGATTCTTTATTTCATTCAAGACTGCAATAGTCTGACATTCTTGATTTATTATGGAGGAAGAGAGAGGATCAAAACTTTGAGATAAACTTTGTAGTTTGTCCTGTTCCTCTTTTATTTTCTTATCAATTTGTGCTGTTGCCTTTGACCAAGATATACAAAATTTGTAAATGTCACCGCCATCCTTAAGAGCATTTTCTAAGCTCTTTATTCCAATACTCATAATTTTCCTATCGGTAGAGATTAATCCTAATACTTCTGAAAATCTTTTATCCAAAAATTCCTTCCGGACCTTTTCTTCAGCTGATTTTTCTAGAGAATCAAAATGTGTATCAACACTGCTAACTAAGGTTTTTAAATTACCGGAAGAGGAGGCTGTTGGATCTATCTAGATTGATGGCATAATCTTTACAAGTACTCCGGAAGCAGCCTCTATCAACTCACAGTCTTCCATATGAGACTTCAGGAGTTTTTCATTTGCCTTGGCATTTGCAAATGAAGCTATCTTCATTGTTTGTACCGGAGAGAGAGAGTCAAAGTCGAATGGGCCTTTTAGAAGCTCCGGTTCATCAATCTCTAAAGTTTCTTTGCTCAAAAATTGTTGAACAGTTTGTGCAGTGTCTCTTGCCGGAGACAGATGTTTCTTTTCTTTTGCAGTCTTGGAACTGTCAACCTCTTTATCTTTCACCCCTGCTTCCTTCTCCTGTAATTTCTCTTCTTCTTTGGATCCGGAGACTGTAGGGGAAACCGGAGGAGAGATGTTTGTTTGTTCAGGGCCCACTTCTTCCGGAACAGATGATTCCAAATCCGCAGCTATTTCTGCACCTAAGTCTTCTACAACAGGAAGATTGAACCTTTTGAAGGCCTTCCGGAGGATCTCTTCTGTCTCTTGGGCCACTTTGTCAGTCTCACCAAGCATGAGTTGATTCATCCTGGCTTTACTTCTAAACTCATCTTTGCAGTCTTTGAAGATTATGTTCATTGTCTTGGGATCAATTTGAGGATATAGCTGAATAGCTATCTGCTCCCTGATCTCAAGATCTTTTGCATGAGCATTATTCTTTCTTATTTCTAATTCCTTTTCTAGGCTTTTAGGAATAAGAGATATGATCTCAATGAAAGCCTTATTGTATATGTTCAGATATTTGACTGTGGCTTCCTGCAGAATCTTTTGGTCAGCCTCATTGTAGTCATCATAAAATTCAGTCATTGGTTGAAGGTTTCCATCTACCGTAACCGACTTGATTACACTCTCTAGAGACAGAGTGGGCTTTTCAATAGATACCTCTACCATTTCATCCTTGTCTTGGCCTGTGGAGGGTTTACCGGATCCTTTCTTCTTCTGCTTCTTTATTTCTTTTACTCCCTCATCTGACTCTATTTCCTCTTCATCCTTTTGGCTTTCATAAGCCCTTGTGGCTTTTGTCTTGGATCTTTTACCGGATGCCTGGACTTCCAGTTTTGAACTTTTGGTTGTGGGAGGTGCAGATCTTTTTGATGATCTGGTCCGGGTGGGAGTTTCAACCGGAACACTTTCTTTACTTTTCTCTTCTTCCTCAGCCTTCCTCCTCTTTTCCCGGCTGGCATCAAGTGCCTCTTTTGAGATGCCTAGGCCTTGAGCAATATGCTCAACTTCTTTTCTTACCTTCCTCTTTATCTCCGGTTCCCTGAGTTCTACATGTATCTTTACACTCAGTTCCTCAAAGGTTCCAAACCTTTCTGCCTTAGGATCTTTGGGCTGGCTTAGCATGTGTTGAACATGCAGCTCTACTATCTGTTCATCCACTTCATACCCCATGGGCATGATCCAGACAGTCCTTGGCTCCACTGCCTCCATTAGACACTGATCTATTTCTACCATGAAGCATACTGTGTCTTTGTACTTTTCAACAAGGGATTGGGGTATTCTTTCTCTTGCATGCATCATGCTTTGGAAGTTCTTGAAGTATCCCCATAGAGCTGTATTTCTTGCTTTAGCATCCCCAAGTCCATGCAAATAGTCTCTGATTTGGATGGCAATCGGTCTGTCATTCTGCCATATCCATCCACTAGATCCGGGAAGCTCATTCATGTAGTAAAAGAAGAGACAAAGGATCAGATTGCCATACTTGAAGGAGTTTTTCTTGTCCTTCTTGATCTTCTGCAGATTTTCAAAGAGTTGGTTCACAAGAAGCTCACACAAGTCATAGTCTACATTCTCCTTTAACATTTGATAAGCTGTGTAGATTGCAGTTCCCGGTACTGAATTTTCCCTACTGGAGTGATAGATTTTGTAACCAATTATCATAGCTACAAATTTGACATCCGGTTCAGTGATGTCATCAACTGTCATAGCTCTCTTGTCAAACTTGGATCCGGTTGCATCACTAACTGTCTGATTTTTGACAGACTTGAGAACAGGTAATCCACCGAATGAGTGCAGACCGGTTACAGCCCTAATTGCATCTTTGGTGATCTTGAAGGGCTGGTTCAACCATAGGAAGTTGTCATGTACTCTACTTAGTACATACCGGACCCATTCATCTTCTTCAAAACAGGGGAAATGAATGCACTGTGCAAAGTGTTTGTCCCGGATGGCTTTGTACTGAGGTTTGATCTCAAAAGAGTCATCTATCAATTGTTTGTGATAGATATCCATCAGTTTTGATTCTCCAAAGTCTTCAAGATTCGCATGGATGTAAACCCTAATATCTTCCATATGCAATACACCATGAGGAACACTAGAGAAGGCTCCTAGTGGATCTACCTCTAATGATTTGTAAGGATGTTTCTTGAATGTGGGGCGAGGTCTATCAGAGATCTTAACTATATTTGGAGTAGCCATTCTTCAAAGATTTGTAGTGAGATAATGAAAACGGAGAATACCTTATGCGCCTTCGGTTTGCACGGAGTGGTTGGATTGATTTCTTTATGCAATGACTTCGGTAGGAGATCTTTGGTGTGCTTGATGAATCTTGTTGTAGAGCTCCACTTTTCGCTTCTTCTTGAGTGTAGAATGAGCAAATGATTTTTGAGAAATCCCTTATATTGCTCCGCAAACCCTAATATCTGTTTGCAATAAATGCTTCACCTATATTATTCCGGTTTGCCTTGTCCGGATAGCTTGGTGTATCCCAGATCAGTCCTGATCTGTGAACATCATCCGGATCTTTCAATCATGAATAAATCGAGGTGACACATTACAAGAACATCCCAAACACTCTGTCCAATCCGCAGAATAAGATAGTGCACTTCCGGATCTCTCCGGACCTTTTTGTAATCCTCTGTCATACCGGAGCATCTCCCAGAACAGGTCTTACTTGATCGATCACAGCTTCTTCATAACTCCATGCGGACCTTTGAAATCTTATCTGGATCATCTCAAGACTTATATCTTTAAACCCTTTACTCCGCATCTTGTGCCACATCAGGCACCACTTGATTGGCTGGGGGAACAGGATTTTCTTTGAGTCTCCCCCTGAGCCAGAGCTCACTTTTTAATTTCTGGAAGAAATATCAGCACTAGAGTCTAGTGCGGATCCAACCTCTACATTCTCTGAACTTTTCTTCACCCAAATCTTGCTCATCTGATTCCTAACTTCATCCGCATTCATCTTTTGTTTACCCTTGTCTTGATTCTGATTATACACCGGACCTCTTTTGTCCTGATTCTTGCTTCTGCAGATTTTAGCATTATGACCGGACCTATTACAGATTTGGCAAATAACATTTCTTTGCATAATTGACTGATATCCTCTTGATCTGCATTGATTAGCCATATGACCTACTCTATTGCATGTAAAGCATCTACCTTTGAATGATTTGTTTACTTGCATATTTCTGCATTCATGGGATTTGTGTCCATACCTTTTGCAGTTGAAGCATTGTCCAGAGAAGGATGAATTAATCTGATTCATTCTCTTTCTGCACTGATTAGCTTTGTGACCAAAGTGGTTGCAGCTGTGGCAGTATCCATTGAAAGATGGATATCTTTGAGCATTGGGCTATCTTACCGGAGGTCTTCTAGGCCCGTTTCTTGGATTTTCTGATCCAAAATTCTTTTGACCAGATCCGGAGCTTTCTCCTTTCTCATATCCCAAACCATACTTGTCATCTGTCCTCTTTTGACTTCCAAGAAGAACTTCAAGTTGAGCAGAACTTATCTTGAATTTCTCTTTATATTCATTTGCTGTTTGAAGGTCTCTTTTGAGAGAGGCAATTTGATCCTCAAGTTTTTCTTCATTATCTTTGGCATCTTCAAGATCAGATTCAAGATGTCTGATAATCCTGTCCATCTGGTGGCATTCTTCTGATTTTTCTTTAAGAGATTGTCTTAGATTGTCTTCAACCTTTCTTTTTTCTTCAATCTCTTGAGTAAACTTTATAGTTCCTGATTCCATTTCATGTCTTAACATAATGACTTCTTTTGATAACTTTTCACATAACTTGGTTTGCTCAGTCAATTCTTCATTTGTATTGCTTTCTTCACTTTGTCTTGCCAATTGTTGGAGCAGCTCCTTTCTCTTTTTCATAGAGAGACTTAATTTGTCTTTTAATTCTCTCATGAATTCATCAGCCTGTTTGAGTCTTTCCTTTAATTCATTGACTTCAGAATTTGACTGTTCAAGATCCTCAAGGGCAGTCTTGAGTTGCTCCCTTAAACCATATGCATCCATTTGAACTCCCAGATCTTCCTCAAGCTGTTAGGCTCTATTAGGAGGAACCTTGCTCTGATACCAATTGTTGATAACTGAGAGGGGGGGGTGAATCAGTTATCCTAATTATTTCCCTTATTGAACTTTCTTTTTAATTAATGCAGCATTGAATCAAACACAAAAACATTACCATGAAATAAGAAACACATGACACAGTATTTTTGACGTGGAAACCCTGTTAAGGGAGAAAACCACGGGGTGATTAACCCAAAAATTATTCTCTGTTAGAAGAATAGGAAATTACAAAATGGCACTTGCCAATTAGGGCTCACTGCCTGAGCACACTGCTCACAAGAGGCCCACTGCCTACAAGAAGACACACTGTCTACAAAGTGATAAGAATCACAGTCTTGAACTGATTGGAAGCATCTGCATATGCTGGAGTTCAGTTCTGGTTAGGCTTAGTACACTGATCTGCTGCACTTCATCTTTCCTCTGTTCTTTATTCTGCTATCCTTTCACATACCGGATCTTTCTTGGTACTTCTGCTCTGTTCTGCACTTATTCGCATATATCTTGACACAATCACACCCTTCACAACTAAATCCATCCTCTATATATATCCGCACAAGTAATTTCATCACCTTTCTAGTCGGCATCCGGAACAGTCTAGTTTCTTACAAACTCTGTTCTGTCGGCTGAATCCTTGCTCACCAAGCAATGCGGATCAAGCATATACTTGTAGATATCATTAATCATGTCGGCCAAACATGATTCATGCCTTCACAACCTTTATCATCAACAGTAACACATCCGGAAAGTAGTCTGATACTATGTCAGTCAGTTCTTCCTCTGTTTTCACTGTCTCTCAGGAATCCGGTACTCAACTATTCATATCTTTTTCCTTGTCCATCACCGGAGGCTAAATCCTTGGAATATACCACTCAAGGTAGTCCTCTTGACTTCCCCAAATCCGCACTGCACCAAGATACTTCCTCTGAGAGATCCGGACCAATCTGTCGGACCTTGCCACATGCTCTGTTCTTGTTCACCGGACCACAACAATCTTTATTCTGACTTCCGGTAGGGACACACCATGACTTGCGGATATGTGGGATGACCTTTGTTGCCATCAATGACAACAACCATGAATCCATATAGTGTCTCTTGCCAACAGTATCAGCACCAGAGTCTGGTGCAGATCCATCCTCTACATTCTCTGTACTTTTCTTCACCCAAATCTTGTTCATCTCTCTTTTGACTTCATCTGCATTCACCTTTTGTTTACCCTTATCTTGATTCTGATTATGATATACTGGACCCCTTTTGTCCTGATTCTTGCTTCTACAAAATTTTGCACTATGACTAGATCTATTGCAAATTTGGCAAACAACATTTCTTTGCATATTTGACTAATATCCTCTTGATCTGCATTGATTAGCCATATGACCTATTCTATTGCATGCAAAGCATCTACCATTGAATGATTTGTTCATTTGCATATTTCTGCATTCATGAGATTTGTGACCATACCTTTTGCAGTTAAAGCATTGTCTGGAGAAGGATGAATTGTTCTGACTCATTCTCTTTCTACACTGATTAGCTTTATGACCAAAGTTATTGCAGTTGTGGCAGTATCCATTGAAGGATGGATATCTTTGAGCATTAGGCTATCTTACCGGAGGTCTTCTAGGCCTATTCCTTAGATTTTCTAATCCAAAATTCTTCTGACCGGATCTGGAGCTTTTTCCTTTCTCATATCCCAAACCACACTTGTCATCTACCTTCTTTTGACTTTCAAGAACTTCAAGTTGAGCAGAACTTATCTTAAATTTTTCTTTATATTCATTTGCTGTTTGAAGATCCCTTTTGAGAGAGATAATTTGATCCTCAAGTTTTTCTTCATTAATCTTAGAATCTTCAAGATCAGATTCAAGGTGTCTGATAATTCTATCCATTTGGTGGCAATCTTTTGATTTCTCCTTGAGAGATTGTCTTAGATTATCTTCAATTTTTCTTTTCTCTTCAACTTCTTGGGTGAACTTCATAACTACTGATTCCATTTCATGTCTTACCATAATGATTTCTTTTGATAACTTTTCACATAACTTGGTTTTCTCCTTCAGCTCTTCATTTGCATCATTTGCTTCACTTTGTCTTGCCAATTGCTGAAGTAGCTCCTTTCTCTTTTTCATGGAGAGACTTAATTTTTCTTTTAGTTCTCTCATGAAATCATCAGCCTGTTTGAGTCTTTCCTTTAATTCATTGACTTCAGAGTTTGACTGTTCAAGATCATCAAGGGCAGTCTTGAATTGCTCCCTTAAACCATATGCATCCATTTGGATTCCTAGATCTCCCTCAAGCTGTTAGACTCTATTAGCAGGAACTTGGCTCTAATACCAATTGTTGGTAACTGAGAGGGGGGGGTGAATTAGTTATCCTAATTATTTCTTCTTCTTGAACTTTCTTAATGACAATGTAGTATTAATTCTAATAAGCAAATATAACCATGAAAAGGAAAGTACACATAACACAATATTTTGACGTGGAAACCCTGTTAACGGAGAAAACCATGGGGTGATTAACCAAGATTGTATTCTCTATTAGAAGAATGGAAATACAAAAATGACACTTGCCAATTAGAGCTCACTGCCCGAGCACACTACTCACAAGAGGCACACTGCCTACAAGAGACTCACTATCTACAAAAGAGTGTTTATACAATACTTGAACTGATTGGGAGCATCTACATATGCTAAAGTTCAGTTTCAGTTAGGCTTAGTATACTAATTTGCTGCACTTCATCTTTCCTCTTCTTTATGCTGCTTTTCTCTTACATACTGGATCTTCCTTGCTACTTCTGCTCTTCACTTCTGCTCTTATTCGCACATTACCAATGACAACAACACCTCTCACAACTAAATCCATCTTGTATATATATCCGTAAAAGTGATTTCATCACCTTTCTAGTCGGCACCTGGAATAGTCAATTTATTCACAAACTCTGATCTGTCAGCTGAATCCTTGCTTACCAAACATTGCGGATCAAGAATATACTTGTGGAAATCATTAATTATGTTGGCCAAACATTATTCATGCCTTCATAACCTTTTTCATCATCAGCAACACATCTAGAATGATGTTTGATGTTTTGCCAATCAGTTTTTCCTCTATCACATTGCCTATCAAGAACCTGATACTCAAGTGATCATATCTTTTTCTTCATCTATCACCAGAGGCTAAATCCTTGGAATTTATCACTCAAGATAGTCCTCTTGACTTCCCCAAATCCACACTTTACCAAGATACTTCCTCTGAGAGATCCAGACCTATCTGTTGGACCTTACTGACTACTCTGTTCCTGCTTACTGGACCTCTGGTCCTGCTTATCAGACCTCAATACTTTGCAATCTGTCTTTCAATAAAGACTCATTATGTCCTGTGGATGTGTGGGCTAACCTTTGTTGCCATCAATGACAACATTCATGAATCCATATAGTGTCTCTTGCCAACAATTTTTTGTTCCTTGGTTGGCCAAAAGACTCTATAGGGATTAGGATGAGGCATTCTTTCCAATCCTAACTTAGTCACCATTTCATTAGAAGCCAAATTTTTAGAGGAACCTGAATCTACTATTACCTTGCAAACTTTTCCTTTCACCTTGCAAGTGGTTCTGAACAAGTTGTTTCTTTGGGGCTACTCCTTGGTGGCTAGCATGATGACTGACCTGTTAAACATGATGCATTCTCCACTCTCAGGTGTTGCATACTTGGAAGAGGCTATTTGGTATGATGTGGTGCTTTGACAGTCTTCTTGTTGAAGGAGTTGCACCCTTCTATCTTTCTGATTTGTAGCAATGTTTCCAATCTTCTCCGGGCATCTAAAGGACTGATGTCCAATCTGATTGCAAGAGAAACACCTTCCAGTAAACACATTGGGACCTCTGCCCCCACTTCTTCCTCTGCCATTACCTCTCCCTCTAAACTGACCCTTATCAGCATTGTCTCTATCAGCAGCCCCTTGACTGCCTTCTTGAAATCTACCTCCTTGGGGTCTTGAAAAATTCTCTATTTTGAAATCTTCCTCTACCCCTAAAGTTTTGATTTCCTCTACCTCTGTTGCTGCTGTTTGAATCACCTTTTCTCCTCTACTTATCCTCAATCCTCAGTGCCATTTGAAAGCACTTATGGACTGTCTCTGGGTTAAAGAGAGTTAATTCATTTTGAATGGAGAACTTGAGGCCATTGAGATACCTTGCAAGCATCTATTTTTCATTCTCAGGCATCTTGGCTTTCAATGTCACCTTGTGGAACTCCTCTGTGTAGGTGCTCACGTCCATGTCCTTCTATCTCAAGTTGTGTAACTTCTTGTTCAAGTTGACTTCATAATCCTCAGGGACAAATTGCTTCTTGATTTCAAGTACCATCTTCCTCCATGTAGAGATAGGATTCCTATCATCTTCTATCCTCTCATTTTGAATAAAATTCCACCAACTCAAGGCTAGCCCTTTCATCCTTGATTTGGCAATCTTCACTTTCTAATTCTCTGCCACTTCTTCACATTCAAAATAGTTCTCCATTGCCTCAATCCAATCAAGGCACTCCTCTGCATTCATCTTACTAGGAAACATAGGTAAGTCTGCCTTAGTGTCCTTCCTACTCAACTTTCCAAGTGCATCTAGGAATTGTCTCTCTGACATGCCTCCTTGTGGCTCTTCCATAGGCACTTCTTTTTCCTCATCTTGATCCTCTTCATCTGAATCCAAGATGACCTCTAGCTTCTTCTTCTTGTCTTTGTCTTTCTTCAACTTTTCTATCTCAGCCTCCATCCTTTTGTTCTCGGCTACTTGCTTTCTCACTATCTTTGCCAATTCAACATTTGTCACCTTTGAAGGAATTTCCTCCTCTTCTTCTCTATCTCCCATCTCTTTGAAGGCTCTGATACCACTTGATGTAGAGTGGCACAAGGGAAGCAACACACAAGGGTTTACTCTATTGTCCTTTGTCCACTCACCCACTTCAAATAGCCTTCAACCAAGCAACCAAAGGCACATTCAAGGGTGTATGAAGGATTTGGTATCCTAGTGATGGCTCCACCTTCTCGGCTTCTCCAACACCTTAGGATAGATCAACAAACACCTTCTATGCAGTTGGTTTGATCTCCAACTTCCCAGAACTCTTCAACCTATACCTTGACTATTAAGGCTACTAGCCCTCCAAACTAGGTTTTCTCAACAAAACTTGACAAAACCCCAAATGACTAGGCAAGCAATGATGGTTTTCGATACCCTTTATGGGACCCTATCAAACTTCCAAGTCTCCTATTCCAACTCCACTCCAGCAATCCAGAACACTCATTAGGTCTCTAGGCCTAATTGATTAGGTTAGGACTAGGTTACAAAGTAAGTGCTCAAAATTGGGTGCATAGGTTAGGGGCAGGAATTTGGAATGTCTCTACCATGCCTAAACAACTCAAAACCATCATTTATTTTCTCACCCTATTAGGATTCTATCATCTACAACCTCAAATAGCATGAATTTGGTCAAATATAATGAAATACTTGACCTAGGGCATCACCTTAAAAATTGAAAACATCATCTCCCAACAAAATGCCTCTGGAATCCTAGAGTACACATCCCTAGCCTACATTTCACCAGTTTTTGTGAATTTTCAGTAGTGGGAATGCATTCTAGGGCCGGTTTTTGGTGGCAAACCCTACAAAACAGGGTTTCTAGACCTATTTTGAAAGAAAAATCAATAACTTGTGACTTTGACCACTTCAAACCCCCAAACCAGTTGGATATGAACCTTGACTCCAAGCACTTTTAGAAAAATGACATTTGCACACGTGACAAGTCCATACAATCTGTACACAGCAAGAAAAGCAGGAAAATTTACTATTTTCTGTAGTTTCAATGCCCCAAAACTCCATACCAGATGTCCTCTACCATATAGGAGTGAATTACAAATGTTTCCAACTGATCCAAGTTGGTTTCTAACTCCTAAAAATTGTTTACAACTATTAAAACCAAGTGACAACCGGCCAATGTATCATTGACACTGTTGGCAACTTGTTACACTATGGAGTTTTTGCATTTTTAAGAGGATGGCGATTAGGTTTGCTTGTCAAATGAGATCAAAACCACCATCCTACTTCCTACAACATACTAAAACACTAGAACCAATCAAAAGACTCAAAAACCACTCATTAGGCCTACTAGGCCTAAGTGGTTCAACAGGGGTCCAAGTGGATTGAGACTGAGTGGGGTTTATATGGTCACCCCAGACATCTTGACCACACAAGAGGACCTTCCATCCATGGCTAAAGCCTTATTACAATCAAAACCACAACTTTAAAAAAAATGCAAACAAAGTGACTTTAGGAACCAAGGTGCTCCTAGGTGCCCTTTACTAAAATCTAATAGAGAAAAATCAGAGAGAAAAAATAGACTTGGGAATTGGTGCCAAGAACTGTGGACAAAAATGTGATAGGGACAAAATGGGTGTTCAACAATAAATTGAATGAAGATGGAGAAGTGGTTAGAAACAAGCAAGGTTGGTCTGCATAGGTTATTCATAGGTGGAAGGAATTGAATTTGAGGATACATTTGTTCTAGTGGAAAGAATGGAGGCAATCAAGATGTTTCTTGCATTTATAGTTCACATGGACTTCAAGGTATATCAAATGGATGTCAAATATGCTTTGTTGATTGGTGACTTAGAAGAGGAAGTTTACATAGAGTAGCCTAATGGATTTCAGCTATTAGAAGACTTGAACATGGTATGCAAACTTAAGAAGGCTTTGTATGGTCTCAAACAAACCCCTAGGGCTTGGTATGGAAGGTTGGATAAGTACTTACTCGAGAAAGAATTCAAGAAAGGTACCATAGATAACAATCTATACATCAAAATTAAAAATGAACAAATATTGATAGTAGTAGTGTATGTTGATGATATAATCTTTGATGGAAATGATGAAATTTGTAAGAAGTTTGTAGAAGAGATGCATAAGGAATTTGAAATGTCTATGATAGGTGAGCTATCATTCATTATTGGACTCCAAATTGCTCAATCAATGAAGGTATATTTATCTCTTAAGTAAAGTATGTCAAGGAGATGTTGAGAAAGTTTGGTATGGAAGATTTTAAACTAGTGAGTACTCCTATGGTAACAAGTTGTCATTTGAGTAAAGATGATGAGTCACCTCAGGTTGATCAAAATTTGTATAAGTCTATGATTGGGGTCCTACTGTACTTAACAACATCAAGGCCTGACATTATGCAAGTAGTTTGCATGGTTGCAAGATTTCAAGCTAATCTGGAAAAGAAACACATGTGAAGGAAGTCAAAAGGATTTTTAGATATTTGAAGAGCACTCTATATTATGGATTATGGTATCAAAAAGGTGATGGCTTTTCCTTGAGTGCATATACTAATGCAAGTTGGGACGACGGTGTTGATGATAGGTGAAGTACCAGTGATAGTACTTTCTTTTTGGGAGACAGATTGGTCTCATGGTTTAGTAAAAAGCAAGATTCAGTGTCGTTATTAACAACAGAAGTAGAGTATATAGTCATAGTAACCTGCTGCACTCAAGTGTTGTGGATGAACCAAACATTGAAGGATATCAAGGTATTGTATGATGAGCCCATTCCTGATCTATGTGACAATATAAGTGCCATCAATATTTCAAAGAATCCAGTGATGAATTCTAGAACCAAGCACATATCCATCAAGCATCACTTTTTAAGAGAAAAGTTTGCAAATCAAGAAGTAAAATTGGAATATGTACTTATAAAGGATTAGGTTGTAGATATCTTTACAAAGGCACTTTCCAAGGACACATTTGAATATCTCAGATAGAAGTGAGGGGTTATTGTCCCTCCTCCTTCTAACTAGATGCATAGATGATGCATTTGTCTAGGGGGGACAATTCAAGATATATTCTGTATCCCTGGATTGATGATGACTATCTGTCAGGAGAAGTAGGTAGGAAGATGACAAGGATTGTTTAGTCAAGGGGAGCTTGTATGTTTTTGCAGGAAAAGAGGGAGACCAGCTGATGTAAAAGGGTGAGAAAGTTTTCATATCACGTTAAGTGTTGCCATTAGTGACAATGGGGAGATTGTTGCATATGTTGTCATTAATGTCAATAGAGTTGTGATGTGGAAGGCATACTATTGTCATTGATGTCAAGAGAGTGGTGGTCAGTGATGTTAGAAGAGTGATGATCAGAGGAGTTGTGAGGTGAAGGATATGGTAATGAAAGTCATGGGCATATGCTGTTGGATCAGTATCATCTGTACATAGTTGTACCTTATCTTCTGAAGTTCATGGATAGTTGAAAGTTGTCAAGTTGAAGGATATCTTGACATGGAGAAGTTGTGGTTTTTTGTTTTTGATGAAAAGAGATGTGATTGTTGTCTATGGTGTTATGAATGTTGATGCATTCATTGTCTCTTGATAGGAAGCATTGCAAAAGATATGAAGGAAAGTGTACAAGGTTTCAATTGATAAGAAGCTGCACTGAAGAAGTTCAGGAGAATGCTTTGCATTTCTCTACATTTGAAGATATGGCTGTGTAGTTTGGAGGTTAGATAGAGACAAATATGAAGTATGTATTATCCAAATTTCAATTCATAAAAGTTATCGTAGAAGATTCTAGAGCTAGCAGAAGTGAATACAGTGGTACAATGTTATTGTAGTCACAAAGAGATAGTATAATGCTCCGCATTTCTCCACATTTGAAGATGTGGCATTGTAGCTTGAAGGATAGTTGGATATAGATAGGAGGTATGTTATATTCAAGTTTCAAATGATAAGATGTACTGCAGAAGTTCTTAGAAATATGCTGAGTTGAGATATTTCTTGTTGCTGATTAGGGTTGTTAGAAGGAGAAAGTGAAAGCCAACTCATTTCACTACATTATGATGTTTGTCCTTGTTGTTTGAAGGATAAGTTCAGAATGATTGTATGTGTGCATAATTCAAGTTTCAGCTGTTAAGGGGTACCACAAGTATTTTTTTCAATGTTATATATCCAGATAGTGTAATTAGAGTATGCAAGAGATACTATCTTCAGAGTTTGATTGTTTGCACTAGCAGGAAGTAGTATGATTGGGTAAAAGGAATGTATGTGCTTGTTATTAAAGTCATATAATGCTTAGTGTATGAAGGTTAGATGATGTAGTTTTGTCTCTTTGGTACTGCTTTAGTTCTTGAGCTAATGTGTGCAAGGAATAAGTGCTTGTGAAGCCAACTTGATGTGTTCAGGTGATTGTGCCGTGTGTTTGGAAGTGTGCACCAACGTGGAGATGTATGGTAAAGTAAAATAGATTCTAGTTATCACTTTACATGAACCACTTAATGGGATTTAATTCCTATATTACCACTGATGACTTGGATGACAACAGGTTCTTGCAGTTGCACGTTTCATGTTACACGTTTTATCTTGGTTGACAAAATGTAGAGTTTTGAAGACTTGCAGAGCATATAAATGAAAGATCAATTTTTTTGCAAAGGCATGATTGTGTGTGAGTGAGCAAGCATGTATGTGCAAGTGTGAAGAGTGAGCTTGTGTGTGTGTGAAGGACATACGTAATCTAGAAGTTGAAAAGGAAATCTGGTGATTATATTGCATGATTTATGATAGAGGTAGTGTTGTGTTGTGTTGCAGAAGTGTGTTGAAGATAGCAGAGTTGTTTGAGCAAAGGTGCTACTACAAAGGTGTTTGAACCAAAAGAATCAATTAAGTGTTTTTTACAGAGGTTGTAGCCTCTTCTTGTAAGTGTTGTAGCACTTTAGGGAGTTGTAGCTTCCTCTGGGTTGGATCCCATAAAACTGTAGATCAGGGAGTTGTATCCCCCTTTGTGTTGGAGCCCATAAAACAATATATTAGGGAATTGTAGCTTCCTTTGGGTTGTACCCCTCAAAACTTGTTGTAAACATGTTTTTATTTGTGAGGATGGATTTGGACAGTAGACCCAAGTAGCTTGCTCACTGTGGTTTTTCCCTTCTAGGGTTTTCCATGTAAATCTGGTGTTATGGTTGTGTGGTTGTGTTTTGAATTGCTTCATTAACTATTTATCTGTTTAAGGAAGTAGAAAGTTTTTTAAGATAAAGGTGAATTGGACTAATTTGTGGAATATACTAATTCACCATCCCTCTCAGTATATCAGAGTGTTTTAACAAAAATAATGTAAAATTTGTAATACACTTTTGTTGGGGTACACATACCTTCGTTTCATGAAGAGAAACATTGTGAAATCCAACCATGCCTTTTAGATAACCTCAAATGACTACAAAAACACATCTTACAAACCATGAACTAAATTTGTTCATTTTGAAAAATATAATCTGGTGTTCAACCTACAACTTTATATATATAGTGAAATACTAACACAACCCTAAAAAAACATAAAATTAGGAATACACTTTTGTTGGTGTGAACATAGCTCTATTATGTGAAGAGAAAGGTTGTGAAATCCAACCATGCCTTTGAGATAATCTTAAATAACCACAAAAAAAACACATCTTACAAACTATGAGCTAAACTTGTGTCAGTTGAATTTAACACAATGTGTCATTAAACCTGTAACTTTATATATATAGTGAAATTTTAACATACTAAATGAAATCTAATTATTTGCACAAAACCATAAAACAACATAAAATTAGGAAGATAAATTGGTTGGGGTGCACATATCTTTATTAGGTGAATAAAGACTTTGCAAAACCCATCGATGCCTTTGGGATGACATTGAATCACCAATTATGTCCTTCCATTACTACCACCAACCTCAAATAAATAACAAGTTGTTTATATATTTTGAAAACATTGTATCAATATGTGCTTCAACTCAGACAAGCATAAGTTTCAAAGACATCATACAAACCATAAACTAAACTTTTGTGGGTAGAAAAACACAATGTGTAGTTCAACCTGCAACTTTATATATACAATGAAATCCTAACACAACCTTTAAAAAACATATGATTGAAAAGTTTGTGAAATCCAACACACATTGTATATCTCAAACATTGGGTAGGGTGCACATATCTCTGTTACATGAAGAGAAATGTTGTGAAATCCACTAATACCTTTGGGATAACCTCGAATGACCATTTATATCTTTCATTTATTTCCACTAACCTCAAATCAATAACACTTTTAAATCTTTTGAAAACATTATGAATCAATATGTGAGTCAACTAAGAGAAACATAAGTTTCAAAGAAATACTACAAACCATGAACTAAACTTGTGCAAGTTGACAAAAAAATGATGCATGAGCATCCTAGGTTACAGAGCAATCTTGCATCAACCAAAAATATTTTCTTTCTTTTCTTTTCTTGCATTTCAGTAGCAACTTAGTGATTTGCAGTTTTAGCATTTTCTACCGCATTCTACTGCATTTTCATTTCAGAACTCACAGAGTAGGAGTTATCTTCTATACCATGTCAGCTACATCATACTCAGATTTTAGGATATTTGGACTATTTTGTGGAAAAGTTATCACTACCAGAAAATCCTTAGCATTCACATAATAGAGCATTCAACAATTAGGTAGATCATACAAATTTTGCAGAGCACTTCTATGACTTGTAGAGACTAATGTAACATCACACAGGGTAAATTGGGACCAGATAGTCCTTAATGGAGAACTACATCAAGTTTCATTCATTTGTAGAGCATTACCAAGAGTTGTAGGCCAAACTACATGAGTGCTACATGTTTCATCATTCATTGAATTTTGAGACCTCTTTAGGCTGATGCGGAGGATTCTATGAGATGGAGGATGACATATATACATCTCTTAGATGCATTAGGAAGTTAGTTAGTGTTGTGATGTTCACAACACACCCCATTTTACTCCTTAGCAAAATGAGGAACCCTGCTGTGGCTGTTGCTTTTGCCTTTGTGTGTGTTGTCTATTTGGTGGTAAAGGGAAAAGAGGGTTAAAATTGCAAACTTTGATAAAAATAGAGAAAAAATGCATTTTCAGTACTAGGGCATGATATGGTCAGATTCTTTGTGAAAAATGAGCTAGGGTTGCTTTTTGAACCATCTTAAAATTCGCCATATTTTGCAAGTTATGATCATTTTGGTAAAATGTACATTCAGGTTTGTATATGCAAAGGGTTTGCTGTTTGTACATACAAGTCTGTTTGTATATGCATGTTGCATATACAAGGCTCTTTGTATGCAAGTTCGCTTGTATACAAAGACCTTTGTATATCACTTTGCATATACAAAGTCCTTTGTATGTACAAAGTCATTTTATACTTAGTCGCATTTGCCCTTTTGCAATTAGGTTGCATATGCATTTGATTTTGTATGTTAGGCCTTTATATGTTGCACATACAAAATAGTTTGTATATCACGTCATGCATATAAAAAGTCTCTTATATGTCGCTCACATACACAGTCGCGAAATGGGTCTTGTATATCGGATTTACATACAAAGTTGTTTGTATGTTCTTTCTTATATGCATTTGGTTAAAGTTTTGAAATATACATACAAGATGGACCTGAAGTGGTTTTAGGTTAAAATAAATTGATGTTTTAAATCCACTTTGTATCTCACGTTTGTATGTTTGGTAGGTAAAATATACAAGGCACTTCATACATGTCGGACCCAAAATAGCTATGAAATAACAAAAAGTCCTTGTATATCCACAGGCTTGTATGTTTGAGTAACATACAATACAATTATACATTGGGCGGACTCGACGGACTTATTAAAAAGAGAAAAATCCTTGTATATGTTTCGGCTTGCATATTGGTGCACACAAGAATAATATACATGCAAGTGCGGGTTTGAAAAGTTTTAAAGCAGAGTGAAATGGTTGTACATTTGGCGCTTGTATGTTTTTACATACACACAAAACATACAAGTTAAAGGATACAAGGTTCATAATATACAAGCACCGAACCTGAAAAATCTATTAAAACAGCTTAAGTCCTTGTATGTTTTCAACTTGTATATTGGCGAGACACAAATGTTTTTATACATTGCCCGGAATTGAAATTTCATAAAGAAAAGTTAATTCAATGTATATTTTGTGCTTGTATATTCTTATATACAAGCCGATATATAGTGCGCTTATACAAAGCGGAATCAAAGGGAAAATCAAAACCGATTTAATGCTTATATCAAACCTAAATGTATATCGAAAGATACAAAGTAACATACATACAAAGCGGATCTCAGCGAAGGAGTTAAATTTGGTTAAATGCTTGTATCACATCCGGATTGAATATCTAAAAGATACATGCATTTATACATTGAGCGGAATTGAAAAGTTATAAAATAGAGTTAGGTTCTTGTATATTTTGGCATTTGTGTGTTGCGACATACAAACCGATATACATTGCGATATGCAAGCCATGGAACTGAAAAGGATTGGAATCCGATTAAATGGATGTATCACGCCTGGCTTGTATGTCAGGATATAGAAAGATTTAAACAAGAAATGAGTGGGAAATCAAGGTGATGGAATTTTGGAGACGATTTTGGGACCCAAATGCATATTTCTAGTCAACGATGGTTGAGTTGACCAGTTTAACGTTGAAAATGCATTTTTGACATGTGATTTTCACAGAATTAGGGCCCGATACTTGCATTCACACAGTACTGACTAGATTTAGCAGCTATCTTTCTTCTTGCAAGATTATTAAATGATGATACTTATTGCTGGTCTATTTTTGTAGGTTTGCAGTTGAAGGAGCTGAAAATTAATGACAATGGCATCACAGGGAGGAAATTAGATCTCAAGAGCAAAAGGAAGATAAGGATGAAAGGTGAGGAAGTCAAGGGTCTTCATTGATGAAGACAAAATGTAGATGGAAACTTCATTGCAACAGGCAACAGAAGTTATTTTTGAGCTGCTAGGGTTTCCAGAAAGGCATATTTCACCCAGATTTGATGTATGCTCAGAGATATTTTGGGAAACTTGTTCTCCAACATTTATTGTTGTAACCAAAGGTTTGAACTAGTGCTTAACTAGGGTTTTGAGCTGTATTGAGGGCAATCAGAAAGTCTATATATTGTGCCTCTATACACTGTAAAATTTTACACAAGGGCTACATAGAGATTTGTAGCAGCAAGAATTTGTAAAGTAACATTAGAGTAGAGGGACCTTTTAGTTTAGAAGTAGAAGAAGGAGGTCACCTGTGTCTACAATAAGGAATGCGTGGAACATATAGCTTCCTTACTGTATCTATAAAGCTTGTAAGTTTTCTGTAATTTGATCATTGAAGCTAAGAGTCATTCAGACATTGTAAATCATATATGACTGTTTGTTTCTAATACAATTGAATCTAGAATTCTGCATCTATCTTCTGAGTGTTTTCTTGCTCTTCATTGTGTTTGAAACATTTTCTCTTAGAGCTTGCAATTTTAGGTATATGTTTGTGAAAATGCTCAGAACTTACACTTAGAGTTTTGTCTGTGGATTTGATCAATTTGCTGCAATACTTATACAGTGCATAAAAGAACAATTAGATCCTTAGTAGATTAAATGAAGTTTAGATTAGATCTTTCTAACTTTTCCCAACCCATCTAAAAATACTTAGCTTAAAATGTAGAAATTTAAAGGAAATTGTCTCATATTTGAAAGAAGTATGCATAACTGAGTTGAAAGTAGATAGTTTTCATAATACTTAAAAGAGGAAAGCTTGCTATAATTTTCAATCATTTAAAGCTTTGAAATATAGTAACACTTTTATGCAAGAAAGGAATGAACAACACACTGATATTCACAATCTTTTTGCATAGTTTGAGTTCAGTAAACCAACAAGAAACCCTAAACTACGTAAGACCCCTTGAACATTATAGCTTCACATCGACCAATTGAATTTTCCCAATAGGTCAAGCCCTGACCATATTAAACTTGGGATTAAGCGAATCTTAAACTGATTCCTTCATATCTTTTAAGTCAGTTTTGGTTCATTTTATGTGAATTTTAACTAGTTGTTATGACTGTCTCAAAACAATCATCAATAGTTTCTAGCGCTAGAAGGAGGGCCTGATTGGATTTAGGGTTGATTTTCTGAGTTTTAATGCTTTTTTCTGAGATATGTTAGATCTCATAAAATTTCAAAAATATAAAAGGTTGAAAATAAGGTCCCATTTTCAATGGACTTATATGGGGACAATTTTCAAGTTAGTATTCCTGTCTTTCAGGAAACTTTGAATAGGCAGCTTTATCCTCAAAGTTTATCTAACTTTGGTTTATCCAGTTGTTGCAGGATACACCAGGCTATGGAACACAATGAAATTAATTGTTTAACTTTCCTCACCAGGATAGATTTGTATTTGAAAGGACTAATTCTTTTCTCAGATGTGTTCAAGGCTGAAGTCTGGTAGAAGAATGAAGAAATTTTGGAGCAACAAGAAAATACAACACTAGGACTTATCAGTTGGTTAGACAATACAATAGCTAAATCAGTTCTAGAAGGAAATAATAGCAAAACATCTTTCCTTAAGTCATGTTATGCTGGGATTGATAGTAGTTCTCTACTTCCTAATACAGGTAAAGGGGAGTGCAGGTATAAATCTTTCAAAAGTTGTAGAGAGGAAACCATTTGTCATGATGAGATCTTTGATGCTAATTCTAATACTTTTGGGAAGGGTAGTAAAGCATCTTTCCTTGAGTCATTCTATGGTAAAGAGAAATGTGAATAGGTGGAAGAATTATAGTGCACTAAAATTGATGAGATTCCTATTATAGCAACTAATGAAGTCATAGAAAAAAAAGTAAATTCTAATGTCATAACTGACTTCTTTAAATTAAATGATCAAATTCAAGATTGTTGCAGGTCAGTGGAGTCAGACTCCACATTGGATGATAAATGTGAGTTATTTGATGAACAATTCTTGAAGATTGAAAATACAGAGGATCATGCTATTGTTGTGCGTAATCAGACATCACCCCAGCATTATTTTGAAAACAAAACAAGGGAGTATTCCTATCAATCAAAAGATGTTGTTCCCCCTTTACTCTCAAGTGATCTAGAAATGATTAATTTCTGTATATCAGGTTATGATGATGAATATACTCACTTAAGTGCTGATGTGCAGGGAACTAATGAGAACATTGAGAGGTTTGCTGAATTTGAGGATAAACTAAACATCTGGAATGAAGGAACAAGGCTGGATAAAGATGAAGAAATGATACATCTAGAGTCATTCATCTTTCAATTTGAAGAAAGACCTGACATGGAGCTGAGAAATGAAAGTGCAAAGTTAAATGGAAGACTAGCTATCAATAAACATGCATGTCCAATAGAACCAAAAATGCACCAGGTTGTCTCTTTCCTTTCCTCAGTGAATAATGTTGAAAACTATTTTGATTATGGAGATTTAAGAGATAGGACATGCATATGGAATAGTCATGAATAGGATGGGCTGCCTCAATTGCTGATAATTAGATATTATCCTATTGAACACAGTGAATTTAGGATACAAGAGCATTTTTCAGAATTCAAAGATAAATTTGCTAAATTGAGAACAATAATTAGTGCGCTGATGCTCCTACACAATCTAAGGAAGTATAAAAGTAGGGGTATTTTGGTGTCTTTTCCTAGGTTTTGTTTGCCTTGTAGTGGCTTGCATATAGTTTGGTAGAGTAGTTGTTTTTCTTCTTTTCTTTGTTTCTTGTCTTGCTTTGTGTTGTTTCCTATTGTAGGTTAGTTGTTTGTACAGTTTTGTTTTTGTTTCTTTCTATTCTATTATTTTTGTTTTCTGTTTGTATAGTCTCTTTATTTGGTTGTTGTTGTCTCCTTAGTAGGGATCTTTATTTTACTTTAGAGTATTAAGGAGTAAACTAACAACCATTGAAAATAGTATAAAATTCAGAATATTCAAGTTAATCATTTGCAATTTATGCATAACTGTTTGTGATTGTCATGAATGTAAAGAGTTGTTTAGCTTCTGAAATTTAGTATTCAATAATAGCAATTGAGAATTCAAGGAGGTTTCTCATGATGACACACCTAAAATCCTTGGGTTTGTTGAACTTAGTAGTGTAGATATTAGGTGAAAGATCTGAGGTCACCCTTGCTACCATTACAATTCTCAGCTTAGTTTCAGCAAGTGCTCATTCCTTGCCTCATGAAGTTACAATTTGCTATATCTTGTGAAATCTCTATCAAGCATCAAAATCAATAAAATATAAAAATAAATAAATAAATAAATAAAGCGGATTATACTAAAAATCTAGATTAAGCCATCTAAGTAACTCTACCGGGGCTATAGATGCTCGTTGGCAGTGGGGCTCTACTTAGGAGAATTGTAACGATAACCTTGCCGGGGCTATAGAAGCTCGCTGGCAGCAAGGCTCTATCCAGTTGGCTATGAGGGAATATCCTCAACTATGTAGGCTAATATCAATAACTAGTTTGTTAAACTGATCTTCAAGATGAGGCATATTAATCACGTGCACACACCTAAACTGAAAATAAAAATTCATGCACCCTTATTGAATACCTTAGGTCTCAAGTTCAATAATAATTTGCAAGAAGGATAGTTGGAAGTTATGGATTCATTTCATTTAGTTTTCTTGAATGCTTTGAATTTAATTGTTTTGTTTGGTTGCTAGTTGTTGTGATGTTCACAACATGCCCCATTTTACTCCTTAGCAAAATGAGGACCCCTGCTGTGGTTGTTGCTTTTGCTTTTGTGTGTGTGTTGTCTGTTTGGTGGTAAAGGGAAAAGAGGGTTAAAATTGCAAACTTTGATTAAAAAAAAAAAAATGCATTTTCAGTACTAGGGCATGATATGGTTGGATTCCTTGTGAAAAATGAGCTAGGGTTGTTTTTTGAACCATCTTAAAATTTGCCATATTTTGCAAGTTATGATAATTTTGGTAAAATGTACATTAATGTTTGTATATGCAAAGGGTTTGCTGTTTGTACATACAAGTCTATTTGTATATACATGTCGCATATACAAGGCTCTTTGTATGCAAGTTTGCTTGTATACAAAGACCTTTGTATATCTCTTTGCATATACAAAGTCCTTTGTATGTACAAAGTTGTTTTATACTTAGTCGCATTTGCCCTTTTGCAATCGGGTTGCATATGCATTTGATTTTGTATGTTAGGCCTTTATATGTTGCACATACAAAATAGTTTGTATATCGTGTCATGCATATACAAAGTCTCTTGTATGTCGCTCACATACACAGTTGCGAAATGGGTCTTGTATATCAGATTTATATACAAAGTTGTTTGTATGTTCTTTCTTATATGCATTTGGTTAAAGTTTTGAAATATACATACAAGATGGACCCGAAGTGGTTTTAGGTTAAAATAAATTGATGTTTTAAATCTGCTTTGTATCTCACGTTTGTATGTTTGGCAGGTAAAATATACAAGGCACTTCATACATGTCGGACCCAAAATAGCTATGAAATAACAAAAAGTCCTTGTATATCCACGAGCTTGTATGTTTGAGTAACATACAATACAATTATACATTGGGCAGACTCGACGGACTTATTAAAAAGAGAAAAATCCTTGTATATGTTCCAGCTTGCATATTGGCACACACAAGAATAATATACATGCAAGCGCGGATTTGAAAAGTTTTAAAGTAGAGTTAAATGGTTGTACATTTGGCACTTGTATGTTTTTACATACACGTGAAACATACAAGTTAAAGGATACAAGGTTCGTAATATACAAGCGCCGGACCCGAAAAATCTATTAAAACAACTTAAGTCCTTGTATGTTTTCAACTTGTATACTGGCGAGATACAAATGTTTTTATACATTGCCCAGAACTGAAATTTCATAAAGAAGAGTTAATTCAATGTATATTTTGCACTTGTATATTCTTATATACAAGCCAATATACATTGCGCTTATACAAAGCAGAATCAAAGGGAAAATCAAAACCGATTTAATGCTTGTATCAAACCTAAATGTATATCGGAAGATACAAAGTAACATACATACAAAGCGGATCTCAGCGAAGGAGTTAAATTTGGTTAAATGCTTGTATCACGTCCAGATTGAATATCTAAAAGATACATGCATTTATACATTGAGCGGAATTGAAAAGTTATAAAATAGAGTTAGGAGCTTGTATATTTTGGCATTTGTATGCTACGACATACAAACCGATATACATTGTGATATGTAAGCCATGGAACTAAAAAGGATTGGAATCCAATTAAATGGATGTATCATGCCTAGCTTGTATGTCAGGATATACAAAGATTTAAACAAGAAATGAGCAGGAAATCAAGGTGATGGAATTTTGGAGCAGATTTTGGGACCCGAATGCATATTTTTGGTCAACGATGGTTGACCTGACCAGTTTAACGTTGAAAATACATTTTTGACATGTAATTTTCATAGAATTAGGGCCTGGTACTTGCGTTCACACAGTCACAACTACATTTAGCAGTTGTCTTTCTTCTTGCAGGATTATTAAATGATGATACTTATTGCTGGTCTATTTTTGCAGGTTTGCAGTTGAAGAAGGAGCTAAAACTTAATGACAATGGCATCATGAGGAAGAAATCAGATCTCAGGAGCAAAAGGAAGATAAGGATGAAAGGCGAGGAAGTCAAGGGTCTTCATTGATGAAGACAAAATGCAGATGGAAACTTCATTGCAGCAGGCAGTAGAAGTTATTTTTGAGCTGGTAGGGTTTCCAGAAGGGCATATTTCGCTCAGATTTGATGTATGCTCAGAGATATTTGGGAGACTTGTTCTCCAGTATTTATTGCTATAACCAGAGGTTTGAACCACTGCTTAACTAGGGTTTTGACTTGTATTGAGGGCAATCAGAAAGTCTATATATTGTGCCTCTATACACTGTAAAATTTTACACAGGGGCTACATGGAGATTTGTAGCAGCAAGAATTTGTAAAGTAACATTAGAGTAGAGGGACCTTTTAGTTTAGAAGTAGAAGAAGGAGGTCGCTTGTGTCTGCAATAAGGAATGTGTGGAACATCTAGCTTCCTTACTGTATCTGTAAAGCTTGTAAGTTTTCTGTAATTTGATCATTGAAGCTAAGAGTCATTTAGGCATTGTAAATCATATATGACTGTTTGTTTCTAATACAATTAAATCTAGGATTCTGCATCTATCTTCTGAGTGTTTTCTTGCTCTTCATTGTGTTTGAAACATTTTCTCTTAGAGCTTGCAATTTCAGGTGTATGTGAAAATGCTCAGAACTTACACTTAGAGTTTTGTCTGTGGGTTTGTTCAATTTGCTGCAATACTTATACAGTGCATAATAGAACAATTAGATCCTTAGTAGATTAAATGAAGTTTAGATTATTCTTTCTAACTTTTGTAGTGCCCTCAACTTGTCGTCTATCAGATTGATGTTTGCTTAGTAGTATTAGACGTTATGACAGTATCTTAGATCGTAGATGATGGATCTTTTCTTATTTTGTTAATTCATTATGGACCTAATCATTATGATAACAGTTGTTGATGTTGGATTCTGTTATTTTATGTTTTAGAATTTGATAAATGAACTAGATGTTATAAGATGCTTGATGTTATTCAATATATTTAATTGTAAGATAATTGATTGTTTTACGTTGTTGACTAGTAATCAAAAATCTTGTTCAATATAGTTAAATGTTTATACATGAACGTGAATGGAACAGTGTCGTATTACTCGTACTCGAGTACCCTACCCCACTGCGATTTCCATTCACTATAGGACTACATGTGGATATATATCTTATATGTTTAACCTTGAGGTTTGCTGTAGGATGCAGGTACCGGGCATCGACTCCACCTGAACTAGCAGGTCTGAGCGTGCCCTAGCCAATGGAATTGTTGATCGGAGTTAGCATAAGGTTCCCCAGTCATCCGTCATCCTTGTAGAGGATAAGTCTTCAGTTATGCATCTAGTCATTGTTCTTAGTTTTGTTTGTCTCCATGGGTTGTCGTCTTGCTTTCTCTGCATGCTTGATGGTCAAGTAATTGCATGATTTATGATTGGTTAATTGTGGTATATAAATAGATAAATTTGATGAATGACTATTAAATAGATTTATAAATAATTATTAGTTGTTATGTAATAAATATATATTAAATATTAAATTAATAAAAAATAAAAACTATTTTTGTATGGTTGTAAATAAAAATTAATAGAAAAAAATTGAAAAGGTGGTTATTAGTTAAAAATAAATAATAAGTTGTGGAATTGTTTTATAATTAATAAAATAAACATGAAAGTATATATGTGGCCCAGTAAATAAATGACTAAATAAAGTAATATATATTTATGAGTTGTTATATACCAAATATCTATATAAAATACTAAATTAAATAAAATAAAAACTATAAGGTGTAATATATTAAATGTGATTTATTCTTGAGTAAATAAAAAATAGGGGTTATATTATAATGTTATTAAAAATTAAAAGAAAGTAACCTGTACTTTCTTTGACGGTTGGCATTGGATCGTGTGTATATCCCCTAAAAAGGTGGAGTACAAACGATTTAGGGTAGGGGATTCCATAAGAAGGAAGGAGAGAGAAGGAGAGAGGGGGAAGGAAAAAAGCAGAATTGGAGATCTGGGAAGGAAGACGGAGCTGCGAAGAATAGAGAGAGGTCCTTGCAGTGTATACAAGGTCTTTTAATTGTGTTAACGCTATTTTCTCATCTTGCATTAAAGGATTATACCTAAGGTTTCCTTAATGAAAATTCTAGTTCTACGCATTCCTCTACCAGAGCCTTGTGTTTTGTTCTTGATCCCATTCAATGTCTACTCATTCAAATCATTTTTAAGTATATTCTGTAGTCATTATATTCTGAATTCTGCCAAGATCTAATTCACTCCTACCGAGTGCATTTGCTTTAAAATTTGTAAGGCCAGTGTAACAAATCATTTTGTTCTCCGATTATGTTTGATGGATGTTTATTCCTATTCTAAAGCTCCCATTTCGGGGTGATCTAAGGGATGCTGGAAAAGGTAGTTTCTTCTAGATTGATACCTACCGATTTCATTGTTAAAAAGTTTCCAAAGCCTTTTCTTTGAATCCATTTTCCGCAGATCCTGCAATCATTACTTTCAAAATGTTTTCTGTCAAAATATATATTATTTCTACCAATTCCATTTGTAAGGAAGCCTCTAAAGCCTTTGCATTGAATTTATTATGTGTATATCCTACATCTATTGCATTCCGTATGATGACATCTCTCACGGCTGCCTTCATCTTCCTAGCTAATTTCCCCAACTTTGCATAAAACTCCTGCGCCTATGGATGTGATATGTTTGCTACATGAAAAGTGTGTACCATTTTACGGCCTAAAAATCCAACTGCACACAGAGATCTCATTAATCCCTCTATCTTTCATCGATTCTCCTTACCATTTGAAACACACCACACTAGGCCACTTCTGCATAGATGTTTGAGAAAAGAACATAAATTGTGCAGTCAAAAAGTAGTGTTGCTGTAAATACTCCTAAGCCGATATTCATATGTGATCTACAGTAACCAAGAAAACACCTTACAGATTTAATAGGTATCGTAATGATAAAGTTTAGGGTGTCTTCAAGATAGCCGCACGGGCAAGAAGGTCAACCCTGTACACATAATGAATCGACTACAGGCATGATGAGATAAGGGTTACAAATATGATTCCAGTGTGTACCACTCTCAATTACTAACTTGCAAAATCCATTTCGTACATATCCTGCACCATGTCGCCTTGTGCATATGAGCATTATAGTGCTTGGTAATGTCTCATGCCCTAAACATTTAAGCTAGAAAACGTCTAATTCCTTGGCTATACCTATCGGACATGAGACTAATATAGCGCTCAGTATTGTCTCACTGTATAACATCCACGCCAGAAGTCTCTTAACTCGTTAGTTTTTTTTCTATCAATGGATTCCTCGAACCCGGCAGTCATATTTGCTGGAAAGTGTCTAAGTTTATCAGATTCATTTTGTGCATATCCTTCAATTGTTACCAGTTATCATTCCATCATTCAATGCATGTTTTAACTGAGTACTTTTGCCTTGTCGTTCTATCTTTTTCGTTTCCAGTGGAAGCCTATTTTCATTTCATACTGCTACTTAGTGTTACCGCTCCACAGGGGTTTTGATCCTCATCGATTTCATTGTAAGCTTTAAGCTGGAAACTTCTTTCGATGCATATATCCTCATCAATTCTTTCAAAGCAACTAATTTAGAAACTTTACTTCTTCATCAACCCAATTCTATAATCTTAGCTTAAAAATAGCATAAATCTTGAGAGCACATTAGTTATTAATTGGTTTACAAACTGGCGCTAAAGAATTGGATATTCCTGTCATTTCTTTATGGTTTTAAATTAAATTTTGATTGTTGAAGTGGATGATATTTAAGAATAGCCATGATATAATTGATCTAACACTTACCAATTACTTAGTCGAAGGTTAAAATCTTTATTTATAGTCCATTTCATGAAAGAACACCTTTGAAAGAGACACTGTGTGAAGTAGTTCATGAGCTTTGTCCATCACTCCATGCTTCCATAATGGCGTTAGTTGTCAATGATTGTTTTGCTATATATATATATATAATTGGTCAAAATCTTATATATATTAAGTGAGTGGATTAAATAATATTTTATATGGTTTTCTCTTATATGATAATTAAATTATGTGTTCCTTTTTATTAATTATATTAGTTTTCCTCGGAAATGAAATATAAAATGATGTTATTATTACGGTTGAGATTTAAATTACAGGTAGATATTTACCTAATTTACTTTATTTTCTAGTGTTGTTTAAAATTATGGATTTTGATATGTAATTATATTTATTTTCTCGTAATTTTATTTAAATCTTAAATAATATTTATATTGTGTTATAATTTTTAGAGTGTAACTAAATATAGAAGTAATTTGTTCTAAATTAAAAATGAATTGTAAGTTATGTTTAAATCTGATTTACTTAAATGATATTGTTAATTGTAAAATAAACGTAAATTATTTATAAGTTGGGCAGTTGTTGATGAGAGCAATTTGCTTATAGATTAAAGTTACAAAACTTGATTTACAAAGGAAAATTAAATATGTTCTCATGGACCCTTTGTTATTGCATTTACCTGAGTGGTTAGTTCCAGAGGCATAGGATGGTTATGTCTTGATTTCATGCATTGGGTTGATAAGTGTTTCGAGAAGATGAAATTATAAAGGTACATTGTCTTTTGTTATGTATGAGAGTTTGGTGAGAGATAATGGGAATTGATGAATATTCAGAGTTGTGAGTGCATTATGAAGAGGTAATAATTCCCTTGTGGATGATTTGTGGACCTTTTAATTGTATTTATCTTGTAATGGATTTTTGAATTGGATTTTGTGAATGGAGAGGCATCGGGAAATGTAAAAGGATTATGTTATATTTTTGGATTGCTTCACTTGGAAGCTATGGAAAATGTATTGAGAGTATGTCCTTGTAATTAAGTTGATATGCAAGATGGTGAATGCCTTAGAGTATTACATATACATGTTCATATCAGGATAATTGTTATGCAAGATGGTTAATGCCTTGCATGGTTCATGTATCATCATTGTCATGATGATGTTTGTTGTGCTTGTTGAGTAGGGTCTTCTAGTTGTAGGTAGGGGAGTGGCTCTCAATGGGGGCCAGAGCCCAAAGTGGCATCCAGGACAACCCATGTGGGAGTTTGTTATCAGTGATAACCTAAATAATGAATTAGGGGGTTGGGTAGCTAATCACACTAAACAAGATAAGTGGATGCCTCACTCATGGCTCAAGTACTTGTTTAGGCTTGAGGTGAGATGAGAAGGCCTGGAATGGCAAGATCAACTACCTTGTCCTCATGAAAGGTATGTTGATTCCGCATGAGCGTTGTATGGGGGCTGGGAGTCGGGAGAGGCTGCCAGGACAATCCAAGATGGGGGGCCGGGGCCTAGAAAGGCTTACCAGGACAACCCATGACAAGCCATGTGATGACACTCCTCCCTATTGCAGGCTAGCATTCCCTAGTTGTACTCTCCCCATTTGTTATGTGCTTCCCTCTAGAAGTGTTGTTAAGTTGTTTGTGATATTGACTTGTGTTGTTGGAGTTATGTGTTATCTTGTTCTTATAGTCTACTGTCTACCTGACTGTATGTTGTAGTGGGGACCTTATGTTAACTCCTAGCTCGGGGGGTGGACCTCAGGGTTCCACATGGTCGGGTAGAAGAGCTTTTATCCATTAGTTTTTCTCCTTGCTATTGTTCGTGTGCGAGGATGTTGTATCTTGTGTATTAGCCGTCAGATCTTGTGCCAGATATGAAGTAAGTGATTTGTATTCATGTACTTGTTTGTGTATCAGTTGATTTATAATGTAGGTATTCAGAAGGTGTTAAGTAACAATGTAATGATGTACTCATATGTGAGGAAAAATTGTAACTTTGTACTAGATCCTGATGATTACCTATCTGATGTTATGGAGATGTAAATGTTTATTGATTAAATGCAACA
Organism: Cunninghamia lanceolata; assembly: GCA_027924645.1. Classification (NCBI taxonomy): domain Eukaryota; kingdom Viridiplantae; phylum Streptophyta; class Pinopsida; order Cupressales; family Cupressaceae; genus Cunninghamia; species Cunninghamia lanceolata. The sequence continues at coordinate 1,690,300 of BSBN01000876.1, read as the reverse complement.
GGTTTAGAATGATCTACTGATGTTAATTTATGATGTGTGTTAGATTATGTTAATTGTTTTGACAAGTAATGCAACCATGAAATCTTAGAGTAACAAGTTGATAGTTTAATGATGTGTTAAACATTACTTTGTTACTTTATTCATTTAAAAAAAAATTATTTCATTTTTGCATAGCGTAGATGTGTTGTTCTCTAAGGTGTTCATGCGGGGCATTACATCTGGTATTAGAGCCAGGTTTTCTAACACTATGTACTCTGGTTTTATATTAGCCCATTAAGCTACACTATTTGCTTAAACTCTGAAGAATATATTCATTCGTAGTCCTCGCCTAGCAACTTGAAGTTGTTCTTGGGTGTGTTGTCCATAGAGATGCCTAGGGTGCGAGGTCAAGGACGTGGAGAGGTAGGGGTCGTGGGAGAGGTGTTGATAATAGCCCTCCTCCTAGTTCCCCTCATGAGAGTGCGCAAGAAGGTGGGGGCGAGAATCAAGAGAATCAAGGTCAACCAGAGGGTGTTCAACTATGCTAGCTACTTGAGGAGGTTTTTCCTCATCTTGGTCCTAGGCAGGGGATGGATCAACCAGAAGTGAGAGAAAGAGAACGATCTCCCAGAAGGAGAGAAATTACAGCTGAACAAGAAGCTATTCTTGCAGGCCACATGAGAGACCTTACGAGAGCCCGTCCCTCTACTTTTGATGGTTCTGGTAGTGGTATGGAAGTAGAGACATGGCTAATTGATCTGGAGAGGTGTTTTGCCATGCATCCTTATGGCAGCAACACTAAGGCAAGATGTGCCATCATGTATCTCAGAGGTTTTGCCTCTACATGGTGGCGACTAGAGGAACAGAAGTTGCATCTAGATATTGCCATAGTGTCTTGGGAACTATTTCTAGATAGGTTCAGAGCTCGATTCTTATCAAACCACTGGAGGCAACGATGAGCGGATGAGTTCCATGGGTTGAGACAGATGGCCATGACAGTGGAACAGTACGAGTGCAAGTTTTATGAACTCAAGCAGTATGTAGGCATTGGAAACAACGAGGCCATGTTAGTTCAGCATTTTATTAGAGGTCTGAATGCACGCATCAGTGGAGGAGTTCATGTTTTCCAGCTGAAGACAATGGAGGTAGCAGTCAAGAAGGCTCGATTGGTGGAGGAGAATTTGACCATGGTCCTAGGGGGTCATATAGGTGTGCAAATTGGGAGTGCACCCTCAACCAGCTTAGGTTCTCGAGATGGTCAATCTCAAGCAACAAGTTCATCTAGAGGTCATCATGCACCCGCTAAGGGTGAACAATAGTGGCAGCAGTATTCTCAATCAAAACCAAAGAATACCCAACCTCAGCAAGGAGGTGGTTCTCAGTTGGGGAAAAATTGTAATTGGCTGCGGGCCAAGAATTATCATCCCAACCAACCAGTTCAAAGTTCACATCCTGCGTTTAGTAGGGGAAGTTTTCAGTAGTCTAATGCACCTGTAGGTGGTGGAGGTTTTGGCAGGGGAACAAGATGTTTCTCTTGCAGCCAGCAGGGCCATATTGCTAGGCAGTGCCCACAAAAGAACACTGCAGGATTTAGCCAGAGGCCAACAATTTCAGAGCCAACAGTGGGTGATGCAGGGAGGTCTCATAGAGTGTTCATAGCGGTTGATCACCACCAGACAGAGCATCAGGGGACAGTCCTGGAGACCGTAGGTAGAGGACGAGCAGCTATCTTTGGAGCTCATGCGCGTTCTACAGCACTGGGGGCTGACCCTCACAGGTAGCAGTCCAATGAGATCTTAATGATGAGGTTTCAGCTACCTGGGAGGATGCATTTTATATGTGAGAGTGATACCTGTACTTGTCGCAGGCTTCCTGGAGTAAGCCTGGTTCTAGGGGGGAGGATGTAGTGCCCTCAACTTGTCGTCTATCAGATTGATGTTTGCTTAGTAGTATTAGACATTATGACAGTATCTTAGATCATAGATGATGGATCTTTTGTTATTTTGTTAATTCATTATGGACCTAATCATTATGATAACAGTTGTTGATGTTGGATTCTATTATTTTATGTTTTAGAATTTGATAAATGAACTAGATGTTATAAGATGCTTGATGTTATTCACTATATTTAATTGTAAGATAATTGATCATTTTACGTTGTTGACTAGTAATCAAAAATCTTGTTCAATATAGTTAAATGTTTATACATGAACGTGAATGGAACAGTGTCGTATTACTCATACTCGAGTACCCTACCCCACTGCGATTTCCATTCACTATAGGACTGCATGTGGATATATATCTTATATGTTTAACCTTGAGGTTTGCTGCAAGATGCAGGTACCGGGCATTGACTCCACGTGAACTAGCAGGTCTGAGCGTGCCCTAGCTAATGGAATTGTTGATCGGAGTTAGCATAAGGTTCCCCAGTCATCCGTCATCCTTGTAGAGGATAAGTCTTCAGTTATGCATCTAGTCATTGTTCTCAGTTTCGTTTGTCTCCATGGGTTGTCGTCTTGCTTTCTCTGCATGCTTGATGGTCGAGTAATTGCATGATTTATGATTGGTTAATTGTGGTATATAAATAGATAAATTTGATGAATGACTATTAAATAGATTTATAAATAATTATTCGTTGTTATGTAATAAATATATATTAAATATTAAATTAATAAAAATAAAAACTATTTTTGTATGGTTGTAAATAAAAATTAATAGAAAAAAATTGAAAAGGTGGTTATTAGTTAAAAATAAATAATAAGTTGTGGAATTGTTTTATAATTAATAAAATAAACATGAAAGTATATATGTGGCCCAGTAAATAAATGACTAAATAAAGTAATATATATTTATGAGTTGTTATATACCAAATATCTATATAAAATACTAAATTAAATAAAATAAAAAATATAAGTTGTAAGATATTAAATGTGATTTATTCTTGAGTAAATAAAAAATAGGGGTTATATTGTAATGTTATTAAAAATTAAAAGAAAGTAAGTTGTATTTTCTTTGATGGTTGGCATTGGATCGTGTGTATATCCCCTAAAAAGGTGGAGTACAAAGGATCTAGGGTAGGGGATTCCATAAGAAGGAAGGAGAGAGAAGGAGAGAGGGGGAAGGAAAAAAGCGGAATTGGAGATTTGGGAAGGAAGATGGAGCTGCAAAGAACAGAGAGAGGTCCTTGCAGCGTATACAGGTTCTTTTAATTGTGTTAATGCTATTTTCTCATCTTGCATTAAAGGATTATACCTAAGGTTTCCTTAATGAAAATTCTAGTTTTGCGCATTGGCATTGTTTTTTGTTCTTGATCCCTTTCAATGTCTACTCATTCAAATCATTTTTAAGTATATTCTGTAGTCATTATATTCTGAATTCTACCAAGATCTAATTCACTCCTGCCGAGTGCATTCGCTTTAAAATTTGTAAGGCCAGTGTAACAAATCATTTTATTCTCCGATTATGTTTGATGGATGTTTATTCCTATTCTAAAGCTCCCATTTCGGGGTGATCTAAGGGATGCTGGAAAAGGTAGTTTCTTCTAGATTGATACCTACCAATTTCATTGTTAAAAAGTTTCCAAAGCCTTTTCTTTGAATCCATTTTCCGCAGATCCTGCAATCATTACTTTCAAAATGTTTTCTGTCAAAATATATATTATTTCTACCAATTCCATTTGTAAGGAAGCCTCTAAAGCCTTTGCAATGAATTTATTATGTGTATATCCTACATCTATTGCATTCTGTATGATCACATCTCTCACGGCTGCCTTCATCTTCCCAGCTAATTTCCCCAACTTTGCATAAAACTCCTGTGCCTATGGATGTGATATGTCTGCTACATGAAAAGTGTGTACCATTTTACGGCCTAAAAATCCAACTGCACACAGAGATCTCATTAATCCCTCTATCTTTCATCGATTCTCCTTACCATTTGAAACACACCACACTAGGCCACTTCTGCATAGATGTTTGAGAAAAGAACATAAATTGTGCAGTCAAAAAGTAGTGTTGCTGTAAATACTCCTAAGCCGATATTCATATGTGATCTACAGTAACTAAGAAAACACCTTACAGATTTAACAGGTATCGTAATGATAAAGTTCAGGGTGTCTTCAAGATAGCCGCACGGGCAAGAAGGTCAACCCTATACACATAATGAATCGACTACAGGCATGATGAGATAAGGGTTACAAATATGATTCCAGTGTGTACCACTCTCAATTACTAACTTGCAAAATCCATTTCGTACATATCCTGCACCATGTCGCCAAGTGCATATGAGCATTATAGTGCTTGGTAATGTCTCATGCCCTAAACATTTAAGCTAGAAAACGTCTAATTCCTTGGCTATACCTATCGGACATGAGAGTAATATAGCGCTCAGCATTGTCTCACTGTATAACATCCACGCCAGAAGTCTCTTAACTCGTTAGTTTTTTTTCTATCAATGGATTCCTCGAACCCGGCAGTCGCATTTGCTGGAGAGTGTCTAAGTTTATCAGATTCATTTTGTGCATATCCTTCAATTGTTACCAGTTATCATTCCATCTTTCAATGCATGTTTTAACTGAGTACTTTTGCCTTGTCGTTCTATCTTTTTCATTTCCAGTGGAAGCCTATTTTTATTTCATACTGCTACTTAGTGTTACCGCTCCACAGGGGTTTTGATCCTCATCGATTTCATTGTAAGCTTTAAGCTGGAAACTTCTTTCGATGCATATATCCTCATCAATTCTTTCAAAGCAACTAATTTAGAAACTTTACTTCTTCATCGACCCAATTCTATAATCTTAGCTTAAAAATAGCATAAATCTTGAGAGCACAGCAGTTATTAATTGGTTTACAAACTGGCGCTAAAGAATTGGATATTCCTGTCATTTCTTTATGGTTTTAAATTAAATTTTGATTGTTGAAGTGGATGATATTTAAGAATAGCCATGATATAATTGATCTAACACTTACCAATTACTTAGTCGAAGGTTAAAATCTTTATTTATAGTCCATTTCATGAAAGAACACCTTTGAAAGAGACACTGTGTGAAGTAGTTCATGAGCTTTGTCCATCACTCCATGCTTCCATAATGGCGTTAGTTGTCAATGATTGTTTTGCTATATATATAATTGGTCAAAATCTTATATATATATTAAGTGAGTGGATTAAATAATATTTTATATGGTTTTCTCTGATATGATAATTAAATTATGTGTTCCTTTTTATTAATTATATTAGTTTTCCTCGGAAATGAAATATAAAATGATGTTATTATTAAGGTTGAGATTTAAATTACAGGTAGATATTTACCTAATTTACTTTATTTTCTAGTGTTGTTTAAAATTATGGATTTTGATATGTAATTATATTTATTTTCTCGTAATTTTATTTAAATCTTAAATAATATTTATATTGTGTTATAATTTTTAGAGTGTAACTAAATATAGAAGTAATTTGTTCTAAATTAAAAATGAATTGTAAGTTATGTTTAAATCTGATTTACTTAAATGATATTGTTAATTGTAAAATAAACGTAAATTATTTATAAGTTGGGTAGTTGTTGATGAGAGCAATTTGCTTATATATTAAGGTTACAAAACTTGATTTACAAAAGAAAATTAAATATGTTCTCATGGACCCTATGTTATTGCATTTACCTGAGTGGTTAGTTCCAGAGGCATAGGATGGTTATGTCTTGATTTCATGCATTGGGTTGATAAGTGTTTCGAGAAGATGAAATTATAAAGGTACATTGTCTTTTGTTATGTATGAGAGTTTGGTGAGAGATAATGGGAATTGATGAATATTCAGAGTTGTGAGTGCATTATGAAGAGGTAATAATTCCCTTGTGGATGATTTGTGGTCCATTTAATTGTATTTATCTTGTAATGGATTTTTGAATTGGATTTTGTGAATGGAGAGGCATCAGGAAATGTAAAAGGATTATGTTATATTTTTGGATTGCTTCACTTGGAAGCTATGGAAAATGTATTGAGAGTATGTCCTTGTAATTAAGTTGATATGCAAGATGGTGAATGCCTTGCAGTATTACATATACATGTTCATATCAGGATAATTGTTATGCAAGATGGTTAATGCCTTGCATGGTTCATGTATCATCGTTGTCATGATGAATTTTGTTGTGCTTGTTGAGTAGGGTCTTCTAGTTGTAGGTAGGGGAGTGGCTCTCAATGGGGGCTGGAGCCCAAAGTGGCATCCAGGACAACCCATGTGGGAGTTTGTTATCAGTGATAACCTAAATAATGAATTAGGGGGTTGGGTAGCTAATCACACTAAACAAGATAAGTGGATGCCTCACTCATGGCTCAATTGCTTGTTTAGGCTTGAGGTGAGATGAGAAGGCCTGGAATGGCAAGATCAACTACCTTGTCCTCATGAAAGGTATGTTGATTCTGCATGAGCGTTGTATGGGGGCCGGGTGTCGGGAGAGGCTACCAGGACAACCCAAGATGGGGGGCCAGGGCCTAGGAAGGCTTACCAGGACAACCCATGACAAGCCATGTGATGACACTCCTCCCTACTACAGGCTAGCATTCCCTAGTTGTACTCTCCCCATTTGTTATGTGCTTGCCTCTGGAAGTGTTGTTAAGTTATTTGTGATATTGACTTGTGTTGTTGGAGTTATGTGTTGTCTTGTTCTTATAGTGTACTGTCTACCTGATTGTATGTTGTAGTGGGGACCTTATGTTAACTCCTAGCTTGGGGGGTGGATCTCAGGGTTCCACATGGTCGGGTGGAAGAGCTTTTATCCATTGGTTTTTCTCCTTGCTATTGTTCATGTGCAAGGATGTTGTATCTTGTGTATCAGCCATCAGATCTTGTACCAGATATGAAGTAAGTGATTTGTATTCATGTACTTGTTTGTGTATCAGTTGATTTATAATGTAGGTATTCAGAAGGTGTTAAGTAACAATGTAATGATGTACTCATATGTGAGGAGAAATTGTAACTTTGTGCTAGATCCTGATGATTACCTATCTGATGTTATGGAGATGTAAATGTTTATTGATTAAATGCAATAGGTTTAGAATGATCTACTGATGTTAATTTATGATGTGTGTTAGATTATGTTAATTGTTTTGACAAGTAATGCAACCATGAAATCTTAGAGTAACAAGTTGATAGTTTAATGATGTGTTAAACATTACTTTGTTACTTTATTCATTTAAAAAAAAATTAGTTCGTTTTTGCATAGCGTAGATGTGTTGTTCTCTAAGGTGTTCATGCGGGGCATTACATCTGGTATTAGAGCCAGGTTTTCTAACACTGTGTAGTCTGGTTTTATATTAGCCCATTAAGCTACACTAGTTGCTTAAACTCTGAAGAATATATTCATTCGTAGTCCTCGCCTAGCAACTTGAAGTTGTTCTTGGGTGTGTTGTCCATAAAGATTCCTAGGGTGCGAGGTCAAGGACGTGGAGAGCTAGGGGTCGTGGGAGAGGTGTTGATAATAGCCCTCCTCCTAGTTCCCCTCATGAGAGTGCACAAGAAGGTGGGGGCGAGAATCAAGAGAATCAAGGTCAACCAGAGGGTGTTCAATTATGCCAGCTACTTGAGGAGGTTCTTGCTCATCTTGGTCCTAGGCAGGAGATGGATCAACCAGAAGTGAGAGAAAGAGAACAATCTCCCAGAAGGAGAGAAATTACAGCTGAACAAGAAGCTATTCTTGCAGGCCACATGAGAGACCTTATGAGAGCCTGTCCCTCTACTTTTGATGGTTTTGGTAGTGGTATGGAAGCAAAGACATGGCTAATTGATCTGGAGAGGTGTTTTACCATGCATCCTTATGGTAGCAACACTAAGGCAAGATGTGCCATCATGCATCTCAGAGGTTTTGCCTCTACATTGTGGCGACTAGAGGAACAGAAGTTGCATCTAGATATTGCCATAGTGTCTTGGGAACTATTTTTAGATAGGTTCAGAGCTTGATTCTTATCAGACCACTGGAGGCAACACTGAGCGGACGAGTTCCATGGGTTGAGACAGATGGCCATGACAGTGGAACAGTACGAGTGCAAGTTTTATGAACTCAAGCAGTATGCAGGCATTGGAAACGACGAGGCCATGTTAGTTCAGCATTTTATTAGAGGTCTGAATGCACGCATCAGTGGAGGAGTTCATGTTTTTGAGCTGAAGACCATGGAGGTAGCAGTTGAGAAGGCTCGATTGGTGGAGGAGAATTTGACCATGGCCCTAGGGGGTCATATTGGTGTGCAAATTGGGTGTGCACCCTCAACCAGCTTAGGTTCTCGAGATGGTCAATCTCAAGCAACAAGTTCATCTAGAGGTCATCATGCACCCACTAAGGGTGAACAACAGCGGCAGCAGTATTCTCAATCAAAACCAAAGAATACCCAACCTCAGCAAGGAGGTGGTTCTCAGTTGGGGAAAAATCGTAATTGGTTGCGGGCCAAGAATTATCATCCCAACCAACCAGGTCAGAGTTCACAGCCTGCGTTTAGTAGGGGAAGTTTTCAGTAGTCTAATGCACCTGTAGGTGGTGGAGGTTTTGGCAGGGGAACAGGATGTTTCTCTTGCGGCCAGCAGGGCCATATTGCTAGGCAGTGCCCACAAAAGAACACTGCAGGATTTAGCCAGAGGCCAACAATTTCAGAGCCAACAGTGGGTGATGCAGGGAGGTCTCATAGAGTGTTCATAGCGGTTGATCACCACTAGACAGAGCATCAGGGGACAGTCTTGGAGACCGCAGGTAGAGGACGAGCATCTTTCTTTGGAGCTCGTGCGTGTTCTACAGCACCGGGGGCTGACCCTCAAAGGTAGCAGTCCAATGAGATCTTAATGATGAGGTTTCAGCTACCTGGGAGGATGCATTTTATATGTGAGAGTGATACCCGTACTTGTCGTAGGCTTCCTGGAGTAAGCCTGGTTCTAGGGGGAGGATGTAGTGCCCTCAACTTGTCGTCTATCAGATTGATGTTTGCTTAGTAGTATTAGACATTATGACAGTATCTTAGATCGTAGATGATGGATCTTTTGTTATTTTGTTAATTCATTATGGACCTACTCATTATGATAATAGTTGTTGATGTTGGATTCTGTTATTTTATGTTTTAGAATTTGATAAATGAACTAGATGTTATAAGATGCTTGATGTTATTCACTATATTTAATTGTAAGATAATTGATCATTTTACGTTGTTGACTAGTAATCAGAAATCTTGTTCAATATAGTTAAATGTTTATACATGAACATGAATGGAACAGTGTCGTATTACTCGTACTCGAGTACCCTACCCCACTGTGATTTCCATTCACTATAGGACTGCATGTGGATATATATCTTATATGTTTAACCTTGAGGTTTGCTGCAAGATGTAGGTACCGGGCATCGACTCCACCTGAACTAGCAGGTCTGAGTGTGCCCTAGCCAATGGAATTGTTGATCGGAGTTAGCATAAGGTTCCACAGTCATCTGTCATCCTTGTAGAGGATAAGTCTTCAGTTATGCATCTAGTCATTGTTCTCAGTTTCGTTTGTCTCCATGGGTTGTCGTCTTGCTTTCTCTGCATGCTTGATGGTCGAGTAATTGCATGATTTATGATTGGTTAATTGTGGTATATAAATAGATAAATTTGATGAATGACTATTAAATAGATTCATAAATAATTATTAGTTGTTATGTAATAAATATATATTAAATATTAAATTAATAAAAATAAAAACTATTTTTGTATGGTTGTAAATAAAAATTAATAGAAAAAAATTGAAAAGGTGGTTATTAGTTAAAAATAAACAATAAGTTGTGGAATTATTTTATAATTAATAAAATAAACATGAAAGTATATATGTGGCCCAGTAAATAAATGACTAAATAAAGTAATATATATTTATGAGTTGTTATATACCAAATATCTATATAAAATACTAAATTAAATAAAATAAAAAATATAAGTTGTAACATATTAAATGTGATTTATTCTTGAGTAAATAAAAAATAGGGGTTATATTGTAATGTTATTAAAAATTAAAAGAAAGTAAGCTGTATTTTCTTTGACGGTTGGCATTGGATCATGTGTATATCCCCTAAAAAGGTGGAGTACAAAGGATTTAGGGTAGGGGATTCCATAAGAAGGAAGGAGAGAGAAGGAGAGAGGGGGAGGGAAAAAAGCGGAATTGGAGATCTGGGAAGGAAGACGGAGCTGCAAAGAATAGAGAGAGGTCCTTCCAGCGTATACATGTTCTTTTAATTGTGTTAATGCTATTTTCTCATCTTGCATTAAAGGATTATACCTAAGGTTTCCTTAATGAAAATTCTAGTTTTGCGCATTGGCATTGTTTTTTGTTCTTGATCCCTTTCAATGTCTACTCATTCAAATCATTTTTAAGTATATTCTGTAGTAATTATATTCTGAATTCTACCAAGATCTAATTCACTCCTGCCGAGTGCATTCGCTTTAAAATTTGTAAGGCCAGTGTAACAAATCATTTTGTTCTTCGATTATGTTTGATGGATGTTTATTCTTGTTCTAAAGCTCCCATTTCGGGGCGATCTAAGGGATGCTGGCAAAGGTAGTTTCATCTAGATTGATACCTATCGATTTCATTGTTAAAAAGTTTCCAAAGCCTTTTCTTTGAATCCATTTTCCGCAAATCCTGCAATCATTACTTTCAAAATGTTTTCTATCAAAATATATATTATTGCTACCAATTCCATTTGTAAGGAAGCCTCTAAAGCCTTTGCAATGAATTTATTCTGTGTATATCCTGCATCTATTGCATTCCATATGATGACATCTCTCACGGCTACCTTCATCTTCCTAGCTAATTTCCCCAACTTTGCATAAAACTCCTGCGCCTATGGATGTGATATGTCTGCTACATGAAAAGTGTGTACCATTTTACGCCCTGAAAATCCAACTACACACAGAGATCTCATTAATCCCTCTATCTTTCATCAATTCTCCTTACCATTTGAAACACACCACACTAGGCCACTTCTGCATAGATGTTTGAGAAAAGAACATAAATTGTGCAGTCAAAAAGTAGTGTTGCTGTAAATACTCCTAAGCCGATATTCATATGTGATCTACAGTAACCAAGAAAACACCTTACAGATTTAACAGGTATCGCAATGATAAAGTTTAGGGTGTCTTCAAGATAGCCACACGGGCAATAAGGTCAACCCTGTACACATAATGAATCGACTACAGGCATGATGAGATAAGGGTTACAAATATGATTCCAGTGTGTACCACTCTCAATTACTAACTTGCAAAATCCATTTCGTACATATCGTGCACCATGTCGCCTTGTACATATGAGCATTATAGTGCTTGGTAATTTCCCATGCCCTAAGCATTTAAGCTAGAAAACATCTAATTCGTTGGCTATACCTATCGGACATGAGAGTAATATAGCGCTCAACATTGTCTCACTGTATAACATCCACGCCAGAAGTCTCTTAACTCGTCAATTTTTTTTCTATCAATGGACTCCTCGAACCCGGCAGTCGCATTTGCTGGAAAGTGTCTAAGTTTATCAGATTCATTTTGTGCATATCCTTCAATTGTTACTAGTTATCATTCCATCTTTCAATGCATGTTTTTGCTGAGTACTTTTGCCTTGTTGTTCTATCTTTTTCATTTCCAGTGGAAGCCTATTTTCATTTCATACTGCTACTTAGTGTTACCGCTCCACAAGGGTTTTGATCCTCATCGATTTCATTGTAAGCTTTAAGCTGGAAACTTATTTCGATGCATATATCCTCATCAATTCTTTCAAAGCAACTAATTTAGAAACTTTACTTCTTCATCGACCCAATTCTATAATCTTAGCTTAAAAATAGCATAAATCTTGAGAGCACAGCAGTTATTAATTGGTTTACAAACTGGCGCTAAAGAATTGGATATTCCTGTCATTTCTTTATGGTTTTAAATTAAATTTTGATTGTTGAAGTGGATGATATTTAAGAATAGCCATGATATAATTGATCTAACACTTACCAATTACTTAGTCGAAGGTTAAAATCTTTATTTATAGTCCATTTCATGAAAGAACACCTTTGAAAGAGACACTATGTGAAGTAGTTCATGAGCTTTGTCCATCACTCCATGCTTCCATAATGGCGTTAGTTGTCAATGATTGTTTTGCTATATATATATATAATTGGTCAAAATCTTATATATATTAAGTGAGTGGATTAACTAATATTTTATAGGGTTTTCTCTTATATGATAATTAAATTATGTGTTCCTTTTTATTAATTATATTAGTTTTCCTCAGAAATGAAATATAAAATGATGTTATTATTAAGGTTGAGATTTAAATTACAGGTAGATATTTACCTAATTTACTTTATTTTCTAGTGTTGTTTAAAATTATGGATTTTGATATGTAATTATATTTATTTTCTCGTAATTTTATTTAAATCTTAAATAATATTTATATTGTGTTATAATTTTTAGAGTGTAACTAAATATAGAAGTAATTTGTTCTAAATTAAAAATGAATTGTAAGTTATGTTTAAATCTGATTTACTTAAATGATATTGTTAATTGTAAAATAAACGTAAATTATTTATAAGTTGGGCAGTTGTTGATGAGAGCAATTTGCTTATATATTAAGGTTACAAAACTTGATTTACAAAAGAAAATTAAATATGTTCTCATGGACCCTATGTTATTGCATTTACCTGAGTGGTTAGTTCCAGAGGCATAGGATGGTTATGTCTTGATTTCATGCATTGGGTTGATAAGTGTTTCGAGAAGATGAAATTATAAAGGTATGTTGTCTTTTGTTATGTATGAGAGTTTGGTGAGAGATAATGGGAATTGATGAGTATTCAGAGTTGTGAGTGCATTATGAAGAGGTAATAATTCCCTTGTGGATGATTTGTGGACCATTTAATTGTATTTATCTTGTCATGGATTTTTGAATTGGATTTTGTGAATGGAGAGGCATCAGGAAATGTAAAAGGATTATGTTATATTTTTGGATTGCTTCACTTGGAAGCTATGGAAAATGTATTGAGAGTATGTCCTTGTAATTAAGTTGATATGCAAGATGGTGAATGCCTTGCAGTATTACATATACATGTTCATATCAGGATAATTGTTATGCAAGATGGTTAATGCCTTGCATGGTTCATGTATCATCGTTGTCATGATGATGTTTGTTATGCTTGTTGAGTAGGGTCTTCTAGTTGCAGGTAGGGGAGTGGCTCTCAATGGGGGCCGGAGCCCAAAGTGGCATCCAGGACAACCCATGTGGGAGTTTGTTAACTCAGTGATAACCTAAATAATGAATTAGGGGGTTGGGTAGCTAATCACACTAAACAAGATAAGTGGATGCCTCACTCATGGCTCAAGTGCTTGTTTAGGCTTGAGGTGAGATGAGAAGGCCTGGAATGGCAAGATCAACTACCTTGTCCTCATGAAAGGTATGTTGATTCTGCATGAGCATTGTATGGGGGCCGGGAGTCGGGAGAGGCTGCCAGGACAACCCAAGATGGGGGGCCGGGGCCTAGGAAGGCTTACTAGGACAACCCAGGACAAGCCATGTGATGACACTCCCTACTGCAGGCTAGCATTCCCTAGTTGTACTCTCCCCATTCGTTATGTGCTTGCCTCTGGAAGTGTTAAGTTGTTTGTGATATTGACTTGTGTTGTTGGAGTTATGTGTTGTCTTGTTCTTATAGTCTACTGTCTACCTGACTATATGTTGTAGTGGGGACCTTATGTTAACTCCTAGCTCGGGGGGTGGACCTCAGGGTTCCACATGGTCGGGTGGAAGAGCTTTTATCCATTGGTTTTTCTCCTTGCTATTGTTCGTGTGCGAGGATGTTGTATCTTGTGTATCAGCCGTCAGATCTTGTACCAGATATGAAGTAAGTGATTTGTATTCATGTTCTTGTTTGTGTATTAGTTGATTTATTATGTAGGTATTCAGAAGGTGTTAAGTAACAATGTAATGATGTACTCATATGTGAGGAGAAATGGTAACTTTGTACTAGATCCTGATGATTACCTATCTGATGTTATGGAGATGTAAATGTTTATTGATTAAATGCAATAGGTTTAGAATGATCTACTGATGTTAATTTATGATGTGTGTTAGATTATGTTAATTGTTTTGACAAGTAATGCAACCATGAAATCTTAGAGTAACAAGTTGATAGTTTAATTATGTGTTAAACATTACTTTGTTACTTTATTCATTTAAAAAAAAATTTATTTCATTTTTGCATAGCGTAGATGTGTTGTTCTCTAAGGTGTTCATGAAGGGCGTTACAACTTTTCCCAACCCATCTGAAAATATTTAGCTGAAAACGTAGAAATTTAAAGGAAATTGTCTCATATTTGAAAGAAGTATGCATAACTGAGTTGAACGTAGACAGTTTTCATAATACTTAAAAGAGGAAAGCTTGCTATTATTTTAAATCATTTAGAGCTTTGAAATACAGTAACACTTTTATGCAAGAAAGGAATGAACAACACATTGATATTCACAATCTTTCTGCATAGTTTGAGTTCAGTAAACCAACAAGAAACCCTAAACTACGTAAGACCCCTTGAACATTATAGCTTCATATTGACCAACTGAATTTGCCCAATAGGTCAAGACTTGACCATATTAAACTTGGGATTAAGCGAATCTAAACCAATTCCTTCATATCTTTCAAGATAGTTTTGGTTCATTTTATGTGAATTTTAACTAATTGTTATGACTATCTCAAAACAATCATCAACAATTTGTAGTTAGTGATGTGATAAGATAGAATAGTTATATAATTCCTTTTTGGAGGTACTTCAATGTCATATCTTTCATGTATGTTGTAAACTAGAAAGCAGACCTGTGAGCCCTTTGATTGTAGCTTGCATATTATTGAAAAATAAGCATTTTAATTGACTAATATATTGAGCATATGAATCTTCCATTGCATTCTTTTATTGTGTTTTTTTCATTGCGTTTACTCTATCTACATGGTTGGATAGTCCTTTCTCTGGACCCTTCATCCATGACTACACCAAGTGGTATCAAAGTGAAGTTTGTGAATCCTTTGGGACAGAAGGCATTCTGAAATATCTTGTGAAAAAAATGCCGACATGAGGCAATCTACTTGTGTTTGTCAAGAGAGTGCCGATTGTGAGGCAGTTGTAGCCCTTTAGTCAGATCACTGAATTAAGGCAGTTGCATCAGATTGTAGGAAAAGATGCCATCAAGAAGGATGCCTGCTATGGCCAATGTTGATGGAATAATGGAAGAAATGATAGAGATGATGAGGATAATGAAAGTTAGATTGGATGATGTAGAAGAAGATAGAAGAAGAGGACTAAACCCTAGACAGTAGGAGGAAAGTCATGGTGAAGAATTTCAAGCTATTGACCAAAATAAAGAAATCCTAGAAGAAGAAGAATCAAATCAAGTAAAGATGTTGAAAGCCATTTCTAAGATTGGTAAGAGACCTAGAATTGAGATTGCAAACTATACTAGAAATTTAAACCCCGAGAAATTGATTGATTGGATAAATGACATGGAGGAATACTTTGAATATAAGGAAATTGAAGATCTAGAGAGAGTAAGATTTGCAAAAACTAAGTTGAAAGGAATTGCTACTATTTGGTGGAAAGAAGTTCAATTGGATAGAAACAAGAGAGGAAAAGAGAAAATCATAAAATGGGATAGGATGGTGACAAAGTTGAAGAATCAGTTCATACCTACTGACTATGAGTTAGAATTATTGAAGAAATTGTAAAACCTAAGACAAAAGGAGAAATATGCGGAGTACATTGAAGAATTTTGTAAAATGATTATTAGGACAGGACATAGTGAAGCAAGCAAGGAGAAAGTGGCAAGGTACATAAATGGATTGAGGATAAACATTCAAGAAGAATTAAGTTTGGTGAGGATGACGACAGTAGAGAAGCATATCAGTTTGCATTAAAAGTTGAAGAAAAGTTGAATAAGAGACATGAGCAGAGGCAGAGAGGTAGAGGAGAAAAATTTCAAAGAGGTTGAACATATTTCAAAGGATAAAGACCATCTACGGAGAAAAACAAGGAGAGTATCCTATATCAGAAGGAAGATAGAGATAGTAATTCATACCGGAGAGATGACAAAAATTTCTACCACAACAACAAAGGGAATCATATTTCTTACTGCAATGAAGGATCCTAGAGAGATGAAAGAGGATTTGACAAGAGATCATTCAAGGGAACCTGTTTCAAGTGTGGAGATGAAGGATATAGAGCATTTGAATGTCATCAAGGGAGTACTAGCAAAAGGACAAAGAGTAGTGCAAGAATAGCTTATGCAGAGGAAGAACCAATTGGATCACCTAGCTTAGTGAGAAAGCCAGAGAAGGGAGAATCATTGGTCATGAGGAGAGCTCTATTTCAAGCAGAGACAATTGAGGAACCACCACAAAGGAAAAGTTTGTTCCAGACAAGATGTAAATCAGGAAGCAAATGTTGTAAGGCTATAATTGATAGTGGTAGTACTGACAATTTGGTTTCAGAGGAGATGGTAACTACGCTAAATTTGGCGAGATTGAAACATCCAAAGCCCTACAAGATAACATGGATTCAAGATGAACTCAAGGTACTGGTGAGTGAACAATGTTTGGTGAAATTTCATATAGGATCTTATGTTGATGAGGTATTATGTGATATTATGCCGATGGATGTATACCATATATTGTTGGGAAGACCATGGGAGTATGATAGAAAGGTAACACATGATGGGAGAAAGAATATGTTAGAAATGAAGGTGCAAACCACACAACGGAAATTTGATTCAAACCTTATTTATACCCTCTAAACAATGTAGAATCAATGGAGATTGCAACAAAAATCAAAACCCATTACACTGAAATAAGATGCACTAAGAATTCAACACATAACATAGTATGTAACATGGAGAAAACCCTTTTAGGTAAAAAACTCCACCAAGAAAAGAGGCTCCAAGTTGTATTATCTTCAAATATATGAGATTACAATACATGCACTTCCTTTGTTTCTTCAGTCTTCAATCCAGCGGTGCCTGTTACTCTCAACTCTAATAAAAACATAGTACACATATTCTTATAAAATGGGGTTGCCTTCTAGGGCAAGATAACTGACAAAATATCAACCATCAGATCTGTGACCTAATGATGAATGGTCTAGATTTATAAGGAAACCCCCCTGCGACCCCCTATTGCAGACGAATGAGCGTCGAGGACCGAATATAAACATGTAACTAAAACAAGACCATTGCTAGTGAAAACTTTCATCCCTTATGGGTGATTTATGAACAATATTAGTAAAAATTAATTACATAGGATTTACAAGGTTGATGGCACCTTAATCCTAACAGAATACTTACACTATAACATCAAATGGGAAGAAACATATCTTGATACCTTTGGAAGATAAGCCTAAGTGTGAAGTATGTGGAAATGCTAAAACTTGTTTGGTGGATGGAAGGAAATTATTGGATGGATTGAGACATGAGAATATGTGTTTTTCTTTGATTCCAAAGAAGTGTGGAACCCTAAGTGCAAAAATTCTACCACAAAAGAGGAAGAACTACCGCTAGAGGAAATAACTAAATTATTGATAGAGTACAAGGATATCATTTCAAAGAATGTACCTAAAGGATTGCCACCAATCCGAAGTATCAGTCATCATATGGACCCTATACTTGAAGCTAGTTTGCCTAACAAAGCAGCACACCAGATGACACTAGCAGAAAATGTGGAGCTGAATAGACAAATATAGGAGATGTTGAGAAAAGGATTGATTAGAGAAAGTGTGAGTCCATGTGCGGTAACTGCATTACTAGCACCAAAGAAGGATGGAGAATGGAGGATATGTACAGACTCGAGAGAAATAAATCAAATCATAGTTAAGTATAGATTTCCATTACTAAGGATGGATGACATCATGGACTATTTGAGTGGGGTAAAATATTTCACAAAGATAGACTTGAAGAGTGGATACCATCATATTAGGATTCGATAAGGAGATGAGTGGAAGACTACATTCAAGACAAATAAGGGATTGTATGAGTAGATAGTCATGCCTTTTGGATTAACTAATGCACCAATTACTTTCATGAGATTGATGAATGAGGTATTGAAGAAATTCTTGGGTAAGTTTGTTATTGTATACAATTGGATGATATTCTGATTTTTAGTAAGATAAAGGAGGTACATTTGTGGCATATTAGACAAGTATTGCAAAGACTGAGAGAAGAGAAATTGTTGATAAACATCAATAAATGTAGTTTCATGAAGGAGGAATTGGTATACTTAGGATTTGTGATTTTTGTGGAAGGATTGAAGATGGACCTTGAGAAAGTTAGAGTAATTGTTGAGTGGTCAACACCTGTGAACATTGGAGAGTTAAGATCAT
Organism: Cunninghamia lanceolata; assembly: GCA_027924645.1. Lineage (NCBI taxonomy): Eukaryota > Viridiplantae > Streptophyta > Pinopsida > Cupressales > Cupressaceae > Cunninghamia > Cunninghamia lanceolata. The sequence goes on along the minus strand of BSBN01000876.1, from coordinate 1,671,950 downwards.
TTCATGAACTAGCAATTTTCTACCAGAAGTTCATTAGAAATTTTAGTATTGTATGCACACCAATGACAGAGACAATGAGAGGTGACAAAAAGGATTTTAAGTGGACATCAGGAGCAAATAAGAGTTTTAAATTGTTGAAATAGAGGGTGATAGAACAATCAGTGTTAGCATTACTAGATTTTAACAAAGTATTTCAAGTTGATTGTGATGCCAGTGGAAATGCAATAGGAGCAGTGTTAAGTCAAGAAAGGAGATGAGTAACATATTTTAGTGAGAAGTTGAATGATGGAAGGAGAATATATTCAATTTATGAGCAGGAGTTATATGCCATAATTCAAGCCTTGAAGAAGTGGAGACATAAGGAATTTGTGTTGTATAATGATCAAGCTTTGCAGTATTTGAATAGTCAGGGTAAGTTGAATCAGAGACATATGAGATGGGTAGAGTTCATGCAGAGTTACACATTTGTATTGAAGCACCGGAGTGAGAAGTCAAACAAAGTTACAGATGCATTGAGCAGAAGAAGGAACCTATTGACATAGATGATGGTAGAAGTACTGGGATTTGAAGAACTTAAGCATATGTATGAAGAGGATCTTGATTTTGTAGAAGCATGGAAAGCATGTAAGGAACCTATTGTGACAGATAGAAGTAAGTGGTTGGATTATTTCATTCAGGAGGATATGTTGTTCAAAGGAAATTAGTTATGTATACCTAGGATTTCGATGAGAGATAATTTGATCAAGGAGAAGCATAATGGTGGATTAGCAGGACATTTTGGAATTGACAAGATAGTAGTTTTGGTAAGTGAACATTATTTTTAGCCTTAGATATATAAGGATGTAAGGAAGTTTGTTCAGAGTTGCATAGTTTGTCAAGTTGCAAAAGGGAGTATTCAGAATATTGGATTGTATAAATCTTTGAAAGTATCGGAGAGACCTTGGGAAGATATAAGCATGGATTTCATATTAGGTTTTCTAAGAACACAGAGGGGATATGATTCTATATTTGTACTAGTGGACATATTTTCAAAGATGGCACATTTCACTCCTTGTAAGAAGACAAATGATGATATACATGTTTCTAAACTATTTTTCAAGGAGATTGTGTGATTACATGGATTACCTAAGAGTATAGCTTTAGAAAGGGATACAAGACTCATTGGATATTTCTAGAGGACATTGTGGAAGAAGATGAAGACAGACCTAAAGTTCATTTCAGGATTTCACCCACAGATAGATGGACAAACTAAAGTGGTAAATAGGAGTTTGGGTAACTTGTTGAGATGTTTAGTAGGAGATAAAGAAATAAATTGGGATCTAATTCTACTCCAAGCAGAGTTTGCATACAATAATTTAGTGAGTACAAGTATTTGGAAGACACCATTTGAAGTTATGATTGGAATACAACCTAGAGGAGTAGCAGAGCTAAGAGACATCAACATGGAAAACAAAAGGAGTACAAAAGTAGAAGAATTTGGAGGATACATGGAGACACTACATAATCAAGTCAGGGAACATTTGGAGGGAATGAATACCAAATATAAGGAACAAGAAGATGAGAAGAGGAGACAAAAAGAATTTTTAGTGGAAGATGAAGTAATGACCTATATCTAAGAAATGAGAGATTTCCATTGGATACATACAACAAGCTGAGGATGAGGAAGTTTGGACCATGTAAGATACTTAAGAAGTTTGATTCATGGAATGCATATGAAGTGGAGATACCAAAGACAATTGGTATATCACCTATATTCAACATTGTAGACCTATATCAGTATCATGAGGGATAGTCAAGTGTAGTCTTGAAGATGGATTGAAGGATCAGTTACCATAGCAACAACCAAAGCGGATAGAATAAATTTTGGATAGTAGAATTGGACGCAACACTAGAGGTAAGAAATACAAAGAGTACCTAGTTAAATGAAAAGGAAGATCGGAAGAAGATTCATCATGGATTTCTTAGGCTGAGGTAGACTGCCTTGATTTTTCTCTAGCCCCAACAAAGTGAGAGACTCACTTGTTCAACAACCCTAGGTGTCTGATGTAAGACCATCCTAGGTTATAGAGCAATCTTGCATCAACCAAAAATATTTTCTTTCTTGTCTTTTCTTACATTTCAGTAGCAACTCTTAGTCATTTACAGTTTACAGAGCAATCTTGCATCAACAAAAATATTTTCTTTCTTTTCTTTTCTTGCATTTCAAAAGTAGCTTAGTCATTTGTAGTTTCAACATTTTCTACTGCATTCTACCGCATCTTCATTTTAGAGCTCATGGAGTAGAAGTTATCTTCTATACCATGTTAGCTACATCATACTTAGATTTCAGGAGATTTGGACTTGTTTGTGGAAAGTTGTCGCTATTAGAAAATCCTCAACATTCATAGAATAGAGCATTCAAAGTTTGCGGAGTACCTCTGTGACTTGCGGAGCCTAATGGAACATCACACAAGGTAAATTAGGACTAGATAGACCTTCATGGAGAATTGCATCAAGTTTCATTCATTTGTGGAGTAGTACCAAGAGTTGTAGGCTGACCTACATGACTTCTACACATTTCATCATTCATTGAAGTTTGAGACCTCTTTAGGCTGACGTGGAGGATTCTATGAGCTAGAGGATGATATATATACATCTCTTAGATGTACTAGGAAGGGAGTTAGTAGTTATTGATGTGATAAGAAATAATAGTTAGATAATTCATGTCTGGAGGCACTTCAATGCAATATCTTTCATGTATGTTGTAACCTGGAAAGCAAGCCTATGAGCCCTTTGATTGTAGTCCACATATTACTAGTAAATAAGCATTGTAATTGAATGATAAATTGAGTATATGAATCTTCCATTGCATTCTGTTATTGTTTTGTTTCTATTGCATTTACTCTAGCTATATGGTTGGATAATCCTTTCTTTGGACCATCCATCCATGACTGCACCAAGGATAAGATAGAATAGTTAAATAATTCCTTTTCAGAGGTACTTCAATGCAATATCTTTCATGTATGTTGCAACCTAAAAAGCAGACTTGTGAGCCCTTTGATAATAGCCCACATATTACCAGCAAATAAGCATTGTAATTGACTGATATATTAAGCATATGAATCTTACATTGCATTCTATTATTGTGTTGTTTCCGTTGTGTTTACTCTAGCTGTATGGTTGGACAGTCCTTTCTCTAGACCCTCCATCCATGACTGCACCAAGGATAAGATATAATAGTTAGATAATTCCTTTTCAGAGGCACTTCAACGCCATATCTTTCATGTATGTTGTAACCTAGAAAGCAGGCCCGTAAGCCCTTTGATTGTAGCCTGCATATTGTCGACAAATAAGCATTGTAATTAACTGATATATTGATCATATAAATCTTCCATTGCATTCTATTACTGTGTTGTTTCCATTGTGTTTACTCTAGCTACATGGTTGGATGGTCCTTTCTCTAGTCCCTCCATCCATGAATACACCACAAAATGTGTCATTCAACTTGCAACTTTATATATACAATGAAATCCTAACACAACCCTAAAACAATATAAAATTAGGAATACACTTTTTTTGGGTGCACACACCTTTTTTACATCAAGAGAAAGGTTGTTTTCAAATCCAACCATAGGTTGAAAAACACAATTTGTAGTTCAACCTGCAACTTTATATATGCAAAGAAATGCTAATAAACCAAATGAAATATAATTATTTATACACAACCCTAAAACAACATAAAATTTTGAAGACACATTAGTTGGGGTCCACATATCTTTATTATGTGAAGAGAAAGGTTGTGAAATCCACCTATGCCTTTGGGACAATGTCAAATGACCAATTATGTCCTTCCATTACTACCATCAACCTTAAATCAATAACACATTGTTTAAATATTTTGAAACCATTATGAATCATTATGTGAGTCAACTAAGAGAAGCATAAGTTTCAAAGACATCTAATAAACCGTGAACTAAGCTTATGTAGGTTGAAAAACACAATTTGTAGTTTAACTTGCAACTTTATAGATATAATGAAATCCTAACACGACCCTAGAACAATATAAAATTTGGAATACACTTTTGTTGGGGTGCACATACCTCTATTACATGAAGAGAAAGGTTGTGAAATCCAACCATGCATTTGAGATAACCTCAAATGACCAAAAAAACATATCTTACAAACCATCAACTAAACTATTTAAGTTGAAAAACACAATGTGTAGTTCAACCTACAATGTTATATATTTATTGAAATCCTAACATACCAAATGAAATGAAATTATTTGTACACAACCAAGAAACAACATAAAATTGGGAACACATATTGGTTGGGGTGCACAAATCTCTATTACATGAAGAGAAAGGTTGTGAAATCCACCAATGCCTTTGGGATAACCACAAATGACCAATTATGTCCTTCATTTATTGCCACCAACATCAAATCAATAACACATTGTTTAAATATTTTAAAAACATTATGAATCAATATGTTAGTCAACTAAGAGAAGTATAAGTTTAAAAGACATCTGAAAAACCATGAACTAAACTTGTACGGGTTGAGAAACACAATGTGTCATTGAATGTGCAACTTCATATATACAATGAAATCCTAACACAACCCTAAAACAACATAAAATTAAGAATACACTTTTGGTGGGGTACACATACCTCTTTTACGTGAAGAGAAAGGTTGTGAAATCTAATAATACCTTTGAGATAACCTCAAATGATCATGAAAACACATCTTACAAACCATGAATTAAAATTGTGTAGGTTGAATAACACAATTTGTAGTTCAATCAGTAACTTTATATAATATAGTGAAATGCTAACATGTACCAAATGAAATGTAATTATTTGTACACAACCTTGAAACAACATAAAATTGGGAAGATACATTGGTTGGGTGCACATATATCTCTTACATGAAAAGAAAGGTTATGAAATCCATCAATACCTTTGGGATAATCTCAAATGACCAATTATGTCCTTCCATTATTTCCACCAACCTCAAATCAATAACACATTTTTAAAATACTTTGAAAACATTATGAATCAATATGTGAGTCAACTAAGAGAAGCATAAGTTTCAAAGATGTCTTACAAACAATGAACTAAACTTGTGCAAGTTGAAAGACACAATGTGTTGTTCAACCTACAACTTTATATATAGAATTAAATCTTAACACAACCCTAAAAAACATAAAAGTAGGAATACTCTTTCGTTGGGGTGAACATACCTCTATTATGTGAAAACAAATGTTGTGAAATCCAACAATGCCTTTGAGATAACTTCAAATTATCACAAAAACACATCTCACAAACCATGAACTAAACTTATGTAGATTGAAAAAGATAATGTGTAGTTCTGTTAGGTCTCAAAAATGGAAGTCGTTAACCCTAAGAGGTTGCCAAGCTCTCTTGAAGTTTTTGGCTAGCTAACAAGGGGTAGATATGGCTAAACCCCCTTCACTTCAGGCTCTGCCAGACCTAGGTGGGTATACCTTAATGATTAGTGTAGACTTAATTTGACCTTCACAATGACAAATAGGTGTGAAGTAGATATAAAGTGTGATGATTATTTCTGATGCTAATGTTTGGGATTCAAAAATGTAAATAAGGTTTTGAAATGTTGTTAAAATACCAGCATCTTATCTACTTTGGGCAATGGAGTTAGGATTTGCATGATAAATATGTCCTCCCTCTTGGCTTAACTTGAAGTATTTGGCACTTTCTCATATGTTTATACCTTGTATAAACGTGCAAGATTGTCGGTTACTTGTGCTCTTCTTACCCGATCCCAATGATATTTTCCCAGGTTACTATGAACCACTGAAAGGACATTTAATTTTGGCAAGAAGGAAACCTAACCAAGATCATTTGTTTAAAGGGTTTTAACTCCTGGCAGAGATCAATGAGCATAAATCACTCAGGAGGAATTAAATTGACTTCTTGCAAAAACCAATCAAGTAGCCCACACTGAATCACCAAATGTGACCAGAGAAATTAAATATATGCTCGATATACTAATTTAAATAACAAGGGAAATCATTTTGGAGACAGCTTAAGTAACACATATAAATGAATATTTACAAATAATTGAACACCATAGAGATTGGACATAAAAAAAAAATTCCTTCTCCAATTGCTCCAAAAGATTTTTATAATGTATATAAATTTTCCATTGTGATATTTTATTTTTAATCCTAATTCTTGCTACTCTACCACCTTTTTTTCTTTTGCTTGATCATTTCTCCCTTTTATGTTGCACATTTTTAGGGTTGTGACCCTTCATCCGACATTCTTCTCGGGTGCATCTCTTCATTTAATAAATCATCTTCAATAGATTAACTTAACTCCTTCCACATAAAAGTACTTCTCAATATTTTAGTGTTCTATCCCATTTCTCACTTACTTTTGTGTACTATGACTTTTTTTTGTCAAAAAGTATTTATTTGGGTGAAAATAATTACCCTTTCTTTATCTCCTTGAAAAAATATTTCACTGGACCTCATACTTGCATATTTTAGCTAAAATATTTACTCATTCGGTTAATTCCTCCAAAAATATTCCACCTCCATCATTCAAAATTTCTACTTTGTAGATTCATTATGTTCCTCTGTGAAAATATTTTATTTCCTTTGACTATTAATGAAAAACTTATTTTCCTTCTCGAAATAATATCTCTCTCCAGGATTTCTTCTTTCCTTTTAACTTTCTTGGTGTAAATAATTTATTCCTTAGGAAAATAATATTTAGTGGGTTTACAATTTGCTCTCTTAATTCCTAGGGTAAAATGTTTTACCCATCATGAAAAAATTGCATTAAAGTAATATTTCTCGGTGGTTATTTTAAATAACTTTATTTCGTACTTTCATGTATCTTCCATTTCTTTTCATTGGAGGTAAACATTTAATCCAATATATTACCCTCCTCTAGGTCTTCATTTTATCTTCTTTATTTATGTGATGCTAAGGTTTTACAATCATTGGTATATCGGAGGGATAGTAAAAAGTGTCACTCCAATATATATGAGTCAGTCCGATATTCTATTTATTAGTTCTTGAGGCCCACATTATTGGCATATCGGAGTGACTCAATATATGACTTCATCGATGGCCCGATATTAGGGTTTTCGCTAGTTTTATGGTAGGAATGAAGGATGTGTTGGAGCTACTTGTTCTGTACGCTGTGTGTCTTGACAATGGTCCCCCATTTCAGTTGTCAATGTTACTATGCCTTCACTTAGATTTTCCAGCACACTAGAGCTGCTCCATGAATCTCTCAAGCCATTAGTAAAAATAATGTTGCTCCCAAAGCTTTTCAGAACTCTTCGAAGATCAATGCCACCTAACTAAGTTGATGCCCAAAATGCCCTAGGTCTCACACCATATTCTCTATTACACTAGTCTGAGTGAGCTTGTATGCTAAAATCATGCAAAGGGAACATTGAATAGTGTACTACTCCAAATGCTTGTTCGATAAAGGGAAACAACTATTCAGTGCATTTCTGCCAGTCCCAAGCCTTCTCATCTTAAGTGAAACATTCTCTACTTGAATGTCCCTGCCCTGGTCTGGAATGTTCCTTAGCTGATATATAGCTTCCTCTAATGGGGAGACATTCATTATCATAATTAATTTTTTCTCCAGCAACTATTCTTTTGATATCATCCATAATGTGAATGCCTTTGATGTTATCAATAGCTTTTCATATATCTCTTACTTCCTCAAAAACTATTGCTGCACTTTTGTATTTCTGAATGAGCCAAATTATCAATTGGTCTTCATGTTTTAGTTTGTTGCACATGTTGAATGCTTTGCTAAGAGAGTGTAGGCCATTCCCTTCAAATCCATTAGCATCACTATCTAACTATATCCACAAGTTTTTTATTGTATTATAACAACTTTCACTTTCTTCTCTAAAAATTCTTGTAATAGTCTTGTCATAAGTGAAAGGAGGCATTCTTTCATCATCAAAAAAAATAGGGGTAGATGAAGTTAGTGCACCAACTATGATATGTGGGTACTTCAAACATAACCACATAGCTAGCATTCCTGAATATGATGCACCAAACAAGATCACTAGAGAATTTTCTGCAGCAAACTTTGCTTTCACATGGGTTATGATAGCTACATAATCAGCCAATGCTTGTTCGCTTGTTAAATACCCAAATGTGGTTGGCATGTATTACAAGGTCATCCATAATTTTTGGCTTAGATTCTCCATAATAACGATGCTCTAAGTAAAGGAGTAATGCCTTGAATTGAGGGGCATTCTGAGTCATTGTCTTCACAGTTTCTATCCTTTAGCCAACTTATGATATTATCCTCCCCACCCAAGCACACAAATATAGGAGCACTATATTGAGGACATGCCCATGAAGTTTTTTTCAACAGAATATCTTTGTTTAAAGGTTGGAGATCCCTCTGCTGCAATACTGAATTGATCCAGAGCTTGTTCATATGTATATGCTTCTTGCTCCCCTTGGTGTTTTATTGCACTTCCTGGTCTAGCTAGTGGCACAACTGAGAAAAAGATGATTACCAGGGAATGTATATTGAAATCCATTCGAGTCTTCTCTTTTCCACCTCAAGATAGATAGAATGTAAGGCCTTTGATCTCTCAGGGATAGAACAACAATATCTAGTAGGCCTCTTCTCACTAGTGCTCATTTTTCTCATTTGTTTTAATGCACTGCTAGAAATGGGTATCCATATATCTCTAAATGTTATAAGAGAAAAAACAAACCATGGAATTGTGTTTATCGTGCAAATGGTAGAGCACAAATGGAGACAATTTGTCTGCCTTGATATACACATGGTACTCTAACACCTCATTATTTTTAGGCAATCTAAACAAGGTTGTTCCACAGAATGATCAATTTCCTTGCCTAAGATGTGTGTGACTTCTTAATTGGTAAAGGCAATTGCTCTAGAATTCTAGACAAAACTACTATTCTTGTGGCTTTGAAAAGAGATTGAGAGCTTTTGATTTCATTTGATTTGCATGTGATGTTCTTCATATCTCGTTCATGTGCCACAATCCACAATGTCGGGTGCCATCTGAACCACATTTCATCAACAATACAACTAAATATTGTACTATCAATATCATCCAAAGACTAGGCATCTATCATCCATAAGTATTTTTGATGAGGTACAAAATCTTGTGGTGATCGTGATGTTGACTAGAGACCAAATCTTATCATAGTTCTCAATGATTCAGTCATATTCAAAGTAGCCTGATTCTGATATTGAGCTGTGATATATGGAACAAGACTATTTGAGAGTTCTTTCAACAAGTTTAGGGAAGATCTTGCAATTGTGTTTCTGAGTGCTGAAATCATGGGAACCTAAAATTTTACAAAAAAATGGAGAAAATTTTAAGATCCAACAGTGGCTTTGTCTGGGGATGTATGCTTCTTGTGGGCATAACAAGATCTGAGATCACTGGGGAGTAGACTAGTGCCTACCCCATTAGGTAATAGAGTCCAAAAGTCACTTTTGCCCTAAAATGATATGGTCTTGAAACCGCACCACAACTGATGGCCCAAGGCCATCAGAGAAATAAAATCCTCCTTGTTCCTCTATCACATATCTTATTCTGATCTTACTTTATCAAAATCCTCTTAAAAATATTCATGCAATTTTCCCTGCTATATCTACTGGCATTGGAAAATTTTACAACAATATTATGTTCAGCTTTTCCCATATCCCTTTTTAGCAGTTTGTAATCAAACATTATCTAAAACTCTCCACCAACATGTGATACACTCTCACCAGCTAAAGAGTACTCACCTTCAACATAACATTTTTCATTATTTTTCTTACTGTCATGCATTGTGAATTGACCTCCTGGCTGATTTGGAAAATGAGAATGTTCATTGTTCTCTTCATCATCGTCACAATACTCAAATGTACTCATTTCATCATTTGATTTTCCTTCATTTATGGACTTATCATTATGTATATATTCACTTCCCTCATGAGTTGGTACAACATTTTGACTATCTAAAAATGTTTCATCCTCATGATAACATGGATTCGAGAAGACATGAAATTCTTGTTCTGGCATACCTTGGTAAAATATTATCTCATCTTCCTCTGTTATGTCATCATACAATGGGTTTGAATAGACCTGAAAATTATTTTTAGATATGCACACTTTTTCTTCCTCAGACTGCTGATTTAGGTATTGAGGTGGGTGGGCTGGGAGAAAAGGACATCCAGATTTTGAAGACTGCTTTCATCTTTTGGGATATGCTGGGGCTTCAATTTTTGTGCAAGATCTTCACAATTGTCATCATGATCCCAGATGGAGAATTGGTTTTTTAAGTCTTCATCCTTATTTAAATCTGAAACATCATCACTGAAATTTTCACCTACATATGTCTCATCTACTAGCTACATTGTTTTATCAGTCTCTTCATATTTGTCCATGCCATTATCTATGTTGGCAGATTTAACATTGCCAATGTGCTCATACTTGATTTTTTCTATGAAACCAATCATTTCATATACTTGGTTAAGAGTAACTAGTTTCTGTGACTCGGGCCACTTGTCTAAATGAGGCACATACAATTTCATGAATGTTTCAATGCTCATGGATTTATCAAGCCTGACTTTAACATGTATTTGCATATAGATATGTAGTGTTCTTTTGAGCAAAGAAAATCTAGATTCCAATGTTCTTTTGAAAAATCCAGATTCCCCAAATTTACTTTGACTTCCATTTTGAAAACACTCATCATTTTTCTCTCTAAATTGGCACACGAATTTATTTGCAAGTTCATCCCACAAAGTTATGCAAAGTATAGGAAGTCTATAAAACCAATCTTTAGCAGCATTTTCTAATGTTTTCATGAAAAGCTTCATGATAACATCTTCTCTACTAATTTGCCAATTCACCACTACATCAATGAATTGTTGCAGGTGCATATCTACTGATTCCAATTTACATCCATTAAATCTTGGCAAATGATTTTTAACATTCAAAGGGGGAGGAAGATTTGGGTAAACCTGAATGTCTCTAAAATCAATTGGTTTGTACGTTTCAAGATCTATCACCCTCTATTGGAAAAGTAGTCGTTGACATCCTATTTCTTCTTGTAGACTTTGATTGATACGAGGGCTAACATTGCCTTGTAGATTTTGACATGGAATTTGGTATTGATAATACCCAATTGTACCATAATGTGTATAGGGCAAAGAAAATTTGTCATACATGCTTCAGCCTAGACATATTGTAATTTCAAGATGTCTTTTGCATTTTTCATCAATTTTGTTTTCAGAGTCACCACCTCTTGTCAAAAAGAGGAATGATTTAATCTTTGCAGGTCCTTGCCAGTAGAGTTACCAATTTATGTTTGAGTTCAAAACTTCACTGACTCTGTAATGTGATGATCTTTAACTGGATTATGGATTATTCCCCAACAGAGTCACCAATTCTGTTAGGTCTCAAAAATGCAGGAAGTTAACCCTAAGAGGTTGCCAGGCTCTCTTGATGTTTTTGGCTAACTGACATGGGGTAGATATGGCTAAACTCCCTTCACTTCAGGCTCTGCTAGACCTAGGTGAGTATACCTTAATGATTAGTGCAAACTTAATTTGACCTTCACAATGGTAAATAGGTGTGAAGTAGATATAAAGTGCGATGATTATTTTTGATGCTAATGTTTGGGATTCAAAAATGTAAATAAGGTTTTGAAATGTTGTTAAAATACTAGCGTCTTATCTACTTTGGGCAACGAAGTCAGGATTTGCATGATAAATATGTCCTCCCTCTTGTCTTAACTTGAATTATTTGGCACTTTCTCATATGTTTATACCTTGTATAAACATGCAAGATTGTCAGTTACTTTTGCTCTTCTTACCCACTCCCAATGATATTTTCCCAGGTTACTGTGAACCACTGAAAGGACATTTAGTTTTGGCAAGAAGGAAACCTAACCAAGATCATTTGTTTATAGGGTTTTAACTCCTGGTAGAGAGCAATGAACATAAATCACTCGAGAGGAATTAAATCAACTTCTTGCTGAAACCAATCAAGTAGCACACACTGAATCAGCAAATGTGACCAGATAAATTAAATATATGCTCGATATACTAATTTAAATAACAAAGGAAACCATTTTGGAGATAGCTCAAGTAACACATATAAATGAATATTTAAGAATAATTGAACAACATATAGATTGGACATTAAATAAAATATTCCTTCTGCAATTGCTCCAAAAGATTTTTATAATGTATATAAAGTTTCCATTGTGATATTTTATTTTTAATCCTAATGCTTAATGCTCTACCGCCCTTCTTTTTTTTTCTCGCTTGATCATTTCTCCCTTTTATGCTGCACATTTTTTTAGGGTAGTGACCCTTTATCCAGCATTCTACTTGGGTGCATCTCTTCATTTAATAAATCATCTTAAATAGATTAACTTAACTCCTTCCAGATAAAAGTACTTCTCAATATTTTAGTGTTCTATCCCATTTCTCATTTACTTTTGTGTACTATCACCTTTTTTTATCAAAAAGTATTCATTTGGGTGAAAATAATTACCCTTTCTTTATGTCCTTGAAAAAATATTTTACTGGACCTCATACTTGCATATTTTAGGTAAAATATTTACTCATTCGATTAATTCCTCCAAAAATATTCCACCTCCGTCATTCAAAATTTCTACTTTGTAGATTCATTATGTTCCTCTGTGAAAATATTTTATTTCCTTTCACTTTTAATGAAAACTTATTTTCCTTCTCGAAATAATATTTCTCTCTCCAAGATTTCTTCTTTCCTTTTAACTTTCTTGGTGTAAATAATTTACTCAGGAAAATAATATTTACTGGGTTAACAATCTGCTCTCTTATTTCCTAGGGTAAAATGTTTTACCCATCATGAAAAAATTGTATTAAAGGAACATTTCTCGATAGTTATTTTAAATAACTTTATTTTGCACTTTCATGTATCTTCCATTTCTTTTCATTGGAGGGAAACATTTAATCCAATATATTACTCTCCTCTAGGTCTTCATTTTATCTGCTTTATTTATGTGATGCTAAGGTTTTACAATAACTGGTATATCGGAGGGACAGTAAAAAGTGTCACTCTGTTATATATGAGTCAGTTCGATATTCTATTTATTAGTTCTTGAGGCCCACATTATCGGCATATCGGAGTGACTCAATATATCACTTCACCGATGGCCTGATATTAGGGTTTTTGTTGGTTTTATGGCAGGAATAAAGGATGTGTTGGAGTTACCTGTTCTGTATGCTATGTGCCTTGACAATGGTCCCCCATTTTAGTTGTCAATGCTACTATGCTTTCACTTAGATTTTCCACCACACTAAAGCTACTCCATGAATCTCTCAAGCCATTAGTAAAAATAATGTTGCTCCCAAAGCTTTTCAGAACTCTTCGAAGATTAATGCCACCAAACTCAGTTGATACCCAAAATGCCCTAGGTCTCACACCATATTCTCTATTACAGTAGTCTGAGTGAGCTTGTATGTTAAAATCATGCAAAGGGAACATTTAATTGTGTACTCTTCCAAATGCTTGTCCTGTAAAGAGAAACAACTATTCAGTGCATTTCTACCAGTCCCAAGCCTTCTCATCTTAAGTGAAATGTTATCTGCTTGAATGCCCCTACCCTAGTCTGGAATGTTCCTTAGCTGATATCTGGCTTCCTCCAATGGGGAGAGATTCATTATCATAACTAGTTTTTTCTCTAGCAGCTATTCTTTTGATATCATCCATAATGTGAATGCCTTTGATGCTATCAATAGCTTTGCATATATCTCTTACTTCCTCAGAAACTGTTGCTGCACTTTTGTATTTCTCAATGAGCCAAATTCTCAACTGGTCTATGTGTTTTAGTTTTTTACACGTGTTGAATGCTTTTCTAAGAGTGTGTAGGCCATTCCCTTCAAATCCATTAGCATCACTATCCAACTATATCCATGAGTTTTTTATTTTATTATAACAACTTTCACTTTCTTCTCTGAAAATTCTTGTAATAGTCTTGTCATAAGTGAAAGGAGGCATTCTTTCATCATTAGAAAAAATAGGGGCAGATGAAGTGAGTGCACCAACTATAATATGTGGGTACTTCAAACGTAACCACACAACTAGCATTCCTGAATATGATGCACCAAACAAGATCACTAGAGAATTTTCTGTAGAAAACTTTGCTTTCACATGGGTTATGATAGCTACATAATCAACCAATGCTTGTTTGCTTGTTAAATACCCAAATGTGGTGGCATGTATTATAAGGTCATCCATAATGTTTGGTTTAGATTCTCCATAATAACGATGCTCTAAGTAAAGGAGTAATGCCTTGAAGCGAGGGACATTCTGAGTCATTGTCTTCACAGTGTCTATCCTTTATCCAACTTATGATATTATCCTCCCCACCCAAGCACACAAATATAGGAGCACTATATTGAGGACCTGCCCATGAAATTTTTTTCAACAAAATATCTTTGTTTAGAGGTCAGAGATCTCTCTGCTACAAAACTAAAATGATCCAGAGCTTGTTCATACATATATGCTTCTTTCTCCCCTTGGTGTTTTATTGCACTTCCTGGTCTATCTAGTGGCACGACTGAGAAAAAGATGATTACCAGGGAATGTATATTGAAATCCATTCGAGTCTTCTCTTTTCCACCTCAAGATAGATAGAATGTAAGGCCTTTGATCACTCAAGGATAGAACAACAATATCTAGTAGGCCTCTTTTCACTTGTTCTCATTTTTCTCATTTGTTTTTGTGCACTAGTAGAAATTGGTATCCATATATCTCTAAATGTTATAAGAGAAAAAACAAACCATGGAACTGTGTTTATCCTGCAAATGGTAGAACATAAATGGAGACAATTTGTCTTCCTTGATATACACACGATACTCTAACACCTCATTATTTTCAAGCAATCTAAACAAGGCTATTCCATAGAATGATCAATTTCCTTGCCTAAGATGTGTGTGACTTCTTAATCAGTAAAGGCAATTGCTCTAGAATTCTAAACAAAACTACTGTTCATGTGGCTTTGAATAGAGACTGAAAGCTTTTGATTTCATTCGATTTGCATGTGATGTTCTTCATATCCCATTCCACAATGTCGGGTGCCATTTAAATCACATTTCATCAATAGTACAACTAAATATTGTACTATCAATATCATCCAAAGACCAGGCATCTATCATCCATAAGTATTTCTGATAAGGTACAAAATCTAGAGGTGATCGTGATGTTGACCAGAGACCAAAGCTTATCATAGTTCTCTAAGATTCAGTCACATTCAAAGCATGCTAATTCTGATACTGAGCTGTGATATATGGAACAAGATTGTTTGAGAGTTCTTTTAGAAACTTTAGGGAAGATCTTGCAACTGTGTTTTTGAGTGCTGAAATCATGGGAACCTAAAATTTTGCAAAAAATTGAAGTAAATTTTAGGTTTGCAACAAGTTCAACTCACAACTTTTTGTATATACAATGAAATGCTAACATACCAAATGAAATGTAATGATTTGTACACAATGCCAAAATGACATAAAATTTGGAAGACACATTTTGTAACATCAGTATCCATAATGCTGAAGATTTAACTTAAACATGTATCTTAATCAATCCATTAATTAACAAATTGATAGAGATAATTGAATTTGAACCAAAAGAAACAAGATCTTTTTCATCAATTAAGCATGTTAATCAAATCAAGATATAACAAAGCTTACAATCCAATAAAAATTTACAATCTCTGGTGAGTAACCATCACTAATCAAATACAATATATGCTCTAGGCATCATAATCAAGTTATATATTACAATAGACCAACTGGCCATAAAATGCAAACACTGTATTTGTAACCAATGACATCTATCTTCATAAGCCTTGGCTTGACTCATGCTTGGGAAGGAGAGCATCATCCTAGTGCTTCTCCTCCAACCATGGACCTATGGTCCCCTGCTCAACTTCCTAGCTGGAAGAGGCCCTACCCGTCACGGAAAGGTTAGACATTAGAAACCATTTGGATAGCCATCTGAGTATCTGGTATTGTGTCCTTCCTAATGTCTCACAGTCACACACTATAGCTCCACTCTAACTTCTATGACACTTCTGGAGACACTAGGCCATTTGGAGCACTATGGACTGACAATGCATGCAGAGATGGATGCATTACTTTGGCCAAAGTTTTACATACATACACATTGAACAATGAACGTTGTTGTATGTCCACCACCCTAACTCGACTTATAATCTGTCACATCCTATAGTAAGTTCTTAACGACCTTGTTCTTTAGGTCTAGTATGAGTGGGATCTATTTGATTCATTGGCCATACTTGGACATTTGACTTCCATCATAGGTTGGTTATGATTAAATAGGTTATCCTCATAATGAGGAACTAGTGGCTCCTCGTCACCTTGTTTGTTTTTATTTCATATCAAATTCAACCATTTTGACCACCTTGGTCTCCCATGGTTTAGATTTTTGATAATAAATCATCACATATAATGAAGTCATTTTCATGGTACTCTAGGCTTACCATGCCATAGTAGAGTAGATTAGTTTCATTAGGATTAATAGCTCTTATTATCCTTACGAGCTTTAGGTGTGAGTCACCAATCCTATTAGATTACTCTTAAGTAAGTAAAGGAATTATAACTGATAACATTTAATGATAAGTCTTAATTCAGACACATAAAGAACAAGTCTGTGTTCTTTAATAAGCACATTCCAACTATTTCAAGATGAGACCATGTTTTCAAATGGTCGCTCCACCTCCATAATCGAGGGTTTAAACATATAGTTTTTGACAGTTTAAGTAACCCTATAAAAGATTCATAGTCGGCTTTCCATAAAAGCCCGACGTGGTTTTAGTTTAGGTATTGTAAACACACTAATATTTATTTTCCTTCCCGACTATCACCATAGTCGAATGACTATATTATGGGTATTATTGCCTTCTTAGCTGTTATCACAGTCGAGTGACTGTATTATTTATTTGTAACAATCATCATTCTGGAGTTATTCTTTACTCCATTTGAGAGCTCTTAAGCTCTATCTACATCATTATATGACATGTGTTTATCATTCTTGGTAACAAGCTCAGCCATAACAGCTTTGAGCACTGTAAAATGTATAATGTATTATAGTTGGGTCATAAGACCCTAACTCAGATAAAGAAAACAATTCATTTCTAAAGGCTCAACCTCATGGCCTTGATCAAGTGTCACAAATAAAGCATGGTGAAGTCACTACTCGACTTCTAAGCCTCAAGCTTAGCCACTGGTAGGAATACAATACTTTACTGCCTCAGCCTCACAGCTTAGAGTGCAGTCTCATATAAGTTTTCAATGTATCAACATTTGGCCATACGGCCTAAAGTGTAGTTTCAAAATGATTACAATGGGTTTCAAAGCTCGGCTTTATAGCCATGAGTTCATTCATATGGAATTTTACTTGTGTTGTTAGCTCAAGAATTATTACTTCGAGCCTATTCTCATAACAAGATACCATGGTAAGCTCGGCCTTAAGGCCTTGAGCCATAATATGAAATACAACTTTGAAACATTAATAGCTTGGCTGTAACAGCCTTGAGCCACAACTATGAAAATATTTACATATATCATGGAACGACCTCATAGGCCTCATGCCTCAAAGTTAAACATATGATATAACAAATAACATAACACTATCTCAGGTAGAGATTAAACATAGTCCAGGTTCAATATATCAAAGGTAAATAGGACTTTGTCCACCATAATACCTAGACAATACTTTTGTCACCCTGCTCATTGAAACCCCAAGACATGAACAAGAAACCACAACTTCTCCATGTCAACATATCCTTCAACTTGACAACTTTCACCTATCCATGAACTTCAGAAGATAAGGTACAACTGTGTATAGATGATACTGATCCAACAGCATGTGCCCATGACTTTCATTACCATATCCTTCACCTCATAACTCCTCTGATCATCACTCTTCTGACATCATTGACCACCACTCTCTTGACATCAATTACAATAGTAAGCCTTCCACATCACAACTCTATTGACATAAATGACAACATATGCAACAATCTCCCCTTTGTCATTGCTGGCAACACTTAACTTGATATGCAAATTTTCTCACCCTTTTACATCAAGTGGTCTGCCTCTTTTCTTGCAAAAACATACAAGCTCCCCCAATTTGAACATTCTTTGTCATCTTCCTACCTACTTCCCCTGAGAGTTAGTCATCATCAATCTAGGGATAAAGAATATATCTTGAATTGTTCCCCCTAGACAGATGCATCATCTATGCATCTAGTTAGAAGGAGGGGTAGCAACCCCTAACTTCTATCTAAGATATTCAAATGTGTCCTTGGAAAGTGCCTTTGTAAAGATGTCTACAATCTAATCCTTTATAAGTACATATTCCAATTTTACTTCTTGATTTGCAAACTTTTCTCTTCAAAAGTGATACTTGATGGATACGTGCTTTGTTCTAGAATTTATCACTAGATTCTTTGAAATATTGATGACACTTGTATTGTCACATAGAATAGGAATGGGCTCATCATACAATACCTTGGTATCCTTCAATGTTTGCTGCATCCACAACAGTTGAGTGCAGCAGGATACTGCAGCTATATACTCTACTTCTATTGTTGATAAGGACACTGAATCCTACTTTTTACTAAACCATGAGACCAATTTGTCTCCCAAAAAGAAAGTTCTACCACTAGTACTTCACCTATCATCAACATTGCCATCCCAATCTGCATAAGTAAATGCACTCAAGGAAAATTCATCACCTTTTTGATACCATAATCCATAATATAGAGTGCTCTTCAAATATCTAAAAATATTTTTGATTGCTTTCACATGTATCTCTTTTCCAGATCAGCTTGAAATCTTGCAACCATGCAAACTACTTGCATAATGTCAGGTCTTGATGTTGTTAAGTATAGTAGGCCCCCAATCATAGACCTATACAAAGTTTGATTAGCCTGAGGTGACTCATCATCTTTACTCAAATGACAACTTGTTACCATAGGAGTACTCACTGGTTTAAAATCTTCCATACCAAACTTTTTAAACATTTTTCAACATCTTCTTGACATACTTTACTTAAGAGATAAATATACCTTCATTGATTGAGCAATTTGGATTCCAATAAAGAATGATAGCTCACCTATCATAGACATTTCAAATTCCTTATGCATCTCTTCTACAAACTTCTTACAAATTTCATCATTACCATCAAAGATTATATCATCAACATACACTACTACTATAAATATTTTCTCATTCTCAGTTTTGATGTATAGATTTCTATCTGTGGTACCTTTCTTGAATTCTTGCCTGAGTAAGTACTTATCCAACCTTGCATACCAAGCACTAGGGGCTTGTTTGAGACCATACGAAGCCTTCTTAAGTCTGCATACCATGTTTGAGTTTTCTGATAGCTGAAATCCATTAGGCTGCTCTATGTAAACTTCCTCTTCTAAGTCATGAATCAACAAAGCAGATTTGACATTCTTTTGATATACTTTGAAGCCCTTGTGAACTGTAAATGCAAGAAACATCCTGATTGCCTCCATTCTTGCCACTGGAGAAAATGTCTCCTCAAATTCCATTTCTTCCACCTATGAATAACCTATACAGACCAACCTTGCTTTGTTTCTAACCACTTCTCCATCTTCATTCAATTTATTGCTAAACACCCATTTTATCTCTATCACATTTTTGTCAACAAGTCTTGGCACCAATTCCCAAGTCTAATTTTTCTCTATCTGATTTAGTTCTTCTTCCATTGCTTGAATCCATCCTTCATCCCTACCAGCATCAACAAAAGTTTTAGGTTCTATCTTAGAAAACAAAGAGAAGTTTACCTATTCATTATCCCTTGCAAATCTTCTTCTAGTCTACACTCCATTTTTGTCTCCAATTATATGATCTTCTGAGTGGTTCTTCTAAATGTACTTGGCAAGAGTCTTAGTGACCTTCTCTTGTGTTTCTTCCTTTTCTTCAACTTCTTTTTCTTCTTCTTCTATGCAAGAAGATTCATATGAACAATAGTCTTCTTACTCATATGTGATTGGATGCGACTCTTCATCAACCCTAACATTTACACTCTCAACTATCTTCATCAGTATTTTATTGTAGCACTTGTAAGCTTTGCTTCTAGTTGAGTATCCAAGAAAAATTCCTTCATCAGATCTTGAGTCAAACTTTCCCAAACCTTCTTCATCTCTTTTGATGTAGAATTTTCTTCTAAAAACTCTGAAATACTTAATAGAAGTTGGTCTTCCATTCCATAGATCATTTGGTGTCTTAGTGTTGTTCACCCTTAGTTGTCCTATGTTAAGGATATAGACAACAGTATGGACCACTTCTTTCCAATATACATTAGGTAGCTTGGCTTCATTCAACATAGTTGTTTCCATCTCCTGGACAATTTTATTCATTCTTTCCACTACTCCATTTTGCTGAGGAGTTCTTGCAGCAGAAAAGTACCTCTTTATTCCATGTTCTTTGCAGTATTCCTCAAACTCACTTGATGTGAGCTCACCACCTCTATCAAACCTTAAGCACTTGATTCTATAATGCACTTCATTTTCAACCATGAATTTGAAAATCTTTAACCTAGTGAAAGATTTGTATTTCTCTTTCAAAAATGTAACCCATGTCATCCTAGAGTAATCATCAATGAGTAACATAAAATACCTCTCACCTTGAAGACTCTTTGTCCTAGTAGGTCCGCAGAAGTCAATATGAATCAGTTCCAATGGCCTTGTAGAAGAATACACTTTGGTCTTGAATTTTATCCTTGTCTGCTTCCCAATCTGACATACTTTGCATAAGGTGCTCGTAGGCTTGGTGATTTTTGGCATGTCTCATACTGCTTGCATGGAGCTAATCTTCACAAAATTGTCAAAATTTATGTGTCCGATCCTTTTGTACCACAACCAGTATTCATTTTTCTATCCTAGAAGACATCTTCTTCCATTAACACCTTTTAGGTTATACAAGTTGTTTCAAGATGAGACCATGTTTTCAAATGGTTGCTCCACCTCCATAATCAAGGGTTTAAACATATAGTCTTTGACAGTTTAAGAAACCCTATAAAATATTCACAGTTGGCTTTCCATACAAGCTCAATGTAGTTTTTGTTTAGGTGTTGTAAACAAACTAACATTTATTTTCCTTCTTCATTGTCACCAGAGTTGAATGACTGTATTATGGGTATTAATGCCTTCTTGGTTGTTACCACAATTGAATGACTATATTATTTATTTGTAACAATCATCATTCTGGAGTTATATTTAACTCCATTTGAGAGCTCTTAAGTTCTATCTACATCATTATATGACACGTGTTTATCATGCTTGGTAACAAGCTCAGCCATAATGGCTTCATGCACTATAAAATGCATAATGTATTATAGCTGGGTTATAAGACCCTAACTCAGATAAAGAAAAGAATTCATTTCTAAAGGCTCGACCTCATGGCCTTGAGTAAGTGTCACAAATAAAGCATGGTACAGTCACTGCTCGGCTTCTAATCCTTGAGCTTAGCCACTGGTAGGAATATAATACTTTACTGCCTCAGCCTCACGGCCTAGAGTGCAGTCTCAGATTAGTTTTCAATATATCAACATTCGGCCATATAGCCTAAAGTGTAGTGTCAAAAGGATTACAGTGTATTTCAAAGCTTGACTTTATAGCTGTGAGTTCATTCATATGGAAGTTTACTTGTGTTGTTAGCTTAACAATTATTGGTTCGAGCCTATTCTCATCATAAGATACCATGGTAAGCTCGGCCTTAAGGGCTTGAGCCATAATATGAAATATAACTTTGAAACATTAATAGCTCAGCTGTAACAGCCTTGAGCTGCAATTATGAAAAGATTTACATATATCATGGCACAGCCTCATAGGCCTTATGCCTCAGAGTTAAACATATGATATAACAATAACATAACACTATCTCAGATAGAGATTAAACACAGTCTAGGTTCAATATATCGAAGGTAAATAGGAATTTGTCCACCATAATACCTAGACAATGCTTTCAATGGGAACATCATTCCTATCTAGTCTTAGTCTCCTACGAGTTGCACACAGCTTCAAATCTGCCAGAGCTATCTCCCTGTAGCTTTCACCACCCTGCTCATGAAAACCCCAACACATAAACTACCTAGCCAAAAATCTACTACCCCAAAGAAATGAGTAATCCCAGCTTGGTAATCTTGGCCGACTCTTGGCATGCCATTTTGGAAGGTAACTACCTTTCCACTCAATCTGTTCCACAAATAGTGGCTCGATCTAGGCATCATGCAAGATGGGATGAGTTTAAAGCTTTGCATCATTTCCCAAGGCCAACTAAAACAAAATAATAGCATTCAATAGTAATCAAATCATATGATAAGTAAAATAATAATATATATATATATTATTGCAATTCAACCTATAAAAAGGTTTTCATCCTTACTTAGGGATTATCACTATATAATGGAAAACATAAATTGTGTCACAACAAGGTTGTCGATTATCAGGGTCTAGTAATACTCCCCCGAAATTGACTATCCCCATTAGTCGAATGATTTGGGAAATAATAATCCCTAAGAACAAAGGGATAATGAGAGACCTCCTCACCTCTTAGCACTATTATCTCTCGACTAGGGATGATGCTCCAAGAACATTGTTTGGTCATCACAACTTGTTGTGATAACTCCAATGACATAATGACTTACATAGAACATGGAAGCTAAAGAAAAGAGACAAGACACGTGTCAACTTACAAAAGGAGTTTAGAAGGACATAAAAGTTGATACTCAGATGGCTAATCAACCTTTTGCTTTCCCAATGTCTAACCATTCCTCCATGATGATACTCTCCTTCCTTCTTTGAAGGATGTTCATTTTCCTGTTCACACTCAGGACCACAAGATTATGATTAGTGCATCATTATCATATCTCATAATATAAATCATTTAATTTAAAAAACTAATTAACATCAGTACATACTCCATAATCAAGAGTTAAATAAGATATTTCCACAATATCAAATCAATTAACTATGACTAATCCTCTTGGTTATCATGCCAAGTTAATGATTAAGTATAATTGTAAGTTGGGATGTAACACATTTTTTTGGATGCACATATCTCTATTACATGAAGAGAAACTTTGTGGAATAGATCAATCCCTTTGGGATAACCTCAAATGACCAATTATGTCCTTCCATTACTACCACCAACCTCAAATCAATAAAAGGTTGTTTAAATATTTTGAAAACATTATGAATCAATATGTGAGTCATTTAAGAGAAGCATAAGTTTCAAAGATGTCTTACAAACCATGAACTAAACTTGTGTGATTTGAAAAACACAATGTGTCTATTCAAACTGTAACTTTATATAAACCATGATATCCTAACACAACCCTAAAACAACATCAAATAATAATACACTTTTGTTGGAGAGAACATAGCTCTATTACATGAAGAGAAATATTGTGAAATCCAACCATGCCTTTGAGATAACCTTAAATGACCACAAAAACATGTCTTACAAACCATGAACTAAACTTGTGTAGGTTGAGAAATATAATGTGGAGTTTAACTTGCAACTTTATATATACAATGAAATCCTAAAGAACCAAATGAACTGCAATTATTTGTACACAACCTTGAAATAACATAAAATTAGGAAGACACATTGGTTGGGGTGCACATATATTTGGTATGTGAAGAGAAAGGTTGTGAATTCCAATGATGCCTTTTTAATAACCTAATGACCAATTATGTCCTTCCATTCCTGCCACCAACCTCAAATCAATAACATGTTGTCTAAATCTTTTCAAAACATTATGAATCAATATGTGAGTCAACTAGGAGAGGCATAAGTTTGAAACACATCTTGTAAACCCTAAACTAAACTTGTGTAGGTTTTTTTAAAAAAGTGTCATTCAACTTGCAACTTTATATATACAATGAAATCCTAACACAACTCTGAAAGAACACAAAATTAGGAATACACTTTTGTTGGGGTGAACATAGCTCTCTTAATTGAAGAAAAAGGTTGTGAAATCCAACCATGCTTTTTAGATAACCTCAAAAGACCACAAAAGCATATCAAGTGCAAATCATTAACTAAACTTGTGCAGCTTGAAAAATATAATGTGTGGTTGGAGTAGAAAGAATAAGGAGCACTAACTTAGAGGAGAAGATAAGGCCTATAGAACCCAACAAAAGACAATGAACAAAACTTCAATAAGAGATGAGAAAGAAACATAGAGAGTTAGAAAATAGACATAAATAATAACCCTTTACAAACACAATTAGGCCATTAGGCCCGTTTCGCTAGTCCTTTCCTTCCAGTCCTATTGAGAAGGGCATCCATGGTCCACTATGTGCCCTCCTCCATAGCATCCCTTCCTTCAAGCCAGAGTTTCTCTGCTTTAGATTTTCATCCTTTCTTCTTTCCTAGAATTCTATTATTTAGTTTTGAGATGCAACTCACTGATTGAGCTATGGAGCACTTCTTTATAGGAACTATCACTTCATCATGTTCAAAGAAGTCAGTAATCTCATCATCTAATTCATCCATGAAGGAAAAAGTGCCCTCATCAACTAAGCTATCATCCTCTTTGACAGATAGAAGGTTATTTCCATCGGAGTCATTTTTTGTGGGACTATGTATCAGGGAGGGATCCACAAAAATATTCACAAGATTCATATAATAAGATCTTATCTCCTTCTGATTTTCAAAGAACTAACCATGATTGTGTCAAATAAAATCATCATTTAGAGATCACAGCTTCTTATTCCACTTTTTGAGACTGATCATCTTTGAACTTGATGACTTAATTATAGTGCACCCAACTATTTTATGACCAAACATGTTACAGTGCAATCATCTGAGTGGTAAGCCTTCATAATTTAAAAATTGTATCTAGGTTCTAAAGTAGGAGTGAATTCTGACAGAATGGTGCATAGGTTTTAAAATATCACCAAAGCACAAACCCTTGTGAATATGTTTGAAGGAGTCACTAACTTAGAATATTGCTCAACAAAAGATCCCACCTTGTCAATCATATTTTTGATGGCATCTGCTTCCCACATGATCAAGGGAAGGTTATACAAATGGATCTAGATTGGGATGGAGGTAATTTTAGTAGTAGCTAGATCAAAAAAGAGAACCATGGAGCGATGAAAAGGCCAAACTGCACAAAAAACCATGGTTCATTTCTTCTTACATAATCACAATCATCCACAAAACTAAAACAGAGAAGAAAGAAACCACGATCCAAGATTTCAATTGAGGGGAAAACTAGATTACTCTAGGTTGTTCTGACCCACTTTACAAAAAACCTCAAAAGGGGGGCGTTTCCACATAAAATTAAGGGTGACAGATTGGCTACCCACATTGGCAAGTGCAGCATTAACACAATCATTAGAAACATGAAAATCTATTGGATCATCTGCCAACTCCACTATTGCGTCACCTAGGGAATAAGATGCCAATGGAGCAGGGATGAATTTTGTATTTGTGTCATTCCTAAGGGTCTGATTGATTTCTTCCAACAATGTTCATGATGTCTTTTTGGGAGAGAGGGTTGGGTTTGCAAACAAGATCTTCTCTCTACAGAAAAGCTCACATTCATGGAAGGGGTTTGATCTATTCTTCCATGCTTCATAAACATGTAGATCAGATTCGTTAGCATGTGAAATGAACACAAGGCATAGAACCCTTTCAAAAACCATACACCAATGATATGAGAGGGTTGAAACCCTTCTCCTTCTCCTTCTCCTTCTCCTTCTCTTTTGAAGCATTCTTTTGAAAATTTGTCCCTACCTTTGCTTCAACTCGCCTTTTATTGGTCCTGTCATTGCCTTCCAAAAGATTTTTTGCACTCCCCTATTGCTCCTCCATGTGAAATCCCTCACACATATTTGCTCCTCACTTATGATTTAAAAAAATAGACTAGGGATGTATCCCTTGGGTGACATGCAAATGCCCCACTCCACATGTCATGGATAAATTAGGATACAAGATCTTGGGGGCCTCGGGAAATTTTTACACCAGCCCAAGCTAGTGGGGGGCATCTCATAGAGGACATGGGGGTAGGCTTGGTTCCTTAATATGGTTACACTCAAAGTTGAACACAACTTTATCTATAAAATGAAACTATAATGAACAAATCAAATGTAATATTTTCACACCTGGAAGAACAGTTTGATAGAACCCAATTATAGACTTAATTTTCTCTAGAATGGACTTAACTACATTTCAATAGAGTAGATTATCTTACCCACAATAATTATCCTCCACTACAACTTGTTTTTAGAAGTTTTGTTCACTTGCAACTCATCCCTCCACTCCACTACTTCACTTTCCCGCTTCAACTATAGAGAAACAAAAATGACCAAATTACTTCTAAAATTTAACGAATTATATATTTACATTTGTATAAACTACCTATTTACTCACCTGGCAGAGTTGTCTTTGGTTGGATCTTTTTTTCTCTATCGTCACCTATAACTCCTCCCTAGTTGACTCCCTACTTCCACTTCAACAGAAAAATACAACAGACTATTAGTGTTAATTTCAGTCTTCTCCATGATTGACAGATGCAACTTGTTTCTCTTACGGTCTTCTCGTTAGTAACTAAGGATTGCATGCTTGATGTTAAGTTATCCAAGGAGTGCTTACTTTTCTCCGCCTATCCCTCCAGGGTTTCTCTCCTACGGAGGCTATATGTATAGATTTGCATTTGATAGATTTTATGGAAAATATTGAAGTTGGTTAATAAAAATTGTTTTTATCTATGCTTGATTTTTGTCTTTGCAGATCTCTAGAAAAATCTACATGGTATTAGAGCCATTCAAAGACAATATTAGGCCATAAGCAAATGCATGCCTAACTCTTTTCATTCATCTTCTCTGAGGCAGCAATTGAAGCTTCTAAATTTGAACTTCTACCTGTAAATTGTTGCTTTTCCCCATCACTAAAATTTTCCATGATGGATTTGCTTTCTACATCTGTGGAACAATTCTGAACACATGAGGAGGGGGAGTTGGATCTAACAACAATCTAGTGGCCACTTGGAGGGCTTACACACCAATTAGGCCTCTCACCTCCTATTGCCAATGTGGTCAATCTGTCCTTGGCTGAAGGCCTCTTGACAGATTGAATGGCGGGTTGTATTGAGCTGTTTTGTACCTAGATACAGAAGCATTGACTGAGAATCGTCATTTTCCCCATTTCCCCTATTTTGATCCATATTGTTGAGCATTTTCCTTAATTTGGGCTCCTATATGTTTTTTTATTATTTTTGCAAAAACCTTAAAATTTTATGCTTTAGTGTTAGAATAAGATATTTTTATTTGTCTAAAAAAAACACTATGCAAAAAAAACAAAATGAGGGAACATTTTAAATTAGTCGTAGGCAGATTTTGAATTTGGCAAAGGGGATTTTTTTTCTTTTTTGCAGCACCTTGCAAACGAAAAAGAGGGGGTTGTACTTACACAAGCACTCAACTTATAAAGTGCCACTAATCACAAACTGAGATAAAGTTCCATTTGGGGGGGTTAATCATGTCTTTTAAACATCATTTTCATCATTCTGTTGTTAGACTAGCTTCAGAGAATTTTTTGTCTTGGAAACAAGGGATAAAGAATCACTGCCTTGAGCAGGATCTACTACCTTATCTCCTCGGACTGGTTCCTAAGACAAGTGACTATAATGAAAAGAATGCATGGCTTAATAATAATGACATGGTCTATGGACTAATATGTCTTACTATTTCTAATGATACTCTACATCACATAGAGCACACTGAGTGCCCTTTTACTGCTTGGAACATCATCCAACAGTTGTATGGAGACATTGAATCTTCATCTGAAAGTGATGTTTCATTGGAAAACCAAGCTATTGATAATATTGACACTTATGTTGCCTCATCTAATGTGGACACATCTTGTATGGATGATCAGTTTGCTGATTCCCCATCAACAACACCTGTCGTAGATCTAGATTCCAGAGATGCTTCTTCTAGAGCCAGAGATGCTTCTTTGAGAGCCTCCAGTGATTCTTTGCAGTGAGATTATTTGTCTTTTGGATTCAGTACATTGGGACCTCATTCTACCAGACATTTTTTTTTGTTTGTAGAGTCCCTCATTTGGGATCTAGATGACACTATTGAGGACATATGTCTTCTCTTTGAGGACTACTTGTTTGTCCTTGCATCTGTTGCTACTTCTAAGATTTGTGTTGCTTCCTTGAAAGCTTCCAATGGCTTCTTCCAGCAAGGCATCCATAGTCTTCCTGATTTAACTTTCTGGGATGATCTCTTGACAAGAGTTTCAAATTTGTTTATGGAGACTCACATTTCAGACTTGGAGGACACATTTGAGGAATTATCTCTCCTCTTTGTTCATAGCCACATCAACACTGTTGGCCCACCATCTTCATCCCATTTGTAACTTGCTCTATATCAGTTTTCATAGGATCTTGGATCGCCATCATCGCTTTTTGACATGTGGACATGTGAGCAATTTTTAGATGCACACATCATCTGGATTTGGATTCCAGTATCACCCATATTATTGGATTAGCTTCTCCAATTACCAGTGGATCCTTTTCTTCTTAAGGGGACAAATGTCGTTTGTAGGTAGTGGATCATATTCTGTCTTTAGGCATTCATCATTGGCATAGGAGCTCTTTCATTATGGGGGGATTCATATCTTCTATTCTTATATTCTCTCTATATTTATGGGGGAATTTTATATGTACATGGGTACCTAAAATGGCCTTAATGCTAGGACCCATCTTTGTTGGCTATATTGGCTTTTGTCTCCTTAGTTAGATTTAAGGGGGGGGGTTTGTTCCCACAAGGTTTTTCCTCTTTCCTTTCCTTAGGCTTTTGTCTCCTTAGTTAGACTTAGGGGGGGGTGTTAGCGCTAATTTCAGTCTTCTCCGTGATTGACGGATTCAACGTGTTTCTCTTACAGTCTTCTTGATAGTAACTGAGGATTGCATGCTTGATGTTAAGTTAACCAAGGAGTGCTTTCTTTTCTCCACCTATCCCTCCAAGATTTCTCTTCTACGGAGGCTATATGAATAGATTTACATTTGATAGATTTTATGGAAAATATTGAAGTCAGTTAATAAAAATTATTTCTATTTGTGCTTGATTTTTGTCTTTGCAGATCTCTGGAAAAATCTACACAGACGAGGGAAAAGTATTTGTTTGAAATTCCTAGTGAAGTGGGGGTCATTGCTGGGAAATAGACCGTTGCTGGCTCACCATCCTGACAGAAAACAAGTGGCTACCGTTAAACACAACGGTGCCAATGGGTCCCATGGAAATGTTGTTTTGTTGGGAGAATATGGTCATCGATGTCGTTTTGTATGGTCATTTGAATGTTATGATTTCTTAGGCATGTCATTTATTGGGAGAATAGCCACTTCTAGTTTTCACATCTAGAATATGTTCGGAGCATATGTTTGTAGAAAAAACATCCAAGATTACTTCAAATTGTAAACACAGCCGAAACCTCTATACAATATGACTTAAATCCAGTTCAAGTCCAACGTATAAAAGCCTTGGCTTAGTCTTTTCCATTGAAATTCATCTACAAGTCCTCAGGTCTGAATGAATCTTGTATAGAAATGTGTCAAGAGTAGTCAACAAGATCAAGATAAATATTTTTTTCTTAAAGCCTAACTTTACATCATCATTGGACTTGTTTGCCCTTTGCTAGGCCATTGAGCTTGCGAGTCTCAACCACTAGCATTAATGCAATACGTTCATGTTAGGGGATGAGGTCCCCCATATTGTGGTCTCACTGGTTCATAGATCTGGTCAAAAGCGTTTACCTATTAAAAAATAAAATAAAAAAATTAATACATCAAATAAGTTAAATCAAATGCTATGACTATATATAAACTATAAAAATAGTATAAAATAAAAATATAAAAAATTAAATTATATGCTTTTATTCTATATATATATATATATATATATATATATATATATATATATATATATATAACTATATATATATATGTAACAAGAATGGGCATAATAAATCCATTACAGAAATGGGCATAATAGATCCATATATTTTTCTTTTTAATAGAGATGAGATTATTCATTCCATTAGTTTGAACCTAAATCTATCTCTGTAAGTATTTGACTACGTAAAAGTATTCACTACCCCGTCGCCCCCAAGGAAAATCTGACTTAAAAACTTTGGGCCTGTTTCTAATTCTGAATAATCTCCTCTCTCTTCTTTTTTTTCAATTGGATTTTCAGGCATTTACTCAATACATCATATGTAACATTCCTAAGTTATTATTCCCAAATAAACGAAAATCAATTAGGAAGGACAGAAAATAAATCATTTCAAAATGTTTTAGATCTTTTCCTAAAATCAATTCTGTTAATGCCCATTTGTTGTAACATTGACGAGGGTATTGTCCCAAAAGATTAGGAAGGATTGAGAAAACAAATTGTTCCCTGATGATAAGACTCCAAGCGTTTCTTGAAGTTTTTCTCAAAATATTTTGGTTACTGTCTATATTAAAATTCTCTGTGTTTTCCCAGAATCTCCGTTGAAGGTGGAAGTACGATTCATATCATCTAAATTATCAATACCTATGTCCCTGGAACTTAAAAACATTTTGCAATATACGCACAACTTACATTACCGTTAAGTTAATATCATACATGATATATTACACATCCCACTTCAATGAAACAATGGCCAATAAATTCAAGGTGGTGTACTCCAATTTAACTGCCAAATAACTTGTAAATTGCACTGTTCTTATACTGGTAAATTTCTTGTTTTCTTTTTATGATCCTGTACTCTCTTACATCGCAACTTGAATGGTAACAACTAATAGATAACAGCTTTATATTGACTTGGTAACAACTAATACATTGTTACCGTTCGATAACAAACATACATAATGATTAAACATACAGAATGCAATAATTGCCTCAAATGTGTCCACCAAGAATTATCAGTTCCAAAACACCTTCATCCACTGCAGCTTAAATACTCTACCACAACCAAAACAAATACGGATCGATTGAAAACGGCATTACGCTTCTAGAAGGTAAACCCATAACCCCGAATTTTCAACGAGCCTTGGATCGTTATGAAACGTACTTTCTTCGCAATTCATATTTCCTTTTCCAGTTATTTTAGTCGTTTTCAAACGTCCTAACATCTGTAATACTCGGGAATCCAGGAATCCATTTATTTTGCCTTCCAGCAACTTCAGCGTTGTTGTCCTTGTCTCGAATATGCAGGATTGAGTATCTAATTATTTTTTCTAATTGCGAAGACAAATAAGAAAATCTAAAACTTTTCAAGCTTTCTCCATAACTCGTTCGCTCGCAATGTACTAATGAGAACGCCCCCAAAACAGCAAATTCTTTTCTTAACTTCTTTGATAATGAAGTTTTCGATTTTTATTTTATATTTTCATTTTCAAATTGTTTGGTTAATGGGACCCCCTATATGATAGTAATGATGAAATTTGCATAGGCCAATTCCCATTTAGTTTTTATCCTTTCTATGGAATGCCATTATATAATTATATATAACTAGTATATTTATATTTAAAAATATATATCTAAATTATATATCTCTTTTCCATAGTTTATTTTTTCCATCGTTTTTTTTATTTTTTATTTTTTTGTTTGATATTTTTGGTGATTTAAAAAGAAATTGATAATAAGAAAAATTATAAAAACTATGGAACCAAAAAAGAAATTGGAAAAAAAAAAAAAAAAAACAAAAAAAACAAAAAAAAAATTGGAAAATAAAAAAATAAAAAATAAAAACTAAAAAAGAAATTGAAAATAAGAAAATCACAAAAACTATGGAACAATAAAAACCAAAAAAAAATTGGATTTAAACAAAAAAACTAAAAAAGAAATTGGAAAAAAATAAAAAATAAAAACCAAAAAAAAAATTGAAAATAAGAAAATCACAAAAACTATGGAACCAAAATGGAAATTAGACAAATTAAAAAATAAAAACCAAATTTTAATTTTTTGTTTTGTTTTTAGATTGGAATCTTATTTATTTTAATTTTTAGATTGGAATCCATGTATAAAATTACATGGAATCTTGGAATCTTGGAATCTTTGAGCTATCCAACTCCACCCTTGCTGTGAATGTAGGAATGCCTCTCGACATAAATAAATGGCTAACTTTTGTGTAAAGTTCAGTTCATTTCTTGATCTTTCATTTATTCATATTTATATACATTTCACCTTATCGTATTTTTATTTGTATTTATTCATGTGTATTAGCAATAACTAAGCTTTTATTACATTTATATTCAAACATATTTCCATACACTCATTTCCCACTTCTAAAATTGCACCTCCTTATCTTGAGTCAATCCCATGACATGCAAGATTGATCTCGCACCACATGGAATTGACTCCAAAAATTCAATAATTCAATTTCAAATTGTGTTGGCTCTTTCCTATTTCACTAGCCATTGTGAGTTGATTTGATATATGTTTACACAATTAATTGCTATGTCTTGGTATTTAAAAGCATTCACTATGCATTAATCCATGAAAAATTAATATTGAAAAATTCATATATGAAAATCACACACATTAAAGGAGAATCATTCTAGGAACACTTTATTTTGGAGTACTAAAAGGAACTAGATTTGGACCAAATTCATCTAGGACACTTGCATGACTAATTGTTGTCTTTGATTCATTTTCAACCATAAAGCTAGTTTAATCAAGGGGTCAACCTCGGAGAACACGACCATTAAAATCCAATGATCTCCCAAAGGTACTTTTTAATTCCTCCACTCCTTACATATGAATAGATGTCAGAGTTTTGGGTGACATCAGTTTTATAGTCCATATTTAGTAGGTTCAATCTCATGAGCTTCAAATTGGTTACATGCATCATTACCACAAATGTTGGAATCCATCTTGCCTAATGTGAAATTGATTGATAGAGAATTTGACACCTACTTTGTACCCAAGGCATATATTAGATTGAGAACATTTATTTTATAGTACTAAGGTGCTCAAATTTTGTGTGACATCAATCTTATTCCTTCATTATAGTTCCCACAACTAAGTGCTTAATCCTTCTTATTTAATTATGAGTATTTTATTTATTACAACATTTATTTACCCAACTCTACTATTTAGGTTAATTGTGTGCTAATTGACAATTATGATTAATGTTAGTTTACATATTTATCACTTAACTCTATTCTCATGCCCACACAATGACAATTGCACTAATAGTTGAGTTTGATTGCAATGATATTTAGAATGACTCTCTGCGTTATTTTACAAGGTGCAACTACCTTCAAAAGATCTTAAATGAATGAAAACTATGTGTGCTTTTAACCAGAAAGCAATAAAGGCAATAAATCTCAAAAGAATAACTATAGAATAAAGAAACACAAAGACTTCATGTAGCAACATTCATAAACTAATATCTTTTATAACATAATCACCACTACAACCATTCATCGAAAGAGAAACAATCCACAGTAATGAGATTTAATAGAGACTTCCAATTATCCCAATATAAAACTACAATTCAAAAAGATGATAAATATTCAACATAAGAAGAACATATATTCATCCACCATAACACAAAGTTTACGATATCTGATTCAATTTCCCAAACTTCCTTTATATATTGAAAAAATAACTGAAAGAGAGCATAACACATAAATATGGCCTATCAACAACACAAATTCTGCCAAAAGATCCTAATAGCATTGACATGCTTAGTATATATATCCTTGTCCCAAAATAACTATCTTTAAACAATAACGACTTCTTGAAGACAATTGATTTTAAACATAAATAATAATGTCTTTTCAAATAACAGTTTTTAGATCATATTGAAAGAAATAGCATAAAAATAAGAAATGCCATCACATGGAAACATTTTGATCCTCATCTCGAACCATTTTACCTCCTTTGTCTTGTTCTCCAGCACTCGTTGAGTCCACCTGTGCTCTAAGCCTCACTTTGTAGCTCCTGTACCTAGTTAGAGAGCATGTGCATACTACTTGTAGAAGACATCATGCCAAAACTCTCCGAAGCATACTAGAAACAATGTGAAATGAATTATCTATGAGGGTGGCAGCTCTTATAAAAATAAAATCTAATAAATGTCATTGATTGTGATGGCACGTACAACAATACAATCCATTAATAAGCTGCAACTTTAATAAATTTCCAATGAAAAGTGTGTGAGTGCACTTTTCAAGATATTTCATATTTATCATGAAATGATAGGTGTAACTTCCCTATACATAGTAATCAATAGAAATTTGGCTTTAAATAATAGGCTAGGTGCTAGAGCGGGCAATCAGAGATTTTCAAAACTCACGAACCACTAGTTGAGAGTTAGGAAGTTCGCAGAACTCTCGACTTGCCGACTGGGAAGGACTCAACATTGAGAACCAAACACAAGACCATTGAGTAAGACATAACTCACAACTTGGAGAAGAGTCGAGTAATCAGCAAGTTTAAAACACTTAGAGCCTGCTGATGGAGGTTTCGAAAAGCTTGAAATCACCGACTGTGATGGAAAAAACTCAAATAAAGGTCATGGATTTATTGAAGGGGAAACAATAAAGACTAAGGGTGGAAAAATTACAATGACACAAAGATGGCAAAAAATTTGAAAATTTGGTAACAATTAATTAATTAATCTAGATAGCTTTTAAAGAAAACAAATTTCCTTTACATTATTAATGAACTCATTTACCTTGCACCCCCTAGGGTTTGACCTTATGTTATACCTCCACTCCTTTTAGGTTATTTTAGATATGATATAACTCTAATATTATCATTCATTTTCATACTTCCTGGGGTTTTCACTTATTTTATTCAATATACATTGATTAGTGGATGGGTAAAGAAGTGATCTACATCTTTTCTCTCATCCTCTCTTCCTTGCATAATTTACTCTCATGTCTTTTTCTATATCTTATTCCTTGGATATATTATATACCCATCCACTAATATATGACATTATCATGATGATATATCTTCTACTTGTCAGGATAGATTTAGGTCCATATAGCCATACTTTTTGGATGACATATCTCCTCTTATACATGATGTTGTGATGTGTATGAAGATCAATTTTTTTACATCTCATTGAATTATTTTACTCATACATCCCATAATGATGCCATTCCTTATTATGATACTACTTTAGCTCCTTGTGTGGATCACTATGCTATTATTACATCGACTTATTCATTACGTGGTGACATTATGAGCTATAGTGAAGAAATTTTACATGATTATGATGGTTCTATCAATGCTTCTCTACATTTGAAATCACTTTTACTTACTAATTATGAACACTTAGATGATTACATACTATTGATTACTGTGTTTAGATTATAACTGAGCTTGTAGAGCTTTATAATGGTTTGATGCATCTTGTTTCCAAGTTACACTTCCTTTATGAGTTTGGACCATTCTTTCATTGCCTAATTTCTTAGCCTTAGTTCAAATGATGATAGTACAAATTGGGAAATATTTTTTAATAATTTATCTTTTGATTCTAATCCATGTCTTCTATTATTATCGATTATGTGTCTATCATACCTACTTTTCATATTTCCCTTGATTCACATTATTATAATACTGTGGGGCATCCACACCAAATATTAGGAAGATGCCAAGATGTTAGAATACCATCACCATTTTTTCTATCTAATTCATTAAATCTATCTCTTGCATGTAAAATCACATATAAAACATCTAAGGAGTTTGATATCATTAAAGAATTACTAAACATACAAGCCATCATTAATAGATTTAGTGTGAGAACCACCTTTTTAGAGTTATATTATGCAAAAAGCCTTAGAGAAGATCCAAGTTGATTATGATACTATGCCATAATTGGTATACCTTTGATTGAGTCTATTGGACATAAGAAACATCATGTTATATCATTTAATCATGATGAGATCCCATATGATGAGGTTGTTAATGAAGCCTTACCTTTACACATTATAGTAAAATGTGGTGAATTATTTATTAAATGATTTTAGTTGATAATGGATCTAGCATTAACATAAGCATTGAGGATTGTTTAAATCAATTTGAAGTAGACATCTCAAAGATACAACCATTTGAAATTACCATTGGAGGATTTGATACTAACGATATATCTTACATTGGTAGTTATTGTCCTCCTAATCAAGGCTGGACCATGCACATTAGACATTTTATTTGATGTGATGCCTAGTAAATTTAGGAATATTTGTGTTATGTGTCTATGGTTACATTTAATGAGATAATTTGTACCTTCCACTTTTTATGAAATATTGACATAAAGAAAACCTTTGTTGTATAACTCTATCAATCTTCAAACGTATAGCATGTGTAAACCAATGGATAGTTTTGTATTTGAGAGCTATACATCATGACATTATTCTTTACAATAATTTATATGATGATGATTAGGGTCCATTGAAAATTATGCTTTGTGGTGTTGGTGAATATAATTTGTTCCTGAAGATTACAATATCCCATCTTTTTACATGGATCCATCTATTTATGGAAAAACACCTAAGACATTCAATGATGGAAAGGAGGCATGATTGTACTAAAGTAATACTTCTATATAAAAACCAATTTATTCTCCTCCATCATTCAAACAACTCTATGATTTTGGGTATAAAATTATGCATAAACATAAACACATAGGAAAAGGACTTCAAAAACGAATAAGGATTCTATAGATTTGTAGGGACACAAGAATCTAAAAGGAGTCATGAAATTACTTATGAATTTGATTTCACACATTGGCTTGAGGGCACAAACAAAAAGGTAAAGATTCTAATTTTGAACCTAGGGAAATTGTCATGAGATATTTTATTCATTAATTACATGTGAGGATGATAATTGGATTTTTTTAAATCCATTGATTGATTTACCATTTAAGGATTACCTAAAAACATTTCGTGTTCATTCATTAATAGTTACAAATGTATGTATTGATTAAGTCATCATACATCCTTCATACACATTTATACACACATATGAACTCTCCATACATATAGAAAATTAAAAAAAATGTAAATAAAAAATAAGCCTAGACCATAAAACATAAATATCCATGCCTTGATCATAATGTCTAAATATACCAAATCACATGAGAGATAAAATATCCATAGTGAAAATGGTAAGAGTTCCGTTATAAACAATGTGTACAACATATAATAATGAACAAAACCATAAACATATATCACATTAAGGGAGAATTCCTAAATGACCCCTCCACCACCTTGCTATGTCTACTATCATAGGTTTTAGTATAAGTGATCTATTTGGATCTTTTCCTTAATTTTCCATATCACATAGATGCCCAATTTCTTCTCTAAGTTTGACGACGTCCACCTTACTAGCTTAGGTGGCTTCTTGTGCATTTACTAACTCTTACATAAAAATGTCATCATTACATCATTGGAGGGTGCAAGAATCATCCTTAAAGCCTCCCATTTGGGTAACTCTAAATCCAATCTATCACTCTACTTGGATATCGTTAATATCCACCTAAAGCCTCTTGTACTCTACCACCACTTTCTCTCACTCCTCATATTCTATATCTCTCTCAATCTTAAGATCATGCCTCTCTTTTTGGAGTGTGGTGAACTTTGGGGTTGCACCCTTATATGCCTCATAAGCTAGGCTACTAGGATTAGATAATAGTGTAAAATGGCTAGAATGCATATGATCAAGAGTGATATAACTAGTCATGATTGCATGAATGCCTTGAGTAAGATGCTCTATGGTAAATGAAATAATGCCTACCCAAAATTACATGTTATCTACATGGTGCACATCATTTGGATTTATATGAATAAGGAAATAAAATAACTATATGATAAATCATCACATCTATAACTAGATCTCCCTTTTTCCATAACTCATTTACATGAATCTAGTAAAGTGGCATAATATCTAGAGAAACCCCTAGGAGAAATATAATGTCTAAAATGAGAGGGACCTCTCACTATTCCACCATGTCTAAAAATGAGATGATAAAACTACATCATCACCATTTTCTAGCTCTATGAGATTACCATAATTTTAACCAATGATAGGATGTCTATCCCTCTCCCCCTTTAGCATGTCAACCTCTCATGAAATGACCTATACAAAATCAATATGGGGGTAATTGTTTTTCAAATTCCAAATTAGAGGAGGAATCTATCAAACTAAAACGCTCCATCACAATAATTTGTTTCCCAATAGACTATCTTGATCACTTGATACAACCCTATGTGAATCATTAGATATGCAATACCATAGCACATTAGTACATAATAGGGTATTCAACATTGAAAAATAGATAGATATTGTACTAGGTATGAGAGGTAGTGAGGATAATTATATTAATTTTTTATCTTAGGTATTAGGATAAGATAGTGGAAGGGGTTTGGGTTGGGTCTAAGGGATACAAAGTTCAACATATCGATATATATATATCCTTAGTTTTGGTTTTCATGAGGCCATAAAGAGGAACCAGTTATCCTATTTATGTAAGGATTGCATATATTTATGTAGTCCTAAGTGGGTGAAATGATGAAGGTGTTTGTACACAATATAAGAGATCTAATTTTGATTCAAAAATAGATATTTGACCTATGTACACCTTATATGACAATATTTAAAGAAACTGGGAAAATAACTCTATTTGTGGGTATCTACCAAGAGGGTCTCATACATCAAATTAGTGTCTCACTTGTTAATAATAAGAAAAAATATTTATCTTTTTTACCATATATATATATATATATATATATGTATGTATGTATATATATACACATATATGAATATATACATATATATCTACATAACTATATACATATTCAATTAGCTGTAATGTATGATAATGCTAAATAGAGAAAAAATTTAGTTTGATTGGATACAAATGAGATGACTAAACAATTATAATTCTAGAAATGTGGTTTACCCTATGCAATAGAAGATAAGAATGACCATTTATTCACATTAAATAGTTAACCTTCAATTTTTTCACTAATATTCTCCATTAGGCATCAATGTATAACTATTATAATATAAACTTATTTTTACTATATATTATTTTCACAATCTCCTATCAAAATTCAATCAAGGATTTTTGTTTGGAGTTAGGTATGATAGTGCTATAAAAAAATATTTAATTGAATATATGAGGGGTATACATAAATATAGGTCTGAGCATGAGATTGTGTTGCGCCAAACAATACTCCTAAATGACAATGAAAATGCTAAAAAATAGACTTAGGCAACTTTACATGAAAAATTGAATGAGTTATTTACACAATCTTAAAAATTATGTAGTAATAAAAGTTATAGAAGATTGAATATAGTTTATGGACTACTATTTTAAAAAAATAATTAATTTGGTAAAATTGGATGTCTCAATGAGGCACTACTAATTTTTTTTTAAAAAGTACATGTCATTTTAGCCAAATTGTGTATGAGAAAAAAAATATTTTCAATGATATAAGTACACACAAGAAGATTGGACAAATATTTTTGTGATTTGTTTTGTAAGTAAATAATTAGTTATGATTTTTTTTACTATAAATTAAAAAAAACTATTTTGCGGCTAACCTAACTTGGTCAAATAAATTGAAATTATTTTGTTTTAAAAAAATGCGTAACCAATAAATCCTATATTGTGATTCATCTTTTGGATTTGAAAAAGGATGAACGGTATGAAGGTTATCAACATTTTTCAATATAAAATAATTTAGACATGGTGTACATAGAAAAACAATAATAATTACCTATTAAAACTATAATGAGACATATATTATATTTTTAGAATCTTGAGAGTTTCTTAAATTTACCATTTTCATTTTATCAAATTTAGATTTGAAAACAGTCTATTAACAAGGGTGAAGTTGAGGGTATTTATAAAGCACCCTGAACCCATGATTTGAATGGAAAAGGTAGGTATAGAATTCATTCCCATGTAATCTTGAGGTAATTTTTGGTGGGGGAAATTTAAAAAAAAAGATATATGCTTTGAGGAAATATATATCCATTTTAATTAGAGACATCTATTTTTAGTAAATAGATATTCATTTGGAAAACAAATATCTGTTAATTTCCCATGTAATCTAAAGTAATTTCAAGGGTGGGTAGGAATTTGCAAACAAAATAGATATCCATTTTCATAATGGATATCCATTTTCAAAACACATATCTATTTTTTGAGAATGAATATCTAGTTTCTAAAAATGGACATCTATTTCCTTTTGACTTATCAAGGCAAATAGGTTGAAAATCTGAGCCTAGAAAGAGTTTGACAATTTTATCTAATGCTTTCATGTGATTTTTTCCTTCATTACCACTATTTGGCCCATCATTATCTTGCCCTCATCCAAGCATAAATAATTTCATTTAAAAATTAGGTACATAAGATATATTGTATAAAGAAGGGACATTTTATTGAAAGAAAAATGCAACAATTCCTAGCTAATACAATTAGGAGATAAATGCAAATATATTGTATCTAATAATGTTTTAGTAGAGTTTTAGTGTAAGCAACAAATAGAAATATAAAAAGAATAAAAGATAAAGAGAAGAAGATTAGAAGATATAAAAAAATTAAAGAGTAACAACAATATACCCTAGTAAAACCTCCCAAAGGGAACAACTCAAAATCTAAAGTACCAAAATTAATATATTATTGACAACTATAGGTCACAATACAATTTCAATATTCAATCTTAAAACAAGATCAACACTCTTAATCTTCAAATAGTTTTAATGTCATAACTATGCCAATATCAAAGTGTAATTTCTCCACAAATAGAATGTAAATCTTAAATTTAAATGATTTAACTACCAAGACCAAGTGGGGTAAAATTGACTCACAAGAACTCAATGTATGTGTAATTATTAGCACTTACACAACTCTTACACACCTTATAAATAGCTAGTCAAAGAAGCTAGTCATAGTCCACTAAGTAAAACCTAATTTAATGACTTATTACAACCCCATTAACATCAATAACACATGGTTGAGAGTGTCAACCATGAAATCTCAAGATTTCATCCAAGTGTGGTACCCTTTTCAATGTGGACACATTATTTACAATGTTACACAAATATTAAATATTTAGACTAGACTTAGGGCTTGTAGGGTGTATGAAAACCTAGTCTTGGTGTCCTAAAAATCTTCCATTTGTTGTATTTATTGCATGAGTTATAAGGGGTACTCAACGTAGTGAAATATATGCTAGTGTTTGATTCCCATAGTCATCCTGCATCATCTAAATTTCTTTTTATTCATATGATTTATCATAACACCTATAACATTAAACAATATATATACCTTCTCAACCATAACCCTATTATCCTCCACCATATCATGAACAAGTTTATATTGCACATCAATATGCTTCATTCATATTCTTCTATGCCTAAAACTTCTAGATTTGTGTCCTCTAGTTTCACCTAGTTCCATGTGTAGCACAGTATTGATTACAAATCTAAGATTTATTTTAATAGGCCCCATTAGAATCATTTCTAGTCTTGTTGTATCTTTCCCCAACCCCATATGGTTGACCATCAGGTCTTGTATGTGTCCCTATTCTTCTGACTAAGAATTGTGTGCATGAACTAACAATAGCCTATGTGTTCATCCAACTATTTGATCTCT
This sequence comes from Cunninghamia lanceolata, assembly GCA_027924645.1. Classification (NCBI taxonomy): domain Eukaryota; kingdom Viridiplantae; phylum Streptophyta; class Pinopsida; order Cupressales; family Cupressaceae; genus Cunninghamia; species Cunninghamia lanceolata. The sequence continues at coordinate 1,630,230 of BSBN01000876.1, read as the reverse complement.
AAAGAAATATTCATATCATGTGCTATGAATGCAATGTGAAGCTTTTATTATGTACATAATTTGGTTAGTTATAGGAAATGGAGCTCAATTTTTATGCTTGGTGGGGATGATTTTATTTCAATGGAAAATGAGACTATCTATTCTATGGAACTTTTGTGTTTAATTTTAAGATTATGTCAATAGTTGATCTCATTTTGATCACATGGATCATGCAATCCTATTGTGGCATCAAAGCTCATTGTATCCTATGGTTGCACCTTTGGTTGATCCATGGCAATGTTTTATCCTATAGGTCACCTCTCTTGTTTTATTTCTCCATAGAGCATGGCATCATCTAGGTGCTACTGGCTTACTAGTGCATCCTCTTGAGGTTGTTAGTATAACATATTAGTGTTGTTTCATCATTGATCCTAAGGCTCCACATCATTCCATGGTGGGTCTATCCCACTTTTCATTTATTTTTCCTAAGCTCATGAAACAATGACATCAACTAGGCATGTGTCATGATTTTTCATCTCCAATGGGTGGTAGTCAATTTTTAGTGTTTTTCACTATGCCATTGGGTGATAATGTTCTATGATAGCCAATGGTGGGGCCTTTGTCTTTTGTTTGTTTGTGCACTTGTGAATTACCTACTATTCATTAATCTCACTAGTTTGTTGACTAATTGTGTGGTTTGTATAAGATAAAAATGTGTGAAAGATCACATGGTTTCTCTCAAATTGGGGTAAGTGCATGGAAATAGCGGACAAATTAGTCGTGAACCTTGAGAGTTTTATCAAAACATGTTCCCATTGTGAAAAATATAATGCATATATGTTTTTAACGCCTTCAATTCAAATTTTTATGATCCTACTTTAAAAAAATCATGAAAAACATATTCAATAAAAAAGTATTAAAAATTATAAAACTTGTATTACACACTTTTAGCTATATTTCCACCAATTAGTTTTTAAAAATACCTAATGTAGTAAAAAAATAGGGAGTGTATGCCAAACACTAAGTTCTATTTTATTGATAAAAATAAGAACACTTTTGTGTGTTCTCAATATTTTACCCCCTTAACCTTAACCATTTTAAAAAATATTTAGTAGTTTAGGAACTATATTTAGAGTACTATAATTCTTGTTCTTATCATATCTTCAAATTTTGAGTGTACACATCTTGAATTAGTTGTCCAAGTTCATCTTTAGTTGATTTTAGAAAAAAAAGTATGCACTTTTAACCCCCCTTTTGTTCCCCTTTTCCATGAATTTACCCATTGTACCATTATTTCATAGCATCATGATGGGTCCCTCTCAAGTTATTTGTGTAGTCATGATATCATTGGGATATTTGGATCTATTAGATCTATGGATGAGGAGGATGATCATGTGGTTGGCATAACCTCAAGATGTGTTAGAGTTCATTATCTGTGTTGTGTTGTGAAAAAAATAGATGTGAGTGTAGGATATGATCTATGGTTCATGCAAGCCTATTTAAGTTTAGATAAGTATTCTAGGACCATATTGTACTATTGATCAATTGTAATCCATGTCTCTAATAGTAGGCCCCTTCATTTGTTTTTGTGCAGGTATGTGCTTGTGTCTACAATGTTCTCATTGGTATAAATTTTATTTGGTGGGTCCCATGAGAACTTGTTTATGGAGGCTATTAAGGTTACAAAAGTGCTTGAGCTTATGGTTAACTATATTATCTAACAACCTATCCTTTTTCCTAGCAAGTTCTTATTGTGTAAGAGTTGAGTTGTGGGGACCCTTGGGTCTTATATTTTATCAAGAAATCTCACATGTTGAGATGATATATAATATGCTCATCACTATTGGCTACAAGGGATGTGCAATGGAATTCTTATTTCACATACAAATTTATGTGTTCAATTTTTCTTTGGTGCAAGTTTGTGTAGGCACTTCAATTGCCCCATAGGATATAAATACAACATTCCCATTGGTGCAAGGGAGTATATGATGGTGTGTAGTTGTTGCATTGCATGCTCAATTGTTTCCTATTGGTCCTTTAGACCAATCTACAGTATCAGTGTAGGTGTTCATTTGTACTCAAATGATGATTAGAAGGGTGTCTCATATGGTTGTGACATTGTAGCTATGGATCCAAGATGCATATCTAGTAGGAGTGATTATTTCTTGATGTTGTGGTGAATGTTTTAAAATATTGAGCTCATTCCTTTCACATCTATGGATTTTTGTGAATATTATATGATTTGAAAGAATACAAAGTTAAGGTGTAAATGGATTGGGGGAAGATTTAATGGAGTTGGCAAATGTTTGCTAGGATTATATCAATTCAAAATATCTTTATGTAGTATTAATCTAGTCTAGAGTTTAGGACCTTGTTGTATCTATAATTATGGTGTGGTATGGATATCCTCATTGGATTATTGCTTGGTTTCCTCAATTTTGCACAACCTACAATGCCCTAGTATTCACCAATAAAATTCCAAGATTCACCACAGATGTGCTCTACAACCTAATTTTCCCTTAGAAACCTAGAAGGCCATGTGATTATGTGCTTCTCAATTATACTAATTGTATTGGCCTCATGTGGGTCAAATTGTAGTGATCACTATTCTTAAATTGTTAATTTGTACTTTGGTTCATTCCTAGATTCATCTCCTAGATAGTGAGGTAGGTGTAGTTGTTTGCCAATCTAGTCTAATTATGACCTTGTGATCAAATGAGCCATATTTATTCATGTGACACAATTTGGTTGATTCTAAGAACTCTTCAATTGGCTATAAATGTAAAATCATTTGACCATAGAATTTTTTTAGTTTTTTGTGGCTTTCTCATAAACTCCTTAGTTTCTCTTCATTTTCATATCAATATCTCAAGGGCTCAAAATATTGACACAAACTAATTTTCTTGAGAATAAATGTATATTATAAAATTTTGAGAAGGTATATAAGTATGTAATCTTTCTTTGGTCTGGGTTTCTCCTTAGGATAGATATATGTTTTAGAGGATAATTACTATCTTTGATGTCACATTTTCTCATATGTGTATTGGCTATAATTAGTTAGCTTAAGCATAAGCTATAATATATCTTTGAGGTTCTTTGAGTATTCCTTTATTGTAACATATAGAGCTTGTTTGTTAGCCAATGGATTGTTCAAGTGTGTCTAATTTATGATCTCTTCCAATAAATTTAGGATGGATTTTAACAAATATACAACTAGACTTATGCAAGTTTAGATGAGTTTTTTGTTTTTCTATTCAATCTTGAATTATATCACGCTTAGAAGGAAAAAGGTTTGTTATGCATGAATACTTATGAAAGTTTGACTCTATCATCCAAATTAGAACAAACAACTAGTCTTCTTATATCCACTTTACCCACCACACCACTCTAAAATTCATAAAACTAAATGCATCTACTATTTTTTTTTTCTTGTTTTATTAACTTTCATAGCCTAATGATCCTAATTTGATACGATTTTTATGTGATTTTCTAATAAATAATTCTATTAGGGTTTATGTTACATTGTCTATTTTATTTGTCATACATGATGTAAGCTATTTAACTACAAAATTTATTTGGGATATAAATATGATTTTATCAATAGATACATTCACGGTATCCTTTGCATGCTATAGGGAGTTCAAAAAAAATTCTACTTGCAAACTTGCATAGTGGATTCTAGTGACATATCTTGGGATTTCATGTGCTTGGTGTGGATTTTCCATCAAGAATGATTATCATTGTTTTATTTCTCTTTAATTGTCCTTTAAAAACCTCTAGGATCACCCTCCTAGGCCTATCATATCCTAAAGTGAAGAAAATCTTCCTACCTTAAGTATTGGCTTTGATTTTTCCTCTACATGAACATGAGTATTGACCCATTATTCTCAAGTTGACATACCCATTCTTGGGAAATTGGTTTGATCTCTAGGGCTAGTGGGATAACAACTTAGATAAAAAAAAATTGGTGTCATTAGCAAGGAGAGTTTGAAAGATTTTTTGTACTTCTAGGTGTCAAATTTCCTCATATATAAACTTTGTTGAGCGTCGGTAATCAAATAACACCATTTTCTCTTCTTAAGTGAAGAGTGGTACATCTAGTACCTATTGAACCCAATTGAAGATTAGATTAAAGATGAAATAATATAAGAAAGAAGATTTCCTAGGTGCTCACAAGATGTAAAAGATCTTGGTGGATCGAGAAAGAGACAACACAAGTGCGATACTTATGATATAATTCATTTTTCTCCTCAAATATTTTCCCATTAGGCTTGAATTTCCAATCCTAAGGACTCGACCTCCCTTTTGGCTCCCAAATTTACGTTTGCAACATAAAAAAATTGAATTCAAACTTCATCCTCATTAGATTTACACATTTTAAAATTAAATTTCATGAAACCACCACCAAAATGTGAAGCCAATTCTTAGATTTCAAACCATAAATTTTATTAATATTTTGAATAAATTATGGTATTTTGAATAGTCTATTGAAATCCCAAAAATACATATGTATTGTTTCTTCTTCATAACTTTTGATTTGTTTATCGAAGTTTGGAAAACAAATATAAGATTATTCTACACTTTATTTTATACACATTGATAAAAATGTTTAACTATTTTTGTGGAGGTTATGTGATGCACACCCTTAGTGATACATTTTTTAAGATGCAATGACTTCAAAAAATAATTAAAAAAATCAATAAAGAAATATGTAGGTTGTAATACTACCTTTTGGCTATCTTTACACCAATTGGTTTTAATGAATATCTAATGCAACAAAAAAATTGTGGTTGCACACCAAACACTAAATGTTATCTGTTAGTGATAAAAATAGGAACATTTTTGGGTGCACTTATCATTTGCCTCTTTTAATATTAACCAATTAAAGAAAACCCTTGGTAATTTAGAAACTAGATTTGGAGTACTACAATTCTTGTTCTTATCACATCTTCAAATTTTTAGTGTATGCATCTTGAATTACTCATTGAAGTTTAAGTTTAGCTAATTTCAAAAAAAAATCACTTTTGACCCCCTTTTGGCTTAGTGAAAGCCCTTTATATATTCTAACAAAGTGAAAGTTGTATTCGTATTGATTTGGATCATTGTAAGTGCCTAAATTACCATTTATTAGAATACTTCATGCATCTTTTTTAAAGTTTCTCTAGTTTCAAGGATACTTAGAAGTTGATCAATGACATTTTCTTCCCTTTATATCTAGGCGCTTTTCTTCCAACACTACTATATTTGGGGATATGATCTAGTAGTCAAGTTTTAGAGCATCTATCTTGTTTCATCTTTTTGGAAAGGTAGAAATAATGTTGTTTTAATGTTGATGTTATTGACATATATTTTTCTCTTACTAAGAATATTTTTTTCCTCTAGAGAGTACTTAGGTCCGATCAGGGGTTAAATTTGTTAGAGTCCAGAACAACCCTGAGATGGGGGGGGTGAAGCAGTGTTGTATAAATTTTACAATTTTTAGACCTTTTGACTTACAGGATAAAGAGAGAGAAAGACATCAATGATTTGTTAACACACATATTCACAATCATAATATTGAAGGCATGAAATATATGAACACATGAAGACACACAAGATATGAGACAAAGTCACAAAAGATTATACGAGAGGAAAACCCTCCTGGGGTAGAAAAACCTCTCAAAATTGCCTCACTGGCTTATTCAAACCTCACTGGTTACAACAAGGTCTCACTAACCATTCAAGCCTCACTTGCTACAAAGAGGTCTCACTGACCAACAAAGCCTCACTAGCACATGGCGCATGCAATCACCATCATCAAAACAATACAAGTAATACAGAGGGTTTCTTTGTTTCAATACAAGCCCCTAAACTTGCATATCTCTATTCAATCACACTCAATCTGATCTGCATATCAATTTCATGATCTCTGTACAATCAAATCACTTGTTTCTTCATACTTGGCATGGTTCAATCTATAATTTCATTGCATAATATCTTCAACCTGTGTTTTTCTCATCACATACAAAACATAATGTTTTATCTATATTTTCTCTTTAACATAATTTTCACAAAAATGTCTTCAACACTGCATGATTGTCCACACACACAATCCTTACATACAAAGCACCTGCAAAACCAATATATATGAGATGACTATTCATATTCTTCTTCTCTGTATAAACATTTCATTCTGCACTTTTAATCTTTCTCTGTGCACTTCAATGACCCTTTCAAATTCTTCTTCTTCATAAATTCAATCTACAATAATAATATCTTCAAGAATAAAATCAATTGTTCCCATAATCAAAATAGCTTATTCAATCTACCTTCATCTGCATAAGATCCTTTCATATTCATCATCCCATTTGATTCTCTATCTCTGTATTATTGATATTCATCTGCAAATTCATTCCTGCAATAAAATTAATCACAGTGCACCTACAATGACTTTTCATTTTCACTCCTTTGCATATTCTCAACTCTTCAAAAAAACTTTGATATTCTTCATCACCTGCAAATAAAATCTTATATATATGTTTCTTCTCTATATTAAAATCTTCAATAAATTTATCAATCTTCCTCTGTAAGAGAAATTAAAATCTCTCTCCTATTCGGATCCCTTAAAAAGAATCATCTGTAAGAAGACATAACTCTCCTTATATATATATATATTTAAATGTGCCTGGTAAACTTTTAAACGTGACCGGCGACGCTGGTGTGACACGCCCTCCGGCTCCATGTGAATGCTTTTGCCCAGAGCAATGAACCGGTGAGGTCACAACTAGGGGACCTCATCCCCTCGGAAGAACACTTCAAACCCGCGAGCTCATTGGCCCAGCGAAGGTGTAAAGCCTTGCGAGCTTGTTGGCCCAGCGGGGGTTTGAACTCTGGTGGCCGCCACTACATCCTGAGTGACTTAACCACCGAACCATGCCATCATCGGCTCCTTATATATATATATATATATATATATATATATATATATATATATATATATATATATATATATATATATATATATATATATATATATATATATATATATATATATATATATATATATATAAGGAAACTTGCCCTCAAACAATACAATTAATATTGCATATAAATCCTTAAAAAGGATCTCCTCCTTTATAGCTTCTGCCACAACATGAATTAAAGAAATAGGAAGGAATTCTGTTAAGATCTCATAAAAAAATCTTCTAAAAAAATACCTTTAAAATCCTCAAAAATCTGCTTAAAAGTAGCCTCAAACATCTCCATTAAAAGATGCCCCCTTTTTTAAAAGAATAATTTCCTCTAAGTCTTCAAGTGGCACGTGAGAGATAGAGGTAGGCCCACTTGAATTTTTAAAATTAAAAAAAAAATCATAAAATCTCCTTTAAAAGCTCTTAAAAATCTCCTTTTTGAAAGACTAAAAAATAGTCTTAAAAAATAGCTTTCTAAAAAAATTTATTTTAAACAAAAACCATTCACCCATATTAAATATTAATTTTTGATATGTTTTTTTTTTGGCTGCTTATAAACTTTAGGAGATGACCGCTTGGAAAGGTAAAGGGGCTGGTCACAAATGTTATAAACCCCTTTAGTAGGTAATCCATGACCTATACTAGCAGGTCAATTGAGAATTAAAACAAAAGGTATGACTTTTGTGATAGGCAGAAAGAGAATAGGATGATGAGAAGATGAAAACATAAAACATATCTAACCTCCTAATCATGTATCACAAGACATTGACATGATCTGATTCCTTGATGTCTTGTATTGATGCAATCCCATAATAAAGTTCTCTGCCTTGATGTCTTGTATTGATGCAATCCCATAATGAAGTTCTCTACGATGAATGACAACTACACCAAGACTAATATCCCAATAGGCACCAACAAATGTGATCTAACAATCAAAGCATCCTTTATGAACCTGAAACACCTCAAAGAAGCAAGTCAACCAATGAACACAACATTGTGAAAATATGAACTAGGTGCATGACTACTCAAGCATAAGTGATCATATGAATATCTCTTTGATCAACAATGACAACTAACTTTGCATCAACAACTCAACACCTTTTGACATCAATGACAATCAATCTCCATCACTCTCCCCCTTTGTCATTGATGGCAAAACTATATGATGCATTCTCTCTCTCTCTCTCTCTCTCTCTCTCTCTCTCTCTCTCTCTCTCTCTCTCTCTCCCCCCCCCCTTTTTGACATTTGATGACAAAGACTCAAATTCATTTGCTCCCCCCATGTTGAAGTCCACAAACAAATCACTTCTCATAAATATGACTACCAATCACACTTCTCATAAATATCACTACCAATCACTGACAAGGACAAACGTCATTGTTACACCATCTGAACAAAAAACACTATCCTGCTAGAATGAAACAGGTATGTCAATCTCACTTGTTGACATAATACCAATATGAAGATGAAAACCTGACATATCTCTGTAAACAAATACAAAACCCTTTGATATGACACATATGAACTTGAACTCTATGCAAGGATGTCATAAACACATCAACACTCTTGATGAATAACATTGCAGGCAAAAATCATGAATACTACAACACATGATGACATGACCACTCTTGAGAAGACCCTACCAAGACATCATAATAATGACAACAATCAATCTGCAACCTATAACCAATTTACTTCTGCACACACTTCTTGACATGATAAAGAATGAAGATCATCCTCCTATTCCTGCACATGACACTTTTTGCAACACAATGTCAAATCTGATATATACAAAACCACTATCAATACCTTGGCAAATCCAAATGCAGAGACATATGCTATGAATTAGCTTCTTCCATTTTAACCTTCTCAACCAATATAAGCTAACATATGATGAGAACTCCTTGAGTAGATCCCAGATCTTGCCAATCATTATTCAAATCAGCCCATCAAGATTGTACATCAACATACTAAATGCACCATCAAGTTCTTTTTGCAACAACACTTCACATTCTTACAAACATATCAAGGACACTTTGAGCTGCAACATTATGATATGAACAAGATACAAATAGAATTAGTTATAAACCAAGTCACTCAACATCATCGAACTCTCTATGCAATGAACCCTTGAATATCTTTTCAACATCTTGTATGCATAATAACAACATGAACCACTGATCACCTACATTATTGACATACACTGAAGAGCACCATAGTTATCAAAACCATTATGAACTTTATTTCAAACATTATCAAGCAAGAATCCAATAGCATGATAATCAAAACAAAATCACCATAATATCAAATGATCTCCTCCTAAAACTTCTTGGGGATAATTCATAGGACATGAACAACTCCCCCTCACTACATGCTATCTGTTATGCATCTGATGATGTAACTTGTACAAGATGCAGAAGTTTAGGATTTGTACTCTTTTGTCTTTGTTTCAATCTCCAAACTTTCATAGGAGCTTCTGTCCTTTTGTGATGTTTTTTTGTAACTATGTGCTTTATGTCCAAGAGTGTTACAATTATAGAAAATTATGTTGTAATGATAATCAAATGATTGATAATATATTTTTGACATCCCTTGAGCATTTATGTTATGCTTCCAAGTAGGATCATACCTTCTATGCATTTTACAATTTCTTTGTATGTGACCAATATTATTGTACTTGTAACATACAAGATTAGTATTCCTTATGCAATCAACTACTTTGTGTCCAAAATCATTAAAGGTATAACAATAGCCATTAAATGAATAATTATACCTATGCAAAAATGCTTGTCTTATTGGAGTAGTTCTTCTAAAATTTCTTCTTTGATTGTGTATTTTGACAAACACATCTTTAGTTTTCTCCTCAGCTTCACTCTTCTTTTTACCTTCAGGGGCAGAAACATGATGATCTAAATCATTTTTTCTTCTTGGAGTTTCTCTGGCTTTGGAACACTCTCCTTCTTCATATCCTAAACCAGTTGTGTTCTTATGATGCTTCTGTTTACCCAGCATCTCATGTAACTTGCTTGTGCTCTCTTCAAACTCCTGATACTTCTTGGACAGAATCGTGAGATCTTCATAATCTTTTCTTAGATTGATAATTTTAGCCTCTAATTTAATTTTTTTTTTCTTTTAACTTCAAGGTCAAATCTTGTTACATCAGCTATCCACTTAGCTTCCTCAACCTCTGTCTTCAGACTTATAATCAAATTGTCTGATTCATTAATTTATGTCCTTAGATTTATAATCTGATTGCTTGCCTCTTCAAGATTAGAAGATACTCTTTCAAAATCTAAAATTACTTTGTCTTTGAATTCTTTTTCTTGTTGTAGCTGCAACTCTAATTTCCTATTCTCCATTTTGTATTTCTTGAGTTCACTCAGAGCACATATGAGCTCTCCTTTTACATCAACTTCAAACTCTTGTTCATCATCACTTATAATGTGATCTTCTTCTTCTAAATCTGATTGAGTCTCATCTCCTTCATTTGAAAGTCTCCTTCATTGCTTCTTTCTTCACACACTAGGCTATCATCTTCTTTATCATCACCTTGATAGATTCTTATCAATTCCTTCCACATATCCTGAGCTGTTTCAAAATTCATAACTTCACAAGAAACTTCATTAGATAATCTAGATAGAATAGCCTTCTTTGCAGTATTATTGTAGTTAAAAGCCTCTTTATTACTTGTATCATCAAGTGATAGAGAGGAAATAAAATACCCATTGTCAACTGACATCCATACACCATATCCTAAATAAAATAGATAGGCTTGCATCCTAAAGCACCAAACAAAGAAATCTGAACCATCAAAGAAAGGAACATCTAAAAACTCATCCTCTAATTTAATACCTAACTCAATTTTGGAGACATTTCCACCAACTGATTTTATATCAATATCTAAATTTGATAGACTGCACCTTTTGATTAGAATGAGACTTGACATTTCTCATGTTCTTATTTCTTCTACTCTTTCCCATGGTACTCCACTACCAGGATCTACCCAAACCTTTTAGACTTAAAAAAGGCAACCTATGCTCAGATACCACTTGTTGGAGTCTAGAACAACACTAAGAGGGGGGGGAGGGTGAACCAGTGTTGTATAAATTTTACAATTTTTAGACCTTTTGACTTACAGGATACAGAGAGAGAAAGACATCAATGATTTGTTAACACACATATGTACAATTATAATATTAAAGGCATGAAATATATGAACACATGAAGACACACAAGATATGAGACAAAATCACAAAAGATTATATGAGAGGAAAACCCTCATGGGGTAGAAAAATCTCTCAAAATTGCCTCACTAGCTTATTCAAACCTCACTGGTTACAACAAGGTCTCACTAACCATTCAAGCCTCACTGGCTACAAAGAGGTCTCACTGACCAACAAAGCCTCACTAGCACATGGCAAATGCAATCACCATCATTGAAACAATACAAGTAATATAGAGGGTTTCTCTGTTTTAATACAAGCCCCTGAATTTGCATATCTCTGTTCAATCACACTCAATCTGATCTGCATATCAATCTCTTGATCTCTACACAATCAAATCACCTATGTCTTCATACTTGGCATTGTTCAATCTGTAAGTTCATTGCATAATATCTTCAACCTCTGTTTTCCTCATCACATACAAAACATAATGTTTTATCTATATTTTCTCTTCAACATAATTTTCACAAAAATGTCTTCAACATTGCATGATTATCCACACATACAATCCTTACATACAAAGCACCTACAAAACCAATATATATGAGATGACTATTCATATTCTTCTTCTCTGTATAAACATTTCATCCTGCACTTTTCATCTTTCTCTGTGCACTTCAATGACCCTTTCAAATTCTTCTTCTTCTTCTTCTTCATAAATTCAATCTACAATAATAATATCTTCAAGAATAAAATCAATTGTTCCCATAATAAAAATCTCTTATTCAATCTACCTTCATTTTCATAAGATCCTTTCATATTCTTCATCCCATTTGATTCTCTATCTCTGTATTATTGATATTCATTTGCAACTTCATTCCTGCAATAAAATTAATCACAATGCACTTGCAATGACTTTTCATTTTTGTTCGCAAGAGACACTGCTATGCATGACTGGTGTTGTCATTGATGGCAACTAAGTTCATTTTGCACATCCGCAGTGCAGTATCTGATCATACTGGAAGTCAGTTTCAAGATTTGTCAAGTCCGGATAGACAAGAACAGAGTATATGGCAGAGTTTAGTATTTTGGTCAGCGGATTTCTCTAGTTAATCATTGTGTGTTGCATATCTGAGGTAGTGTAGAGGATTGTCAAGACAATCTAAATCCAAGATGTCAGCCTTTGGTGACAAGCGGATTAAAAGTTATGAGCATTTGAGTACTGGGTCCTAATATGATAGAACAGTTCAGTAAGGAACATGCCAACTTGTATTAGATCCTTATGTAGATCTGGTAGAAGTGTTTTGGTCAGTTTTGTATGGGATATAATGTTAGTGACCGACATGAATGGTGACCTTCAAGTGTTATTTCTGGTATGCATCAACATTGTTGTATGAATTCAGCTAACAAAACAAAGTATTTGTGTTGTTTGCTAAGTTCTTCACTAGGCCAACAGAAAGTGATTGAATTTCTTGAGGCAGATATATATAGCCAATGGATTTGATTGTATTAAAGTATGGAATGATGCAAATATGGAGTAGGTACGAAAAGGGTAGATAGGAGTGCAGAAAGGAAGAGATCTAAGATCTGGATTATGGCAGAGCAGTAAATAGGGCAGAACAAAGATGAAGTGCATCAAGTTAGTATTTTGTGTTGAACTGGAACTAAATCCTTGCATTGGTTGATGTGAATTATCAATTCAAATTCATTGTAATCATCTTTCAATAGGTAGTGAGCCTTTTGTAGGCAGTGAGACTTCTTTTGAGCAGTGAGCTTTGGGTAGTGAGCCCGAATGCGTGCGCATTCTTAATTGTAATACTTTTAATAGAGTATAATCTTTGTGGGTTAACCCCCACCTTAGTTTTTTGCTTAACCAGGTTTCCACATCAAAAAATCTTTGTGTCATGTGTGTTTATTTGTTTCTGCTCATGTGTTGATGACTCATGCTTTAAATGTTTAATCAGTTCTAAGTGATATTATTGCAAATGATAAAGTTTTTGGACAACTGATTCCCCCCCTCTTAGTTGTTCTACCTAATTCTGACAATTGGTATTAGAGAAAGGTTCATCGAAAGAAGCCTAATAGCTTAAGGAAAGATCTTGGAAGGAGTTTCAATGGGTTCACTCAAAGATCAACTATGGCTAGGCCTAGAGAATATTGGTCAGTCTAAAGCAGAAGTATCTAATCTGAAAGATGAGCTTAAAGATGCTAATGATACCATTGAAATGTTAAAAGATAAATTAAAGAAATCTATGGAAAGGAGAAAGGAGCTACTTCTGCAGTTATCCAGTTCAACTGAAGCTAATGGCATGAATGAAACCTTGGAAGAAAAGACAAAGGAATGTGAGAAGTTGTCAAAAGAAGTTGCTATTCTAAAAATTGAGATGTAATATGGGGCAATACGGCTAACCAAAGAAATTGAGAAAAGGAAGAAGACCGAGGAAGATTTGAATCAAACTCTAAAAGAAAGAACTGAAGAATGCTGTAAATTGGATAGAGTAGCTGACCATCTAAAGTTTGACCTACAAGAAAGCAGAGACAATGAAAGAGAACTTGAAAGGCAAATTGTCATTCTCAGAAATGACTTAGAATTTGCAAATGAATATAAGGAGAAATTCAAGATAAGCTTAGCTAAACTTGAAGCACTACTTGAAGGATAGAAAAAGGCTGATAACAAACATGGTCTTGGATATGAGAAAGGTGAAAGCTCCAGATCTGGACAAAGAAATTTTCAACCAAGGAATGGGAGAAACAGACCTAGAAGACCTCCGGTAAGACAGCCTAATGCTCAAAGATATCCATCATTCAATGAAAATTGTTTTAATTGCAATAAATTTGGTCATAGAGCTACTCAGTACATAAGCAAAGTAAATCAAAATGGTCCATCCTTCTTTGGTCAATGCTTCAAGTGTAAGAGGTATGGTCATAGATCAAATGAATGCAAAAGTATAATAATGAATAACTCTAGAGAAAATGGCAACTCTTTCAATGGTTACTTCTTTACTTGCAATGGATATGGACACATGGCTAATTAGTACAGATCAAGAGGAAATCAAGTATACAATAAAAGAAATATTGGTTGCTTTAATTGCAATAGATTTGGTCATATTGCAAGATTTTGTAGAAGTAAGATTAATGAAAGAAGGGGTCTGGTAAGCATAAAACTAGATGAGCAGAAAGAAGACAAAGGTAAAGAAAAAATTGATGTGAATGAGATCTAGAATGAAATCAGAAAGACATGGGTCAAGAAAACAATTGTGAACAATAGTAATGGGTCCGCATCGGAATCCAGTGCTGATGATTCCTCTGGAAATTGAATTAGGAGCTTTGGCTCAGGGGGAGCTGCATTGAATATTAAATTTCCCCAGCCAGTAAGTGGGTGCATGGATATGGCACAATGAGAGAAGATATTTTGTTTCAGAAACTTTGGAAGGATTTTTGAAAGAAAATATGTTGATATGGAAATTAGTAGAGTGATTCATGAAGAACTATTCAAAAACATAGTAACTAGATGAAGTTAGGGCAACACATTTATTACAATGCCAAATTAGGTTTTATAGAGCATAAAAGGTCACTTGGTCATGCATTTGAATCACTTTTCATTCGAAGGAAACAAGAAGAAGTGCATTTGAGCTGCAAATCTAGAAATTGAAGCACAAAGAGTGAATTCAACTAGCAATTGATCAACCCTAACCCCACAGAAGAAAAAAGTACTTCTCTATAAAGTCTTGAATCTAAAATCTATTGAGATGGCTGCACCTCTAGTTGTTGATGTAACTGAAAGGCCTTGACCAATATTTAAGAAGCATCCATACAAATCAGTTGAAGTTGAACCATTAGGTGCATTTTCTAGAGTTCAATATGGTGTACTACATGTTGAGGATATTAGGGCATACATCCACTATAGCATTGATGAATTTGGTAACCTGAAACTCTTGGATTTGTTTAACAATTACCTAAGGGATGATAGCTATAAGTTGAAACTGGAATACAAAGCCCTACAAAGCAAACATTTTCTGCAAGTCATTAGATATCTGACATTTGATGAGAATGAATGGGTTCAATATATCTTGAGCCAAATATAGGATGAGTTCATATGGCTATTGAAACCATTTCAGATTACAAAGGATGTTATCAAGATTGTAACTAGGTTAAATTCAACTAGTGGATTACCCATGCCGAAAGCTGTGAAAAACTAGAGAGTGACTAATGTTACCGGTGCCAAGTTTGACAAAAGGGCAATGACCATCAATGATATTATAGAACTGGATGTTAAATTTGCCTCCATGGTGAGTGGATACAAGATTTACTAGTCCAGTAGGGAAAATTTTGTCTCTGGAACTGCAATATATGCAGCCTATCAAATGCTAAAGGAGAATGCTGATTATGACCTATGTGAATTGCTACAAAATCAGTTCATTGAAAATCTGAGAAAAATAAAGAAAGATAAGAAAAATACCTTCAAGTATGGTTCTTTGATTATATGTTTGTTCTATTTTATGAATTAAGTGCCTGGAGTTCAAGGTGCGCACTGGACAAATGAAATGCCAATTGCATGGCAAATAAAAGATCATCTACTCAAACTTGGTGATTCCCAAGCTTAGAAGACAACCATTTGGGGTTACTTCAAAAACTTTCAAAGTATGATGCATGCAAGAGAGAGAATCCCTAAGTCAGTTGTGGAAAAATATGAGAATGAAATATGCTTTATGGTTGACATTGATCAATGGCTGATGGAGGTTGTGGAACCTAGAACCATATGGATTATGCCAATGGGATGTGAGGTTGATGAGAAAGTTTTGGAAATGTATGCTCAACATCTCCTGAGAAAATCAAAAGATACATCTATGGAAAGGTTTGGAACATACAAGGAGCTGAGTCTAAAATTGTATGTGGAGCTCAGACAGCCAGAGACCAAAAGGAAAGTGCAAAAGCAAGTTGAAAAGTATGCTGAGAGCATTGGACTAACCAAGGAAGCAGTGAAGTAAAATAGAGAAAGAATTGAAAAAGATGAAAAGGAAAGGGAGGAAAAGAAACAAGAAGATGCTTCAATGGAACCATCCTCCACTTCAAGGACTACTAGAAACTTTGTTGCTGCTTCTACTCCCCCTAAACCTACAAAACCAGAAGACAAACCAATTGGTGAAGGAAGTAAGAGAAAGAAAACAAAGGCTATAAGAATGTATGTGAGCACAAAATATGATGAAGAGATAGAGACAGATGAAGAAGTTAAAGAGATAAGATCCAAGAAAGCTAAGACTTCAAAGGCTTCTGAGGACCAGCCTTCTGGAAGCAAAAAGACAAGTAAAAAGCAAGAAACTGGTAAGGTTGCTATGATAGTTGATGAAATTGTAAAAACAATTACTGTTTATGGAAATTTAAATCCTATCAAAGTTTATTATGATAATTTTGATCAAGCCAATAAGAAAATTTTGTAAGATGCCACCATCATATACTTGAATAAATTCAATAGAGCTCTACTAGGAATTTTACAAGAACTTCCTAAAATTTTAAGGAAAATACTGGAAATGAGGAAGGAAGTAGCCAAGGCCAAAGATCTAGAACTTAGAGAATATGTCATCTCCACCCTATGTCCAATAATGACCAGGAGGGAAGTAGATAAAATCCTCAAGGGAGTTAAGGAGAAATTCAGAAGCAAGATCCAGATGAACAAGCTAATGCTTGGTGAAACTAAGGAAGTTGCAAAGGAAACAGAGGAAATTTTGAGGAAGGCCCTTGATAAAGATAAATATTATATTGTTTCAGAGGAACAAGTTGAGGAAGACAATCCTTCAGTTTCGGAACAAGAAGCTTCAGAAGAAGAGATTAAAAAAGGAAATGATGACCAAGGTGATACTCTAGATCCTCCAGAGCAAACCTATGAGGAGACAGATGATGGGATTGATTCATCGATTCTAAATGTTGAAAAAGGAAACATCAGTAAGCAACAAACTAAAGTTGATGACTCCTCTATTCCAGAAGAGGAGCAAATAAACAAATAAGAAACAGAGATGGCTGACAAAACTGATGAAGCAGGAGATACTCTAACTCCACCTGGTCAATCCAGAAAAGAAGATAATATTGCTACTCAAATCTCTCTTGAATAGGTAGCAAGTGGTGAAGACCAAGAAAAGATTCCCCCTACAGATGATATAGAAAAAGCAGAGGAAGAGAAAGAAGAGGGTATAGAAGGCAAGGTAGAAGAAGATGGTGCAAATGTTAATGCACCCACATAGATAAATTATGATGCTGAGAAATCTCAAGGGAAGGAAGGTGGTTCAGGAATTGTAGCAAGAGACACTGCAGATGCAGTAAAAGGTCTCCTGAGTAAATAAATTCTTGAGTTTGATGAACCAGAGCTGTTTCAAGGACCGATCAATCTAGATGCTCTCTCTCCGGTTCAAGTAATGAAGATAGCATCTTTTACTCAAGCCAAGGCAAGAGAAAAGATGTTGAAATCTCACATTGCGGATAGTGAGCTGCTAGGCCTTGCAACTAGAGTTTTGGAGAAGATAATGCCAACCTTGTAAAAAAATTCATTTGACTCTCCCTCATGACATCTAAAGAATCTTGTAAATTCAGTAAGTACACAATTTGAGTCCTTTGATAAGTCTGTAGAGACTAAAGTCAAAAATGAATTTTAGGATAAGAAGTTTAGTGAAATAAAGAGCCTAATAAGGAATGACAGGATGATACTTGGTATTAGTATAAAGAGTATTCAAAATGCTCTAAGTGATGGAGGTGATATATACAAATTTTGTCTATCCTGGCCCAAAGTCAGTAAGGATATTGAGAAGAAGATAAAGGAGAAAGAACAAACATTGTCAAATCTGTCTCAAAACTTTGATCCTCTAACTATCTCTCCTATAAGTCAAGAATGTCAAGTAATCAGCTTGACCGATAAAATAAAGAAGCTTGTCAAAGAAAAAAGTGATATTGTGAAGAGAATGTGTGAGCTCCAGGGATGTATTTTGTTCCCAAGTTAGAAACAATGTTTAATGCACTATCAGAAGCTCTAACTGCAGTTCAGACAAGTGATCCTTCAGATTTGACAAAGGCAGAAGCATACACATTTCTACTAAGTGGACACATCTCAATTTTGGATGGCATGAAAAGTAGTTGGGGCTCTGAACTTGAGCAATTGAAAATTAGTTTTGCAGATAATCTCAAGTTCATGTAAATATAACTTAAGGATTGGTTGTACATATGTGGCATTATATACAAAATCATTTTTGAGAATTTTGGATTGTAGATCCCATCCTTTTCCATTGATGTCAAAGGAGGAGTGAAGAGCAGTGAAAAATGAGGAATCCAGTAAAGGGGGAGTTTTGGAAACAATGGAAAGCACAAGTGTATAGAGTAAGGGGGAGTAACTTCGACACTTAGTCATTTTTCACTAACTATTGCCATCAATGCCAAAGGGGGAGATTGTTGGCAAGAGACACTGCTATGCATGACTAGTGTTGTCATTGATGGTAACTAAGTTCATTCCACACATCTGCAGTGCAGTATCTAATCATACCGAAAGTCAGTTTCAAGATTTGTCAAGTTTAGATGGGCAGGAATAGAGTATATGGTAGAGCTCAGTATTTTGGTCAGTGGATTTCTCTAGTCAATCATTGTGTGTTTCATATCTAAGGTAGTGTAGAGGAATGTCAGGACAATCTAAATCCAAGATGTTAGCCTTCGGTGACAAGGGGATTAAAAGTTATGAGCATCTAAGTATCGGGTCCTAATATGACAGAACAGTTCAGTAAGGAACATGCCAACCTATGTTAGATCCTTATGCGGATCTGGTAGAAGTGTTTTGGTAAGTTGCGTATGGGATATAATGTTAGTGACCAACATGAATGGTGACCTTCAAGTGTTATTTCTAGTATGGATCAATATTGGTGTATGAATTCAACTGACAAAACAAAGTATTTGTGTTGTTTGCTAAGTTCTTCACTAGGCCGATAGAAAGTGATTGAATTTCTTGAGGTGGATATATATAGCCAATGGATTTGATTGTATTGAAGTATGGAATGATGCGAATATGGAGTAAGTGCGAAAAGAGTAGATAGGAGTGCAAAAAGGAAGAGATCTAAGATCCAAATTATGGCAAAGCAATAAACAAGGCAGAACAAAGATGAAGTGCATCAAGTCAGTATTCTGTGCTTAACCAAAACCGAATCCTTGCATTGGTTGATGTGAATTATCAGTTCAAATTCATTGTAATCCTCTTTCTATAGGCAATGAGCCTTCTGTAGGTAGTGAGCCTTCTTTTGAGTAGTGAGCTCTAGGCAGTGAGCTTGAATACATGTGCATTCTCAATTGTAATACTTTTAATAGAGTATAATCTTTGTGGGTTAACCCCCACTATGGTTTTTCCCTTAACCGGCTTTCCACATCAAAAAATCTTTGTGTCATGTGTTTATTTGTTTATTCTCATGTGTTGATGACTCATTCTTTAAATGTTTAATGAGTTCTAAATGATAAAGTTTTTGGACAACCCCCTCTCAGTTGTTCTGCCTAATTCTAACAATTTTCACTCCTTTGCATATTCTCAACTCTTCAAAAAAAATTTGATATTCTTCATCACCTACAAATAAAATCTTATATATATGCTTCTTCTCTACATTAAACTCTTTAATAAATTTATCAATCTGCCTCTATAAGAGAAATTAAAATCTCTCTCTTATTCAGATCCCTTAAAAAATCATTTGTAAGAAGACAAAAAGATCCTTAATATATATATATATATATATATATATATATATATATATATAAGGAAACTTGCCCTCAAACAATGCAATTAATATTGCATATAAATCCTTAAAAAGGATCTCCTCCTTTATAGCTTCTGCCACAACATGAATTAAATAAGTAGGAAGGAATTCCTTTAAGATCTCATAAAAAAAATCTTCTAAAAAACACCTTTAAAAATCCTCAAAATCTGCGTAAAAAATACTCAAAAATCTCCATTAAAAGATGCCCCTTTTTTTAAAAGAATAATTTCCTCCTTTAAGTCTTCAAGTGGCACGTGACAGATAGAGGGAGGCCCACTTGAATTTTTAAAATTAAAAAAAAACTTCATAAAATCTCCCTTAAAAGCTCTTAAAAATCTCCTTTTTGAAAGACTAAAAAATAGTCTTAAAAAATAGCTTTTAAAAAAACTTTCTTTTAAACAAAAACCACTCACCCATATTAAATATTAATTTTTGATATATATATATATTGCTGCTCATAAACTTTAGGAGATGATCACTTAGAAAGGTAAAGGGGCTAGTCACAAATGTTATAAACCCCTTTAGCAGGTAATCCATGACCTATACTAGCAGGTCAACTAAGAATGAAAAGAAAGGTATGACTTTTGTGATAGGAAGAAAGAGAATAGGATGATGAGAAGATGAAAACATAAAACATATCTAACCTCCTGATCCTGTATCACAAGACACTGACATGATCTAATTCCTTGATGTCTTGTATTGATGCAATCCCATAATAAAGTTCTCTACCATGAATGACAACTACACCAAGACTAATATCCCAAGAGGCACCAACAAATTTGATCTAACAATCAAAGCATCCTTGATGAACCTGAAACACATCAAAGAAGCAAGTCAACCAATGAACACAACATTGTCAAAATATGAACTAGGTGCATGACTACTCAAGCATAAGTGATCATATGAGTATCTCTCTGATCAACAATGACAACTAACTTTGCATAAACAACTCAACACCTTTTTGACATCAATGACAATCAATCTCCATCAAAATTTGATGGTTGACCCTACCTCTTAAGAAATTTTTTTATGACGGTTATCTATTCAAAGGTGCCCTTAAAATACTATGACATACCTTAGTATAAGTAAAATTATATGTAGGAGTGATCAACTCCTTCCCAAGATCCTTAATCTACAAAAGAAAAACACCCACAGATATACAAGAGAAGCGAAATAATCTTCTACCAAATATTTGAGAAAAAATGAGATGAGATGAGATATATTACATAGTGTACAAGCGCCTATTTAAAGGCAATGTAAAAACATAAAGGGTGAAACTACCTGATAATTGAAAGCATGGGAAACCAATATTAAATATCAGTAACAACCTATTAAACCTAAGTTAAACTTAAGAAAATTGTGTAAGGGTAAAATCCGTTTACACTAACATGACCCCTTAAGTGCAAACTTAGGGAGATTATTATGCAAGATGAGAGGAAAGATAAAATATGGGTCTCAGCTACACAATCATGTTACCTACCCATTTACAAATCAAAATGCAGTACAATCCCTCACAAGCAGAGAAGAGGAGAAAAACCCTATGGGACAAAACTCCTCTCCAAAAGAGAGAAAAAAGATGAAAAAGGTAAATGGAAGGAGGACTCAACAAGACCCCCCAAGGACAACTTCTAACACTGATCTCAGAAAAATACAAAGGGAGTGAGAGTATGTAGCCCCCCATAGTAAAGAATAGAAATGCTAAAGACCACCCCCCCCCCCCATGATGAAGAAACTCCTGTGTCGAACTTGGAAGCTTGAAGACAAAAGAATATCCAATGTTTGCAAACAACATGCCTCATTTTAGGGAGAAACAAGTCCAACCAATGATGCAAAATAATTTCCAACTCTAAAACAAGAGAAGGGAGAGGAAGAATTAGCATGAAAGATGCCTCTGAAAACTGTACCAGTGCCTCCACATAACCAAATGTCACATCATGATCAGGTGCAACCTCAATTGAAGAAAGTGGAACAACAAGACCATGTGGAAAATCTAAAGCAACAATCTCCAAAGACACAGATGGTGTGACAGCAGTGCTGATACTATCATAAAAAAAGAAGGGATATACCCTCAAATACATCATCCAAACGAACAGTGTGAGATTCACAAAACAACTTCGAAAGACCTGTCAAGTGACTATCCCACAAAGCAAGATCTGAAGGATCAAGAACATCCTTCTGTGATGAAGAACCAACCTCTGAAGCAATAGGATCTGAAGTAGGAGAAGAATCAACATAGGTTTGAAGAACTCCAAAGTTCAAATGACCAATCTCCCCTGAGGAATTACTACCAACACTAGCAAGTGGAGTGCGAGGCTCATAAACATCATCCTCAAAAAAATGAGAAAAATCATAGAGACGAGACTCATGATCAACTTCACCAACTGCAACAACTTTGTCAGTATTAGCCTCTCTAATGAAAATAGAATCTACAGTGAACTCTAAAGTCTTAGGTACCTCACCATGAGTAATCTAATAGATAGAAAGAAGATTTGTGTACAAATCAAGAATACAAAGTACATCTATGAAACAACCATCACCAATCTCAAAATTTCATATCCTTGGAACATCCAAAAACATACTATCCCCCAACAAGATCTTAGAAGTATTTGTAGGATGAAGACCCAAAAAAGGATAGGGAGAAAAACCCATGTGATGTGATGCTCCTAAATCCAAAAACCATCTATCACGACTAGAGTGAACTATAGAAGTAACCAATGCATGTCCTTTGAGCTTGTCTTCTTGACCTTTCATCGCATTTGCAAATCATACATTCCCTGACTGTGTAGGTTTAGATGAAGATGAAGGTGTTGCCGATGGAGAAGTTGTAGAAGGAGTCATAGATGAGGGTAGCTAAATGTTGTTCTTTTGAAGGTGTGAAAGCTCATTAATCTTCTTAGTATAACAATGGTGTTCATCCTGACCTTTCTTCTTGCAATACACACAACTAAACTTCTCCTTCTTAGGTTTATCCCCTTTGGAAGAGGTGAAGGACTTGTTAGACTCTGTCTTAGCTTTAGGTTTCTTCTTTCCTTTGCTTTAAGATGCTTGTACAGCTAATGCATGATTCTTAGAGGACCCATCTAACTGAGCAAGTTTGGCTTGCTCCCTAGTCAAACGGTCACATAATGTCTCAAAAGAAGGTATATTGAAAGTATTACCCAAAGCATCCATAGTGGAGTAAAAAGTAGAAGAGAAAACAACAAATGAACCTCTTAGCTTAGATAGAATCAAGAAAATAGACTCCTTATTAGTTTTATCCTTCTGACATCCTGCCAACTGTGACCTTACATATTTGAATTTGACTAGGTAATCATCAATGGAAGGAAATGCATTTGGGGAAAGAGAAGTCAATTCTACCTCTAACTGTAAAGCACGAAACTCATTGATCTAACCAAACAAGTTTTTGAACTTACCCCATACCTCCTTGGATGTATTACACTCCTCAATGTGGAAAAGCAAACTGTCAGAAACATGCAAAGCCATCAAACCCATAGCTTCATCACACTTGTTCCTATGAGCAAATATCTCATACTCCCTAGTAAGAGTGGGCTATTGATCATGCAATGTGGACCACAAACCCTTAGATTGGAGAAACCTACACAATTTAATCTCCTGGGTATGATAGTTATGAGGAGTTAAAAGCTCAAATGAATCAGGAGTAGCCATGACAACAAATGCACCAAAAGAAAGAAAAATAGTCACCAAATTGATACAATCAGGTTTGAAACCTCCAAGATATCACAGATAACAACAAATGAAGCCTCTCGAAATTGATTTCACCTTTCCAAGATCCAAAAAAGTTCAAGATGCAAAAAAACATGTACTTGAGGAAAATTGCACGGAGGCAAAAAAAAGTTCATGAGGGGTAATTGGTGGTGGTTTCCGTGCGACATGAAAACCAAGTCAACAACAAATCACCAAACCAACTCATCAAGTATACAAGCCACCACAAGCCTTTACAAGCACTTTACATACACATTGTGAGTTCTAGGATATATAAAGCCCAAAAAGACTCATGTCTAGCAAATGTGGGACTAATGTTCTAGTCTAAAACAACACCCAAGAACGCCTGACAAGCCCAACTCCACTTCTGTTGCACAGAAAATTTGTAACCCTAATAAATATTTAGGATGAAACTTTATAATCTATAAAGTTTGATCAAAACAATGTATTGGCCAAACGTTTGATTTCATGCTACTACGAATGGAGTCCTGGCCATCCTCACCAATGCCGCACCCTCTGATTGCCTCTTAACAGGCTTGTGATACCAATGGATGCAATGCTGAGAATTGTGGATGCACATAGAGACACAGAAGAAGATCTCCGACTAGAAACTCCTTCCTATTGGCTCTGTCGGTTTGTAGAAACACAGGCGCTCTTGCATACTGATAGCCTACGCTTCCAAGGAAATGTACTCCCAAAAGTAAGGAGAATAAGAAAATATAAAACTGTAGGATATAGGAATTGACGCCTAGCCACTCAATACGACTTTCTATGAGATTGACAACCTCCACTGGTGAATTTGCTTATGCCAAACAACAATGCATAGGAATATAAATATCCAGCAAACATAGAGCAATGAAAAATAAATATTAGAAAAAGGTGAAATAGAAATTTGAAAAATTTTAAACGCCAAACAATCTCTAGCAAATGCAGGAAAAAATGTTGGATCTCCTCAATGCCGCAGAAACTCTCCAGGAAGGTGAGCAGAAAGAGGAGCTCTAATACCATGTAGGAGTGATCAACTGCTTCCCAGGATCCCCAATCTACAAAACAAAAACACCCTCACAGATACACAAGAGAAGCGAAATGCTCTTCCACCAAATATTTGAGAAAAAATAAGATGAGATGTGATATATTACATAGTGTACAAGCACCTATTTAAAGGCAAGGTAAAAACATAATGGGTGAAACTACTAATGGGTGAAACTACCCGATAATCAAAAGTATGGGAAACCAATATTACATATTGGTAATGATGTATTAAACCTAAGTTAAACTTAAGAAAATCATGTAAGAGTAAAACCTGTTTACACTAACATTATATATAAACAAAAATATATATATCATCATAATCCTATATAAATTTTGACAATCTCTTCAAAATGTCTCCTTTTATGTGATACAATCTATTTAAAATTTTAATTGTATTTTATGACAAAAATGCCTAAATACGGTTATACAACCATCAAATTTAGGCCTTGTTCGATGAAATCTTCTTATTATTTAGTTTCATTGGCCTCAAGTATGGGAATTCCAATTGCTGATTTGTGTGAGAATGCCAAGTGTCAAATATGAAGTGTCGAGATGGCAAAGGGATCCCTAGTTGAGCTTCCTTGGAATGTATGGAGTCATGCCACATGGACTATAGACAGTGAAAGACTGAGACAAACGAAAGATGTGATGTGTCATGTTTACGTCATCCCTGCACTGTGACCCATGTATTGCTTATGTTAAGGTTAACATGGATGACTGAGTGGGAAGCTAGATCAATAGAATGATGCCATGTGTAAGGTAGGCCTCGCTTGATCCTTTTGTGCCTATGACAAATTGAAGGCTTTTCAAGGTCTAAAATTATCTGACTTAGCCCCTTGCCGAATTGAATATTTTTGGTATAATGATTTATATAAGCGCCATGTGGCACCCAAGCCCTGGTTTATGAATAAGCTGGTAATTTTGTTTGTGTGGTTTTAAATTGTTAAATAAAATAAAAAAATTAGTTTAATTTTTGGTAGTCTTGTTGGGGTGTTATGTTTGGCAAGAGCTAGAGCAATATTGAAGTAGCTTTCAACACTTTGTTGTTACATCCGGGATTTTTAGTTCTACTAGTTATGCTGGATCGTTTAAGGTCTTTGATCATCCTTTAGAGGAGATTTCTAAATGGGTGGTTCCTGGGAAGGATAATCCTCCTACTCCTTTGCCTAGTTCCACAACTTGGGCTTAGTGTTCCTATTTCTACTTGTTTTCTTGTGTTTTGATGGAATGTGTATACCAACCAACCACTTTTTTTATAAACCTTTTATTGTGTTTCCAATAAAAAGTCACAAGGAGGTTTTCCAATAATACCTTGCCTCAAGTTGTAATTAAGCCCTTATGAGGAAGTACAATTTCAAGCATCAAGAATGCAATGATGATGCAGAAGTATAATGGATGGAGTAATGAGATATCTCAATGCAGAGTATTTCCTTGGATTCTCTTTGAACCAAATGATCTTGCAATTTAATACCTTTTGTTTGTATTTCTCATGGGTTGCTAACAACCTAAGATATGCCTATAATACATGTCCTTAGTCACTCAATTCAAGATTTTTAGTGTGAGATTCAATGGGATAATGACTATATTCTAGAAGAGTCAGCCTTGGGATAGAAGACTTGATTTTTAAAAGACTAGGCTGCACAATATGACATAATTCCAAGTAGGGAAAATCTATAAATTATAATTTGAAACTAAGTCTATCTGCATAAGTATTTGACCATCTAAAAGTATTAAATAAATAAATAATCTGACTTAAAACTTTAGTGGCCTTTTAAAATTTTGAATAGCCTTTTTCTTTTTAAATCATGGATTTTCACGCATCTACTCAATGCACCATGTCTAACCTTCCAAATAAATGAAACTAAATTATGAAGGACAAAAGATAAATCATTTTAAAAAAATTTAGAGCTCTTCCAAAAATCTTTTGTTAATGCCCATATGATATAATCTTGACAAGATTATTATCCCAAAGATTAGGAAGGATTGAGGAAAGAAGTCATTACCTAATAATGAGACTCCAAACATTTCTTGAAGTTTTTTCCAAAATCTTTTTGTTATTGCCTATAAGAAAATTTTGTGTTTTCCAAAAACTTTGTTGAAGGTGGAAATGCAATTCATATCATCTAAATTATCAATAACTATGTCTAAAACTAAAATTTTTTGCAGTGTACACACAATTTACATTACTATTTAGTTAATATTGCACATGATATATTGCACATCACACTTCAATAAAACAATGCCCAATAGAAAAATGGGAAGATTCAATGTGGTGTATTCTAATTTAATTGCCAAATAAGTTGTAAATTGCAATGTTTTTTTTTTGAAAAGAGGGGTAATAATTTATTAATAAAAGAAATCACAAGTACATAGCCAGGAGGGCAACTACCTCCAGAAACACTAGAAGATCATAAGAAAGCACAATAACCAACCAACCAAGAACCAAAGGGACATCCCCAACCCCAAAGCTCCAAACAGGAGCCACAACTAACCATCCAAAACCATCAAAATCAACCTTTCTAAATTTTGAACACCTTTTGGGGACAATAGGTCCCAACTATCCACATTCCAATCTCCTTCCTGCTCTGATCCCCACTTGGCCAAGCAATTAGCCACCCAGTTCCATTCCCTAAGGACATGGACAAAAGAAACAAAGTCCATTGAGTGACTCAACAGGATAATCTATCAAACCACTGAGGCCAATTGCCATTGCACACCATCCACTACCTACTCATTCAAAAGATTAATCACAATATGGGAATCAGACTCACAAATAACCATTCGCCATCCCAAGGCACAACCTTTTTCCAAAGCATAAAGAATAGAAAGAGCTTCCATCAAATTATTAATTTGTTGCCCCTTATAGATAGAGAAGAAAAAAAGATAGCACCGAAGCTATCTCTTCCTAACCCCCAATCCTAGTATGTCCAGGATTCCCACTAGAAGAACCATCCGTGTTGATCTTAAAAATACCTAGAGGTGGAGGTGACCATCGGCCCACTCTCTGAATCTTACTCTTAAGTTGACTCTTTTTCCTGGGCCAGGAAGAGCAAGAGCCTCCAACAACAAGACTTAGATTTTGAGCAATCTGCAACTCCCCAATGTCTAATTGAGTAGAAAGATCACACTTAGCCACAAGGGTCTCCTAAATCATGTTGATGATCCTCTACCAAACCTGCTGGACAACCAACTTCTTCCTCTAGAAAATCCTCCAATTCCTTTCCAACCAAAGCTGCCATAAAATAAAAGAGGGGCCAATAATCCAAGCCACTTGCAAAGAGGAAGCCTTAGCTAGGGGCCTACCCAAACTTCTCGAAAAATCAACCAAAGAAGAAGCATGAACATAGACCTACTTCCAAGCACCCCACTAAAGTGTCAAATCTCGTAGGCATGAGGGCACTAAAAGAACAAATGGGCCTGGGACTCCTCTCCCCCATTACAGAGGAAGCAAAGTGAAGCCCCTTGAAAACTCCTTTTCTGCAGGTTATCCCAGGTGAGACAACGATTTTGAGCAACTAGCCAAAGGAAGAAATTACATTTTGGCCATCCAAATTTATTCCACACAAACTTCCACCAAGGAGAGTCCATCTCCCCAAACTTTTACTTGTGTAGCACATGATAACTAGAAGGAACAGAGTTCACTTTTATGTAGTTTGTTGTTTGTTATCTATGAATTGTATGCTTTTAAATTTTACAGGTTTATATTGACTTGATAACAACTAATACATTGTTATCATTTGATAACAAACATAAATTATTATCATTGTAAAATACACAATACAATAATTGCCTCAAATGTGTTCACTGAATGGATTATCAGTTCCAAAACTAATGTCAAGTGATATATACATTGTATATCTAAAACAACTATTGTAAAATACACAATTCAATAATTGCCTCAATTGGGTCCACTATATTGATTTGTTGGAAAATTTTATTCGGAGTCAAACCATTTACTCCACCTACCCACCAATGATTTTTGGGGATCCTCTTTCTGCTACCCTAGCAAATTTCTTTCATGCTATTTTGTTTGGCCTAACACAGTTAATGTAGGTACATGAGTTTGAAGCTTGTGAGTGAGCGAGAAATTTTTTGGTGAAGACAAGAAAATAATAAATAGAAGATATATGTAATAGTAGAGATAAAGAGAAGATACATTGTAGTAGAAACATGAAGAATATTGCAAAGCAAGGAAGCTTTGGGAGAGGGAATATTGTAGGTATAAAGTAGATAGCTTTGGATAGTGTAGACAATGTAGAGGCTTCAGAAAGGGATAAAGTGCAGGTGGCTCCAAATAGAGTAGCACCTCCAGAAAGGTATAGTAGATAGCTCTAGAGGAACAAAGTAGTTCCTAGCTTAGGAAAGAGGGAGATAGCAATAGCAGGTTGCGATCAACTCTAGATGCTCCAAAAAGGTAGAGCAGTTTTTCTAGAAAATAAAAATAGAGTAGCAACTTTGTAGTTTGTTGTAAATTTTTTAATGTAAAGTTTTGGAATATATTTAAATAGAATTTTTTGTATTTCATTTGTGCCCTCTCTGTTCTCTTTGTCTTTTTGTTTATTTTCTTTTCTGCAACAAGTGGTACTAGAGCTATACCACCAATAGACTAGTATCAGAGCCAGAGACCTACTTTTTCTAGGTATTAATGGTCTTCCCTCAATTTATCAATGGATTCATAGATGTGACTAACCAAGAAGCCTATGCAACATTGACAAATGCCTAAAAGACCCAAATGGAGGAATTTAGATGGAAAGATGTAAAACCCCTAAGTTTAATTGAGGTAGCATTGCCAAAAGCCATATTCCCTCAAATAGTAGTAGCTACCTATTCAAAGGAAGATTGGGAGGTTCTTGAAAACTTTGACAAAGTGAGGTTAGTAAAAATCCTATTGGTCCAAAAGAGATTTTGAAACCCTTCAAATGAAAGACGGAGAGACTATTTCAGACTTCCATATAAGGCTTTCAACTTAATAAATCAGCTAAGGATTCATGGACAAGCCATGGAAGAGAAAAGGATTATTGAGAAAATCCTTATTAGTTTTCCCTTGAGATTTGACCTGATTGTCATAGGAATCAAAGAGGCCAAAGGCCTCTAAAAGATGATAGTGGATGAGTTGATGGGTTCACTACAAACCCATGAGCAATGGCTAAATAGATCCACTCCTTCCCTAGAGCAATCCTTGAAGGATCAAACTAGTAAGAGAGATAGGAGAAGAGGAAGAAATTATAGAGGTAAATGTCAAAGAGGCAAAGGAAGAAGCTACTCTAGAAGAGAAAGATCAAATAGCCAAGAGGAAGCACATAGCTCACAACCAAACTTACAAGATAAGAAGAAAGGTACAACACAAATCAAAGGTATGACAAGAGTAATGTGCAGTACTATTAATGTCACAAGTATGGTCATTTTGCAAGTGAGTGTAGAAAGAGGTGGTATGACCAAGGGAAAAAGAATGCTAATGTATTCAATGAAAACATGGCTGAAAATAAGCATCCATCAAACATGTTCATTGTATGTAACATTTTTTAGTAGACTAGTGCTGAGCTTTTATATTTTGACGATACTTGTAATAACCACATGAGTGGTAATGCAAACCTATTTCCCTCCATTGAAAAGAATGTTAAGTTTGAGATTAAGATGGGGAACAATGAAAAGATTCTAATCATGGGAAGAGGCATAATTATCAATCAAGCTAAGAATGGTGATAAAAGAGAAATTTAGGATGTCTATTATGCCCTAGGCATAAAATATAATCTTTTGAGCATTGGACAACTGGTCCAAAAAGGATATATAGTCCTAATCAAAAATGGATAGTGGATAATCTTTAACAATGATGGAAGTAAGAACAAGATTGCAGTAGTTCAAATGATGAGAAATAGAATGTTTCCTTTTAGGATGCAAATTGAGTCTTCGATGCTATCTAGAGCTTCAACTTCAAAACACATGAAGACTTCAGAGTACTACGGAGTCAACCACATGACATCTACAATAGTGGCACAATAGTTTCCTTCAAGGAAGTCATCAAAGACTCATCCAAACTTTGGCATTTAAGGTATGGGAATTTGAATTATTCTAGTTTGAATATTTTTTAAAGAAATATATTGTTAGGGAGCTACCAATAATTGTAGAGCCTGATAGAAAATGTGAGGCCTATATCCCAAGAAAGAAACACAAGTAGCCCTTTCAATCAAGGCAATCTAGGAGGGGAAAAGGACCATTAGAGATGGTGCACATAGATTTATGTGGCCCCATGAAAACTCTTACCATATCCTAGAATGTATACTTCATGAACTTTGTAGATGACTACAATAAGAAGACTTGGGTTTATTTCTTGAAAAACAAATTTGAAGCCTTCAAGAAATTCAAGTTGTTTAACACCTTGGTTGAAAAACAAAGTGGTTGTTTTATCAAGGCCTTCATAATGGACAGAGGTATGAGTATGTTTCCAAGGAATTTTTGAATTTTTGCAAGAATGAAGGCATTGAAAATAATTCACAACTAGGTACACTCCACAACAAAATGGATTTGCTGAGAGGAAGAATAGAACTATCCAAGAGATGGCTACAAGTATGCTGAAGGCTAAGGGACTATCTAAAGAATTTTGGGGTGAGGCTATAGAAACAACAATATATTTGCTAAATTATAAGTCTGACAAAGGCTGTAAGAGATAGGATTCCACAAAATGCATGGATAAACATTAAATGGAGTGTGAAGTATCTATGAATCTTTGGGTGTGTGGCATATGCATTTGTACTAAAGGAGAAGAGGTAGAAATTTGATGAAAAAAAAGAAAAGTGCATCTTCATTGGGGTAAAGAATTCAAAGCATACAAGGTGTATAACCTTATTATCAACAAGGTTGTGATCAATAGAGACATTGAATTCATTGAGAATGAATCATGGGATGGCATGGGTGACACCTCCATGAGCATCTCAGTAACAATGTTCGTAGATGATGAAGAAGGTGGAAATGAAGAAGGAATTTGTAGTAGCCAAGAAGAATTTTCTCTAGATTCTACTTGAAAATCAAGCTTTAGAATATAGCTCTAGAATCATCTTAGAGCACTCTAGAATCTAGCTCTAGATAGCTATAGAATCAGCTCCAGAGCTCCAGAGTCAAGTAGCAAAAACTCCAAAACTAGTTCAAATCCTATGCTCACTTCTCTAATGCTAAGAAAGATAATGAGCTTGAGGGAGATTTATGAAAACACAAGGTATGATGATTTTGTTGAAAGTTTGAACCTTGCTTTATTTTCTCATGATGATACAATACATTTTGATGAGGCTATGAAAGAAGAAAAATGGTGTAAGGTTATGGATGAGGAGTTAGATGTAATAGAAAGAAATAAAATATGGGCATTAACTGATTTATCGAAGGATAAACAAATGATTAGAGTTAAGTGGGTCTATAAGACCATGAGTATTGCTGATGGAAAGATTGAAAGGCACAAATCAATGTTGGTTGTTAAGGGATACAAAGAACATTGTGGAAGCAATTATGATGAGACATATGCACTAGCTGCAAGTCTAGAAACAATGTGGGTAGTCTTAGCAATAACATCCAAACACAAGTGGAAGGTATATCAAATGGACGTGAAGCCCACCTTCTTGAATGGAGTACTCAAAGAAGTGTATGTTGAGAAACTACTTGGCTATGAAGTCCTAGAATGAGAAGATAAAGTATACAGGCTTTGAAAATCTCTTTATGGGCTTAAAGAAGCACCTCAAGCATTGTACAACATAATTGATTCATATTTGCTGAGTGATGGCTTTAGCAAAAACAACAGTGAGCCCACACTTTACATCAAAGCATCTCATGGTGAGATTTTAATGGTTGTTCTATATGTAGAAGATTTGATTTTAATAAGAAACAATGACCTCTTCATTGTTGATTTAAAATCTAAGTAATGAAAAAAGAATTTGAGATGACAAACTTAGGTTTGCCAAAATATTTATTTGGCATTGAGGTACACCAAATGGATTATGGCATGCTCATTTCATAAACTAACTATGCCACATAGATTTTGAAGAGGTTTAGAATGTTGAACAACAAGATTGCACCAACACTAATATCTACAGGTATGAAATTAAGCAAAGAGGACAAAAACAATGAAGTGAACCCAATCTTATACAAGAGCATGGTTAGAAGCCTAATGTATTTGACTACTACTAGGCCTGATATAATATACATGGTAAGTCTGATTTCTAGCTTCATGGAGAGATCTAATAATACATGCTAGCAAGTAGGAAAGAGAATCCTCATATATATCAATGGCAGCAAGGGCTATGGCATTTTGTATACCACATCTAATGAGTTTGAGCTAGTTGGTCACACAGATAGTGATTTGGTAGGTAATGTAGATGACAGGAAGAGGACATTAGGATATATGTTCCACATGGGTTCAGAAGCCATTTCATAGGCATCTAGGAAGCAATCCATAGTTTCTCTCTCCACAACAAAAGTTGAATATATAGTAGCAAATATAGTTGTATGTCAGGCTATTTGGGTTAGAAGAATTGTAGTAGATTTGAATGAGGAACAAGAAGATGGTACCACTATATATTGTGACAATGTCTCCTCAATAACTTTGACAAAGAACCCAATCTTCCATGGATGAAAAAAATACATTGAGATCTATTATCATTTCATAATGGAGCTAGTAGAGCATGGATAGATTGAACTGTAATTCTATATATTTGAGTAGTAGCTTGCTGATATTTTTACTAAGGCACTATCAAAAGAGTGCTTTGAATGCCTAAGAGAAAGCTTGGGCATTATGGACATCTCCAAAAATCAGCTCTGGAAAAAAGCTTTGGACAGCTCGAGAAATAGGCTTAGAAATTAATCCTCGATAGTAGCTCTAGAAACTAGGTACAAATAACTCCAACTATACATAATGATTATACATATGCATGATATGTAATTGTAGATTAAGGGGAAGTGTTGGAAAAGGTAATCCAGAGTCAGACCATTTACTCCACCTACCCGTTAGAGATTTTTTGGGATCTCTTTTCTGCTGCCCTATCTAATTTCATTTATGCATTTTTGTTTGTCCTAACACGGTTAATGCAGATAGGTGAGTTTGAAGCTTGTGAGTGACCAAAAAAAAAAAAAGTTCTTCGTGAAGACAAGAAAAAAAAAAGAGAAGAGATCTGCAACCATAGAGATAGAGAGAAGATATGTTGCAGTAGCAACATGAAGAATATTGCAAAGAGAAGAAGCTCTAGAAGAGAGAATATTGCAGGCATATAGTGTTGAGCTATAGCTCATATGGACCAGCTAGGACTTGAACCTAGGACCTTCCATTTGCTACTGGAGTGCTCTACCAACTGAGCTACTGGCCGCTTGTGGCCAGCCCATCGTCGGTCCGGGTGTGGCCAGCCCATTGTCGGTCCAGGTGTGGCTTATTTCCAACACCCCCCTTAAGCCACACTACAGGTGCTTGGGGCTCCTAGCCTGGTTCTGATACCAATTGTTGAGCTATAGCTCATATGGACCAGGTAGGACTCGAACCTAGGACCTTCCATTTGCTGCTAGAGTGCTCTACCAACTGAGCTATTGGTCCCTTGTGGCCAGCCCATCGTCGGTTCGGGTGTGGCTTATTTCCAACATATAGTAGATAGCTCTGGACAGTGAATACAATGCAGAAGCTCTGAAAAGAGAGAAAGTGGAGGTAGCTCCAAGCAAAGTAGCATGTCTAGAAAGGTACAATAGATAGCTCTAGAGGAATTGAGTAGCTCCTAGCTTAGGAAAGAGAGGGACAACAACAACAGGTTGCACTGAGCTCCAGATACTCCAAATAGGCAAATTAGTTTTGTAGAAAATAAAAATAGAGCAACAATTTTATAGTTTGTCGTAAATTTTTGAATGTAATGTTTTGGAATATATTTAAATAGAAATTTATGTATTTTATTTGTATCCTTTCTCCTTTTGTTTATTTTCTTCTCTCCAACAAGTAGTATCAGAGCTATACCACCATCAAGAATATCAGTTACAAAACCGATGTTATGTATTATATACATTGTATATCTAACTCTCCCTCATCTTGTGGCTTCCACAGCAATGATCAATTGACCTGAAAATGCATCAACCATTGCCATTTACTGATTCCTATCATACCAAGAAATACATTAAGAAAACAAATTAACAATTCACTAATCTTCACTACATCATCTTATTAGTCCTACAAACAGATGGGCTTTTCACTTATTTGGGCACAGCCGTAAATACCTTCATCCATTGCAGCTTTAATACTTTATCAGAACCGAAACAAACACACATACACCATACCGATCAATTGAATACAACATTACGCTCCTAGAAGAAAAATCGGTAATCCGGATTTCTCAATGAACCTTGTGAACACTCTAATATTAATTTCATCATTATCATTAGGAAACGTACTTCATTCGTTTTCAAACGTCATTATATACGTAATACTCGGGAATCCATTTATTTTGCCTCCCAAAGTATTTTTATTCT
Organism: Cunninghamia lanceolata; assembly: GCA_027924645.1. NCBI lineage: Eukaryota > Viridiplantae > Streptophyta > Pinopsida > Cupressales > Cupressaceae > Cunninghamia > Cunninghamia lanceolata. The sequence continues at coordinate 1,595,135 of BSBN01000876.1, read as the reverse complement.
TTTATTATATATCACATTCAGCTTCAACGTTGTTGTCCTTATCTCTAACATTGCAGCAATGAGTATCTAATTATTTTTTGTGATTGCGGCGAAAATAAGGAAAACTAAAGCTTTTCAAGCTTTTTCCATAACTTGTTCGGAATGTGCTAATGATAACGCCCCCAAAACAGCAGATTCTTGTCTGAACTTCTTTTGATTATGAATGTTTTGAATTTTTTAATCTTTTCCAATTTTTTTTGGTTTAATGGTTAAATATGCATTCTCACCCAAATTTCCATTTAGTTTGTGTGTCTATTTGGATGGAATGTCTTTATATTATTGGACATTAGTAAACCATTCACTCTTGTATAAAGTTGGGTTCATTTCTTGATCTTTCACCCACTTTTATTTATAGATATTCTACTTTATCTAGTTTTTATTTGTGTTCATTTATATATATTTCTTATAATTAACCTTTTATCACATCCATATTCACATGTATTTCCATACATTCTAATATGAAAATGAATGATAATATTAGAGTTATATCATAACTAGGTTATTTCACTAGCCATAATGAGAAGACTTAGTATATTTTTACATGATTAATTGCTAAGTCTTGGTATTTAAAGGCATTCAATATGCATTCATCCTAAAGAAATTAATATCAAAAAATACATATCCAAAAATCCTATGCATTGAAATGAGAACCATTCTAGGAACACTTTGTTTTGAAGCACTAAAAAGAACTGGACTTGCATCAAATTCATTTAGGACATCCAAATGATTGATTATTTTATTCAATTAGATTTTTCAACCATAAAGTTGGGGTAATCAAGGGGGGTCAACCTTGGAGAACACAACCAGTGTGATTCAATGAAATCCACAAGTTACTTTTCAATATTGTTAGTCCTTCCACACGAATGGATATAAGCATTTTGGGTGACATTAGTTTCTCTAGTCCACAATTAGCAAGTTCAATCTCATGAGCTTCAAATCAATTTGATACATTAGGTCATTACTACAAAGTGTGGGATTTATCTTACACAATGCAAAGTCGATCCACCAAGAATTCAACACCTATTTTGTAGCCAACACATCTATTAGATTGAGAACATCTATTTTATAATACGAAGGTAGTTAGAATTTGTTTGACATTAGGCGTATGCCTTTATTATAGTTCAAATTAAATTTATTTACCTAGCTCTGCTATTTACATTGATTGTGTGTTTACTGATAGCAATTAATTAATTTATCTAGATAGCTTCTAAGGAAAGGATAATTTTCTAATACATGATTGGTGAACTCATCTACTATCGCATCTCCTAGGGTTTGACCTTAGGGGTTATACCTTCATTCCTTTTAGCTTATTTTAGATATGATATAACTCTAATATTATCATTCATTTTCATATTTCGTAAGGTTTGGACATATTTCTTTCAATATAGTTTGATTAGGGTTTGGGTATACATAGTGATCTACATCTTCTCTCCCACCCTTCCACCCTTGGATAATATATTCTTATGGCTCTTTCTAGGTCTTGTTCCTTATTTGATATTCATGTGTATATTTCAAATTTTAATATTTTACTATCTTTGATAACACATCATCCTTCTATGATCCTTGGTAATCTAATCACACATTATACTAGGGACATGGATATATACTCTATGAAGGTTATATTCTATCATATCCTATATTTCACTTCCTTCATGGAGTTAGTTAGTGCTAATAATTTATTATTAGATACACTTATGTCATTTACCCATGAGCCTAATGATGATCCTATGGATTGTGATACAAAGGATTACATCCAAGTAGTGAGGTTTTATCTTGTGAGACACCTTGTATGCTAGATATAGATATGCTTCTACCCCTACTTATTCATTTCATTGTTTCACCTCATGATGATATCTCTTCCACATGTCATGGTAGATTTAAATCCATAGAGACATGGTTTTTAGATGTCACATATCTCCTCTTATATGATGATGATATGATGCATGAAGATTAATCTTTTGTACATCTCATGAACTTACTTTACTCATGTACATCCAATGATGATGCCACACATTAATATGATGATACTCCTTTATCTCCTTGTGTAGATTATTGTGTTATTCCTGTATCCTCAAGATATTTATTACATAATGACATTATGAATCTTAGTAAAGAAATTCTACATTATAATTATGATGGTTCTACTCATGCTTCTTTACATGTGAAATTAGTTTTACTTGCTAATTATGAACACTTAAAAGATGAAATCCTACTGATTAGTGAGTTTAGATTATACTCAAAAGTTACTAGAGATTTACAATGGTTTTATGAATCTTGTTTCTTTTACACTTCCTTTATGAGTTTGGACCATTCTTTCAGTGCCCATTTTTTAGCCCTACTTCACATGAAGGTGGTCAGAACTAGTCAATGATTTCTCTTGATTCACCTTTTGATCCTAATCCATTTCTTCTATCATTATGGCTTATATGTCTACCATACCTACCTTTCATGTTTCCATTGATTCACATTATTATAATATTGTGGGGCATGAACATCTAGGATTAGGATGATATAAGATGTTACAATATGAAAACCAATTTTTTCATATATTAGATTAAATAGGCCTCTTGCACCTCAACTCACATATAAACCATTTAAGGAGTTTGATATCATTCAATAGTTACAATATTCAATCTAAAATATCACTATGAGATTTAGTGTGCACACCAAATTTTCAGAGAGATATTATGCAAAAACCCTTATCTAGAATATCCAAGTTGGTTAAATGATATTACGCTACAATTGGTTACATCTTTGATTGAGTCTATTGGATAAAAGAAAACCATGTTATATCTTTTGATAATAATGAGATCCCATATGACAAGGTTGTTAATGAAGCATAAGATTTACACATTATAGTAAAATGTTGCAAATTATTTATTTAATATCCTTAGTTGATAATAGATCTAGGATTAATACATGCATTGAGGACTATTTAAACAAATTAGAAGTAGACATGTCTAATATACAACCATTTGACCATACTATTAGAGGATTTGATAATGTGGGTAGATCTTGCATCGGTATCGTTGTTAGATCCCAATCAAAGCTAGACCATGTACACTAGACATATTGTTCCATGTGATGCCCAATAAATTAACATAATATTTTCTTGGATGTCAATGGTTATTGTAGACACCTAAATTTGACAACATCATAACACCACCTAATTCCTCCCACTTTCTCATGTCTTACCATTATCTATTTATCAAAACAATAATCTTCCTAGCGTTAATTAAATAATTTATGATTAATTAATTAATTAATTAATCAATTCATTATTCACTATTATTCAAACACTAAGTAAATAAATTATATTTATTCAATTAGCTAACTATCCATTCATATATATCCCTCTTGATTTATTTCCATTTCTAGCTCATGTGCCTCTAATTAATTAAAATAATTCTAGATAATTCCATTAATTATCCTCTAACATCCTATCTTATACTTCTTGATTTCTTTCCATTTTCTAACTCATGTGCAACTAGTTAAATAGAAACCTATCTTTAAATCCTATTCTTATCAATAAATTCATGAAAAACTATAAATTAAACCTCTCACAAGCCATAATCATCTAAATCTTGAACGCAATGTTATGATGTTGATTTGAGCACCTGATATTATTTCTTTCAATCATAAATCCTAGAGCACAATCATCATTGTTGGTGTAAGAAGGAAGAGTTAGGTGAGATCTATGTTATTTCATTTGTTTACTTTTCATTACACTTTATTTGAGGTTTGTAATAGATTTGAAAGTAGGACTTAGGTCTTTTGATTTGATCTTGCACTTTGTAATGCCCTGTCATGAAATGCTAGAGTGTTAGACCAATAAGTGCAAAAATTATAGAAATAATTTTTTTTTTGAAAGCAAGAAAGTGCAATAATAGTAACCAAAGATATCATAATACACAACATAAAGAGAAGTGCACTTCTTGTTGCAAGTACGTGCCTAACTAGAGTTTTCATTGATGTCAACATACTCCTATTGCATTAATGATAAGGATTGGATGAGCTGTGTGCTGAGGATATTGAGAAAATTAGTCTCAATCAGGAGCAATGAAGAATAGTGAAAATAGTAAGATAAAAGTCCAAGATAGGAAAAGCCTCAGAGGATACGGATTAAAGGGTTTATATATATGTGTCTTAAGGTGGTCTAGTAGAGATTTCAGAGGTCCACATGAAGATATGAAGAAGTTGTGGCTGCTCAAGTAAAACTAGTTCCAACAGATGTTCAGTGGTGACAGAGTGTTCCAAATAGGTCCGGTGAGATCCGGAATTGCATTTTCCTATTCTGTAGATTTAAGGGAGTGTTTAGAAAGTCTTTTTGGAGTGTCAACTTGATTGGTTCATGGTTTGAAGGTCCGCAAGCATCTATTCTTTTGTGACAGTGATGACAGGCTGTGTTCTTGAGGTTCTGGATGAAGGAGAGAAGGATCTTAGTAAGCAGATGAAGTGTGGATGTTCTTGGTGATTGAGGCAAGCTTGTGGTGGTCTTTGGATCATGTCCAATTCATGTTGGTGGTCCGCATTAAAGTTGGAGTTCACATTTGAAAAACAACTTTCAGATGTTGGTGTTCTTCCTGAGACAGGCCGACCGGATGAGTTACACATCCTGCAGATGTTTTTGCTGATGTTTGCTGACTTAGATGATCATTCTTAAGTTGATGTCTTGTATAAATAAGGAATTGTGAAGTCATTTCAAAGTTGTCCTTGTGGTGATGAGAGTGTTGTAGCAAGGAGGAGAGCGAAAGGCAGAGCAGAAGTATTGGGCTTAAATGGAACTGATTCAAGCATGGTGAAGATGCTATTCCCCAATTCATGTATGTGATACTTATTTCTTTGTAGACAGTGTGTCTTTTGTAGGTAGTGAGCCTCTTGTGAGTAGTGTGCTTAGGGCAGTGAGCCCTAATTGGCATGTGCCATTTGTTCTTTCTATTCTTCTAACAGAGAATACAATCTTGGGTTAATCACCCTGTGGTTTTTCCCTTAACCGGGTTTTCCACATCAAAATTTTGGTGTGCTATGTGTTGATGTGTTTCTGCTTTTGATTTGAATGCATTATGTTTTATGATTAATATATTGCTAATCACTAGGAAGATTTAAGTGTTTAATAGGAGAAAGTTTTGCACAACTAATTCACCCCCCCTCTTAGTTGTGTGCCCTAAGTCTAACAATTGGTATCAGAGCCAAGTTCCTCTAAAAGGAGCTTAACCACTTGAGGAAATCCAGGATGTCGTCTTACAAGAAGGATAGTCCAAAGTTTGATGGAACCAATTTTTCTCTTTGGAAAGGTTGCATGAAATGTCACTTGCAGTGTATGGGAATGGCGTATTGGACCATGGTTATAATACAGTATGTACCTCCACAGGGTGGTTTGAAAACTCTAAATAAAATCACAGATGCTGAAAACAATCTGCGGACTATAAAGGCTCTTCTAAGTGCATTATTTGATTCAGAGCTCTCAAATGTTATTGACCTACCAACTGCTTTTGAGATTTGGAAAAAACTTGAACTTTTGCATGAGGGAAACTAGTATGTTAAATGTGCAAGGTTACAGAGTCTAAATGAGAAATTTTAAAATCTGAAGATGAGAGATGATGAAAATATTACTACTTTTATGCCAAGAGTGAATGAGCTGGTTTGTGGAATTAGAAATACTGGTGGAGTCTTAGATGAAAATGAGATTGTTGGCAAAATTCTCAGATCCCAACCTGCTTCTTACAAAATCAAGGTTGCTCCCATTGAAGAATTTAGAGCCCATACAATTGTCACAAGAGATCAACTGGTTGGAAAATTGGATGCATTTGAAATGACAGAGTTCGGAGATGACCCCCCCAAGACTAAATCTACATTCAAAGCCAGTGCCTCTATTAAAGGTAAACAAAGGTTTGATCCGGGAGAGAACTCATCAAGGAAACTGTCATGGTATGAAAAAGTAAGAAAAGACCTAGAAGAAGAAGTAGAAACTGCTCAACTTGAAGCCCTTATTGCAAAGAGGCTGCCAAGAGGATTCGATAAGTATGAAGGAAAATTACCTTTTAAGTGTTTTAACTACAATAAGATTGGTCATTTTGCCTCAAGGTGTTCGGAAAGGTTTTTAAGGCAAAATCCTAACAAGCCAAGGTTCCAAAAGAACTGTTACTATGTACATGAAGATGATGACAATGAAGGAGTAACAGATGATGAATCAGAGATAGGAAACAAATCCAGCTTTGAATGGGTGTTCATTGCCATCAAGGAAGAAGATCTAATGTCCTCTGTATCTGTTAATCATAAGACTGTGGAATAAGCTCTAGCTGCCCAAATTGAAGAGAAGGATGATTGGGTCATTGATAGTGGATGCTCTCACCATATGACAGGTGACAAAAATAAGTTTGTAGATTTGGAAAGGTATGAAGGAGGAGTGGTAAAGTTTGGTGATAATTCTGCTGGTAGAATCAAAGGTAGAGGAACTATTTCTCTTGATGGAAGAAACAAAATTGGTAATGTACTGTATGTTGAAGGATTGAAGCACAATCTTCTCAGTGTTGGATAGTTGGTGGACAAAGGCTATGATCTCCAGTTCAAGAATGGAAAATCCATGATCTTTGAAAGTTCCAGAACAGAGATTGCATCCGGTACCCAAACTAAAGGTAATATCTTTCACTTGGTTGGTACTGGAAAAAGTTGCTTGTTTGTTCAAATTGATCAAAGTTGGTTGTGGCATAGGAGGATGTGTCATGTGAATTTTGATAATATCATCAAGATAAGCAACTCTCAGGCTGTAAGAGATCTTCCAAAATTAGTGAAACCTACTAATAGCTTGTGCAAAGAATGTCAGTTGGGTAAGCTGAGCAGAGTCTCATTCAAAAGTAAGGAACTATCTTCTATCAGATTATTGGACTTAGTTCATACTAATCTTTGTGGTCCGGCAAGAATCAGGAGTATTCAAGGTGATAGATACTTCATGCTGCTAATTGATTACTATTCCTAGATGATGTGGGTAAACTTTCTAAAAGAGAAATCAGAAGCTCCTGAGAAATTCAAAATATTCAAGGCTATGGTAGAGAATGAAACTGGATTAAAGTTGAAGTGTCTGAGGTCTGATAGAGGTGGAGAATTCACATTCAGTGAGTTCATAGAGTTCTGTGAGAAACATGGAATAAAGAGATAGTTGTATGCTCCTAGGACTCCACAGCAGAATAGAGTAGTAGAGAGAAAGAACTGGACCATCCAGGAAGTATCTAGGACCATGATGATGGAAGAAAATGTTCCTCAGATCTATTGGAGAGAAGCTGTCAACGCTGCAATCTATACTCTCAATCAAGTTCAAATCAGAAGCAATACCAGTAAGACTCCTTATGAACTTTGGTTTGGTATCACTCCTACTGTAAGGTATTTTAGAGTTTTTGGTAGCAAATGTTACATTAAAAGAGATGAAGATCTAGGAAAGTTTGATGCTAGAAGTGATGAAGGAATATTCTTGGGTTACTCTACTCAAAGCAAAGCATACCAGTGTTATAACAAGAGACTAAAAAAGATGATAGAAAGTACAAATGTGAAGGTTGATGAGGGAATTGAGAAACCCTCAAGGTTTTATGAATATGATGAAGATGTTTAGAATGGTGTTCTGACTCAAGGAGCCCAAGCCTCCTCTATTAGTTAGATTCAAATTAATCCAGTAAATTAGGAAGAAGAGAAGAGTATCGATGAGCCTGATCAAGAATTAGAAGTGCAAGAAATTCCTAAAGTTCCCAAGTATGTAAGACTGAACCACTTTGAGGATTAGATCATTAGTGATAAAAGCAAAGGAGTACTAACAAGAAGGAGAATTGCTCAAGATTCAGAAGAGTATTGTTTGATTTCAAAGATTGAACCTAAGACAGTGAATGAAGCTTGCAATGATGAAAACTGGACTAAAGCAATGGAGGAAGAGCTAGTGCAAATAGAGAAAAATCACACTTGGGATCTTGTTCCGAGCCCTAGAAACAAGAATGTGATTGGAACAAAATGGGTCTTCCAGAACAAACTAAATGAAGTTGGTGAAGTAATCAGAAATAAAGCTAGATTGGTCTGCAAGGGCTACTCTCAAATAGAAGGAATTGATTTTGAAGAAACTTTTTCTCCGGTGGTAAGAATTGAAGTAGTCAGATTATTTCTTGCCTTTTCTACCTTCAAGGATTTCAAGGTATATCTAATGGATATCAAGTCTGCCTTCCTAAATGGTGACTTGGAAGAAGTGTATATAGAGCAACCAGATGGATTTCAATTGTCTGATCATGGTGATATGGTCTGCAAGTTGAAGAAGGCTCTGGATGGACTGAAGCAAGCTCCAAGAGCCTGGTATGAAAGATTGGATAAGAATCTTTTGAAGATTGGCTTCAACAAAGGTACTGCTGACAGTAATTTGTATTTCAAAATTGATCATGAAAACATCTTGATTGTTGAAGTGTTTGTTGATGATATCATCTTTGGAGGAAGAGATAGTATGTGTAAAAAATTTGCAAATCAAATGAAAAGTGAGTTTGAGATGTCCATACTGGGTGAAATAAATTTCTTTCTGGGTCTACAAATCACTCAAACAAAGAAAGGAATCTTCATTTCTCAGACCAAATATGTGAAAGATTTGTTGAAGAAATTTGGGATGGAAGACTCGAAACCAATGAAGGAATCCCATGGCAACCAGATGTAAGTTGAGTAAAGATGATGACTCTCCTAAGGCTGATCAGACAAAGTACAGGTCAATAATTAGAGGATTGTTGTATCTCACTCAAACTAGACCAGATATTATGGAGGTTGTTGGTCTTGTTGCTAGATTCTAGGCTGATCCTAGAGAATCTCATGTCATGGCGATCAAGAGGATTTTTAGATATCTAAAGGGGACAGTTGAGTATGGTTTGTGGTATCCCAGAGATCATGATTTCTCTATTCATGCATATACAGATGCAGATTGGGCAGGAGATCTGGATGACCGGAAGAGTACCAGTGGTGGAGCATTCTTTTAGGGGAAGAGATTGGTCTCATGGCTGAGCAAGAAACAAGAAATAATATGTGTTGCAAGTATGAGGTTAATCAGTGTTGTCATTGATGTCAACATACTCATATTGCATTAACAAGAAGGATTGGATGAGCTATGTGTTGAGGATATTGAGAAAATTAGTCTCAGTCAGGAACAGTGAAGAACAGTGATGAGAAGAAGGCAAAAGCACTCAATAAGTTGATGATCAAAGGATGCGGATTAAAGGGTTTATAGCTATGAGTCTTGAGATGATCCAGTTAAGTTTTCAGAGGTCCACATGTAGATTTGAAGAAGTTGTGATTGATCAAGTAGAAGTGGTTCCAGGAAGTGCTCCGGAGTGATAGAGTGCTACAAAGAGGTCCGGTGAGATCTGGAAGTGCATTATCCTATCTTGCGGATTGGATGGAGTATTTGGGATGTCCTTTTGATGTGTCATCTCAATTGGTTCATGATTTGGAGGTCCGAAAGCACATGTTTCAGTATGACAGTGGCGGTAGACTGTGTTCTTGAAGTTTCAGATGAGGAAGAGAAGAGATTTCGGTGAGCAGAGGAAGTGTGGATGTTCCTGGTCATTCAGGCTAGCTTTTGAAGGTTCTTGAATCATGTTGAGGTTGTGTTATTGATCCGCATTGGTGGTAGAGCCTGGAAATGAAGATATTCTTCTGGATGAAGTTCTTGTTTAGACTAGCCGATCGGATGAGTTGTTCATCTTACAAATATTCTTGTGGTGGCCGACCAGATGTGTTATTCATCTTGTGAATGTTCTTATGGCTGAGTGCTGACTTAGATGCTTATTCCTAAGTCGATGTCTTGTATAAATGAAGGTTTGTGAATCCATTTTGAAGTGTGGGTGAAGCGGATGAGTGTGGTATAGCGAAAGAGTGAAAGGCAGAGCAGGTGTGTTTTGAGCTTAAATGGAATTGATCCAGACATGGTGAAGATGTCATTCTCCAGTTCAAGGTTGTGATACTTATGATCTTGTAGACAGTGTGTCTCTTTTGTAGGTAGTGTGCCTCTTTGTGAGCAGTGTGCTCGGGCAGTGAGCCCTGACTAGCATGTGCCATTTGTTTTTCTTATTCTTGTAACAGAGAATAATCCTTGGGTTAATCACCCTATGGTTTTTCCCTTAACCAGATTTTCCACATCAAAAATCTTGGTGTCAAATGTGTTGATGTTTATCTGCTCCAGTGTTTTCTACTTTCATGAATGGTTAATTTATATGCTGTTAACTAACAAAGAAGAATCAAGTGTTTGAAGTAAAAACGAGTTTTTGCACAACTGATTCACCTCCCCCTCTCAGTTGTGTGCCCTAAATTCAACAATATGTCTATCTACAATTGAAGTAGAATATATTGCAGCAGCAGGTAGCTACACTCAAGTTTTGTGGATGAAGCAGATGCTAAGAGATATCAAAGTGGAGTATGAGGAACCTATCATAATCTTCTGTGATAATTCAAGTGCAATAAATATATCCAAGAATCTAGTGTTGCATTCAAAGACTAAACACATATCCATCAAATTTCACTTTTTGATAGAGCAAGTGAACAAGAATGAAGTCAGATTGGAGTTTGTGCCTTCCAAGGATCAGATTGCAGACATCTTTACTAAACCTCTACCTAAGGACTCTTTTGAGTATGTTAGGGAGAAATTAGGGGTTATTGCCCCTCCGATGATGAACTAAGGTGCACTGAGGTGGATTAGTCTAGTGGATATCACAGTCATATCTTATGATCCAGATTGATGATGGGGAGCTGCTACTCAAGGGGAGCAGTAGGTATGATTTTGAAGTGTTAAAAATGCAAGTATGTGCCCTTTGCCATTTATGTAAAAGGGGGAGAGAAGACATGTGAAAAACAAGTAAAACAAGTGGTTGCTGATCAAAGGGGGAACAATAAAAGGAGAGAAGACATGTGAATGATTGTTGCTGATAGGGGGAGTTGTGACAGTGAGGAGAAGTTCTTGTCTTGATGGTCAAAACAATTTTTCACATCATATGTTGCCATCAATGACAAAGGGGGAGATTGTTGCCAGTATGGGCCTAACCAGAGTTGTCATTGATGTCAACATACTCCTATTGCATTAATGATAAGGAGTGGATGAGCTGTGTGCTGAGGATATTGAGAAAATTAGTCTCAATTAGGAACAATGAAGAACAGTGATAACAGTAAGATAAAAGTCCAAGATAGGAAAAGGATCAGAGGATATGGATTAAAGGGTTTGTAGATATGTGTCTTAAGGTGGTCTAGTAGAGATTTTAGAGGTTTGTAAGAAGATATGAAGAAGTTGTGGCCACTCAAGTAAAACTAGTTCTGGCAGATGTTTAGTGGTGATAGAGTGTTACAAATAGGTCAGGTGAGATCCAGAATTGCCTTTTCCTGTTCTATGGAATTAAGGGAGTGTTGAGGAAGCCCTTTTAGAGTTTCAACTTGATTGGTTCATGGTTTGAAGGTCCGCAAGCATCTATTCTTTTGGGACAATGATAACAGGTTGTGTTCTTGAGGTTCCAGATGAAGGAGAGAAGGATCTCAGTAAGCAGATGAAGTGTGGATGTTCTTGGTGATTGAGGCAAGCTTGTGGTGGTCTTTGGATTGTGTCCATTTCATTTTGGTGGTCCGCATTAAATTTGGAGTTCACATTTGAAGAACAACTTCCGAATGTTAGTGTTCTTCCTGAGACAGGCTGACCGGATAAGTTACACATCCTGCAGATGTTCTTGTGGATGTTTACCGACTTAGATGATCATTCCTAATTTGATGTCTTGTATAAATAAGGAATTACAAAGTCATTTCAAAGTTGTCCTTGTGGTGATGAGAGGGTTGTAGCAAGGAGGAGAGCGAAAGGTAGAGTAGAAGTGTTGGGCTTAAATGGAATTGATTCAAGCATGGTGAAGATGCTATTCCCTAGTTCATGTATGTGATACTTATTTTTTTGTAGACAATGTGTTTCTTGTAGGCAGTGAGCCTCCTGTGAGCAGTGTACTCATGGCAGTGAGCCCTAGTTGGCATGTGCCATTTGTTCTTTCTATTCTTCTAACAGAGAATACAATCTTGGGTTAATCACCCCGTGGTTTTTCCCTTAACCGGGTTTTCCACATCAAAATCTTGGTGTGTCATGTGTTGATGTGTTTTTGCTTTTGATTTGAATGCATTATGTTTCATGATTAATATATTGCTAATCACTAAGAAGATTTAAGTGTTTAATAGTAGAATGTTTTGCACAACTGATTCACCCCCCCTCTCAGTTGTGTGTCCTAAGTCTAACACTTCTAACTCCTCTAGGGAAACATAACTGCATCAATAGATCATTAAAGTCTAAACAACACAAGAGATAAACATCATTCTACTATAGATAAGAACCATTGTTACATTTGCAAGGAAAGTTAATTTTATAAAGTTATAGTACAAGATTACAAGGTCAATCATATCGGTTACAATGAATACATATAATAGTATACAACATCTGGAACTGGATCACTTCTGCACTAAACTTGATCTGAATCTCCAAGAAGACCAATGGATAGCTCTACCTCCCAACCATGTGGAACCCTGAGGTCCATCCCACCAAGCTAGGAGATAACAATAAAGTTAACCACCAGGACAAGGTTATAGCCAAGGAAACAAAAACCAAATCCAGACTCCATGTAGTCAACCAAGATAACAAGACTACATAGAAATGACAATAATCAACCAGACAAATCAAACATTCAACCAAGATCAAACAAGAAGACAAGACTATACTCCAGAGGTCTCAACAAAATAAAGGGAAAGTAACTGAGTTGCATAAGGAGAGTATCATCGCATGGTCCTAGCATGGGTTACCCAGGCTATCTATCACCATAAGTCAACCCCCATCTATGGTTACCCTTGCAGCTTGTCTTTAGGCACTAGCCCCATAGGGTGACACATGCGGAGCTAACATGTCCTCTCATGGAGACAAGGAGGTTGGCCTTGCCAACCAGGCCTTCTCATCCCATCCTTAGCCTGCAAGAGCACTCAAGGCATGGGTGAGGTATCTTACTTATCTTGTTATGTGTTTACTACCCCAACCCTCCTAGAAAGTTATTAAGTTTCCACTTGCTCATAACTTCCATGGGGTTACCCAGGTGGCCTCTCACTAGCCACCAGCCCCACCATGAAAGCCACTCCCTTAGCAATCTTTGATCAATCAACCAAACCACAACATGCAAGGATAAGGTACAAAATGACTTCTAACCATTACCCATGCCATTCACTTGGCCTCAACAATACAAAACCCATTGCCCTCCTCAAGCTCAAACTATACATCAAGAAATAGTAAGACACAAATATCAAGTTGATTACCCAATTGATTAGGCCTCTTGAGTCAACAAGTTGAACACACTACTGCTATGGCTACATCCATCTATCGATATGAAAAATTTAGCGAAGTGACATTCAATGACCATGACAATCCATTGAACAACATGACTCTGGACACAAAGATAATGCCATAAACCAATACCTCCATTACTATAAGACAATATTAATGAGATTACGAGCATGACCATGAAGTATATCTGGAAATTACCTAGCATATTACTATAGAATCATTTATTAAACAAGATGGCACTAAGAGATTTAAACTTCCTTGAAAATAAAATCCTAACTAGATAATCAACTAATTTCTTGAAATAGATGCAATTAATGAAAGCCCTAAACTTTTACCTCACAAATCTCAAAACTTAAAGAACTCAATGAAAAGCATTAAGACAAGAATGTTTTCTTATTGAATGGGATACACAACTTAAATTAAACTACTTTTTTGATCATCAAACTTCTAGTGTAACTAGGTATAATGAAAGACAAACTTTATTAGCATGATACGATAGATAAACTAATATAATTTATTATTAGGTGGATCCATATCATTAGATAAATCTAAATTCCTATATGAAGTAGATGGAAAAATGCTAAGTCTCCAGATATATATATATAAAGTATCTAAATTAGCTATTTTCCAATTATTGAGATGAACAATAAACATGCCAAAGCATTAATACTATGTTATTAGTTACTCTATTACATTCTAATGACTAGTAAAAATAAAAAAATAAACAAAAAGATTAATAAGGAAGGTAATTTAAATATTCCTTATCAATCTTTTAATTACTTTAAATAGGTCAAAATAAATATTATAATTAATAATAATAATAATAAGTTACACAATTCTTAATTCTCCTTTTAACAAAACAAATAAGGACATTTCTATATTATAACATATGAGCTAAGGGCAAGTTCAAAAAGTCATCTATAATTCTTTCCTATGAACTTAAGTCACTAGTGGATATTTACAATTCAAACAACTACTATACCCTATACGATTTTCCTAACAAACTACTACTTTCAATATCCAAATCGATACATAAGTATTAAGAGCAAGGATTTTCTATTTATCATGTTACTACTAACATTACTAATAAACCTATCCATAAGCAGATATATTTGTTTCCTAATCATATGAGCCTCCCCTACGAATCTATTTACTAAGATTCCAAACAAAGCTATTTCAACTTATATATATATATATATATATATATATATATATATATATATATATATATATATATGCAAATATATTTGTTTCCTAATCATATGAACCTCCCCTACGAATCTATTTACTAAGATTCCAAACAAAGCTATTTTGACTTATATATATATATATGACAATCGACTAATTGCTGAACATGCTATGACTATGGTGCTAGATAAAAGCGACCACAATAAAAGAAAGTAAATCATTCCTTAAATACATGCCAACACAAATCGCAGGTCTATTGAGGATAACTTAACTAAATGACATTACCACTGGACGTACTAAACTAATTTACTAACATACACCACGAGCTCCTTTGGAAACTTTCCAAAAAACCACTAATCTGCTAAACTTTCCCTACACTCAGAAGTCTATGAATGATAACGCAACAAGAAAAGTGAGGAACAAATTTTAGAGGTTTAAACATGAGAGGAGACCACGTGATATTGTGTTTAAAGGGATTTATATCTACCCAACTTCTGGTTATGCCTACTGTAGTCCGCAGATCGTGGTTGAAATGAGAATGATGTTTGTCAACCATGATTCTTCTGCCATCTACCCACATCTATTCTTGCATTTGATAGAAGAACTTTTGAGTTGAAGCATCATTCTTTCTAAGGTAGATTTCTAACTAGGATTGGATGATTTATAGAAAGATTCCCTTCCATGATGAAATTAGTATTAAGAAACAATCTTAAAGGAAGGATATGCGATGATGAACCAACCTGATTTAAACCTCTGGCAATACTCATGAGTTAGTATAGATACAATTTTCTGCCAGAGTTAGGGAACAAGATCATGAAGATAGAAGATTGAAAGGAGGAAGATTGGGTGAGTGATCAAACATATGCGAGGCCAAGAGGGGATGTCTATAGGTGTAAGCTAATAAGAATGTTTAAACAACTCATATTAGGATTTGTATCAGAGAGAAAAGTTAAGCCATGACCGGAACTACAAGGTTTGGCCAAGAAGATTCCTTTGCAATGAAAACTAGCACCCAACAAGAATGAAACATTGGTGAACTCCAACAGGTTCTACTACTTGGACGAATGCCGAGGAGAGTCTCTCAACAGTATGTCATGATCTGGGCCAGAAACACAATAAGAATAATTGCTTGGAGATTAGCGACTTAAAGACAGATGACAAGAAGGGTTAGATGAAAACAAATTCATTAATTTACAAAAAGGAGTGCATGGGCGGTCAAGAAAATCTAGTGCACAGACACAATAAGCAAAAGATTCAAAGAGAGGTCAAGTCAAGAAATACTTCACTACAGAGTTGCCAAAAGATTTGAAGGAGATTATAGGGGATGGTCATGAATGTAAAGGCAATGACTTCATTAGATTACCATAGTGTAGATAGATTTGAAGGCCTCAACAAATGCAGAATGAAATGATGGAGGAAGAAATTATTACACTAGGAAACCTCAAAAGGAAATGGCGATAGGAAGAATCAAAACACAGTTCACTTCCCACATGAATCAACACAAGAGAATTACTTGGCTTAGCAAAAGTTCAGATGGATAAGGAAAACACAGAGTGACAAAAAGGTCTGCCGACAAAGCAAGAACTAAGGAAAGGTTTCCAAAGCAATAAGTTACAAGGACAAGAGTGAATAACATATCAATTCCATGCCAGAAACCCACAACAAGAAATTTAATTCCTGAGAGCATACAAAGACAAAGAAAATACAGAAATTCACAAGACATACCTGTAGATTTCCCGCTCCAGAGTCGAATATTCTTTCATAATTTCCTTCCCTTTCTCCTCCAAATATTTCTTTGAAGCATCCTTTTTCCAAAAAACTCCTAGAACAAAACATAACCACAGACATAAAAACCTTCTCACGCCAAAACTCCCTGAGACCAAAAAAAGGCAACAGCCATTAATCCTAATAACTCCCAATCAGTTACACAATCCCTCTCCATAAGGGAAATTTGAAATTTTTCTTAACATAGAGATTCTCAAACATCCAAATATATCCAACAACTAACAACATTAATTTATTCACCCAAAATATATTTTAAATCAACTATGCACTAATTACCTTCATAAACGTTTAAAACATTACAATAATTGATTTTGTCAGTAATAGACTTTACATAAAGAATATTCCAAATTCTATGAATATACAAAATACTATAAGACCATAAAGATAACAAGGAACACATAGACAAGCTTAAACAACTTCAACAGCACTCCACAACACGTGACGACCAACAACAAGAAACAAAGAACAAACGTTGCATCACAACACATGACCACAACAAAAGACTGGAATTGGCCTAGCAACATAAACCTCATGTTATCTCCATCAACATAATCCATGGTGTAGGGCTCACTCAAACATGCTAAGTTAGGTGGAGTCAAAGCCCGATACCTACAACTTGCATGAAAACCAATGGGTTGTATATGATCAACTGTATATGTATATATCAACACACATCGAGATAGAGAATCGTAGCATAGTAGGGTGCTTGATCTAAGCAATACTACACCATCCCCGCTCTAAAACAAGACTATAACTAATTCTATTTAACATCACATGCATAAACATGATATTCTCTAACCATCACTAAACATGTCCATCTCATCATAATTGGAAAAACAACAATGTCATCAAAGCACATTCCACAAGTTAGAATTAAATTAGTTGAATATAATCTATCAAAATTAGAATAAGCATAAACCATAGTCTCAATAGCTCAAATGTCTCAGAACTGTCTAGATGCAAGGAAAAAGATAACAATTGTCTCAAATCAAGCAGAGAGTAATGCAAAACTAACAACTATCACAAGCCAAAAATGAGTCGGCATTACAGAGTTATTATTTTAAATTTACTTGCATACATTTTGGCACACCTGGTGGGACTCTTGTCCCTTATCTAATCCTTGTTTTCAAGTTTTTTTAAGCTTGATCTTGTAAGTTAACTTTTACTTTTTGGAAGATCTAGGGGTGCTTTTTTGCAAAAAGCCTCCTATGACAAAAAAGACATCACAGTTGAGTCTGGAAGGCTTAAGAACCCCCATTTACATTTAAAACTTGTCTAATTTCAACATCAAACCAAAAAAGGGGTAATTTTTATTTGTAAATTTGAGTCATAGGGTCACCTATGAACAATGCTTCTAGTAGTGAATAGTGTTTCTGGTGACAATTTTTTTGGTAGTGAACAATGTTTTTGATAGTGAATAGTATTTTTGTGATGAATAACGTTTGCAGTAGTGAACAATGTTTCCAGTTGTGAATAGTCCTTCCAATAGTGAATAGTGTTTTTAGGCCATGAAAAGTGTTTTAAGGCACAATAGTATTTAAGAAGATAGTGTAACTTTTTCCTAGTAAATCAGTTTTTTGTGTTCTTATAGGTGTTGGAAAGCTAACTCGGGGAACTACACTATGGATCAAGTAAGAATTACAAATTCTACCCTAATTTTTAGGTATAATTTCTTGAACTACCCTGTTTACTTTTGACCTTCAAATCTTCATATCTTTTACAAAGAAAAATCTTTTACTGCAAACTTTTTTTTTGAAATTTATCAAAAAATCATAAGGAACATCATGGTGACATCTTTTTTATTATTTGAATATATAATGTCCTATTTTTTCTTGTGGATTATTATCATTGAGAACATTTTTTTTTGCATCTATCTTTGCATGTCAAAGGCAAAAATTTCAAAGTTCTACTAATGCACTATGTGCAACACCATGTGTCAAAGACAAATATTTTCCACTTATTTAGTTGGACACTTTTTTCTAAAGGAAATCAATCTTGTATGTTGTGTTTGTGATCAAATTTAAGTGTATGCTCTCTCTTCACACTTTCTAGTGATCTTTGAGATTAAAAGCTTAAGGTTGATCTATCTTTTTGTTTTCAAACCTAAGGAATTTAGTGTGTTTATGCTTTCCCTTCACACTCCAAGGTGATCTTAGGGATCAAAAGAACCTAACTTTCTTTTCTTCTAGGAGGCTTGCCTAAGGATTTCATCACCTTAGGGGATGACTTGAACCACATGTTTTAATGGGGTATATAAAGGGGGAGAGCAAAATCTATACCTCAAAGGAGACATCATTGTGTCTATCATAGCCTTGGGGCCCCCTTTCATAAGGACATAAGGTGAAGTGGAATTTTCTTGCACTTATTCCAAATTCTTGTAGATGGGCTCTGGTTCATACATTTTGGCCTCATGTACCTAGTTTATATTTGAGGATATCACTTAGTTTCTTGTATATCCTAGATAACACCTTTAAGCCATCTTTTTTGTGGTGCATAGGTAAGCAGTTAGCCCCATAAAGTTACTTAAACTATACTTAGACTAAGTTTGTTGAGATAGAGCTCACTGTGGGGAGGGCCTTGAACTCCACAATAAGGGGTGTATAGGTGGTACATGACCTTGCATTCCCTATCTATCTACAACTTGGTATATAGTATATTGGTACATCCACAGAGATTAATACTGATTGATAATAGGTCTCACAAATTAATTAAACCCAAAAAACCATATTTATTTAATTTTTGGGTGTGTTTCCAAATCTCCATTTTTTCCTTTAGTTTAAATGTTCTCCAAGCCACATGTAGTCTAGAAGGATGCATCTAGTTTTGAACTTGTCACATTTACTTGAATGTTTCAGTGGCCTTTTCATCAAATGATTTTTCTTTATGTAGAGGGGGAACACCCTAGCATTCCATGAGATGACACCTCGTTGATACATTCTATCAAATAGTTCGCATGCCTTGTCTATTATCCTCATTTTGCATGTGTTTCAATCAAAACATTTTTGCCAACTATAATAACTAGAAAAAAATTATTTCCTCTTTACTTTTGAAGATTAGTGATACTTGTTTCAATGTGGGATGGGAGGGTGTGTGTAGGGTATGGAATTAGATTGTTAAACATTAATGTTGTCCTTTCAACAATCATCTTCTCTTTCTCATGTTCATCAACCTGTTATTCTGCAATTATGATTCTTCCTCAACCAATTAAATATGAACAATAAGTAACAGACTCAAACTCTTCAATGCAACCATATCAATATAAATTGATTGTAATTCCTACTATTAAACTATTAAATGTATTACTTTTATTATTATCAGATGTAAAATTTATGAGGAATGATGGATATTTCAACATCTGAATTTGAGTCAATAGAAGAATCAATCATGTCATATGATATGTGGCAAAATTTCTCTATCCTTTATGCTATGATGTATGTTCTTATATTGTTCAAGCTCTTGATAAATGGCGTTGGTATGCAGGCCACAACTAGGAAGTTGTGTGACTTACATTGCATAACTAGAAAGTTTCTAAAGCCTTTTAAACAAATCCATATGTGCATATCTCACAATCAATGTACGACATGAGATGACATCACCTTAAGGAAATCTATTATTTGTGTTTTGGGTAGATATTGGGTGGGTGCATTGCATGCTTCAATGCTCCCAGTTGTACCCAAAACCACTAGCTCCTCTAAAAAAATCAAATATAGTTTGCATATTTTAATATTATTTCACAATCATTCCTATCTTGAGACTTTCAAAAGTTTAACATATCATAGGGCATTGATACACCAAATTAAATAAAAATCTACACATAAATAAAAACATCCACAAAAGCCTAAATGTTATCATATCAGAGGGCATCAATACACCAAATCAAATAAAAATACATCTAAAAGGCTACATGAGCCCACACCTCCAAAAGTGAAAATAGAAACAATGTGAGTCCCCAAGAAAAAAGAAATAAATCCAAGTGAGGCATCCAAATCCCACTCTATGCCCAAATGCTAAAATCCCTATCCACCATCCCGCACCCAATCAACAAATTCTAAAAATTGGGACATCCATTTGGGTCCCCAAATCGCCAAATTGGCAATCCCACCACACCCCATCTCGATCCCATAATTAAAATCCACCATGAATACCAAATCTCCATCACTCCCCACACTCCATTAAAATCAAAATCTTGAAACTCCCACATGATGTGTGCAAATGTTGGTCTTGGATCCCCTCGACCCCACGACATTCTCCCATGTGTCTATCCTTCCAACCTATCCCCAACATCCACTATATCTCCCCCATCCCATCCCTATGATCCATGATTTCGCCTAATCCATCCATCCTCCATCCATTCCATCTCCCTCCACATAATCACCTTGACCATCTACTAACATCCATGCACATAATGACACTTGACATGGTCTATGTGTTGCATTCATCAACAATGGGGAACTATCACCTTGATATGGAAATATATGGTTGAGTCCCCATCCTCCAAATCATTTCCTCCGTCCATTCCATCCCATTCCATCCAAATATAAAAAAATCAAAAAAATAAAAATAAAAATAAAAATAAAAAATAAAAAATCAAGAAAATAATAAAAGATAAAAAATTTAAAGAAAAAGAAAAGAAAAAAGCTCAATAAAAAAACCATTCAATGGTGAATACCACTTTTTGTGGCACCTTGGGCAAGTACCATGATGAAAACCCCTCATGGTTGTCATGCATAATTGACCATCCATTTTCACCCTACACTTGGGGGCAAGTTTCACCTAGCCTTTTACTCCCATACATTTTTATCTATACTTACCCTATCGTCTCCCATCCATCCAATCCACTATATCCCCTATCTCTCCTAGCGTCATCTCATTATGTTACATCCCCAATCTTGACTAAGTTTAATTTTACTTTTTATGTGATAAACTGGATAAGTAATCATAGGTTAATGATTTGATGTTTGCAGAAAATGTCAAGGTAAATAATTGATTATATGGATTATTATTAATTCTTAGATTAGAGATGATATTACATGTTGTTGAGATTATTTTATCATGATGTTTTATGATTTATTGATGATACACTAATCATAGTTTGTATGATTGTGAGTGTAACCAGGGAAAAGAATCAACCTTCAAGAGGGGAAGGAAATATCACCAGAGAGAAGGGGATAGATATTTTAAAATGACCAGTTTGCCATTTGAAGTCTCAAATTGACCACTATGTGAACCCTTGTGAGTTAAGGTATGTGTCTGATAGTTTTCTATCTCGAGATTATCTCAAATCGACTATTGATGAAATGTCGATTTGAAAAGCATTTTGATAACAATTTCATTGCATTAGAAGAGATGCTCAAGAATTATTTTACTTGGATAGAGTTATCGTATTATTCCCTTTTTGTCGAATTGTTTTATGTTCATATATATTTACTCTTTTTCTTTTAAGGACCGACTTGTTTCCCTTGACATCAATCTAGGGTGGTGAGGAAGTAGATACCTTGACCCCCTTATTGACTTTTGTTGCAAGAATAATTTTGATACAACTTTTGTACAAGGCAACAAATGTATTCTTTATTTTAAAGAATTTTATTATTTTTGACTATATATATATATATATATAGTCAAAAATAATAAAATTCTTTAAAATAAAGAATACATTTGTTGCCTTGTACAAAAGTCATATCAAAATTATTCTATATATATATATATATATATATATTATGCTTATAGATAAGGGGGTTATTGCTTGAGCCCCGAATTTCTCTTCACCGTAAAGTGGGTCTTGGGAGATGACTTAATGGTTCCTATTTACACTCTGTACTCCACAAGGATGGAGAATATGGAAGAGTGAAGTTTGCACTTCATGTGGAGGTCATGATTAGTGGGAAAGCCATGTTTGGTGGCATGCTCTTCTTGAGAGATAGACTTGGGTGAGGAAAGTTCTATGTGAGGATAGTTGTTGTTAGTGGAAAGAGGTGTGAGACACACATAAAAAATAGGAAGGCATTTGAAAGAGGAACAACAAAAAGGATAGGCTTATATTAGCCAAAAGACTAAAGACATTCACCTAGAAACTGATATCAAATGATACTCAGGTATTATCCATTATCATTGAACCATATATGACAGTGTTAAGACTATAGGGTGTATAGATATTGCTATGTAGAACCCGTTATGGGGTCTATTATGTTGTGTTTCTGTGACTAGAGGTGGTCGATAATGCCTTACTTTCTCTCCATTCATTTTAGTGTGTATGAAACCTAGAAGTTTTTCATTTCTTGTTGGAACTAGTTCTTGGTTCTTACTATGACAATCACAGTGAACAATACCATGTCTATCATTTTTCATTATATTGTAGCATAGTGGTTAGGAGTCTACAAAGCTCTCTAGACATGTTATTTTGATTCTTTTATATTTAAATCTATTTGATGGTTTGTATAACCACCGACAACAAAATGAATTGCATGTCAACCCTCGACAGAGAGCATTGTTCTTTTAATACAAGCCAGATGGGGTAACCGACTGTGGATGGTACCATAGGTCGTGGATCATATCATAGTCTTCGAATGGAACCCTAGAAAGAACATAATAGTTTCATGATTGAATAGACTATGTGGAGAATAATGTTATTACTTTTTGATGTGATAACTATTATAATACTTTGCAATAAGTATCTTGTTATTTTATCTCAGTATGGGGATAAAACCCCGAACTAGTGGTGTTATGAGAATGTATTGAAATTGATATAACAATACTTTAATTTGTTATTCTTAGACTCGTGATTAAGAGTTCTTAATACCTTTGAGGTCAAAGGTTGCAAGACTTGGTCAAACCATTATTATTGTCAAATATTTGATATATTTCTATCTTAAAAGGTCAAGCCTCTATTATTATAGGGTTTTGAGGTAATGAACCTTATTGATTTCTAAAATAAGAAGTAGACAATATGACTCTATGATCTTTGATAAAAGAGTTAAACAAAAGAATCAATGTCTAAGTGGATTAGACAAGGATTTAGGAATCCTGTGAATAACCTTAGGAGTCTAACATG
This sequence comes from Cunninghamia lanceolata, assembly GCA_027924645.1. Taxonomy (NCBI): domain Eukaryota; kingdom Viridiplantae; phylum Streptophyta; class Pinopsida; order Cupressales; family Cupressaceae; genus Cunninghamia; species Cunninghamia lanceolata. The sequence goes on along the minus strand of BSBN01000876.1, from coordinate 1,571,727 downwards.
CAAGGGCTATTATTATGAATTAAAATATTTTTATGTCATGACAAGACACTGAAACCAAGTTATTTTGTAATATGAAATAGAGTGATGTGGAGTCACAAATTTTTATTGTAGTGGTAACTAGTAAACATCTCTAAAAGACTACAAACCTATGTGTGGTTTGTTTTGATATTATACTCTAGATGTTAGAGTAGTTGATGAGAGTAAATGAACTTTCATGATACCCATTAACTAGGATGAATTAAAACAAAAATTACTGTTGGATGAGATAACTTCTAAGTCAAGTTATATGTGGGTGAGCAATCAAATATGTTCATTGCGAAATATATATATATCCAATTCCTTGGCCAAGTAATGCATCCATCTTTGCATGCGTTAGTTGGTTCACTATGCTCTATAGGGCATAATCCTCTAATAGTGTCATACATAGTTAGAGTGGATCTATAGTTGTATGACCATGAAGAGTTATGAAGGACACTAGAGACTTAGATGGAAAACATATTGGTTCTCTATATCTATTTCCTTCATGAAGGATAGTGCCACTTCTAGGAAGGAAGTTGTGTAGGGGATCACTAGTCTGTGGTTGGAGGAAAAGCACTTGGGTGATGCTCTCCTTGCCAAGGAGATGACAAGCTGAGACTTATGAAGATAGATATCAAAACTTTAAAAATAATACATTTTATTATTTGACTTGAATGTCAATTCTATGTAAACTTGACATTATTGCCATGAGAAAAACATTATGTTTCTAATGTAAAGGAAAAACTCTTCATGCTATTTTGAACTTGATGTATATTTTTAGTTGAAATTATTACAAAAAAAAAATATGCTCTTTATGTAATCATTATGCAAATGATTAATGTTAGTTAAACATGTGATTATGATAATCATGACTTCATATTTTGTTTACTTGATGGTAAATGGGAATGTTATTTCTGGGTAATATGAGATGACATGTTACACATTATCCCCTCCCCCTTTCGATCCTAATAAGGATAGGGACAAAATATCTAAAAAATGCTTTGGACACCTATCGACATACATCCCTTCCAACTATATCCTACATATGTCCATCCCCCTAATGCCTCATCATGAATGACACATCTAGAGTGGGGCATCTTATTCCTATGTGACATAGTCCTTGGATATCACATTCAAACAGCTCCATCCATCTATCCTAAAACCTATATCTATCATACACCCCTACTTCAATCCCCATCGACATAGTTTTGACATCCATGGGTATGGTCTGTGCATTATATTCCCCCATCGATCACTCAACCACTTCATCACCCCATCTAAATCATCTCACAAATCCTTTTTCATTAGACTTGGATTTCTCTTATCATTGGTATCTAGCTACAGGATTACCACATGTAAAGCAATGCAATCCCCACATGCAATCCAATGCAATCCCTCCTAGTGATTCAAATCTCCCAAATATCAAAATCTCCCAGCCATCCAAAACTCACAAGAAGATCCTAAAAAATGTGTATCTCAAGCTGGAGATCTATGCAAAATCATCCAATTACATCCATCAGTTTTGTTTCCATCCTTGCTACAAACCTTGATCATATTTTCCATCATCATCGTCGTCGTCGTCGTCGTCATCAAGATATATCGTTCCCAATCGTCATGTTGTTCTTATCATAAAAAACACAATCCAACATCATTAACCCATCAACCATTGGCTTTTCAGCTTGACCAGGGCAACATCATGTTTGTCTATATATCATTTTGTGCATGCATTCTTTTTTTTGTGTGTGTGCATTATCATTTTATCTTGCATCTAAATTGGTCCCTGTAATCTACCTACCATAGTGGTATCATGGTATTCCATATCATGGTACTATATGGCATAGGGTTTCTTGTGACCTTATCAGTTGTCTCATCATAGTACCCACTAGGGTTGAAAAATGCCTTGTGATGTGTTGGGGCATCCTTTTATACATGGAATACATTGTCATCTTGGTTCCTCATACTCTGGTGCATAATGTCTCATTCCATATCAAATACGATTACTCAAAATACAATATAGCATAATGCATAACTATCATCCCATCCATTTGTGTCACCCATCTTCTCTCCCCCAATCCTTTAATCTAATTAATTATCCCTTATTAGCCCTTTCCTCCAATCCCTTATATCCTATCTCTTCTATCCTCAAAATCCTTTTTAAGATTCCACTGTTATTTTTATAATCTAGCTTTCTTCATCCTTTTGAGAGCATACCCATGTTCTTTGAACCCACCTATCCTTTCAAGGGGGAATCATCCCTACCATCATTCCTCTTTATTTCTATCACTTCAAGTGGTTGGGGAATTATTATCCCTAATCCAACCTTCCTATTATATCCAACCTAGTGCTATGTTTTATCATTCTTTGAAATGATGCTTCTTTGCGACACCATCTCAAACAGGGGCAAAATGTAGACACCTAAAATTATTCACTCATCATCCAACCTCAATCAAGGCATCTCTACACCACTTTCTTCCATAATTAACTTGATAAACATCTATTTAAACAATTAATTGATCAATGCCCCTTCTGATGGTGCTTAAATAATATTTTATTATTAAATTATTATTAATGCACTATTCATTTGTATCATCTCCTAGCATTAATTGTATAAATTTAATAATTTATTGAACTAATAAATCATTCTTAATAGTCCAACATTAGATAAGTATTTCTATTTATCAAATATCCTTATCCTCATCCAAAAATTAAATAAAAATTTCTATTTATTTAATTCCTTAGTTTTTGCACTTTTGATTAAGTTGATTAAAACCACTTAATCAACTTAATCACATGGTTACACATTCCAAATCCTTCATTAACCCATTCAAACCCCTCAAATATTCCAACATGTACAAAGACATGGGATTTTGGATAAGACCACATAGGTCTCTTATAAAGGGATGGGCAAGTCCTTTTTACAAAAGGTCCTTTTGGTCCTCCTTTGATCTTCTACATCCACTTTATCCAAAACCATCATCCACCCTTGATCTCTTGTTGATCCAAGGACCATCTTTATCCTCCAATCCTATCATGCCAGTTGGTGGTCTCTCATCAATCCAATCCTTTCAACAATCCTCAACCCTTGATCTCCTAAATCCATCCTATCCATTCAATCCTCATCCCAAGAATTTATAAATTAAACCTCAACTAAACCATTTGCAAGGTTTTATGCAATGCAAGGTTATGCTATCAATTTGAAGAGCAATCAACATATCAAGACATCAAGATTTACCTATAGTTAGCTTGTTTAACTTCATATGTTTGCATTATTTTAGCTCTATAATGAGGTTGCATTAGTTAATGAGTAGAATAGGCTAATATTAGTTTAGTTTTTTCTATTTTAAACTCATTTTCTATATGTACACAAAAGGTAAAAGTGATTTCGTTTATAAATTGAAGAATTCTTTTTATGGCCTCAAAGAGAGCCTAAGGATATACCAAAAATTTGATACATATGTGTTGAGATTGGTATTTAAGCATTCTAAATCAGATCACTATATATATTATAAATCTAATGGTGATCATTTCCTATTTATTGCATTATATGTTGATCATTTGTTATTTATCAGTAAAGAAAAATGAATGATTTTAGAACTAAAGTCTTAACTTGCAGTTAAATTTGAAATGCAAGATATTGGTGTAGCTAAACACATTCTTGGGATGAAAATTAGAAGAGATAGAGTGAACAGAAAACTATGGCTTGGCTAGAGTAATTTTGTTGATTTAGTTGAGGTTTAAGATGTAAGATTGTAGACCATTGTGTGCTCATTTTATAGTTGGAATGAAGTTATCTACTTCACATTGTCCAACATTTCCATCGAAGATGGGAGACATGAGTAGAGTGCCTTATTAGAGTGTAGTTGAAAGTTTGATGTATGTTATGATTTGTACTAGACCAAACATTGCCCAAGCAATGAGAGTTGTTTTGAGATATATGTCTAATCATGGTAGAGTTCATTAGGATGCAGTTAAAAGAGTCTTTAGATATTTGTAGGGTACCTCAGAGTATTCCTTGTGTTATTATGGTAATTTAATAGGAGACAAGTATTCCCTTGATATTCGTGGTTATGTGGATTAAAACTAGGCAAGTGATGTTGATAGCAGAAAATCAACCAATGGTTATGTGTTTACTTTATTTAGTTGTGCAATTAGTTAGATGAGTAAATGACAGGCTATGTTGCTTTGTCCACCACTGAGACTGAGTATATGGCAGCTACTCATGCTTGTAAAGAAGTCATTTGGCTTAAGAGATTATTTTTAGATATTGGAATAAAAAAGGTGTAGCGATAGTTTATTGTGATAGTCAGAGTGTGATATGCCTAGCTAAGAACCCAACATTTCATGCTAGACCTAGCACGTTGATGTAAAATATTATTTTGTCAAAGATATGGTCAAGGATGGCATGATGAAACTAGTTAAGGTAGAGGCTTTGATGAATGTTACAGATTTGTTAACTAAGCCTATGAGCACATATAAGTTCATATGGTGTTCGAAGTCTATGGGCCTCTCAACCCCTAGCAATTAAATCATTGTTTTGATACTCCATTTGCTCTTGCAAGGTATTTGACAAGTGGGAGAATATTAGGAAAAATATCTCAACCTTGCAAATACAAAAAGTGTAATTTTTTTGTTATAAAATTGAATAAACTCAATTTCTGGGTTATAAAGTTAGTTTTTGGTCAAAATAAAAATTTCAAGTTGTTTGACACTTCTTGTAAGGTGCTTGATGTTTAGATCTCTTTGAGCTCTGCTATATGGAAAAAAGGGCCCAATTGACCTCTCAGATCAAAAGTTATGGCCTCCAAAAGTTAAGTCTCCTGCATTAGTTGTAAGAGGGAGTTACGCATGTTGATGCATGTTATGACACATCATAAGGCATCTTTGATTAGATATAATTGAACCCTAATTATTTTGGTGCCACTTTTGAGTGGCTTTGGCTCATGGTTTTCTAATTACCATTTGACGGTTTGATATATTATATCTCCTATATATTAGGTGCTTAAGATGAAGGTTGTGTGTAAGAGTCTTACAGATGTTGTTAAGTTGCCTCTAGATTTCTATTTGGTAATACTTCTATAAAAGTTTTCTCTGCAAGCATATTGCAATCTTGTTGAGATTTCTGAATAATATATTAGGCTGCTTTTGGAGTGTGGGCTTTTTGTCCTGAAAAGGTTTTTCCCATGTAAAACACTATATTTATGTTTATATCTGTATAATTTGTTTAATTATTGTAAATCTCTGAAAGTTTTGCATAGTCCCCCTCACAAGATTAGTGTAGAAAGTTGTTCCGCTACCTTAACTTCTTTACATGAATAGTCTTTTAAAAAAAATTATTTGGATTTTCAGGCATTTGCTCAATACATCATATGTAACATTCCTAAAGTTATTATTCCCAATTAAATAGAAATCGATTAGGAAGGACACAAAATAAATCATTTCAAAATGTTATAGAGCTTTTCCTAAAATCCATTCTGTTGGTGTAACCTTGACGAGGATATTGTCCTACAAGATTAGGAAGCATTGAGATAAACAAACTATTCTGTGATAATAAGACTCCAAGTTTTTCCCAAAATCTTTTTGTTACTGTCCGAATTAAAGTTCTGTGTGTTTTGCCAGAAGCTCTGTTGAAGGTTGAAGTGCGATTCATATCATGTAAATTATGAATACCTATGTCGAGAACTTAAAAACTTTTTGCAATGTAGGCACAATTTACATTACTGTTAAGTCAGTATCATCCATGATATATTACACACCACACTTCAATGAAATAATGGCCAATAGATAAATGAGAAGATTCAAGGCGGAGTATTCCAATTTAACTGCCAAATAGTTTGTAAATTGCATTGTTGTTATACTGGTATATTTCCTGTTTTCTTTTTATGATCCTGTACTCTCTTACATCACAACTTGAATGGTAACAACTAATAGATAACAGGTTTATATTGACTGGGTAACAACTAATACATTGTTACCATTTGATAACAAACATACATAATGAATAAACATACACAATGCAATAATTGCCTCAAATGCGTCCACTGCAAGGATGATCAGTTCCAAAACTGATGTCAAGTGATATATGCATTGTTTATCTAACCCAGCTATTCTAGAATAAACAATGCAATAATTGCCTCAAATGTGTCCACTGCATGGACTATCAGTTACAGAACTGATGTCGTGTGATATATGCATTGTATATCTAACTCTCCCTTATCTCGTGGCTTCCAAAGCAATGACCAATTCACCTAAAAATGCATCAACCATTGCCATATAGTAACTTCTATCATACCAAGAAACACATTAAGATAACAAATTAACAATTCACCAATCTTCACTACATCATCTAATTAATCGTACAAATAAATGGGCTGTACATTTAGTTGGGCACAGCCAAAACGCTTTATGTAAATGTCATCCACTTTCAGAGTTGAATTGGTCAAACAGCCAATAGCATTTTTCTATTTCATTGACAACAAAAAGTGTTAAATATAGGAAAACTTTTCATTGACCAGAATTTACCATTAAATATTGAAGTGGATGACATTTAAGATCAGCCCAGCCAAAAATACCTTCATCCATTGCAGCATAAATACTTCATCACGAATGGATTGAAAATGGCATTACGCTTCTAGAAGATAAATCGATAATCCCGAATTTTCAACGAGCCTTGGATCGTTATGAAACGTACTTTCTTCGCATTTCATATTTCCTTTTCCAGATATTTTACTCATTTCCAAATGTCACAAGATCCGTAATACTCGGGAATCCATTTATTTATTCTCGATTGAGTATCTAATTATTTTTTCTGATTGCGAGGACAACTATGAAAAACTAAAACTTTTCAAGCTTTCTCCATAACTCGTTCGCAATGTGGTAATGAGAAAGCCCCCGAAACAGCACATTCTTGTCTTAACTTATTTGATAATGAAGTTTTCAATTTTTTATTTTATTTTTTCATTTTCAAATTGTTTGGTTAATGGGACCCTATATGATAGTAATGGTGAAATTTGCATACGTTGGTATCCATTTTGATGGAATGTCATTATATAACTATATGGCAATAAATGGCTAACTCTTTTGTAAAGTTTTGTTCATTCCTTGATCTTTCATTCATTCTTATTTATACACATTTCACCTCTATTTTTATTTGTACTTATTCATGTGTATTTATCATAATTAACCTTTTATTACATTTATATTCAAACAAATTTCTATACATTCATTTTCCACTTCGAAAGTTGCACTTCCTTATCTTGAGTCATTCTTATCTGGCAGCCTTCATTTTATTCATTTATCATTTAAGCTTGAGCAAGGGATAGGTGGAGATGTCATCATCCAATCAAGAGGTCCATTGAGTGTGAAGGCCTTTTTTAAGGCTCCTCTGGTTTGGGCCCTTACTCCTTGGAGGAGATTGTGTACTTTGTTAGACTCTATGGGAGATTATGTCATCTCGGGTTTCCCCAATGGTGTGCCTAACAATCTCGAATAGGTGATTAACGACTATATCCCAAAATTATCCTAGGTGGCACATGTTCCCTCCCATGGCTAGGTGGGGGTTGTGTGAAAACTGAGTTATTTAAAGCTCACCCGTAGTCCCTATTTACTAATTTGCATCCCCAGATCCCAAAATAGGATTTCCCTATTGGATGGCCAGCTTAGCTTTAATTGCAGACAAGACAAGCTTTGTCTTTTCATAGGACCGTTCTTTGAATCTTACTTGGATCGTATCCCCCCTAGATTTCTATAGTGGCCAGTGGGAACGGAAATGACATGTTTTTATTTCTTAAGGTGGCGAATGGCACTTCTACATATGCACAAGTAACATGAACTTAAATGTACACCTTGGCTCATTTAATAGCAAATGCTCCTCCATCTCTATATGTTGAAATTAGGGAAGACAACTGAGGGGGAGGGGGGGTGAATAAGTTGTCACAAAACTTTATCTTTTTCTTCAATTAATCTTCTTTACCACTTATTAACAGATTAATGATATAACTATGGAAGAATGAATCAATAACACATGAGTAGAAACACAAACAACACACATAACACTAGAATTTTTACATGGAAACCCGGTTAAGGGAAAAACCATGGTGGGGGTTAACCCACAAGATTTATTCTTTGTTAAAAGAATAGAAAATGGGAAGGCACTTGCCTTCGGGCGCACTGCCTAGAGCTCACTGCTCAAAGGAGGCTCACTACCTACAAGAATATTCACTTGGTTAACACCAAAAGGTTGAACTGAGAAACATCATCTTCTCCATGCCAAAGTTCAGTTCCATTGAAGCCCACAACATCTCTACTCTGCCCCTGAACACTTCCTCGCTACCTCCACATGTTTGCTCACATCCATGCATTTCCACAACTTCATAACACTTACTTATATATGACATCAACTTTGGAATGAACATCAAAGTTAGCTTTACAATAATCTATTTGGAACATTCTCCAAGATAGGCATTACAAGAAATTACAATCACAAGACTTCAAATGCTACATGCGAACCATTACACTATCAGCTAAACAAAGTTGGGACTCAAATCTTCCTCGAACAACACGCCATGCTCCATAGAACTCTTCTTAGATCATCTGCAACACGCACTAAGCATCCGGTCGACCAAGACTGGAAAGAATAGCAACACCCAAGGAGAAATCTTCAACTACGAGCTCAATCCTCAATGCAGACCACCACACAATAGACACATGATCCAAAGACCTCCACAACCACAATGAAATCAACAAGAACAACTGCACCACCTCAAATCACCAGAATCAATTATATCTTCATACGAGAACTCAAGAACACTAATTGTCATGACTGTCACACTAGAAAGATTGCTTACGGACCTCCAAACCACAAACCACTTGAGTTGAGGATACACACCAACATCCCAAACATACCTCTAGAACTGCAAACCATAATATTCCAATGCAGAGCAATCCAGACCAAATTCCTATCACTCTGTTACCTCTGAACAACTGTAAAACCTAGTTAGATACTTAGATGGCCATAACTTCACCAATACTCCATGCGGACCCTCTCAAATATTAACTGGAGAAACTTCAGACAATCCTCTACAAACACTTTAATCTGCAGACTTTGATCTTTGTCTTACTGGAAATGCTGAGGAATCTACTTTTCTGAATTGCACTATCTTCACTATCTCTGACAAAGAGATATGTTGACATCAATGACAACACATCATAGGCACATATTTGCAACAATCTCCCCCTTTGTCATTGATGGCAACATATGATGTTAAAACTTAATTCAACCATCAAGACAAGGATTTCTCCCCCTTCCTCTTATCACACCTGCAACCACATTCTGCACTGCTCCCCCTTTCATAAGCAACTACTTACTTCCAAGTTTTTCCCATGACTTCTCTCCCTCTTTGACATCAATGGCAAAGGGCACATATTTTCTATCATCTCTCCTCCTTTTTGTTTCTAAACTCCAGAATTAACATACTAACTACTCCCCTTTAGTAGCATCACCTTAACATCAATCTAGATCACAAGATATGATTGTGAGTTCCATTGGACTGATGCACACTAGTGCACCTTAGTTCTGAACAAGAGGGGTAATAATCCCTTGGTTCATTTTGAGATACTCAAAGGTGTCCTTAGGTAGAGGCTTAGTGAAGATATCCACAATCTGATCCTTTGAAGGAACAAACTCCAATCTGAATTCATTCTCATTTACCTTTTCTCTCAAAAAGTGAAACTTGATGGATATGTGTTTTGTCTTTGAATGCAACACCAGATTCTTTGAGATGTTTATTGCACTTGAATTATCACAGAAGATTGTAACAGGCTCTTCAAACACAGTTATGATATCCTTCAACATTTGCTTCATTCACAAAACTTGAGTACAATTACTTGCTGCTACTATATACTCTGCTTCTATAGTAGATAGAGATATTGCCTCCTTTTTCCTCAACCAAAAAAACAATCTCTTTCCCAAGAAAAATGCACCACCACTAGTAATTTTTCTATCATCCACATCTCTTGTCCAATCAACATCTATAAATGCTTGAAGAGTGAAATCATCATCCTTAGGATACCATAAGCCATAATCAAATATCCCCTTTAGATATCTAAAAATTATTTTGACTGCTACAACATGAGGTTCTCTAGGATCATCTTGAAACCTAACAACAAGGCCAACCGCATTCATAATATTAGGTCTGATGTGAGTCAGATAAAGCAATCCTCCAATCATTGATCTATACCTTTTCTGATCTGCCTGAGGGGAATCCTCATCTTTACTCAACTTCCATCCGGTTATCATAGGAGTACTCACTAGTTTTGAATCATCCATTCCAAACTTTTTCAACTCTTTCACAAACTTAAACTAAGATATGAAGACGCCCTTATCTGATTGAATGATTTGTAGACCTAAGAAGAAATTCATTTCACCAATCATGGACATCTCAAATTCATTTTCATATGATCAACAAAATTTTTACACATGCTCTCATTTCCACCAAAGATGATATCATCAACAAATACGTCAAACAATCAAGATATATTCATGATCAATTTTGAAATAAAGATTACTATCAGCTGTGCCTTTGCTAAAACCTAACTTTAGCAGATACTTATCTAATCTTGCATACCAAGCTCTTGGGGCTTCTTTAAGTCCATACAATGCTTTCCTTAATCTGTAGACCATATCTCCTTGATCAGACAACTGGAATCCTTCCAGTTTCTCAATGTAGACTTCTTCTTCCAACTCTCCATTTAGGAATGCTGACTTGATATCCATTTGGTAAACTTTGAAATCTTTTTAAGCAACAAAGGTAAGAAATAATCTAACTACTTTGATTCTTGCCACAGGAGAAAAAGTTTCTTCAAAATCAATTCCCTCTACCTGAGAATATCCTTTGCACACCAATCTTGCTTTGTTTCTCACAACTTCACCATCTTTATTCAATTTATTCTGAAAGACCCATTTAGTTCCAATTCCATTTTTGTATTTAGGTCTAGGAACAAGATACCAAGTATGATTCTTTTCAATTTGCATTAATTCTTCTTCCATTGCTTTTACCTAACTTTCATCATTACAAGCTTCATTCACTCATTTTGGTTCAATCTTTGAAATCAAACAATACTCCACTTGTTCTTCAACAATTATTCTTCTAGTTTGAACACCTTTATTGTTATCTCCTATGATCTGATCTTCACAATGATTCAACCTTGCATACCTAGGAGTTTTGGGATTTTCTTGAACTTCTGATTCTTCAACTTGTTCCTCAACATTTGTACTAGTTTCTTGAGTCACTGAATTATCTAGAGAAATCAAAATCTTTCCCTAATTTGGACTTTCATTTTGATCATCTGATTCATATCCACAAGACTTGGAAGGCCTCTCCTTTCTTTCATCAACCATGACATTAGCTCTTTCAACAATCTTTTTCAATCTCTTGTTAAAGCACTGGTATGCCTTGATTTGGTTAGAATAACCCAGAAATATTCCTTCATCACATCTTGCATCAAACTTACCTAGATCTTCATGTCTCTTGATATAGCATTTACTACTAAAAATTATGAAGTATTTCAAAGTAGGAGTATGACCAAACCATTGTTCATAAGGTGTTTTACCAGTATTACCTTTAATCTGCACCCAGTTAAGAGTGTAGACATTAGTACTCACAGCCTCTCTCTAATAAACATGCATAATATTTGCCTCCATCATCATGGTTCTAGCAGCCTCTTGAATGGTCTGGTTCTTCCTTTCCACAACTCCATTCTGCTAAGGAGTCCTATGAGCAAACAACTATCTTCTTATTCCATGCTTTTCACAAAATGCATTAAACTCACTAGAGGTAAACTCTCCACCCCTATCAGATCTCAGACACTTTATCTTCTCACCAATCTCATTTTCCATGCTAGTCTTGAACACCTTGAATCTGTTAAGAGCCCCTAATTTCTCTCTCAAGAAAGTGGCCCACATCATCCATGAGTAATCATCAATCAACAACACAAAGTATCTGTCTCCTTGCAAACTTCTAACTCTGGCAGGACCACACAAATCAATGTGCATAAATTCCAACAATCCATTGGAAAATTATTCTTTACTTTTGAATGTAGCTCTATTATGTTTTCCCAACTAACATTCCTTACACATGCTATTAGTAGGTTTCATAAGTTTTGGAAGATCTCTCACAGCCGAAATAGTTCTTATCTTGATAATGTTATCAAAGTTCACATGACACATTCTCCTATGTCATAACCAACTCTGATCAATCTGAGAAATCAAACAACTTTTACCAGTACCACTTAAGTGAAAGATGTTACCTCTAGTCTGTGTACCAGATGCAATCTTAGTTACGAAGCTTTCCAAAATTCTACATTTTCCCTCCTTGAATCTGAGGTCATACGCTTTGTCAACCAACTATCCAACACTGAGAAGATTATACTTCAACCCTTCTACATACAAAACATCATTAGTGTTATTCTTACCATCAAAAGAGATTGATCCTTTGCCATAGATTCTACTAGCTAAATTGTCTCCAAACTTCACAATTCTACCCTCATATCTTTCCAAACTTACAAACTTACTTTTATCACCAGTCATATGATGAGAACATCCACTGTTAATCACCCATTCATCCTTTTCTTCAACCTGAGCAGCCAAGGCACTTTCCATATTCACATAGCTAGCAAATTTAGTAGGCACTGGATCTTCTTCTTTGATAGAAACAAACACCCATTCATTTATAGAGATACATCCCATATCAGATTCATCATCTGTGACTCCTTCATCAACAACTTCTTGGACATAGTAGCATTTCTTTTGAACCCTAGGTCTATTAGGCTTTGGCTTTGAAACCTTCTTTGGACATCTTGAAGCAAAATGACCAATCTTATTGCAAGCAAAATATTTGAAAGGCAACTTTCCTTCATACTTACTGGATCCTCTTGGTAATCTTTTGGCAATAAGGGCTTCAATTTTTTCAAGCTCAGATTCATTTTCTTCAAGTTCCTTCCTTGCCTTCTCATATCTGGTTAGTCTTCTTGAAGAACTTTCACCTGGATCAAATCTTTGATTTTCAAAAATACCACTTTAAATGCAGATTCTGATTTAGGAAGAGAATCACCAAACTCACTCATTTCAAATACTAAAAGCTTACCAACCAACTGATCCTTTGTAACATCTATCATTGTCCTGATCTCCTCAATAGCAGCAACTCTATGCTTGTATGAAGTAGGTAAGGATCTGAGCACTTTGCCAACAATATCTGATTCTTCCAGTTTTCCACCAGCACACCTGATGCTGCACATAAGTTCATTCACTTTCTACATGTAGGAAGTGATGTTTTCATCTTCACTCATCCTTAAACTTTCATATCTACCCTTCAGGCTCTGTAGCTTAGCACATTTGACATATGCGTCACCTTCATACATAGTTCCAACTTCTTCCAAATTTTATGAGCAATTTTCAATTCCAAGACATTTGTCATTTCTGTATCAGTTAGAGAACTCAATAGTGCTTCCTTAGCCTGAATATTATATACAACTTCTTTGATTTGATTTGGGGTTGAAGGACCATTCTCCGGAGGAGTATACTCATTCTAAAGTTATCAACCAATAATTATCACCCATGCATTGCAAATGACACTCCATGTGTTTCTTCCAAAGAGAGTAATTTGTTCCATAAAATCTCAGATTGTCCTTGTATGTCATCATCCTGGATCTCCTCAAGTGGTCAAGATTCTTTTAGAGGAACCGGCGCTGATACCAATTGTTGAAATTAGGGCAGACAACTGAGAGAGGGGGTGAATCAGTTATCACAAAACTTTATCTTTTGCTTCAATTAATCTTCTTTACCACTTATTAACAGATTAATGATATAACCATGAAAGCATGAATCGATAACACATGAGTAGAAACACAAACAACATACATAACACTAGGATTATTTACGTGGAAATCCAATTAAGGGAAAAACTAGTGTGGGGGTTAACCCACAAGATTTATTCTCTGTTAAAAGAATAGAAAATGGGAAGGCACTTGCCTTTAGGTGCACTGCCCAGAGCTCACTTCTCAAAGGAGGCTCACTGCCTACAAGAATATTCACTTGGTTAACACCAAAAGGTTGAATTGAGAAACAACATCTTCTCCATGCCAACGTTTAGTTCCATTGAAGCTCACATCTCTGCTCTACTCCTAAACACTTCCTCACTACCTCCACATCTTTGCTCACATGCACACATTTCCTTGACTTCATAACACTTATTTATACATGACATCAACTTTGGAATGAACATCAAAGTTGGCCTTACAATCATCTATCTAGAACATTCTCCAAGATAGGCATTACAAGAAATTACAATCACAAGACTTAAAATGCTACATGCAAACCATTACACTATCGGCCAAACAAAGATGGGACTCAAATATTCCTTGAACAATACATCATGCTCCATAGAACTCTTCTTAGATCATTTGTAACACGCACCAAGCATCCGGTCGGCCAAGACTAGAAAGAACAACAACACCCAAGGATAAATCTTCAACTATGAGCTCAATCCTCAAAACGGACCACCAACACAATAGGCACACAATCCAGAGACCTCCACAACCACAATGAAATCAACAAGAACAACTGCACCACATCAAATCACAATAATCACTTGCATCTTCATACAGGAACTCAAGAACACTAATTGTCATGACCGTTACACTAGAAAGATTGCTTGTGGACCTCCAAACCACAAACCACTTGAGTTGAGGATACACACCAACATCCCAAACATACCTCTAGAACCGTAGACCATAATATTCCAATGCGAAGCAATCTAGACCAAATTCCTATCACTCTGTTACATTTGAACAACTGCAAAACCCGATTCTACTTAGATGGCCATAACTTCACCAATACTCCATGCGGATCTCTCAAATCTTAACTATAGCAACTTCAGACAATCCTCTACAAACCTTTTAATCTAGAAACTCTAATCTTCATCTTACTAGAAATGCTGAGCAATCTACTTTGCTGAACTGCACTGTCTTCACTCTCTCTGACAAAGAGATATGTTGATATCAATGACAACACATCATAGGCACATATTTGCAACACTATATAGGGGCATTTGAAAGATGGTTTTTATGCATCCTATCCTAAATCATTGTCACTCTCTACAAATTTCTCGTGCCTTTCATATTGTAGTTGTGTTCTATTGCTTCTTTGGTGTAGGATCACATGTCTAATGGAGGGTACAGTTGCTAACTACAGAATTATATCCCAACCATACACTTGGGAAACAGTGATAAGGGGTAGAGTGAATATTATAGACTTGAACCAGATCTTTGAGATAGACTACACACTTTCTCAATTTTCCATCGTAAATATCTGTAATCAAAGGTGGCTTGACGATTCACCCGACCATGAATTGAGATGGTCTAATGTGGTCTCTATTTTCTTGTCTAATTTGATGGCTATCACCCTCGATACAAACTATGGTCTGTCCATCACCATGGGAATGATCAATAAGAAATTGTTTAGTGTGGATCATTGGAACAATGGTCTATAGAACTATGACATCCTCATTGGTGATGCATGGATTGAGGGGCTCTTCCTGATACAATAGCTTCATACTACCAAGGCCTATGAATGTCTCTATAGGATGATGCAAAGAGGTCTAGTTTGTGGTTGCATAAATGAGCTCGAGAGGGCAATCAAGGGTCACTCTTACACCATGTCGAAGTGGCTAAGAGTTAGATGCAAGGAACTATTTGTGGCCATCAGGTTTCTCCATCTACATGAGGCTGACCAAGCTCGACACCTCCCAAAAAATCTAGAGGCCCTCAACACCAAGTCAGACATAGAGGAGGAGCCGAAGAAGAACAAAGCTAGTGAGCCCATGGCAGAGGTGAGTGGGGTGGCCGGTCCAGTGGTTATGGGTGGTGACTAGGAGGATGTTTAAGAGTTGGTTGCACCTAGTTTTTTTGTTGTTCTATCATTGTTAGTTTGTTTCGTTAACAGATACACCATGAGTACTACTAGCTATGTTTGTATCTTTTTGTTGTCTATATTTGGGATTAGTCATTCCCTCTCTATACTTACACTATTTTTTATTAATATAAGTCTGAGGGCTACCCCCTCCTTTACTAAAAAAATTCTCATGGCATGCAAGATTGATCTCGCACCACATGGAATTGACTCCAAAACTTTAACAATTCAAATTTAAATTGTGTTGACTCTTTCCTATTTCACTAGCCATTATGAGTTGACTTCGTATATGTTTACATAATTAATTGCTATATCTTGGTATTTAAAGGAATTCAATTTTCATTAATTCATAAAGAATTTAATATTAAAAAATTCATATATGAAAATCACATGCATTGAAAGGATAATCATTCTAGGAACAGTTTATTTTGGAATACTAAAAGGAACTTGATTTGAATCAAATTCATCTACGACACTTCAATATTTGATTTTTGTTTTGGACCCTTTTTCAACCATAAAGTTTGGTTAATCAAAGGGTTAATCTTGGAGAACATGACCATTGAAATCCAATGATTTCCCCAAGGTACTTTTTAATTCCACTGGTCCTTACATATGAATAGATGTCAGATTTTTGGGTGACATTAGTTTTATAGTCCACATTTAGTAGGCTCAATCTCACAAGATTCAATTTGCTTGCATGCATTAGGTCATTGCCACAAATGGTAGGATCAATCTTGCATAATGTGAAATTGATCCATAAATAATTTGACATCTACTTTGTACCCAAGACATATATTAAATTGAGAACATTTATTTTATTATACCAAGGTGCTTAGATTTTGTGTAACATCAAGCTTTTCCTATATCATTATCTAGTTTCCACAACTAAGTGTTTAATCCTTCTTATTTAATTTTGAGAATTTCATTTAATACAACATTTATTTACCCAACTCTACTATTTAAGTTAATTGTGTGCTTATTGATCAATACAATAAAGTAATTAATCTAGATAGATTTTAAGGAAAATAGTTCTTCTTTACATTATTGGGGAACTCATCTACTTTACACCCCCTAGGGTTTGATCTTATGTCATACCTTCACTCCTTTTAGGATATTTTAAATATGATATAACTCTAAAATTATAATTCATTTCCATATAGCCTAGGGTTTGTACTTATTTTATTCAATATATGTTGATTGGTTGTTGGATATACAAATGATCTACTTCTTTTCTCTAGCCCTCCCTTCCTTGGATAATCTACTCTCATGTCTCTTTCTAGATCTTGTTCCTTGGCTCATATGCATGCATATATTTCATATTTTAACATTGTCCTATCTTTCATAACACATCATCCTTCTATCCTTGATACTCTAATGACACATTATACTAAGGATAAGGATGTATATTCTATGATTATCTTTTCCTTCCTTCAAGGAGTTAATTAGTGCTCATCCTTTCCTATTAGATATACTTATGTCATCTACCCTTGAGCCTAATGATGATCCTATGGATTGTGATAGTAAGTATCACATGATGCCTAGTTAGGTTTTATTTTGTGATACACCTTGTATGATAGATATATATGTTTCTACCTCCTTTATCTATTCATGAAATTATCATTATGATATCTCTTACATGTGTCATGATAGCTTTAGATCCATAAAGCCATGCTTTTTAGATGACATATCTCCTTTTATAAATGATGTTGTGATGTGTGAAGATCATGTTTATACATCTCATGGAATTATTTTACTCATACATTCCATGATGATGCCACACCTTATGATAATACTACTTTATCTAGTCGTGTGAATAATTATGATATTATTGCATCCTCTTATTCATTACATGATGAAATTATGAGCCATAGTGAAAAAAATTTATATGATGATTATGACGGTTCTATCAATGCTTCTTTACATGTGAAATCATTTTTACTTACTAATTATGAATACTTAGATGATGGCATCCTATTGATTAGTGAGTTTATATTACAGTTGAGTTAGTAGAACTTTACAATAGTTTGATGCATTTTGTTTTCGTTACCTATTTTTTTAGCCTTAGTTCACATGATGATAGTATGAATTGGGCAATATTTTCTCACAATTTATCTTTTGATCCTAATTGGCATGTATTCTATCATTATGGATTAAGTGTCTACCAAACCTACTTTTCATGTTTCCCTTGATTCACATTATTATAATATTGTGGGGCATCCACACCAAAAATTATGAAAAGGCCAAGATGTTAGAATACCATCACCATTTTTTCCTTCTAATGCATTAAATTTATCTGTTGCACCTCAACTCACATATGAAACATCTAAGGATTTTGATATCATTCAAGAATTTATAAGAATACAAGCCATCATTAATGGATTTAGTGTGCACACAACCCTTTTAGAGTTATATTATGTAAAATGCCTTCGAGAAGATCCAAGTTGATTTCAATACCATGCCATAATTGGTTACATCTTTGAATGGGTATATTGGACATAAGAAGCATCATTCTATATCATTTAATCTTAATGAGATCCCATATGACAAGGTTGTTAATGAAGCCTTACCTTCAAGGTTGGGTTTCCATGGTTACATTCAATGAAAGACTTTGTACCTTTCACTTTACGTCAATGCATGAAATTTTAGCATAAATAGAATCCTTTTTGCATAGATCTCTTAATATTCAACCATATATCATGTGTAAACCAATGGATAGTTCTATATTTGAGAGCTATAGATCATGAGATTATCCTTTATAGTCATTTATATGATGATGATTGGGGCCAATAAAAAACTATGCCTTGTGGTGTCGGTAAATATAATGTTATTCCTAAAGCTTACAATATGCCATCTCTTTGCAAGGATCCATCAATTTATGGAAAAACACCCCATGCATACAATGATGAAAATGATACATGATTGTACTAAAGTAATGCTTCTATAATAAACAAATTTATCCTCCTCCATCATTTAATCAAATCTATGACTTTGTGTATAAAATTATGCATAAACTCAAATACATAGGAAACTGACTTGGAAAAATGAATAAGGATGCTATAGATTTGTAGGACCACAAGAATCTAAAAGGTGTCATGGAATTTTTTATGAACTCGAGGTTAGACATTGGATAGATGAACATAAACAAAAGGTAAAGATTCTAATGTTGAACCTAGGGAAAATTGGACCATGAGACACTTTATTCAATAAATATAATTGGATTTCTTTTAAGCCATTGATTGATTTATCATATAAGGATTCCATAAAACATTTAGTTTTCATTCATTAATAGTGACAAATGTGTGTGTTGATTAAGTCATGATACATCTTTCATACACATGTATACACACATATGAACTCTCCATACATATAGGAAAGAAAAACACGTGAATAAAAAGTAAGACTAAACCATAATACATAAACATCCATGCCTTGATCATAATGTCCAAATATACCAAATCATATGAGAGATACAATATCCAATAGTAAAAATGGTAAGAGTTCCATTATAAACAATATGTACAACCTATAATAATGAACAAAGCCCTAAACATATATCACATCAAGGGAGAAATTCTAGATGATCCCTCCACCACCTCACTAGGTCTACTATCATAGGTTCTAGCATAAGTCATCTATTTGGATCTTTTCCTTAATTGGACATATCACATAGATGCCCAATTTCCTCTCTAAGGTTGACCACAACAACCTTACTAGATTAGGTGGCTTCTTCTACATTGCCTAACTCCTACATAAAAAATTTCATTATCACATCATTGGAGGGTGAAGCATCACCCTCTAAGCCTCCCATCTAGCTAACTCTACATCAAGTCTATCCCACTCTTCTTGAATATCATCAATATCCACCTAGAACCTCTTGTGTTCTACCACCACTTTCTCTCACTACTCATATTCTATATCTCTCTCAACCTCAAGAGCATCCCTCTCTCGTTGGAGTGTGGTCAACTCTACGGTTTTACCCCTATATGCCTCATAAGTTGGGCTACTATGATTAGATAATGGTGTAAAATCATTGGAATGCATATGATAGAGTGATATTATTAGCAATGTATACTTTAACAAATCACCTCTTGAAAATTCTATAGAATCCCTGGTGAATCCACTACAAAGAAGCATAATATCCTAGGTGAGTTTATTTTATATTGGAAATCAAATTTTAGAGTGGATGGGAATATATTTTCCTTGTATAATGCTACTGCAATTCAATGACTAAATTTTTCTATTAATATATGAATTTTATAGTGATTTAACATCTAATTTTTCTATCAATATATGAATTTTAAATAAAGATATTGAAATGGGGTGAGTATAGAACATAAAAAATATCCCCTAATAAAATGAAGAGAGTAGGATCCCAATATGTATATATTATAGTGTGATATGTGTCTATCCTAAAGAATTAAAGTTTCTAAAGTGAGGCTATTTTATTTTAGGATGAAGGAAAATCTATCAAATATGGGAGAATTGGACACTTCTAAAGAACCTAAAAATAGCCAAATTTGGGGATAGAAATGGAAAAAATAGCCAACTAGCAACATATGGCCACTAAAAAATTCCTTGATGGTTAGTCATGACTATGTGAATGCCTCGAGTAAGATGCTCTATTATAAATGAAATAAGGACTACCCAATCTTCCATGTTATTTACATGGTGCACATCATTTGGAGTTACTTATATGAATAAGTAAGGAAATGAAATAATTATATAATAAATCATCACATCTATACCTAGATCCCCATTTTTATACAACTCATCTACATGAATCTAGCAAAGTGGTGTAATGTCTAGAGCAGTCCCTTTGGGGAATCTAATACATAAAATGAGGGGGGCCTCCCACTATCTCACCATGTATAAAAGGATAATATAAAACTACATCATCACCAACTGCTAGATCTATGAGATCACCATGCTTGTCATCATTAGTAGGAGCTCGATCAGTGATAGGAGGTATATCCCTCTCCCACCTTTAGCATGGGAACATCTCATGACATGACCTATACAAAAATTAGTGAGGGGGGAATTATTTTTTGATATCCAAATTGGAAGATGACTCTATCAAACTAAAAATTCTCTATCACAATAATTTATTTCCCAACAAATTATGTTGATCACTCGATACAACCCTATGGGAATCATTGGATAGGCAACATGTTAGTTCATAATAGGGTATTCAGTAGTGAAAAAAATAGATAGATATCTTACTAGGCACTATAGGTCAAGAGGATAATTATATTAATGGTTTATCTTAGGTATTAGGGTAAGATTGTGGAAGGGGTTTTGATTGGGTCTAAGGAGTATGGAGTTGGAAAAAACACATATAAATTTATATCTATCTATCATTAGTTTTGGTTTTCATGACACCAAAAAGATGAATTGGTTATCCTATTTATGTAGGGATTGCACATAATTATTTAGTCCTAAGTGGGTGAAATGATGAAGGTTTTTGTACACAATATAAGAGATACAAGTTTAATTCAAAAAGACAGATTTGACTTGTGTACACCTTGTAGGACAATATTTAAAGAAAATGGGAAAATGACTCTATTTGTGGGTATCTACCAATAGGGTCTCATACATCAGATTAGTGTCTCACTTGTAAACAATAAGAATTTTTAAACCTTTTTTTACCATATATATGTATGCATGTATATATGTATAAACACACACACACACACACACACACACACACACACACACACACACACACACACACACACACACACACACACACACACACACACACACACACACACACACACATATATACATACATAAATATATGTTCAATTAATTGCAACATGATAACACTAAAGAGAAAAAAATAGTTTTATTGAGTATACATGAGATGATTGAACAATTATAATTCTATAAATGTGGTTTACCCTATGCATGCGTATTAATTTATCATGTTAGTGAAGACATGTAATAGTTATAAAGAATGACAATATATTCACATCAAATAGATATCCTTAAACTTTTTCACTAATATTTTCCATTATGAATCAATGTATAACTATTATAATATAAAATTAATTCTATTATATTTTATTCTCCTATCAAAATTCTATGAAGGCTTTTTGTTTGGAGTTAGGTGTGATATTGGTGGAAACAAAATAATTAGTTGAGCATATGAGGGATATAAATTAATATAGCTAGCTAAGCATGAGATCCTTTTGTGATAAACAATACTCCTAAATGATAATGAAAATGCTAAGAAATAGACTTAGGCAACTTTATATGAAAAATTGAATAAGCTATCTACATAATCTAAAAATTATGTAATAAAAAAATTTATAGAAAATTGAATATAGTTTATGGACTACTATTTGTGAAAAATTTAAAATTAATTTGGTAAAAATTGGATGTATCAATAAGGGACTACTAATTGTTTTTGAAAAAATAAAAGATGTGTCATTTCAGCTAGGTTAAGTATGAGCAAAAAAATATTTTTAACTTTTCTAGATATAAGTAAAGGACACACAAGTACATGTGACACATATTTTTGTGATTTTTTGTAAGAAAATAATTATTTATTAAGTTTTTACAATGAATTAAAAAAAAATCTATTTTTTGGGTAACCCAACTTGGTCAAAAACAATTGAAATTATCCTATTTAGAAAGTGTGTAGCCAAATAAATCCTAGAGTGCAATGCATCTTTTGGATTTGAAAAAAGATAAATGTTATTTTAAAGTTATCAATACTTTTCAATATGGATATCTATAATGAATTCAGACATAGTGTATGTAGAAAGTTAATAATAATTACCTATTAAAACTATAATGAGGCATATATTATTTTTTTATAATCCTGAGAATTTCTCAAATATACCATAATTTTTATTTTATCAAGTTTAGATTTGAAAAAAATTGTCATCAAGGGTGAAGTTGAGGGTATCTATAAAGAACTCCCAACTCACGATTTAAATGGAAAAGGTAGATTTAGGATTCCCAAGCCTAGTTCCCATGCAATCTCAAGGTAATTTTTAGTGGGGGAAATTTGAAGAAAAAAAGATATATGCTTTGAGGAAATAGATATCCATTTTGAAAATAGATATCTATTTAGAGGAAGTAGATATTCATTTTGAAAATAGATATCCATTAATTTTCCATGTAATCTAAAGTAATTTCAAGGGCAGACCAAAATTTTGGAAACAAAATAGATATCCATTTTCATAATGGATATCCATTTCCAAAGTATATATCCTTTTTTGAGAATGAATATCTATTTTCTAAAAATGGATATCTATTTCCTTTTGAATTACCAAGGTAAAAAAGTTGAAAATCTAAGCCTAGAAAGAGTTTCACAATTTTGGCTAACACTTTCAGGTGTTTTTTTCCTCCATTACCAATATTTGGCCCATCATGATCTTACACTCACCCAGGTATAATTAATCTCATTTAAAAATAGGTACCTAAGATACATTGTATAAAGAGTGGATATTTTAATGAAAGAAAACAAGAATAAAAGAGAATAAGAATTGAAGCAACAAGCATATAAAAGAGTAACACTAGTTTACCCTAGGAAAACCTTCCAAAGGGAACAACTCAAAATATAAAGTACCAAAACTAATATATGATAAACAACTATAGGTCACGATATAATGTCAATAATTAATTTTAATATGAGATCAACACTATTAATGTTGGACTAATTTTAATATCATAACTATGTCCATATCAAAGTGCAACTCCATAAATAGAATGTAAATCGAATGATTTGACTACCAAGACCAGGTGAGGTAAAAATTAACTCACAAGAACTCAATGTATGTGTAAATATTACCACTTACACACCTCTTGCACACCTTATAAATAGTCAGTCAAAGAAGCTAGTCATAGTCCACTATGTAACCCCCATCTGAATGACTTATTAGAAAACCCATAACATTAATGACACATGATTGAGAGTTTCAACCATGAAATCTCAATAATTCATCCAAGTTTAGAACCCTTCTTCATGTGGACACATTATTTAAAATGTTACATAGATATTAAATAATTAGACTAGACCTAGGACTTGTAAGGTGTATAAAAACCTAGTCTTGTAGTCATAACAATCTCCCATTTGTTGTATATATTGCAAGAGTTATAAGGGGTACTCAACATAGTGAAATATATGCTAGTGTTTGATTCCCATAGCCATCTTGCATCATATAAACTTCTTTTTATTGAGAGAATTTATCAAAACACCTATAGCATTCAACAATATATCCACATTCTTGACCATGATCATAATATACTACACCATGTCATGGACAGGGTGATATTGTACGTCAATGCACTTCATCCATGTTGGCTTATGCCTAAAAATACTAGATCCATGTCCTCTAGTTTCACCTAGATCCATGTGTAGCCCATTATTAATGACTAATCTAATATTTATTTTAATGGGACCCATTAAATTTCATTCCTAGTTTTCTTGTATCATTCCCCACCCCCATATCATTGACGATGGGTGGGTGTAAAAAGTTGGGGGGCAAAAAGAGGCCAAATTAAAAAAAATAGAAGTAATGTGGTCACATTATGGCTTGGTGTTGTCGAGCCTACACCAAGCCATAACGTGCTCTCATTATAACACGAGCGCATTATGTGCTATTACATATTAAAAAAAAAGCAATGTTCTATTTCATTATTTCACAACAAACTACAAGAAACTTGCAGTTTGAAGAAAGAAAGGAATGTGCTCGCATTATCTAAGGTCCAATCATCAGCTATGTCTCACTGATTCATCATCAAAATGCTACCACGACGTCGGGGAAATCAAAGAAGTAAGTTTTATTTTTTTTCTTGTGTGAATTTGTTGCTAAATAGGTAGGTTAAAATAGTTTTTGATGTAAATTTCTTAAATTTACAGGAGTTGATAATGCACCTCCTCCACCTCCTAAAAATCTATAAAATCCTCCATCAACTGAACAACAAATACCTGTTGAAGAAGAACTCCAACCACAAACACCTCCATTTATTCCTGAATATGCCCCTGGAACACAAGAAAATATAATAGGGCAAATTGAAAATAATAAGAAACAAGGTTGAAAGAACCTACAACTTCAACCTTGCATAGATCCACACTTTCCCTTGAATCCATGTTATTAAATGTAGATTCAATAAGCAAACAAATCACTAGTTGGATAGAAAAGGAGAGAGAATTTAGAGAGTATTATTCTGACAAGTTGTCATATGAACAAGTTAAAAAGGAACAAATTACAAAACTCAACTTGTGTTCTATTTTCATAGACCCACGAACAAATGAATCTCTACCCTTTACATGCAAGAGGTTCCCTATCCATTGGTGTAACAACCAAGCAATAAGGGACAATTTTGCGCAGAGGTGGTGGATGGTTTTTGACCATCCTCCATGCAACAATAATGAGGTCCCACAATATTTTTTGAGGAAACTCTACTGCGAGTTTGTCAAAAATAAAGTGCCAAATTATTTTGATATGCGGGAGTTCTAGGGTAGAGGTAGCGGGTCAGCACAAGATAGACTAGGGGCACATGTTGACCCACAATAGCCAGTGAGACAAGCACTTGCCAGACTGGCCCATGAGCACATTTCTATCCCTTCAATTGAGAAGGAGAGTGTTGAGGTCAAGACAATTGAGTCCATTAGTGCCTTGACCCAAAGCATCTTATAGCATGCTAGTCTTGCAACACAGTGTGGGTTAGGGGAGAGTTTGAGTATGGTTCCACCCCATACTTATCAGACTTATGGGTCAACATGTGGTTATGACCCCATGGATAGTCATGACACAGGTGCGCAGGCTACATCTGTAGCTGAGCAGATGGTGATGACAGATGCCTTCCTGAGTGAGACTTTCGGGCTTGATACTCAGGTCAATCTTAGCAAGTTCATTGAATTTAATTTATTAAATTTTATTTTTGAAATGCAAGATTAACTAATTGAGTTTGATGATTTTAATGAAATTTCAAGGTCATAGCATTGATACAATTTTTAGTGGTTCTCCACCTGCATATTACACTACATCATCTACTGTCAGGGTATGTAACTAGTAAACAATTATAAATATTACATGTGAATAGCATTGTTATAGGAATGGTCTTCTAATATCTAATTTTGGATGTTGAATAGGTTAATATTAGAGATTTCACGACAACACCTGCTAGTGGTGGTGGACTTCAAAGTTTCACGGAGGTAATAAAATAAATAGTTTAATGAATGAATTGTCCTTACTAGATTTTTGTATGTGACTTGTGTGCTTTATTATGTGTACTTCCATGTTTAGGTGAACGTGTGTGTATGTTAGGAGCCATGATTTGCATCACTATTATAATTTTCGTAATTGAATAATGTTGTTTTATTTCTAGATGATGCAGGTTGCAGAGACACCTCCTGATGTTCATAGGGCAATGGAGCATGGTGTATCCTCTGTGATTCACAGCTCCATGCCATTGATGGGGGTATGAGGCATATTAGTAAATTTTAATTTACATTCATTGTTATAGTTGTTTATTTTTGAAAAATTAAAAGATTATTGATTTGAAGTTTAAATTCTATTTGGATGGTTTCTATAGGACATGACATCACCACAGCCTAATCCTACTACTAAGGCAAATGAGGAGACAAATTATATGGTAGCAGTAAGTGATTATTTTGTTAAATGTTTCATTTTTTATAACATGTAATTTCTATATATTAATGTCTAGACTTTTTATTGTAATAGCTATAGATGCATAAACAACTAAATAGGAGGAGCAACCCTCAAGTTCGTAGTAGACCACCCACATACGTGTCTCCATCCCATAGAAGATCAAAGACTGCTCATGGTCTATTCTCTTCACCAGCCAGAGGGGAATGACTTTTTATTGTGTTCCTTTGTTGTATTCCTATATGGCATTTGAGGACATATATTTTGTATTGTATATAGTTGACATTGTATGCCTATATGGCATTCTTGTAAGCCTATATGGCTATTTTGTATATATGCTATACTTATATCGATATATATTGATGTATGCCTATATGGATACTTGGTTAATACAAATCTTTTTTATTGATGGCATCTATACTTGCATTATAAATCCACATTTGAATGGATATTTGTAGATGGTTACTTCAAATATTTAAAGTCCAATTGCATTACATAGGATGTTTGTTGATCCAATAAGCCAGCTATTGTTATTCAAGTATCACCTAAACCTCATTCTCGAACTAAAATATAAAAGTTGTATTTAAAATAAAAATGAATCATCATGTTGAACAAAAAATATTCATATTCTTTATGAGTTGCTCAATTAAAAATACTCAAATGAGTATGCTAATCCATGTTCTTTATGAGTTGGTCAATTGAAAATATTTCTTAATTTCTTCTTATTATACCATATTGGGATGCAAAGAGTATGTTTGTTGTTTTTAATAAGATAGTCAAAATCATATGCTTATGAGCACCTGATGACCATTCTGGTTATTAAATGTAATTCCTCTTGCATATAAGGTGAGATTATGAGAGTACATTGAGTCTTACCTAATTTTGGTATGCAACATAACATTGGGGCTATAGGCTTCCATAAGTCATCAACAATCAAATTTCAAGGTTGTCATTGAAGTCAAAGGGTCAAGGTTGTTTCTCATTGATGTCAAGGTTGATGCCATGATGTTGATAAGGTGATACAGTGATTCAAGGTAGGTGATGGTCATGAGGTGCATGATGTTGTGAATATGGTTTTCATGATAAGGTCTCTCAATTCATGTTGATGCTGCACAAGACAAACATGGTTCATATGATGCAAGGTTCATGTTCATGGTGGATGTGGTTTTGTTCATGTAAGGTTTTGTTGTGAATATGGTTTTCATGATAAGGTCTATCTTGGAAGGTTGATATGATGCAAGGTTCATATTCATGGTGGATGTGGTTTTGTTCATGTAATAAGAAGTTAGAGAAGACACAAGCTTTCATAATCACAATTCAATGTCATCATCAAGGAGAGTAATATTTATCAAGGGGAGTCATGAGTTTGATTCGAATGTCAAGTTGTTCATGTCTTATAACCCTAAGCCTATGATAAATGTCATACTCTAATGTCTTTCTTCTTATGTCCCTGAGGTCTTTGAAATGTCCTAGATATCTCTTGATGAAAGTTAGAATGTTTAAGTCTTTCTTATTGATCGTTTGGGTTTGCATATTGGGCGTTAAACCCTAAAAATAATCTACTTTCTTAAGACTTTAAAACCCTTAATCACCTATTGTGTGTAAAGTGCACTTTTGTTTTAATTTAATATTGACTTATAATCACAAGTTACTATCACTTAAATCAACCTACTAAATGGTCTTTTAGTCATTAGTTCACCGGCCCTTCAACCTAACTCAACTAGCATCTCTGGTAGACTCTCATAAGCTCGAGTGCCATATCATAATTGAAGATCATATTTAATTGATATGAGGGTGGGAAAAAGGATTGGAAGGTTAGTATTTAAAGAAATTTGGAATATAAACAATCATCCCTATGTAGTTGAATTTGATGGGCATACCTTTATAAAAGGCTAAAAGATAACTTTATGTAGGATATCATGGTATTTGTAGTGTTTGAAGATTGAAGACTAGTTAGTGTTTATATCTCAGACTGTTTTGACATGTTTCGGTCCAAAATAGGACTATGCCTAGCCTAAACGTACCCATTTAGATGCGTTGGAACTGTCATTTTGGCTACACAAGGAGAAAGACAAAAGTTACACACCTTTGCAACTTTACACTGCCTCCTAATAATTTTTGGGGCAGAAAAAAACCTTTCACCATGGGAAAATGCCTCAGAGATATAAAAAACTAAGAGGTTATTGTAGAGGAATTCTACATGATCACCTTGCCTCAGACAAAATGTATCTAAGTGACACGATTTCTGAGTAACAACTTGTCAAAGATTGTTGCCTTTTTGCACTTTAGACTCTTTAGGGATATCGCCAATACAATGTAGCTTGGACTGTTTCAGCATGTTTGGGTACAAAACAGGACCATGCCTAGCCTAAATGTACCCATCCAGATGCATTGGAACTATCAATTTGGCCACACAAGGAGAAGAACAAAAGTTACACCCCTTTGTAACTTTACACTACCTCCTGATGATTTTTGGGGCAGCAGAAAACCTTTCACCATGGGCAAATGCCTCAAAGATATAAAAAATTGAGAGAGTTTATTATAGAGGGACCCTACATGATCAAGTTGCCTCAGACATAATGTATCTAAGTGACATGGTTTCTGAGTAATAGCTCATCAAAGATTGCTATCTTTTTCCACTTTGAACTCTTTAGGGATATCCCTAGTACAATGTAGCTCAGACTGTTTTGGCATTTTTGGGTGCAAAACAGGGCCATGCCTAGCCTAAATGTACCCATCTATACACATTGGAACTGTTAGTTTGGCCACACGAGGAGAAGAATAAAAGTTACACCCCTTTGCAACTTTACACTGCCTCCTTCTGATCATTTTTGGAGCAACAAAAAACCTTTCACCATGGGAAAACACCTCAGAGATATAAAAATTGAGAGAGGTTATTATAGAGGGACCCTACATGATTGTGTTGCCTTAGACAAAATGTATCTAAGTGACATGATTTCTGAGTAACATCTCATCAAATATTGTTGCCTTTTTGCACTTTGGACTTTTCAGGCATAACGTCGATACAATGTAGCTCGAACTGTTTCGGCATGTTTGGATGCAAAACAAAACCATGGCTAGCCTAAACATACCCATCCTGATTCATTAGAATAGTCAGTTTGGCCACACAAGGAGAAGAATAAAAGTTACACCCCTTTGCAACTTTCACTGCCTCCTTCTGACAATTTTTGGGGCAGTAGAAAACCTTTCACCATGGGAAAATGCCTCAAAGATATAAAAAACTAAGATAGATTATTTTAGAGGTGCCCTATGTGATCGTGTTGCCTCAGATGGAATGTATCTAAGTGACATAATTTCTGAGTAACAGCTCATGAAAGATTGCTACCTTTTTACACTTTGGACTCTTCAGGGATATCACCAGTACAATATAGCTCAAACTATTTCAGCATGTTTGGGTGCAAAACAAGACCTTTTCTAGCCTAAACGTACCCATCCAGATGTGTTGGAACTATCAATTTGGTCACATCAGGAGCAGGATAAAAGTTACACCCCTTTGCAACTTGACATTGCCTCCTTCTAACGATTTTTGGGGCCATAGAAAACCTTTCACCATGGGAAAATGCCTTAGAGATGTAAAAAACTGAGAGAGGTTATTATAGAGGGACTCTACATGATCATGTTTCCTCAGATGAAATGTTTCTAAGTGACATTGTTTTCAAGTAACATCTTGTCAAAGATTTCTGCCTTTTTACACTTTGGGCTCTTCAGGGATATCGTCGGTACAATGTAGCTCGGACTGTTTTGACATGTTTGGGTGAAAAATAGGACCATGCCTAGCGTAAATGCACCCATCCAGACACGTTGGAATAGTCAGTTTGGTTGTATCAGGAGTAGGATGAAAGTTTCACTCCTTTGCAAATGTACCTAGATTTTATACATTATTCTCAAGATCAACTTCATCCATTACTTAGGTCTAACCGAATGAAGCATAACATGATGATCAAAAAATGTGTATATGTGTAAAAATATAGAAGCAAATAAAAAAAGACAAACCTTACAAATTAATGTGCATACTTACAACTCAATGTAACACAACTTTACAAAATCAATGTGAATACTTGCAAATTAATCCAATGAACCATCCGGGTCTGC
This sequence comes from Cunninghamia lanceolata, assembly GCA_027924645.1. Lineage (NCBI taxonomy): Eukaryota > Viridiplantae > Streptophyta > Pinopsida > Cupressales > Cupressaceae > Cunninghamia > Cunninghamia lanceolata. Next base: position 1,541,010 of record BSBN01000876.1, on the reverse strand, counting down.
TCTACTCTTTATTATGTCAAGTATTTCTTCATGGTTAGACTCACGTACCTTCCACAAAGTCTTATTCAAAGGTCTAACTTGATATTGTATCAAATGAACATTTGATGCCACGATATGGTTTGAGTAATGAAGAATCTTCTGATGCGTGTCAAAGTCTTGAAACAGCCAAACATTAACACTCTTATGTTGGTACCTTCTAAGCCATGTTCCAGTAATAACCACTGAGCCTATAGGGTATTCGATGTTTTCTCCATCTGTAACTAGAGCCTCTAGTTTCTTTTTGGCCTCAACACAATGACATAAGTAATAATTTGTTCCCTCTTCATTATCTTCATCTGTAATAACTACATATACATGCCCTAAATTGATATGTGTAGCAAATTAGATGAAATTAGTCAACTTTACAAAAACACTATAGAGTAAGATGACATTAGGCATTTCAAAAACTATGCAAATAGATATATTACCTAGTTCAACTAGATCTGATATGTGGTCAAAGTCAACTGATGATTCCATCTGTGTTAGTTCTAGTGTTGTTGAGGGTCGATACGTGTCAAGTGGGCTAAGATAACTTAATTGCCATTCGTCAACCCACTCCTTTGACTCGCACTCATCCTAGGCTTGAATTGTACGAGAAGAACAAAAGCATGACATCTTTCACATATGGATACTCCATGAACCTACAATTGAGCTTCTAAAAGAGTGCATATCACTTGATCCTGTCAATGTAGAACAGTCCTCATATGGTGCAATGTTATTTTTATCTATCAACCAAAAAAATCTATGAACTGAAGACTTACCTTCATTACCTAGACCCATGGAAGCATTACACCACTCAATGATCAATTTTGCATTTGTCAACTTTGTATTGTCTTTATACTTTAACTCTTCTTGTGCTATGGATCTTTTGATACATGCTCCTGCACCATCATGCTCCCCCTTTCCATGCCCGGCCTCACAAAAGTTCTACATATGCTAAATACCTGTAAAATTATGCATCCTACTTAGCCAATAGAAATTTTGTGAGTTCTTGAATTGTGATGCACAGTTAGCCGACCATATGATATGTTGACTGAATGATATGCCCCTTCTACCCAAATCATTGTAGAACACTTGAAAGCAACCTTGCATGAACTTCGTAGAATGTGTTTGATCATCACCGATATAGAAATGATACCCCCTTACGATCTTTCTATCATCCTCTGTACCATCATTCACATGAATGAATGCGATGTGCACAAATATAGAAACCTATATGGAGTTGTAATATTGTGATTACACCTCACACTGTGGCTGTAGAATGTAGTTCTCTACAAAGTCAATGACTGAAACAATGCTACCAACCAGAAATGTGTCTTTGCATAACTTGAATTGTAAGTCCAACCATCGAGCTCTATGGGCATGTCTTGCATACTCATACACTATGCTATCACGAAATATAGGCATAAACTGATATGCTAGAATCTTTTCAAAAATCAATTTACACCTCTTTGCTTCTTTACATTCTTTTGTATTGTATGCCACTATTTTATACTTGTCGAACTCTACTAGTTCATTTCTAACTGCGTGTGTTCTTTCCATATGTTCACATATTGGCAAACATTGCAAGCCATCGCAACGATGACATGTGCCATCCAAGCATAATTTCTTGTAGAATATTTGACCTTCCTCTCTTTCACAAAAAATCTTGATATGAAGTCTCTTGAAGATGTTGGTGGGGCACATATGCCACAACCCTACAAAACATTATTAGTATGCAAATCCCTCAACCCTTAACTCTAATCCTTCAACCCTAAACCCTATCCCTAAACCCTCAACACTGTACCTTAAACCCTAATCCCTCAACCCTAAACCCTAAACCTTATCCCTAAACCTAAATCCGTCAACCCTCAATGCTAATCCCTCATCCCTAAACCCTAAATGCTATTCGTATTCCTAAACCCTCAATAGGCTCGATACTATACCTTAATCCCTAATCCCTTATTCCTAAACCCTCCAACCCTATCTATAATCCTTATACCCTCAACACTCTACTTTAACCATAATCCCTCGACCCTCAACCCTCAAACCTCAACTTTTAACCTTCAACATCAAACCCTAATCCCTCAACCCTTAACTCTAATCCCTTGACCCTCAACCCTATCCCTAAACCCTCAACCCTAAAACCTCAATCCTTAACCCTTAATGTCAAACCCTAATCCCTCAACCCTAAAACCTCAACCCTCAACCCTTAATGTCAAACCCTAATCCCTCAACCCTTAACTCTAATCCCTCAACCCTAAACCCTCAACACTATACCTTAAATCCTAATCCATCATACCTAAACCCTAAACCTTATCCCCAAACTATAATCCCTTAAGCCTCAACCCTAATCCCTCATCCCTAAACCCTAAATGTTATCCCTATTCCTAAACCCTCAATGAGCTCGATATTAGACCTTAAACCCTAATCCCTTATCCCTAAACCCTCCAACCCTATCCCTAATCCTTATACCCTCAACACTCTACTTTAACAGTAATCCCTAGACCCTCAACCCTATCCCTAAACCCTCAACCTTCAACCCTCAATGTCAAACCCTAATCCCTCAACCCTTAACTCTAATTCGTTAACCCTCAACCCTATCCCTAAACCCTCAACCCTAAAACCTCAACCCTTAAACCTCAACGTCAAACCCTAACCCCTCAACCCTTAACTCTAATCCGTCAACCCTAGAACCTATCCCTAAACCCTCAACATTATACCTTAAACCCAAATCCCTCAACCCTAAACCCTAAACCTTATCCCTAAACCCTAATCCCTTAACCCTCAACCCTAATCCCTAAAGCCTCAACCCTCAACCCTAATCCCTCATCCCTAAACCCTAAATGTTATCCCTATTCCTAAACCCTCAACGGGCTCGATAATATACCTTAAACCCTAATCCATTATCCCTAAACCATCCAACCCTATTCCTAATCCTTATACCCTTGACACTCTACATTAACCCTAATCCTTTGACCCTCAACCCTATCCCTAAACCCTAATCCCTCAACCCCTAACTCTGATCCCTCGACCCTCAACCCTAAAACCTCAACATCGAACCCTAATCCTGCAACCCTTAACTCTAATCCCTCAACCCTAAACCCTATCCCTAAACCCTCAACACTATACCTTAAACCATAATCCCTCAACCCTAAACCATAAACCTTATCCCTAAACCCTAATCCCTCAACCCTCAACCCTAATCCCTCATCCCTAAACCCTAAATGCTATCCCTATTCCTAAACCCTCAAAAGGCTCGATACTATATGTTAAACTCTAATCCCTTATCCCTAAACCCTCCAACCGTATCCCTAATCCTTATACCCTCAACACTCTACTTTAACCCTAATCCCTCAACCCTCAACACTATCTCTAAACCCTCAACCCTCGAACCTCAACCCTCAACCCTTAATGTCAAACCTTAATCCCTCAACCCTTTACTCTAATCCCTCGACCCTCAACCCTATCCCTAAACCCTCAACCCTAAAACCTCAACCCTCAAGACTCAATGTCAAACCTTAATCCCTCAACCCTTAACTCTAATCCCTCAAACCTAAACCCTATCCGTAAACCCTCAACACTATACCTTAAACCCTAATCCCTCAATCCTAAAGCCTAAACCCTAATCCCTCAACCCTAAACCCTAATCCCTCATCCCTAAACCCTAAATACTATCCCTATTCCTAAACCCTCAATGGGCTTGATACTATCCCTCAACCCTTAACCCTTAAAACTTGAACTCTAAAACCTATCCCTACACCCTCGACACTTGACACTATATCTTAAACACTAATCCCTTAACCCTCATCCCTAAAGCCTCAACTCTCAATCCTTAAACCTTAAACCCTAAACCCTATCCCTAATCCCTCTACCTTCGACACTCTACTTTAACCCTAACCCCTTGACCATCAACCCTATCCCTAAACCCTCAACCTTCAATCCTCAACATTAAACCCTCAAACCTAAACCCTATCGCTAAACCCTCAACTCTCAACACTATACCTTAAACCCTAATCCCTATCCCTGAACCCTTAACCCTTAAAACTTAAACCCTATCCCTACACCCTCAACACTCGACACTATATCTTAAGCCTTAAACCCTCATCCATAAAGCCTCACCCTCAATCCTTAAACCTTCAACCCTAAACCCTATCCCTAATCCCTCTACCCTTGACACTCTAACCCTAACCCCTTGACCATCAACCCTATCCCTAAACCCTCAACCCTCAACTATTAACATTAAACCCTAATCTGTCAACCCTAAACCCTAATCCCTCAAACCTAAACCCTTTCCCTACCCTCAACCCTCAACACTATATCTTAAACCCTAATCCCTATCCCTCAACCCTTAACCCTTAAAACTTAAACCCTATCCCTACACCCTCAACACTTGACACTATATCTTAAGCCTTAAACCCTCATCCCTAAAGCCTCAACCCTCAATCCTTAAACCTTCAACCCTAAACCCTATCCCTAATCCCTCTACCCTCGACACTCTAACCCTAACCTCTTGACCCTCAGCCCTTAACCCTTAACTCTCAACATTAAATGCTAATCTGTCAACCCTAAACCCTAATCCCTCAACCCTCAACACTATACCTTAAACCCTAATCCATCAACCCTAAAACCTAATACCTCAACACTCAACCATAAAACTTATCACTAAACCCTCAATCCTCGATACTATACCTTAATCCCTAATCCCTCAACCCTCAACCCTAATCCCTCATCCTTAATCCCTCATCCCTAAACCTTAAACAATATCCCTATTCCTAAATTCTCAACCCTCGACACTATAGCTTAAACCCTAATCCCTTATCCCTAAACCCTTAACCCTATCCCTCAACCCTTAACCCTTAAAACTTAAACCTTAAAACCTATCCCTAAACCCTCGATGCTCAACACTATATCTTAAACCCCAATCCCTTAACCCTCATCCCTAAAGCCTCAACCCTCAATCGTTAAAACTTTAACCCTAAACCCTATCCCTAATCCATCTACCCTCAACACTCTACTTTAACCCTAATCCCTTGACCATCAACCCTATCCCTAAATCCTCAAGCCTCAACCCTCAACTCTCAACATTAAACCCTAATCCATCAACCCTAAACCCTAATCCCTCAACCCTAAACCCTATTCCTAAACCCTCAACCCTCAACACTATTCCTTAAACCCTAATCCATTAACCCTAAACCCTAATCCCTCAACCCTAAACCCTATCCCTAAACCCTCAACCCTCAGCACTATTCCTTAAACCCTAATCCCTCAACTCTAAACCCTAATCCCCCAACCGTAAACCCTAAACCCTATCCCTAAACACTCAACCCTTAGCACTATACATTAAACCTTAATCCCTCAACCCTCAACCCTCAACCCTAATCCCTCATCCTTAAACCCTAAATGCTATCCCTATTCCTAAACCCTCAACCTAAGACACTATACCTTAAACCCTAATCCCTTACCCCAAAACCTTAACCCCTATCCCTCAACCCTTAACCCTTAAACCTTAAACCCTAAAACCTATCCCTAAACCCTGAATGCTATACCCTCAACAATATACTTAAGCCATAATCCCTCAATCATCAACCCTATACCTTAAACCCTGAAGCCTACACCCTCAAACCCTCATCCCTAGACCATATAACCTCACCCTTATATCCTAAACCTCAAATATTGTGCCTCAACCTTATACTTAGATTAAACCTAAACCATACGTGCTCTCAACCCAAGTCACCCTATGCCTTATATACCCTCAATCCATATCGTAAACCCTAAACCCAATATCGTAAACCCTAATCCCTCTGCCTTACACACTTAATCTTATGTACTCAAAAACCTAAATATTAACCCTCAACTATAACCCTCAGCCCTCTAATCTCTACCCTCTACCCTCTACTTATTACTTAAGCCCTAAGCCCTCAACCCTCAACCCTCAAAACTATAGAGGCTTAGGTCCTTGTATACACTAAACCCAAAACACTTACATACATACATACATAAATAAATACATACATGCATACATACAAACATACATACATACATACAAACATGCATACATACAAGTATGCATACATGTACATACATACATACCTACAAGCATGGATATAAATGTATAATGAAAAATTTGAATTTATAAATGGAAATGATCAAACAATTGAAATGCATAACCTAAACCCAAATAATTCAATACCTCGAAGATGCAAGATGAGCTCGATTGATTGATCGCTTTGTTGTGTTGATTGCTTGATTCCGCAGCATAACATTGATAAGAAGATAAATGATGGATGATTGATAGTTGATAGATGCAAGCTAGGTAGATGAAAGAGGATAGATATGGCTTGAGATTAAAATTCAGCAGAGTGAGGTTGCATGAAGAAGAATCCTCTATTCTCTCCCAATGGCTCAAGAGAGGCTTTCTTTATAGGAAAGGCTTGATTCAAATGGGTGGCTAGGATCAATTAGGGCTTTAGATGAAATGGATGGATAGGATTAAGTTAAGTTTCCTTGCACAATAAGAAATTGTAGTCAATTGACATGTGGCAAGGGAAGATAAGGCTTATGTGTGCTTGTGTAGATAAATACTAAAATTAGGTCCCATTAGTTGTGCATGTGAAGGATAAAAGTTGTACTACAACACATGATTGACTGGACAAGTGTTGGAATGTGGTGAAAGGTGATGGCTTAATTCAAATAAAATATTTGAATTAGTTGGGATATGAGTTGGATATTAATTAAATAAATAAAATTTATTTAATTAATTGAGAAGTTGAATAGGATAAGATAAGATATGATGTGGAAATTAATTAAATAAATAAAATTTATTTAATTAATTGGCTTAAGTGGGATTAGGGAAATTAGGATGGAAATTAGGACAAAATGGATTATGATGTCTAGATAATGTTTTAAGAAGGTGTTGTAAGACATACACAAATTATGAAAAATTTGGGTGTCTACATTTTGCCCCTCTTTGAGATGATGTTCGAGATGATAAGATTTATGTTGAGTAACATCATTTCAAAGAAGCTAAGGTATGGATAGAGGAAAATGATATGGAGATAGGATGATGATGCCCCCTCGAGAGGATAGGCGGGTTGGGTAAACACGGGTAGGCTTTCGAAAAGAAATGGTTTGGCTACAAAAGAAAGATAAGGGGATAGATAGAAGAAATGATGGATGCGTTATGCTACAATGAAAGTGAGCAACCATGATGTTTGATATAGCACTGGATGTTATGCACCAAGGTATAAGGACCAAGGTGATGATGTGTCTTGTGCCCCAACATAATATAACCTTGTCTAACATATGAGGAAGTTAACTTAGAGCATTAAAGTCCTAATGCACAAAAGGTATAATATGACCTTAGATGCAAAGGATAGTGCAAAAAGTTATTCCAACATACACAAGATATGAATATTAGCTGGAGTGATACCGATGTGATACAAATGCAAGTTAAAAATGATAACACACACAAGCAAGCAGGCAAGCATGCACAAATGATTCAAAAACAAACAAGGTATTGCCCCTGTCAAGCTGTAAACCAATGATTAATTGTTTAATTGTTTTGTTGTTGAGAGTGTTGTCATAGTAGGGAAAGCTATATCCCTAGATCAACACAGGGTTGTTTGCTGAGTTGGTTAGCTGATTGGCTGATTGATTTGGCTTACAACAAGGCTAGGATCAAGACCATGGATTGCATTTGGATAACTTGGCTTGATTGATTAACTTGATTGGTATGGATTAAGGATGGGCTTGCATTTGGATCTTTGTTTGGAATGGTTGGAAGATGATGAAATGCTGATTAGATTGATTTGATGAAGGATGGATGATTTGTGGTGGATTGAGCTGCTTTTGATTTGCTGAAGTGATTGGATTGTTTTGAATGATGATAGTGATGGTGTGATGATTAGAGTGTCGATTCAATCTAAGCATAAGCAAGTGTTCTTAGTGTGCTCAAAGGATGTAAAATAAACAAGGTATTGCCCTTGTCAAGTCATAAACCAATAATTGATTGTTTGATTGATGATGATAGTGTTGTCATTGCGGGGAAAGCTATATCCTTAGATCAACACAAGGATGTGGGAACGCTATATCCCATTGATGATAATTGATAATGATTGATTGGGCTCATGACAAGATTAGGATCAAAACTTGTTGATTTGATTGGATAATGTTCCTTGATTGATTAGCTTGCTTGAGATGGATTAATGTGGCTTGGATTTAAGATCATTGCTTAGGTTGATTTGATTGATATGATTGGACGAAGTGATTGATTGAAATGGATGAATGAATGTTATTGATAGGAAGAATTGATGATGATGATGATGATTTGATTTTGATTGAATGTTGATGGAGTGGATTGTTTTGGATGATATGATTGATTTTATTGCTTAGATTTTTTGTTGGATATTTGATTTTTTGGATTTTTTTTTTTTTTGGGTATTTTGATTTTTTTGTGTTTTTGAATGTTTTGGAAAATGCCAATGGATTTACAATTTGGGTAGCCTTTGTGCTAGATACCAATGACAAGGGAGGACCAAGTCTAGGTGGAAGGATGGACGTAAGATGGATGGATAAAATGTTGGGCAACAAGGGATGGAAGGCTCATGATAAATGGGTGGATAAAAAGAATAGGCCATATAAGGGATGGATGCATGCCTCATGATAAATGGATAGGTAGGCTATAAGATGGAAAGCTTATGATAAGGATACGCCATAGTGGATGGATCATAAGAGAGCTAGGATGTGATCTTCAAAGGCTATGTTGCATCAGAAGAACTTGCCCCATTCTAGGTGGTAATGCTTAGGATTTTTACATGACAAAGTTCATGACCAAGGGATGACATGATAGATTGGTTTGAATGGGATGGATAAATGGTCAATGGATAGGACTTGGTTTGGAAAGAAGGTATGTCAAGAAATATCCAAACATGTTTCAACATTTTGCCCCTGTGTCTTCATCAAGATCAAAAGGTGGAAGGATGGGTAAATGGGTTCAGTAGGATAGGTATGTTTATGTAATGGCTAAGGATGGTAGGATGGCAAGATAGGATAAGATAGGTTGGTATGATATAATTAGATAGATAGTTGGGAAATGGATAGGTTGGATGAGACAATGTGCCCCCAAGTGTAAGTGACATAGAAGATTAACCTACACATGACGCCTATTTGCCAGGTTTTCATCATGGTACTTATCCAAGGCTCCTGTTTACCAGGTTTTCACCATTGGACGAAGGGATTTCTCTTTACTATTTTTTTTTTTTGCTTTTTTGCTTTTTTGGCTTTTAGATGGGTTGACAATTACACATGGTGCCTGTTTGCCAAGTTTTTACCATGGTAATGGATAGGAGGGACTCAAGTGGCTAGTGCTATGAAGGTTGATAGTGTCCCTTTAGAGATTGATGATGTCTTTGCATGGGCCATGTCAAGTGTGCTCATAGATGTTGATAAGGGATTGCATGGATGGGAGATGGATTAGGTGGATAGTAGATTATGATGTGGATTATGGAAGGTTCATGCAAGGATGGATGGATAAAAGGCTTATGCAAAAGCATGGACCATAGGAAGGTGATGGGGAAGATTTGTAGGATAATGGATGGAAGATGGGGAGATGTAGTTATGTGGAGGTGTTACGGAGTGGAAGGGAACCATGACCAACGACTGCACACACCGTGATAAACATTGAAGCTTTTGATGAGATGGTGGTGTAGGAAGCAATGGAGATGTTTGCTTAGGAGATGGTTGATGGAGTGACTTAGGAACCCACATAGATTTAGTATTTTTAGTGCTTTTGCTTTGCTTGTGGGATTTTTGAAGGGAATGGAAGTTTTGGATGGATATAGGTGATTGGGATTCTTGAGATGTGGATGAAGATACCTCATTTGCTTTGCTAGCTATTTGCTTAGGAACCCAAACCATTTTGCTTTTAGGCTTTGCTTTTGGAGGTATGGTCTTGGATAGCTTTGTGAATGTACTTTGCTTAGAATATGGATGATTTAGAGACTTTTCACATTGATGCCCTAAGGCACGAGGGTCCTTAGGAGTTTTAGGTGGATTTTTGGCTTTATAGATAAAGGCATCCAAATGTTTATTTTGGAATCCCATGGGTTTGATGGAAGTGGGGTTGGTGGAATGAATGGAAGCTTCATGTTTAGGCAATGTGTGCTTTTGTTGGCCATGATTAGGGATGTAAGGATACTTATGAATGCTAGGAATGTTAAGTGTTGGAAGCAACAATGGCAAGGTGGATGGAGGGATATTTGGAGTTGGTAAAATTGGAGGCAAAGTGGATGGCGGAAGGTGTATGGTCACATGCTTTTGACATTTATAGGATGATGGAGGTGAAATGGCTACATATGTTTTGGGTAGATGATGGGGTTTGCAATGGAAAGTGGTAGGTTTAGGATGCATGAAGGGATTACCAACATCTTGGCCTTGTTTACCTTGGGGTGTGTATCCAAGGCCATATGAGCATGGAGGGATCTTGACATGGTTTGGCTCCAAAATAAATTGTTCATGAAGGCCTAGGCCTTTACCTTGGTAGTTCATGTTTTGGAGTATGCGATGGACAATGAGACTAGGTGTGCTTTGAACACTAGACTTGAGCTCATTATTGGATGAAGAAGATGAAGTAGAGGACAAAGGTTGTTGTTGTCCTAAGGAAGAACATTCATGGATGAATGTGGATAAACCCATTGGATAGGGTGGATTTGAAATGAGATCGATGGTAGGTGGGGATGAAGGATCATTAGGATCTTGATTAGCATTGTGTTCACTAAGATCCAAGCTATTTGTTTGATCTTCTATGCTTATGTGATCTTGAAAGGCACATGTCTCATTATGACAAGTGGATGTTTGCTCATGGATGGTTATGGGAGTATGGATACGATCAAGGTGCTCATAGATAGCTTCTTCACCATAGATATTATATTGATCATGAGATGGATAAAGTTTGGCCAAATGGATCATCATGGTCTTCATGCTTTTAACTAGAACCTTGATCAAAAATATGAGCAAAAAGAGTATTAAGTGGGCTATAAAAGAGATAAATTTGCTCATGAATGAGGTCATGGTGATGGCTAATAGCTTGAGGGCACACCATATGTAGGTCATGGATAGCTGGAACTTAGAGGTGCTTTGATCTTGATTAAGATTAAGGTTCAATATTTCCACATGTTTAAGATTATGCTCTTGACATACCTCTTGACTTTGGATGGAAGTGAAAGGTTCTTAAGTGGACTTGATAGGCTCTTGATAGTTATCGACATGAGGGCATGATGGCTCTTGACTTAGGCTTGTGTTTGGAGACTCTTGAATAGACTTGTTGGTTTGTAGGTCACATGATGGGCTCAAAGGGCTAGGTGTGTTAATGGAAGGCTCTTGGATAGGCTCAAGGATATGTGAACCACATGATGAGATTATAGGATTGGATATGACCTTTGGAAGTTCATTGGTAGGCTCACGAATGGGTGCTTGACATGGGGGTAGTTTATTCCTAGCTAGTAGCCAATGGATCACATCCTTTGCAAGGGTATGAGTAGATGGGAAATATAATGGATGGATGATAATAGTAAATGATGTTGCAAGCTTAGGACTAGTATTAGGTTGGGGACTAATTGGATTGGGTGGATTAGGATTTGGACTAGATAGGGGTGACACATGAGATTGGGATGATGTGGCATGATTTCCCATTATAGGCGGTACACCTTATAAACAATTGGGACAAATATTGGGCACTGATTTGTATTATGGCCTTTGGTCCTATGGTATGCACAATAATCATGTTCATCATATGGACTTTCTTCACATGGTTTTACTTCAGGAAGTTCGATGAGTTTTTGTTCAAGCATTCTTTGTAAAACAATCTCAGCCGCATCCTTTGGTGAAGGATTAGAATGACATGGTGATGAAGGTAATGGAGGGCTTGGTGATTTGGAAGGTTGATGGACCAATGGACTAAGAGTAGGATCACATGGTGGTGTTGGGATAGGATTAGTTGGCTCATGTGTTGGCATGTGATTGGATGATGGAGGGTATTCATAAGATGAACTAGCTAGGTTGGTATCTCCCTTGTCAAAGGTAATTAAGTCTTGTTGCATTAGGCTTGCATGGTTTATGTACAAAGGGCCACTTGGAGCTGCATGTGCTTCTTGTTGTAAAGGTGGATTTGGGCTCATTTGTGCTTGTTGGGGAGGCCATTGATAGTCTTGGTAGCTAGGTGTAATGGTAGGATATGTAGACAACATATCTTGTGGTGGACTCAAAGATGTGGGCATGTTATCTTATTGGCAAGGTTGACTTGTGCTCACTTGATTTATATACAAAAGGACATTGGGACTTGCATGTTGTCCTTGTGATATCACTTGATTGCCTTGTGGATGGGCTTGGTAGTGCATTGGAATGGTGGCATGAGGGATTGGATAAGCTTGAAGTGGATGTTCATAGGTTGATGTGGCACTGATTTGGTGGATAGGTGGATTAGGTTAATAGGAATTAGATGGATATGACATGTGACTAGATGGATTAGGTTGATAGGAAGTGGATGGATATGACATGTGGCAAGATGGATTAGGTTGGGAGTGAATGGTTAAGGATTGTTGTGCTCGTTGGGCTTGACTAGTGGCTAAAAGGTGTTGGACTTGGGTTATGAAGTGTTGTAGTTGAGGTGATTGGCTTGCGTGGGGTTGAGCTTCTTGGATGAAGAATTGTAATGTTTCAATGGCATCTTGGTTGAGCGGTTGTGATCCTTGATAAATATTTTGGAGGAATCTTTGGAATTTGATTTTTGGGTCCTCTGGTGTAAACATGTTGTCCCCCAAGTGTTTGCCTTAAGTCCTTTTAGCAAGTGCTTGTTTAGGGATTTGGATGATGATGTGGATTGTTTGGATGAAGTTGATTAGGATGAAAGTTTAGATTGATTTGTTTATGTGTTTGGTGTTTAGATCTTGATTTGGGAATGTTCAAACAAATGATTATGCATATACACACATGAATCACTCACGCAAGACATATAAGCAAGTTTAATGTTGAAATATGAAGAATGTGATGATTAAGAAAGCACTTGAAAACACATCACAAGCCTAATGTCTAGTCAAGTGGGTATGGCCAATTAGGTCTCAGGTTAGTTTGCACAAGGTTGACTATGGAATTAAAAGTGAAATCATGCCACATAGCCGGGAGAAAGGGGTAACCCACCCTTCACCTTCACTTCCCAAAGGTATAAAGTTCTTTGGGGCTTAGCTAAGAGTGACAAGATTTTAACTCCCAATGAGGGTGTCTTTTGATTTAGCCTCGATTGAGGTCATCCCTTGGAGTGGTGTGTCTCCAAGCAGGCCTCCTAGATAGGGTATACAAAAGCAAACCAAGTGAGTTGTCACTTGATTCACACTCGCAGTTCTTAATTGACCCTTTAGAAATGAGATGTGTGGAAGACAATTCAAGCACTTATTCTTTTTAAACCCAAATCTAAATGCGTTGGAAGACAATGGTTTGTTTTAGCCCAATTTTTGATGTGATAGCAAACAATGTTCGTTTTAGGAGCCCAAAATCCAAGTGTGATCAAACAAGATTAAGAGATGAAACATTAGAATGAGTGCACCTAATACAATCACTTTCCAATTTTCTATAGATGTTGATGCCAATGCTGCTCCAGCTCGTTAGATGCTCCTGAAAGTCACAAAAATTGACAAAGACCAAGTAAACTTGCACAAGAAACCGTTTTGTAAAAAATGAAGAATCTGATAAAAACTGATGAAGATGATTTGATACATAAAAATAGATTGCATAGACAGAAAGTTTAGGAGATTCTAAGCAATTTGAAAAAAAGTTTCGTTGAAAAACAATCAAAATTGCTCAAGTTATGCTCAAATGAAGTTTGCAATGAAACTAAACTTTGACTGATGAAAAGTCTTGAAAAATGGTATAGTCACCTAATAAAACCTACTCCACTATGTAGTTCATCCTCTCAGCTTTCCAGCAAGTCCTTGTTTGCACAATTTGGCCTTCGTATGTGAAAGTTATGATAGAAACACCGCAATGCACGATAACAGCAACCAAAAGCAAGTTACCGTCACCAAATGCGATTTACTGTTTATCAGAAGCGGCACTGTTTTACCATAGGCGAGCCCCTACAGATCAAATGCAATTTGAAAAAGCACCAGATGTGAGCAGTGTAGGGTTATAAGTGATGCATAAAATCCCAAAGTGATTGATTTCAGTCAACAAGTGACCTGTATCTGCAAAATAACAATACGCAACAGAAACCCTAGCTCCGCAAAAGATGATCACTGTCAAACCGAAGGTGATTCAATTATACTAAAATTAAGAACTATTGAGATGAAAGTGATGCAGATTAGATCAAAGGCGATCACTGTTAAAACAAAAGTGATCCACAAAACACTGTAGGCGGCCGATTTCATTGCAGAAGCGATGCAAATATGCAGAAAGCGGCGGTGTTTTTGCTCATAAGCGATGCAAAAATGGATAAAAGCACCAAATAATAGTTCATATGCAACTAACAAAAGGCCACAAGTGATGCATAATAGCCCAAAAGCGATCTGGAAAGTTTCAGGAGACGGAATGCAAATGTTAACCATAAGCGACCAAGTTTACCATATGCGATCGGTTTTTGTTCAAAAGCGAGCTGAATTTTACCAAAAGCTTATGACTATTAAAAACAAGCCAAATTTGACCATAAGCGACTGTTGTTTGATCAGAGGCAAGCTGATTTAGCCCAGGCGACTGCTGTTTGATTAGAGGCGACCTGAATTACCAGAGGCGCATTTTTGCAGTCTAGTTGTTGTTTTCTTCACCAGACGCTCCATTTTTCATCAAATTTAGGCAAATTTGTACTCAAAATTTATGGAAATGGCATCCCGGATGCAATGGTGAGGTTAGATTTGGGCTAAGAGATCATCTACATACATTTTTAGCCAAATCTTTACAAACTAGAGTTAGAAAAATGCAAAATTTTGCTACAAAAGCTTGTAAAAATGAAAGATTGGCACTCCAAGAGATCTAAACTTCAAAAAAACAACTCAAACAAGAGAGGTTAATCAAGGATGTGGGTCCCACTGGGCATGCTAGAATGTATAATGAAAAATTTGGATTTATAAATGGAAATGATCAAACAATTGAAATGCATAACCTAAACCCAAATAATTCAATACCTTGAAGATGCAAGATGAGCTCGATTGATTGATTGCTTTGTTGTGTTGATTGTTCGATTCCGCAGCATAATGTTGATAAGAAGATAAATGATGGATGATTGATAGTTGATAGATGCAAGCTAGGTAGATGAAAGAGGATAGATATGGCTTGAGATGAAAATTCAGCAGAGTGAGGTTGCATGAAGAAGAATCCTCTATTCTCTCCCAATGGCTCAAGAGAGGCTTTCTTTATAGGAAAGGCTTGATTCGAATGGGTGGCTAGGATCAATTAGGGCTTTAGATGAAATGGATGGATAGGATTAAGTTAAGTTTCCTTGCACAATAAGAAATTGTAGTCAATTGACATGTGGCAAGGGAAGATAAGGCTTATGTGTGCTTGTGTAGATAAATACTAAAATTAGGTCCCATTAGTTGTGCATGTGAAGGATAAAAGTTGTACTACAACACATGATTGACTGGACAAGTGTTGGAATGTGGTGAAAGGTGATGGCTTAATTCAAATAAAATATTTGAATTAGTTGGGATATGAGTTGGATATTAATTAAATAAATAAAATTTATTTAATTAATTGAGAAGTTGAATAGGATGAGATAAGATATGATGTGGAAATTAATTAAATAAATAAAATTTATTTAATTAATTGGGATGAGGATAAGATAAATGGGATTATGATGTGGAAATTAATTAACTAAAATTTATTTAATTAATTGGCTAAGTAGGATGAAGATGGGATTGAATGGGATTTTAATTAAATAAATAAAATTTATTTAATTAATTGGCTTAAGTGGGATTAGGGAAATTAGGATGGAAATTAGGACAAAATGGATTATGATGTCTAGATAGTGTTTTAACAAGGTGTTGTAAGACATACACAAATTATGAAAAATTTGGGTATCTACAATAAACATCCATGAAACATACTTATCAAACTTGAACATAACTCATTCAAAGGAAGACATAATGCGAGCATGTTATAATGTGCTCGCATTATGTTGAACTAGGAAAATACCAGAAAACATGCAAAAAAGGAAAAAAAGCACAACATAATGCGAGCGCGTTATAACGTGCTTACATTATATTGTGCTTTGGGAATCCCAACCCTTAGGCTTGGGAATTTCTTTGGATTTCCAACCCAAAGGCTTGTAGTGCCTTTTCAACATACACAGACGTGTCTTTGCAAATTCTACAAGATTTCACATAATTTTGTTTGTGCTAACCTTCAGATTTGTACGTGTTTCAAGGTCAAACAAATCGAACACCTAGGTAATGTTAGGATTTCTCTTAGCTATTTAACGATGTCATTTTTTCACAGTTTGACAATGTTAAGCCTTTCATCTTTAATTTCTTTTGTTTTTGTGTCCGGTTTTGGGAAAAAACCATTGTTTGGTCTTTTTTTCATTGTAAATTAACAATTCATTGAAATTTCAAAAAAATTACATATTTAGAAAGTAGAATCCATACTACACATATTAAAAAAAATGATTTTCAATTAGTTTTCAAAATTTATAGGCGTAGCGCAGCCAAAATTCTATTTTTTAGGATGTGTCCACTTTGAAAATTAGTAAAAAATCAAATATTCATCAAAAAATTATTAGAAAAATTAGGCATAAACTACACTTTGTTAGCTAATTTCTCATTGAAGTGATTTTAAAAATGCCAAAAAAAATTTAACCTTTCGAGGGAGCCACAAAACATGCTATGCTATGTTTTTTTGATAGAAACAACACCAATTTCTATGGCTCCCTCTTTTGAACCCCTTAATCTATACCATTTTCAAAAACAAAATAGTATTTTAGAAAGTAGACTCGGAGCACTACGAACATTGTTTTGGTTGCATCTACAAATTTTGAATGTAACTATGCTCAATTTCTCATCCAAGGCCAACATTTCTTGATTTTGGAAAAAAAGTGGCCACTTAAGACCCCTTTTTGGCCCCCCATCTTCTTGCACTTACCTCGATCTACTCTCGTATACATATTCTTCTAGATAAGCCTTGTGTATGATCTAGTAGTAGCCTATGTGATCTAACTATTTTACCTCTAAAGGAATTTTCATATCATGTGCTATGAATGAGATGTGGAGATTTGATTATGTATGCTATGTGGTTGGTTATAGTAAATGATGCTCAATGTCTATGCTTGGTGGGGATGAATTTATTTCAATGGAAAATGGGAAGTTATCTATTGTATGGTGCTTTTGTCTTTTTAAGGTTACATTGACATCTAATCTCATTTTGATCATGTGGCGCATTCAATCCTATTGTGATGTCAAAGCTTATTTTCTCCTATGGTTTCATCTTTGGTTGGTCCATGCCAATGTATTGTCATATGGGCCATCTCTCATATTTTCTTTCTCCAAAGAAAATTGTGTCATCTAGGTGCTATATGTCTTACTAGTGAATGTTCTCAAGGTTGTTATTATAACATCTTAGTGTTGTTGCATCATTGGTCCTAAGAATCCACATCATTCCATGGTGGGTGTATCCCCCTTTTTATTTATTTGTCCTAATCTCATAAATAGTGACATCAACTAGGGAAGTGTCTTGATTCTACATCTTCAATGGGTGGTAAACAATTCTTAGTGTTTTTCACTATGCCATTGGGTGATAGTGTTCTATGATAGCCGATGGTGGGGCCTTTGTCTTCTATTTATTTGTGCACTTGTGAATTACCTATTAGTTATTGATCTCACTAGTTTGTTGGCTGATTGTGTAGTTTGTACAATATAAAAATGTGTGAAAGCATATGGTTTCTCTCAAATGATACCATTAGTTTATAACATCATGATGGGTCCATCCTAAGTTATTTGTGCATTCATGATATCATCGGGAGATTTTAATCTATTAGATTTTTATTGAGGAGGATTATCATGTGGTTGGCATAGCCTCAAGATGTGTTAAAGTTCATTATTAGTGTTGTTTTGTGAAAACAATTAGATGTGAGTGTAGGATATGATCTATGGTCTGTGTAAGCCTATTTGAGTTTAGATAAATATGCTAAGACTATATTGCACTATTGGTCAATTGTAATCCACATTACAAATGGTAGACCCCTTAATTATTTTCTGTCCATACATGTGCTTGTGTCTACAATGTTCTCATTGGTACAAATTTTATTTAGTGGGTTCCATGAGAAATTGTCTACAGAGGCTATTAAGGTTATAGAATCACTTGACATTTGGGTGAACTATATTATCTAAGGGCCTAAATTTTTGGAGTGAGTTCTTATTATGTCAGAGTGGAGTTGTGGGGACTCTTGGGTCTTATTTTTTATCAGCAACTCTCATGTGTTGAGATGATATATCATATTTTGATCACTATTGGCTACAAGGGATGTGCATTGGTGTTCTTAATTTGCCTCCAAATTTGTGTGTTCAAGTTTCCTTTGGTGCAAATGTGTGTAGGCACTTTGGTTGGCATACAAGACATACATACAACATTCCCATTGGTGCAAGGGAGTATATAATAGTGTGTAATTGTCACATTCCATACTCAATTGTTTCTAATTGCCCCTTTAGGCTAATCTAAAATATTAGTGTACATGTTCATGTGTGCTTAAATTATGATTAGGAGGGTTCCATATGGTTGTGACATGGTGGCTTTGGATCCAAGATGCATATCTAGTAGGAGTGATTATTTATTGATGTTGAGGTGAATGTTTTAAAATGTTGAGCTCATTACTTTTACATCTATGGATTTTTAAGTGACTATTGCATGAGATGAAAGAATTTAGGGTTGAGACAAAAATGGGTTTAGGGTAGATTTAATGGAGTTGGTAAATGTTTTCTACGATGAGATCAATTCAAAATCTCTTTGTGTAGTGTCAATCTATTCTATAGTTTAGGACTTAGTTGGATCTATAATAATGGCATGGTATGGTTATCCTCATGGGATTACATTGTTTGGTTTCTTCAACTATTTCACAACCTACAATGCCCTAATATTCACTATAACATTACAATATTGACTATACATGTGCTCTATAACCTGACTTTCCCCTAGAAATCTAGGAGACCATGTGATTATGTGCTTCTAAAATATACTAACTATATGGGCCTCATGTGGGTCAAATTGTACGGATCACTATTTTTTTGTTAATATATACTTTGGTCCGTTCCTAGATTCATCTCCTTGATAGGGAGGTAGCTATAGTTGTTTTCCAATCCACTTTGATTATGACATTGTGATAAAATGAGCTAGATTTATTCTTGTGACACAATTTAGTTGATTGTAACCACTCTATAATTGGCTATAAATGTAAAAGCATTGGATGGTAGTATTTTTTAGGTTTTTTATTACTTTCTCATAAATTCCTTAGTTTCCCTTCATTCTAATATCAATATCTCAAGAGCTCAAAATATTGAAGCAATCTAATTTTCTTGAAAATACATATATATTATAAAATTTTGAGAAGGTATATAATTATGTAAGAATTCATTGGTTTGGGTATCTCCTTAGGCTAGGTATATGTTTTAAGGGATAATTACTATCTCTAATGTCTTGTGTTGACATATGTGTATAGGCTATAATTGGTTATCTTAAGCATAAGCTATAATATATCTTTGAGGTTCCCTTGAGTATTCCTTTATTGCAACATATAGATCTTATATGTTAGCCTATGGATTGTCAAAGTATGCCTACCTTTTGATCTCTTCGAATACATGTAAGATGTATTTTAACAAGTGTACAACTAGACTTATACAATTTTACATGTGATCGTGGTTTCACTATTCAATCTTGAATTATATCATGCTTAGAGGGAAAATGATATTTTATGCATGAATAATTATTAAAGTTTGACCTTGTCACCCAAATTAGATTAACAAACTACTCTTCTTATATCCATTTCACCCACCACACCACTATAAAATTCATAAAACTAAATTAATCTACTTTTATTTTATTTTTTGCATGTTTTATCAACTTTTATAGCTCGATGAACCTAATTTGATATGATTTTTATGTGATCTTCTAATAGATAAATCTAATGGGGTTTATTTCACATTGTCTATTTGATTTGTCATGCATGAAGTAAGTGTTATCACATAGAATTGCACCCAGCTAGGAGAGAGTATAAGAATTCTAATGACACAATGGGAATGATGTCAAGGTGTGGGACCTTGCAAGTTGAGATCAGACCTCCAGAGAAGGTTGGTTTCTCATTCTAAGCCTAATGCTTAGAGAAAATTAACTAAATCTAGTGCTAATGCTATAGGGGAAAAGGGTTAGAAGGAAGCTGGATGGAAGTAAAGGTGATGCACTAGATTTGAATATATGAGCCCTCAGATAACTGAAAGGATGCAGAAAATAACCAGATACAACTAGTAAACATACACAGATCAAATAATTTTGATAGAGGAAATGAACAAGAAATGATTATAAGGAATTAAGCCTTCACAAACACATCATTCTTAGATTATACAGAGCCAAAATTAGCATGGAGAGGTAAAATAACTAGCATGTATTTAATTAGAAGGCAAGGTTACAATAGAGGAGTTTTGTTTGGAATACAGAAGCATGAGACTAACTATTTTCTAACCTTTATTACATCTTACATTCATGCATATATAGCCTATGATTCCAAATGACCTAATTAGGTTACAATGATCTGCCCCATGGGCTGTCAGAGATATTTCCTTGCTAGAAGGGACATCCATCTACAAGAATTCAATGCAAAAAATATCTAATTCCATAGGTGGCCAAAAGATATTTTGGATCATCAATGTGAGTAGCTGAATCATTCACCTGCAACCTTAAATGGAAAATATTTGCATTTGAGAAACCTTTACAATGCTTCAATTCAGCTCTAGATGTGTCTTGTCATCCGAGTTTGCATATCGTTCCTAGTCGACAACCATCCTGATATCTAGATATGTGTATTCAGATTAGGATCATAAAATTGGATCATAATTTGAAAGTGGGAATATCCCCCCCCCCAAAAAAAAGCTTGCCAAATGAAAAAGGAGGAAATCCTAAGTACTTTTGCCTTTTGGATCGTGTAGAACTTTCTCATGATGAAGGTGATATTCATGGTCAAAGTTACGGTCAACCGACATTTAGATATTGACATGTCATCATTTCACAGCTAGGCAAAAGGATCATGATGTCAACTTCAATGGCTTTCGGGCTATGCGATATCCGGATATGCACCTGTCAAATTTACCTTCGCAGCATGGAGAAACTTTCACTTGCATGGATATTAACTTAATATCTAGATGCTTTTTATGAATATCCTAATGATGTCATCAGCATAAGAACTTCTTTGAAAGGGGGATCTAGATGACATTATCAGGATATTAACACTGGGGGTCCATACATCAGAGGCATAATATCTAGATCACATCATCGTCATATATGCTTCTTTGGAGAGGGGGTCTAGATGAAGTCATCAGGACATTCACAAGGGTCATGGATATTAACATAGTATATAGATATTATGAAATATCCAAATGACATCACCATCATATTCGCAAGGGGCCCAAATATTAGTTAAGGTTCAGATGTTGAGGAAACATCTGGATATTAACTAAGGTCTGAATATGAAGGGGATATCAAGACCTTAGCTAAGATCTAGGATATTAAGACAATATTTGGGATGTTAGCTAAGATTTGGATGACATCATCAGGATATCCATCCTAAAAATGATTAAGTATAAAAGACAGAGATCTCTACAAAGGGAGAGTTTGAACGAAAAACATTTTTGGGTTTTTCTAGGTTTTTTACAAGGATTCTCCAAATGATTTTTTAGGATTTTTTGCAAGGAAGATCACTGGGTTTTGAAATATTTAAGGTTTGCAGGGCTAAAACAACAAGGTATATTTGGATATCATCAAGGTGAAGCATTTGACTCTGGATAGAGGAAAATAGGTCAACATTTTGGAAACCTCTCAAGGATGTTTGCCTGCAAAACAAATAGATCATTGACCTAAAGCATCCATTGGGCATAAGGGTCCAAGAGAGGAACCAATGGGGTTAAGACAACTGAAACATGCGTAAAAAAAACATAACAAAGGGAAAAAGGCATGTATTCTCCTAATGACAATGCAGCATGTGCATAAGCACTTAGGGAAAGGGAAACCTAAAAGTGGAAATAAACTAAGACAATATGTACAAGACCTCATACCAACCTTAATGGTAAGGTTTGAGATGGATCCCATTAACTGGGATGGGCAGAATCTCTCCATTTAGCCTAGAGAGTTGAAATGCATTGGCCTACTTGCAACTAATAATAATATAGGGGCCACTCCACATGGGATCAAACTTTAAATGTCTTCTAGATTTGGCCCTATCTGCATCCCACTTCATCACTATGTCTGCTTTATTGAATGTTCTACCAGTGGATTTTCTGTCAAAGGTTCTCTCTACCTAATCTTGATGGTCTTTAAGGGCCTTCATAGTAGTGTCCCTATTCTCTTCAAGTTCTAACAACTCTGCAAGTCTGTCTTTCATGGCATCATTCTCCATTAATTCTAGTTGTTGTGCTAACTCAAGAGAAGGTAATTCCAATGATAATGGAACCCTTGCCTCCCTTCCATATACAAGCATGAAAGGGGAATTACCAATGGCTCTTTTGGGAGTGATTCTATCAGCCCAAAGAGCAGTGTTTAACCTAGAGTGCCAGGTTCTTTGATTATCTTCCACTATCTTCCTAATGATTCTAATCAGTTTTCTGTTGGTGGATTCAACCAAGCCATTTCCTTGAGGGTAATAATTAGATGGGGTCTTCAAATATACCCCGTAGTTCAGTGCCCATTCATTAACTTTTGTGCCTATAAAGGCCTTGGCATTATCAGATATAATGGTGGATGGCACACCAAACCTTGTGTCTATAGCCTCAAAGAAGTCCACAATAGATGCCTTTGTGGCATCCCTTAATGCAACTGCCTCTATCCACCTAGTGAAATAATCAGTGGCTATTAGAATCCATTTATGGCCAACACTAGAAGGTGGATTGATTACTCTAATGAAGTCTAAACCCCATTGAGAAAAAGCTTCATCTGTTTTGATTGGATGAAGGGGAAGAGCTATCAGTCTCTACTTTCTAGCAAATAATGCACATTCTTTGCATTTTCTAATCCATCTATGTGCATCCTTGAACAGATTAGGCTAATAATAACCAGCCCTCATGATTTTCATTGTAGTTGTTTTGGGAGAAAAATGACCACCAACAAGGCCATTATGGAATTCTTCTAAGAACCTAGAGGTTTGATCTTGGGTGACACATCTAAGAAGGACTCCACTGATGTCTTTTCTAAACAAGACACCATCAAAAATAACATAAGGGATGGATTGGAGTATGAAATACCTTCTTTTGGCTTGATCCAATCTAGTAGGACATCTACCTGACTGAGAAATGTGAACATGTCCTCATAACAGTTAGTTGGAGTATGGGGTTCAACTGGTTGTGCCTAACCTTGAACACATATGGCCTCCTATCTTTGACATTTGTTGTCATTTGTTCACATAGACCTTTACCATGAACCAGTCTGGTAATGTTGATGTTAATGTCATACTCCATCACATTGGTGATCCACCCAGCCCTTTTCTCATTAATATCCTTGCTTAGGAGGAATTCTTTCACACCGGGGTGGTTCACCATCAACTAAATCTTGCTATTAGAAAGCATATGTCTAAAAATTTTCAAAGCTTTCACAACAGCAAATACCTGTTTCTCTATAAAATTGTAATTCAATTCATATTCTTTGAGAGGTTGATTGAAAAAAGTAACTAGCTATTCCATCTTATCCTCATTCTATTGCGTCAAAATAGTTGATATAACCTTTTTGCCTCCAAAGGCATAAAGGATGAAATCCTTCTCATAATTAGGGTTTATTAGTGTAGGAGCTTATGCAATAGCTTCCTTGACAGCTTCAAAATTGTCCCTACCTTCCTTAGTCTAAGAAAAGGAAGCATTCTTTTTTAGCATAGATGTGAGGAGCTTTTCTATTGAAGCAAAGTTAGGTATGAACCTCCTCACAAAGTTGATCTTTCCTAGAAAGCTCTACAAACCTTTCTTATGAATGGGATTTGGAAGAGCCAAAATGGCACTTGTTCTTTCTAGATCAATGGTCAATCCTTCTTTGGAAACCACATGCCCTAACAACTTGCCTTCTAGGATAGTAAATACACACTTTTTATTATTCAATGATATCCCAAATTCTCTGCATCTTTCAAAGATCTTTCTTAAATGATCCAAATGATTAGCTGCATGCTTAGAATACATAGTCAGATCATCAAGATATACTAAAATAATATCATTGATCAGGCCTTTGAAAGCTAGATCCATTGCTCTCTAAAATGTTGCCCCAGTATTTGTCAATCCAAAAGGCATCTTTTGATAAGCTAAGGAACCCCACTTTGTGGTAAAGTTTGTCTTGTACTGGTCTGATTCTTTTACAAGAATCTGATTGTAGCTTGAGTAGCCATCTAGGAGGGAAAACCTTTAGCACCTGCTATTATTTGTATGACATGTTCCATGGAAGGAAGTGGGTAGTGATCCTTATGTGAGGCTTTGTTCAAGTCTCTAAAGTCCACACATAATCTAATTTCTCCATTCTTCTTCCTAACTGGAACTAAGTTGGCTACCCAAGAGGAATGTTTAATTGGATAGATGATCTTATCCTCTATGAGTTTGGATAGCTCTTTTCTTATTAATGGTTCAATTTTTGGATTGACAGGCCCTTGCTTTTGGCAGACAGGTTTGGCATCAGGGTCAAGGTCAATAGTATGTTGGATTAAACTAGGATCAAAGCAATTTAAATCTCTATAATCCCAAGCTATTAGATCATCAAATTCATTACAAAACTCAATGAAACCTTGCCTTTCATCTTGCTCACATACCTTGCCATGTTTTAGAAATTGACCTTGTAAGATCTCCACCTCTTCATAGTCCTATCTCTTAACTGTCATTTTCATTTTTTCTTTCTTTCATTGATCATTAGTACCAAATATGCTTTCAAAATAATCATTCCTTTGGGAAACTTGTTAGTCTTCAGCTGGATCACCTGATCGCCATATTGCTTTTGCAATACTGATTGATTTTTTGCAGCAAACTCTGCCTCATCTTGCAAAAAGTTAACAATTTGTTGGTCACTGTCAAACACTTGCCAGTTGATTACATTATCAGGCACATCAGGCCTAACCACAACCTTTACATGCTGGTCTGAATCCTACTTGGCATTCCTAAGAATATCAAACTGGGCATTAGTTGTAGCTAGCCTATCAGCATCCTTGTTCCTTTGTCTGGGAATGGCCTAGATATTGAAGGCATCAAAGTCTTCAATAAAGCCCCAGACTCTGTGTTTGTATGACTTTAACAAGTCATTCTTTGAAGCACTTAGTTTTTTGATTTGGTGAACAAGTTTACTATCACCAAATACTTGCAAAACTTTTATTCCTCTTTTTTGAGCCAACTGCATGCCTTGAATTAGGGCTTCTAGCTACATTGTGTTAGAATTACGCAGAACAATTGAGAGGGGGGGTGAATTAGTTGTCCAAGGGTAAAAGCACAAAGCTATGTCACACTTTCAGCTGACTTAACGGCACAAGTGAATTTAAGTATTTCCAACTAAAAATCAATTTTGGTCAAACATATGATCTTGTAAGATTCATTCTAGCTACGTTAGATATGTCCACAAATTTTTCAACTAAAATTGTTGGCTAAATACATATGTAGCACCACTATGAGGCTAATTTAGCAAAAAAATGAAATTATTTAAAAAACTTGATATTTCAACAAATTCTAGTTGTGTAAATAATATTTTTTTTAAAATATAAAAATACCCTTTTGTAGATCTATAAGTTTAGTTTTTAAATATATATATATATAGTTTAATAGTTTAATTTTTATTTATATTTTCCTTTCTATTTTTACTAAATGTAGGTTATCAGCACAAAACATTAGGTCGATTACCATGTCAATGAAAAATAGTAAAACTTATTAAAAAAATTGAAAAAAATATGATGCACTAGATAAAAGAATCTATATCAAGATGGTATAGTTTTTTTTCTATTTTAGATAAATAGTTAATATGAAAGTTGACGTCGAATGGAAACAACTACATTTTAATACACACACATGTTATTATTTATTTAAAAATATATATATTTATCAAAATTGGAAAAAAATATATCCATGCACTAAAGTTTCAAGTTATAAATACACAGAAAAAAATTTGAAGAAAAAAAATAAAATTTACTATATAAAGATTGATGTCTCATGTATCTTCATTTTTCAGCATTTTATTAGCAACTAAATTATAGTGTCAATTTATTAAAAACTACATTTAAATAAATTTTTAAAATTTTCAAACAATACAAACATAAAATATACAAAAAAATAAATATTTTATTAGTTTACATCATTTCAAAAGTTAAAACATATGTCACTTTTTGTGATTCAAGTTTAAAAGTTAGATCAACATTGGTCATTTCCTTTATAAAAGTGTGACACAACTTTGTCCTTTTACCCCCCAAAACTTTATTATTTGTAACAATATCACTTAGAACTGATTAAAACATTTAAAGCATGAGTCATCAACACATGAGTAGAAACAAATAACCACACATGACACAATGATTTTTGATGTGAAAACCTAGTTAAGGGAAAAACCATAGTGGGGGTTAACCCACAAAGATTATACTCTATTAAAAGTATTACAATTGGGAATGCACATGCTTTCGGGCTCATTGCCTAGAGCTCACTGTTCAAAATAAGGCTCACTACCTACAGAAGGTTCACTGCCTAAAGAAAGAAGATTACAATGAATTTGAACTGATAATTAGCATCAACCAATGCAAGGATTCAATTCTGGTTAAGTACAGAATAGTGAATTGATACACTTCATCTTTGTTCTTCCTTGTTTACTGCTCTGCCATAATCTGGATCTTAGATCTCTTCCTTTTTGCACTCCTATCTATCCTTTTTGCACTTACTCCATATTCACATCATTCCATACATACAATACACTCGAATCCATCAGTTATATATATTCGCCTCAAGAAATTCAATACTTTCTATCAGCCTAGTGAAGAACTTATCAAACAACACAAATACTTTGTTCTGTCAGCTAAATCCTTACACCAATGTTGATGCGTACCAAAAATAACACTTGAAGGTCACCATTCATGTCAGTCACTAACATTATATCCCATATGCAACTCACCAAAACACTTCTCCTAGATCTGCATAAGGATCTAACACAGGTTGGCCTGTTCTTTACTAAATTGTTCTGTCATATTAGGACCCGGTACTCAAATGCTCATAACTTTTAATCCCCTTGTCACTGGAGCTTGACATCTTGGATTTAGATTGTCCTAACATTCCTCTATACTACATCAGCTATGCAACACACAATGATTGACTGGAGAAATCCACTGAGCAAAATACTGAACTTTGCCATATACTCTATTCCTGTCTGTCCAGACTTGACAAAACTTGAAACTGACTTCTGGTATGATCTGATACTGAACTACTAATGTGTTGAATGAACTTAGTTGCCATCAATGACAACACCGGTCATGCGTAGCAGTGTCTCTTGCCAAAACATTGTTAGTATAGCTGAACTGCAATCTAAAGGAAGAGAAATAACTTTCCTTTTGGGGTGAAATTAGTACAACCCTAGCACCTACTCCATTTTTGCTTCTGGAGCCATCAAATACATTTGCCATATCTCGCTTGGATTTGATTTTTCTTTTTCAAGATTGGGGATAGTAGCATCGTGCTCATGGATACAATAAGTACCCAACCCTGTATCCTATATGCAGTCAGGAGTATCAAACTAAAAACAATTAGCCCACTCATCTAGCAGTATATCAAGTATTTCATCCACTAGTGTGGTAGCTTCATATCTACTGCTATCATCCTCATTTAGCTCATGGATTGTGCAATTCATGTTGTTTGGGTTTAGAGAGTAGGGATCTATATGGTCATTGGAGATAGGCTCATCCCTAATAGTTACTTTGGTGCCATATCTGGTTCTAAACAACATGTGGGACCAATTAGAAGATAAATACCCACCAATTTTAGTAGTGAAGTCCCTAGATAAACAAATGCCAAAGTATGCTGGAAGGTCAATAATGGATATGTCTTGTGAAAAAGAGCAGCGAGGACATGCATGCAAGGCGAGTTCTAAATCTTTGATAACCCCTATTGTATTCACAGCAGTACCATCTAATTGTACTACACCCTTGTTCACAGGCTCATACTTTATGCCTAACCTATCAGCAATATTTTTGGCATAATAGAAGTACCTTTCCCAGAATCTATCATATAGTTATGCAACAATTTATCACCTATGATTAAGGAAACATAAAATGGGGGAGGTTTACTAGCCTTGCTTGTATTTTCTTCCTCCTAAGGTTGACATAGATTGGTTGAGGCAGTTGTCTTTTCTTTTGTTGCTTCTACATTAGGCTAAATAAATTTTGTTAGGGCCTCTTGAAGAAGGTTCCTCTGAGTTGGGATTAACAAAACATCCCACATACTAACATTCATTTTTTTTTCTTCATCTGCTCCACTATGTTGAAAGGTATTTGACTACCCTTTTGAAATGTTTTAGTGACTGTGGAGTCACTTTTCTTTTGTTGTTCTTCACTTGGTTTCATAGTTGGGACTGAATTAGCCTTACCAACAGTTGGATTTGCTTGCTTTGAAGGGACATCAAGCACCTTCTCTTTAGTTGTAACTGTTTGAGTCACATTAGGGACATGTGCATGGCTGATTGCAGGGACTGGTGTGTCTTTAACAACTCTTCTCTTTGATCTTGTATTGAATGCAATTGGACCAACACTTTGATTAACACCAAAATAATCATCATGAGTCCAATTCATTAAAGTTGCATCATTTGCATCTACTCTTGACTTCCAACCACTCAATGATTGATGTTAACATGCTTCTCTAAATTGGTTGGTGGCTCCTACACTGTCAGAGCATGACTAGACTATCCATTTTGACACAAAATTTTGGTCATGTGGCTGATTGCAAGGGTAACACTAGTCATTGTCTTGGGCTAGGCTATTCTAAATTGGTACAAGGGGTCTTGAAGTGCTTGTTGCATTAGGGTTAATAGCATTGAGTGGTCTGATATAACTTGGTTGCCCCTGCCTCTACATATTACCTTGATATAGAGGCCTATTAGGTTGGTATGTCTGATTATATGATTGATAGGGCTAATTAGGCTGCTGATATGGCCTGGTTAATTATGTATTCTATCTCCTTTCTAGTGCCAATTGATTAGTCAACATTCTTACCCTGGCATCCTTATCTTCTGGTGATTCAACTGAAGATGTGATTAGAGGGGCAATAGAAGAGATAGTAGGGACTGGCACCATAGTAGGCTGAATAATAGGGGCCTCTGGAAACAATGGCATGGGTGGTCTTGGAGCAATCTTACCTACCTGAATTAAACAATCTTCTACTCTAATAGTTGTATCATAAGCATCTAGTAAGACAACACCACCCATAGACAGAATCATGACTGCTATATCTAGATTCAAAGACCTCAAATAGTAGATGGATGCAGTGTTTGGAGAAGGCTTAACCATTAGAGGTATCCTGTCCAATGTCTTTTGGAAATGGTAGTTTAAATCTACCATATACTCATGAGGTGCTCTTTTGATTGAGGCCAACTATTCCATAAGTGACAAATGGTCACTTTTATCCTCAAAATGTTGACACAACTTAGTTCCTAAGTCATCGCAATTATGAATTGAATTAGGTTGGAGACCTCTATACCATGTAGAGCTTTACCCTTGAGAGAAGAAACTAGTAACTTCACAGCTATGTTGTCAGTAGTGACATTGTGGACAGAGCAAACACTTGCAACATCATGTATGTGTTCAATAGGAGTAGTTGAGTTTTCACCATTGAAAAATGGTATAGCCTTTAAGGCCGATGTTGGAATGTCATCATACTATGCTAGGTCTAAAGGGTTGTCCCCATGAAATACAACAAATGCCAAGTTCCTTTCCATGTTAGGTATATTCAGATTAATGACTATAGGTGTATATAGGGTTCTAACTAAATGCTGAGACCTAAGTTGAAAATTCAATGGAGAAGGAGTAGACCACTCACACTTCTTGCACTAAAATATTATTTCTATTTTCCATCATAGGGGACCTAGATAGTTTTGTTCTTCTTCTTCTTCTTTCAATAAATGAGAGTTATGTGAATTGGAAATTACCTCTAGAACAAGACCTTGTCTGCACTCTAGGCATGAAATGTTCAATAATTGTGTAGGCACTAGGCTAGTAGAGTAGCCAGATGCTGTTGAATGCTTTCACAGAAGCAAGTGAACCAAGAATGGTACCAAATCCTTAGTCCAACTCTTTCTTAGAATAGAGTGTCTGACTGAGCGTGCCAGAAACTGTTATCACATACAAATGCAACCAGCTTGGAGAGAGTCCAAGCATTCTAATGACACAATGAGAAAGATCTCAAGGTGTGGGACCTTGCAAGTTGAGATCAGACCTCCAGAGAAGGCTGGTTCCTCATTCTAAACCTAATGTTTAGAGAAAATTAACTAAATCTAGTGCTAATGCTATAGGAGAAAAGGGTTAGAAGGAAGTTGAATGGAAATAAAGGTGATGCACCAGATTTGAATATATGAGTCCTCATAGAACTAAGAGGATGCACAAAATAACCAGATACAACTAGTAAACATACACATATCAAACTAATTTTGATAGAGGAAAGGATCAAGAAATGATTATAAGGAATTAAACATTCACAAACACATCATTCTTAGATTGCACAGAGTCAAAATTAGCATGAAGTAAAATAACTAGCATGTATTTAATCAAAAGGCAAGGTTATAGTAGAGGAGTTCTATTTGGAATACAGAAGCATGATACTAACTATTTTCCAACCTTTATTACACCTTACATTCAGGCATATATAGCCTATGATTCCAAATGACCTAATTAGGTTACAATGAACTGCCCTATGGGTTGTTAGAGATATTTTCTTGCTAGAAGGGACACCCATCTACGAGAATTCAATGTAGAAAATATCTGAATCCATAGGTGGCCGAAAGATATTTTGCATCAATGTGAGGAGCTGAATCATTCACCTGCAACCATAAATGCAAAATATCTACATTTGAGAAACCTTTACAATGCTTCAATTTGGCTCCAGATGTGTCTTGTCAGCTAAGTCTAGATATCCTCCCTAGTTGACAATCATCCTAATATCTAGATATGCATATTCAGATCAGGATCATGAAATTGGATCATACTTTGAAAGTGGGAATATCCCTACACAAATCTTGCCAAATGAAAGAGGAGGAAATTCTAAGCACTTTTGGCTTTTGGATCATGTAGAACTTCCTCAGGATGAAGGAGATATTGAGTGTCAAAGTTGCGGTCAAACGACATCTAGATCATGACGTCAGCTTCAGCGACCTACGGGCTATGTGATATCCAGATATGCACCTATCATATTTACCTTCACAACATGCAGAAACTGTCATCCACATGGATATTAACTTAATATCTGGATGCTTTTATGAATATCTTGATGATGTCATCAGCATAAGAACTTCTTTGAAAGGGGGATCTAGATGATGTCATCAGGATATTAACATTGGGGGGGATACATCGGAGGCAAAATGTCTAGATGACATCATCATCATATATGATTCTTTGGAGAGGGGGTCCAGATGATGTCATTAGGACATTCACAAGGGTCATGGATATTAACTTAGTATCTGAATATTAGGAAATATCCGGATGACATCACCATCATATTTGCAAGGGGCTCGAATATTAGTTAAGGTCCAGATGTTGAGGAAACATCTGGATATTAACTAAGGTCTAAATATAAAGGGGATATCAGGACCTTAGCTAAGGTCTGGGATATTAAGACAATATCTAGGATGTTAGCTAAGAACTGGATGATGTCATCAGGATATCCATGCTGAAAAATGACTAAGTATAAAAGATGGAAATCTCTGTGAAGGGAGAGTTTGAAGGCAAAAGATTTCTAGGTTTTTCTGGGTTTTTTGCAAGGATTTTCCAAATGAGTTTTTAGGAATTTTTACAAGGTAGATCACTAGGTTTTGAAATATTTAAGGGCTACAGGGCTAAAACCCAAGGGATATTCGGACATCATCAAGGTGAACCATTTGACTCTGGGTGGAGGAAAATAAGTCAATTGTAAGATATTTAAATACATATTTCTTCGGGATATAAATAGAATTTTATCAATAGATACATGCATGATATCCTTTGCATGCTATAGGCAGTTCATAAGTTTTCTACTTGCAAACTCACAATGGATTCCAGTGACATATATTGGGATTTCATGTGCTTGGTGTTGATTTTCCATAAAAATGATTATCATTATTTAGTTTCTCTTTAATTGTCTTTGGAAAACCTTTGGGATCACCTTCCTAGGCCTAACATATCCTAAAGTGAAGAAGGCCTTCTTACCTTAAGCATTAGCTTTGAGTTTTGTCTACCCAACCATGAGTGTCGGCCCACTATTTTCAAGTTGACAAAATATATATTTTCAATTATTTTTGTGCAGGTTATATGACTCACACCCTTAGTGATACATTTTTTAAGATGCACTAACTTATAAAAATCACAAAATAAAATAAATATAAAATATGAATGGTTTATATGTATATAAAAGGGATAATTATTTTTAGAATTGTTATTGTCCAATAATCAGTAGAACCGTGAAGATGGAGGAAAAAATATCACATAAGAATAAAAAGATCACAAAGGAGGATGCTAGATCATCCAATCAAAATGAAAATTAACAAATTGTAAATTATGACATATAGAAACATGAAGATACACAAAGAGGAATGTCACAAATAGTTTGGTCCCTTTGTATCCTTGCACCAAAAAGAGTGTCATGGGTCATCAAAAGAGAGTTTAACAAAAAAAATACACATCAAGTAGCATAATATGGGGATGACAACACTTGCAACCATAACATATAAGAGAGAGAGAGAGGGGCCACACTTGCAAGTTTGCCTAAATTAAATCATCCTCCTCCCAATCTTTCTCATCATATAGGGATGGAGGACAAGATGTGAGAGGGACTATAGAAAGTGCAGTGCAAGGTTCTAGAGTCATACGTATTTCATGATTATCTTTTGTATCACTATTGGAATAAAGAACAATAGGTGAATTAACATGGGCTATGTATGCTATGCATTAGTGTCATTCACATGAGTAGACAAAGTATCAATAGATATATCCTTCGAATTCATCGGTGGCAGACACTTGCGAGGAGGAAGGTTCTCTTCTCCTATAGCAAGTTGGTGAGCCAGAGACTGATGTCACTTCTTAAATTCTTTTGCATTTTGATTTCTCTTAGATATTTCTAACATTTTCTAGGGGAACCGCAATATCTTCCAACATGGGTTTATTTTCTTCCTTTGCTCGAGGAGCATTAGGATGAATGGAGGGAACTTATAAAGGTTAGAAGACTACATGGGGATGGTCTCTCAAAGTAAGCTACTCTTCTCTCTCAACCTATGGAACAGGTGGAGTTACTAAAGCATCCTCAAGCAATTGAGAAACTATCAGAAAGAGATTTTGTGCAATTGATTGCTTTCCACTAGTATCCAAAGAGGTGGGGGCAATATAAACAATCCTCAAATTACGGGGAGGTTTATGTTGTGCTGGACTTTTGTCTTGTGGTCCTAGGTAGAATGGTGGAGGTGGAACCACAACATAAATGCCAGATGGTCGGGAACAAGGAGGATCCTTCGATTCAGGCTTTAGTTCATTTAACTCTTGCATGGTAGGGGGAATTAATGTTGCAGCCATAGAAGATTGAGAGTCTCCAAGTGTACTAAAAGATAATTCAATGATTTTCTTTGCTTTAAAATTTTGATAAGATAGAAAGAAGAGATCATCACAAGGTTGAATAAAGCTCACTAGTTGTAGCTAAAAATGATCAAGTGAAAAGTATCCATGATGGGTCAAGGGTCAGAACCCACTATGATGTATAGCATGTACCAGTCCTTGGAATGAAAACTTTAAGCATTTATGAACCATTGAGGGGACCTCTTTCATGGATGTGAGCCATGGGTGACCCAACTTCACATGAATTAAGTCTGAAGTAGGAATAATAACAAGAGATATGTCCAATGTTCTTGGTCTAACCTTGATAGGAAGAGTCAAGGCACTAAGAGTTAGATGAATAGATCCATCATATGTGCTCTAATCAATATTTTAGATATGTCATACTTGTCTTGATGTAAGTCATGCATAAAGAACAACTCTTCAGTAACTACATTTACCATGCATGCAGGATCAATGAGTACTCCCCTTATGGATATGTCATTAATCCTAGCAGTAATGTAGAGAGGTCCCTTAGGTGCTTAAATGGAAGCATCATGAGGTGTGAAAGAGATAGTAGGTACAAGTTCTGCTCTCTTTTGATGAGGGTGACCATCTACCATACCAACAACACTATCAAATGATTTAGAAGTAGGTATTGCATTGATGTATGTTTCTATAATGTTTGCTTGATGATGAGGTATTGGATTTGTGTAGATTGTAAATTTTGATTTGGAGGAGCAATCGACTTATTCCCTTTATCATTTTCACTCCATACATGGATGTTGTAGAGCCAATGAGGTCTTGAACTTCATGTTCAAGATGCATACATTGCTCAGTGTCATGTTCAATGGTACGATGAAATTAGAAAAATGGCTTTGAGTCAAAAGAAGATGATTGCATCTTACTAGCATCAGTCTGTCGAATTGGAGGAAGCTTGATGAGATTATTATTTAGAAGCTGCAACATTATTGAATGAAGAGACTATGAAAGTTGTGAGTGTTGTATTTTTGGTTTTAACTTATAAGGGGTCAGAGTAGAAGGTGTTACGGCTGCTACTTGTGTCTGAATGTTGTTTGAAGATGAATTGATTTTTATGAATTTTATGTTTTTCTTTTTGAATGAATGATAATGTGGGCTAGTGGCTTTGGATTTATCAATAGGATCCGGTGAGGTAGTATCCTCATACTAACTAACTGATAATTGATAAGTGTAGAGATCTATGCAAAGATGTGTAAAAGAGCTAAATGCATCAACAAAATCTTATCACAGATGTGAGGTTGTAAGTTTCCAATGAAAACTCATTGTACATCGACATTCAAAAGAGAATAAGGTATTTGTGATAAGAGGCCTTGGTAATGCCCAATGAAATTAGTCAATTTATCCTTCACTCCTTATTTGCACTGAACCAAATCAATCAAGGAGACTTAATGTCCAATGTTCACTTGAAAGTTTTGTAGAAATAGATTGGTAAGTTATTGAAAAGAATTTATTGAATTCGTGGGAAGAGAACAAAACCAATCCAAGGCCGTATCTTTAAGTGACCAAGGAAAGAGTTTAGCAAAAATAGCATCATCAAAGAGGAAATCATTGCACAAAGTTGTAAAGTCTTAGACATGACTATTAGGTCCCCCCTTCCCATTATACTTCTCAGAATGGGGGGTTTCAGATTTCTCAGGAATTAGTGTTTTTAAAATGCAAAGTACAATGGACTATGGGTGTAGTAGGATGGAATGGAAGACTAAGATGGACCTTGACTCATACTAGCTATTTATTGTTCTATAGAGCTAACATTCTACAAAAGTTGATAATTATGAGATCAGGTTGTCGAGTAGCTTGAGATTGGATAGGATTCGAATAGTCAAGGCTAGGAAGAGGTGATGAAATTGTGTGATTGGATTTTTCGTAAGTGACATTTGACTCAGGTTGACTAACAATAGCTAATGACACATTTGAAATATAATTATGATATGTAAAGGGGACATTAGCTACGAGGTTGTCTGTGTCTATAGAGTCATGAGAATTTTGTACTTCAGATATCATAGGTAAAGTACGTATATGATATAAAGTTGATGAATTCCCATGTGTGAATAAGTTAGCAACATTGGATTTTGATGTGGGAACACTAGGAAGATTTAAAGAACTAGAACCCATGAGCCTATAAATTTTCCTCACAAGGATGTTAGATTCAGGACACCAAGTCACAAAAATCATAGAAGACTTCACAAGTTTTATGACAAACAAAGTGCACTTATAGAAGAAAGTATTAATAAGATGGAATATGTAGATGATGTGATAGAAGAAAGAGTTTTGCATTAGGTTTCTAGATGAAAAAATGTTTCTAAATGATTAACCATATGCCACAAATATATGTAATAAATATCTATTCAATCCAACAACCAATCAAAACAATGAAGATGTATAAATTCTTGCTATCTAGATAAACCGTTAACTAATCAGATCTGGAACAAAAAATAGATCAGATCTGAAAAAAAAGAAGGTTACAAAAGTTTAAAACTTGTCGGGTTCACCAAAATATTTCATGAAAAAGAAAAACTTAATTAATCAGGTGTTAACTAAGTCAATCTTTTAGATTAAGCATTAGAACACAAATTGAGCTTGAATATAGTCCTAAAGGAGAACCAAGCTATAGGGGTTCTACTCCTTTGTTGTAATCAGAAAGATTGAGATGAAATGTGCTAGATCTAGGGTTGCTATAATGAAATATGCCAAAACAGAGATAACATACCTTACATAACTAAAAACCCAAAAAATAGGAGTTGGAATGAGAAGTGCAGATTTGTCATAGGCCACTATCAAAATTCAAGGCAGATCTGGGAGGACTATTTCACCTAGCCGCAAGGTTTCTAAGAGTCTGGATCTGTATTTGTCATTCTACTTTTTGATCTTCTGTACTTCCTTTCGATCTTCCATAACCTCCATAAACACAAGAGGGAAAATTGTTTGGGCCATTTTAGGGGCTTGCCTTAGTCAAACCCCATGAATGGTGTTCCCACCTCCACATCAACCAAGATGATGATGAGAGAATGCATGTACTTACATGACATAGGCAAAATCAATAATAAAAGAATGTTGTAATAAAGTACCTTTACCACAACACAAACCCTAGTGGGATGACTCAAGATAGCTACAAGGATGAAGATGAAGGAAGGAGCTTCCCTTAGAACCTATAATAAATGTTATAAATTTGCAATAAAGAGCATTACATAAATCTACATAACATTACAGTAGACCTTTGATCACTTGAATATCATTTGAAGTCCTAATGTTGCTTAACCTTTTCCATCTAGTTCTAATGAGAGGAATAAACTTGTTTATATATGCATATCAATTCACTTTTGGGAAAACCTTTCAAGTAGAGCCAACAAAGTGTAACACCTAGAGTAACAAGGCTGACATCCAAGTCCACTCAAACTTTTATTTTTACAAATATCAATGACACTAGAACTTGTGTGCTAGTGTCCAAGTGTTTGAGGTCCTTCCAGGGCCAACACTCAAAGGATAACACTTGGAACCAGTCTCTACTTCAGAATCCAGTCTTCTTTTAATAGAAGTTTGCATATCAGTCTACAAGGGTGCTAAATCGAGTGTAAATTGCTAGTGTCGACAATTTACGACATAACAATGTTTACTTTATTTAGTGGTGCAATTAGTCAGATGAGTAAATGACGAGTTATGGTTTCTTTGTCTACTACTAAGGCTAAGTATATGTAAGCTACTCATGCTTGTAAAGAAACCATTTGTCTTAAAAGATTGTGTTTAGATACTGGAATAAAATAAGGTGTAGTAATAGCTTATTGTGACAGTCAAAGTGTGATCTACTTAGTGAAGAACCCAAGATTTCATGCTAGGACCTAGTACATTGATGTAAAATATCATTTTGTCAGTGATATGGTCAAACATGATAGGATGAAATTGGTTAAGAGACTTTGGTGAATGTTACAGATTTGTTAAGTAAGCCTATGAGCACATAGAAGTTCAGATGGTGTTTGGAGTCTATTGGCCTCTCAGCTCCTAGCAACTAAATCATGGTTTTGATACTCATGTTTCTCTTGCAAGGTGTTCGACAAGTGGAAGAATGTTAGGAAATGTGTCTCAACCTTGGAAATACAAAAAGTACGATTTTTTGGCTATAAAATTGAATAATCTCAATTTCTAGGCTATAGAGTTAGTTTTGGCTAAAATAAAAAATTTAGGTTGTTCGATACTTCTTGTAGGGTGCTCGATGTATAGATCTCTTTGAGCTCTACAATTTTTAAAAAAGCACCCAATCAACCTCCTAGATCAAAAGTTATGGCATCTAGAAGTTAGGTTTCTCATATTGAAAAATAAACAAACTTGTTGGACACAAAGAATAGCTATAAGAGGGAGTTACACATGTTGATGTATGTTATGACACATCATAAGACATCTTTGATTATAGATAACAGAACCCTAAGGATTTGGACACCACTTTTTAATGGTTTTGTCTCATAGTTTTCTAATTACCGTGTGATGGTTTCATGTATTATATCTCCTATATATTAGGTGTTTGAAATGGAAGTTGTGTGTAAGAGTTTTATAGATGTTATGTTGCCTCGAGATCTCTAGTTGGTGATACTCCTATAAAAGATTGCTCTGCAAGTATATTGTAATCTTGTTGAGATTTTTGAATAATATATTGGGCTGCTTTTGGAGTGTGTAGTTACTCCTCCGAAAGTGTTTTCCTCATGTAAAACACTGTATGGTGATATGATTGCTATTTATGTTTATTTCTGTATAATTTCTGTAATTGTTGTAAATATCTGAAAAGTTTTGCATAGCCCAACTCTCAAGATCAATGTAGAAAGTTGTTCTGCTATGTTAACTTCTTTACATGAATAGTCTTTTAAAAAGAAATTAATTAGATTTTCAAACATTTGCTTAATACATCACATGTAACATTCCTAAGGTTATTATTCCCAAATAAACAGAAACCAAAGAGCTTTTCCTAAAATCCATTCTGTTGTTGTAACCTTGACGAGGATATTGTCCTAAAAGATTAGGAAGGATTGAGAAAACAAATTATTCTGTGATAATGTTTTTCCCAAAATCTTTTTGTTACTGTCCGTACTAGAATTCTCCGTGTTTTCCAGAAGCTCTGTTGAAGGTGGAAGCGCGATTCATGTCATCTAAATTATCAATAGCTATGTCCCTGGAATTTAAAAACTTTTTGCGATTTACATTAACATTAAGTTAGTATCATCCATGATATATTACACATCACACTTAAATGAAATATGGCCAATAGATAAATGAGAAGATTCAAGGCGGTGTACTCCAATTTAACTGCCAAATAATTTGTAATTTGCATTGTTCATATACTAGTAAATTTCTTGTTTTCTTTTTATGATCCTGTACTCTCTTACATCACAACTTGAATGGTAACAACTAATAGCTAACAGGTTTATATTGACTGGGTAACAACTAATACATTGTTACCATTTGATAACAAACATACACAATGCAATAATTGCCTCAAATGCGTCCACTGCAAGAATTATCAGTTCCAAAACTGATGTCAAGTGATATATGCATTGTTTATCTAACCCAGCTGTTATAAAATAAACGATGCAATAATTGCCTCAAATGTGTCCACTGCATGGATTATCAGTTACAGAACTGATGTCATGTTATATATGCATTGTATATCTAACTCTCCCTCATCTCGTGGCTTCCAAAGCAATGACCAATTCATCTGAAAATGCATCAACCATTGCCATATACTGATTTCTATCATACCAACAAACACATTAAGATAACAAATTATTTCTGTCTAAATAATCCTACGAACAGATGGGCTGTACACCTAGTTGGGCACAGCCAAAAATACCTTCATCCTTTGCAGCTTAAATACTTAATCACGAACACACACATACACCATAAACCATACTTTATTACGCTTCTAGAAGATAAATCGATAATCCCGAATTTTCAACGAGCCTTGGATCGTTATGAAACGTACTTTCTTCGCATTTCATATTTCCTTTTCCAGTTATTTTACTCGTTTTGAAACGTCATAACACTCGGGAATCCATTATTTTGCCTTCCAGAGTATTTTTATTCTGTATCATATATGACATTCAATTTCAACGTTTTTGTCCTTGTCTCGAATATTGCTGGAATGAGTATCTAATTATTTTTTCTAGTTGCAAGGACAAATAAGAAAAACTAAAACTTTTTAAGCTTTCTCCCTAACTCGCTCGCAATGTGCTTATGAGAACGACCCAAAAACAGCACATTCTTGTCTGAACTTCTTTTGATTATGAAGTTTTCGATTTTTATTTTATGTTTTCATTTTCAAATTGTTTTGTTAATGGGACCATAAATGATAGTAATGGTGAAATATGCCTACGCCAATTTCTATTTAGTTTTCTATTCATTTTGATTGAATGTTAGTAAGTATATATATATATATATAAATGGCTAACGTTTATGTAAAGTTGGGTTCATTCCTTGATACTTTATCTATTTTTATTTAAATATAAATTTCACTTTATCCTATTTTTATTTGTGCTCATTCATATGTATTTGCCATAATTAATCTTTTATTCATTCATATTCAAACATATTTCGATGCACTCATTTCCCAACTTGAAAGCTACACCTCCTTATCTTGAGTCAATTCCATGACATGCAAGATTTATCTCACACCACATGGAATTGACTCCAAAAAATTAATAATTCAAATTCAAATTGTGTTGATTCTTGCCCATTATTGGTGAAATTTGCATACGTCAATTTCTATTTTGTTTTATATTCATTTTGATGGAATGTCATTATATAACTATATATCAATAAATGGCTAACTTTTAGGTAAAGTTGGGTTCATTCCTTGATACTTTCTCCATTTTTATTTATATACATTTCACCTTATCCTATTTTTATTTGTGCTCATTCATATGTATTTTCCATAATTGACCTTTTATTACATTCATTTTCAAAAATATTTTGATACACTCATTTCCCACCTTGAAAGTTACACCTCCTTATCTTGAGTCAATTCCATGGCATGCAAGATTGATCTCACACCACATGAAATTGACTCCAAAAATTCAATAATTCAAATTCAAATTGTGTTCACTCTTTTCCATTTCACTAGCCATTATGAGTTGACTTGGTACATGTTTACACGATTAATTGTTATGTCTTGGTATTTAAACAGATTCAATGTGCATTAATTCATAATAAATTAATATTGAAAAAATCATATATGAAAATCGCACACATTGAAATGAGAATCATTCTAGGAACACTTTATTTTGGAGTATTAAAAGGAACTTGATTTGCATCAAATTCATCTAGGACACCTGCATGATTCATTTTTGTCTTAGACTCATTTTCAATCATAAAGCTGGTCTAATCAAGGTGTCAACCTTGGAGAACACAACCATCAAAATCCAATGATCTCCCAAAGGCACTTTTTAATTCCACTAGTCCTTACATATGAATAGGTGTCAAAGTTTTGGTTGACATCAATTTTTATAGTCCACATTTAGTAGGTCCAATCTCACAAGATTCAAATTGCTTGCATGCATCAAGTCATTGCCACAAACGGTGCGATCAATCCTACATAATGTGAAATTGATCCATAAAGAATTTGACACCTACTTTGTACTCAAGGAATATATCAGATTGAGAGCATTTAATTTATAGTTCCAAGGCACGGTTAGATTTTGTGTGACATCAAGCTTATTGATTTATTATATTTGCCACAACTAAGTGTGTAATCCTTTTTATTTAATTTTGAGTATTTCATTTATTACAACATTAATTTACCCAACTCTACTATTTAGGTTAATTGTGATTAATTAATTAATCTAGATGGATTTTAAGGACAATAAGTTTCCTTTACATTATTAGTGAACTCATCTACTTTACACCCCTAGGGTTTGGCCTTAAATGTTATACCTTCACTTCTTTTAGGTTATTTTATATATGATATAACTCTAGTATTATCATTTATTTTCATATTTCCTAGGGTTTACACTTATTTTATTTAATATACATTGATTAATAGTTGGGTATACAAGTGATCTATGTCTTTTCTCTCACACTCCCTTCCTTGGATAATGTACTCTCAAGTCTCTTTCTAGATCTTGTTCCATGACTAATATGAATGCAAATATTTCAAATTTTAACATTGTCCTATCTTTAATAACACATCATCCTTTCATCCTTGATACTCTAATAACACATTATGCTAAGGATAAGGATTTATATTCTATAATTTTTTTCTATCATGTCTTATCTTTTCTTTCCTTCATAGAGTACGTTAGTGCTCATCATTTCCTATTAGATATACTTATGTCATCTACCCTTGAGGCTAATGATAATCTATGGATTGTGATAGTAAGTATCACATGATGCCTAGTTATGTTTTATTTTGTGATACACCTTGTATGATAGATATATAAGCTTCTACCTCCTTTACCTATTCATGACACTATCATGATGGAATCTCTTCCACATGTCATAATATCAATAAATCTAGAGATCCATGCTTTTTTAGATGACATATCTCCTCTTATACATGATGTTGAGATGTGTGAAGATCAATTTTGTACATCTCATGGAATTATTTTACTCATACATTTCACGATGATGCCATACCTTATGATCATAATACTTAAGCTCCTCATGTTGACGATTATGTTATTATTGCATCCTCTTATTCATTACATGATGGCACTATGAGCCATAGTGAAGAAATTTTACATGATGATTATGATGTTTCTGTTGGTTCCCAAAATGACAACACAAAACTCTATAACATTTCTAAATCACCCAAGCTAGGGATTGTCATCAAGGTGATAGAAAGAGGTTTATCAACAAATTAGGGGCAATTTTGGCCAACTAACAGGAATGGGTAGACTCCTCTTCTCTTTGATCTCAAATTAAACTCTGGAGGGATATTCCAAGGGGTATACCTAAGTAGACATTGCCTTAAAATTAGATGAACAACCAAACTCAAAT
The DNA here is from genome assembly GCA_027924645.1 of Cunninghamia lanceolata. Classification (NCBI taxonomy): domain Eukaryota; kingdom Viridiplantae; phylum Streptophyta; class Pinopsida; order Cupressales; family Cupressaceae; genus Cunninghamia; species Cunninghamia lanceolata. Next base: position 1,498,010 of record BSBN01000876.1, on the reverse strand, counting down.
CACCTTCTTAGCCCCAAATTTGTCACTAAGATAAGAGAAACTGGTTGTTACAAGACCCTTATATAGTTGATAAAGGCAATCCTACACATTAAGGATGCATAAAAAATTACTACTGTATCTAAAGGATAGATGTATCATTTTGTTTTAAAGATTGGGTGATCAAAGGCTACTCAGAATGGTGCTTATCCTTAGGTTGCAGAGTCTAACATTCAACAGAGGAAAAACAACTACAAGGAATGCATAGTTGCCTATTTGATAAATCAAATGCATGAAAATCCACACCAAATCATTGAAAATGCTTAATAATCCAATGCCATACCATATTTTTCCTTATTCAATACTAAAATGACCATTTACAAATGCTTGAAAATGGATTAAGAATTGTCACATTAACTCAAACCAAAGCTTACAATCATACCACTAAATGTGGCAAGAGCAAACTCCAACTACGATTAAGTTTGCTAGAAAGAACACCTACAACAGTGGAGAAAAATAGTGGTTTGATACAAAGATTTTCAAAATATATTACATACATTTAATAATTGTTTCATGGTGAACAAAGACTACAAAATAACCTTTTCTTCTCTGCCTTCTAGAGCTCAGAACCTATTAAGAGAACAATGCCCAAAAAATTGACCAACCAACCCCTATTGCATCTAAAACATATGCATATATGGAATTATACTTTATTGCACCATTCTAAGTGCTGCACTGAGTCAATGAGTATGCCCATGCCACATTAAATTTAGTCTCACTACAATGTCAGGAAATCTACACATTTGGAAGCCTACCCATTCTTTGAAAACTCTGAGAATGTCAAAAGAAAATTGCTTGCACTCCTTGTGTACCTAAAACAATAAAGAGGGAAGGTTCAAAGCCTTTCCCTGAAACCTGCAACACTTGACTTATCTACCTTGTCCTCTAAATGTACCTATGCATTGAAGAATTTCACTATACTAACTACTTACATGGCATTATTCTGTAGAATCAATAAATTCTAGGTACAAATCAGCCTGCACAATCCTTCAATTATGGCATGTTTTTAGGGAATCACCACTTTTTAAGTTTTTACAACATTTTAAAAGTGTTGTCCAATTTTCCCTTTTGGGCCATCTTAACTCTAACTATACATTTTTGCATTGGGCATATCTTCCTATCTTTATCGACCTTCTTTCCTTATCACAAATCTCCTTCATTTTCTTTTCCCTTCTTCTATTCACTTTGTCAGAAAACTGTCCTTTTCACAAACTTCTCATTTGCCACTTCATTCTTCCTTGTTATATTAGATTTGTTGGCAAATTGTCATTTTTACAAACTTTAGACCTGTCTCCGCCTTGTCTCTTTATTTTGTCAGCCAATCACCTTATCGATGAACTTTAGAAATTTTGAATTGTTTCATGAGTTTGAGTTTCCTCTGGTTTCCCAATAAAGCCTTTTCTTTTCTTTTCTTTTCCTTAGTCATTTTATTTCTTTTCTCCCTTTTTCTAGATGAAATTCTATTTTCGTGAACATTCTTCACTTACCTTCTTATCTTTGTTATTTCCTTCTTTCCTTCTTATCAACAATCTCTTCTTTTCCCAAACTTCCTTTATCTCCTCGGTCATCCACTTTACCTATTGGTGAACTAAGCCCGAAGAGAACCTTTGTTTTCTTCATCTTCGCTTTATCTCTTGTTTGTCCTTTGTCGGGAAAAAGGCCCATCAACAAACTATGTTATCGATGAACCAAATGATTCTCTAACCTAGCCATCCATCGATAAAACTTTCCTTAACCATTTCATTTTTTTTCCCACCTTTATTGTTGGAAAAATCCTCCAAGGGCAAATTAATCTCTTTTACTTTTGCCTTTTCCATAGCCTTCTCCCCTTTTGTCTTGCTTCTTTCCTTAGTCGATGAGTTCTCCATCAGAAGAACCTCCTGTCGTTGTCCTCGAAGGTTCACAAACCCAAGCATTTTCCTACAAAGCTTGCCTTCTAAATTTTTCACTTTTTTTTGTTAGAAACCTCTAAACTTCTCCTTTTACTTTTCTTTAGTCAATGGAAACTCAAGTCGACGAACTCATTGATTCAAGAACCAACAATTTTTTTGACTATAGACCTTGGATGTTTCTTTGTCGATAAATAAAGTGCTCTTTCCTCCACCTCTTTTCTTACCTTCCTATCTCCTTATTGACAAATTGGCAAACTAGGAGAAAGATAAACTTTTGAACTAGTTTTCGAATTCTCAATTTTTCTGATTTGCTGACAAAGGACTTAAATAAAACAATTTTTTCAAAGGGAAGAAACAAAAACAAGAGGAAACATTATACTTAGAAGATTTTAAAATAAAATGCCTATAGGATATCTCAGATTAGATCAGAGAGGGATTTTGGCATAAATTGGGAATTTTGGATTTTGGGGCAACAATAATGCATGTTTGGGAGCAAACATTTACAGGTACCAACACTTTCTATTGATACTTCTCTACATGTGAAATCATTTTTTATTACTAATTATGAACACTTAGATGATGACATCCCATTGATTAGTGAGTTTAGATTATACTTGAGTTGGTAAATCTTTACAATAGTTTGATGCATCTTGTTTCCTTTACAATTCCTCTATGAGTTTGGACCATTCTTTCATTACCTAGTTTTTTAGCCTTAGTTCACATGATGATAGTATAAATTAGGCAATATTTTCTCATAGTTTATCTTTTGATCATAATCCATGTCTTCTATCATGATTTATCATGTGTCTACCATATCGACTTTTCATGTTTCCCTTGATTCACATTATTATAATATTGTGGGGCATCCACACCAAAGATTAGGAAGAGGCCAAGATGTTAGAATACCATCACCAATTTTTACATATAATGTATTGAATCTATCTCTTGGACTTCAACTCACATATAAAACATCTAAGGAGTTTGATATCATTCAAGAATTGCTAAACATGCAAGCCACCATTAATGGAATTAGTGTGCACACTAAATTTTTAAACTTATATTATGCATACAGCCTTAGAGAAGATCCAATCTATATTATACATAACCCTCCTAATCTTAAAGCATAGAGCATGTGTAAACCAATGGATACTTTTGAATTTGAGAGCTATATATAATGGCATTATCCTTTATACTAAGTTATATGCTAATGATTGAGGTCAATTGGAAATTATTCCTTATGGTGTTTGTGAATACAATGTTGTTCCTAAAGCTTACAATATCCCATATCTATACATGGATCCATCCATTTATGGAAAAACACCCAAGGCATATAATGATGAAAAGGAGGTGTGATTGCACTAAAGTAATGCATCTATAAAAAACCAATTTATTATATTCCATCATTCAAACAAATATATGATTTTGGGTATAAAATTATGCATAAACTCAAATACATGGGAAATGGACTTGGAAAAATGAATAAGGATGATATAGATTTGCAATTGCCACAAAGATCTAAAAGGCATAATATGATTACTTATGAATTTGAGGTCACACAATTGCTTATGAATTTTAGGTCACACATTTGCTAGAGGAACACAAACAAAAGGTAAAGATTATAATGGTATAACCTAGTTAAAATTACCATGAGAAATTTTGTTCATTAATTACATATGATGATGATAATTGGATTTATTTTAAGTCATTTATTGATTTATCATTTAATTATTCCATAAAAACATTTAGTGTTTATTCATTAATAGTGACATATGTGTGTATAGATTAAGTCATGATACATCTTTCATACACATGCATACACACATATGAACTCGCCATAATATAGAAAAAAAAAAGATATGTAAATAAAAACTAAGCCTAGACCATAAAACATAAACATCCATGCCTTTATCATAATTTCCAAATATAGCAAATCATGTGAGAGATAAAATATCCAATAGTAAAAATGGTAAGAGTTCCATTATATTTAATGTGTATAACATATAATAATGAACAAACCTATAAACATATATCACATCAAGGGAGAATTCCTAGAAGATCTCTCCACCACCTTTCTATGTCTACTATCATATGTTCTAATATAATTCATCTATTTGGATCTTTTCCTTAATTGCCCATTTTATAGTGATGCCCAATTTCCTCTCTGAGGTTGATCGCCTCCACCTTACTAGCTCAGGCGGCTTCTTGTGTATTAACTAAATCATACATAAAAATGTTGTCATCACATCATTAGAGGGTACAAGCATCACTCTCTAAGCATCCCTTATAGCTAACTCTACATCCAATCTATCCCACTCTTATTGAATATCATCAATATTCACCTAGAGCCTCTTGTGCTCTACCACCACTTTTTGTGACTCCTCATATTCTATATCTTTCTCAACCTCAAGACCATACCTCTCTTGTTGGAGTGTGGTGAACTTTGTAGTTGTAACCCTATATGCCTCATAAGTTGGGCTACTAGGATAAGATAACAATGTAAAATGACTAGAATGCATATAATCAAGAGTGATATGATTAGTCATGACTATGTGAATTCCTTGAGTAAGTTATTCTATGGTAAATGAAATAAGGGCTACCCAACCTTCCATGTTATCTACATGGTGCACATAATTTGGAGTTACTTATATGAATAAAAAAGGAAATGACATAACCATAAAATAAATCATCACATATATACCTAGATCTCCCATTTTCCACAACTCATCTACATTAATATAGTAAAGTGGCATATTACTAGAGTAGCCCCTTGGGGGAATCTAATGCATAAAATGAGGGGGATCTCTCACTAACTCACCATGTCTAAAAATGTTAAGATAAAACTACATCATCACCATCTTCTAGATCTATTCAATATCACATCCTTGTCATCATTACTAGGAGCTTAATTTGTGATAGGAGGTCTATCCCTCTCCCCCCTTTAGCATGGGGATCTCTCATGACATGACCAATACAAAATCAGTATAGGGGGATTGTTTGTCGATGTCCAAATTAAAGGACTCTAATATAGCCTAGAGTGTGATGCATTTTTTAGATTTGAAAAAAGATAAATGGTATGAAAGTTATCAACATTTTTCAATATGTATATCTATCATAAATTTAGACATAGTGTACATAGAAAATTAATAATAATTACATATTAAAACTATAATGACTCATATACTATGTTTTTAGAATCTTCAGAGTTTCTCAAATATACCATTATCCTTTTATCAAATTTAGATTTGGAAAAAGTTTGTCAGCAAGGGTGCAGTTGATGGTATCTATAAAGAATCCCCAACTCATGATTTGAATAGAAAAGGCAAATTTAGGATTCCCAAGCCTAATTTCCATGTAATCATGAGGTAATATTTGGTGGGGAGATTTGAAATGAAAAAAGATATATTCTTTGTGGAAATAAATATCCATTTTGAAAATAGATATCTATTTTGAGGAAATATATATTCATTTTAAAAATGGATATCCATTTATTTCCCATGTATTCTAAAGGAATTTCAAGGGTGGGCGAGAATTTTGGAAACAAAATAGATATCCAATTTCATAATGGATATCCATTTTCAAAACAAATATACTTTTTTGAGCATCAATATCATTTTATAAAAATGGATATCTATTTCCTTTTGACTTACCAATGAAAAAATGCTAAAAATTTGAGCCTAGAAAGAGTTTCACAATTTTGGCTAACACTTTTAAATGATTTTTTCTTCCATTACCACTATTTGGCCCATCATGATCTTGCACTCACCCAAGTATAAATAAATTCATTTAAAAAAAGGTACCTAAGATATATTGTGTAAAGAGGGGACATCTTAATGAAAGAAAAATGCAACAATTCCTAGCTAATACAATTAGGAGAGAAATGCAAATATACTAAATCTAATAAAATTTTAGTAGAGTATAATTGTAAGCAACACTTATAAATAGAACAAGAATGAAAGAGAAAGAGAAGAAGAATAGAATCAATAAACAAATAAAAGAGTAACACTAGTATAACTAAGGAAAACCTTCCAAAGTGAACAATTCAAAATCTAAAGTACCAAAATTAATATATTATCAATAACTATAGTTCTCAATATAATGTCAATCTTCAATTTTAATATGAGATTGACACTCTTAATCTTGGAATAATTTTAATATCATAACTATGCCTATATCAAATTATAACTCCACTATAGCATGTAACTCTTAATTGACCAATTTGACTACCAGGGTGAAAGTTTAAAGATGTGTCACTTTTTTATAAAGGAAACGGCCAACACTAATCTAACTTTTTAACTTGAATCACTATAAAGTGACATAGACATTTTGAATTTTGAAAAGATGTAAACTAATAAAACATATATATTTTTAGTGTATTTTATGTTTATATTTAAAAAATTTAAAATTTATTTAAATGTATTTTTTTTCGTAAAAATGACACTATAATTTAGTTGATATAATAAAATGCTTAAAAATATGGTTATGTGGGATGTCTCTATTTATATAATAAATTTCATTATTTTTACTTTTTTCTTTTGTATTTATAACTTCAATCTTTAGTGCATGGATTAATTTTTTCCTCATTTCACTAATATATATATTTTAAATAAATCCTAGAAGTTACATGTAATGAAAACACAACTATTTCGATGGGGTGTAACTTTTTGTCTTAACTATTTATTCAAAATAGAAAAAAAATTATATCATCTCAACATGGAATCTCTCCACTAGTGCATCATATTTTTTTCATTTTTTTTAATACTTTAGTATTTTCTCTTGAGAGGACAATGAAGATTATGTGTTGGTATTGACGACCAACTTTTAGTAAAATTAAAAAATAAAATATAAACACTAATTTAAATATTAAAAATTTATGTTTTTACAAACTACACTTATAGATCTACAAAATAGTATTTTTAGATTAAAAAATATATATTTACATGAGTAGGAGTTGTTAGAACATCAAGTTTTTTTTAAAAATATATTTTAGTAAATTATCTCAAAGTGATGTATTTAGTGAACACTTCCACTTGGGAAAGTTGTGACCCTAATCTAATTTAGCTAGAATGAATCCAACTAGAACATATGCTTCACCAAAATTAACTTTCAGTTAGAAATACTTACATTCATTTATGTTGATAAGTTGGCTTGAAGTGTGACACACCTTTGAACTGTAACCCACCAAGATCAAGTGAGGTATAATTAACTCACAAGAACTCAATGTATGTGTAATTATTACCACTTAAACACCTCTTACAAACCTTATAAATAGCTAATCAAAGAATCTATTCATAGTCCACTACGTAACCCCCAACTGAAAGACTAATTACAACCCCCATAACACCAATGCCACATGGTTGAGAGTGTAAACCATGAAATCTCATGATTTAATCCAAGTGTGGCACCCTTTTTCATGTGGACACATCATTTACAATGTTATATGAATATTAAAAAATTAGACTAGACTTAAGACTTGTAAGGTGTATAAAAACCTAGTCTTGAAATCCTAAAAATATCCCATTTTTTAAAATATTGAAGGAGTTATAAAGTGAACTCAACATAGTTAAATATATTCTAGTGTTTGATTCCCATGGCAATCTTGCATTGTATAAACTTTTTATTCATAGGATTTATTAAAACACCTATAGAATTCAACAATATATCCACCTTCTTGATCATAACCCTATTATCCTACACCATGTCATGAAAAGGTTATACTGTACATCAATGCGCTTCTTCCATGTTGGCCTATGCCTAAAAATGCTAGATCCATGTCCTCTAGTTTCACATAGAACCATGTGTAGCCCATTATTAATGACCAATCTAAGATTTATTTTAATTGGACTCATTAAAATCCCTTTCCAATGTTGTATCTTTCCCCACCCCCATGTTGTTGACTATCAGGTCTTATATGTCGTCCTATTCTTCTATATAACCTTATGTATGATCTAATAGTAGCCTATGTGTTGACTATTGGGTCTTGTATGTGGTCCTATTATTCTAGATAAGCCTTATGTATGATCTAATAGTAGCATATGTTTTCATCCAACTATTTAATCTCTAAGGGAATATTCATATCATGTGCTATGAGTGAGATGTAGAGCTTTGATTATGTATGCCATGTGGTTGATTATAAGAAATGGAGCTCAGTGTTTATGCTTGGTGGGGATGAATTTATCTCAATGGAAAATGAGACTATATATTCTATGGAACTTTTCTGTTTGTAAGGTTACATCGATAACTAATCTCATTTTGATCATCTAGCCCATGCTATCCTATAGTTGTACCTTTGGTTGGTCCATGGCCATGTCTTGTCCTATGGGCCACCAATCTTATTTTCTTTCTCCATACACAATGGTGGCATCTAGGTGCTACATGGATTACTAGTGCAACCACTCAAGGTTGTTAGTCTAACATCATAGTGTTGTTGCATCATTGGTCCTAAGGCTTTGCATCATTCCATGGTGGGCATGTCGCACTTATTATTTATTTGTCCTAAGCTCATGAAATAGTGACATCAACTAGGCATGTGTCATGATTCTACATCTCTAATGGGTGCTAGACAGTTGCTAGTGTTTTTCACTATGCCATTAGGTGATAGTTCTCTACTATAGATGACCGTAGGGCCCTTGTCTTCTATTTATTTGTGAACTTGTGAATTACCTACTAGTCATTGATCTCACAAGTTTGTTGGTTGATTGTATGGTTTTTATGATATAAAAATGTGGGTGAGCTCATGGTTTCTCGCAAATTGCACTATTAGTTCATAACATCATGATGGTCTCATCCCGAGTTATTTGTGTATTCATTATATCATTGGGAGTTTTTGATCTATTATATATTTGACTGAGGAGTATGATCATGTGGTTAGCATATCCCCAAGATGTGTTAGAGTTTATTATCAATGTTGTATGATAACAATTAGATGTGAGTGTAGGATATGATTTATGGTCTGTGCACTTGCCTATTTGAGTTTAGATAAATATGGTAGGACCATATTGCACTATTAGTCAATTGTAATTTGTGTCACTAATGGAAAGCCCCTTCATTTTTTCTGCATACATGTGTTTGTGTCTATAGTGTTCTCATTAGTACAAACTTTATTTGGTGCGTCCCATGAGTAGTTGTCTATAGAGGTTGTTAAGGTTATAGAATTGCTTGACATTGTGGTAAACTATATTATCTAATGGCCTAACTTTGTAGAGTTAGTTCTTATTGTGTCAGAATGGAGTTATAGGGAATCTTGGGTCTTACTTTTTGATCAACAACTCTCATGCATTGAGATGATATATGATCATATGCTCATCACTATTGGATACGAGGGATGTACATTGGTGTTCTTACCAAGGCCTACAAATTTATGTGTTCAAGTTTCCTTCGGTGCAAATGTGTGTAGGCACTTTAGTAGGTAGACAAGGCATAAATATAGCATTCTCATTGGTGAAAGGGAGTATATTATATTGTGTAGTCATTGCATTGCATGCTCAATTGTTTCCTATTGTTCCTTTAGACAAATCTACAATAATAGTGTCGGTGTTCATGTGTGCTCAAATGATGATTAGGAGTCTGCCATATGGTTGTGATATAGTAGCTATAGATCTAAGATACATATCTAGTAGGAGTGATTATTTCTTGATGTTGTGGTGAATGTTTTAAAATGTTGAGTTCAATCCTTTCACATCTATGGAATTTTAAGTGTCTATTGCATGACTTGAAAAAATATAGAGTTGAGATGCTAATGGGTTGGGGGTGGACTTAATGGAGTTGACAAATGTTTTCTAGGATGAGATCAACTCAAAATCACTTGATGTAGTGTCAATCTAGTCTAGAGTTTAGGACCTAGTTGGAGCTACAATTTTGGCATGGTATGGATCTTTTCATCGGATTACATTGTTTGGTTTCCTCAACTATTTCATAAATTACAATGACCTAGTATTCATGCTAATAACATTTCAATATTGACTATATATATGTGTTCTATAAACTAATTTTCCCCTAGAAATTTGGGAGACCATGTGATTACGTGCTTCTCAAATATACTAACAATATGGGCCTCATGTGGGTAAAATTGTAGGGATCACTATTCCTTTTGTTAATCTATATTCTATGCCATTCCTAGATTCATCTCTTGAATAGGGAGGTAGGTGTAGTTGTTTGGCAATTGTTTGCCCCCCTTTTTTTTCTAAGGGCGTCGTAAATTCATTCTTTGTTTTTTCTTTGCATTCATTGTCAGCCTTTTCACCTAGTTCCTTCCTTGGGCCTAATTTATTTAATCACTTTAGCGAAGTCGGTGATCCTTTGTATTTTTGAAGTCAAGTCAGCAGGTTCACAAGTTCATGAACCACCCAACCTACTGACTCGCCTTGAGATTTCCTTACCTTAAGCCTTTGTTATCTTCATATAGAGTCTCTCCTTTATAGTTGAGAGATTGGGCATTCCTTGAAGTTTTGAATCTCTAATTCCTAGTTCAAAAGTTCGTGTTTTTCCCGATTCACCGACTTCACATAGTGCACTTTCCCAAGTGGTGTGAGCTGTGCTGGCATATTATACTGAAGACTAATAGTTGTCCTTATGCATTCAACTTGAGGTATGTACAGACATGGCCACGCCATTCTTGGAGGGAAAGTTGAAGCATGCATTTATGGGTTATAATGACAAATTCACTACCAATATTTAATATCTTTCTTGGGGGAATCTATGAGGAGTGAATTGAACTAATTCTAAAGCTCACATAAGGTGATATTATGTGCAAAAGAAATCTATTGCAGATGAACTAATATCTAGCTTGCTACATGTAGAATTTTATCTTAATTTTACCCTCATAGGTTAGCATAGGTAGCATCTTTTCTCTCTCTATAAAGGTATCATATCTTCTTTGAGGAGTTAGAGATTTTTATTTCCCATGTATCTGCACAAAGAATTCTCTGTTAGTGTCTTGCCACATTCTCCACTCTCTGCATATATCTTTGAGTCTCTTGTTTTCTAGTTTCTAGTGCACATAGAAATGAAGTTTAAGTTCCAAGGGACCCCTCTGGCCTCCGTTATAGAGAATGGTCTTTTTGGAGTGAGGGATATGAATTTGGGTCATGTTGATTTAGATGATTTTTGGGGGAGAATACAGTTAGAGAAAAGAACTCCTTTGGCAAAGAAAATTATTAGCAGTGGTTTGCATAACGCTGGTGGCTTTCCACTTGCTATGCATTGTCCCGAGCTAATGGTTGCATGGGCCAATGGTTATTTCCTAGACTCTCAAGAGATAAAAACTCCCAATAGTACTATGGTGACCAAAATTGATTCTGAATATGTTACTTTGGCTCTGGACTTGGAAGAATATGAAGATAATCCTAATGTTTCTATTTCTTCGACCTAGAATTACTATAATGAGAAGGACTGGTGTTGTACGTGTGTCACCAAGCATTGGCTAGAAGAAGAAAAGACTGGGAAGTCCCAACTGCCAGCTAATCTAAAGATGAGTCATTTCAAAGAATAAATTTCAGACATGATAACCCTATTGAACAGAGTAGTTAAGAGCCCCAAGTCAGATGTCTTTGAATTTTGGATGTGCCAATTCATTTTGTTAATTTGTGGAGATCACTAGATTGACTGGTCGAAAATCATCAGTGGGTGTCTACATGAGCAACTGGTAAATTTTACACAAAGCATAAGCTTTTAGATGTGCTCCAAGCTGGTCTATATCTTGGCTCAAATGGAGGCTGCTTGGCCTAGTCTGAGGACTTCAAGGAGTTCTTCAGCAAACACGCATGTGTATCAAATATTTCCTCAATTACAATGAAATGAAGGTATGAAAGACTTCTGACATGTGAATGATGCCTTTTCTATGATGATAGCCAAAAGAATTGATGGTTCAATAGAGAAAAGATTTTCTATAGAAGCATTTACATTGGTCACAAAATTTGTGAGTGTTTATATTTAGTTTGATCACTTCTCATATTTAAGGATTTGGGGTTATGAAAACACCCCATTAAAATTGCCTCGATACCCCTCTAATTATTTGGTGTTGCTTGAACTTTTTCGCCAAATGGCAGTGGCGAATATCAAATATCAGGCAATGAAAAAGAGAGGCTACTCTTTCCCTGTGTCTTTGTCTTTCTATTCATGCAAAAACAATGATGGTGCCCAGAATGTGGATAAATTGTTGTCTAAATTTAGCCTTCATAATTTGTCTTCCCATGTATCATTCGACAACAAAAAAATTTATAAAGGAAAATATGCATGGAGGTGGTTCCTACTCACACCTTCCTCAGCTTGAGGATTTTTGGGAAGACTGTATTGATGAGAGAGAAGTCCAAAAGAGGAACTGGATGAGGTTGATTTTTTATCAAGTTCATGCTTTCAAGTTGAATATTCACGTCTCAGATATAATTGATGATTTTTTAGATCTTCTGGGTGAATAATATCATACAGTGTCTAGGAAACCTTTTCCCCCAATAAAATAGTCTAAGAAGGAGGTTACTGATATTATGTTGCTGTCATTTCATGTTTTAAGAACTAAAAAGTGGTTGCAAGCAAAGACTAAGGAGTGTGTGGATTCATCAACACCAAGGGACTTAGCCTCTCAGAATCAAGCCAGATCCCATACCACCACCTCACATAGAAGGGCATCTAGTTTGGACCCAACTCTACAAAGAGTTGGCTCGCAACCGAATGGTGATGGTGAAGGTCCACCTAAGGAACCTGGCAAGTTGAAGACCACTTGCAAACAAGATATTCAAGAGACATAGAAATACTAGATTGGCTGCCTTATCATCTAAGGTTGACCATGTGCTCCCACCAAGAAATCATGTAAGTGATTTCGACTCTTTCATCTTCTCGCAATTGGGAGAAGATAATTTACTGCATTCATTATTTAGTCCACTAATTCTCCTCAACAAAAAGAGATGCTTGAGCAAAACCCTCATCCTGCACCGATAGTGGCAACTACCAATGTTGCCAATGCTCCAACCTCATCTCTAAACTAGTTAAACAAGGTAGTCCAAAAGAAGAAGAGGTACATTGTTCCAACTGATGAGGGCATCGATATTGTTGCCAGTTTGTTGTAGATGGTACCAAAACCAAAATGTGCAAAGAGGATGTCTAGGATAGTGATAGACACCACCTCAGGAAATTAGTTTTTAGAAATTACAGACCCATTGGTTGAGAAGAATGAGGATGAAATTACTGAAGCTAACTTCATAGTTAGCCAAGTGGACCTAGGACCATTGACTACCGAAGGTGATTTCTACCACATGCACTATTCAGTGGATAATATCTCTAAAAGGGTGAAGGATTTGTAGGATGAAAATTCAAAGCTACTAGCACATGTAAGTTCTCTATCTTCCTTTGCCAATTCAATGGCTGAGGTAATAACTCGTTCTTCTTGAGCCTCCTTTACTATCAAACTCCCCACTCTTGACCCAAATCTACTTCAACAAATTAGAACTTCTTTATCTCTCAGGAAAGCTATGGACCAATGGGTTGAGAAGATCATCTTTGATGGTCTCTTATTTATCAAGGAGGTAGTTAAATTGTTTGATTCCATTCATGCTAAAAGAGAAATTTTGATAGTAGAACTTAAAAAAGCTCAAAGTGATCACAATAGTTTAAGTCTAGCCTCTGAGGAAGTGTGAGAAATCACCAACATGGACCCCGGTATTCTAATGACCGAAGAACTTATAGCTGATCCTAAAGAATTAGATACCACTGTGTGGGTTAATGCATTAGAATGGAAGGACTGTATTATCTCTATGGCTAAAGAAAAAATGGGAAAGGCAGTTGCAATCTATTACAAAGACATGATGAGGATTAAAAGAGACTTTGTTGCTTTAGATGCAGAAGCCAATGGATCTGATGATGAAAAATTGTTGGACGTTAAGGTGATCAAACACAATTTCAAGAAGGTGGTGACAAAGGAGATAGTGAATTACAGTACAGTTATAGGGGAGTCATTGGGTAGACTTTCTAAGATGGCAACTTACATTAGCACCTATAGAAATAACATCAAAGAAGTACATCAAAAAGTGACTGACTCTGACCAAGCTATCATGAAATGGAAATGTCGCATCAGCATGACCAGAACTCCACTAGGCATGGCATTAACACCTATCATTAACAAATACAAAGCATTCAAAGCCAGATTGCAAGCATAGGTACCCCAAGTGGCACAATGTATCACTAGAGAAGGCAGAGAGTTGAGGGAAGATGAAGAAATGGATGAGGTGGATGATGGTGACATAGACTTCCAAATCCTAAATTGATTTTAATTTCATGCTTTTTAGTTATCTTTTATTTGCTCTAAAAGTATTGGCTCTAGAGGGCCCTTTATTATTATTATTGTTTAAACAATCTTTTAATCATCTATTTCAAGAAGTCATTATGGTTTTCTAGACAGTTATGGTTTGGCCTAGCTATATATTCTAAATAGCTGGTCGAATTATGGATCTTTTGGCAAAAACTTTGTTTTTAGCAAGGGTGATAGTTGAATTTTGTTTTCCAGCTTCTATGATATATGCAATATAGTTAATGCAGTGGAGATTTGAATGATCGTTGTGATTATTTGGATTTATGTTCTTCTTGAGTTGAATGTTTTTCTATTGTTGTTAATGGTATTCATGTGTTCCAGTGGTTGGATGTTATTGAATCTTGCTGACTGCTTTGAATAATATATATATGTTGATATCTTCATTTAAGGTGGTGAATTCTTGTGTATGTGTAACATTTTATATATATTTTGTGTGGTTGGAAGTTTGTGAACTTCTGGAATTAGAGTTAGAGTTGTAAATTCACCTTTATAGCTTTCTAGTCAAAAGCTCTACCTTTATCTTGCTTTCAGGTAAAAAGAAATCTAAAATTTACATTCCTCATAACATCTATAGAAGGTAGTTGTGCCTTGTCAAATAAGAAGAGAGCCTGTGTAGAATACCAATATATTGGGCTCAACTGTTGATTATATTTGTCACTTGTCTAAGCGTGAGTATATAGAGTTAGGTGAAAAATCTGTTAACCAACAGATTTTTTGTAACTCTACTGGGGGAAAATCAAACTTTGTTATATCATCTTTGTGAGTTGCTTGATTGGACTTTATGGTTCTTCGCAAAAGACATGCACCATTTTTACAGCCTAATGTTGATTGGCTAGTAGGAGACCAGGAAGATATTATTACTAGCCTTAAGCTTGTTTCTTGGCAAACCAGAAGGACCAATCAACAATATCACAAAGTCGATGAGGTGTTAGAAGAAGAAGAAGAGCTTGGTGAGATTATAGTAGAAAATGCACGTCATTTTGCCGACTCCCAGGAGATAATTTTCATTGAAGGAATCATTCATGTGCCATGGAGAGAAAGGCCTTTACGAATACAAGTAGTCCCCGACAATAGGCCAAGAAACTCTGCTGCCAGACCAAGGAATCAGAATCCTGCCAAACTAGCTCTTCCCCATAATAACGAGTAAGTGGTTTGGCAACTCTACTTAATTGCTTTACTAATATATTTGTAGAGGTGGGATCTGAAAAGATATACATGAGGAGATAGGAAAAAGGGTATAACTGATATTGATTTTGATTTGCTCCAATCTTTAAATTTTGCTTCTTATCCTCCCACAAGAAAAGTCAAGTCTTTGAGCAAACCTTCCTCTCATCCATCCACCAGAAGTGCCACTAGTTCATCTTGTTAAAGCCTAACCATACATGGGATTGTCTTACCTTTACAAGTAAATTTCCTTCCTTTAAATATGGCTCATCCATAGCCTCCACCTGTTCCATGGGGTGCAACCATTGGACCTCTCAACCTTAGTGCTAACCTACATGATCTTCCTAGGGGATTAGTAAAATTTTTACCTAAGTTTAAGGGTGATGGCGAAGTTACTCCTGAAGTGCACATTAATGCTTTCTTTGCTGCATGCTCCATCCTTGGTGTCCAACATGAAGATGTATCTATTAGGCCATTTATCGAGTCACTGGATGAATCAGCTTCTTAGTGGTTTTAACACATTCCAAATGCTTCTATTAATGATTGGGCTATGATGAGGCAGCGATTTGAAGATAGATTCAAAACTACTGACAATGAACACACATTAGTGGCTCAGCTCTCCTCTATGAAAAAGGAGATTCATGAACAAATCAGAGAGTATGTAGCCAAGTTTAATAGACTTACAAATAAAATCCTTACAAATGTCAGACCTATAGATGGACTAATGTTGTGTTTCTTCATCAACTCATTGCCACCTGATGTCAGTTATGCTATTAAAGGACAAGGAGTCCCTAACACAACCAACGCTCAATCATTGGCTATCACTATGGAGGATGATTTGATTACTATTGGGAAGTGGAAAAGGGAGTTACAAATTGGCAAACTTGTAGTAACCAATTAAACAGACCTAGTTATCTAGAGGTTGGCAAATGACATTATCACTCTGAAGCATCAGATGCCCAAAAGTCCTCAACAACCTCCTCAAGGAGGTTATAATCGGACAATACAATTGCCAGGTCCTACCTAGCAATTAGCTATTGAGGGACCATCAACGAGTAAAAGAAACCATATGGTTTGCAATTTTCATCTCACCTCTGATCATGATGGAGCCTCCTTTCCTGAGATGATATGGTTTATGCAAATGCTTTCCATGAATGAACATACTGAGGAACCCTTGGTGGAAGAACCCTCCACACCTAGTGATACTGGTATGAATTTCTTTGAGTATGAATCAGATGAATAGAGTGGAGAAGATGTATATACTGAAGATGACAACTCCAACTGTGCAGTGTTTACTAGGGGCCAACAAACATAAAGAAGCCAAAATACTCAAGGTCATTTTAGTAACCCTACTTCTGCCCCTAAGTATATCTTGACCAGACAAAATGAGGCTAATAAAATGGAGAACCTAACACCCAAAGCTGCAGCTGTTGAGGTACCATTTACTTCACCTTCTAAAACTCATGTCTCAAGTTCATTTAATATTATAGAATCATGTAAGAATACTAAGATTGAGATCTCCCAAGCTGAATATTTGAGGCTTAATCCATCTGAACTTGATAGACTAGTTAGATATGTCAAATAAAAACCTTCTCCTTCCCATTGTAATTCTCAAGGATCTAATGATGCTGAAATACTTGCTAAAGGCCAAAATTGTTTAAACTCTAGTTCTCAAGACCCTAGTCCTCAAATCCTGTTTAGAAAACTAGAACCTTTTTATGTCTCTCTTTATATTGTTGGTTTTAAGCTCAGTAATTATGTTATTGATTCTGGAGCCTCAGAAAATGTTATGCTTGCCCAAGTCGCTAAAGCCCTAGGATTATCCTATACACCCTCCCATGGCAAATGCTTTTTAATGGATGGTTCTCTAGTACCCATCCTAGGTCAGTTCAAAGATTCTCAAATTGTTTTGGTTGCCTTCCCAAAGAAAAGGTTGAAATTAACCATCCTTGTAGCAGATATACCTACCCGTTATGGGATGCTCTTGAGTCATAGCTTTTGTAAAAACTTAGGAGGGGAAATCCAAATGGATTGGTCACATGCCCTAATACCTATAGAGGGGAAGAAAGTTTGACTCAATCCTAAACCCAAGTCCAAGGTCACTGTACTTAAATCTGGAGACCCTAGGGCAGACATCTTGTTTGTAGAAACTGGACCAGGTACCTACATGTGCACATCCACAGGAAATGAAGAAATGAATCTGATTAGCCCTGACCTGGTTGATGAATTGTGGACTTTAAAATTTGATGGGAGTTGTTCTACCACAAGGTCAGGGGTAGGGGTTTGTCCTGATTTCCCCTGATGGTTATTCTTTTCCTTTTGATTTCAAATTGGAGTTTGAGAAAATTAATAATACCATAGAATATGAGCCTTTGTTATTAGGCCTAGAGCTAGCAAGAGAAAGAGGCGTGGAACAATTGGAGATGCTCAGTTAATTGTGAAGAAAGTAAGAAAGTTGTACACAGTTAAAAATCGCAGGTTAAGACATTATCAAAATAAAGTGTGGGATTGTATTGAAGATTTTGATGCTTTTTTTCATAAAGGTGATACCCAAAGAACAAAATACTAGAGCTAACTCCTTAGCAGTTTCAGCTTCTCTTCTCCTACCACATCCTAAGTTTAAGAATAAATCATCTAGGGTTGAAGTGGTGTATAGGCCTAGTGTCCCTGACAATTTTAATCACTGGCAAGTTTTTAATTCTAATCAACAAATTATTTCATTTCTTTAAAAGGCATAATCATTTGCTAGTGTGTTCTTTGAAGATAGTACTGATGACAATAATGATGTTTTGAAGGGAAAAGTGGAATCCTCAGACGACTCAAGCTCAAGAGTTGTGCAATTGAAATGAAATAAGATTCTTAAGGGGCTTGTCTCTCTTGAAGATCTCTTTAATCGACACAATCAATACCTTAAAAAGAAGAACAAAGTTTCCATTAAAACTTCAGCTGATTATGACAAGGTGAATATTGACACCGAAGTTGATCCAAAGATTGTCTGCATTGGTAAATGTTGTTCCAAAGAAGAAAAGGAACATTTAATTTCTCTGCTTATTAGGTATAAGGATGTTTTTGTATGGTGTTAAGCAGACCTCAAAGGTTTAGAAATGGAGAGATGTAGCATCATATTCCCTCAAAGCATGGCACCATGCCTTTTAGACAGAGCAGAGAACTTATAATCCAAAAATAGTTGAAGCCATCTTCAATGAAATTGACAAAATGCTGAAATCCAAAATCATCTACCCTATTCACCACTCTACTTGGGTGGCAAACATTGTGCCTGTTAGGAAGAAGAATGGGGAAATTTGAATTTGTGTTGATTTTAGGAATTTGAATTAGGTTTCTCTGAAGGATAATTATCCCTTACCAGTTATGGATCATATTCTACAAAATGTCTGGTTCACAGATGATGTCCATGCTTGATGGGTTTTCATGATACAACCAAATCAAGGTGGCTCAAGAAGATTAGCATAAGATAGCTTTTACTACCCCCATTGGTGTATTTGCATATAATAGGATGCCCTTTGGTCTCATTATTGTCAGAGCCACATTTCAAAGAGTAATGGACCTGACTTTTGGTGATTTGAAGAACAAAATCATAGCAGTGTATCTTGATGACTTGACAATTTTCTCCAAGAAAAGAGCTAATCACTTGCATGACTTGGAGGTGGTCTTACAATGTTGTAGAGAGAATGGTATTTCCCTAAATCCTAAGAAGTCAATCTTTGTAGTCACTGAAGGAAAATTATTAGGCCATATTATCTCAAAAGATGGGATAAAAATTGATCCAGATAGGGTCAAGGCAATCCAACAGCTAAGTCTTCCTATGACTAAGAATAATATGAGGTCCTTTTTCAGTCAGGTAAACTTTCTAAGGAGGTTTATCCCTGATTTTGCTGCACTAACTAGACACATTGTAGAAATGGTGAAGAAAAATCCTGTCTTTAGATGGAATGCTAAAGGGAAGAAATCTTTCGAAGACATAAAAAGGCCATTGCTGATGCACCCACATTTGTACATCCTAATTTTTAGAAAGATTTTATCATCTATTGTTATGCCTCGGACCATACTTTATCATCTATCTTGTTGCAAAAGAATGAACAAGGAATCCAAGCCCCCATTGCTTTCATGAGTGTGCCATTGAAGAATTATGAGCTTAAATACTCTTCTTTGGAGAAACATGCATATGCAGTGATGAAGGCATTAAAAAACTTCAGGTTTTACATTTTACATTCACATACTATTGTATATGTTCCAGAATCTATGGTGAAAAGTATACTTACCCAACAAGAAATTGGATGTAATAATAGGGGATCTTAGATTGCTAAAGTACAAGAATATGATATTGAGATCAAGCCTACTAACTTGGTCAGGAGTAAGGGACTATGTAAGATGATTGTTGAAAGTGAGGTTGAAAGTAAAGAGGAATTGCCCTTGGTTCTTTTCACTAGTAACACTAATGAATGGTTCTCTAATGTTTCTTATTTCTTAACCTATGGTGATTGTCTGTCTTACCTCTTTACAAAGGAAAAGAGAAACCTAAAACTCAAAGCACACAGGTATGTTATTTGGGAAGGTAATCTGTACAAAAGAGGAGTGGATGGGACATTTCTAAGGTGTGTAGATGAGGATCAATAGAAGTTACTGGAAGCTTTTCATAATGAAGCTTGTGGGGGACACTTTTCTGCATTAGTAACAACTTTCAAAATATTGAGGCAATGCTTCTACTAGCCTAGGATGTTTAAAGATGCTTACGAGTGGGTATCAAAGTGTGAGAAGTGTTCAAAATTTATGGGCAAACCTCAATCAATCACTTTACCTTTGAGGCCAATAATTATAGATGAACCTTTCCAGCAATGGGGTTTAGACTTCACTGGACCCATCAATCCTAACTCAAGTGCTGGACATACTCACATCTTGACCGCAACAGACTATTTTACCAAGTGGGTGGAATCTATCCCAATAAAGAATACTACCTCTGAGGTGGTTTGTGCTTTTCTTAAGGAGAACATTATAGTCAGATTTGGTGTGCCCAAGAAGTTGGTGACTAATAATGCTTCAAGTTTTTCCTCTATAGAAATGATTCTTTTCTATTATGATTTTGGTATCAGCCTAGCTCATTCATCTGATTATTACCCACAAGGCAATGGCCAAGCAGAATCTAGCAACAAAAATCTCATCTCTATTGTTAAAAAGCTAGTTGAGGAAAATCAGAGAGGATGGCATAAACATCTATATGATGCTCTTTGGGTCAATAGGATAACGTATAAAAGAGCAATTGGTATGTCTCCTTTCTAGCTTGTTTATGGCATTGATATTGCACTTCCTATTCCTTAGGAACTATCTGCATTGAATCTACAGAAGGTAATTGAAGATGAATAGTTTCAGTTAACACTAGAAAAGAGAATATTGTACCTACACCATTTAGAAGAGCAGAGAGAAATTGATGTGGATAGGATTGCTAAGCATCAATAGAATGTAAAGAGGATTTTTGACAAAAAAGCTAAGCAAATGACCTTTGTTGTAGGAGATTCTGTACTCTTATGGGATAGAAGAAGAGAATCCAAAGGGGCACACAAGAAGTAGATTCTTGATGCTTTTCTATTGGCTTACCCTGATGGAACACCACTACCTCTTGCCTATAATGGGCAAGATCTAAAATTATGCAATTGGTAAAGTTTCTGAGTCTGACCCTATACTGTAGTCTCTTCCTTGGTGTTCTATTTTTGTTGTGCGTTGTCTCATTTTTGGTATGACTCTATTACCATTGGAATAAGGCTTGTTTTCCGCATTTTTCCTGGGTTCTCTGTCTCCTCCCGAGTCCTGGTCCCCAATTAGAGCTAGTTGTTGCCCCCCCTTTTTTTCTAAGGGCATCCTAAATGCATACTTTATTTTTCCCTTGCATTCATTGTTAGCCTTTTCACCTAGTTCCTTCCTTGGGCCTAATTTACTTAGTTGTTTCTGTGAAGTCAATGATCCTTTGTATTTTTGATGTCAAGTCAACAGGTTCACAAGTTCCTAAACCACTCCACCTGTCAACTCGCCTTGAGATTTCCTTGCCTTGAGCCTTTGTTATCTTCATATAGAGTCTTTCCTTTATAGTCAGGAGATAGGGGATTCTTTGAAGTTTTGAATCTCTGATTCCTAATTCAAAAGTTCATGTTTTTCACAATTCACTGACTTTGCGTAGTGTACTTTCCCAAGTAGTGTCAGCTGTGATGGCATATTGTACTGAAGACTGACAATTATCCTTATGCATTCAGTTTGAGGTATGTGCCAACATGGTGGTGCCATTCTTGGAGGGAAAGTCAATGCATGCATTTATGGGTTATAATGACAAATTCACCACTAATGTTTAATATCTTTCTTGGGGGAATTTATGAGGATTGACTTGAGTTAATTCTAAAGCTTACATAAGGTGATATTATGTGCAAATGGAATGTATTGCAGATGAACTAACAACTAGCTCACTACGTGTGAAATTTCAGCTCAGTTTTACCCTCATAAGTTAGCATAGCTAGCAACTCTTCTCTCTCTATAAAGGTGTCATATCTTCTTTGAGGAGTTAGAGATTTTTATTTCCCATGTATCTGCACAAAGAATTCTCTATTGGTGTCTTGCCCCATTCTCTACTCTGTGCGTATATCTCCAAGTCTCTTTTTTTCTAGTTTCTAGAGCACATAGAAATAAAGTTTAAGTTCCAAGGGACCCTTGGGGCCTTCTTTATAGAGAATGGTCTTTCTAGAGTGATGGATACAAATTTGGGCCATGTTGATTTAGATGATTTTTGGGGGAGAATACGGTCAAAGAAAAGAACTCCTTTAGCGGAGAAAATTATCAGCAGGAGTTTGCATAAAGCTGGTGGCATTCCACTTGATGTGCATTGTCCTGAGCTAATGGTTGCATGTGTCGATGGTTATTTCCCAGACTCTTAGGAGATAAAAACTCCCAATGGTATTGTGGTGGCCAAAATTGATTCTGAATCTGTTGCTTCGGCTCTAGACTTGGAAGAATATGAAGATAATTCTAATGTTTCTGT
Organism: Cunninghamia lanceolata; assembly: GCA_027924645.1. Classification (NCBI taxonomy): domain Eukaryota; kingdom Viridiplantae; phylum Streptophyta; class Pinopsida; order Cupressales; family Cupressaceae; genus Cunninghamia; species Cunninghamia lanceolata. The sequence continues at coordinate 1,475,587 of BSBN01000876.1, read as the reverse complement.
TTCTTCGTCCTCGAATTACTATAATGAGAAGAAGGACTGGTGTTGTACGTGTGTCACCAAGCATTGGTGAGAAGAAGAAAAGACTGGGAAGTCCTGGCTACCTGCTAATATGAAGAGGAGTCATTTCAAAGAAGAAATTTCAGACATGATAGCCCTATTGAATAGAGTAGTTGGGAGCCCTGAGTCAGATGTCTTTGAATTCTAGATGTGCTGGTTCATTTTGTTAATTTTGGATATCACCAGGTTGACTAGCCAAAAATCATTAGTGAGTGTCTACATGAGTAGCTGGTAAATTTTGCACGAAGAGTAAGCTTTCACATGTGCTCCTAGCTAGTCTATATCTTGGCTCGAATAGAGGTTGCTTGGCCTGGTCTGAGGACTTCAAGTAGTTCTTTAGCAACCACGCTTGTGTATAAATTTTTTCCTCAATTGCAAAGAAATGAAGGTATGAAAGACTTCCGACCTGTGAATGATGCCTTTTCTATTATGTTGTCCAAAAGAATTGATGGTTCAATAGAGAAAAGATTTTCTATAGAAGCATTGACATTGGTTAGAAAATTTAGGAGTGTTTATATTCAATTTGATTGCTTCTCATATTTAAGGATTGGGGGTTATGAAAATGCCCCATTAAATTTTCCTCGATACCCCTCCGACTAATTGGTGTTGCTTGAAGTTTGCCTCCGAATGGCAATGGTGATTGTCAAATATTAGGCAATGAAAAAGAGAGGATACTCTTTTCCTATGTCTTTGTCTTTCTATTCATGTAAAAATAGTGATGGTGCCTGAAACGTGGATAAATTGTTGTCTGAATTTAGCCTTCATAGTTTGTCTTCCCGTGTATCATTCGACAGCAAAAATTTTATAAAGGAAAATATGCATGGAGGTGGTTCCTACTCACACCTTCCTTAGCTTGATGATTTTTGGGAAGACTATATTGATGAGAGACAAGTCCAGAAGAGGAAGTGGATGAGGTTGACTGTTGATCAAGTTCATGCTTTCAAGTTGAATATTTAGGTCCCAAATATAATTGATGATTTTTTAGATCTTTTGGGTGAATAATATCATACAGTGTCTCAGGATCGTTTGCCCCAAATAAAATGGTCTGAGAAGGAGGTTAATGATATTATGTTGTTGTCATTTCATGTTTTAAGAAGAACTAAAAAGTGGTTGCAAGAAAATACTAAGGAGTGTGTGGATTCATCAACACCAAGGGACTTAGCCTCTCAGAATCAAGCCAAATCCCATACCGCCACCTCACATAAGGGCATTTAGTTTGGATATGACTCTGCAAAGAGTTAGCTCGCAACTAAACGGTGATGGTGAAGGTCCACCTAAGGAACCTAGCAAGTTGAAGACTACCTGTGAACAAGATGTTCAAGCAATGAAGAGAAATACCAGATTGGCTGCCTTATCATCTAAGGTTAACCATGTGCCCCCACCAAGAAATCATGTAAGTGATTATGACTCTTTCATTTTCTCACAATTGGGAGAAGATAATTTGTTGCATTCATTACTCAGTCCACCTAATTCTCCTCAACAAAAAGAGACACTTGGGCAAAACCATTATCCTGCACTGATAGTGGCAACTACCAATGTTGCCAATGCTCCAGCCTCATCTCTGAAGTAGTTAAAGAAGGTAGTCCAAAAGAAGAAGAGGTACATTCTTCTAGCTGATGGGGGCATCGATACTATTTCCAGTTTGTTGCAAATGGTACCAAAACCAAAACGCACAAAGAGGATGTCCAGGATAGTGACAGACACCACCTCAGGAAATTAGTTTTTAGAAATTGCAGACCCACTGGTTGAGAAGAATGAGGCTGAAATAACTAAAACTAACTTCAGAGTTAGCCGAGTGGACCTAGGACCATCAACTACCGAAGGTGATTTGTACCACATGCACTATTCAGTGGATAACATCTCTAAAAGAGTGAAGGATTTGCAAGATGAAAATTCAAAGCTGCTAGCACATGTGAGTTCTCTATCTTCCTTTGCCAATTCAATTGTTGAGGTAATAACTCCCTCTACTAGAGCCTCCTTTACTATCAAACTCCCCACTCTTGACCCAAATCTACTTCAACAAATTAGAACTTCTTTGTCTCTGAGGAAAGCTATGGACCAATGGGTTGAGAAGATCATCTTCGATGGTCTCTTATTTATCAAGGAGGCAGTTAAGTTGTTTGATTCCATTCATGCTAAAAGAGAAGTTTTGATAGTAGAATTTGAAAAAGCTTGAAGTGATCACAACAGTTTAAATCTGGCTTCTAAAGAAGTGTGATAAATCGCCAACATGAACCCTAGTATTCTAATGACTGAAGAAGTTATAGTTGATCCTAAAGAATTAGATACCACTGTGTGGGCTGATGCATTAGAATGGAAGGTATGTATTATCTTTACAGATGAAGAAGAAATGGGAAAGGTAGTGGCAATCTATTACAAATAGATGATGAGTATTAAAAGAGACTTTGTTGCGTAGGATGTAGAAGCTAACAGATCTGACGATGAAAAATTGTTGGATGTTAAGGTGATCAAATAGAATTTCAAGAAGCTAGTGACAAAGGAGATAGTGAACTACAATACTATTAGAGGGGAGTCACTGGGTAGACTTTCTAAGATGGCAGCTTATATTAGCACCTGCAGAAATAACATCAAATAAGTATATTGAAAAGTGACTGACTCCGACTGAGCTATCATGAAAAGGAAACATTACATCATCATGACCGAAACTCCACCAGACATGGCATTAACACATGTCATTAACAAATACAGAGCATACAAAGCCATATTACGAGCATAGGTACCCCAAGCGGTGTAAAGTGTCACTAGAGAAGGTAGACAGTTGAGGGAAGATGAAGAAATGGACAAGGTGGATGATGGCGATGTGGACTTGCAAATCCTAAATTGATTTTAATTTCATGCTTTTCAGTTATCTTTTACTTTCTCTAAAACTATTGGCTCTGGGGGGGCCTTTATTATTATTATTGTTTAAACAATCTTTTAATCAGCTGTTTCAAGAAGCCATTATGGTTTTCTAGATAGTTATGGTTTGGCCTAGCTATATATTCTAAATAGCTGGTCAAATTATGGATCTTTTGGAAAAAACTTTGTTTCTGGGAAGGGTGATAGTTAATTTTTGTTTTCTAGCTTCTATGATATATCCAATATAGTTAATACAATGGAGATTTGAATGATCATGGACTTTGTGTTGTGATTATTTGGATTTATGTTCTTCTTGAGTTGAATGTATTTCTGCTGTCATTAATGGTATTCATGTGTTCCAGTGGTTGGATGTTATTGAATCTTGCTCATTGCTTCAAATAAGATATCTGTTGATATCTTAATTTAAGGTGATGAATTCCTATTTGTGTGTAACATTTTATATATATTTTGTATGGTTGGAAGTCTATGAACTTCTAGAATTAGAGTTAGAATTGTAGATTCACCTTTACAGCTTTCTAGTTAAAAGTTTTTCCTTTATCTTGCATTCAAGTCAAAAGCAATCTCAAATTTACATTCCTCAAAACATCTATAGAACGTAGTTGCACCTTGTTAAATAAGCAGAGAGCCTATGTAGAATACCAATATATTGGGCTCAACTATTGATTACATTTGTCACTTGTCTGGGTGTGAGTATATAGAGTTAGGTGACAAATTTGTTAACCAACACTAATCTAGTTTGATTATGACCAAGTGTGATCAAATGAGCTAGATTTATTCATGTGACACTATAATTTTTTTTATTCTAAGCACTCTCCAATTGGCTATAAAAAATAAATCATTTGATTGTAGAATTCTTTTAGTTTTTTGTTTGTTTCTCATAAAATCTTTAGTTTCTCTTCATTCTAATATCAATATCTCAAGAACTCAAAGTATTGAAGCAAACTAATTTTCTTGAGAATAAATGCATATTATAAAATTTTGATAAGGTATATAAGTATGTAAGATTTCTTTGGTTTGGGTGTCTCATTAGGATAGGTATGTGTTTTAGGGGATAATTACTATCTCTGATGTGCCATTTTCACATATGTGTATTAGCTATAATTGGTAAGCTTAACCATAAGCTATAATATATCGTTGAGGTTCCTGTGACTATTCCTTTATTACAACATATAGATATTATATGTTAGCCTATTGATTGTCAAAGTATGCCTAATTTCTGATCTCTTCCAATGCATTTTAACAACTATACAAATAGACTTATGCAAGTTTAGATGTGATCTTGGTTTCACTATTTAATCTTGAATTGTATCATGCTTAGAGGAAAAAAGGTTTCTTATGGATGAATACTTATGAAAGTTTGACCTTGTTACCCAAATTACATTAAAGAATTAGTCTTCTTATATCCACTCCACAAACCACACCACTCTGTAGTTCATAAAACTAAATTTATCTACGGGTGATCCCACAATACTGGGTTACACTTTTTGGCCAAACTTGACATTGAAATTAACATTTTTGAACTAAATCTTCACTTTCGGACACCTATAGCTACTAAACCATGAGGAATTTGAATATGATGCAAACTAGTGATTTGTGACATTTTGTCTCTAGATTCTAAATATATATTTTTTAAAAAAATTGGAATCAAATTGCATTTATTTTTCCATCTCCTTCAATAACTAGTTTTTAACAGTAAACACCATTTTAAAAGAGAGATGTGTAGTATAAACCACATAACTTTTTCTTCTATGAAGGCTAAAATTATAATTTTTTTGAATTTAGATTTGTAACTACAATATCTAGAGGATGCATTTGGTTTCATAATGTTTTATTGAATATATATTTTTTAATTAAGTTTTGAAGTCAAACCAATTACAATTTAGACATAGGTGTACTATAAAGACAATAACTTTTTTTGTATGTATCGGAATTCAATTTTGTTTTGTTGGAATAAGGACATGAATACCTAGAGGAAATGTATTTTTTAGAATTCTTTTTCTATATTTTCCTATTTCTCCATATGTATGAAACAAAGACCCTGATGTTCATTAAAAACCTACATTCACAAGAAATAAAAAATGAATATAATAATCAAATTAAATATATTTAAAATTATACTTTTTGGGAAGCTTATAATAAGGACTACATACTTACAACACATAAATTTTAAATGAATTCATTTGATCCCCAAAAGGTAAATCAAAAGTGGTTTTTTATCAGCATTTTGATAGGTGTAGAGGAGACTTTATTATAGGTATGGTTTAAAACTAGCAGGGTTATATCCAATGGGGTTTAATCAAACCCTCTTCAATTAAAATCCTTTAAATGGAACATTTCAAGGCTTAAATCATTATATTTTCTAAAAATGTGTGATTTTAGCAAAAATTGAGATGTCCCAGAAAGTGTAATGCATTATTGTGGCAGCACCCCTACTTTTATTTTATTTTTTCTTGTTATGTCAACTTTCATAGTTCAATGAACCTAAGTTGATATGATTTTATGTGATCTTTTAATAGATAAATCTATTGGGGTTTATGTTACATTGTCTATTTGATTTGCCATGCTTCAAGTAAGATATTTAAATATATTTTTCTTTGGGATATAAGTATGATTTTATCAATAGATACATTCATGATATCCTTTGCATGCTATAGGTAGTTCATAAGTTTTCTACTTGTAAACTTGCACAATTGATTCTAGTGACATATCGTGGGATCTCATGTGCTCGGTGTGGGTTTTCCATCAAGAATTATTATCAGTGTTTCATTTCTCTTTAATTAAGCTTTTAAATCCTTTGGGATCACCCTCCTAGGCCTAACATATCCTAAAGCAAAGAAGGAGTTATTACTTTTAAGCTTTAGATTTTAGTTTTCCTCTACCTAAGTATGAGTATCAACCCATTGTTCTCAAGTTGACATAGCCCTTCTTGGGAAATAACTTTGATTTCTAGGGTTAGTGGGATAAAAAATCAAATCACCAGCAAATTGGTGTCATTAGCAAGGAGAGTTTGAAAGATTTTACATACTTATAGGTGTCAAATTTCCTCATGTCCACACTTGGTTGAGTGTCGGTAATCAAATAACACCATTATAGGGTTTGTTGAACCCAATTGAATATTAAATTAAAGATAAAATATTATAATAAAAAATATTTCCTAGGTGCTAACAAGATGTAGAAGATCTCTTGGTGTATAGACAAAGAGACAACACAAGTGCATTATTCATGATACAATTCATTTTTCTCAAATGTTGCCTATTAGGCTTGGATTTCCAATCCTAAGGGTTGGACCTCTCTTTTGACTCCTAAATTTGTGTTTGAACCATAAAAAAATGAATTCAAACTTCATCCTCATCATCTTTAAACATTTTAAAATGAAATTTTATGAAACCACCACCAAAATATCAAGCTACTTCTTAGATTTCTAACCATATAATTTTTTAATATTTTAAAAAAATTATGGTATTCATTTATCTTTATTTTAATAGTGTATTCATATCCCAAAAATACATGTGTATTATTTCTTCTTCATAACTTTTGATTTGTTTATCTAATTTTTTTAAAAAAAATATAAGATGGTTCTGTAGTTTATTCAATAAAAATTAACAAAATATATATTTTTCATTATTTTTGTGGAGGTTAAGTGATTCACACCCTTAGTGATAAATTTTTAAGGATACTCTGACTGCAAATAATCACAAAAAAAAATCAATAAAAAAATATTTAACTTGTAGTACTACCTTTTGGCTATCTTTACACCAATTGGTTTTTATGAATACTTAATGCAACAAAAAAATTGTGGTTGCACACCAAATGTGATGTTATTTGTTTGTGATAAAAATAGGAACACTTTTGTGTGCACTTATCATCTATATCTCTTAATCTTAACCATTTAATAAAACCATTAGTCTAGTTTATAAACTAGATTTGGAGTAATACAATTCTTGTTCTTATCACATCTTCAAATTTTTAGTGTGTGCATCTTGAATTACTCATTGAAGTTTAGCTTTAGCTAATTTCAAGAAAAAAGTGGCCACTTTTGACCCACTTCGCCTCAGTGAAATCTCTTGATATTCTTTGAAAAAGTGAAAGGCACATTCATATCAGTTTGGATCATTGTAAGTGCCTAACTTGTCATTGATTAGAATACTTCATGCATCTTTTTTAAAGTTTCTCTAGTGTCAAGGATTCTTAGAATTTGATCCATGGAATATTCTCCCCTTTACAATTAGTCTTCTTTTCTTGGAAAACCACTATATTTGGGGATATGACCCAATGGCCTAGTTTTATTGCTAATTTTTAGAATTTTTTTAGAGCATCTATCTTGTTTCATCTTTCGAAACATAGAAATGTTGCTATTTTAATGTTGATGTTATTGAAAAATATTTTTCTCGCTAGGAATGTTATTTTTTCTAATCTATACTTAATATTACATCCTAGGATGGGTAGAGAAAGTTACCATTGAATTCCAAAACCTGTAAGATCTTGTCAACCATTAAAGGAGTGTGTGTCACACTATGAGAAGGGTCTCACTTGATGGCATTAATCAAAACATATATCCACTAGGTCCCTGCTAAAAGAGTTTCTCTCACAATCAAATCAAATTCTTGCTACCTTCTTCTCAATGAAGGGATTAGAATCCACCTCCCTGTTGCAAGTATGGGTCTAACCAATGTTGTAATTGATATCAACATACTCATGTTGCATTAATGAGAAGGATTGGATGAGCTGTGTGCCGAGGACATTGAGAAAATTAGTCTCAATCAGGAATAGTGAAGAATAGTGATGACAACAAGATAAAAGTCCAAGATAGGTTGAGGATTAGAGGATGCGGTTTAAAGGGTTTATAGATATAAGTCTTGAGATGTTCTAGTCAAGTTTTTAGAGGTCCACATGAAGATCAGAAGAACTTATGGTTGCTCAAGTAGAACTAATTCTGGCAGGTGTTCAGAGGTAAAAGAGTGACATAGATAGGTCCAGTGAGATTCAAAAATGCATTATCCCATTTTGTGGATTTGAGGAAGTGTTGAGAACATCCTTGTGAAGTGTCTAGTCGATTGGTTCATAGTTTGAAGGTCCGGAAGAACCTATTCTTTGTGACAGTGATGACATACTGCGTTCGTGAGGTTCTAGATGAAGGAGAGAAGGACTCCAGTAAGCAGATGAAGTGCAGATGTTCTTGGTGATTCAGAAAAGCTCATGGTGATCTATGGATCATGTCAAGTTCATGTTGATGGTCCGCATTGAAGTTAGAATGCACATTTGAAGAATAACCTCTTGATGATGTTCTTCCTGAGACTGGTCGACCGGATGTATTACATGTCTTGCAGATGATCTTGTAGGTGTTTGCCAACCTAGATGATTATTACTAAGTTGACACCTTGTATAAATAAGGGATTGTGAAGTCTTTCCAAAGGGGGTCTGGCGGTGATGAGAGTGTGGTAGCAAGGAGTGCGAAAGGCAGAGCAGAAGTATTGGGCTCAAATGGAACTGATTCAAGCATGGTGAAGATGCTATTCTCTAGTTCATGAAGGTGATTCTTATTTCTTTGTAGATAGTGTGTCTCTTGTACCTGCAATGAGCCTCTTGTGAGTAGTGTGCTCGGGCAGTGAGCCCTAATTGCCATGTGCCATTTTTGTTCTTTCTATTCTTCTAACAAAGAATACATTCTTGGGTTAATCACCCCGTGGTTTTTCCCTTAACCAGGTTTTCCACGTCAAAATCTTGGTGTCTTATGTGTTGACGAGTTTTTGCTTTTTATTTGAATGCATAATGTTTCATGTTTAATATACTACTAATTACTTAGAAGATTTAAGTGTGTATATTGGAGAAAGTTTTGTACAACTGATTCACCCCCCTCTCAGTTGTATGCCCTAAGTCTAACAATTGGTATCAGAGCTAAGTTCCTCTAAAAGGAGCTTAACCACTTGAGGAGATCCAGGATGTCATCTTACAAGAAGGATAGTCTGAAGTTTGATGGAACCAACTTTGCTCTTTGGAAAGGTTGCATGAAATGTCACTTGCAGTGTATGGGAATGGCATACTGGTCCATGGTTACAAAATAGTATGTACCTCCATAGGGTGGTCCGACAACCCTAAACGAAATCACAGATGTTGAAAATAATTTGCGGACCAAAGAGGCTCTTCTAAGTGCATTATCTGACTCAGACCTCTCAAATGTTATTGACCTACCAACTACCTTTGAGATTTGGAATAAACTAGAAATTTTGCATGAAGGAGACCAGTATGTTAAATGTGTAAGGTTACAGAGTCTGAAAGGGAAATTTAAAAAACTGAAGAATAGAGATGATGAAAATATTACTACTTTTATGCTAAGAGTGAATGAGCTGGTTTGTTGAATTAGAAATGCTGGTGGACTCTTGGTGAAAATGAGATTGTTGGTAAAATTCTCAGATCCCTTCCTGCTTCTTACAAAATCAAGGCTGCTGCCATTGAAGAATTCAGAGCCCATACAACTGTCACAAGAGATCAATTGGCTAAGAAATTGGCTGCATTTGAAATGATAGAGTTTGGAGACAACCCTCCCAAGACTGAATCTGCATTCAAAGCCAGTGCCTCTGTTAAAGGTAAACAAAGGTTTGATCTGAGAGAGAATTATTCAAGGAAATTGTCATGGTATGAAAAAGTAAGAAAAGATCTGGAAGAAGAAGAAGTAGAAACTACTCAACTTGAAGCCCTCATTGCAAAGAGGCTGCCAAGAGGATCCGGTAAGTATGAAGGAAAATTACCTTTTAAGTGTTTTAACTGCAATAAGATTGGTCATTTTGCCTCAAGGTGTCTGGAAAGATTTTCAAGACAAAATCCTAACAAGCCAAGGTTCCAAAAGAACTGTTACTATGTACATGAAGATGATGATGAAGGAGTAACATATGATGAAACAAAGATAGGAAACAAATCCAGAAATGAATGGGTGTTCATTGCCATCAAGGAAGAAGATCCAATGTCCTCTGTATCTGTCAATCTTAAGACTGTGGAAAGAGCTCTAGCTGCCCAAACTGAAGAGAAGGATGATTGGGTCATTGATAGTGGATGCTCTCACCATATGATAGGGGACAAAAATAAGTTTGTAGATTTGGAAAGGTATGAAGGAGGAGTGGTAAAGTTTGGTGATAATTCTACTGGTAGAATCAGAGGAAAAGGAACTATTTATTTTGATGGAAGAAACAAAACTGGTAATGTACTGTATGTTGAAGGTTTGAAGCACAATCTTCTTAGTGTTGGATAGTTGGTGGACAAAGGCTATGATCTCCGATTCAAGGATGGAAAATACAAAATCTTTGAAAGATCCAGAACATAGATTGCATCCGATACTCAAACTAAAGGTAATATCTTCCGCTTGGTTGGTACTGGTAAAAGCTGCTTATTTGTTCAAGTTGATCAAAGTTGGTTATGGCATAGAAGGATGTGTCATGTGAATTTTGATAATATCATCAAGATAAGCAATACTCAGGATGTAAGAGATCTTCCAAAATTGGTGAAACCTACTAACAAATTGTGCAAGGAATGTCAGTTGGGTAAGCTAAGCAGAGTCTCATTCAAAAGCAAGGAACTATCCTCTACCAGATTATTGGACTTAGTTCACACTGATCTTTGTGGTCCGGCAAGAACCAGGAGTATTCAAGGAGATAGATACTTCTTGCTGCTAATTGATGACTATTCCCAGATGATGTGGGTAACCTTTCTAAAGGAGAAATCAGAAGCTCTTGAGAAATCCAAAATATTCAAGGCTATGGTAGAGAATGAAACAGGATTAAAGTTGATATGTCTGAGGTCTGATAGAGGTGGAGAATTCACATCCGGTGAGTTCATAGAGTTCTATGAGAAACATGGAATTAATAGACAATTGTCTACTCCTAGGACTCCACAGTAGAATGGAGTAGTGGAGAGAAAGAACTGGACCATCCAGGAAGCATCTAGGACCATGATGATGGAAGCAAATGTTCCTCAAATCTATTGGAGAGAAGTTGTCAGCACTGCAGTCTATACTCTCAATCGAGTTCAAATCAGAAACAATACCGGTAAGACCCCTTATGAACTTTGGTTTGGCATTACTCCTACTGTAAGATATTTCAGAGTCTTTGGTAGCAAATGTTACATCAAAAGAGACGAAGATCTAGGCAAGTTTGATGCTAGAAGTGATGAAGGAATATTCTTGGGTTACTCTACTCAAAGCAAAGCATACTGGTGTTATAACAAGAGACTAAGAAAGATGATAGAAAGTACAAATGTGAAGGTTGATGAGGGAATAGAGAAGCCCTCAAGGTTTTATGAATATGATGAAGATGATCAGAATGGTGTTCTGGTTCAAGGAGCTCAATCCTCTTCTGAAAATCAGATTCAAACTGATTCGGTAAATCAGGAAGAAGAGATAGGTCTGAATGAGCCTGATCAAGAAGCAGAAGTGCAAGAAGCTCCTAAAGTTCTAAGGTATATAAGATTGAACCACTCTGAAGATCAGATCATAGATGACAAAAGCAAAGGTGTGCAAACTAGAAGGAAAATTACTCAAAATTTAGATGAATATTGTCTGATTTCAAAGATTGAACCTAAGACAATAAATGAAGCCTGCAATGATGAAAACTGGACCAAAGCAATGGAGGAAGAGTTGATGCAAATTGAGAAAAATCACACTTGGGATCTTGTTCCTAGACCTAGAAACAAGAATGTGATTGGAACCAAATGGGTCTTCCAGAACAAACTAAATAAAGTTGGTGAAGTAATAAAAAATAAAGCCAGATTGTTCTACAAGGGCTACTCTCAAATAGAAGGAATTGATTTTGAAGAAACTTTTACTCCGGTGGCAAGAATTGAAGTAGTCAGATTATTCCTTGCCTTTGCTACCTTCAAGGATTTCGAGGTATATCAGATGGATGTCAAGTCTACCTTTCTAAATGGTGACTTGGAAGAGGAAGTGTATATAGAGCAACCGGATGGATTTCAGTTGTCTAATCATGGTGATATGGTCTGCAAGTTGAAGAAGGCACTGTATGGATTAAAGCAAGCCCCAAAAGCCTGGTATGAAAGATTGGACAAGCATCTTTTGAAGATTAGTTTCAACAAAGGTACTGCTGACAGTAACTTATATTTCAAAATTGATCATGAAAATATCTTGATTGTTGAAGTATTTGTTAATGATATCATCTTTGGAGGAAGAGATAGTATGTGTAAAACTTTTGCAAATCAAATGAAAAGTGAGTTTGAGATGTCTATGCTTGGTGAAATGAATTTCTTCTTAGGTCTACAAATTACTCAAACAAAGAAAGGAATCTTCATTTCTCAGACCAAATATGTGAAAGAACTATTGAAGAAATTTGGGATGGAAGATTCAAAGCCAATGAATACTCCCATGGAAACTAGATGTAAGTTGAGCAAAGATGATGACTCTCCTAAGGTAGACTAGACAAAGTATAGATCAATGATTGGAGGATTGTTGTATCTCACTCAAACTAGACAAAATATTATGCAAGCTATTGGTCTTGTTGCTAGATTCCAAGCTAATCCTAGAGAATCCCATGTCATGGCAATCAAGAGGATCTTTAGATATCTAAAAGGGACAGTTGAGTATGGTCTGTTGTATCCTAGAGATCATGATTTCTCTCTTCATGCATATACAGATGCTGATTGGACAAGAGATGTGGATGACCGGAAGAGTACCATTGGTGGAGCTTTCTTTTTGGGAAAGAGATTGGTTTCTTGGCTAAGCAAGAAACAAGAGGCAATATCCCTATCTACAACTGAAGAAGAATACATAGCAGCAGCAGGTAGTTGCAATCAAGTTTTGTGGATGAACCAGATGCTAAGAGATATTAAAGTAGAGTATGAGGAGCCTATCACAATCTTCTGTGATAATTCAAGTGCAATAAATATTTCTAAGAATCCGATGTTGCATTCTAAGACTAAGCATATATCTATCAAGTTTCACTTTCTGAGAGAGCAAGTGAACAAGGATGAAGTTAGACTGGAGTTTGTGCCCTCCAAGGATCAAATTGCAGATATCTTTACTAAACCTCTTCCCAAGGACTCTTTTGAGTATCTCAGGGAGAAGTTAGGGGTTATTGCCCCTCTGGTGATGAACTAGGATGCACTGATGTGCATCAGTCTGGTGGATATCACAGTCATATCTTGTGATCCAGATTGATGATGGGGAGTTGCTACTCAGGGGGAGCAGTAGGTATGATTCTGAAGTATTGGAGTTGCAAGTATGAGCCCTTTTCCATTGATATCAAAGGGGGAGAGAAGACATGTGAAAAAACAAGTGATTGATGATCAAAGGCAGAGAAGTAAAGGAAGAGAAGACATGTGAATAGTTGTTGTTGATAGGGGGAGTTGTGACAATAAGGAGAAGTTCTTGTCTTGATGGTTTTTCACATCATATGTTGCCATCAATAACAAAGGGGGACATTGTTGCAAGTATGGGTCTAACTGGTGTTGTCATTGATATCAACATACTCATGTTGCATTAATGAGAAGGATTGGATGAGCTGTGTGCTGAGGATATTGAGAAAATTAGTCTTAATCAGGAATAGTGAAAAACAGTGATGACAACAAGGTAAAAGTCCAAGATAGGTTGAGGATCAGAGGATGCGGTTTAAAGGGTTTGTAGATATAAGTCTTGAGATGTTCTAGTCAAGTTTTTAGAGGTCCACATGAAGATTAGAAGACGTTATGGTTGCTCAAGTAGAACCAGTTCTGGTAGGTGTTTAGAGGTAACAGAGTGACACAGTTAGGTCCGGTGAGATCCAAAAATGTATTATCCCATTTTGCGGATTTGAGGAAGTGTTGAGAATGTCCTTGTGAAGTTTCAAGTCAATTGGTTCATGGTTTGAAGGTCTGGAAGAACCTATTCTTTGTGATAGTGATGACAGACTACATTCTTGAGGTTCTAGATGAAGGAGAGAAGGATTCTAGTAAGCAGATGAAGTGCGGATGTTCTTGGTGATTCAGAAAAGCTCGTGGTGATCTATGGATTGTGTCCAGTTCATGTTGATGGTCTGCATTGAAGTTAGAATGTGCATTTGAAGAATACCCTCTGGATGATGGTGTTCTTCCTGAGACTGGCCGATCGGATGTATTACATGTCTTACGGATGATCTTGTAGATGTTTGCCGACCTAGATGATTATTCCTAAGTCGATGCCTTGTATAAATAAGGGATTGTGAAGTCTTTCCAAAGGGGGTCTGGCGGTGATGAGAGTGTGGTAGCAAGGAGGAGTGCGAAAGGTAGAGCAGAAGTATTGGGCTCAAATGGAACTGATTCAAGCATGGTGAAGATGCTATTCTCCATTTCATGAAGGTGGTTCTTATTTCTTTGTAGACAGTGTGTCTCTTGTAGGCAGTGAGCCTCTTGTGAGCAATGTGCTTGGGCAGTGAGCCCTAATTGGCATGTGCCATTTTTGTTCTTTCTATTCTTCTAATAGAGAATACATTCTTGGGTTAATCACCCCATGGTTTTTCCTTAACAAGGTTTTCCACGTCAAAATCTTGGTTTCTTATGTGTCGATGAGTTTCTGCTTTTGATTTGAATGCATTATGTTTCATCTTTAATATATTGCTAATTACTCAGAAGATTTAAGTGTGTATATTGGAGAAAGTTTTGTACAACTGATTCACCCCCCCTCTCAGTTGTATGCCCTAAGTCTAACACTCCCAAGACTTGTAGAGTAAAATGGTCCCCTAGTTTCACCATTTTTAAAAAGTTATCATTAGGGAAGAATCACCCTAAATACTTTATATTGTTTATGGAACCTATGATTATTAATTATAGAAATTTGATAATTTGACATTGATATGGTTACACTTTAATGTTATTTTGATATAAAAGGATAGATGACAAATTGTACTTCATTATATTATATGTCCTCCAATACTAAATATTTTAATGATGATTAATATTTGGACTAATGTTTATCTAGGTTAATGTTTACTTGAAGATTAGTTTGTATTTGGACTAATGTAACTTATTCAAACTATCTTGTTAGTTTGGATGCTTTGATGAATCCACTTAAATGCATGTAGGGAAATGTTGATGAAGATAAGGCCAAATAAAGTAGAAGATATGCATTCAATTTCATAGGGTAAATCATTGGTATATGATAATAGTGTAAGTGTGATAGGAAAATAAAGTATGTCAAACCAAACTATAATATGGATTATCTATTAACGATTGAAACAACATGAGCTATTATATTGCTTAATATGTTCAAATTAGGCAGGAATTTAAGATGAATGAGCCTGGAGTAAATGAGAAAAGATTGGGATTTTATTGGAAATAGAGGTCCTTAGGAAAATCACTATGAGAAACAACAAAATAATTATGAAACACTATGAGGAGTTAGGGATATTAGATACATCATTGGAAAGAAATCCAACTAGAAGCAACCAAATTCATTAATGGTTCAAAGAGTTGGAGAAATGTATATAATTATGTGGTATAGAGGAAATTCCTTGACAGATAGTCAAAGAGAATGTGCCTCATAGATCAACTAGCAAAATCCTAAAGAGGATAGCCAAGTAAATTAGCATAACTACTAAAGGAGACTACTAGATTAAGGTTATTGAAATTATGATTGTTAAGAGTGATATTTGGAGTACAATGTAGAGGAAGTGAAACAAAGGAAGGGGCTCTAATAGGTTATAATGTCCATGCTACGATATGTGGTTTGAATCTATGTGTATGGTATGTGTGTGTATAAAAGTTGGTTTTATGTTGATTTATACATAAGTTAGCTATAGGGGCCCTCCATGGAATAAGTACCCTATAGTTTTGTGTGGTGTGGGATAAGACATGTAATTTTTCTATATAGCTTGAGAACTTGGTGGGTCAAGTTCTAGTCACCACCTGGTGATTCTAGTTGTAGACATTACAATTTGAACATTAAATAATAGAAATCAAACACCTTAGTTGTAGTTGGGTATATTAACATGGCCTCAATGAGTTAGATTGTATCCACCACCAAGTGGAATAGGATGTAGCCACCACCCTATGGGGAGTAGAGCTCCATTGGTAGGTTGTATCCCAAGTGGTCATCTTGATTGTAATTGGATTATGCTCATCTTAGTTGTAGTTGGATAATGTCACCTTCATTGTAGTAGGGTAAGATTGATTATAGCTAAAATTCCTTGATGATGCATGTTTGGGCCCATTGGAGTGGTTGTATCCCTATAAAGAGAAGTTGTAACCCTTCTAGTCTCTATGTGTGAGTCTAGATTTAGTTTGGATGTTGATTCTTGTGTTTATAAAGGAGTATTAGGTATTGGAGTGGGTTAAAAGGGGATAAAACATAGTTGGCTATGAATATCTTAAAACTTGTACAATTTTAGTTAAGTTTTGAGATTTATATAATGGTCATGTGGGCCGTAGTTATATCCCCTATGAGTTGGGATATTGGATATGAGGGTGGTTAGGTGGAACAATTGACTCAATTTTTTGGTCTGGCCCTCATAGTGAGTCATTAAATCTATGAAGGCAAAACTAGCAATATCTATACCTAAGTGTCAGGACTTAACAAGTAGTTTTTGGTAATGTTGAATATCTATTATTTCAAAATTATATTGTCTTGAATGTAATTATGTATGGTTTCTTGAATAATTTCTAACTAGTTTATCTAGGAATTAGTCTCATATGAAGACCTGTAATATTGTATAGGCTCCTATAAGCTATATAAGAGTTGCATGGTAGGAAGCATCAGGTCCCATTGTCTTAAAATGGTTTATATATAGATTGTTGTAATAGAAAAAAGGTGAGGATAGATGATATGTAGAGAATTTAGCTACTAGATTGATGCTAACCAAATCTTAAATATAATCTAAATAATATTTGAGAAAATTTCTAGGGAACTTGTGATAGTATGATTAATTAGAGAAATATCATCAATAGAGTTAAATAATGTATTATTTTCCTCAAAGGAACCTATATTCTTGACTAATATGGGCACTATAGAGGGTTCTAGTAGATATCTTGCATCGTCCCTAGTAAATGCAATCAAGATAGTCAATGTATGATACCAATTTTAAGAAAGTTGAGAATTATATAAGGTCTATAAATTGGGATTTTGTGGAATGGAATAGTTATAAGTCTGGTTCTAAAATTCTACCTTGGAAGATAAACCCTAAGGATGCAAAATATGGATGACTAGTATCTTGTACTTATTTATATGAGATTCTTCATAAGTATTATAATTTTGTGTGATAGTTGTGTTAGTGCTCATTTTGGCCTGGAGATTGAGCTTGCATATGGAGGGTTTTTTCATTCAAACCCTAGGTTTTCCTCTTCATCGGCGTGAGCTTGGCCTATCGGTTGGAGTTTTTTTAGTTCCACCGATGCGGTGGGTCTCCCCGACAGAGTATGTTTTATCCCTTCATCGATGAGACATGAAGCGTCAGCCCGTCTTTTTTCCGTTGTTCCAACGATGTATGTCTAGACGATGGTAATTTGAGGTATGTTTGTGTCCATCGGTAAGACTATTGTGATCAGCGGATGAACTTTTTGTTGCTCCGATGGGTAAATGTCTCGCCGAGGGAATGACTTGACGATGTTTTGGATGGCCATCGGCATAACCTTTGGCATCGGCGTAGGTATTTTGTTGCTCACCGATGGTTTTGGTCTCACCGACAGACAAGGAATGTATGTAGTTTTGCATCGGTGAGACTAGTATGGTCGGCAGGAGAATTATGGAATAGGCCGATGGCTTGTGTCACAGCGATGGGCTCTCGGGGAAGGCTTGTGTGTCGAGCGCGGCAAAAGCACTCGACACTTGGTATGTGTGTGACCTTGTTTATGAACTACTGATGTCATCTCCTCACCATGCATGTGGGATTATTCCCCTGTGTATTTTCAAACTTTGAGTGAATCTCTTTTGGCGAGAACTTCTGTTTGAAATGTTGTGACAGTTTCTGAGTGGCTGCGGGTGGTTGAGACTCTTAATAGCAACAGTGCAGGGGTATGGGCGACGGTACAAACAGTGAAGTTGCCTGATCGTGGATGAAGACTCTCAGATGGCGGTGCATGGCTCAAGGTCCCCCCCTTTTGTCTGCTGCATTAATATCTTCTGAGCACCATTCCTTGGTGGGATCTGTATCTAGCAAATTTTGATATTTTTGCCATGTAATTAATTGCTTATGGTACACTATCTGGCTGTTATAAGCAGATTGTGTTACCATTTTTCGGTTGTTGAAAAGTTGAACATTTTGGCTCTGTGATACAACACAGTTCGTTTTGGTTGCTCTGTACAGCAAAACTTGTGAGTTTATGTATCCCTTGTTGTATGTTTTTGCATGAATCCACTGATTTCATGGTTAATTTTATATGAGAAATGCTATGTAGGCATGTGTTTTGTTAATTCTGTCTCCAGTATTGCATGTATCTTTCTTCTGAGTCTAGGTATTCAAGGAATGTCTAAGATTCTAGAACATAGAATTCCTGTGTTGAATGTCTGATCTTTTAACTTCTGCTCAAGGGGTAGATTAAACTATTTTCAGATTGAATATTGGGAAGGGTATACTGTAATAGGGATGCGATAAGTATAGATAGTTTAACACTCTGTATTGGGAGATATCTGTAAGGCAGGTATCATATGTATCCCCCTGAAATCCAGTTTTAGTTGTTCATGCATATCATTCACAGGTGTATGTCTACTGACTCCAGGCCCTGGATAGGCACTAATCTTGCTTTGTGTTTGTGTTACAACCATGTCTAGCTTTGCATCCAAACTTAAAATCAAAATCAAACTCTAAAACAACCATTAGGACAGTAGAATTAGTGTTAGGATCCAAGTCCTTTGTCTACAACTGCAAATAGGCCCAAAGCTAGCCCCTTCGCTCTTATCTTTTGTTTTGGTCTACTTACAGGAGGACTCATCTGCTTTCTGCCAGCATCCCAGCCTTTGTATGCATATCCTCATGGATGTTGAGTAGGGAATACCCCCCTAGGTTTTGTAGAGCCTGAAGAAGAAGAGGAGATAAAATATAGAGTCTATCTCCTACACTGTTGGCCCCTGGCCCAGAGATCCTGTTGATCATTGATGGCTACCTTGTAGGGAAATTTGGGAGTAAGCATCCAGTCTAGGAAAAAACCAATAGAAATTGGCGACTCTACTGGGGAGTTTGTGAAAGAACCCTGGTTTACAAAAAGAAAATAGTTCCTAGTTCCTAGTAATAGGTGGCGACTCTGAAGTAATCTCCCAACCGGTCAAAGTAAAACTTATATGCAGGGGAGAAGATCCCAACAAAATCCTTTATTTGAAGAGTTACCAGTAACAAGAAGAATGATGTACAGAAGAAAGGGAGCTGTCTCAGTCAGTCATGAGGGTTCCCCCAAAAAAAGTGATGATACACAAGACAACCCTAGGCCATCAGGACAGCATGTGCCTTACTTTTCAAATGCAGAAGCTGATATTCAGGGTGCATATGAGAGGCAACAGGTTGGTAGCGTGAGAATGAGGTCAGAAGTGTTCCAAGAACGCCTATTTCTAGACCCTAGTGACAGATTTGAAGAGGCAGAGTCTCTAAGGGATGATGAAGATGATGACCAGAATGGTATGAGACCATCTACCTCCATGCCTAAGGAAGAATAGTTAGCTGAAGAAATTAGAAATCTGAGAGCAGAATTAGAGTATCTGCAAGCCATGAAAATCAGAGATGACATGAGGTAGAAAGTGCAAGCTTTAAGGACTGCCCAAAATGATTCAATTCCTACCCTTGAGAATGCAAATGTGCAGAGACATCAGCAAAGAAATGAAGTGCAACATCAGCATAATGATGAAAGACAAAATGTGAATGATGCTAGGATACCACTGAACAATGTAAGAAACCAGAATGCAAATAGAAATATCAATGTTAATCAGTTTGATAGACAACCCATGCAACTAGATAGATTCATACAGCTGGTGTTTGATGGTATTCCTGGGTATCCTAACCCCATTGACAAGCATCTAAGGCTACAAGTGCCTAAATTTTCAGGAAACAACACTGTGTCAGGAGAAGATCATCTAAAAGCTTTTCAAAATGTCATGGATAACTTTGAGGTTGAACATGAGGATGTTTTCATGAAGTCATTCATGTAATCTTTAGTAGATGAGGCAAGAGAATGGTACAAGAATCTGCCTGACAGGAGTATTTCTTCATGGGATGATTTTAAAAGGATGTTTAAGGAGCAATATGGTGACAAAACTAACCCTAGCTTTTTTGTAAATGAGTTTACCAGTATCACTAAAGGGTCAAATGAGCAGGTTGCAGATTTTAATGCAAGATTTACTAAAGTGTTAAACAAATTGCCACATCACATGAGGGCAAATGAACCAATGTGCATAATATTGTATATCAATGCTTTTGATGCAAAAACTGCATATGGATTAAGAGATAAAAGCCCTGCTACTCTAAGGGATGCTTTTAGAATTGCAGTGAATATTGAGAACAACAGGAAAGCATCAGGCAAGACTAACAGAAGGGATGATGTGAAAATTCTGCAGAATCCAAACAAGCCTCAGAACACTCAAGGTAATACATCTGCCCCTGAAGATAAGATAGACAAATTGGCAAATGTTGTTAAGGACCTAAGTTATAGACTAGCTAGAAGTGAAAAAGGGATAGGTCCTGATAGGCAAGTCTACCAAAGGCAGGAAAGAAGACCATCATTGCATGATATGCCTTATAATACTAATTGGCATAATGGTAAGCCTATATTCCCACATAACAACACAAATCAGAGAGCTCAACATGTCAAAGAAACTCTTGATCCTCTAAAGAAAGTTGTAAATATTGTTGATGATACTCCATGGTGTATAATTTGTCAGATGCCACATTCACAGTTACAATGTATGATTGCTCAATCCTTGTATGATAATGTTGCATCTTGTAATGAATGCAATGAGCCACATTATGTGCAAGATGATGATGTTAATATGATGTCCACAAACAATGGATACCCCATTCATGATGCTGATGAAAGTATAGATGATGGAATTCAGGCATGTCAACAGGACCTTTATGATGAAGGTAATGAAGAGAGCTATGTGTATGCTCAGAGCTCACACAATTTTCTGAGTAACTTACAACGACCTTCTGATGAGGAAATTAGGGCCTTCACAGCTGCAGCAGTTGCCCAAGTCAAGAGTAATTACAATTTCAGAGGTAAAGCTCAGATAAGCAGCTTGCGTCAACCAGAAGATGTTTCTACAGGACAGCCAGTGCATGGTCATAAGGGGATGGAATCAGAAAGGAGGCAGTGGGTTAATAATAAACAAAATTTTAGACATAGAATAGGTCATGAATCTCAAGGACCAGAGAATAGAATCCCCCAAGCTAAAGATCAAGATAAAGATTTCCAAGACAAGAATGATGATCAAGGAACTATGAAAGTAAAAGCTAAATCAGTTCAGGATAAGAGAAAGACCGTGGAGCAAGCTACAACTGTTATACAAAATTATGCTTCATTTGATATAGCTCAAGTCCTCTCCCAAGTAAAAGTCTCTGTTCCACTTATGGAACTGATGAAAGTGGAAGAAATCAAGAATAGGACAATATCCCTAATTTCAGGGGTGCCTTTTTAGGCCAAACAAAATGCTCAGATCCAGGGTGAGAGACATGTCA
The DNA here is from genome assembly GCA_027924645.1 of Cunninghamia lanceolata. Lineage (NCBI taxonomy): Eukaryota > Viridiplantae > Streptophyta > Pinopsida > Cupressales > Cupressaceae > Cunninghamia > Cunninghamia lanceolata. Next base: position 1,454,048 of record BSBN01000876.1, on the reverse strand, counting down.
TATGTAATGAAAAAGATGAGGCCCCTGAAGTCTATTTAGGAGTGACCATGACAAAGTGCCCCTCACAAGTGGAACCATTTTATGTATCCTTGGTTATAAATGGAAAAATAATCAGAAATTGTATGCTTGACTCTGGAGCATCTACAAATATTATGCCTTTAGCCATCATGCAACAAGCTGGATTGAAAATTGACAAGGCATGTGGGAAATGTTATGCTATGGATGCCAGAGAGGTACCAGTTATTGGAATCATGAAGGATGTAGATTTCAAACTGGCAACATTTCCTGAAAAGAGATATAAAATGAATATAACCGTGGTTGACATCAAGCCACAGTATGGTATGTTGTTGTCAAGAAGATGGGCAACACTAATTGGTGGAAGTATGCAGCTGGACTTGTCATATGCCATGATTCCAATGAATGGCAGGGATGTTAAGCTAATCAGAGAAGAAATATCATCAGAGATAGTGGAAGACCAAGAAGCAGAGGAACAGATATGCTTTGTAAACACTAACTGTGATAACTTCAAGGTTGTCTCAGATGATAGAGAGGATAAAGAAAAAAATGTCTGCATCAAAGAGCTGGACCAGCAAGGTTTATGGACTATGTATTTTGATGGAGCTTGTGCAAAAGAAGGCTCTGGAGCTGGAGTTGCTTTTCTGTCTCCAACTGGTAAGCTCCTCAAATTCTCTTTCTTGTTGAGGTTTGTTTGCACAAACAACATTGCAGAATATGAGGCTTTACTCTTAGGCCTAAATATAGCTCTCAAACATGGAATCAAAATGCTAAGAGTATTTAGGGATTCTGAGCTGATTGTATCCCAAATTAGAGATAGATATGTTTCAAAAAACAAAAGATTGAAACAATATAAGCATGTTGTTTGGGATACCATTGAAACTTTTGATGCATTTTCAATAGGCTGGGTAGAGAGATCGAAGAATGTTATGGCTGATTTCTTAGCTAATGTTGCAATAAGGCCAGATGACATCACTCTGTCAGATGTTACAAATGTAGAAGTTAAAATCAGGCCTGTAGTACCAGAAAATATATGCAGTTGGCAAGTGTTTAATGATGATAGGGACTTGTTAAAATTTTTGCACTGCATAGATGAATATGAGAATCAAGAAATTGATTTCCAAGCTTTTGTAGAGACTATAGATGGAAAAGAAACTCTTATGGGAAAAGAGATAATTCAGTTGAAGACTAATAAAATCCCTAGAGGGTTAGTAGCTTTGGAAAGAGCTTTTGACAGTAGAGACAAATTGGTCACAAGGACATCTCCCACAAATAAGGAAGATTTAGAAGAGATAAATTTGGGAACATCTCAGGCCCCTAAGAAGGTATATATTGGTAAGCAGCTCAAACCACACATCAGGAGTATGCTGATTGCATTACTGAAAAGGTATAAACATGTTTTTGCTTGGTCATATGAGGACTTAAAATCCTATAGGGAAGATTTATTCCAGCATGAGATCCCATTGAAGCCTGGAGCTAAGCCATTCAGACAGAGGCAAAGACCTATTAATCCTACCTTAGCTCCTAAGATGCAAGAAGAACTCAAAAAGCTTAGGGAAGCTGGAATAATTGTGCCGATCAGACATTCAACTTGGGTGTCTAACCTTGTCCCAGTCAGAAAAAAGAATGGTGATATTAGGCTTTGTGTTGATTTCAGGAACTTGAATGTGTCCTCTCTAAAGGATAATTATCCACTGCCTAATATGGAAGCTATGTTGCAGAGAGTGACTGGTTGTGAACTCTTGTCCATGATGGATGGATTTTCAGGTTATAATCAGGTGAAGGTAAAGGAATCAGAACAGTATAAGACTGCCTTCACCACTCCATGGGGAACTTATGTATATGTTAGAATGCCATTCAGATTAACAAATGCAGGTGCTACATTTCAAAGAGCAATGGATGTTGCTTTTGCAGGGTTGATTGATTCAATCCTGGCTGTGTATCAAGATGATCTAACTACTTATTCAAAGAAAGAAGAGCAGCATTGTTTGCATCTAGAGCATATTTTCATAAGAGCACTAGAGTATGGCATTTCTTTAAATCCAAAGAAGTGTGCTTTTGGAGTAGTTGAAGGAAAGCTTCTGGGGTACATTGTTTCCAAGGATGGAGTTAGCATAGATCCAGAAAGAGTGGCTGCTATTGACAAAATTCAAATGCCCAAAACTGTAAAAGGAGTTCAGTCCTTCTTTGGACAGATAAATTTTGTTAGGAGATTTGTTCCCAACTTTGCAGAAACCACAAGGAACATTTCCAAGATGATGAAGAAAGATGCAACTGTCAACTGGGAAAGTGAAGCAATAGAATCATTTCAGAGTATCAAAGAGGCAATCAAGATGGCCCCTATTCTTAACTCTCCTAATTTTTCTAGGCCATTCCAATTGTTTTCATTTGCTTCCTTTCACACTGTTGCTACATGTTTGCTACAGAAAAATGAAGATGGTTTTGAACAGCCCATAGCTTTCTTCAGTATGTCCTTGCAGGCTTCTAAGTTGAAGTATGATATTATGGAAAAACAGGCATATGCATTAGTCAGAGCCATCAAAAGTTTCAGACCATACCTGGTAGGATCACATGTAATTGCATATGTACCCCATGCAGTAGTCAAAGATATATTCACTCAACAGGAGGTGACTGGAAGAAGGTGTAGATGGATAAACAAACTGCAAGAGTTCAACATAGACATATAAATTACCAGGTTGGTAAGAGGACAAGGATTAGCCAAGATGATGGCATAGTCAAACTTGGAAGCATGCCAAGTTAATGCAGTCCAAAATGAGAGTGTAAATGTATCAAGATCTGAATGGTACAAGGATATTATCTACTACTTGCAAAATATGAATTGTCCTTCCCATTTCAGTGACAGTCAAAAGAGGACTTTAAAGTTACATGCAATCAGGTATGTTATTGTTCAAGGTGATCTATACTGGAAAAACCCTGATGGTGTGCTGCTGAGATGTGTGGATAAAGATGTGGCTAACAATGTTTTGAATGACATGCATAAGGGATTGTGTGGTGGACATTATACTACCCAAACAACAGCTCATAAGATTCTCAGGGCAGGATATTGGTGGCCCACTCTCTTTTCAGATGCACAAAGGTTAGTGAGGGAGTGTGACCCTTGCCAAAGATTCTTAGGAAAATTGAGATATGATGGTGCTTTACCCCTCAGAACTGTAATTGTGGATGCTCCATTTCAGCAATGGGGAATTGACTTCATAGGGGAAATTGCAGACAAGTCAAGTGGGGGACACAGTTGGATTTTGGTGGCAACTGATTACTTTACCAAATGGATCGAGGCCATTCCAACTAAGAGGGCTACAAGTAAGGTGGTGACAGATTTCATACTGGAAAATGTTATCATCAGGTTTGGAGTACCATTCAAGATAGTCACTGATAACGCTATGTGCTTTAGATCAGGTGAATTTGTTGATTTTTGCAACAAATATGGGATCAATCTATCATATACATCACCATACCACCCACAAGGAAATGGTCAAGCAGAATCAAGCAATAAGAGCATCATGAAGATTATCAAGAGGATGCTGGACAAGAACAAGAGAGCTTGGGACTCAAAATTGAAGTTAGCAATATGGGCTGATAGGGTGACAGTAAAAAAGGCTATTGGCATGTCACCCTTTGAACTAGTATATGGTGCATCAGCCAGATTGCCCATAAACAATCTCCTACCAGTTTATAGATTCATCCAAGATAATGATGAGGAGATTGGAGACTCCATGACAGCAAGAGTGAACCAGCTAGTTGCACTGGATGAAGACAGAAGGAAAGCACACCAGATCAACCTCAAAAGACAACAAGATGTGAAATACCTGTTTGATAGGAGAGCTACTAAGAGGAAGTTTCAAATTAATGATCTGGTGCTTGTATGGAATGCAAAAAATTAGGACAAGGGTAAACATGGTAAATTCGAACCCTTATGGATGGGCCCATATCAGATTGCAGTACTCATGGGGAGGACTCTTATTTCCTCCAAGCCCTAGATGGTGAAATTCTGGAATTGCCTGTGCATGGCCAATTCCTTAAGTTCTATTTTGCATAGATGGCTTGTCTCTGTGCACATGTGTAAAAAATATGTATATATTGTAAGTGCCTTGTACAGTTCGTGCTTTTTGGCTTTTTGCTTGGTCTACCCGGAGATCTGGTTCTCGCTGCAGGTTTTGCACCTGCACGTCCCCATTCGGAGCCAGTGTTAGTGCTCATTTTGGCCTGGTGATTGAGCTTGCATATGGAGAGTTTTTTCATTCAAACCCTAGGTTTTCCTCTTCATCGGCGTGAGCTTGGCCTATTGGTTGGAGTTTTTTCAGTTCCACTGATGTGGTGGGTCTCCCCGACAGAGTATGTTTTATCCCTTCATCGATGAGACATGAAGCATCGGCCCGTCTTTTTTCCATTGTTCCGACGATGTATGTCTGGCCGATGGTAATTTGAGGTATGTTTGTGTCCATCGGTAAGACTATTGTGATCGGTAGATGAACTTTTTTTTGCTCCGATGGCTAAATGTCTCGCCGAGGGAATGACTTGACGATGTTTTGGATGGCCATCGGCGTAACCTTTGGCATCGGCGTAGGTATTTTGTTGCTCACCGATGGTTTTGGTCTCACCGACAGACAAGGAATGTATGTAGTTTTGCATCGGTGAGACTAGTATGGTCGGCAGGAAAATTATGGAATAGGCCGATGGCTTGTGTCACAGTGATGGGCTCTCGGGCGAAGGCTTGTGTGTCGAGTGCGGCAAAAGCGCTTGACACTTGGTATGTGTGCGACCTTGTTTATGAACTATTGATGTCATCTCCTCACCATGCATGTGGGATTATTCCCCTGTGTATTTTCAAACTTTGAGCAAATCTCTTTTGGCAGGAACTTCTATTTGAAATGTTGCGACAGTTTCTGAGTGGCTGCGGGTGGTTGAGACTCTTAATAGCGACAGTGCAGGGGTATGGGCGACAGTACAAACAGTGAAGTTGCCTGATCGTGGATGAAGACTCTCAGATGGCGGTGCATGGCTCGAGGTCCCCCCCCTTTTGTCTGCTGCATTAATATCTTCTGAGCGCCATTCCTTGGTGGGATCTGTATCTAGTGAATTTTGATATTTTTGCCATGTAATTAATTGCTTATGGTACACTATTTGGCTATTATAAGCAGATTGTGTTACCATTTTTTGGTTGTTGAAAAGTTGAACATTTTGGCTCTGTGATACAACACAGTTCGTTTTGGTCGCTCTGTACAGCGAAACTTGTGAGTTTATGTATCCCCTGTTGTATGTTTTTGCATGAATCCACTGATTTCATGGTTAATTTTATATGAGAAATGCTATGTAGGCATGTGTTTTGTTAATTCTGTCTCTAGTATTGCATGTATCTTTCTTCTGAGTCTAGGTATTCAAGGAATGTCTAAGATTCTAGAACATAGAATTCCTGTGTTGAATGTCTGATCTTTTAACTTCTGCTCAAGGGGTAGATTAAACTATTTTCAGATTGAATATTGGGAAGGGTATACTGTAATAGGGATGCCATAAGTATAGATAGCTTAACACTCTGTATTGGGAGATATCTGTAAGGCAGGTATCATATGTATACCCCTAAAATCCAGTTTTAGTTGTTCATGCATATCATTCACAGGTGTATGTCTACTGACTCCAGGCCCTGGATAGGCACCAATCTTGCTTTGTGTTTGTGTTACAACCATGTCCAGCTTTGCATCCAAACTTAAAATCAAAATCAAACTCTGAAACAACCATTAGGACAGTAGAATTAGTGTTAGGATCCAAGTCCTCTGTCTACAACTGCAAATAGGCCCAAAGCTAGCCCCTTTGCTCTTATCTTTCAGTTTTGGTCTACTTACAGGAGGACTCATCTGCTTTCTGCTAGCATCCCAGCCTTTGTATGCATATCCTCATGGATGTTGAGTAGGGAATACCCCCCTAGGTTTTGTAGAGCCTGAAGAAGAAGAGGAGATAAAATATAGAGTCTATCTCCTACACTGTTGGCCCCTGGCCCAGAGAACCTGTTGATCATTGATGGCTACCTTGTAGGGAAATCTGGGAGTAAGCATCCAGTCTGGGAAAAAACCAACAAGTTGGATTAAGCCTTAGGCCACATGATACTTTACATAAGCATTGTAGTTTGCATATAGTTGAATTCCTAGTCTGACTCCTATGTATTGGCAATATTGATCTAGGTAAGCCAAAGGATGTGACTTAGATTGGATGTAGAGTGTACTAAAGAAAGGTATAGCTCCATCTCCCTATTGACTAAGCTTAGTTCTTTCCTTGTAGAATTAGTCAACCAAATTATATTGGTCAAGCTAATTTCCTTAATATTAAAGACCTCCTGATCTCTCAAAAGATTGAGAGTGTTCCCCAAAGTTGTTCAATCATACTTATAGTAAGTCATACCAATATCATTAAGGAATATTTGAGGATGAATAGGTCAGTGGAGTCTCAAGAGAAATTTGTGAGAACTTTGGACTTAGTCCAAAAATCCCTGACATCTCATGTAGTAGGAAGTCTATTTTTAATAAGAGGCATTATATTTCCCTCATCCATGATAGTATTTAGAAACACTTTTGGTTGTTAACTGTATAAAGATTTTTAACATCAATATTTTGGATCACATTTTGTGCTCCATCATTAGCAAGAGCAAGTCTATTCTTGATACTTAAGTTATTCAATACTTGATTTTAACCTTTATTGAATTACTTGGTTTAATCAAGCTAAAGAATATATTTGCCTTAGTTAATTATTTAAGAGCCTTTTAGAATTGAAAGGAGGACTAATTTGATTAGAAATTAGTGTGATTCTGAATCACTTGAGAACCCCTTTTCCCTTTTTAATTTGTTTCAAAGTGCTCCAAAAGAAATGGGTCTAAGATCTTTTCAAAGTTAATTAACTTTAAATTAAAAAACCACAATTCCTAACTATTGATTGATCAGAGTTATCCTTGAAGCGACTTTTTTTTATAGTATGTAATAAACTAAGCTGGTAGGTCCCACTCAGATTTTTGTAATTCCACACCAAATTACATTTGGTTGTGGCATGTGGATGGTAGGAGGGTACACAACTACTTTGGAGAGACATTCATTTGAGAAGGATGACTTGATGAGTCAAAATCAATACTGTAAACTATCTAGATTGAGATGGATTTCACATCTAGAATTTGTTTGAAGCATTTGTTTGTAGAAAATACTATTGGACTAATCACCGCTAGGAATTGATTGTGGCCCAACCACCACCCTGGGAAGCTAGGACTAACTACGCAATCCAAGTGAAGATGTTGGTCTTGGAAGTTTACTAATACCTACAAGTTTTGGTGTAATGAAAAACCTTCATGTGGCATCAGAGCCTTGAGCTAGGTTTGATTCCCCTAAGATATGTCAGAAAGGGGGTTGTTGGACTAACCACCACACTTTTAGGTATTGATCTCATAGAATAACCACCACCATGAGAAGGTGGAACTAACCACTCGCTCAAAGTCAAGATAAATATTTCTTTCTGGAAGCTTTAGAGCTTTGAACCGTTGGGTTAGAACTCACTTTGTATCTCATTAGGTTAGAACTCATAAGGTTCCTTAAAATTTCCTTTAGTATGCTCGAGAGAGTACTTAGGTCCGATGAAATCTTGTTATTATTTAGTTTCATTGGCCTCGAGTGTGGGAATCGCAATTCGTTGATTTGTCGGAGAATACCAAGTTTGGCAAGTGTCAGATATGAAGCGCCAAGATGTGAAAGAGATCCCTAGTTGAGCTTCCTTGGAATGTATGTAGTCACGCCACATGGACTATAGACAGTGAAAGACAGTGAGACAAACGAGAAATGTAATGTGTCATGTTTACGTCATCCATGACCCATGTATTGCTTATGTTAAGATTAGGATGAACGAGTAAGTGGGAGGCTGGATGAACCGAACGGCGCCATGTGTAAGGTAGGCCTCACTTGATCCTTTTGTTCCTAAGACAAAATTGAACGCTTTTCACATTCCGGGAGATTCTGAGGAGAAATTAAGCTCCGAAGGAAATTTTGACTCCAAAACTATTGTACTCAATGAAACTGTAAATCTGGTTTAACTGATCCTTCAGGTCTTAAATTTTCTGACTTGGCCCCTTGCGGAATTGAATATTTTTGGTACAAGGATTTCTACAAATGCCATGTAGCACCCAAGCTTTGGTTTATGAATAAGCTGGTAATTTTGTTTGTATTGTTTTAAATAGTTAAATGAAATAAAAAATTAGTTTAATTTTTGGTAGTCTTGTTGGGGTGTTATGTTTGGCAAGATATTGAGTAGTACTGAAGTGGCTTTCAAGACTTTGTTGTTACATTGAGGAGTTTTAATTTTACTGGCTATGTTGGATCTGTAGGATAACTAGGAGGTCCTTGATCGTCCTTCAGAGGAGTAATCTCAGCAGATGGTTCCTCAGAAGGATAATCCTCCTACTCCTTTGCCTAATTCCACAACTTGGGCATAGTGTTTCTAGTTCTACTTGTTAACCATTAGTCTAATTTCTTGTTTTCTTGTGTTTTGATTGAATGTGTATACAACCTAACCACTTTTTTTATAAACCTTTGATTATGTTTCCAATAACAAATCACAAGAAAGTTTTCCAATAATACCTTTACTTGTCTCAAGTTGTAATTAAGCTCTTATGAGAAAGTACAAATTCAAACATCAAGCATGCAATTATGATGCAAAATTATAATGGATGGAGTAATAAGATATCTCAATGTAGAGTATTTCCTTGGATTCCCCTTGAACCAAATGAGCTTGCAAGTTAATACCTTTTGTGTGTATTTCTCATGTGTTGCTAACGACCTAAGATATGTCGATAAATACATGTCCTTAGTCACTCAATTCAAAATTTTTGGTATGATAGTCAATGGGATAATGACTATATTCTACAAGAGTTGGCCTAGGGATAGAAGATTTGACGTTTAAAATAGGCATAATAGGTCATACCATATGATCTAGTTGAAAGACTAGGTCGCACAATATGACATAATTCCATGTAGGGAAAATCTATAACTAATAATTTGAAACTAAGTCTATTTGTATAAGTAGATGACCACCTAAAAGTATTAAATAAATAAATAATCTTGTTTCATCTTAGGAAATTTAGAAACAATGATTTTTTTTTATCGATAAGGAGGGATTATTTAGGCTGGCCCCACACTAGCACAGGTCACAATGGGGATCTCCTCCCCATCCAAATATTCAACTTAGATCACTTATTCAACATAGAGGCCACAATGGAAGTCCAAGATTCACAACTTGGAATTCCAACTATAGATGTCACTTGGGGCATTCAAACTTGGATCTCCATCTTGAGAGCCTTATGGCCTTGCCATTTAAGCACAATCCCTTTGATAGAAACAATGATATTTTAATGTTGATGTTATTGACATATGTTTTTCTCTTACTAGGAGTGATATTTTTCTCATATCTATTTAATTTTTGATCCTAGGATGGTAGATAAAACTTCCATTGAATTCCAAAACCTCTTAGACCTTGTCAACCACTAAAGAACTAGGATTGTGTTTTTCTTAGAAATAGAGGAGACTAAGAAAATCACTATGAGAAATAATAAAATAAATGCTAGATGATGAAACACTATGAGGAGGTATGGATACCACCTTAGATACATTATTGGAAAGAAATCCAACTAGAAGAACCCAAATTCATTAATGATTCAAAGAGATTGAGAAATGCTTTTAATTATGTGGTAGAGGGAATTCCTCAATAGCTAATCAAAGAGAATGTGACTCTCAAATTAACTAGTGAAATCCTAAAGATGACAACTAAGAAAATTAGTATAACTACTAAAAGAGGCTACTAGATTAATGTTGTTCAAGTTATGATTGGTAAGTGTGATATTTGGGGTATATAGTAGATGAAGTGAAATAAAGGAGGTGGCTCTAATAATGTATAATGTCCATGTTGTGATATGTGTTGTTGGATCTATGTGTATGGTATGTGTGTATAAAACTTTTTTTTATGTTGATATATATGTAAGTTAGTGATAGGGGAACTCCATGGAATAAGTATCCTACAGTTCTATGTGGTGTAGGGAAAGCCATGCAAATTTACTATATAGATTGACACCTTAATGGGTTAGGTTATAATCACCACTTGATGATTCTAGAACTATAGATATCACCATTTGAACATTAGAATATGGAATTCAAACACCTCATCTGTAGCTAAGTAGATTATCATGGCCTTAGTGAGTTAGATTGTATCCACCATCCTATAAAGAGTAGAGCTCCATTAGTAGGTTGTAGCTATTGGCAAGAGACATTGTGTGGCTTCATAAGTGTTGTCATTAATGGCAACAAAGTCTATCCCACACATCCGCGGTACATAATATGCCTATACTAGAAGTCAGATTGAAGATTGTTTTGACCCGGTGAACAAGAATAGAGTATGTAACAAGGTCTGACAATCAGGGATGGATCTCTCAGATGGTGTAACTCAGTAAGTAGCAGACTTGGACAAGTCATGAGGGGTATCATGACTACTATACTCTAGAGATCTAGCCTCCGGTGATAAAGAAAGAAAAAGATATGAGCATCTGAGTGTTGGGTTCCAATCAGGCAGAGCAGACAGAGGAGGAACTAACCGACAGAGTATCATACTTCAATCTGGATGTGTAAAAGGTATTGATCAACCAATCTGTGATATTATACATTGTTGGCTGACATGATTTATGACTTCTATGCCTATGTTTTTTATGTGCATCACTAATCAAGCATGGATTCAGCCAACAGATCAATAACTTGCAAATATCTCAGGTGTTCTTGTTGCTGACTAAGAAGTTGTTGGAAATCCTTGATGCATATATATATACCCGATGGAATCAAGATTGGAGAGTGTGGAAGTGATAGTATGTATGGTTATGTGCGAAGAAAAGTAGAGAAAAGAGCAAAGGTAGTAATTCAAGCCCGGAATGTGACAAGAAAGTAATATTGAGTAGAGGAAGAATGAAATGTGCCAAATTAGTATACTGTACCTAACTGGAACCAAAATCCTGCATGCATAGATGTTGTTCATTAGTTCAAACACCTTGGTATCATCTATAAGCATTTATAGACTTTAAGTCTCTTGTAGGCAGTGGGCCTTTTGTGAGCAATGTGCTTGGGTAGTGAGCTCTAATTGGCAAGTGCCAAATTTGTACTCTTTATTCTTTTAACAAAGAATACAATCTTGGGTTAGTCACCCCATGGTTTTTCCCTTAACAGGGTTTCCACATAAAAATCCTTGTGTTATGTGTTAATTTCTTTTTCAGCTCTTTTGATTGCCTTGCTTTGATATAACATTAAATGATAAGTTAAGAAAAGAAAAGAAAAATAGAAAAGTTATAAGATAACTGATTCACCCCCCCCCCCTCTCAGTTATTTGCATTGTTTCCAACAATTGGTATTAGAGCTAAGTTCCTCTGAACAAAGCCTAACAGCTTGAGGAAGATCTAGGAATCTCAATGGATGCATATGGTATGAAGGAACAACTTTAGTCTGCCCTGGATGATCTTGAACAATCCCACTCTGAAGTCAATAATTTGAGAGAAAGACTCAAACAAGCTAATGATTTCATAAATGAGCTAAAAGAAAAACTTAGTATTTCTGTGAAAAAGAGAAAGGAACTACTCCAAAAATTAGCCAATCAGAGTGAAGTCAATAATACTGATGAAGATCTAAATGAGAAAAATAAGCTATGTGAGAAGCTGTCAAAAGAAGTCATTATGGTAAGGCATGAAATGGAATCAGGGGTTATGAGATTCACCCTAGAAATTGAAGAAAAGAGAAAGATTGAAGATAATCTAAAACAATCCCTCAAGGAGAAAACAAAGGATTTCCACAAAATGGATAGAATAATCAGGTATCTTGAATTTGATCTTGAAGAAGCTAGAGACAATGAAGAACAACTTGAGAATCAGATAGACACTCTTAAACAAGATTGTCAAACTGCAAATGAATACAAAGAAAAATTCAAGATAAGATTAGCCCAACTTGAAGTTCTTCTTGAAAGCCAAAAGAGGGTAGATGACAAGCATGGCTTGGGATATGAGAAAGGTGAAAGCTCTAGATCTGGTCAGAAGAACTTTCGATCAGGAAATCAAAGAAATAGGCCTAGAAGACCTCTGGTAAGGCAACCAAACGCTCAAAGATATCCATCCTTCAATGGATACTACTTCAATTGCAACAAGTTTGGTCACAAAGCAATCTAGTGCAAAAATAGAATGAATCAATTCAATCCATCCTTCTCTGGTCAATGTTTCAGTTGCAAAAGGTATGGTCACAAATCTCATGAATGCAGAAATATGCAAATGAACAATTCTTTCAATGGTAAATGCTTTGTATGCAATAGAATTGGACATATGGCTAATGAGTGCAGATCAAGAGGATATCATTCAAATAAGAAAAGAAATGTTGTGTGTTACAATTGCAATAGATCTGGTCATATTGCTAGATTCTGCAGAAGCAGAAATCAGGATAGGAAAGGTCTGGTGCAACATGATTAGAAACAAGATAAAGGCAAAGGTAAAGTAAATGCGGATGAGGTAAAAAGAAGTACAATGAATATTGGGGATGGATCCTCACTAGAATCTGGTGCTGATATTCCTTCCAGAAACTAAAAAGTGAACTCTGGCTCAGGGGGAGCTACAGAGAAGATCCTTTTCCCCCAACCAGCCAGTGAGTGCCTGAATTTGACACATTGAGTCAAAATAAGAGGTTGCGGTTTAAAGGGTTTGAGGAGACTCACTTGAAGGTCATCAAGTCAAAATTTGACAAATCCACATGCAGATTTGAGCTAGTTATGAGGAGATCCTATATCGACAGCTATCTCGTAAAGCATAATTTCTTAGACAGATCCGGTATGATCCAGAATTGAAATATTTTTAATCTATGGACCCATGGCATGTTTGAAAAAGGTGAAGATATGTTGTCAACCCTCATAAATAATGATTTGAAGATCCACAAGACAATCCAAGAAAACCTCACTTGAGAAGTAGGGTAACCGGATGACTTAAAAACTTATAGTGCATTTATTACAAAAGGAAATTAGGTTTTACGCAAGGATAAAAGGGTTCTTTCACTCATTATTTATACACTTGGACTCATGAAGAAGAAAAGAAGATCTCTGTGAATAAGATCCTACAATTCACTCAAGTTCAACTGAAGATTGAATTCAACCAGAGAATCGCTCCGGTTTCTGCTTCAAACCCTAAAGCATGAAAATGTACTTCCCTTCTGAAAACTCTCTCCGGATCTTTTGCAAAAATGGCTACTCCAATGGTTGTCAATATTCCTGATAGGCCAAGACCAAAATTGAAGAAACACCCTTACAAATCTTTAGAAGTTGATCCCTTGGGTGTATTTTCTAGTATTCCACACGGAGTCTTACATGTAGAAGATGTTAGGGTTTAAATATCCATGCAAACATTGGAGATTTTGGAGAGTCAAAGTTGATTGACATTTATCACAAACAATTAATAGATGAGAATTTTGAACTCAAACCTAAATTCAAGACCTTCCAGGACAAACACTTTGGACATTGCATACATTTTCCATCTTTTGCAGAAGACGATTGAGTCTGGTATGTTCTAAGTAGGATGCATGATAATTTTATGTGGCTAATGGGGCCATTCAAGATAACTAAAGATGCCATCAGGGCAGTGACCAGACTGCATTCATCTGGTGGGTTACCCACACTTAAATCTATGAAGAATCAAATGGTAACTGAAGCCACTGGATCAAAATTTGACAAAAGAATAATGACTATAGATGACATCATAGATCCAGATGTCAAGTTTTCTTCAATGACAATTGGCTACAAAATCTACCACTCAAGCAGGGAGAATTCTATGTCTGGTATAGCAATCTATGTTGCATATCAGATGTTAAGGGAAGATGTAGATTATGATCTATGTGAGCTTCTATTGAATCAGCTGATGGAGAAATTGTAGAAGATCAAAAAGGATAAGAAAAACTCCTTTAAATATGGTAGTCTAATACTATGTCTATTTTTCTATTATATGAATGTGTTGCCTAGATCAAATGGTTGGGTCTAGCAAAATGATAAACTCGTTGCAATTTAGATCAGATATTACATGTATGGACTTGGTGATGCTCAAGCCCAAAACACAGCCCTCTAGGGTTACTTTAAGAATTTCCAAAGCATGATGCACACTAGAGAAAGAATACCACAAACAATAGTTGACAAATACAAAGATACGGTTTGCTTCATGGTTGACACTGATCAATGCCTAATGGAGGCAGTTGAGCCAAGAACTGTATGGATAATGCCTATGGGTTATGAGGTCGATGAAAAAATCTTAGAGCTACATATTCAACACTTGCTGAGCCAGCCTAAGGACACTGAAGCATAAAGGTTTGGCACCTTTGAAGAGCTAAGCATAAAAATACATGTTGAGTTAAGATAGTCAGAGATGAAGAGAAATGTAAGAAAGGAAGTCGAAGAAATTACCAAAAGATTTGGCATATCAAAGGAGGCTGTAGATGCTAATAGAGAGAAAATGGAGAAGGCAGGGAAAGAAAGACAAGAAGCAAAGCAAGAAAGTGCTCCTATGCAAACCTCCTCTCAGACTAGATCCTCCAAGAGCTCTGCTCCTGTCACTTTCAAAAGCTCAAAGTCTACCAAACCGGAAGTCAAGACATCTAAAAAAAAAGAAAAGAGGATGAATACCAAAGCCACAAGGACATATACAAGCCATAAAGATGATGAAGAAACATAATTAGATGAGGAAATCAGGAAAATGAAGAAGAAGAGAACATCTGGGAAGTTCTCTACTACCAGAAATGAGGAAGAGAAGGTAGAGGAATTTGATGAAAAGCCTACTCTTTCCATTGATGACATCATCAAGGCAGTTACTGTGGATGGGAACCTGCAACCAGTGACAAAGTTCTATGATGAATACAATGATGCTGACAAGAGAATTCTGGAGGAAACTACTGTAAAGTATTTGAATATCTATAACAAAGCATTCATTGAAATAATTTCATTAATTCCAAAAAGCCTAGAAGAAGTATTGGAACAAAGAAAAGTGAATGCAAAGGCTAAAGACTTGGAGATCTGGGAGCAAATATTGATACAACTATGCCCCTCTATCACTCCAAAACAAATGGTCATGGTTTTCAAGGAGTGTAAAGATGATTTCTGGAGAAAATCTAGAATGAACAAACTCATGCTTGGAGAAACTGACCAAATAGCAGATGAAACAAAAGAAATTCTCTAGAATGCCTTGACGAGATTCAATCTTCCCATTGTAGAGGAAGCAGAAGGAGAGCCTTCTAACATGGAGATTTAAAGAAAAATGATGAAGAATCATCAAAGGCATTAGATTCCTCTATTCCAGAAGAGGAAGGGTAGAAAGAAGAAACATTTTCTAACAAGGATGTCAAAGGATTAAAGAAAAATGATGAAGAGCCATCTAAGGCATTAGACTCCTCTGTTCTGGAAAAGGAAGGACTGGTAGAAGAAACAAAGATCAATAAGCAAGTCAGTCCAGATGTACCCAAAAGGAAGGAAGTAGAGTCCGCAAGAGACACTGCAGAGATAGTACAAAATTTCCTGGACAAAGAAATAATGGAGCTAGATGAACCTAAGCTAATTCAAGGGCCACTAAACTTCGACTCTCTATCTCTCATTCAGATAATGAAGGTAGCATCTTTTGCTTAGGCCAGAGCAAAAGAGAAACTTCTAAAATCTCACATGGAGGATTGTGAGCTGTTGGAGATTGCATCTGGGATACTCGAGAGATTATGCCAACCTATCAAAAGGATCCCTCTACCTCTCCATCCAGTAATTTGAAAAACTTAGTCAATTTTGTTAACACTCATTTTGAATCCTTAGAGAAATTGGCAGAAACTAAGGTCCAGAAGGAGTTCTTGGGAAAGAGGTTTAGTGAAGTACAAGGGCTAATTACTAATGATAGAAGAACCTTAGGCATTGGTGTAAAGAGCCTTGAAAATGCTCTTAAAGATGATGGAGACATATACAAAGTTTGTTTAACTTGGCCCAAAGTGATAGAGGACATTGAGAAGAAAGTGAAAGAACAAGAAGGGAAACTGTCAAGTTTATCTCAGAATTTTGATCCCCTTACTACCTCTCTGGTGAATCACAAATTTCAAGCTATTGCTATAATAAATGAAATTAAAGAACTGGTTAAGGAGAAAAATAACATAATGGATAGAATGGGCGAGCTCAGAGGGATAATCAACCCTAAGTTAGAGGCAATGCATGATGCCTTGATAGAGGCACAAAAATACAATCCGGACCAGTGATCCAACAGACTTAAAGAGGGTAGAAGCATATGCATTTTTGTTAAGTGGACACATCTCCATTTTGGATAGAATGAAGAGGAGTTGGGCCACAGAAATCTTCCAGTTGAAGACAACCTTTGTGGATATACTTAAGTATATGTAAGTATAACATATGATTTGTATATACTTATGCGGCCATGTATAGAATAATTTTTGCAAAATTTTGGTGTGCGAATTCCACCCTTTGCCATTGATGTCAAAGGTGGAGTGAAGAGTAGTGAAAAATGTGGAATCCAACAAAGGGGGAGCTATGGTAAAATAGTACAAGAGACAGAGCACTAGCTAAGGGGGAGTTACTGCGACACTTAGCCATTTTTCACTAAGTATTGCCATCAATGCCAAAGGGGAAGATTGTCAACAAGAGACACTATGTAGCTTCATAAGTGTTGTCATTGATAGAAACAAAGTCTATACCACAGATCTGTAGTACATAATACGCCTATACCAGAAGTCAGATTGAAGATTGTTTTGTTTCGGTGAACAAGAACATAGTATGTAACAAGGTCCGACAATCAGGTCCGGATCTCTCAGATGGTGTAACTCAATAAGTTTCAGACTTGGCCAAGTCAAGAGGGGTATCATGACTACTATAATCCAGAGATCTAGCCTCTGGTGATAAAGCAAGAAAAAGATATGAGCATCTGAGTGTTAGGTTCCAGTCAGGTAGAGTAGACAGAGGAAGAATTGACTGACAGAGTATCAAACTTCAATCTGGATGTGTAAAAGGTGCTGATCAAGCAATCTGTGATATTATAAATTGTTGGCTGACATGATTTATGACTTCTATGCCTATGTTTTTGATGCGCATCACTAATCAAGCATGGATTCAGCCGATAGATCAATAACTTGCAAATATCTCGGGTGTTCTTGTTGCCGACTAAGAAGTTGTTGGAAATCCTTGATGCATATATATATATACCTGATGTATTCAAGCTTGGAGAGTGTGGAAGTGATAGTATGTATGGTTAAGTGCAAAGAAAAGTAGAGACAAGAGCAAAGGCAGTAATTCAAGCCCTAAATGTGACAATAAAGTAATATTGAGCAGAGGAAGAATGAAATGTGCTAGATTAGTATACTGTACCTAACCAGAACTGAAATCCTACATGCATAGATGTTGTTCATCAGTTCAAACACCTTGGTATCATCTATAAGCATTTGTAGACTGTAAGTCTCTTGTAGGCAGTGGGTCTTTTGTGAGCAGTGTGCTCGGGCAGTGAGCTGTAATTGGCAAGTGCCAAATTTGTACTCTTTATTCTTTTAACAGAGAATACAATCTTGGGTTAGTCACCCCATGGTTTTTCCCTTAATAGGGTTTCCACATAAAAATCCTTGTGTTATGTGTTAATTTCTTTTTCAGCGCTTTTGATTTCCTTACTTTGATATAACATTAAATGATAAGTTAAGAAAAGAAAAGCAAAAAAGAAAAGTTATAAGATAATTGATTCACCCCCCACTCTCAGTTATTTGCATTGTTTCCAACAATAGCCCAAGTGGTCACTTTGATTATAGTTGGAAGATTCTCATCTTAGTTGTAGTTCAAGGATAATGACATCTTCATTTGAGCAGGGAGGAATTAGTTGTAGGTAAATTTCCTTGATAAGGCATACTTGAGCCCATTAGAGTCATTGTATCCATCCATAGAGAAGTTGCAACCCTCCTAGTCTCTATGTGTGAGTCCAGATGTAGTTTGGATGTTGCTTCTTGTGTGTTTCAAGGAGTATTAGGTATTGGAGTGGTTTGAAAGGGGATAACACATAATTGGCTTTGAATATCTTAAAATTTTTGCATTTTTAGTTGAGATTTTAGATTTATATGATGACCATGTGAGCCTTAGTGATACCCCTATAAGATAGGATATTGGTTATGAGGGTGTTCAGGTAGAACAATTGACTCAATTATTTCATTTGGCCCTCATAGTGAATCATCAAATCTATAAAGGAATAACTAGCAATATTTATACCTAAGTGTTGGGACTTAACAAGTAGTTTATGGTGGTGATGAATATCTATTAATTCAAAATTATACTTCTAAATGTAATTATGTATGGTTCCTTGAACAATGTCTAACTTGGTTATCTAAGAATTAGTTGCATATGAAGAGGTGAAATTGTATGGGTTCCTATAAGATA
The DNA here is from genome assembly GCA_027924645.1 of Cunninghamia lanceolata. Lineage (NCBI taxonomy): Eukaryota > Viridiplantae > Streptophyta > Pinopsida > Cupressales > Cupressaceae > Cunninghamia > Cunninghamia lanceolata. The sequence goes on along the minus strand of BSBN01000876.1, from coordinate 1,435,559 downwards.
TATATAAGAGTTGCATAGTAGGAAGTGTCATCTTACGTTGCTCTTAAAAAGGTTGATCTTTAGATTATTGTAATAGAAAAAGGGTGAGCATAGATGACATGTAGAGAATTTAGCTAGTAGATTGATGCTAACCAAATCTTAAATATTATTTAAATATTAGTTGAGAAATTTTCTAGGGAACTTGTGATTGTATGACTAATTAGAGAAATATTACCAATAGAGTTAAATAATGTATTATTTTCCTTAAAGGAACCTATATTTTCTACTAATATGTGTACTCTAGAGGGTTCTAGAAAATACCTTGCATCATCCTTAGTAAATGCAATCAAGATAGTCAATGTAGGATACACATTCTAAGGAAGTTTAGAATTATATAAGGTCTATAAATTTGTATTTTATGGATTGGAATAGTTATGAGTTTCGTTCTATAATTTTACCTTGGAAGATAAATCCTAAGGATGCAAAATATGGATGAATAACTAATATCATTTACTTATTTATATTAGTTTCTTCATAAGTTTTATAATGTTGTGTGATAGTTGGATTTAGCCTTAGGCCATAGGATACTTTACACAAGCATTGTAGTCTACATGTAGTACAATTTCTAGTCTAGCTCCCATGTAGTGGCAATATTGATCTAGGTGACCCAAAGGAAGTGATCAAACTTGGATGTAGAGTGTGCCGAAGAAAGGCGTAGATCCATCTCCCTAGTGACTAAGCTTAGTTCTTTCCTTGTAGACTTACTCAACTAAATTATATTGTTCAAGCCAATTTACCTAATAATAAATACCCCTTGATCTCTCAAAAGATTGAGAGTGTTCCCCAAAGTTGTTCAATCATACTTATAGTAAGTCAAACAAGTCTCATTAGGGAATATTTAAGGATAAATAGCTCAGTGGAGTCTCAAGAGAAATTTGTGATAACTTTGGACTTAGTCCAAATATCCTTGATATATCATGTAGTAGGAAGTCTATTGTTAATAAGAGACATGATATTTCCCTAGTCCATGATATCTTTAGAAGAACTTTTAGTTGTTAACTGTGTAGATTATTTTAACATCAATATTTTGGATCACACTTTGTGCTCCATCATCAGCAAGAGCAAGTCTATTCTTGATACTTAAGTTAGTTCAGTACTTGATTTTAACTATTATTGAATTGCTTGGTTTAATCAAACTAAAGAATATTTTTGCCTTAGTTAATTATTTAAGAGCCTTATAGGATCAAAAGGAGGATTAATCTGATTAGAAGTTAGTGTGAGTCTGAATCACTTGAGGACCCCTTTTCCCTTTTTAATTTGTTTCAAAGTGCTCCAAAGGAAATGGGTATTTAAAATCATTTGAAACATAATTAACTCCAAATTAAAATCCACTATTCCTAATTATTGATCTATCAAAGTTATCCTCAAAGTGAAAGTTGTTTGATACTATGTAATAAAGTAATGTGGTAGGCCATACTCAATTTCCTATAATTTCCCACAAAATTACATTTGGTTGTGTCATGTGGATGGTAGGAGGGCACACAACAACTTTGGAGAGTCATTCATTTGAGAGAGATGACTTGATGAATCAAAAACAATATTCTTAACTATGTAGATTGGAATGGATTTCACATCTAGAATTTGTTTGAAGCATTTTTTTGTAAAAAATACTATTGGACTATTCACCGAACCTAGGAATTGATTGTGGAATAATCATCACCCTAGGAAGCTAGGACTAACTATGCACTCTAAGTGAAGATGTCAAGTTTCAAAGTATACTAATAATTGCAAGCTTTGGTGTCATGACAAACCTTCATGTGGTATTGGAGCCTTGACCTAGGTTTGATTTCCCTAAGATAAATCAAAAAGGGGACTATTGGACTAACCACCACACTTTTAGGAATTGGTCTTGCTAACTAACCACCACCACAAGAAGTTGGGACCACTCACTCAAAGTAAAGATGTTGGATTTAAAAATTTACCAATACCTACAAGTTTTTGTAAAGTAAGAAACCTTCAAAAACATCCCAAATTACTCCAAATTATAAACATAATCGAAGCCTTGATTTTTGGTTGACATATAAAATCCTTGCCTTAGTCTTTTCCCTTGAATTTCATCTCTAGGTCCTTAGGTCTGAACAAATTGAATATAACCATGTGTCAGGAGTGTTATGATGAAAAGAGAGACCTAGCTTGACAAGTTAAACCAAGTCAAACTCTCTCCTATCTAACATTGAGACACAAACCAAGCTTGGCTTCTACCATTGAAGGAGAGTCAAGCTATAGGGGTTCTACCTCTTTGTTGTATAGATGAGTGTCAAACCAAATTCAACCAATCTATTTAGGGTAAATGACCAAACCCTAATTGAGAGAGATTTAGCTATAGACAATTGTTAGAGATAGGAATAGAGAAACTAAATGGATGTAAGAAATGAGAAAATAGTTCATAACAAGAACTTGGAGTGAGAGGGCCATAGCTACTAGGGCCCTTATTAGGGTTTGCATAAATTGAGACTTTCACCAGACCTATACCTGCAAGACCTTTCTTCTTTTGGACTGATATCTCCTAAAACTTGTTTCTTAAATTTGCACACATGAAAGAAGGGAAAAGTTTTTGTGGCTATAAAGGAGCTTGCCTTATCCAAGCCCCTGTTTTGTTATTCCTACCTCATGGATAGCCAAGATTAGAACCAGATGTTGTGTGTACTCAGAAACCCTAAGTGTGAGAAGTAACATGCAAGATCTAATCAAATGATAGCAAACCCTAACCATATATGACTTAAGCAAATAAGAAGAAATGATACAAAATGATGCCTCACTCAAGGAATCTCACAACTTCACCTCAAGGATGAAGATTCACCAAAGGTTTGCTAAATAAGAAGGTGATGCAACCATACACTTGGAGAGTACTCAAACCTATCTCAAGTTGGTGGTTCCAACCCATCTCCCAATCATGCAAAGTGCTGCAATCTAGGAACAAATGAGATAGACTCAAGATCTCATCTCCTAGCCTTCATACAAATCTTTCCAAGAGAATGGTCAAATAGAAACCTGTAATAATTCAATAGCATAGAGAGAATAATAATAGAGAGCTTTTTCACATCTAATCAATCTAGTTTCAAATGAAATAAGTCACTTACTTATAGACAAGGCTATAGAAAAGAGTAACTTGAATTAAAGAGCTGATATTACGCGTAAAAAAACACATTTGAGTTTAGGGTAGGCCTAACTAACACTAAATCTGACTTGTAGACCAAAATTGCCTCCTTAAAACACATGAGGGACTAGGGTGCTTGGTCACCCTAGGCCCTTTGGGAAATTTAAGGCTCAAGCCCACACTTAATAAGGGGGTAACTCCAAATCTCAAATTATTGTCTAGGTTATGACAAAACTTTAACCAAAATCATGACATTCTCTATAAACGGGCCCCTAAACAGGACTTTAAGATGGACCTAAAAATGAAATAGGCTTGGGATCACTAAAGGGAGGAGCTAAACATAGTGAAATTATGCCTACACAACTAGTGTACACAATTTACAATGTAACATTTAGCCCCCACTTTAGCAGTCATATGACACTATGTGCATATGCAAGCTAAAGGATAGGAAAGTAAAAACATATTTTAAAAGGATATGAAAAAGGATATTGTAGAGGACGCAGATCGTCACTGAGAAAGAGGGTGCAGACCCCACTCTGTGATCTTGCAAACCATAGAGTTAGTGTGATAAAATAATCTTGCAACCAACAGATGTATGTTTTAGTCCAAAACTCTAAAGGGGAAAGGTGAGACATGATTAAAGAAAAATTCGTGGGTAGATATATGCCCCCATGTTTCTGCTTGCTACTTTAGGATGTAGAAACATGGTGGCAATCTTTCCAATTCGACTTTCTAGAGATAAGGTTGATGAGTATGCTTCGGTAGGGTCATTCTAGTGAATAACGTCAAGACACAAAACATATGATTGTAGAGATGGTGGAACTAGGATTCAAATGCAACAAACAACACTGAAATATGAGTTCGCTAGCCTAAGTTATTTATGTTTAGATGAAGAGATATCAATGAGGTGTGGTCTTCAACCCTAGATAGTAATCAGGAGTTCCTGGCTTTTTAGTATAAATAGTAAAAGAAGTTCTCACATTTTACCATTCTATTGTCATTTTTAGTATTTGAGGAGATAGAGAAAGTAGGAGAGCGATCATGTTGAGCTGAAGGTCGTATCGACCATTGAGGCTAGATGCACTATGGAGCTAAATAGCTTAGGGACTAGATGAGCATGAGGTAGGCTTTTGTCCAAATTGTATTTTTCATTTATGTCATTATTTTAATGCATTTTTTCATTTTTTGATCCAAAAATGGGCCCAGGGGACATTTTTCAGTGTCCACCTTAGGTAACATTGTCCTCCTAGGATACCCTAGACCCTTCTTCGTACCCAGGTCCTTCTTGAGTGCCCCAAAACTGTCTGGGTGCCCTAGTCCAAGATCAAGGCTTTAATTGATTTTTTTATTATTGATGAAGTTATTGGAATTAAAGTCTGATGTATACTTTGTTTATCATGTTTTAGGATCTCCTAGGGATACGAAAGCATGCCGATGGTTGCTTGTACACATTATTGCGTAGTCGATTGGGCACACTTACAAATGCAGAGATGGGACATCTATGAGATGTTGGATTATGGTGACTGTACACTATGGCTATGATGACATATCATCGTATGATGTTGATGGTGCTCATGGAGCGGTGGAACTCAGATACGTCCACTTTTCATCTTCTGACTAGAGAGATGACTGTTACTTTAGAGGATGTTTATAGGAAACTATGAATACCTATGTGTGGTGAGATAGTCAGGGTCATAGAGCAGAGATCTGAGGACTACACTCAAGTGAGCTATATGTACTATCTTGCTCACATAGTATCATCAAGTAATCGAGGAAACATTAGTATTTGATTCTTAGAGTAGGGTGTGGTTGTTAAACCAATCATACATCACATCATGATTGCTACCATTGTGCTAGTTGTTACACCGGATGGGCAAGACACTCACCTTCATGGGGGTCTAGTCCATACCATTAGAGTGATGGAGGAGCAAAGGATAATATACTCCTGGGGTTGGATTATGCTAGCTCATTTATATTATGATCTGGGTCGCTATGTACATTACAAGGCACACAACTTGATGATGTGCACACTCCTACAAGTGTGGGCATTCAAGTACATTACATGCATGAGGCCAGTGGGCTATCCAATAGAGACTATCAAGATGAGTCCATGAGCACATGCCTACAAGCTGAGGAGACCATGGTGATGTGGTGATTTACTATTTTGGTGAAATGTGTTAGATAGGCTACAGCTAGAGGTCATCATGTGAAGACCATATAGGGGATGAAGACCATGGATGGGATAGACGAGGAAGCTAGCAAGGATACAGAGGGATTGGTTGTTAACAAGTCAAAGAGATCGCATCATAGTTGCATTCAATTATGATAGAGTGATGAGGTAGTTTGGATGAGTGTAGGGAGTTCCCACCACACAGCCGTTCTATGCAAGGTCTTCATGTTGTGTGGTGTGGCCTCATGATAGGACATGACTTACCATCATAGACGTGGTATTGAGTGATCTAGATGATGTTATAGAGGATGATGATCCTATCTCCAAGGTTGACGAAGTAGGTGTGAGCCCAACATATATAACATGGTGGGAGACAACATACCTTGGTCCTATTTTCTTGGTGATCATCCTATTGGTGATCCTAGATCCTGGGCCGAGTGAGGAGATAAGTCTGAGGAGTGGGAGGGAGATAGTGGCAACTATCATGTTAGATATGATGATGATGGCAATGAGGAGGATCCACTAGTGCCAATGATGAGAGGGAGATGACACAAGCTAGCGGAGGGTGTAGGTATCAACGAGGAGGGACCTGGGATTCGAACTCATAGCCTACGAACATAATGCATGGCTAGAGGAGTTCAACATCTCTTCGAGCATGGGGATTCAAGCGCTAGTGTCACTACGATGCCCCCAATAGCTGGGATGACTACAAACATCAGCACAATCATCATTCCACATGATCCATCATGGAAAAAGGGTGATCCTAGTGAGGAATCTCACATTTTGTTATTGTACTTATGTTAGTTTAAGATGCATAATGTTAGTTTTTTTGAGATACTGACATGATGATTATTATGTTCTGCAGTTTGTAGTAACGCATGGCATGACTTTGTGAGTTGAGTCATAGCAGAAATGGTACCCACTGAGTGGACGCAACAGCGAGTGCAAGCTTTTTATAGGCCACCACACATGGTGGGTCAACATGTAGACATATTTGATCCTATTGCATGACTGAGAGTGTCACTTGAGGAGGGACAGATAGAGCAAGATTAGCTAGTAGTCAAGAGAGACCGAGCGGTCCAGAAAGTAGAGAGTACCAACGAGACACCAGATGTTCTCCAAACATAACTAGATTAGCATAGAGTCGTAGCAACATTAAATACTGAACATGACCTTCTGAGATATCTATAGGTTGAGGTGGATCAACTAATATTTGAGAGAGATCAATTCTAGCAGATGCACATAGATGACACATGAGAAGTGGGAGAGCTTAGAGGCAAGCTTAGGGGCTTATGATCACAGAGTATCTCTGGGAGTCACTCACAATCTATAGCCTCACATAGACAACCATATGTTACTCAAGCATTGCTAGATCCTGAGGGATCTATATGTCACGGTTCAACACTTTGATGATATTTAGTGTATTCTGTTATGATTCGCCACATTTTGATGTAGTGGTGAACTTATGTATCCAAACTCTTATGATTTATATATATGCAATTTTTTATTCATGATTTATTATGTTTATGCTAGAAACTATTTGTGATCTACTTGTGAAGTAAATGCAACAAAGATCTAGATTTGTTTTACGCCTGTATGCCCAATTAATTCCAAAAGGAGATTTGTGTAAATAACTATGTGTAATTTTTTAACAAATGTAACAATGATTTAAATGATACATGTTCTAATGAAACACACATATGTTTGATTAGGTATTAGACAAGATGCATACACATGATAAAATAATTCAGTTGTGATCCAATGAAACAATGTTGTAACATTGTTAAATTAGATTCGACAATGATTATTGAATATGGTGCACATCTATCATTTTATATTCTAACAACCAAGTAATTCTCTAAACTAAGAAAACTACTTTAAAGAATCAAGATAAACTATATATTTTGTCGAGACTGAAGAAAATAATTAAATAGGAAATTTAACTTTACTATCTACCAATCATTTTCTTTGCAAAGAAAGTTATAGCATACAAATGAAAAATAAAGATTAAGAATAATATCTATGTAAATGTATAGTGTTAATAGGTTCTTTAAGAGGCGTATCATGCATATTGGATTGCCTATATGCACCTGATCCAAAGACTTCAATGATGACATAAGGTCCTAGCCAATTTGATCTAAACATCCCTTTTTCACCAGGGGGTCAATTGACATTGCACTAATTTTCATAGAATACTAGATCTCCAACCTCGAATGAACAATGAATAACACATTCATTGTATGAGTGTTGAATGGATTTTTGATGATCTTGAAGATGTTTGAGAGCATTTATACATTGTTCATTGAGTATCTCAAGTTGTTGATGTCATAGTTCTCTTTTAGTGTTTTCATGGAAGATTCCATTAAGAGAAATTCGCAATGAAGGAATTTCTAACTCTAACGGCAAGATCGCATTGGCACCATACACAAGGTTGTATGTGGTTGTACCTATAGCTATACGAATACTTTTTCGGTAAGCCCATAATGCGTATGATAGTTGAGTATGCCAATCCTTTTGATGTTTGTTAACCATTTTTTGAAGAATTTATCCAATTATTTTATTAGAATCTTTCACCTGTCCATTTGATTGAGGATAATATGACGTAGAGAAGCAGTGTTGAATATGATATCTTTCAAGGAATTTCTTCACATCTTTATTTTTAAATGATACGCCATTGTTAGAAACCAAAGTGGAAGGAATACCAAATCGAGAGATTATGTTATCTTGAATGAATCGACAAATTACTTTAGCAGTCGTGGATTGGAGATGAACCGATTTGACCCATTTCATAAAGTAATTAGTAGTTGTGATTATGAAAGTGTGTCCTTGAAAAGAAAGAGGAGAAATTTTTCCAATAAGACCAAGCCCCACACAGAAAATAGCCAAGGTGAAACCTGAGCACAAAGTTCCTGGGTAGGAGCTCGAATGAGATTGTTATGTTGTTGACATTGTGGGCACTTTTTAACAAATGTAAAGTAATCTTGTTCAATGTCTTGCCAATAATAACCCTTACAAAGTAATTTTTCAACAAGAGATCTCCCACAAAATGTCCTCTATAGTCACCTAAATGTGGCTCTTCTAGGGCAATCAGGATCTCTGAATTATTAAGGCAATGGAGGAGACCTTCATAGATTCATCTATATAGAATATTTGATAAGATAATATAATGTGCCACAAGTTTACGTATGCAAATTCGGGCACTTCTAGATGCTAGATTAGGAAAGCTACCATTGCGCAAATATTGGAATATATGGGAGTACCATTCTCTTGAATCTATATTATCACAAAAGGAAACATTAGGTATTTTAGATATTGAAGGTGATTTAAGATTATGAATGATAAATTGATAGTTCTCCAAAGAATCGTCGAGGGACATAAGGGAAGAAACTCTTGCCATTGCATCTTCATGTCGATTGTCCTTCACGGAATTGCGTCAATTGTGAAAGATGAGAAATTCTTCAATAAAGATAAGTCCAAGTCGCAATACTGAGATAAATTATCTTGCTTTACCTGATAAGATTTAGTGACTTGTCTTATGATCAATCAAGAATCACAAAATATAGAAATGTGTTTAATGTTAAGAGATAAAGCGGCACACAAGCTAGCAATAAGGGCTTCGTACTTTGCAATGTTGTTGGTACATAGAAAATTGAGATGGTAAGATAGAGGAATCAGAGCTTACCTAAAGGAGGTACTAGTATAACACCAGTATCGGAGCTAGTTCAACATCTAGAACCATCAAAGAATAGCTTCCACTTGTCATCAACATCCAAGGAAAGGATTTGAACATAAGGGAAAGATTCTTGATTCAAAATAGCAAATGGTGAAGGAGCTTCCGCTAAGTGGTCAGTCAATGCTTGCCCCTTAATTGTCTTTTGAGAGACAAAAATAAGGTCAAATTCTGTTAGCAACATAACCCACTTTGCTAGGCATCCTGAAAGATCTATTTTAGCAAACAGAAGCTCTAAAGGATCAAATTTTACAATTACATTAATTTCAGCATTTAAAATATAATGTCTCAGTTTTTGTGTTGCAAAAACAAGAGCTAGGCATTACCTTTCTATCGTAGTGTATCACATTTCATAATCAAGCAAAGTTTAGCTGATGTAATATACAACGCGCTCTTTTCCATCATCATCATGTTGTGCTAGCAAAGCTGCAAGAGCATTAGGGGATGTCGATGTGTGGAGAATAAATGGTCGTCCAAAGACAACAGGTTGCAATATAGGAGGATTTGCTAGATAAATTTTGAGATCATCAAAGCTTTCTGACAATCACCATCCCATTTGAAGTTAGATACTTTCTTGAGTAGTTGTGTGAGAGGGTGAGTCCAATCCACGAGTTGTGAAATAAATCGGTGAATGGCTTGAATCTTCCCTTGTAAACTACGAAGTTGTGAAATATTTTTAGGAGGTGGCATGTTGAGGATGGCTTCAATCTTTTTTGTATCCACTTCAATACCATGATGTGAAACAATGAATCCCAATAGCTTACTGCTATCAATGCCAAAGATGAATTTATGGGGATTCAAGTGCATGTTGTATTTAGGTACATTCAAAGATTTGATGGAGAATTTTGATGTGATCCTGGTGCAAAATGGATTTGGCTTGAATATCATCGATGTATAATCTTCTAAGATATTATGCATGAAATCATGAAAGATAACTGTCATAGCATGTTGATAAGTCACACCAGCATTCTTTAATCCAAATGGCATGGCAAACCAACAAAATGTTCCCCAAGGAGTAATAAAAGCTATTTCATACTGATCCTGAGGATTGATGAATATTTGATTATAACCAGAGAAACCATCCATAAAGGAAATTAATGCATGGACAATAGTAGAATCAAAAATCATGTCAATATTAGGAAGAGGAAAATCATCTTTCAAAGATGCTTTATTCAAATCTTGAAAATCATTGCACATTCAAATACGAGTGCTAGATTAGAGACAACCACAGTATTCGAGGTCCAAGGGGAGTAGTCAATAGGGTAGATAAAGCTTGCTTGTATAAGTTTCTCTATCTCAGCTATGACCAACAATGCAACCTTAGGATTCATCTTGCATATCTTTTGTTTTATCAATTTAGCATCAGGATGAATGACAATATTATGTGTTACCACCTGAGGATCAATGCCGGGCATATCATAGTATGTCCAAGCAAAGAGATCAGAATATTCATGTAAGATAGAAGTAAGTTCTAGATTTTCTTCAGGATTTAGACTGTTTCCAATAGGGATGACTTTTTCAGGGTCATCCTTGTCCATCAAAACATCAATAGTTTTCCTGTTAAGGAGAGTAATGCAGTCTTGAACATCAAGAGTATGAAAGGATTCGATCATGAGATGCCAAGGTACCATTAGATAAACAAGCATCTTTTCCAAAGTATGCTTCCACATTTAAACAATAAGGAAAGCCACAATCATGATGGTAATGAGGCAAATGATCTTAAGCTCCTAAGAATTCAGCCAAAGCTTCATCCATTGAAAAACTATCCATAGAATGTGGTGTAGGGGCACCCTCATGCACATGTTAATCAACATCATACACAAAATCTTGGGAAGTAAAATAAATATATAATTTTAATTCTCCAACACTCCAAGGAAAAGACAAGGCAAGTTGCATATGGACAAAAATCCTAGTCACCTACATGCTAAAAGACAAAGATTGGACAATGAAAAGTTTTCAAGCACCTAGGTCATAAAAGAAAGTAATAAAAGAATTCCAAGAGTCACCTTTCTCCAATTCAGAAACCACCAAACAAGAAGAGGAATACCAAGAGTCATTGGAGCCTAAAATGAGGAAGATGAAACTATACAAAGGAGATCTTATAAATAGATTGAAGTTTGGCTCCAAAGAGGCATTGAAAAAGAAGAGAAGAGCCCAAATTTATTTCTGATTTTTGCAGCTCATCAAGAGGACATCCATGGGTGATGTTGAAGATAATTCTCTAAGGGAAATACATCCATTTTGATGAGGCAAAGAAGGTGAACATCCATGGTGACTTGTTAGATGAAAAATTTCTAAATTTGTAAGCTTGTGGAGGTGGATAGTTGGAAAGTTTGTTGGAGATATTTCATAGTTGGATTTGTGGAGGTTATGTATCTGTGTTACCATCTTGATTGGCTGCATAAAAACATTTGGGTTGTAAGTATTTTTTGATGTTCATGTTTTATGAAATTCTCAAGATATTGTGTTACTTCATAGCTGAAATTGTTGGTACAACATTCACAAATTATAGTCACTTAAGGGCTGCAAGTTTAAGAGATTAATATATGTTTATTTTTCTGCAACTAAAGCAATCAAAGGGACAAACAAAAATCCCTAATGGCTAGAATTCATCAAAGTTAATTTTCATCTAAGAGAAGAGGAGTAAAACAACAATCGTAAGGCTGAAATTTAACAAGGTTATGTTAGCATATACAATTTGTTTCAATCTTTGAACTTTTGAGCACATGATTATAACAATTTGGAGGCATGACTATTGTTGTTATTTCAATGTATGTAAGAGAAGTTGATTGGGCTGCATGATGGGACAATCCTTCATTGGATTATCTTGTCTTGTCTGCATCAATTGGTATCAGAGCTAGAAGATTTTGGGAAGTGATTTGACTAATTTGGATAACGTGGTTTATTAGATTTGATGTTTAAGGGTGGCTCTTAATAAGAAAAAAGATGGGAAAAGGGCATCATCATTATTAAATACATTGTTCAAGTTGGCTAAGAAGCTAGAGGAGGAAGAAATAGTGGAGGAGGAAATTGCAGCCAAGAAAGAAAGCAAGATGGAAAAGGAAAGCTTATTCTGAACTACCTGGAAGTCCAAAGGTAAATGTTGTCAAGTTGTGATTTTAGATATCTGCATGGATAATGTTGTTTCTGAATACATGGTAGATAAATTAGGTTTGGAAAGAATACCACACCCCACACCCTATTCTGTGAGTTGGCTTCAAACTGGTAATCAGGTAATTGTAAATGAGCAATGCAAAGTTGAGTTTCACATAGGCAGTTATAAGGATGAAATAGTTTGTGATATTATGCATTTAGATGTATGTCACCTTGTGTTTGGAAGGTTGTAGCATTATAGCAAGCAGCGAAGTATAACAGAAAAACAACACATGATATTATGGACAAAGATGGGATGAAATTTGCATTAACAGCCTTGAAGGATGAGTACATAGGAATTGAAAGCTTATTGCTAAGTGAGAAGATAGTAGTACAACAATATGAAGCAAATCCAAATGAGGTAATGGTTGAGGTAACAAATTTTGAAAACATGTTTGAAAAATTAGTTGAACAAGAAAGGGAAGAGTTTTCTTTTGAATTTTCTCAAACTTATGAAAGTAATAGTGACATTGATGTTGAAGTGGGTGATGTTCAGGAAGAAGAAGAAGAGATAGCAAAAGAAGCTGTAGAGGACTCACGGATAGTCCAAAGAGAGAATAAAGTTATGGAGGATAAGGAGATAGCATGGTTCTCAGGAGAAGAACCGAGAGTTGAGAATGTTGATGTCAAGGAGAATGGAAGAATGGATGAGCAATTCAAAAATGAAAATTGAATGGCTGAGTATGGTTGAGGTGCAGCCAAAGAATTTGGAGAATAATGAAGAGAAAAGAATGTGTGGAAAAAAACATGAGGTGGATGAAGAAGTGAAGTATAAAGAAGAAAAATATGATTTCTTTAATATGTTTGTTTCCTGTGTAGGTAAAGAAGACAAAGTGGATGAAAGAGAAAATAAATTTACAATTGCAGTCCAAGATCAAGTTAGAACAAGAAAACAAACAAAATCACATGGTTACATTGTACCAAGTTGGCCTTGTCTCAAGAAGCATGTTGTTGGACCAAAAAGCACAAGTGAACCAATAGATACAAATATACTTGAGATCTAGCAAAATGAAAACAATGCATGCATGCAAAGGAACTAGAAGACAAGAAAGAAGATCTATATTTGAGGTGGAACTCAAATTTATTTTTCCTAGGGAGTATGGTGCAGGGGAACCCTCATGCACATGTTAATCAACATCATACACAACACTTGGAGATATAAAACAAATATTTTAATTCTCCAACACTCCAAGTAAAAGACAAGGCAAGTAGCATATGGACAAAAATCCTAGTCACCTACATACTAAAAGACAAAGATTGGAGAATGAAATGTTTTCAAGCACCCAAGTCATAAAAGAAAGCAATAAATGAATTCCAAGAGTCACCTTTCTCCATGTTGGATTCCACCAAGCAAGAAGAGGAATACCAAGAGTCATTGGAGCCTAAAATGAGGAAGATGAAACTATGCAAAGGAGATCATATAAATAGATTGAAGTTTGGCTCCAAAGAGGGATTGAAAAAGAAGAGAAGAGCCCAAATTTATTTCTGATTTTTCTAGGTCATCAAGAGGACATCCATGGGTGATGTTGAAGATAATTCTCTAAGGGACGTACATCCATTTTGATGAGGCAAAGAAGGTGAACATCCATGGTGACTTGTTAGATGAAAAATTTCTAAATTTGTAAGCTTGTGGAGGTGGATAGTTGGAAAGTTTGTTGGAGATATTTCATAGTTGGATTTGTGGAGGTTATGTATGTGTGTTACCATCTTGATTGGCTACATAAAAACATTTGGGCTATAAGTATTTTCTGATGTTCATGTTTTACGAAATTCTCAATGTGTTACTTCATAGCTGAAATTGTTGGTACAACATTCACAAATTATATTCACTTAAGGGATGCAAGTTTAAAAGATTAATATATGTTTATTTTGCTGCAACTAAAGCAATCAAAGGGACAAACAAAAATCCTTAATGGATGGAATTTATCAAAGTTAATTTTCATCTAAGAGAAGAGGAGTAAAACAACAATCTTAAGGCTGAAATTTAACAAGGTTATGTTGGCATATACAATTTGTTTCAATCTTTGAAGTTTTGAGCACATGATTATAACAATTTGGAGGCATGATTATTGTTTGTAATTTCAATGTATGTAAGAGCAGTTGATTGGGCTACATGATGGGACAATCCTTCATTGGATTCTCTTGTCTTGTCTGCATCAGAATGTCCTTAAAATCACAATTTATATCAATTAATTATTCTGGATATACCCAATTAAGTGTAGATGATGAAAATTTGTTTACATTTAGATTAGGATGATGAGTGGATTTGGTGGGTAGTAAAGGAAGATATCCGAGTCCAAAGAAATAGTAATGCAGATTAGCCTCCAAAGGGACTTTAATACCTTTCTCCTTTATACCACAACCATTACCATTGTATCCACATTGAGAAAGTATTTGAAAATCTCGACCATAAATAGATGCCATTTCCAAAGATTAAGGACGCACCCCATAGGTCTCATACTCAGTAGTATAAAAATAAGTGTTATCATCATTACTTTTCAAAGAAATTTTAGGTGGCGTTGGAGTATAAATTGAAGCAACATTAGAACCTTTTTGCATTGATGGTGAGACTTTATACTCCCCCACAAAGGTAGGTGTAAAGTCTAATGAACCCCAACCAGTTCCAAATAGTGTATTCGAAGGCGAATCAGATTCTTCTACAATAATCTCCATAGGAGAGGGAGAAGAATTAACTTTAGAAAGAGGAGAAGTGAGAAAAAGGGCTTAAAATATTGTCTACTTTTAGCCTTGGTTTGTAAATGAATTTCCAAATTCATATCAGCTTCAATTGTCTGCAGGTGATTATTATAAAAAAAATTAATTGATTGATGAAGGGTAGACGGGGCTACCCCCATTGCATGAATCTTGTTGCAAGTATGTGCCTAATCTATGTTGTCATTGATGTCAAGATATCTTTGTTTTCATTGGTGTCAACTATATCCTTTTTTTTTATTTATTTAGAAGCTTTATATGTTGAGGATATTGAGAAAAATGCCCCTCTAGAAGAAACAGTGAGATGTAGTAAATTGTAGTGAAGACAGTGTGTTGCTGATAAAAGAACAGTTCAAAAGATTGCTTCACATTTCTTGTTGATCAAATATCTTGGTCTCTGGATTGGAAGATATTTAGAGGCATGTCTAAAGATGCTACATTTCAAGCTTGAGCCTCCGGTATGAAGAATCAAGGAAGTTATGTTTACCAGAGTAAAAATTGCTTTTTCTATTCATTCACTAGCGACCACGAGAAAGTATTTTGCTCCGCATTCCTCTACAGTTATGTATTTCAGTTTGTGGTTCTAGAGTGATGTCTGGGATGATGATATACACTATTTTTACTACTTTCTAGATTCAAATCGGCTTCAATTGTCTACAGGTGATTGTTATAAACAAAATCAATTGATTGATGAAGGGTAGACGGGACTGCCCCCATTGCATGAATCCCGTTGCAAGTATGTGCCTAATTAGTGTTGTCATGGATGTCAACATATCTTTGTTTTCATTGGTGTCAACTGTATCCTATTTTTTTATTTTTTGAGAAGCTTTATATGTTGAGGATATTGAGAAAATTTGCCCCTCCAGAGAAACAGTGAGTTGTAGTAAATTGTAGTGAAGACAGTGTGTTGCTGATAAAAGAACAGTGCAAAAGATTGCTCTTCATTTCTTGTTGATTGAATATCTTGGTCTGTGGATTGGAATATATTTATAGGTATGTCTGAAGATGCTACATTCTGAGCTTGAGCCTCCAATATGAAGAATCAAGGAAGTTGTGTTCACCAGAGTAAAACTTGGTTTTCATGTTCATTCACTGGTGATCAGGAGAAAGTATTTTTCTCCGCATTCCTCCGCAGTTATGTATTTCAGTCTGCAGTTCTAGAGTGATGTCTGGGATGATGATATACACCTACAATTAAAATGGTTCATGATTTGGTGGTCCACAAGCGAACTTTATTTAGTGACAATTGAGTTCTTATGCTCTGGTTGGAGAAATCTCATGGTTCGAGTGGTTAGATGTTGTGTAGATGTTCCTGGTAACCACAACATGCTTGTGGATGTCCCCTGATTATGTTCCTACCTTTGCATTGGTCCATGAAGAGTATTATGGATCGGAATTAAAGATTTTTCCTAGATAACATAGTGCGAGCTCTAGTCTTAGCCAACTCAAATGATTCCAGTAATTGCAGAGATTCATAGAAGATTGTAGAAGCATGTAGCGGTGTAGAAGATTGTATTTGGGTCCTTGCTAAGGTACGATGTGATCCACTTATAATTTTGTATCTTCTCCTTAGCATAATTTTGTATTAGGTCAAGACCTATTTTATATGTTTGTAATATCATCATTGGAGAGTGGCCCAATACTTGATAAATGTAATGTGGTTGTAATGCCAACTTTGATGAACATTCCAAATTCAATGAACGATATATATACTTGTAATTGAGTTGTGGAAAACATGTCCTTGTGTAAGAATGTGAAGAGAAGGAAGAGAAGAGTAGAGAAATTGTTTTGTGCTTCAATGGAACTAAAATTTGGCATGGTGTAGATGCTATCATCTCAGTTCAAACCCTTGGCAGTGAGCCTTTTTGAGCAGTGAGCCCTAATGGCAGTGAGCCTCTAATTTTCATTATTGTGCTTTACATAATAATCTTGTGGGCTAACTCCCATCGTGGTTTTTCCCTTTATAGGGTTTTCCATGTAAAAAATCTGGTGTCTATTGTGTATGATCTATAGTTGTGTTAGAATTACTGATGCTATGTTTTCATGTTATAATCGTAATAACAGAAAGTAAGTGGATGATGCTTTAAGATGCAGAAATTGTTTAAGTTTTGTGACAATTGATTCACCCCCCCTGCTCTTAGTTGTCTTGTCCATTTCAACAAATCCAGGGTCTACCAAGAAGAATATTATATGAAAGCAAATTAGGCATGACATGGATAAGGGTAGGCAATGCCACAGGACCAACCTTAATAGGTAAGGTAATAGTACCCAATGATTGTCTACCAACATTATCAAAGCCACCAATGTTGAGTTTATCTGGTTTAATGAGAGAGGTATCAGCATTGATGTTATGTAACAAGTCTATGCCATAAACATTAAGACCTAATCCACCATCAATCATGGTACACCTAACTCTCATGTTATTAATGATGAAAAATATCATAAGAGGCTCATATTGGTTTTGAACTTCTATGGGAGGTTACTCATGTGGTTGAAAGATAATATCTTATTTTGTCACCTACATACAATCTAGTAGAGCTGCTACATCATTCGTCTAAACAACAAGTGGAACAATCACCTTTTGTAAAGATTCTAGAAGCATTCTGTGGTATGTAGGTGATGTTTATATCAACTCCCATAAAGAAATCTTTGCTGGAGTAGCCTACAGCTTCTCAACAAGATCATAATCTCTACCATTATGCATAGGAAGATGAGGTTTTTGAGGAAGAATAGGTTGAGAAGGTGGAGGAGAAGCAGGAACAATTTGTATTTGTTTCTTTTGTTTATTGTTTCTAGTGTTATATGCGTGAGCAACTTCATGATGAATGGGTTGTTGCGACACATTTTGATTGAATGGACTATTTTTTGTGGTTTGTTTTGCATAATTGAGGATATAACCAGGAGGTTTAGGTGTTTTCGGAGAACCTCCTATCATGATAGATTGTGATTGAGGAGCATCATTATGAAGATCCACAACAATTTTGAGTTTCTCAGTTTCTTTTGAAGAATCACAAACATAAATTATATTGATGATTCTTAGAAATATCTAAATGGTTTAGGAGTCATAAAGAATGATTTTGTAGAGATGAAGTCATCCAAGGCTTCATCTAACATATCAAAATCATCACTACTAAACGGCTCATCAAATGCATTAAAATCTTGAAGAAAGAAGTCCAACATAATTGCATATCCTACTTTTCCAAATTTTATAGTGATAAAGTAAAGAAGAGGAAATGAAATGAAGTTTTTTATCCACAATATGAAATATACCAACCTATGCACAATAATACTTTAATTATGTTATCTAATAACTAGCTAAGCATATTAAAAAATTATCATTTTTCAAGCTATAATTACCATAAAATGTGATTTTAGATAACCCTAATCAATATATATTAATGAATGCAAGATGTATAACTAAAGAATGTACACCAAACCTATTTATAATCAGATTTAAAGCATGAGATCAAAAATTTATATTGCACTATGATGATCTAATTTCATGAATTTTAAACAATATCACAAGCATAGGTTATTTTCAATCTAAATCAAATGCTTGTTTTTCAAATTTCAAATGACAAAATGCAAAGCATGCACTAAAGATAACGGATGATAAGGTACAACAAATTAATTCACTTTGTCATGCCAATTCGTGGATTCATGGGATGAGGATTCTAGGCAAGTCTGCATGGGGGGCATTGGTTTCGAAGTCTCTTAGGAGGTGATAGGGAAAGCCACGGGGCTTCCCACCAAAGGCAAAAAACACAGTCATTGTAGCAAGGTGCCAAACCCTAAAACTATGGGGATTTTCTTCTGTGAAGGTGAGGTTGCTATGAAACTCCATGGGGGGTTTGAAAGGGAAAAGATGTCAGTGCCATGGGGAAAAATTTGCCTAATGATCATGAAATACTTCACTCTAGAGGGTAGATTTCAGGTATTCTTTCATTATCACTTTACTTTGCTTAATCACTTTAGGAATAGGATGGAGATTAGTTTTCCCTTTTTCATGTTGTCTTCTCTAGAGAACTCTATTAAGTCAGCCAAGGAAATTCATGCTAAAAACCCTAACTACCCTCTCATCCCCATTCACCAAGGCCTCATCGTGAGGCTATATCACTTTCATTTCGCCTTGTGCCCCCCAAAACAAATTAAGGTTAGCTTGATTGAGAATACCTCGTCAGCCCTATCTCCTACTGCTAAAGGTAAAGCCAAGAAAACCATAGAGACCCCCAAAGTCTCCCCTAAAAAACTGAAGGGGGTCCCTAGAATTGAATAATGTAGTACCCCTATTGGGACCCCTACTCTTGATTCCAAGACTAAGTCTACTAAGAAAGCCAGTGGTAAACTTAAGACCCTTAATCAGGAGATTAAGAAGGATATGGGGGTGACTTCTAAAAGGGACTGGAAAGATGTGGAAGATGAGGGCATTGTGTAGTCTAAGAAAGATAAAACTAGGAAGGACTTTGATATGGTTGAGGAGCCTGTGAAAGTCATTGATTTGGATTCAAGACCTAAGTAGGCAAGAAGTGGTGATGGTGTGGTGCTGGTAAGAAGGGTGTTCATGGAGTGCGTAGGTCCAACTGTATTGTTCGAATCTCATCCTCTAATCTCCAGGGCATGGTAATTTCTGAAGATTTTGAATTTTTTGATGAGACCATTGGGGGGTAGAAGATGAAACACCCACCAAATATGCGCATGAAGATGGAGTGAGCCACTTTATCGAACTAAACAAGCCTAGCTTGGAGGAGATGGAGGAAACTACTGAGGAAGCCTGGGGCTAGATGAAGTAGGGAAGCTGCTTGTTGTGTGTCAAGACTAGTGATGATCTGGTGGTGCTCAAGGCTAAGATGGACAAGATGCAGAAGAAGTGGAGGATCATGACAGAGTTTGCTATGAAGGTTCTTCACTATGTAGCTTCAGTGTTTGTTGTTGTCAAGGACTTTGAAGACAAGGTCAGAGATGTGGGGGTGGATAGCCTCATTGACTATAAGGATATGGTCAATTTCTTGGCCAAGTATAGGATGACTAATAGTCCTTACTAGTTCTATTATTTTTTGCGTTTTTGATTAGTCTCTTTTTTGTCTGTTGTTTCTGTGTTGTTAATGTACTGTTTTTGGCACGTTTGAGGCCTTTTTGCCCTGGGGGATGCTTTGTATAGGGTTCAGGACTCTTTTTTCCTACTTAACTAATCAAAACCAAATTAATTCACTTTAATCAACCTAAAAGGGGTACCAACATCTGAAATAACACACTAATATACAAACCCTAGGTTTAAGACTAGCAAGATTTTTATGAAATGCAAGGATTTTGTAACCCTAATGATGAATTTAAATGTAAAAATTATTATATTTAAGAAAGGAAATGATGAATGAACTTAATCTAAATCATATATATCATAGAAAACAAACTTTTCAAATGGAAAAGGATGCAAGAGTGTAAGAAGAGTCAAGTTCACGAAAATGTTATGATGAAAAGAGAGACCTAGCTTAACAAGTTTAACCAAATCAAACTCTCTTCTATCTAACATTGAGACACAAACCAAGCTTGAATTCTACCCTTGAAGGAGAGTCAAGCTATAGTGGTTCTTCTTCTTTGTTGTATATATGATTGTCAAGCCAAATTCAACCAATCTATCTTGGCTAAACAACCAATCCCTAATTGAAAGAGATTGAGCTACAGACGACTATCAGAGATAGAAACAAAGAATCTAAATGGATAAGAGAGATGAGAAAATATTTCAGAATAGGAACCTAGAGTCAGAAGGCCACAGGTGCCAGGGAGCTTGGGTACCCTAGGCCCTTTTAGGATTTACAAAAAATGAGACTTTTGCCAGACATGTACTTGCAAGATCTTTCTTCTTTCAGACTAATATCTCTCGAAACTTGTTTCTTCAATCTACACACACAAATGAAGGGGAAAAATGTTGTGACTATAAAGCAGCTTGCCTTAGTCAAGCCCCAATTTTGGTATTCCTACCTTATGGATAAGCAAGATTAGAACCAGATATTGTGTGTGCTCAGAAACCCTAAGTGTGAGCAGTAACATGCAAGATCTAATCAAATGATATCAAACCCTAACCCTATATGACTCAAGCAAATAGAAAGGAATGATACAAAATGATGCTTCACTCAAGGAAGCTCACAACTTCACCACAAGGATGAAGATTCACTGAAGGTTTGCTGAATAAGAAGGTGATGTAACCATACTCTTGGAGGGTACTCAAGCCAATCTCAAGTTGGTGGTTGCAACCCTTCTCCCAATAATGCAAAGTCCTTCAACCTAGGAACGAATGAGATAGACTCAAAATCTTATCTCCTATCCTTCATACAAATCTTTCCAAGAGCAAACTAGAACTCCACTTGATCAAATAGAAATATACAATAATTCAATAGCATAGAGAGCGTAATAATAGAGAGATTTTTCACATCTAATCAATCTCATTTCAAATGAAATAAGTCATTTACTTATATACAAGGCTATAGAAAAGAGCAATTTGAATTAAAGAGTTGCCATTACACAAAAAAAGAAAATTTGAGTTTAGGGTCAGCCTAACCAACACTAAAACTGACTTGTAAACCTAAATTGTTTCCCTAAAACACAAGAAGGACCAAGGCACTTGGGTACTCTAGGCCCTTTAGGAAATTTAAGGCTTAAGCCCGCACTTAATGCATGGCTAACTCCAAATCTCAAATTATTGACCGGGTTATGATGAAACATTGACCAAAATCATGACATTTTCTATAAACGGGGACCCAAATAGGACTTTAAGGTGGACCTAAAAATTAACTAGGCTTGGGATCACCAAACGCGGGAGATAAACATAGTGAAATTGTGCCTACATAACTAGTGTACAAAATTTATGATGTAATAAGGAGTAGTCAACGAGATCAAGATAAGTATTTCTTTCTGGAAGCCTTAAAGCTTTGAACCATTAGGTTAGAACTCACTTTGGAGCTAGTTAGGTTAGAACTCATTAGGTTCCTTAAAATTTACTTAAGTATGCTCAAGAGAGTACTTAGGTCTGATGAAATCTTGTTATTATTTAGTTTCATTGGCCTCAATTCTGGGAATCCCAATTGTTGATTTGTTAGAGAATGCCAAGTTTGGCAAGTGTCAGATATGAAGTGTTGAGATGGGAAAGAGATGCCTAGTTGTTTACCTATGAGATTCCTTGGAGTGTATGTAGTCATGCCACATGGACTATAGATAGTGAAAGATAGTGAGAAAAATGAAAGATGTGATCTTTCATGTTTATGTCATCCATGACACATGTACATTTCTTATGTTAAGATTAGAATGGACAAGTGAATGGGAGGCTCGATGAACTGAATGACATCATTTGTAAGGTAGGCCTTGCTTGAACTAAATGATGCAAAAGTATAATGGATGGAGTAATGAGATATCTCAATGTAGAACTTATTTCCTTGGACTATCTTTGAACCAAATGATCTTACAAGTTAATACCTTTTTGTACGTATTTCTCATGCGTTGCTAACAACCTAAGATATGTCAATATCTTCATGCCCTTAGTCACTCAATTCAAGATTTTTTGTATGAGAGCCAATAAGATAATGACTATATTCTAGAAGAGTTGGCCTTGGGATAGGAGACTTTAAGTTTAAAATAGGGATAATAGGTCATACCATATGATCTAGTTGAAAGACTAGGCCGCACAATATGACATAATTCTAAGTAGGGAAAATCTATAAATAATAATTTGAAACTAAGTCTATCTGTATAAGTATTTGACCCAACTAAGAGTATTAAATAAATAAATAGATATTCTTGTTTCATCTTTGGAAAGGTACAAATAATGTGTTGCAAGTATGGGCCTAACTGGTGTTGTCATTGATGTCAACATACTCATGTTGCATTAATGAGAAGGATTAGATGAGTTGTGTGCTGAGGATATTGAGAAAATAAGTCTCAATCAGGAATAGTGAAAAACAGTGATGACAAGAAGGTAAAAGTCCTCAATAGGTTGAGGGTCAGAGGATATGGTTTAAAGGGTTTGTAGATATAAGTCTTGAGATACTCCAGTCAAGATTTCAGAGGTCCACATGAAGATCTAAAGAAGTTATGGTCACTCAAGTAGAACCGGTTCCGGTAGGTGTTTAGAGGTGACAGTGCCACAGATAGGTCCAGTGAGATCCGGTATCTCATTATCCCGTTTAGTAGATCTAAGGGAGTGTTGAGGATGTCCCTGTGAAGTATCAACTAGATTAGTTCATGGGTTGAAGGTCTGGAAGTGCCTATTCATTTGTGACAGTGATGACAGACTGTGTTCTTGTTGCTCCAGATGAAGGAGAGAAGAATTCCAGTAGGATGATGAAGTGTGGATGTTTTTGGTGATTCAGGGAAGGTTATGATGATTGTTGGATCATATCCAGTTAATGTTGGTGGTCCACATTGAAGTTAGAGTTTGCATTTGAAGAATAACAATGAATATTGGTGTTCTTCTTGAGACTGGCCGACCAGATGTATTACATGTCTTGTGGATGTTCTTGTATGTGTTTGCCAACTTAGATGATTGTTCCTAAGTCAATGCCTTGTATAAATAAGGGATTGTGAATTCATTTTGAAGTGTGTCTTGCGGTGATGAGTGTGTGGTAGCGAAGAGAAGTGTGAAAGGCAGAGTAGAAGTATTGGGCTTAAATGGAATTGATTCAAGCATGTTGAAGATGCTATTCTCCAGTTCATAAAGGTGATACTTATTCCTTTGTAGATAGTGTGTCTCTTGTAGGCAGTGAGCCTCTTGTGAGCAGTGTGCTCGGGCAGTGAGC
Organism: Cunninghamia lanceolata; assembly: GCA_027924645.1. Taxonomy (NCBI): domain Eukaryota; kingdom Viridiplantae; phylum Streptophyta; class Pinopsida; order Cupressales; family Cupressaceae; genus Cunninghamia; species Cunninghamia lanceolata. The sequence continues at coordinate 1,411,875 of BSBN01000876.1, read as the reverse complement.
CCTAATTGGCATGTGCCATTTTTGTTCTTTCTATTCTTCTAACAGAGAATACATTCTTGGGTTAATCACCCCGTGGTTTTTCCCTTAACCGGGTTTTCCACATCAAAATCTTGGTGTCATATGTGTTGATATGTTTCTGCTTCTGATTTAAATGCTTTATGGTTCATGATTAATAGTATGCTAATCACTAAATAAGATTCAAGTGTTTAAAAAGGGAAAGTTTCACACAACTGATTCACCCCCCCTCTTAGTTGTATGCCCTAAGTCTAACAATTGGTATCAGAGCTAAGTTCCTCTAAAAGGAGCTTAATCACTTGAGGAGATCCAGGATGTCGTCATACAAGAAGGATAGTCCAAAGTTTGATGGAACCAACTTTTATCTTTGGAAAGGTTGCATGAAATGTCACTTGCAGTGTATGGGAAAGGCGTACTGGTCCATGGTCACAAAAGCATATATACCTCCACAGGGTGGTCCGACAACCCTAAATGAAATCACAGATGCTAAAAACAATTTGTGGACCAAAGAGGCTCTTCTAAGCACATTAACTGACTCATAGATCTCAAATGTTATTGACCTACCAACTACCTATGAGATCTAGATTAAACTGGAACTTCTGCATGAAGGAGATGAGTATGTTAAATGTGCAAGGTTACAGAGTCTAAAAGGGAAATTTGAAAAACTGAAGATGAGAGATGATGAAAATATTACCACTTTTATGCCAAGAGTGAATGAGCTGGTTTGTGGAATTAGAAATTCTGGTGGAGTCTTGGATGAAAATGAGATCGTTGGTAAGATTCTCAGATCCCTTCCTGCCTCTTACAAAATCAAGGTTGCTGCCATTGATGAATTCAGAGCCCATACAATTGTCACAAGAGACCAATTGGCTGGCAAACTGGCTACTTTTGAAATGACCGAATTTGGAGATGATACCCCCAAAACTGAATCTGCATTCAAAGCCAGTACCTCTGTGAAAGGTAAACAAGGATTTGATCTGGGAGAGAACTCATCAAGAAATTTATCATGGTATGGAAAAGCAAGCAAAGACCTGGAAGAAGAAGAAGTAGAAACTACTCAACTTGAAGCCCTCATTGCAAAGAGACTGCCAAGAGGATCTGGTAAGTATGAAAGAAAATTGCCTTTTAAGTGTTTTAACTACAATAAGATTGGTCATTTTGCCTCAAAATGTCCGGAAAGATTTTCAAAGCCAAATCCTAACAGATCAAGGTTCCAAAAGAATTGTTACTATGTTCATGAAGAAGATGATAATGAAGGAGTAACAGATGATGAATCAGAGACAGGAAACAAATCCAGAAGTGAATGGGTGTTTATTTCCATCAAGGAAGAAGAACTAATATCCTCTGTATCTATCAATCATAAAGTTGTAGAAAGAGCTCTGGCTGCCCAAGTTGAAGAAAAGAATGATTGGGTCATTGACAGTGGTTGCTCTCACCACATGATAGGTGACAAGAATAAGTTCATAGATTTGGAAAGGTATGAAGGAGGAGTGGTGAAGTTTGGTGATAATTCTGCTGGTAGAATTAGAGGAAGAGGAACTATTTCTTTTAATGGAAGAAACAAAACTAGAAATGTATTGTATGTTGAAGGTTTGAAGCACAATCTTCTCAGTGTTGGATAGTTGGTGCACAAACGCTATGATCTCCGATTCAAGGATGGAAAATACAAAATCTTTGAAAGATCTAGAACAGAGATTGCATCCGGTACTCAAACTAAAGGTAATATCTTCCACTTGGTTGGTACTGGTAAAAGCTGCTTGTTTGTTCAAGTTGATTAGAGTTGGTTATGGCATAGAAGGATGTGTCATGTGAATTTTGACAATATCATCAAGATAAGCAAACTCAAGCTGTAAGAGATCTTCCAAAATTGGTGAAACCTACTAACAGCTTGTGCAAGGAATGTCAATTGGGTAAGATGAGCAGAGTCACATTCAAAAGCAAGGAACTGTCTTCTATCGGACTATTGGACTTAGTTCACACTGATCTTTGTGGTCCAGCAAGAACTAGAAGTATTCAAGGTGATAGATACTTCATGCTGCTAATAGATGACTATTCCCGGATGATGTGGGTAACCTTTCTAAAGGAGAAATCAGAAGCTCTTGAGAAATTCAAAATATTCAAGGCTATGGTAGAGAATGAAATAGGAATAAAGTTGAAATGTCTGAGGTCTAATAGAGGTGGAGAATTCACATCCGGTGAGTTCATAGAATTCTATGAGAAACATGGAATTAAGAGATAGTTGTTTACTCTGAGGACTCCACAGCAGAATGGAGTAGTGGAGAGAAAGAATCAGACCATCCAGGAAGCATCTAGGACTATGATGATGGAAGCAAATGTTCCTCAGATCTATTGGAGAGAAGCACTGTAGTCTATACTCTTAATCAAGTTCAAATCAGAAGCAATACCGATAAGACCCCTTATGAACTTTGTTTTGGCATTACTCCTACTGTAAGATATTTCAGAGTCTTTGGTAGCAAATGTTACATCAAAAGAGATGAAGATTTAGGCAAGTTTGATGCTAGAAGTGATGAAGGAATATTCTTGGGTTACTCTACTCAAAGCAAAGCATACCAGTGTTATAACAAGAGACTAAGAAAGATGATAGAAAGTACAAATGTGAAGGTTAATGAGGGAATAGAGAAACCCTCAAGGTTTTATGAGTATGATGAAGATGATCAGTATGGTGTTCTGGTTCAAGGAGCTCAATCCTCTCCTAAAAGTCAGATTCAGACTGATCCGGTAAATCAGGAAGAAGAGATAGGTTTGAATGAGCTTGATCAAGAAGTAGAAGTGCAAGAAACTCCCAAAGTTCCAAGGTATGTAAGACTGAACCACTCTGAAGATCAAATCATAGGTGACAAAAGCAAAGGTGTGCAGACTAGAAGGAAAATTGCTCAAAATTCAGATGAATATTGTTTGATTTCAAAGATTGAACCTAAGACAATAAATGAAGCCTACAATGATGAAAATTGGACCAAAGCAATGGAGGAAGAGTTGATGCAAATTGAGAAAAATCACACTTGGGATCTTGTTCCTAGACCTAGAAACAAGAATGTGATTGGAACCAAATGGGTCTTCCGGGACAAACTAAATGAAGTTGGTGAAGTAATCAGAAATAAAGCTAGATTAGTCTGCAAAGGCTACTCTCAAATAGAAGGGATTGATTTTGAAGAAATCTTTGCTCTAGTGGCCAGAATTGAAGCAGTCAGACTATTTCTTGCATTTACTACCTTCAAGGATTTCAAGGTGTATCAGATGGAAGTCAAATCTGCTTTCCTGAATAGTGACTTAGAAGAAGAAGTGTACGTTGAACAACCAGATGGATTTTAGTTATCTGAGCATGGTGATATGGTCTGCAAATTAAAGAAGGCACTGTATGGTCTAAAGCAAGCCCCAAGAGCATGGTATGAAAGGCTGGACAAACATCTTTTGAAGATTGGTTTCAACAAAGGTACTGCTGATACTAACCTATATTTAAAAATTGATCATGAAAACATCTTGATTGTTGAAGTATTTGTTGATGATATCATCTTTGGAGGAAGAGACAGTATGTGTAAAACCTTTGCAAATCAAATGAAAAGTGAGTTTGAAATGTCAATGCTCGGTGAAATGAATTTCTTCTTGGGTCTGCAAATTACTCAGACAAAGAAAGGAATCTTTATCTCTCAGACCAAATATGTGAAACAATTGTTGAGGAAATTTGGAATGGAAGATTCAAAGCCAATGAACACTCCCATGGAAACTGGATGTAAGTTGAGCAAAGATGATGACTCTCCTAAGACAGATTAGACAAAGTACAAATCAATGATTGGAGGATTATTGTATCTCACTCAAACTAGTCCAGATATAATGCAGGCTGTTGGTCTTGTCGCGAGATTCCAGGCTGATCCTAGAGAATCTCATGTCATGGCAATCAAAAGAATTTTTAGGTACTTAAAAGGAATAGTTGAGTATGGTCTGTGGTATCCTAGAGATCATAATTTATCTTCATGCATATACAGATGTAGATTGGGTAGGAGATGTGGATGATAGGAAGAGTACAAGTGGAGGAGCATTCTTTATGGGAAAAAGGTTGGTTTCTTGGCTAAGCAAGAAACAAGAGGCAATATCCCTATCTACAACTGAAGTAGAATACATTGCAGCAGCAGGTAGTTGCGCTCAAGTTTTGTGGATGAAGCAGATGCTAAGAGATATTCAAGTAGAATATGAGGAGCCTATCACAATTTTCTGTGATAATTCAAGTGCAAAAATATTTCTAAGAATCTGGTGTTGCATCCTAAGACTAAGCATATATTTATCAAGTTTCACTTTCTGAGAGAGCAAGTGAACAAGGGTGAAGTCAGATTGGAGTATGTGCCCTCCAAGGATTAGCTTGTAGATATTTTTACTAAACCTCTTCCCAAGGACTCTTTTGAGTATTTCAGGGAGAAGTTAGGGGTTATGGGCCAACCGGTGTTGTCATTGATGTCAACATACTCATGGTGCATTAATGAGAAGGATTAGATGAGCTGTGTGCTGAGGATATTGAGAAAATAAGTCTCAATTAGGAACAGTGAAGAACAGTGATGACAAGAAGGTAAAAGTCCTCAATAGGTTGAGGATCAGAGGATACAGTTTAAAAGGTTTGTAGATATAAGTCTTGAGATATTCTAGTCAAGATTTTAGAGGTCCACATGAAGATCTGAAGAAGTTATGGTTGCTCAAGTAGAACTGGTTCTGGCAAGTGTTCAGAGGTAACAGAGTGCCACAGATAGGTTCGGTGAGATCCGGTATCTCATTATCCCATTCTACGGATCTGAGAGAGTGTTGAGGATGTCCCTGTGAAGTATCAACTAGATTAGTTCGTGGGTTAGGTTCGGAAGTGCCTATTCATTTGTGACAGTGATGACAGACTATGTTCTTTTAGCTCCGGATGAAGGAGAGAAGAATTCTAGTAGGATGATGAAGTGCGGATGTTTTTGGTGATTCAGGGAAGGTTATGATGATCGTTGGATCATGTCCAGTTAATGTTGGTGGTCCGCATTGAAGTTAGAGTTTGCATTTGAAGAATAACCATGGATATTGGTGTTCTTCTTGAGACTAGCCGACCAGATGTATTACATGTCTTGCGGATGTTCTTGTAGGTGTTTGCCAACTTAGATGATTGTTCCTAAGTCAATGCCTTGTATAAATAAGGGATTGTGAATTCATTTTGAAGTGTGTCTTGCGGTGATGAGTGTGTGGTAGCAAAGAGAAGTGTGAAAGGCAGAGTAGAAGTATTGGGCTTAAATGGAACTAATTCAGGCATGCTGAAGATGCTATTCTCTAGTTCATAAAGGTGATACTTATTCCTTTGTAGATAGTGTGTCTCTTGTAGGCAGTGAGCCTCTTGTGAGCAGTGTGCTCGGGTAGTGAGCCCTAATTGGCATGTGCCATTTTTGTTCTTTCTATTCTTCTAACAGAGAATACATTCTTGGGTTAATCACCCTGTGGTTTTTCCCTTAACCGGGTTTTCCACGTCAAAATCTTGGTGTCATATGTGTTGATATGTTTCTGCTTTTGATTTAAATGCTCTATGGTTCATGATTAATATTATGCTAATCACTAAAGAAGATTCAAGTGTTTAAAAAGGGAAAGTTTCGCACAACTGATTCACCCCCCCTCTCAGTTGTATGCCCTAAGTCTAACATAATGTTATTTTAATGTTGATGTTACTGACATATATTTTCCTCTTACTAAGAATGTTAGTTTTCTCATATCTATTTAATTTTAGATCCTAGGATGGGTAGATAAAGTTGTCATTGAATTACAAAACCTCTTAGATCTTGTCAACCACTAAAAGGGTCCTTGTTACACTATGAGAATGGTCTCACATGATGGCATTATTCAATATATATCTCCACTAGGTCCCCACTAAATGATTTTCTCTAACAATCAAACCCAATTCTTACTGGCTCCTTCTTAGTGAAGGCATTGGGCACCATCTCCTAAGACTTCTACTATAACACCCCCCCAATTTTCCCATTTTTATTAAAATTAGCATTAGGGAAGAATGATCATAAGGACTTTATATTGTTTAAGGACCCTATGGTTATTAATTGTGGAAATTTAATAATTTGACATGATATGATTATATTAATGTTATTTTGATATAAGAGGATAGATGACAATTAGGACTTGATTATATTATATGGCCTCCAATGCTAAATATTTTAATGATGATTAAAATATGATTAGTACATTTCGACTAATGTTTATCTAGACCAATGTTTACTTCAAGATTAATTTTTATTTGGAATAATGTAACTTATTTAAACAATCCTATTAGGCTTGATGCCTTGATGAATTGAAATGAGTGAATGTAGGAAAATGTTGATGTAGACAAGGCCAAACAGAGTATAAGGTAGACATTCCATTTCATAATGTAAATCATTGGTATATGATAATAGTGCAAGTGTGATATAAAATAAAGGATGTGAAGCCAAATAATATGGAATATGTGTCAAGCATTGAGATAATGTGAGCTATTAGATTGCTTAATGTTTTCAACTTAAGCAAGGATTTAAGGTAAATTAACCTAGAGTAAATGAACTAGGATTGGGTTTTTCTTGGAAATATAGGTGCCTAGCTAAATCACTATGACAAATAAGAAAATAAATAGTAAAGTATGAAACACTATGAGGAGGTAGGGATACCACCTTAGATACATTGTTGGAAAGAAATCCAACAAAAGAACCCAAATTCATTAATGGTTCAAAGAGTTTGATAAATGTTTTTAATTGTGTGGTGGAGGAAATTTCTCAATAGATAGTCAAAGAGAATCTACCTCTAAGATCAATTAGTGAAATCATAAAGAGGACAACTAAGGAAATTAGTATAACTACTAAAGGAGGCTACTAGATTAAGGTTGTTGAAATTACGATCAATAAGTGTGATATTTGGAGTAGATAGTTGAGGATGTGAAATAAAGGAAGATGCTCTAATAAGCTATAATGTCTATGTTGTGATATGTGGTGTTAAATCTATGTGTATGGTATGTGTGTGTAAATTAAACTTTGTTTTATGTTGATATATATACATAAGTTAGTGTTAGGGGCACTCCATGGAATAAGTACCCTACAGTTCTATGTGGTGTAGGGGAAGCTATGAAAATTTCTTATATAGATCTACTTGACACCTTGATGGGTTAGGTCATAGTAACCACCTAGTGATTCTAGTTGTAGACATCACCATTTGAACATTAGAATATGGAATTCAAACACCTCAATTATAGCTGAGTAGATTATCATGGCCTTAGTGAGTTAGATTGTAGCCACCACCTTATGGGGAGTAGAGCTCCATTGGGAGGTTGTAACCCAAGTGGTCATCTTCATTGTAGTTGGAAGATTCTCATCAAGTATTTGTAGTTCAAGGATAATGACACCTTCATTGGAGTAGGGTGGAATCAGTTGTAGCTAAACTTCCTTCATATGGCATGCTTGGCCCCATTATAGTCATTGTATCCATCCAAAGAGAAGTTGTAGCCCTCCTAGTCTCTATGTGTGAGTCTATATTTAGTTTCGATGTTGATTCTTGTGTGTTTCAAGGAGTATTAGGTATTAGAGTGGTTTGAAAGGGGATATCACATAATTGGCTATGAATATATTAGAATTTCTACAATTTTAGTTGAGATTTGAGATTTATATGACCACCATGCGAGCCTTAATGATACCTCATATGAGATAGGATATAGGATATGATGGTGGTTAGGTGGAACAATTGACTCAATTATTTGGTGTGGCCTTCATAGTGAATCATCAAATTGACAAAGGAATAACTAGCAATAATTATACCTAAGTATTGGGACTTAACACGTAGTTTATGGTAGTGATGAATATCAATTATTTCAAAATTATATAGTCTTGAAAGTAATTACTTATGGTTTCTTGAACAATTTCTAACTTGTCTATCTAAGAATTAGTCACATATGAAGAGGTGAAATTATATAGGCTCTTATAAACTATACAATCTAGTTGCATAGTAGGAAGCACTAAGTCCCATTCATCTTAAAACAATTGATCTTTAGATTATTGTAATAGAAATAGGGTGAGTGTAGAGAATTTAGCTAGAAAATTGATGCTTTCCAAATCTTAAAAATAATCTAAATAATATATGAGAATATTTCTAGGGAACTTGTGATTGTATGATTAAAATTAGAGAAATATTACCAATAGAGTTAAATAATGTATTATTTTCCTCAAAGGATCCTATATTCTCGACTAGTATGTGTACTCTAGAGGGTTCTAGTAAATATCTTGCGTCATCCTTAGTAAATGCAATCAAGATAGTCAATGTATGATGCTTGTTTTAAGGAGGTTGAGAATTGTATAAGGTTTATAAGTTTATATTTTGTGGATTGGAATAGTTATGAGTTTGGTTCTATAATTTTACCTTCGAAGATAAACCCTAAGGATGCAAAATATGGATAAGTAACTAGTATCCTTTACTTATTTATATGAGATTCTTTATAAATTTTATAATATTGTGTGATAGTTGGATTAAATCTTAGGGCATAGGATACTTTACACAAGCATTGTAGTCTACATGTAGTCCAATTTCTAGTCTAACTCCTATGTAGTGGTAATATTGATCTAGGTCACCCAAAGGATATGATAGAGCTTGGATGTAGAGTGTGCCGAAGAAAGGTGTAGCTCCATCTCCCTACAGACTAAGCTTAGTTTTTTCCTTGTATACTTAGTCAACTGAATTATATTGAGCAAGCCAATTTACTTAATATTAAAGACCCCTTGATCTCTCAAAAGATTGAAAGTGTTCCCCAAAGATATTCAATCATACTTATAGTAAGTCAAACAAGTCTCATTAGATGATATTTTAGGATAAATAGCTCAGTGGAGTCTCAAAAGAAATTTGTGAGAACTTTGGACTTAGTCCAAATATCCTTGATGTCTCATCTAGTCGGACGTCTATTGTTAATAAGAGACATGATATTTCCCTAGTCCATGATAGTCTTTAGAAGAAATTTTGGTTGTTATCTATGTAGATATTTTTAACATCAATATTTTGGATCACATTTTGTGCTCCATCATCAGCAAGAACAAGTCTATTCTTGATACTTAAGTTGGTTCAGTACTTGATTTTAAACATTATTGAATTGCTTGGTTTAATCAAACTAAAGAATCTTTTTTCCTTAGTTAATTATTTAAGATCCTTATAGAATTGAAAGGAGGATTAATCTAATTAGAAATTAATGTGTCTAAACCAATTGAGAGTCCCTTTTCCCTTTTTAATTTATTTCAAAGTACTCCAAAGGAAATGGGTATGAAATCTTTTCAAAGTTAATTAACTCCAAATTAAAATCCACAATTCCTAACTATTGATCGATCAGAGTTATCCTTGAAGTGACATTTGTTTGATACTATGTAATACACTAAGGTGGTAGGTTCAACTCAAATTTTTATAATTCTCCACCAAATTACATTTGGTTGTGGCATGTGGATGGTAGGAGGGCACACAACTACTTTGGAGAGACATTCATTTGACAAGGATGACTTGATGAGTCAAAATCAATATACATTGGGATGGATTTCACATCTAGAATCTGTTCGAAGCATTTGTTTGTAGAAAATACTATTGGACTAATCACCACACCTCTAGGAATTGATTGTGGACTAATCACCACACCTCTAGGAATTGATTGTGGACTAATCACCACCCTAGGAAGTTAGGACTAACTACACAGTCCAAGTGAAGATGTCGGGTTTGGAAGTTTACTAATACCTACAAGTTTGGGTGTAATGACAAACCTTCGTGTGGTATTAGAGCCTCGAGTTTGGTTTGATTCCCCTTAGATATGCCAAAAAGGGGGCTATTGGACTAACAACCACACTTTTGAGTATTGATGTCATGAACTAACCGCCACCATTAAAAATTGGGACTAACCACTTGCTCAAAATGAAATGCTGGATTTAAAAATTTACCAATGCCTACAAGTTTTTTATAACAGCAAACCTTCACAAACATCTAATATTATTCCAAATTATAAAGACAGCCGAAACCTCGATAAGATAGGACTTCAATTCATTTCGGGTCGACATATAAAAGCCTTGCCTTAGTCTTTTCCCTTGAATTTTATCTGCAGGTCCTCAGGTCCATGTGTCAGGAGTAGGCTAACGAGATCAAGATAAGTATTTTCTTTCTAAAGCTTTGAACCATTGGGTTAGAACTCACTTTGGAGCTCATTGGGTTCCTTAAAATTTCCGGAAGTATGCTCAGAGAATACTCAGGTCCGATGAAATCTTGTTATTATTTAGTTTCTTTGGCGTCGAGTCTGGCAATCCCAATTGTTGATTTGTCGGAGAATGCCAAGTTTGGCAAGTGTCAGACATGAAGTGTCGAGATGGGAAAGAGATCCCTAGTTGAGTTTCCTTGAAATGTATGGAGTCACGCCACATGGACTATAGACAGTGAAAGACAGTGAGACAAACGAGAAATGTAATGTGTCATGTTTACGTCATCCATGTATTGCTTATGTTAAGATTAGGATGGACAAGTGAGTGGGAAGCTGGATGAACGGAAAGGCGCCATGTGTAAGGTAGGCCTCATTTGATCCTTTTGTGCCTAAGACAAATTGAAGGCTTTTCACATCCAGGGAGGGAGATTCTGGATGAGAACTTAAGCTCCGAAGGGAATTTTGGGTCCAAAACTCTTGACTTGGTGAAATTGTAAATTTGGGTTAACTGATCCTTCAGATCTAAAATTATTTGACTTAGCCCCTCGCCGAATTGAATATTTTTGGTATAATGATTTCTATAAGTGCCATGTGGCACCCAAGCCCTGGTTTATGAATAAGCTGGTAATTTTGTTTGTGTGGTTTTAAATTGTGAAATAAAATAAAAAATTAGTTTATTTTTTGGTAGTCTTGTTGGCGTGTTATGTTTGGTAAGATAATGTAATAGTACTGAAGTGGTTTTCAAGACTTTGTTGTTACATTGGGGAGTTTTAGTTCAACTGGCTATGCTGGATCTAGAGGATAGTTAGGAGGTCCTTGATCATCCTTTAAAGAAGCCTTCTGAATGGGTGGTACTTCGAAAGGATAATCGCCCTCCTCCTTTGCCTAGTTCGATAACTTGGGCATAGTGTTTCTAATTCTACTTGCTAACCCTTAGTCCGATAATTTGTTTAATTATGTTTTGATGGATTGTGTATACCAACCAACCACTTTTTTTATAAACTTTTATTGTGTTTCCAATAAAAAATCACAAAGAGGTTTTCCAATAATACCTTGTCTCAAGTTGTAATTAAGCTTGTATGAGGAAGTACAAATTCAAACATCAAGCATGCAATGATGATGCAAAAGTATAATGGACGGAGTAATGAGATATCTCAATGTAGAGTATTTCCTTGGATTCTCTTTAAACAAAATGATCTTGCAAGTTAATTCCTTTTGTGTTTATTTCTCATGTGTTGCTAATAACCTATGATATGCATATAAATACATGTCCTTTGTCCCTAAATTAATGATTTTTGGTATGAGTGTCAATGGGACAATGGCTATATTCTAGAAGAGTCGGTGTTGAGATAGAAGATTTGAAGTTTAAAATAGGAATAATATGCCATCCCATATGTTCTAGTTGAAAGACTAGGCCGCACAATATGACATAATTCCAAGTAGGGAAAATCTATAAATAATAATTTGATATTAAGTCTTTCTGTATAAGTATTCAGCCACCTAAAAGTATTAAATAAATAAATAAATAGGTAAATAATCTTGTTTCATCTTTGGAAAGGTAGAAATAATGCTATTTTAATGTTGATGCTATTGACATATATTTTTCTCTTACTAAGAATGTTATTTTTCTCATCTCTATTTAATATTAGATTTTAGGATGGGTAGATAAAGTTGCCATTAAATTCCATAACCTCTTAGATCTTGTCAACCATTAAAGGTGTGAGTGTTGCACTATAAGAAGGTTCTCACTTGATGGCATTATTCAATACATATCTCCACTAGGTCCCCACCAAAGGAGTTTCTCTCACAATCAAATCCAATTCTTGCTACCTCTTTCTTAGTGGAGGGGTTCAATTCCATCTCCTAAGACTTCTAGTGTGACACCCCCTAGTTTCCTCAATTTTGTTAAAATTGGCATTAGGAAAGAATGACCCTAAGGACATTATATTGTTTAACAACCCTATGATTATTAATTGTGGAAATTTGATAATTAGACATGATATGGTTATATTAATGTTATTTTGATATAAAAGGATAGATGATAGTTTGGCATTGATTATATTTTATGTCCTCCAATGCTAAATATTTTAATGACGATTAAAATATGAGTAATATTTGGATTAATGTTTATCTAGACCAATGTTTACTTGAAGATTAATTTTTATTCGGACTAATGTAACTTATTCAAACTATCTTGTTAGGCTTGATACCTTGATGAATCAACTTGAGTGAATGTAGGAAAATGTTGATGAAGACAAGGAAAAATAAAGTAGAAGGTAGGCATTCCATTTCATGGGGTAAATCATTGGTATATGATAATAGTGCAAGTGTGATAGGAAAATAAAGGATGTGAAGCCAAATAATATTGATTATGTGTTAATCATTAAGACAATGTGAGCTATTAGATTGCTTATTATGTTCAACTTAGGCAAGAATTTAAGGCGAGTGAGCCTAGAGCAAATGAACTAGGATTGATGGTTTATTGGAAATAGAGGTGCTTGGGAAAATCACTATGAGAAATAAGAAAATAAATGGTAAATGATGAAACACTATGAGGAGGTAGGGGTACCACCTAAGATACATTGTTGGAAAGAAATCCAACTAAAAGAGGCCAAATTCATTAATGGTTCAAAGAGTTTGAGAAATTTTTTTAATTGTGTGGTAGAGGAAATTCCTCAATAGCTAGTCAAAGAAAATGTGCCTCTCAGATCAGCTAGTGAAATCCTACAGAGGACAACTAAGGAAATTAGTATAACTACTAAAGGAGGCTACTAGATTAAGGTTGTTGAAATTATGATCAGTGTGATATTTTGAGTAGATGGTAGAGGAAGTGAAATAAAGGAGGAGGCTCTGATAAGGTCTAATGTCCATGCTATGATATGTGGTGTTGAATCTATGTGTATGGTATGTGTGTCTAAAACTTGGTTTTATGTTGATATATGCATAAGGTAGTGATAGGGGCACTCCATGGAATAAGTACCCTACAATTCTATGTGGTGTAGGGGAAGCCATGAAAATTTCCTATATAGTTTGACACCTTGATCGGATAGGTTCTAGTCACCACCTAGTGATTGTGGTTGTAGACATCGCCATTTGAACATTAGAATATGGAATTCAAGCACCTTGGTTGTAGCTGAGTAGATTATCATGGCCTTAGTGAGTTAGATTGTATCCACCACTAAGTGATACGGGTTGTAGCAACCACCCTATGGGGAGTAGAGCTCCATTGGTAGGGTGTAGCCCAAGCGGTCATCTTGATTGTAGTTGGAAGATTCTCATCTTAGTTGTAGTTCAAGGATAATGGCACCTTCATTAGAGCAAGCTGGAATCAGTTGTAGGTAAATTTCCTTGATCACGCATGCTTGGGCCCATTGGATTTATTGTATTCATCCAAAGAGAAGATGAAGCCCTCCTTGTCACAACTTTAATTTCTTAATTCAAGTTTTATTAAAAAAAAAAATTTATGATTAATAGAAGAATTAAATTACAATTTTAATCGACTAACCTTGAATATGAGTGCAGAGGGACCCTCTCTCAGCATTAGGGAGAGAGTATCATCAGAAATTAGAAGTAATTGCATTTTCTATTTTATTCTGCAACGTATGTTCTCAAAAGGATGCTCCTCAGGAAACTGGAGTCTATAAAAAATAGAGTCTAGGAGAAATTTAGGATATTCTTTGGGGAAAGAAAAAGCTATGGGTAGAGAAAGGAAAAATACAGATTTTGGGTCTTTGTGCTTAAACACATCCTTGTGGTAGCTCACGGTGAATATAAGGGAAGAAGACGAAAATTTTCTAACCTTGCAGATTTTGATGCAAGAATGTTCCAGTAAGAGGAGATTATGTCGTGGTTTGTCCTGGTTTTCCCATCAAAGTACTCAGGTAAGTTTCTATATAATCTGACAATTTTATTTGCTTAATGATTGAGAAATATAAAATACCTGTGTATACTTTTGCCTCAAGATATCTAAGCCGTTTCAGCAATCCATTTATGTGTTCCTGCAAGTATTGTAATGCATGTGATAACCTTTTTTGAGACTTAATTTTTAAACAATATCTTGTGTCTTAACTGTTCGAAAGTTCACATATTCGCCTAGGCTGTGATGATGCTGGCAAAGGTTGCTGCGTCTGGTTTTACACCTGCAAATTGTATTTTGTGTGACAGTTTCTTAAGATTTGTTTCTAAAATTAAAAAAATCCATTTTTTGTGCATGACCTGCAATGATGGCATTCCTTGAGACCAAGTTTCTTCTAGGCATTCTATCAAACAGATCTTGTGATTTTTCTACATTTTGCACAGGACAGTCGCATTTGCATTGTCTAGGAAAATATCCCTCTATCCCTTAAGCTTTAATGAATGTCGTTACTCTGTGTCAAAGCTCCCATTTTTGTATAGGTTGATGGCAAAGGTTGCATTATTATATTGTGCATTCGGATATTTTTTTAAAGGTTGCATTATGGGGCTTTAATCTGGTACTGTTGTATTTCAACTTTTACTTTTGGTGTTAAGCTATTCAATACATCCTGTTTTGCTTGATGTTACACACTAATTGCTTTAGTGTCTGCGTTAACATTGCTAATGTTGTAAGCATAAAATAGAGGGACATCGACTTATGAGTAGGGCGTTCCAAGTTTGGAGTAGTAATTTAGCAAACTATAATATTGTCTTTCTTCAATAAGTAACACTATACTCTTAGAGTTCTGAATCTTAAACATATTTGATGTATGAACATTATGGAAATCGGCTAGGACTACAACCATTTATTCATTTATTTATCTTTGGGCTAAACCACTTATGGATGTATTTACCCTGGCAACGTAGTAAAGATGAACTCTTAGTGAAATATATGTAAGTAAGAATGGGATTGGTGTTATGTCTTTTGGTATTTAGCAAAGATTGTTGCATGTTGTATAGAATGGTACCTTGTATAGATTGCAAATTGTAGCTTTATCCAGTTAATTTGTGATATCGTTTCTATTTATTAAACACTTAGTTCATTTTGAATACAAGGAAATTGGTTAAGTATTAGAATCATGCTTTCATTTTATTAATGGGTCTCGAAGTGTATCTCATATATCGGAAAGTAGTCTTATTTATTGTACGATAATGTGCTTTGAAGAAGAAACATCTTTATCATTTCCTTCTTTCTTAATGCATTAGTGATATGTTACTATATAGGGTTGATGGTTGTTTATCCTAGTTATGTTAACTTCAACATCGTCTTTAGTCAAACTAATACTCAAATCATCCTTTGAAAACTAAGAACTCTTACTAAATTACTCTTGTGAATTCTTAGGTATTTGAGCTAGAGTGACAATGGTGGTTAACAAAGGATCCTTCCTTGGTATGCTTTTGTGTTATTGTTCATGATTCTAGACATTTGGACTTTAGTGATTAGATATTATTGCCTGGAATGTAAAGTGTTTTTTCATTATGTAATCTCTTGATTGAAGCAGAGTGAGATGATTAAGACCTTTTTGTTGGAGATGTTGCTTTCCATTGAATCATATAAGTAGGAATTATGTGTTGAAATCAAGTACATTTAATGTATTTTGTTAGAGTGAATGCATCATTGGACGATGTCTATCTATATGGACTATTATGTAAACCTTTGAGTGGTTTTGTTTGCAAATGTATATTGTTTCTCTACTTATGTTATTTTTGTAAGTAGAGTTAGGGAAAGAGCATGGATGGATGCTAAATATGGGGTTATAGAGAAGGTTAGGTTACTTCTTCTAGCCTGCCTGCCATCATCAACTTTTAAAAGATGCTTTGGCCAAAGCTTATGTAATCAAATTTAATAATTGTACTTATTTGATTTATTTACTCTCTGTCATATCTTAATATATGTACATTTATATTTTCATAAATGCTTGAAATGTTAGAGATATCATGTTGCACCAAATTTCTTCACACATGTTAATTTCAGTTTGTTAAACCCCTCGTGAAGGGTCGGGCTTCTCCATTTCAAGAGTAAGACCGGGGAGGCATAAAACCTTGTGGCTGGGTAGAAAATCACCTCGATGACGCTCTTCCTCCACCAAGTTCAATATCAAAGATATTGTATGGTGCAACACTTATGTTGTGAGCCTATATGGCTAGATGTTGTAAGCACTTAGTGATATTTGTTTTTTCAAAGATATGTTATCTAGCTTATTTTTATTATTCTTTTAAATGATTATATTGCTGTGAGATATTTATTTCATGAATTGTATTTTTTGAAAAAAGTTTAAATTGCTCCCATTTTCACATTATTTTATTGCAATAATATTATTTTACTATGGTTAACTATTGCGGTCCTTACACTCCTAGTCTCTATGTGTGAGTCTAGATTTTGTTTGGATGTTGATTCTTGTGTTTTTCAAGGAGTATTAGGTACTAGAGTGTTTGAAATGAGATAATGCATAATTGGCTATGAATATTTTTAAAAAGTTTTAAAAAAAATAGTTGAACTTTGAGATTGATATGATGGCCATGTGAGGTTTAGTGATACCCCCTATGAGATAGGATATTGGATATGAGCGTGGTTAGGTGGAACAATTGACTCAATTATTTGGTTTGGCCCTCATAGTGAATCATCAAATCTACGAAGGAATATGTAAAAATATCTATACCTAAGTGTTGGGACTTAACAAGTAGTTTATGGTAGTGATGAACATCTATTATTTCAAAATTATATAGTCTTCAATGTAATGACATATGGTTTCTTGAATAATTTCTAACTAGGTTATCTAAGAATTAGTTGCATATGAAGAGATGAAATTGTATAGGCTCCTATAAGCTATATAAAAGTTGCATAGTAGGAATCATTAGGTCACATTGGTCTTAAAAAGGTTAATCTTTAGAGTATTGTAATCGAGAAATGGTGAGCATAGATGAGATGTAGAGAATTTCGATAGTAGATTGATGCTTACCAAATCTTTAAAATAATCTAAATAATATTCGAGAAACTTTTTAAGGAACTTGTGATTGTATGATTAATTAGAGAAATATTACCAATAGAGTTAAATAATGTATTATTTTCCCTAAAGGAACCTATATTCTCAATTAATATGTGTACTCTAGAGGGTTCTACTAATTATCTCGCATCATCCTTAGTAAATGTGATCAAGATATTGAATAATAATAATAGTTATGAGTTTTTTTCTATAATTTTACCTTGCAAGATAAACCCTAAGGTTGCAAAATATGGATTACTAACTACTATCCTTTACTTATATATATGAGATTCTCCATATGTTTTATAATGTTGTGTGATAGTTGGATTTAGCCTTAGGCCATACGATACTTTGCAAAAGCATTGTAGTTTGCATGTAGTCCAATTTCTAGTTTAACTCCTATGCAGTGGTTATATTGATCTTGGTGAGCCAAAAGGTGTGATCAAGCTTGGATGTAGAGTGTGTCAGAGAAAGGTGTAGCTCCATCTCCCTATTGACTAAGCTTAGTTCTTTCCTTGTAGACTTAGTCAACTAAATTATATTGGTCAAGCTAATTTCCTTAATATTAAAGACCTCCTAATCTCTCAAAAGATTAAGAGTGTTCCCAAAAGTTGTTCAATCATACTTATAGTAAGTCAAACAAGTTTATTGTTAATAAGAGACATAATATTTCCCTAGTCCATGATAGTCTTCAGAAGCACTTTTGGTTGTTGGTTGTGTAGAGAATTTTAACATCAATATTTTGGATCACACTCTGTAATCCATCATCAGAAAGAGAAGGTCTATTATTGATCCATAAGTTAGTTTAGTACACTTGATTTTAACCATTATTGAATTCCTTGGCTTAATCAAGTTAAAGAATACATTTATCTTAGTTAATTATTTACGACCCTTCTAGAATTGAAAGGAGGATTACTCTATTTAATAGCTAGTGTGAGTCTGAATCACTTGAGAACCCCTTTTCCCTTTTTAATTTGTGTCAAAAGTGTTCCAAAGGAAATTAGCCTAAAATATTTTCAATGTTAATTAACTCCAAATTAAAATTCACAATTCCTAACTATTGATCAATTGGAGTTATCCTCAAAGTGACGTTTGTTTGATAATGTGTAATAAACTAAGGTGGTAGGTCCACTTAGTTCTTAATAGTTTCCCACCAAAGTACATTTACGTGTGGCATGTGGATTGTAGGAGGACACACAACTACTTTAGAGAGACCTTCATTTTATAAGGATGTCTTAATGAATCGAAATCAATATTCTTAACTAACCAAATTGGGATGGATTTCACATCTAGAATTAGTTTGGAGCATTTCTTTGTATAAAAGCCTATTGAACTAGTCACTGCACCTCTGGCAATTGATTGTGGACTAACCACCATTGTGTGAAGTTGGGACTAACTACACATTCCAAGTGAAGATGTTAGGTTTGTAAGTTTACTAATACTTGTAGGTTTTGGTGTAATGACAAACCTTCATGTGGTATCAGAGCCTCGACATAGGTTCAATTCCCCTAAGATACATCAGAAGGGCGACTGTTGGACTAACCACCACACTTCTTGGAACTGATCTTGTAAAGTAACCGCCACCATAAAAAGTTGGGACTAATCACTCACTTGAAATGAAGATGCTGGATTTCAAAAACATCCGAAGATTACTCCAAATTATAAACACAGCCGAAACCTCGATAAGATAGGACTTAAATTCATTTCGAATCGACATATAAAAACCTTGCCTTAGCCTTTTCCCCTGAATTTCAACTGCAGGTCCTTAGGCCTGAATGAATCGAATATATCCATGTGTCAGGAGTAGTCAACGAGATCAAGATAAGCATTTCTTTCTCGAAGCCTTAGAGTTTTGCACCATTAGGTTAGAACTCATTAGGTTACTTAAAATTTCCTTAAGAATGCTCTAGAGTACAGGTCCGATGAAATCTTGTTATTATTTAGTTTCATTGGCCTCGAGTCTGGGAATTCCAATTGTGGATTTGTGGGAGAATGCCAAGTTTGGCACGTGTCAGATGTGAAGTGCCGAGATCGGAAAGAGATCCCTAGTTGAGTTTCCTTGGAATGTATGTACTCACGCCACATGGACTATAAACAATGCAAGACAGTGAGACAAACGACAGATGTGGTGTGTCATGTTTACGTCATTTATGCACTGTGACCCATGTATTGCTTATGTTAAGATCAGGATGGTCGAGTGAGTAGGAGGCTGAATGAACGGAACAGAGCCATGTGTAAGGTAGGCCTCGCTTGATCCTTTTGTGTCTAAGACAAATTGAAGTTTTTTCACATCCAGGGAGATTCTGGAGGAGAAATTAAGCTCCCAAGGAAATTTTGGCTCCAAAACTCTTGACTTAGTTAAACTGTAAATTTGGGTTAAATGATCCTTCAGGTCTAAAATTATCTGACTTAGCCCCTTGCCGAATTGAATACTTTTGGTATAATGATTTCTATAAGTGCCATGTGGCACCCAAGCCCTGGTTTATGAATAAGTTGGTAATTTTGTTTGTGGTTTTAAATTGTTAAATAAAATAAAAAATTAGTTTATTTTTTGGTAGTCTTGTTGGCATGTTATGTTTGGTAAGATACAAAGTAGTACTGAAGTGGCTTTCAAGACTTTGTTGTTCCATTGGGGAGTTTTAGTTCTACTGGCTAAGCTAGGAGGTCATTGATCATCCTTCAGAGGAGCCTTCTGAATGGGTAGTTCCTCGAAAGGATAATCCTCCTACTCCTCTGCCTAGTTCCACAAATTGGGCTTACTGTTTCTAGTTCTACTTGTTAGTCCTTAGTCCAATGACTAGTTTTCTTGTGTTTTGATGGAACGTGTATACCGACCGACCACCTTTTTACCTTTTATTGTGTTTCCAATAAAAATCACAAGGAGGTTTTCCAATAATACCTTTACCTGTCTGAAGTTGTAATTAAGCCCTTATTAGGAAGTATAAACTCAAACATCTAAGCATACAGTGATGATGCAAACGTATAATGGATGGAGTAATGAGATATCTCAATTTAGAGTATTTCCTTGGATTCTCTTTGAACCAAATGATCTTGCAATTTAATACCTTTTTGGTGTATTTCTCATGTGTTTTTAATGACCTAAGAGATGCCTATATATACATGTCCTTAGTCACTTCAATCAAGATTTTTGGTGTGAGACTCAATAGGATAATGACTATATTCTAGAATAGTCAACCTTGGGTAGAAGATTTGAAGTTTAAATAGGCATAGTAGGTTATACTATATGATCTAGTTGAAAGACTAGGCCACACAATATGACATAATTCTAAGTAGGGAAAATCTATAAATAATAATTTGGAACTAAGTCATATGTATAAGTATTTCACCACCTAAAGGTATTAAATAAATGGATAAATAAATAATCTAACTTAAAACTTTATTGGCCTTTTTAAATTCTAAATAGCATTTTTCTTTTTAAATGAATTTTTACACATCTATGAGCAATACACCATATGTAACCTTCCAAAGAAACGAAACTTAATTAGGAAGGAGAGAAAATAAATCATTTAAAAAAAAAAGAGCTTTTCCAAAATTATTTTTATTAATATGCATATGATGTAACCTTGATGACATAATTATCCCAAAGATTAGGAAGAATTGAGGAAAGAAATCATTCCCTAATAATGATGTAGGGGCATCACATCCATGCCTACAACATTTAGGTTTCCAACCCATGGTATAAATTTAAAATTGACCAATTACTTTTTAATCATTCTGACTTGCCACTAGCCACATTCAATGCCTATCCAAAGAACTTGTACATGTGGTAGGTGATTACAAACATTGTCTAGGCATTTCTTTAGGTGTACAATAAATTTTGGCACCCAAATTAAAGATTTCGGTGCCCAAATTAAAGATTTAGGTGCCCAAATTGAAATTAAATCGGTTGTTGGTTGTTTTGATAATTAATGCACTTGTTTTGGTGCTCATGAAGAAGTTTTGAGTGAGATTTTTGGGAATTTTCTGGAAAAGTGTAGCATGAAGAGAGAAGGGGCTTGTGAGATACATAATCAAATCCAAAAAGAGGATGTATAGGAGTAGACAATAGAAAGAGAGATTAGAATAATAGAGGAAGGCTGTGAAGGAGTAATCTAAAACAACAAGAGTATGAGGTGTGGAGAAGAGCGCAAAGTGAGAAGTAGCAATTTGTGAGGAAAGTGTTGTGGATGAAGTGAGAGGGGACAATAGGTGCATAGAAGAAGATAGAGTAGGTTGAAAGAGAGACAACCTTTCCATTTGAAGCTAAAGATTAGATTGAAGTTGTAGGATAAGTAACAAGGTGTGTGGGTGTTAGAGATCCAAAATTTTGGAACTATGAGGAGATTGTATGAACGAGGATGTGGAGTTTCATCTACAAGCTATAGAGGAATAATAACAGAGGTATGATTCAAGATAGATCCAAAGATTGAATGAGTACATGTCAGGTGTACGGATATGTTAGACAAGGTCTAGTGAGGCATCATTAATAGGTAAGGGAGCAGATAATAATATTTAGAAGTCTATTTTATGTGTGTGTGTGTGTTTATTTGTCATATAGCAACATGGCATAGTTTTGTCTTTACCCACCATCATTGTGTTGAGTGTGGGCCCAAGAAGTGGTGTTGTCCTATTGTAGGGTTGCCCACAAGAAAGGAGAAATAGGGTATCTAGTGCATTGATGACTCATAAAAATAATGTAACTCTTTTTTGAAAAGGGAAATAGAAAACACCATTTTATTATAGCCATGTTCATGTGATTAACATGGTTGTGTGCTTGTGGGAATGAGCTCTTTATTTGTATGTTGTTGACTTTGTACATTATGGAAGTATATTTGTGTATATTATTTTAATTTTCAACCATAGGGATTAGTAAGAAAGGTGATTGGAGTCACCTATAGCAATTGCAAAGTTGACTACCTACAACAAAATATCACCTGTAACAATGTTCAGGTGTTTGAATAGTGAGCTATTTGCAACAACTAACTGCTTCCAATTACTACATATGGTGAGGTTAGTGTCATCCTAGCACTATAGGTGGCCTATGGTTCCATCAATGTGGTATCAAAGTAGGCTACAACTCTAGGAAGTATATTTTTGTGGTTTAGAGTTGGTTGAAGCCTAATAGGAATGAGGTTGTGTGTGGGTATTTCCTTGTAGAAAAGAAGATTGTAGCTAGAAGAGTTGTGGTGAGTAAAGACAATGAGATGTTTCCAAAATGAAGGATGGTAGAGACTACAATAGTTGTACGTAGAATGGAAGAAGTATTGGAAGTTGTAAGAGGAAAGCAAGCTAGAATGACAGTGAAGATGAGGACATAGTTGGGATAGAAGAATAAGGAAATGAGAATGCAAGTGATGAATTGTGGTGGACTCTCTCCAGGATTTCTTTGTTCCCTAGACTTAAACCCTGAATGTTGGCCTAATTTGTGACTAAGAAGCTTAAACACTAAGTCCATAAGCCCTTTTTAGAGCCTATGTTATAATTGTAAGTTGACTTGTGATGGGTGGTTGCCCCAGATGTAAGTTGCAACTTAATGTCCTTAACTTCATTTGCAATTGGTCCCTTCAACCTAGTGACGGTCTTTTTCATGCAAGATGTTTCTCGAGGCTGAAAGGATTCCTTTGAAGACATGTGGGCACCTATCATAGCATCGTCGGTATCATAATTGTCAGGTTTGTTTGCACTGCGCTGATGCGATGGCCATTGATTTCAAGTTGATGTGCCCAAGGTTTTGACAGTTGATTCAAATGTTGCATGCCTACTCCATATTCGATTGAGGTAGTTATATGCTCAAAATCATGACTTCAGTAGCTTAGGGCTGTCAAGTCAATTTTGGTGTGCACACGGACCCTTCCCTCCTTCCCACAGGGTGAACCACCACGTCACTCTCACTCTCGTGGGAGTAGCTAGTTGAGAGGAGGTGAGACATGGGGTTGGTCTGGCTTGTTAGAGAGCTAGACTTTGCGGAGAGGGGTTGGCCAGTCTTAAGGCCTATGTTGTTGTGCACTTGTGTGGATGTGTTGTTCTATGACCGTAGTTGTAAAGATAACTATATGACCTGAAGGGTCACTAGTCACCGTTCTCCTATTTAGATTCCTTATATTCAACCTCTATGTGGGTAGGCTATTCTTCTCGCTGATTGCTTGTTGTCATTTGTATTGTTGGATGAATTCTTGTTGTACTAGGAGTTACCTAAATTCTTCTTGTTGTTGTAGGACTAATGGGTCTTGTTGTCGCATTGGGTGGATCTCCTCTATCTTGTTGAGGATTGCCCTCACCCACTCACCTCTAAGTCCAAGGCACATGCGTGATCTGAGACAAGAGATAGGAGGTTTGAGCTAACCTTGACTTGACCTAGGGTTTGTATGACCTAAGGTTTGACTTTGTGTTGACTTTGCTTGACCATGTGATGAAACCAAGGGTTTTGACCAATGTTTGACTGTAGTTGATGTTGTGTTGAGACCAATGGTTTTGTGAACCTTCTATGTTGCTAATGTTTTTGTTCTTTTTGGATTTTATGAATGCAAGCCTATATGAGTGCAAAACTTGTTTTTGTGCCTTTTTAATGTTTTTTGGAAATCAAAGTGCTTTTTCTTAGTCTAGGAATTAGAAAATGTATGCAAGCTATGATGAAGTTATCCAATGCAATGTAATCTATGTTTTTGGGGTTTTTGAATATTTGAAACAAACTAATCTAAAAAAAGGGAAATTGCTTTTAAATAAATTGATCTATGAACTTGGAAAGCAAATTACTCTAAGAATGCAAAATCTATCTATTCTATCAAGGAAAAAGCAACATCATTACTGATTCCAAGAGCAATTTTGATTGTCTAATTACTAGAAATTGAAAAAAAAGAATGAAGAAACCTAGCGACGCATGAGCCTCCAGTATGTACTTAGATATCCTTGGGTGGCAACCTCGAATCCTATTGTAGCAGAGGGGTGATCCTCTTGGTAACAAGATGAAAATGGAAGCAAAAGAACTTTTGTAGCTTTTCAAAGAGAGCTCAATGAGAGCTTTGATGAGCATTGTGGCTTGATGTGAGTAGCATATGGATGCATAATGAGCTTGTATGAAAGCTATGTGAGACAACAAATAAAAGCAAAAGGCTCCTATGTCTTGTATAGGCATGAGAATGCTTTATGTGGAGAGAAATAACTTGTAAGAGTTATGTGCACAAATGAAATTGCCTCCCTTTATGCTTGAGGGAAGGGGTATTTATAAGTTAGAAAAAGGGATGAGAGGTGAAGAAGGAGAGTTAACTCAATTCGATTGGAGAGTTAACTTAGAAGACTCAAGAGTGATATGGGTTAAAATTGGAGTGATCTACCCAGTAAAAGCCTATCACTCAGGAAGAAGTGAAGAAAGAGGAATGCATGATTTGTTAACTAAGGATGAAATAGAGCTAATTATGCATGTGTGGGTGAATGAAATAGTTAACTCTATATTTGGCATGAAAATTCATGCAAACAGGAAGAAAAATGTGTCAAAACAGAGCTTTTTTGAGTTAGAAAATCAAGTTTTTCTGTGGCTGAAAACATGATAGGGTCACCCCTTTCACTAGATAGGATCGCCTGGGGGCAACCCATGGGAGACCCTCAGAGGAGGGCACCTGAATGGAACTACATGATGGGAGATGGTAGAGGAGATGAAAAGGAGGGGATCTGCCTTCGAAAATAGGTTTGGCATGTGTGAAAATCGAAATCTCCACTTGCGTAAGTAGGATCTCCTGGGGGAGATCTAGAAATAATAGGGGAGATTTGGATTGGTTGAGCAAAACTAAAAACCAAAAGTGGGAGATGGCTTGGGAGGACCTCTAGAAGGACTCTAGGGGATGGAATGGATGAAAAACACTGAGGAAAGGTGAAAACTCACCTACAAGATGCATACAAGGCTTAGGAATAGGGTTGCAAGTGTAGGAAATGCAAATCGACAAGTGTCAAAAAGTGTTAAAAGCAAAGAGAAAAAATGACAAAGGGGAAACAACACAAAGAGGAAGAAAAGACATGCAACCAAGACAATTGCTTCTGAGAGGATATTATTTCATGCTTACATGTATGTGACAAGGATTATGACTCATCATAGGGGTCATCATGGAGGATGTACATGATTTTGGTGGTTACATATTTGCCCCCTTGGGGATGGTAGTCTACATGAAAGGTAGGTACCACTCCCAAACTAGGCCTTACCTGTTGTTGATTTCCCACAATTGTACCTGCAATAACTAGTATTAGTCTGAAATCTAAATGTATCAAAACAAATAACGAAAACTCAAATGATGAACATACCATAGATCATTTGAGCTTGACTAGTTGTTTGACTTTGTTGGTGAGACTTGTAGGAATGAATGCACACAAAACAAATGCACAAGAGATGCATAAAAGCAAACACTAATATAAAAATGTATAAAAGAAACTAAGCTAAGGGAGAGGAAAAAGTAAGAAAATTAGTGAAATTTGAGTGAATCAGCAATGGAATCGATCGTGTGAGCAGCTGTTGGGTAGATATCACCGAGGAGATCATGACGATGGCTATCTCTTCTTCTACCACTAAGAATTAGGTATGCAAATATTGGAAACCCCTTCTCTAAAGCCTAGTTTAAATTTTGTGAAAAATCTCTTGAAATTGTTCATTTTTTATGATTTTCTTTGTTGCATTGTCTTTGTTTTGTCATTTAGATTACGATTAGTTTTTCATTTACTAAAATCGGCTAAGAAATGAGGTTTTTAGAGCATTTTTAGCTTAGGGGATAGCCACATAGGGTCCCCCCTTTTGCTAGGCAAGTCACCTGGGGGAGATCCTGCTGAGCAATAGGGTCACCTAATGGAGATCTACCTGTGTAATTGAGTCAGCCAAGGGAGATCCTGTTGAATAGCTGGGTCGCCTAGGGGAGATCTAGTCTGATGAAAGGGGTGACCCTAACAGATTAATTTTGACTAAAATTTGATGCCTTCTAAGGTTTACTTCACTCTGTTTTGATTTAATTTGATTACTAAATTCATCTATTTATTGCAATTTTAATGGTTTATATGTTTTTCTTCTGAGATTTTCTACAAGTTTTAGGATTTTTAGGGGTTTTTGAGCTGACAAGATGTAATTGAAAGTTCTTTTCTCATTGACATGATATGCACATTCACTGGAATGCCTACCGAGAGCAATTATGGCTTTTGGAGATGTATGCTTCTCTATCTACCAAGGAGCTTGCTATCTTGAGGAGAGGATGCTTAGCTAGGGTTTGCCATGTGCCAGTTGTACATCCTATAGCACACATTTGTTGTGACATTATGACTTATTGGGATGCGAATGGGAACACTTGCAGGTTCCCTCATGTTTTAGGAGAGTGGACCATCACTCTATATGATGTGTATCGCATTCTAGGGGTTCCTGTGAGAGGACACCCACTTGCTCTACTAGCTTGCAATTCCTTTGAGGACAAGGCTTCTTGGGCACAGATCATGGGGATGAGTCACCCTAAGGATCATACATGTATTCAGCTTACCTCTATGTCACAAATTTGCATTCCTCGCTTGAGGAAGTTCCTGATTGGTTTGATTGCAATGAGGTTGTCTGGAGACAAGGCCTCAGCTCACTTGAGATGGTGCTAGGCACCAATTATACAGGGCATTGAGCAAGGCAGAGTCTATGCTTGGGGACTAGACATCTTAGCCATGGTTTATAGGGATTTCTACCATATTGTATGACAGGGAGCTCTTGCTTTTAGCCACTTCTCTTTGATCATGACTTGGAGTTTTGAGAACATCAGGCATTATCAGAAGGGGATTCCTCTTCCTAACAGATGACAACCAAGGATAGCTAGGTGGGCTCATGTGGGCCACTTTGATACTTCTTTACATACCGTGGCTACTCTTACAGATGCATATATGATTTCTGACCTTTACACAGATATAGAGAGTGCATGGTCACATGATGGTTAGATCAGGGAGCACTATCTTAGCATATCAGATATTTTAGATCATAATGGTCTAGTTAAGGCTCATCGCATTGAGTGCATCTTATAGCAATTTAACGAGGACTTTCCTAAGGAGTTTCCCCTAGTATCTACTTGTTACATATCTATCCAAGAGATGGGTGAGATTGGCTAGAGAACCATTGCTTAGACCCCTTTGACTCATGAAGTTTTGATTACTAGAGCCTCTAGGACTCTAAGAGGAGGACATAGGGGAGGGAGAGGAGATCCTTCCCATGGACTTGTTGTGGTGGATGACTCAAACTCTACTGACGAGGACTACATACCTGATGGGGATTATTTGTCAGACGAGGGACCGATAGAGGATGCATAGGATATTGGTTCTGATGAGGATGATTTCTTGGAGGGTCCATTCACAGTTCCTAGACCTCCTCACTCTGATGAGGTGATGCAACAACTTGACCCAACCCGACATCTTAGCAACCCACGTGAGTCTACATTTGTTTTACTGATTTCTCATTATTCTTTCCTTCTTGTCAAGAATCGTCACACTTTTTGTTTTTACTTTACTTTTTAGGTAGTAGTGAGGAGTGGAGGGGTTTTGTTCGTGAGATCATTGGTTTAGCTACCCCATTCACTAGGCTGACCTGAGAGATACTCTTGGCTGACCTTGGTGTGCCCCCTATAGTTGGGTGACACACTGACATTTTAAATCCTACCTACCATGGGTGTTAGGAGAGTGCTACTTTGAAGGTGGAGAATCTCATTCTTAAGGGTGAGAATTAGGTGCTTTGTGAGATGGCTCGCCTTGGGATTCGATAGCGTGAGCTTAGCACTATGGGAGTTTCACATTCTCATACTCATAGAAGGGTACCTCGCTCACATAGGTCTCATGGAGTGACTAGTGGTACCCAATAATAGAGGAGTAGGAGTCCTGAGGGTTCCGTTTGAGGGAACCGCCCTTGAGTTTATCTTGTTTTTCCTAAAATTGTGCCCCCTTGAATGGGGAGCCTCGCGTTTTTTTTTAGAGTGTTTAGTCCTAGCTCTTGTCCTCCTTGTAAAATGTAAACTTCTAATATATCAGTGAACATTTGTCTTTTTATAGTTTTAGCTATCATTTGGGTACTCATCTCTTGTGCACTTTTGGAATTTTAAGAACTCTTTGATTATGTTTCAACCTTCAACTCTAACAATGCAGGTATGATAATGATGAGATTTTTTTGTAATTTTTTGGCATATATATATATATCGACCTTCAAATCTAACAATGCAGGTATGATAATGATGAGATGTTTTTGTAATTTTTTGGCATATATATATATATATATATGAAATGCAAGTTGCGATATGCAGATGCAAAAACACAAGCGATGCTGAAATGAAACTTTTACTTCTATGGAATGCCATGATTTATGACATTGACTTTATTTCTTTGGAACTCTTTTTTAATTTTGATATGAATGCATTGTGGAACAAACAATATGACCGCTCTTTAATATGATTTTCAATCCAGGGGATTGTAGGTTATTCAAGTATAAGAGACCTATTAAAGTTTGTGAGATAGGATTTGGAACTTAAGTGGGGAGGAGGAAGGAGATGGAGTGCTTCTGAATTTGG
Organism: Cunninghamia lanceolata; assembly: GCA_027924645.1. Classification (NCBI taxonomy): domain Eukaryota; kingdom Viridiplantae; phylum Streptophyta; class Pinopsida; order Cupressales; family Cupressaceae; genus Cunninghamia; species Cunninghamia lanceolata. The sequence goes on along the minus strand of BSBN01000876.1, from coordinate 1,383,169 downwards.
GCTTTGCTAAAGGCTAAACACTGATCCTTATCTAGATAAGACAATCTAACAAGCTTTCAACTTAGACAAGTAACAAATTTTATTGATGTTCTCTAGACTTAGATCATAGATGGCAAGCAAGATAGACTCGGGGTAAAGGATAAATGGGAAAGAACCAGGGTCCCTAGATAGAAATTGATCCTAAAGACTACGAGACTCTTGAATTTTCTCAACTAGTGCATGTGTGTGCTTTGTACCTTTCTCTTTTATTTTCTCTAGTAGAATGTCACTCTTGATGCTTCAAGCTTAGATTGATCTCCACCCAAGAGTACAAACATTCAACAATCTTCTCTCTTTCACTCTTTTTTTTTGTATTTTCTAGAATGTCTCACTTGATTTTCTATTTTTTTTTGGATTTTTGACTTTTATGAAAACAAATGCTTTTAGAACCTTGGATATGCAATAATTTGATCTCTCAATTCTCATTTTTTTCAACACTTTTATTTTGATCACTCATTTTTTAATTCAAGTTCGTATTTTAGATTGCTTCCTTCAGAGTTTTGATCCTCCTAATGTTTTTGGCTAGGAAAGATAAGGGGATGAGCACCACCAAAAGTTTTTGTAATCTAATTGGACTTCTCTTCTACTAGGGAAGAATTGGGAAGGTCTATTTGCAAGATTCCTTTCAACACTATAGGTTTGAATATTGGCTTTTCTTAGACCCAACATCTTGGCTTATTAAGACTGGGATCAGTGTAAATCTAAGAGCTAGGCTTTGATTAGAATCACTGGGAATGAAGGGGGAGAATGCTGAATGTGAAAATGGGGAATCTCAGGACCTAAAAGGATCACATATACCTAGGTAACCTTAGAGTCCTTACTGAAATGAAAATGGTATAAGAGAAAGTCATTCATAGTAATGCAAGATGAACAGAATGATATTGAAAAGCAAGAAACAAATTCTTTTTGACATTTTTTTTTATGTTTTTTTTTTGTATTTTTATGTTTTATGATTTTTAGACAGTATTTCTTGAGGTGGAAGGCATTGACTGTTTCACCAAATTCTTCACCCTCCATTGTGCACAAGAGATAGGCATCATTTTTGACATCTTCTTTAACCATTTAAGGACCTTTCCAATCCTCTGTGAATGTTCTTTGTCATCTTCTCTTTTTGTTTTTTGTATTGTGTCTTTTTAGGAAAATTTCTCCTATTCTGTAAGGTTCGTCATCTAATTCTATCGTTTCTAGCTCAGTAGTTTCTCTTGGTAATGTGAGACAAAGTAAGTCTCAGAAAGCTTGTTGATGGGAAGGGGTCCAATGCAAGACTTCATCACATCTTAGTAATTTTATCAGCATGTCGAATAGCTCTTGCATGTAAATCTTTACGCCTTTCCTATCTTGAATGTTTTGTAAAAAATTTAATAATTCAAAGGGAATTTGAGACTCCTTTTGATCATTAGGAGGGACAAAGATTATACTCATCCCCCCATTAGGCTCAGTTCTCAAATCCATAGAATACCCTATGTAACTTCCTGATAACTCAAAGATGATCAGATCATCAATTCCAACTGACACTCACATTTTCCATTCTTTATGAAATGTACCCTCGCTCTCTTCATCTTTGTCTAAGATTCTCTCAACCATTTCAATTTGTACTAAGGATGCTTCCCACTCACCAAGAAAAATTTAATTCTACTGAGGCCAAAGTAGTAGGCTGCACTTGAGGTTGAGACACTATGAACATTCTTGGGAGAACTCCTATTGTGTTGGTTGATTCATTGTCAATAGAACCTACGTCCTCCATTGGTGTTAATGGTCTATATGACTCTTTTGTTGGTGTGAGAGGTTCATATGACTCACTTTCTTTTGGTGTATCAGGAACATGTGATTCACTCAAGGGTGATAGAGGAGTATAACTCTCTGTCACGTCTTCTTTAAGATCTGAGAAAGCGTGAGGGTCTGCATATCTCAAGTCTAATGTAGTTGTTTTGAATATTGGTCCTTCAGTTCTGTGAATTTTCTCCCTTGTGCAAGGGAAGAGTTTGTATGTTGGTTGTATATCGATCATGAATAATTCTCAAGGGAATTGGAGAGGTCCATCTTTCTCTATGCACTCCATGATTTTCACTGTCTTTTGTTTGGGCACAACATCTTTCTGCTTCGGTGGTTCCTCATTTTCTAAGGTTTTCATCTGTACAGTGTTTATAGTCTTTTCTAGGATTTCCATCTTTTTGATGCATATTGATTGTGGTGTGGGACTAGGAACATAAATCTTGTTTGTAGGGAGGTCATAATCTTTGGGGATGCCTATCCTTTTTTTCAATGTGTTTGATTTTAACATGCTAAAAGGTTCTAGGTCCCCTTTCACAACATATACCTTCCCTAGATGTAGGAACTGAGTCTCCTAGAATAACGTAGATGGCAAAGCCTTCATCCTATGTATCCATGGTCTCCCAAGAAGTAAATTATATCCCATGTCCTTATCGATGACATAAAATTTGGTTGGAATAGTTTTAGGTCCTAGAGTTATAGGCAACATGATCTTCCCTATCGTAGAGTCTTTTAAATTATCGTACCCACTCAGGGTGTCTTGAGAAGAGGTGATATTAGTGTGCCCATAATGCATTCTCTCTAAAAGAGAGAAAGGAGCTATGTTTACTGAACATTTCTGTGTCATCAATTAGTGTTCTTTTGATACAAGTGTCATAGATCCACACTTGCACCTATAGCGCAGGGTCTCCTTTCTTGGTTAACTCTCCCTCAGAAGGCATTTGTTTTAAGTCAAAGAAGAAACTTGGGTCTTTGAGCTCAAAGTTTAGTGGGCTTATGTTGAAATCTACATGGTTGATTTGCTCACTAGGTGGAGGTGTAATTTGATCAAGATACTTCAACCCTATTTCTTTCAATAGCACTGAGTGGTGTGAGGGGGAATTCCTAAGTAAGTCAATGAATGAAATGTGTGCATAGGTTTTCTTCAAATCTTCTCATGAGTTCATAAGGTCTGATCAGTGTTGGTAAATTGGCTCAACCACTGAGACAGTTCCTTCATATTATTCCTCTTGTTCATTCTCAAGATCTCCATCCTCTTTTTTATTATGGAGTATTTCGACCAACCCCAACATCCTAGCTTCTCCTTTCTATCCTAATTGTGGTGGGATATTGGTGTTGTTACCTTGGACTACTTTGTTTTGATTCATTTCTTATGTATCCTTATGTGTAGGAAATGGGTCCTGATAGATTCTCATGTTAGCATTCTATAGAACTATCGGGGTTGGGTTTGTCTTGTGCCATTGTTATCTGGCGTGACCTCCTGTGGGTTCAAGAACATCTCTACGACCAAATGTTGCTGGTCTTCCAGAAATATTGCTATGAATCAATTATACTCCCTGCAAGACTCTGTGCTATGCCCGCTTGTTCTATGAAAATAAAAAAATTGGTTTTACTCATATGGAGGTCTTTCATACCTTCCATTATTACCATTTCCATTGTGATTCCAATTTTGATAATTCTCCTTATGGTAGTATGCATTGTTTCTGGGTCGAACGATCGCATTAACATTAGGAGGGTAATAGTCTCTTCCACTATAATCATCTCTTACCTTCCTAACTAGGGGTTGATCTATCACCCCATCTGTTGCATCATTTCTATTTTTTTTGAGAATCTTGACGACATGAGAATTGTTTCCTATGTTCTCCCTCATCAGTTTTCCATTTGACCTGTAGACACTTCTGCCACTACCAATGGTTGCTTGATCAATCCTTAAAGCACTTTCTAAGGCCTCTTTATAGGATTTGTAGGGTAACTTTTGAACATCTTCTCTTGTATCCTTGTTTAAGGCATGTAAGAAAAGGTCACATAACTCACGATGGTCCATGTTCAGGCTGCTAGTTGAGGAATAGAGAACTTGTCTCCATCAAATAACAATGTGTGCTATTGATTCATTCAGCTCTTGTTTCATGGTTAGGAACTCTCTGATCCTTATCTTTACGAGTTTGTTCATGTCAAAATCCATGATAAACTCTCTAATCAACTATCTGAATGAGTGTATTGAAGCTTCTAGTAGGCGATAGTACCAATCTAGAGCTGTTCCTTTTAGGGTCTTTAGAAAAATCTTTACGACAACCCCATCCCAAGGGAGGAGTTATGTTATTGTGGTGGTGTAAGCTTTGATATGTGAATTTGGATCACCCTCTCTTTTGAACTTTGGGAGATCAAGTAATGTTCAAGGCAACTGAATGTTTCTTATATTTAAGTCAGTTGGTTCATTCAAGTACTCTAGGTATGTCCCTAGGAAGGCACTCTGCGATTGAGGAGTTGATAGCATTAATCCCATAGTTTTTGTAACCCATTATCTGATTTGCTTGATTTCCTAGCACTGCTTGATTGTTCTGACTAGGAGGGTTCCCATTCAAAAACATGTTGTTACTCACATCTCTTGAATAGTAGTTGAGATAGGGAGGATTTTGAGATGCCCCATGGTCTTTTTCTATTATGATAAATTATCATACAACTTCTATCTTCTTTCTAGAACATGTTGCTCTTCTTCTAGGGTTCTAATTCTTTGCACTAGAGTTGTAGTTAAGTCTACAGGAGTGGGACCTCTAGGCACCTCCTCATTTCTAGGGTTTTCCCTTCAAGTGTTGTCATCATGCTATGCTTCTTCTTAGGCAACATTGTCTCTTTATTCTTCCCATAGGGTTACTTTCAATGTTTCTTGTGTGTCTCTTGCCTCTTGCAAGCGCCTTTCCAACATTTTTACTTCCTCATCAAGATGAGTACTTGACGTACTTGTGAAAGGTTGATCCGGCTGATAAAGTTCTAATTTTAGTTGTATTCTCCTAGCTTTGTGAGGCACATTTGGTATGGAAAGTTTATGTTCCCAAGCTGGATTGTTAAAAGATAGAGAATGCCTAGGTTCACTTTGGTCTTGTTCATAGTCAAAGTCTTCATGATCGTTGCAATTCGTGATAGGTGCATCCGGGTGAGGTGGCACATACTTGTCAAAAGAGGGAGTTTCAAGTTCTCTAGAGGGAACATTCCCTAAGTTTAGATTTGGTTCCTTCATAGTTGGGGGTCCCATAGACACCAAAGAATAAATGGAATGAGTGATGGTGAAGGCAAGGAAGGCAGAAGCGATGGATGAGGCCATGAAGAATAAAGTGAAAATGTTTGAAGGCTTTTGTTTTAAAGTACCAAATGTTTAAGGTTTTGAAGGGATTTATGCTTTTGGAATGCAAAAAGAATAAAAAAAGTTTTTTCTCTTCACATCAGCTTCACCAAAATATGTACACTCAAAATCAGGACATCAGTGGCTTGGGGTTGTCGAGTCCATTTTGGCGTGCACACAGACCCTTCCCTTCTTGCCACAGGGTGAACAACCACATCATTCTCACTCTCGTGAGAGTATCCAATCGAAAGGAGGTGAGACACAGGGGTGGTCTTGGTCCATGGAGAGCTAGACTTTGTGGAGAGGGGTCAACTAGTCCTGGGGCCTATGTTGTTGTGCGCTTGTGTGGGTGTGTTGTTCTATGACCTTAGTTCTAAAGATAACTATATGACCCAAAGGGTCACTAGTCACCATTCTCCTATTTGGATTCCTGATATTCCATGTTTGTGTGGGTAGACTATTAATCTCATTGATTGCTTTTTATCGATCATATTTTTGGATGAATGCTTCTTGTTGTTGTAGGACTAGTGGCTCTTGTTGTCGTCTTGGGTGGATCTCTTCTATCTCATCAAGGATTGCCGTCACCCACTCACCTCTAAGTCCAAGGCACATTCCTGAGCCGAGACAAGAGATAAGTGGTTTGAGCTAACCTTGAATTGACCTAGGGTTTTGACTTGGGGTTTATATGACCTAAGGTTTGACTTTGCGTTGACTTTGCTTGACCTTGTGTTGAAACCAAGGGTTTTGACCATTGTTTGACAGTAGTTGACCTTGTGTTGAGACCAAGGGTTTTGTGAACCTTCTATGTTGCTAATATTTTTGTTCTTTTTGGATTTTATGAATGCAAGCCTATATGAATCCAAAACTTCTTTTTGTGCAGTTTTAATATTTTTAGAAATCAAAGTGCTTTTTCTTAATCTAGGAATTAGAAAATGTATGCAAGCTATGATGAAGTTATCTAATGCAATATAATCTTTGGTTTTGGGGGTTTTTGAATATTTGAAACAAACTAATCTAAGAAAAGAGAAATTGCTTTTAAATAAATTGATCTATGAACTTGGAAAGAAAATTACTCTAAGAATGCAAGATCTATCTATTCTATCAAGGAAAAAGCAACAAGATTACTGATTCCAAGAGCAATTTTGATGTCTAATTACTACAAATTGAAAAAAGCATGAAGGAACCTTAAGATGTGTGAGCCTCCACTACCCTTAGATATCCTTGTGTGGCAATCCTAAATCCTCTTGTAGCAACAGGGTGATTCTCTTGGCAACAAGATGAAAATTGAAGCAAAAGAAGCTTTTGTAACATTTTGAGGAAAGCTCAATGAGAGCTTTGATGAGCACTATGGCTTGATGTGAGAAATGTATGGACTTATAACACCTTTGTATGAAATCTATGTGAGACAACGAATAAAAGCAAAAGGCTCCTATGTCCTGTATGAGCATGAGAATACTTGATGTGGAGAGCAATAACTTGCAAGAGCTGTGTACACAAATGAAATTGCCTCCCTTTGTGCTTAAGGGAGGGGGGTATTTATATGTTAGAAGAAGGGATGAGAGGTGAAGAAGAAGGAGAGTTAACTCAATTTGATTGGAGATTTAACTTAGAAGACTTGGGAGTGATCAGGGCTAAAATTGGAGTGATCTACCTAGTAATAGCCTATCACTCAGGAAAAAGTGAAGAAAGAGGAATGCATTTAAATGCATGAGTTGTTAATTAAGGAAGAAATAGAGCTACTTATGCATGTGTGGGTGCATGAAATAGTTAACCCTATATTTGGCATGAAAATACATGCAAACATGAAGAAAAATAGGCAAAACAAAGCTTTTTCAAGTTATAAACTTGAGTTTTTCTATGGCTAAAAACATGACAGGGTCACCCAGGGGTCACCCCTTTCACCAGTCAGGGTCACTTAGGGGCGACCCATGGGTGACCCTTAGAGGAGGACACCTGGGTGGAAGTGCATGATGGGAGATGGTAGAGGAGATGAAAAGGAAGGGATCTACCTCTAGAAATGGGTAAGTTATGTGTAAAAATCCAAATGTCTACTTGTGTAAGTAGGATCTCCCAAGGGAAATCTAGAAATAATAGGGGGAGATTTGGATTGGTTGAGCGAAACTGAAAATTGAAAGCGGGAGATGGCTTGAGAGGACCTTTAGAAGGCCTCTAGGGGTGGGAATGGATGAAAAACACTAGGGAAAGGTGAAAAATCACCTATAAGATGCATACAAGGCTTAGGGATAGGGTTGCAAGCACAAAAAACACAAATTAACAAGTCTCAAAAAGTGTTGAAAGCGAAGAGAGAGAAAATGACAAAGGGGAAACAACACAAAGAGGAAGAAAAGACATGTCACTAAGAGAATTGTTGCTAATATGATGTTATTTCATGTTTACATGTATGTAACATGGATTATGACTCATCATAGGGATCCTCATTGAGGTTGTGCGTGATTTTAGTGCTTACAGTAGCACACTATAGAAGGGTGTTGTGGAATATTCTTTATGTCATTGTGATAGTATGACAACTGGAAGGTGGGACCCAGATTCATCTCAAAAAATGTTGAGCAAGTGCATAGCACGCAAGTGCAGAGGTAGTAGCATTGGTCCCCAATAGGCTTGCGCTGGTACGATGAAGTGACATGTGGAAAGGTCATGGTCTATTGATTGTAAAGGCTTTCTTTGTTAACATTCTGAGATTGGTTGATGACTTTTTCAACTATCTCAATGGATTCTTTTTCAGTTTGAGTCAATGATCTTGTTGCAACGTGTTCCAAATCAATGGTCCAGTATCAAATTTTGGAGCAACAATAACATGGCATGTTTACTTGGATTTTTCAAATTATTAGTTGTGTTCTCATGTGAGTTGGAGGATTTGGCTTGAGTATGTAAGAAGATGATTTGACAATTAACACATTTCTCTAGTAATTCTTGATACTCAACTCGATCTTGATACATAAACCAAACCTTTGTTGTTCGTGTGAAACGCATTTGTAGTTAGGTGACATTAATCTACACCTCCATTTTATGTTTTGGGGGTGTGGATAGATCATTGAGGATCTCCTGATATGAAGTCAAATGTATTGAGCTTGCAAACACATGAAATGGAATTAAAGAGGTTGTTGGAAAATGGAAAATGCTCAAGTGAAGGACCTACATTCATTCTTGCTAGATAAATGGAATTATTCCCATGGATTGTTCACATCAATTGCCATCATGAGTACTATGCAGAACACTTCCCTATAGTTTCTATTATGTATTTCCCAAAGAAGTATGTCCCTATTCTCTTGGTTGTAGGTCTATTCATTTTGAATTAAGGATGGGAAGGTACTGGCCTTTGGAATGGGAGGTATTGGAAAAGTGTGTGTGTTTGGCTACACTAGTCTTGCTAGTTTCTTAGGACCATAGGTGAATAGTGTCATTTTGGTGGGCGACTGGTCAGATCATCCAAATACTCCAATTGCATGAAGTTGTTTCCTAGGGGTGGACCGACTAGGTATGATTGTAGAAACCTTGACCAAGATTAGCATTTGAGAGTGCAAGATGAGAGATACCAGTTTTGTCTCACGTCATCCCTCCCTTTGATGACCTTCATCAAGGACAGTTGTAGAGGGAAGGCATCATGGTTTGATGCCAAGGACCATAATGCAGAAGTGGTACTCTGTTGACAGAGTCAAAGAAGTCCTGGCCCTAGTAAGGATGATATCTTTTGGTTCAATTGATCAGAGCTGTCATGATGATTCTAGATTTTATATCTCTAGTGGATCAAGATTGGAAAATGGAGAGTTAGGTTGCCTTCCCAGCAACCCATAATATGAGCCTGAGTACTGGATAAAGAGGGGCATCTATTTCTAACTACCTAGAGGAATCTTCTGCCAAATAGGACATTCTGGAACAAGGAACTGGCTAAAATAAAGTGTCTGCCAATTAAAGCAAGGATGTAGTTTCCTAAGTCACAGATATTGAATGTATTGTAACTAGAAAATTTTTACTAAGGAAATCCTTGCTGACATAGTTTGCCTATTTATAGAATTTCAAAAGTTGTAGTATGAGATATATAGATAGTGTAAGAAAGACATTCCTAGAAAAAGGAGGTAGGGATTCTGGGCTTCAGATACATTCTATCCACATCATGGAGAGTGATTTCTGTAGCTGAGTAAGTTCATTATTGAGATTGCAGAGCAGAATTTTTCCTGCATTGTTAGAAATGAAAGCAACACTACTCCAATGGAAATCTGATTCAAGATAAATTTTAGCAATCTTTAACTATGTGCTATTAATAACGGAGATTGTAACAAAACATAAACCCATAATACAAAAATATACCAGAAGTAGAATGAAGCACATAACACAAGTGTTTAACATGGAGAAACCCCTTTTGGGTAAAAAACTCCACCAAGAAAAGAGGTCAAGTTGTATTATCTTCACAAAAGGAGATTACAAATACATTCACTTCCTCTGTTCTCCAACCTTCACTCTAGTAGAACCTGGGTACCTGTAAACTGTTATGTATTTCTCATCTACTATGCTATGGTTTATATAGAATTTACACAACCTTAAGACAGTAAATGACTTCATACAAGCTCATAACACTTGTCAAGAGTGAACAATACAACCCTAGGCATCCATGGCCAAGAATAGGCTCTTACGAGGTCATAAATGCTATCATACATGCATCCTACACTTGGAAAAATGTGTCCATGCAAGCTTAAACGCCTTGGGGCCAAAAATAGCCACTTACAACATCTTATGATGTGTCATATGCTATTATAAGTGTCATAGATTCTTATGACAACTTACAGTTCTCATAGAATCTCCTACACCTTACAACATCTATGATGTGTGTCATAACACTAAAAATAGATTATTCCTCCATATGTGCACCCCACTTTGAGCAATTACCATTTACCATTGTAAATGACATTCCATAATTACTACCAATAACTCCTGGAATTACCATGTAGTAACTGCATAATTACCGTGGAGAGTAAATAATTTTTACCACTGCCGGTGAAACTTGTACATCCCTTATGAGTAATTACAAATAATAAATGGAATAATACAATAATGGAATTTACAAGGTTAATGGTACCTTATCCCAACATTCTCCCACTTGGCATTATACATTGTAAATCAACCCATAGGAAATCAAATGAAAAATAATCAGGCACTAGAAACAAGGCCCATGGCCTCTTTGCACCACATGAACTTCTCTATGCTCACAGGCTTGGTCAATGGATCTACAAAATTCTCTTGAGTGTCTATCTTCTCCAGCTCAATCTCTCCATTTGAAACCAACTCTCGAACAAAGTGATACTGAACATCAACATGCTTAGTCGAAGCATGATACATGGGATTCTTGGCCAAACAGATAGCACTCTGGCTATCACAACTAATCTGAATGATCCTACAATCAAAACCAATACCTGTACACAGTCTCCTCAACCAAACTACCTCCTTAGAGACATGAGTAGCAGCCATATACTCTACTTCTATGGTGGACAAAGCAACTATAGGCTACCTATTACTCATCCAACTCACTGCACCTCCAAACAGAGTAAATACATAGCCACTAGTGGACCTTCGACTATCCAAGTCACCTACCCAATCTGCATCAACAAAACCCTGTATGTCTAAAGATTTATCAACACTATTAGTACCAGAATAAACCAAACAATGATCAGGAGTACCTGCAAGATATTTAAACACCCTTTTTGCATAGTTCCAATGTTGTCTACCAGGGTTAGACATAAATCTGCTCAAAACTCCCATTGCTTGGGCAATATCTAGTCTAGTACAAACCATTGCATACATCAAACTCCCTATAGCACTAACATATGGTAATTAGACATATCCTCGAGATCATACTCAGTCTTTGGACACATATCTATTGAAAGCTTAGTACCAATGGGTAAAGGAGCTCTAACTGGGTTACAGTCCTACAAACTAAACCTTTGCAAAATAGTATTCACATACTTACTTTGTGACAACCAAAACTTTCTATTAACTCTATCCCTCCTGATCTCCATTCCCAAAATATACCTTGTAACACTAAGATCCTTCATCTCAAATGCACCTAAAAGTTGGGCTTTTAAGCTCACTGACCATACCCTTAGTATTGCTGAAAAACAACATGTCATCAACATACAAAGCAATAACCAGTATAGAATCATCAACACAATGAATGTAAACACAATGATCCTCCTCACTTCTAACAAAACCCAATTTCAAAACAAATGAATTAAACTTCTAATACCACTTTCTAGGGGACTATTTCAAACCATAAAGAGACCTCTTTAACCTGCAAACCCAATGTTCTTTTCCCTTTACCTCAAAACCTGTAGGCTATTGCATATAAATTTCTTCTTCAAGATCTCCATGCAAAAACATAGTCTTAACATCCATTTGCTCAATCTCCCAATCATAAGCTACAGCAGTGGATAAGAGAAATCTAATAGAAGTCAATTTAGCAACAGGAGAGAATATCTCACCAAAATCAACTCCCTGTCTTTGGGAGTAGCCCTTGGCTACCAGTCTAGCCTTGTACTTCTCCAATGACCTGTCTACTCCAAATTTCTTCTTGAAGACCCACTTACAACCTATGGCCTTTCTTCCTTTGGGTAAACGAACAAGATCCTAGGTGTTACAAGAGTCTAAAGCCATCATTTCCTCCTGCATGCTAACTACCAAGACTCAATATCATCTATAGAAATAGCTTCCCTGTAGGATCTAGGTTCATCGTTAGTACTTAATAAAGCATATACACAACAGAAATCTGGTGGGCTATACCTGTCAATTGGATTTCGTTGTCTTGTGGATCTCCTCAAGGGTGGAGTAAAAGACTCTACTCGTTCTTCTGCATGATCATCTACACCAACTTCTTCTGTAACAATAGACTCATCTTCATCAGAACTACTCGAATCTTCTTCTTCTTCGCCCCCCAATCCATCATTCTATTCTTCATGAGGTGCATCTTGCTTCTCTAAATCAAAGTGCACCTTCTTTACCTTTTCATCTTTTCTTCCAGCTGCTCAGGTTCAGAAATAGCTCTAAGTTCACTAAAAATAAAATCTCTAGAAAAGATAATCTTGTGTGTTAGTGGATTCCAAAGTTTTTGACCTTTCACATTATCACCATATCTAATGAATGTACACTTTTCAGTTTTTGGATCCAACTTAGATCACTTTTCCTTAGGCACATGAACAAAAGCCTCACAACCAAAAACCCTTAAATGTGAAACAGAAGGTTTCTTACCTGTCCACACTGTTGGCAAGAGACACTGCTAGGCATGATAGGTGTTGTCATTGATGGCAACTAAGATCATCCCAATCATCCTCATAACATAATTTGTCTATGTCCGGGTAGTCAGGAACAGAGCAAGTGACAGGGTCCAGTCTCTTGGTCCGGATCTCTCCAGTGGAAAGGCATGGTTTGTTGCAGATCTAAGGTGGTTGTAAGCATTGTCAAGACACTCTAAATCTAGAGTCTTGTCCTCTAGAGATGGACTCAAAAGATATTATCTTCTGAGTATCAGGTTTAAATTTGACAAAACAAACAGAAGAAGAACAGGCCAACCTTGTAAATGATCTTAATTCCAGATGTATAGAAGTTATTTATTGGGCCATTAGTGATGATCAGTTGTGGTAGCCAACATGATTGATGATTTGTGAGTGCAAGTTTTGGTCCACATCTCATATTATGTATGGATCTAGTCGATAGAGTAGAGTACTCAACAAAGTTGTAAATGTTCTTGAAGCTAACTGGTAAAATGATTGTAGATCATGTTGCAGATATATATAGTAGATGGAATTGGATGATTTTCAAGTGGTGTGTGCGAATAAGGTGTAAATGTGAGATGAACAAAAAATCTAAGGTGCGAATGAAGGTAGAGCAGTAAGAAGAGCAAGTAAAGATGAAATGTGTAAGATTAGTTTTTACACTTAACTGGAACTGAAACTCTTGCATGCGTATATGCTATATATCAGTTCAAAATCTCTGTTATCCTCTTGTAATCTTTCTGTAGGAAGTGAGCCTCTATTTAAGCAGTGAGCTCTAGACAGTGAGCCTGAATGCATGTGCATTCTCATTTATAAAAATACGTTTAATAGGGTATTAATTTTTGTGGGTTAACTCCCACCATGGTTTTTCCCTTAACTGGTTTTCCATGTCAAAAATCTTGGTGTCAATTGTGCTATTTATGTTTCTGCTCATGTGTTATTGATTGATGCTGAAATGTTTATATCATTAATCTAATTATAAGTTGTAAAGGAAGATTAAAGGTAGAAAAGATTAAAATATGTGACAACTGATTCAACCCCCCTTCTCAGTTGTCTGAACCTAAACCAACAATTGGTATTAGAGCAAGGTTCCTTTTGAAAAGTTTAACAGCTTAAGAAAGATCTAGGAAGTCAATAAAAATGGATGAATATTACTTTCAAGGGAAACTAAATATTGCCCTAGATGATCTTGAACAGTCCAAGGCAGAGGTCCAAGAGCTACAAGATAACATAAAAAAGGCTGAAAACTTTATTGAGATTTTAAAAGAAAAATTGAGCAAATCCAATGCAAAAGGAAAGGAGCAACCTCTTCAACTGGAAGATAAGGCCCTAAAAGAGAAGACAAAGGAATGTGAAAAGTTAGCTAAAGAAGTTGTTGTCCTAAAACATGAGATGGAAACTGGGGTGATGAGACTAACCAAGGAAATTGAACATAGGAAGAAAACTAAAGAAGAAATGAAGCAAAATCTGAAAGAGAGAACTGAAGAATGCTACAGATTGGATGGAATAGCTAGTCTCCTAGAATCTAATCTACAAGAAAGTAGAAATAATAAGATAAAACTTGAGAGATAGATTATAACTCTTAGACATGACCTAGAAATTGCCAATGAGTACAAGGAGAAGTTCAAGATAAGCTTAGCTAAACTTGAAGCACTAATTGAAGAATAGAAAAAGGATGATGACAAGCATGATCTTAAAAATGAAAAAGATGAAAGCTCTGGATCTGGACAAAGAAATTTTCAACTAACAAATAAAAGAAACAGAACTAAAAAACCTCCGGTAAGGTAGTCTAATGCTTAAAGATATCCATCATTCAATGGAAATTGTTTCAATTGCAATAAATTTGGTCATAGAGATACTCAATGTAGAAGTAGAGTAAATCAAAATGGTCCATCCTTCTCCAGTCAATGCTTCAAGTGTAAGAAGTATGGTCATAGATCAAATGAATGCAAAAGTATGATAATGAATAATGCTAACAATAGAGGAACTAACAATTCTTATAATGGTTACTATTTTGCTTGCAATGGGTTTGGACACATGGCTAATCAATGTAGATCAAGAGGAAATCAAGTTCATAAGAAAGGAAATGTTGTGTGCTTTAATTGTAATAAATCTGGTCATATTGCAAGATTCTGCAGAAGTAGGAACAATGGAAGAAGAGGTTCAGTAAACAAAAAACTAGATGAACAGAGACAAGACAAAGGTAAAAGAAAAATTGATGTGAATGAGATATGAAGTGAAATGAACAAGATTTGGGTAAAGAAAGATACAATAAGCAATGTTGATGGGTTCGCACTGGAATCAGGTGCTGACAATTCCTCTGGGAATTAAGTCAAGAGCTCTAGCTTAGGGGGAGCTACATTGAACATCAAATTGCCCCAGTCAGTAAGTGGGTGCCTGAATCTAGCACAATAAAATAAATTATTTTGAATTGTTTCAGAACCTTTGGAAGGATTTCTAGAAGAAAAGATGTTGATATGAAAACTTGCGGAGTGATTCATGAAGAACTATCACAAATAGAGTAACCAGATATAGTTAGGGCAACGCATTTATTACAATGTCAAATTAGGTTTTGCAAAAGATAAAAAGTCACTTGGTCACTCATTTGAATCACTTTGCATTTGAAGGAAACAAGAAGAAGAGCATTTGAGCTGTAAATCCAGAGACTGAGGCACAAAGAGTGAATTCAACTGGCAACTGATCTAACCTAACCCTGCAAAAGAAAAAGGTACCTCTCTGTAAAGCTTTGAATCTAAAATCTGTTGAGATGGATAATCCTCATGTTGTTGGCATTACTGAAAGGCCTCGACCCAAATTTAAAAAGCATCCTCACAAATCAATAGAGGTCGACCCGTTAGGTGCTTTTTCAAGTGTTCTGTATGGTGTGCTACATGTTTTAGACATTAGGGTTTATATTCATGCAAACATAGATGAATTTGGAGATTCAAGGTATGTAGACTTGTTTGAGAAACAACTCAAGGATGAAAATCACGAATTTAAACCCAAGTATAAGGCACTATAGGATAAACACTTTATTCATATTATGGGGTTTCCAACATTTGATAAGGATGAATGGGTCCGATATGTTTTGAGTTAGATGCATGATGAATTTAGAATTGTAACTGGGTTAAACTCAACCTAAGGATTGCCCATGCTGAAAGTCATGAAAAACCAGACAGTGATTGATGCTACCGATGCCAAGTTTGACAGAAGGGCAATGACCATTAATGATATTATAGAACCGGATGTCAAATTCACCTCCATGGTGATTGGGTACAAGATTTACCACTCGAGCAGAGAAAATTTTGTTTTCGAAACAGCCATATATGCTACATACAAGATGCTAAAGGAAAACATTGATTACAACTTGTGTGAATTACTACAGAATCAACTGATTGAAAATTTAAACAAAATCAAGAAAGATAAGAAAAACACTTTCAAGTATGGAACATTGGTTCTATGTCTATTCTTTTACTTTATGGATGAGGTACCTGGGGTAAAAGGCATGTACTGGACTAAGGATGAGCCAGTTATCATTCAGATTAGAGATCATCTTTGTAACATTGATGATTTCAAAGCTCAAAAAACTGCAATATGGAGTTACTTCAAGAATTTTCAAAGTATGATGCACTTAAGAGAAATAATCCCCAAATCAATTGTTGAGAAGTACAAAAATGAAATATGCTTCATGGTTGATATTGATTAGTGTGTAATGGAAGTAGTGGAACCCAGAACTGCTTGGATCAGGCCCATGGGGTATGAAGTAGATGAAAAAATCTTGAATATGTATGCTCAACATCTTCTAAGCAAGCCTAAATACACAATGGTTGAAAGATTTGGAACTTATGAGGAGCTGAATTTAAAACTACATACTAAGCTTAGAGAAATTGAAACCAATAGGAAAGTAAGAAAATAAGTTGAGCAGTTAGCTAAAAATTTGGGCCTAACTAAGGAGGCCGTGAGGAAACTCTAAGAAAGAGAAACAAGATAAGAAACAAATAGATGCTCCGGTGGAAATCTCTTCCACTTCAAGAACTACTAGGAGCTCTAATGCTGCCCCTGTTCCTTCCAACACTGCAAAACTGAAAGCAAAATCATCTAGAAAATGGGAGAAAAGGAAGAAAACAAAAGCATCCCGAACCTATGAAAGCATAAGAGAAGAAGAAGAAGATATAGATTTTGACATTGAAATCAAGGAAATAAAGGCCACTGGAACAAAACCTACAAAAGCAACCAAAGAAAATTCCTCCAGAAGCAAAAGGGCTATTAAAAGGCAAAAGACAGAAGCATATGAGGAATATGTTAAGAAGCCCACACTTTCCCTGGAGGATGTGATAAAGTCAGTCACTGTAGATGGTAATCTAAAACCCATAATTGATTTCTATGATGAATATAGTGATGTGGATAAAAGGGTGTTGGAGGAAGCAACTGTTAGATATCTCAACATCTACAACAAGGCACAAATTGAGATAACTTTTGAGTTGCCACAAAGTCTAGAAAATATTTTGGAGTTGAGAAAAGAAAATGCCAAGAGCAAGGACATGGAAATTAGAAAACATGAGCTAATAAATTTGTGTCCTTAGATTTCACCTAATCAAATAGATATGATATTCAAGGAAGTCAAAGATGACTTTAGAAGCAAAAAGAGAATGAACAAACTCATGCTTGGAGAAACAAGTGAAATAGTTAAAGAAACTCAAGAAATTCTTTTGAAAGCATTGAAAAAGCACAATTTTCCCATAGTCACAGTTTAGAAGTTCTAGATGGTGAAGAAGAGAACATCATCAAGCAGCAATCTGAGTTGGGTGAAGCATATGTTCTGGAAGTGGAACAAGTAAATCAGGATGATACAAAAATGATGGATAAAGTAGTTGATGCAAGAGATACTCCTAATCCACTTGACCCATTAGGAAAAGAAGATAATATTACTACTCTACAGAGTCCTCTGGATTAGGTAGCAAGAGGTGAACAAACAGAAAAGAGTCCCTTTGTAGAGAACACAAAGAAAATTAAAGGAAAGAAAGAGGAAGAAAAAGGAAAGAAAGATAAAGCAGAAGAAGATGGTGAAAAAGTTGAAACACCTAAAACAGATAGTGAGAAATCTGATGAACAAAAGGATGGTTCAGAAAATGTTACAAGAGACATTGCAGATGTAGTGAAAAGTCTTCTTGAAAAAGAGATGATTGAGCTTGATGAGCTTGAACTACTCCAAGGTCTAGCCAATCCAGATGCTCTCTCTCTAATTCAATTGATGAAAATTGCATCAATCACCCAAGTAAAGGCTAGATAAAAGATGTTAAAGTTCCACATGGGGGACAATGAGCTACTGGGGCTTGCAATCGGGATTTTGGAAAAATTAATGCCTTCCTACCAGAAGAATCCATCTGATTCCCCCTCCGGACATCTAAAACATCTTGTAAGTTTTGTAAATACTCTTTTTGAGTCCTTTGAGAAGTCTGCGGAGACAAAAGTTAGAAATGAGTTTTTGGATAAGAGATTTAGTGAAATTAAGAGTCTAATAGGGTATGATAGGACTATACTTGCTATCAATATAAAGAGTGTTCAAAATGCCCTAAGTGATGGAAGTGATGTATATAAATTTTGCCTATCTTGGCCCAAAGTAAATAAGGATATTAAGAAGAAGATAAAGAAATAAGAACTGAAATTGTCAAATCTGTCCAATAATTTTGATCCTCTAACTATTTCACCCATAAGTCAGGAATGTCAAGTAATTAGCTTGACTGATGAGATAAAGAGACTTGATAAAGAGAAAAGAAACATTATTGAAGAGAATGTGTGAGCTCCGGGGATTGATTGTCCCTAAGTTAGAGACAATGTATAATGCCCTATCTGAAGCTCAGAGTACAGTTCAGACTAGTGATCCATCAGATCTATCAAAGGCAAAAGCATATTCATTTTTGTTGAGTAGGTACATCTCTATTTTGGATGGAATGAAGAGTACTTGGACCTCTAAACTTGTGCAAATAAAAACCAATTTTGTAGACATCCTCAAGTTCATGTAAATAGAACTTAATGATTAGTTGTACATATGCGGTCCTATATACAAATTTTGGGAGAATTTTGGCTTGCAGACCCCACCCTTTGCCACTGATGTCAAAGAGAGAGTGAAGATCAATGAAAATGAGGAATCTAGCTAAGGGGGAGTACTGGAAAGCAGTGTGAACAATAGTATGGAGCACAAGCTAAGGGGGAGCTATTCCAACACTTAGTCATTTTTCACTAAGTGTTGCCATCAATGCCAAAGGGGGAGATTGTTGGCAAGAGACACTGCTAGGCATCATAGGTGTTGTCATTGATGGCAACTAAGATCATCCCAATCATCTACATAACACAATTTGTTCACACCGGAAGTCAGAATCAGAATTTATCAGTCAAGAACAGAGCAGGTGACAGGGTCTAGTATCTTGGTCCAGATCTCTCCGATGGAAAGGCATGGTTTTTTTGTGGATTTGAGGTAGTTGTAAGAATTGTCAAGACACTCTAAATCTAGAGTTTTGTCCTCTGGAGATGAAGGACTCAAAAGATATTAGCTTATGAATATCAGGTTTCAGTTTGACAAAATAGATAGAAGAAGAACAGGCCAACCTTGTAAATGATCTTAATTTTGGATGTATAGAAGTTATTTATTGGGTAATTGGTGATGATCAGTTATAGTAGCCAACATGATTGATGATTTGTGAGTGCAATTTTTTGTCTGCATCTCATATTATGTATGGATCTAGTCGACAGAGCAGAGTACTCAATAAAGTTCTAAATGTTCTTGAAGCCGACTGGTAAAATGATTGTAGATCATGTTGTGGATATATATAGTAGATGGAATTGGATGATTTTCAAGTGGTGTGTGAGAATAAGGTGTAAATGTGAGAAGAGAAGAAAATCTAAGGTGCAAATGAAGGAAGAGAAGTAAGAAGAGCAAGTAAAGAGAAAATGTGTAAGATCAGTTTTTGTACTTAACTGGAACTAAAACTCTTGCGTGGGTAGATGCTATATATCAGTTCAAAATCTCTATTATTTTCTTGTAATCTTTCGGTAGGTTGTGAGACTCTATTTGAGTAGTGAGCTCTGGGTAGTGAGCCCGAATGCATGTGCATTCTCATTTGTAAAAATACTTTTAACAAGGTATTAATTTTTGTGGGTTAACCCCCACCGTGGTTTTTCCCTTAACCAGGTTTCCATGTCAAAAATCTTGGTGTCAAGTGTGTTATTTATGTTTCTTCTCATGTGTTATTGATTGATGCTGAAATCTCTATATCATTAATCTGATTATAAGTTGTAAAGGAAGATTAAATGTAGAAAATATTAAAATATGTGACAACTAATTCACCCGCCCTCTCAGTTGTCCAGACCTAAACCAACACATACTTCATAAGGTGTTGAATCCAGAGCCTTACAAGGAGATCTATTTATCAAGTAGCAAGTAGTACACACATCCTTTGCCCAAAAGCATTTATCCAACTGTGCATCACTAAGCATACTTCTGGCCCTTTCTATAATTGTTTGGTTCATCCTTTCTGTAACACCATTCTGCTATGGTGTATATGGAGTTGTCTTTTGTCTGATTATACTTGCATGCTTGCAAAACTCATCAAATTCCTTAGAGCAATATTCCTCTCCATTGTTAGATCTTAATATTTTTTATCTTTAAACCTGATTGGTTCTCTACTAAGACTTTGAATTCCTTAAACTTAGTGAAAACTTCAAATTTATGCTTCATAAAATAAATCCATGTAAATCTAGATACATCATCAATGAAGGTTACAAAATAATGAGATTTTCAATAGATTCATTATCCACAGGTCCAAACACATCCATATGAATAATTTCTAACTTCTCTTTTGCTCTATTACCTCCTAAAGGAAATGTTTTTCTATTTTGTTTACCAAACACACAATGTTCACATAAATCAAAGTGCTCATCAAAATAGGAGAAACCATCCAACAAATTTGTATTCTTAATAGTTTTTAATACATTATTGCTTGTGTGGCCCAATCTATGGTGCCACAACATACATGCATTTTTAGTACTAGCCTCAGATACATGGGAGGCATTATAAGCTATAGTGGCTTCAAGCTTGAACAAGCTTCTGAATCTCTTCCCCTTCACTACCACCAAGTTCCCCCTCACTAATCTGTAGCCATGCTTGTCAAATGTCACATGCATTCCCAAATTATTCAACTTTGAAACTGAAATCAGATTTCTAGCTAATCTAAGAACATACAAAACACTAGGGAGGGTTTTAATCCTCCCATCACTGAAACACAACAATACCTTTCCTTTCCTGACAATCAGATATGAAGAGTTGTCACCAAGGTAGAAATTACTCCATCATATTCTTCATATGTAGAGAACCATTCCTTATGTGGGGTCATATGAAATGAGTATCCTGAGTCAACCAACTAGTGATCATTAGAAACAAGATTACATGTAGAAAGTAAAACTTATTCACCTACATTCAAGGACTTATCCGAAGAACTCTCCCACTATTTCTTGGGGTTTTTGCACTCCTTCACATGTCCCCTTTTACCGCAGTTCCAACACTTAACTCTATTCTTTTACCAAGAGTCTTAGACCAGCCTTGGACTTGTCCTTAGCCCCTTTCTAATCTCCTTTAGGTCCTCTTTCCTTATACCTTCCCCTAACACTGAGAGCATCCCCTAAACTATCTAAACTCTTCTTCGTCAATTCCTGTGACAGTAGCACTGAAACAAGAGCATCCAACTTCGGATCTGCAAGGTTAGCAGTGATAGCAAGGATAACATTCTCCCAAGACTTAGGTAAAGAGAAAATAAGTAAGATACATTTATCTTCCTCACTAACCTCAACATCTACTGAATCAAGTTGACTCACTAACAAATTAAAAGAATTTAAATGCTCTGCAACTAATTAACGTTCTCACATTTTCATGGAATATAATTTTCTTTTTAAATAAAGTTTATTTACCATACCCTTGGCTTGATAGATTTCACCCAACCATTTCCACAACTTGTATGTAGTCTCTTCCTGTGCAACATTCAACAGGACAGAGTCTGAAAGACACAACCGAATGGTTCCCCATGCCTTCTTATCTAGTCTATCCTACTCATCTTGAGAGATGTTGTCAGGTTTCTTCTCTTTTTGGATAGCCAACCATTGGTTTCTTTCTTCCAAAAAATCTTCTATTTTTAGCTTCCACAACTCATGCCCCATTCCGTTGAACTTCTCAATGTCCAATCGAGAGGTTGATGCAATGGTGGATGCAGCCATAATATAAACACAAGATCTGCAAAACAAACATAACCAAATCTCCCACTGCAGCTACAACTTCCACACTACCACTCAAGAGTCAAAGCTAGCCAGGCTTTGATACCAAATGTTAGAAATGAAAACAACACTACTTCAATGGAAATCCGATTCAAGATAAATTTTAGTAATCTTTAACTATGTTCTATTAACAATGGAGATTGTAACAAAACATAAACCCACAGTAAAGAAATATACCAGAAGTAGAATGAAGCACATAACACAAGTGTTTAACGTGGAGAAAAACCTTTTAGGTAAAAAACTCCACAAGGAAAAGAGGTCAAGTTGTATTATCTTCACAAAAGGAGATTGCAAATACATTCACTTCCTCTGTCCTCCAACCTTCACTCTGGCAAAACCTGGGTACCTGTAAATTGTTATGTATTTCTCATTTACTATGCTATGGTTTATATAGAATTTACACAACCTCAAGACATTAAATAACTTCTTACAAGCTCATAACACTTGTCAAGAGTCAACAATACAACCCTAGGCATCCATGGCCAAGAATAAGCTCGTACGAGGTTATAAATGATGTCATACATGCATCCTACACTTGGAAAAATGTGCCCATGCAAGCTTGAATGCCTTGGGGCCAAAAATAGCCACTTACAGCATCTTATGACGCGTCATATGCTATTATAAGTGTAATAGATTCTTATGACAACTTACAATTGTCATAGAATATCTTACACCTTCTTACAACATCTATGGCATGCGTCATAACACTAAAAATAGATTATTCCTCCACATGTGCACCCCACTTTGACCAATTACAATTTACCATAGTAAATGGCATTTCGTAACTACCGCCGGTAACTCTGGGAGTTACCACGCATTAACTCCGTAATTACCATGGACAATAAATAATTTTTACCACTGCAAGTGAAACCTGTATTTCCCTTATGGGTAATTACAAATAATAAATGGAATAATACAATAATGGGATTTATAAGGTTAATGGCACCTTATCCCAACATTCATATGAATAACTTCTTGTATGACAATTTTTAGTTTAGATTGTAGTGTATGAATAATGCTATATGTGTGTGTTTCTTGTAATTGTCTCCTTGAATGCATGCATTTCTTTTGTGAATGAATGAATCAAGGGTTCTGGATTTCACCTATACACATTTGTTGTATTGAATGTTTTGTTTACTGCTTCTAATCAAGGATTGGATTAAATTTACTTTAAACAAAACATAGGAAGTGATGTACATAGTACATTAGGGATTATTGAAGAAGAGTTATAGGAGATATTTTTTCTTGGGTGTTTCATTGCAAGTCATTGATTCAAATAAACCCTCTGAATTTGAAGTTCTATTGTCATAAGAGAAACATTTGTAGTGTGGGATTTTGACTTTGTTACCCTTAATAAGGCACCAATAAAGAAATTTACTTGTCTAAGGGTCCATAAAAAATAAAAAACTTGAAGCTAAATCAATTGAAAGATTTCAGTTTGTTTGGATCACGTAGTTTGAGTATGTCTTAATGCATGTTCTCGAGAGTGAATAGTGAAATATAACCCAAGAATATTGTCGGCCTAAGGGTAATCTTACACATCTTGGTACAAATATATGAGAACATATATGCCTGGTTGTAATGAGAGATACATTTGATGATGTTATGATAAGGGATACCCCCCTAGGTCTAGCAGAGCCTGAAGTGCAAGGGAGATAAGTGTGAATAATCTCCCACTCTATTGGCCAGATCTCCATTGAACTTGATTATAAGAAGTAGCAAACCTTTAGAGTTTGATGTGTGCAAATTTGGGAACCAACAAAATTGGTGACTCCGCTAGGGAGAAAGCTTAGTTATCCAATTGGAGAGAGCTAAGGGACAATTTGACCTAATTGTTAGGGTTTGATATTGAGGATTTTAATAAAGAATGTGTTGTAGTGTTTTGGAGCAACTATGACATAAGGGGCTCTACTAAAAGGATCAACCAGAAAGGATTTACTATTATTTAGTCCTCTTTTTGAGTTGGTGACACTGAATTTGTTTAAGGATACAATGCAATCTTAGGTAGCATATCTTGTCCATACTTTCAAAATAAATGTCAAAAATGAATTGCTTAATTGCTGAAAGATATAAAGCTTTAAATTTCAATGGTATTCACGGATATCCAAATGCTATCCCTAATGAAGTCAGAAAATATTTACTGAAGTATAGTTGAATGAATTCTAAGTTAGTAGATAGACATTTGCAAAATTTCTATGATTTGATAGGAGATCATGAGATTGAGACTGAAGATGTTGTTATGAAGCTTTTTGTTCAATCATTAAAGGATGATGCTAGAGATTGGTTTTCTATCTTACCTGAATGTTCTATCTCTTCATAATCTGAGTTCAAATTTACATTTTTAGAACAATTTTGTGAAAGATTTGATATGGTTTCATTGGTGACTAATTCCATGACAATTCAAAAGGAGTATGAATCATTGCTTGCTTTCAATTTAAGATTTTCAAAGGAAATCAGAGATATCCTAGAATACATAAGACCAAATTATGCATTTTGTTTAGTGGTATATTTGGGTGCATCATGTTGGTTCCTAAAATGACTACAACCCAAAACCCTAAAACATTCCAAAAATCACCTAGGCTAAGAGTGCTGTCAAGGTGACTGAAAGAGGTTTATCAATAGGTTAAGGGGGATTTTGGCCAACTAACAGCAGTGGGTATACGCCTCTGCACTTCAGGCTTAGCTAGACCTAGGAGGGATATTCCTAGAAGAATGAAATGAAATACAAAGAAACTTACATAGCCATACCCAATGTACACATGACCCCCAAAGCTATCACTAGGTCAAGACAAACTAGCTTTACAGGCCTCTATATTAAGTTGATTCAACTTTACAAACGTACCTACATAGGAAAGATGGGTTTTCCCCTAAACCACATGTGAATGATTTGTTTGATTTTAAAGAGTGATTTGTCCCTCTCCAATATGGTTCAATGCCTATTCCATTGGGCAACAAAGTCATAGAATGCAAAGAGGAAAGAAAATACATAGCATAGGATCAAGAGAACTAGACATACATTCACATATATGCCACTAATAGATCCTCATTTAATGGACATACTTAATAATCCAAAAGATAACTACAATGATTCATATGCAACAAAAGAATGGAAAATACAAAGCTTTGTATTAACTTGGATGTTGTCCCACATCTCCAAACCTTTGCTCCAATCATACCAAAAAATGTGGCAAGGGAAGACATACAACTGCGATTATATATTTACCAAAATCATTACAAACTCCCATGGAGACATACCATTACATTCAAATCTTTTTAACATAACCTTCCTACTCTATATTGAACATATCCTTTCACTAATAGACTAGACAAATCCTGTGTTGATGCTAGAGAAAATCCATAGGCAATCCTAGACTAGAAAATTAGCTCCGCAACCAACCCTAAGTAAATCAACAACTGATGCATATAAAGTTGTTTAGCATATAAAGTACAGTATAGGATGTGGAAATATCAGTCAATCAAGCAATTGCTGCAATAAAGACTAGGCCCACAACCTCTTGTTAGAAGAATCAACAGATGTTTTGGGCACCCATGCCCTACATACTGATTTCATGTCCTTGAGAGGACCTACAGAAAATATGAATACTAAAACACACCATCCTCCCACTAAATTTGTGTACCTACACACAAATGACATACACTTTTCCAGCAACCACCCTGATGTTTGCATTTTTGCAACCTTGTGCATTACATTTAAATTTCACTTTGATTTTGCCTTATCAGCAAAAATATCCTAGCATGAACTCACTGCCTTTGCATCTTTGGAATCTTTATCGGCAAACTTCACTCTCTACGAATCACCTCCCCTTTTCTCCCTTTTTCTTCCTCTAGTCAATGAAATTGGACATTTCCAAACTAGACTATTTTCCCCTTTATCGAAAAATCTTTAATTTGCTGAAATCTATCTCTATCTCTTTAGTTGGAAAATTACATCACTTTCAAACTTTGACAACTTTTTCCTTTTATTGGAAAATATCCAATTTGCCAAACTTTGCCTTCTTTCCTTATTAGTCAGCAAAAAATCATTTTCGTGAACCATTATGCCTTTTTCTCTATTTTTGCCTTTATCAATGAATTTGACTTTTCTCAAATGTTACTTCTTATGCGCTTTTACTGCTTTATCGGTAAATTATCCATTTGCCAAACTTATCCCTTAGCATCTCTTCCTTTTGTTATTCTTGTTGGCAAATCTAGAAGAAACTAAATTTTTAAAAGTTCTAGACTTTGCCGATTCCCCAAAAAAAGTCCATCATTACTCTTTTCCCTTAGTCAATTTTGCCTTAGTCATTTTTGCTTATGTATTTGCCTTATTAGAAAATATGACCTTTTTGTGAACTTTGCCTTTGGGAGCCACACTGCTTTCTTTTTCCTTCCTTATCGGTTAGTTTGTTCTTTTTAGAACTTTGACTTTTCTCCGCCTTGGCCTCTTTATCGGCAAAGCCAGGGAAACTCAAACTTTCCCCAAGTCTGTCACTTTACTTCATTGTTAGGGAATCCTTACCATTGGCAATCTATGAAAAGTCTAAATTTTTAGAAAGTTTATGACTTTGCTGACTCCTCGATATGGCCTTTCCTTTGCCTTAGCAAATCTCACTTGCGTCGCGACCTTCTCCTCTTTTGTCTTCTATCGATGAATCCTCTGTTGGTAAAATTTGAGGTTCACGAACATCCAACTTCGCCAACAAAGCTTTTCCTTCATCTTCTTTATTGTGCCTTAGAAACTTTTTGTACTCATCGCGGCCACCTCCTTTCTTTTTCTGTCGCTGAAGTTCACCATTAGTGAACTTTTGAGCTTGTGAACTCAAAAATTCACTGACAAAGGCCTTTAGAACATCTTTTTGCTGTTGATGAACCTCCACCTTGCCTACCTTTGCCTTCTATTGGTAAACTGGTGAAACTTTGAACTTGCGAACAAGTTCACATGTTCAGAAAATCCTTGATTTGCAGACAAAGGGAAAAAATGAAGAGATTTTGTCTAAGGGAAGAAACAAAAAGATATGGGAGCTTATACTTAGAAATTTTTTGAAATATAACCCCTAAAGGATTTCTCATATCAGATTTAAATGGGGGTTTTAACTATGAGGGGAAAATAGGGACTTTTAGTGGATTTTTTTTGGGTTTTTTTGTGGCTAAATAATAGCATTTTGGAACTAGTAGTTTTGGGCACCAACACATTAGAGGAAGAGATGAGTTATATGCTAAGAGATAAAGAACCTAATACACTTTGTTAGACATTTGTAGGTGCAATGGACATATAGAATAATCAGAAGTATGGGATGATAGGAGGAAAAGTAATTTCCAGCCAAGGCTTTTACCAAAACTCTCATACAAGTATGCAAAGTAAATTGGTAAGTGTGTCCCCTATGCCTCAGAATGTTGTTAATATTTAATCTCAAGATGTTAATGATTATATTGAGATTGAGAAGGACAAAGAAGGATTTGATATGATGAATAGAAATGAAAATCTTATGATAGAACAAAGTAATCAAAATTGTCACAAAAGTAGTAGAGTTGAGGATTGTTATGTAAGAACTAAATTTGAAGGAAATAGTTGCAAAGATATAAATGAATTTGTCTCTCTTGAAAATGATGTTAAGAAGGAGCCACATAGATATATGGATGTTATGCCAAAAGTTATTATATGCAATTGAGACATTGATGATTATTCTATAAGAGTGGATGATAGTTTTTGTGAAGCAGAGGTGGAAGTACCTACTATTAGGTGCACCAATGAAAGTACCTACTCTATTGAGAATGGACAATTACCTAAGGAAGAAGACATGATTGTTGACTGTGATGGCAAGTGTATGTATTCTTCTAATGATTCTGAGCATGATGATGTTGAGAATGATGTAGATTTTCACAATAATAAGAAAGGAATATTTAAGACATGGATGAATGTCCTTTATGATGAACCCTTGGCCCCACTACCAATGGAAAATGATAATCTTTATTGGTACAAGGATAATCCTATATTTATAAATGATGATGAATGTGATGAGTTTGAGCAAGACCAGTCTGAGGTAAGTGGATTTACTTATAAGTTGGTAAAGATTGACCGGGTCTCATGTGTTCAAAAGTTTGACATGCCTATTTAGCCTCGTAAAGATTATGACTCAAGTCCAGTTGAATCCTCCCTACAAGACACCAAGGTGCATGACGAAATAGATGAATTCCAAAACTTAAAAAATACAAATTTGATGCACATCAAGAGGAAAGAGTGGTTGAATATGAATTCTTCTTTTTTTTTAATGAAAAATTAGCAAGTGATGAGTACACTTTACAACAACAATTATCAGAAGTGATTTATGAGTGTTTCAAATTCAACATGGTAAACAGGGATAGGGTTAGTCTTGATAATGATAGTCATCTAGAGGGCTATGAGATATCCTAGTTTTAAAATTGGAATCTAAGGATTTATAATGACAGTATACAGTATGAACATATAAATGATGAATTTGATGTATACCTTTTGTCATATGCTAACACTATTCACTCAATGCAGGTTGACTTGATTGGCAATGAAATTGAAGGGTCTCTTAGAATGATGACAAGGTTGTCTGATGAAAAGAGAATTTTTTACAAAGGCAAGAATTAATTTCTTATTTTTGGTGGCCAAGCAGCCACCAGGCTAGAGTTTGAGTCACCTTTCAATTGGTCATCAACTCCTAATTGAAGCAATAACAGACAACCCAAATAGACTGGGCACAAGGTCTACACCCTGGAGTTTTGCGATTCTCGTCATGCCTACAAGAGCCATGAACCCCCAACTAGAGCCACTGGTGGATTCCCCCATTATTTCTTTTTTTCCTGGCCTTAAACCCTGAATGTTGGCCTAATTTTTTTACTAAGAATCTTAAACCCTAAGTCCATAAGCCCTTTTTAGAGCCTATGTTATAATTGTAAGTTAACTTGTGATGGGTGGTTTCCCTAGACTTAAGTTATGACTTAGTGTCCTTAGCTTCATTTACAACCGGCTCCTTCAACCTAGTGACCAATCTTTACAATGCAAACTGTTTCTCGAGGCTAGTAGAATTATTTTGAACATAGGTGGGCACCTATCGGAGCATCGTAGGTATCAAATTTATCAGGTTTGTTTGCACTACACTGATGTGATGGCTATTGATTTCAAGTTGGTGTGCCCAAGGTTTTGATTGTTGATTCAAATGCTATGTGCATACTCCATATTCAATCACAGTAGCACACTGCTAAAGGGTGCTGTAGAATATTCATTGCACCATTGCGATGCCATGACAACTGGAAGGTGGGACCTAGATTTGTTTCAGAAAATATAGAGAAAGAATGTAGCATGTGAGTGCTGAGGTAGTAGTGTGGGTCCCCATCAAGCTTGCACTGCTGTGATGAAGTGACGTGTGTAAAGGTCGTGGTCTATTGATTGTAAAGCCTTTCTTTGTTGGCATTTTTAGATTGGCTGATGAATTTTTCAACTATCCTAGTGGATTCTTTTTCAGTCTGAGTTGATGATCTTGTCCCAATGTGTTCCAAATCAATGGTCTGGAATCAAATTTTGGAGCAACAGTAACATGGCATGTTTGCTCAAATTTTTGAAATTTTTAGTTGTGTTCTGATGTGAGCTAGAGGATGTATCTTGAGTATGTAAGAAGATGATTTGACAATTAACACATTTCTCTACTAATTCTTGATACTCAGCTCGATCTTGATACATGAACCAAACCTTTGTTGCCCGTGTGAAAGGAATTTGTAGTTAGGTGACATTAATCTACACCTCCATTTTATGTTTTGGGGCTATGGACAGATCATTAAGGATCTCCCGATATGAATTCAAATGTGTCGAGCTTGCGAACACTTGAAATGGAATTAAAGAGGTTGTTGGAAAATGGAAAATGCTCAGGTGAAGGACCTTTGTTCATTCTTGCTAGATAAATGATATTATTCCCATGGATTGTTCACATCAATTGCCACCATGAGTACTGTGTAGAATACTTCCCTGTAGTTTCTATTATGTATTTCCCAAAGAAGTATGTCCCTATTCTCTTGGTTGTAGGTCTATTCATTTCGAATTAAGGATGGGCAGCAACTGGCCTTTGGAATGGGAGGTATTGGAAAAAGTGTGAGTGTTTAGCTACACCTGTCTTGCCAGTTTCCTAGAACCATAGTTGAATAGTGTCATTCTGGTGGGCAACTAGTCAAATCATCCAAATACTCCAATTGCATGAAGCTATTTCCTGGGGGTGGACCGACTAGGTATGATTGCAACAACCTCAACCAAGAATAGCATTTGAGAGTGTAGAATGAGAGATACCAGTTTTGTCTTACGTCATCCCTCCCTTTGATGACCTTCATCAAGGACAGTTGCAGAGGGAAGGCATCATGGTTTGATGCTAGGGACCATAATGCAAGAGTGACACTTTGTTGACAGAGTCAAAGAAGTCCTGGCCCCAGTAAGGATGACATCTTTTGGTTCAATTGATGAGAGCCACCATGATGATTATAGATTTTATATCTCCAGTGGATGAATATTGGAAAATGGAGTATTATGTTGCCTTCCTAGCAGCCCATAATATGAGCCTAAGTACTAGATAATGAGGGGACATCTATTTCTAACTGCCCAAAGAAATCTTTAGCCAATTAGGACATTCTAGAACAAGGGATTGGCTAAAAGAAGGTGTCTTCCAATCAAAGAAAGGATGTAGTTTCCTAAGTCAGAAATATTAAATGTATTATAACTAAAAAAGTTGCACTAAGTAAATCATGGCTGACATAGTTTTCCTATTTATAGAATTTCGAAAGTCGTAGTATGAGAGATATAAATAGTGTAAGAAGGACATTCCTAAAAGAAGGATGTAGGGATTCTAGGATTTGGATACAATCTATCCACATATTGGGGAGTGATTTATGTAGCTGAGTAAGTGCATTATTGAGATTGCGGAACAAAATTTTTCCTGCATAAGAATAACTTCTTGTATGACAATTTTCAGTTCAGATTGTAGTATATGAATAAAACTATATGTGTGTGTTTCTTGCAATTGTCTCCTTAAATTAATGCATTTCTTTTGTGAATGAATGAATCAAGGGTTCTAGATTTCATCTATACACATTTTCTATATTGAATGTTTTTGTTTACTACTTCTAATCAAGGATTGG
Organism: Cunninghamia lanceolata; assembly: GCA_027924645.1. NCBI lineage: Eukaryota > Viridiplantae > Streptophyta > Pinopsida > Cupressales > Cupressaceae > Cunninghamia > Cunninghamia lanceolata. The sequence goes on along the minus strand of BSBN01000876.1, from coordinate 1,352,281 downwards.
ATTAAATTTACTTTAAATGAAACATAGGAAGTGATGTATTATATTAGGGATTATTGAAGAAGAGTTGCAGGAGATACGTTTTCTTGGGTGCATCATTGCAAGTCATTTATTCAAATAAACCCTCTGAATTTGAAGTTCTATTGTCATAAGAGAAACATATGCAATGTGGGACTTTGGCTTTGTTACACTTAATAAAGCACCAATCAAGAAATTTACTTGCCTAAGGGTCTAGAAAGAATAAAAAAGCTAAAGCTAAATCAATTGAAACATTTTAGTTTGTTTGGTTGTAGTTTGAGTAGGTCTTAATGCATGTTCTTGGGAGTGAATAGGGAAAGATAACCCAAGAATATTGCCTATCTGAGGGTAATCTTACACATCTTGGTACAAATATATGAGAACATATCTTTGTGGTTGTAAATGACAGATACATTTGATGTTGTTATGATAAGGGATACCCCCTAGGTTTGGCAAAGCCTGAAGTGTAGGGAAGATAAGTGTGAATAATCTCACACTCTTTTGTCTAGATATCCATTGAACTTGATCATAAGAAGTGGCAAACCTTTAAAGTTTGAAGTGTGCAGAATTGGGAACCAACAAATTGAATGAAAGAGAAAGGAGACTCATTGAGGCTATTTCAAAAATTAGAAAAGGAGCAAAGATGGAGCTACAGTGTTTCTCAAATAACCTCTAGAACTAGACAAGTTAATTGATTGGATGATTGAATTGGAGGAATATTTTGAGTTTGATGAGATAGAGGATCCAAGAAGAGTGAAGGTTGCACAAACTTGATTAAAGGAGCATGTTGTGCACAATTTGGTAGAAGGAGGTGCAAGCCAAAAGGAGAAGAAAGGGTAGAGAGAAAATCACTAGGTGAGATAGGATGTTGAACAAGATGAAGTCTAAATTTCTATTGAGTGACTATCAGCTTGCATTGTTTAAGAAATGACAAAACATGTGACAAAGGGAGATGAGTGTGAAAAGGTACATTGAAGAGTTTTATAAAATTTCATTTAGTTCAGGGCATAATGAGTTGGATCATGAGAAGGTAGCTCAATATATTAACAAATTGAGAATGAACATTTAGGATGAACTGAGAATGATAAGGTTGCTAACTATTGAAGCATATCAGTATTCTTTGAAGGATAAATAGAAACTAACACGAAGGTAGTAAAGAACAACAAAAGGTGGAGGTGGATTTAGCAAAGGACAGATGCAAAGAAAATGTAGCTAGGAGGAAGTGACCAATACTATACATAGTCAAAGAAATAGTTATAAGACAAGAGGGTTAACCTACTCAATAGAAGATGAAGGTATAAATTTAGTTAGAAAATAATTAAAGGATTCAAGGGTAAATGCTTCAACTGCAAAGAAGTGGGTAACAAAGTAGTTGAATGCCTAAAATCGTGTTTCTTAGACAAGTGAAAGGACCAATGCCAGACTTTAGTACATGAGAGAACCAAAATGTGGAGAAGCCCTTATGATGAATAGAACATTTCTTAAACGAACAAGAAACAATGAACCCATGCAACAAAGAAGACCTTTTAGGACCATGTGCAAGGAAATAGGTAAGTATTGCAAGCTTATAATTGATAGTGCAAGCACTAATAATTTATCTTCTTTTAAGAAGGTACAAAAGTTAGGGCTAAGAAGGGTAGCTCACCGTAATCCTTACAAATTGTTTTGGTTGCAAAAAGGACATCAAGTATTGGTGAACCAACAACATTTAGTGAACTTCCAAATAGGAACCTACGAAGACCAAGTGTGGTGTAATGTCATGCCTATGGATGTGTGCATGTACTCTTGGGAAGGTTATGGAAGTATGATGAAGAGTTGTGCATTATGATAGGGAAGTATTTATACCTTGGTAAAGAATGGGAGAAAGCACACTCTCACTCCCTTGATATCGAAGAAGGAGAGATGCAAAAGAACCCAAGAACATTGTTATTGATAGGTAAGGAATTCTTGAGAAAGGCTAAATATGAGGTTGCACATGATGCTACTTTGATTCCCAAAGAAGTGCTAGTAGATGTAGCCAAAGAGCCTAGATGTGAGGTGATATTTGGTGTTACAACAATTTTTGAGAAGTTGCAAGTACCTGTAGTAAAGGGAGCTAATAGTGTAGATGCTTATGCTGACAATGAAGTTTATATAGTATTGTAAGTGAAGGCAGTAGGTGAACAAGGTGCTATAGGAGAAATGCTACAAGTAGTGACAACATATGATAGTAGACTGATGCTACAAGATGAAATGACCAACGGCAATAGAGTGGTGCTGCAAGTAGGAAGAATAGGTAAGGATAGCCAAGAACCATTTTGTGTGAAGAATTTCTTAAAGGAAGAGAAGAGATTAGGAATAGAGGTGGCAATATGATATAATAGTTGTACATAATGGTAGGAAAAATATTTATACCTTGGTAAAGAATGGGAGAAAGCATACTCTCACTCCCTTAACAACCCAAGAAGGACAGATGGAAATTAAATTGAGAACATTGTAATTAATAAGTAAGGAATTCTTAAGAAAGGCTAAATATGAGGTTGCACGTGATGGTAATTTGATTCCCAAAGAACTGCTAGTAGATGTAGCCAAAGAGCCTAGATATGAGGCTGCATGTGGTGTTACAATAATTTTTGAGAAGCTACAAGTACCTGTAGCAAAGGGAGCTAACAGTGTAGATGCTTATGTTGACAATTCAAAGTTTTTGTAGTGTTACAAGTGAAGGCAAAAGGTGAACAAGGTGCTACAAGAGAGATGCTACAAGTAGTGATAGCATGTGATAGTAAAGTGATACTATGAGATGAAACAACCAATGAAAATAGAGTGGTGCTGCATGTAGGTAGAATAGGTAAGGGTAGCCAAGAAAGTTTTTTTGTAAAGAGTTTGTTAAAGGAACAAAAGAGATTACGAATAGATGGAATGGAGATGGAAGTTGATAATTTGACAAAGGAAAGCCTATTATTGGCAGAAGAAGATAATCGGGAGAACCATGAAGAAGTATAAAAAGAGGAGGCACAAATTGGACAATGGATGCTCAACCTCAAGGATGTTAATGGGTACAATACTATAATAGAAATTGGTGATAAGGAAGTGAAAGTTCTAGTTGAGATAGATAAATATAAATTTGAAGGGGAACTAATAGAAATAATGTTATACAACATACCAACTAAGAATGTGGAAGAACAATGCTTGAGTAGGGAAATGGTGAATGGACTTAAAGAGGAGAAAAATGGATCCGTGGAAATCCATCTAAAGGAAGAAATTTATGTTAACAACACTACAATAGAAACATTAAGTAAATTGTTTGAAGTTGCCAAAAAAAAGAATGAACATAAATCTACTAGATATGGTGGTGAAGGGAGAAATTTATGTTAACAACACTACAATAGAAACATTAAGTAAATTGTTTGAAGTTGCCAAGAAAAAGAATGAACATAAATCTACTAAATATGGTGGTCCTTCTAAGGTTGGAGCAAAAGATTAGAGAATTTAAAGGTAAAGAACCTGCTTGGTAGCCATGAGACATTCATGCACTTAGGTAGGGATGTGTTGTTTGTGGATGTGAGGAAAAGGGCATTAATCTCTTGAGCGAAAGTAAAGCCATTGGTAGTAGTTTGACTATCATGTACACACCACCATGAAGAGCTGATATTATGAAGAGAAGCAAAAGGTTCAAGATTGTAGAGAATGATAAATATGCTGGATATATGAAAGAGGTTTAGTTGCATATCAGACAAAATGATGATGAAAAGTGGCTTGTGTTGAAGACATAGAGGTGGAAGAAAGATATGGTAACTCTACTGCAAGTTTACTTGTAGCAATATGGGCTATGACCTATAGCAATAGAGTTGCTGACTTACAGCAACATGCGGTTTTGGTTGTGAGTAGGGGCTCACAATTTTTTGTAACCTTGAGAGTATGATGGAGGGGCATCACATCATCCACAACCTGCCTAAAACATTTAAGTTTCAAACCCATGGTTTTAATTTTAATTTTGCCACTAATTTTTGAACCATTCTAACCTGCCACCAATCGCATTCAACACCTGGCCAAAGAAAGTACATGAGGTAGGTGATTTCAAACATTGTCTAGGTATTTCCATAGGTGTGTGATTAGTTGAAGGTGGAAGTGCGATTCATATAATCTAAATTATCAATAACTATGTCCAGAACTAAAAAAAACTTTTGCAATGTACACACAATTTACATTACCGTTCAGTTAATATCATACATGATATATTATCACACATCACTTCAATAAAACAATGTCCAATAGATAAATGGGAAGATCCAAGGTGGTGTACTCCAATTAAATGCCAAATAACTTGTAGATTACAATGTTCTTATACTGGTAAATTTCATGTTTTCTTTTTATGATCCTGTAGTCTCATACATCGCAACTTGAATGTTATGGCCAAGGCATGTTCCCTTTTACGTAGTCTGCTGTTTGTTATCTTTGAACCGTGTGCCTTTAAATTTCACAGATTTATATTGACTTGAGTGACATCTAATACAGTGTTATCACTTGATAACAAACATACATTGTTATCATTGTAAAATACACAATACAATAATTGCCTCAAATGTGTCCACTGAATGGATTATCAGTTCCAAAACTGATGTCAAGTAATATATGCATTGTATATCTAACGCAGCAGTTGTAAAATACACAATGCAATAACTGCCTCAATAGTGTCCACTTATCAGTTACAAAACTGATGTCCTGTGATATATGCATTGTATATCTAACTCTCCCTTCATCTTGTGGCTTCCAAAGCAATGATCAATTCACCTGAAAATGCATCAATCATTGCCATATACTGATTTCTATCATACCAAGAAAACAAATTAACAATTCACTGATCTTCACTACATCATCTAGTTAGTCCTACAAACAGATGGGCTTTACACTTGGTTGTGCAGAGCCAAAAATACATCCATCTATTGCAGCTTAAATACTTTATCAGAACCGAAACAAACACACACACATACACCATAACGATCAATTGAATACAATATTACGCTCCTAGAAGAAAAATCGGTAATCCGGATTTCTCAGTGAACCTTGTGAACAATGTAGTATTAATTTAAACATTCTACTGTATCGTAGTCATCATTATTATTACGAAACGTACTTTCCTCGTTTTCAAACGTCATTGCATACGTAATACTCGGGAATCCATTGTTTGGCCTCCCAAAGTATTTTTTATTCTTCTATTGTATATCACATTCAACCTCAACGTTGTTGTCCTTGTCTTTAACATTGAAGCAATGAGTAGGTATCTAATTATTTTTTTCTGATTGCGAGGAAAACAAGGAAAACTACACAACTATTCAAGCTTTCTAGTTCGGAATGTGCTAATGAGAACGCCCCAAAAACATCACATTCTTGTCTAAACTTCTTTTGATATATGTTTTGAATTTTTTTTGAACTTTTTCAATTTTTTTTTTTTTGGGTTTAACGGTGAAACGTGCATACTCATGGAAACATCCATTTAGTTTTTGTGCATGGAATGTCTTTATATTATTAGTTCCTGCCTTCTCCAGGAATACTAATGCATTCATACAATTTTATTAGTTTTTATTCAATTATCCAATGGGATTGTAGAATTAAATTAGTTTGACTAACTTTTCCAAAGTTTTTTGGTTTCCAATTTCTATTTTAATATAAGAAAATGAATTTGTTGATATTCTATTGGCTAATAGTGTCCAATAGTCTTATTATGATGACATCAGCAAATGTACTCATAATTGTTTGCACTGTAGCATTGCTTTTCACCACTATTAACCAATCATTTTCATTTATTTTTCTTCTCACTATAGTTTACAGTCTTTGCTTGAAATCATCCCAAAGCTAAATTTTATGGCTTGAAATCATCCCAAAGCTAAATCTATAGTGGAAACACTAACAAATAAAAAAACAAAACAAAATAATACCTCGACAGTCATCTGAGCCTCTTTATTCTGCATCCAATGTTAGATAGACGTTGCCTTTCTTCTCTACTTGGTGACGGATTCCAAGTACAATTAGAAAGCAGATACTCGGCAGAAAATTAAAGATTTGTCATTGACTCTGGAAAGCTTAACCTGCTTTTGTGTGTGGAGTGTGGAGTGTGAAGGTCATTTTGTTTTTATAATGTAGATCATCCACAAGATTATTTTTGCTACTCAGAGTGCCCGGCCTAAATTTAATGCAACAGGTGCTTTTGGTTTAATGCAACAACCAATTCTGTTTATGCTGTCGAAGGTCAATCCCATTGCTTGAGTAATGATTTTGGGGCTTGTGGGAATGATCCCACATCAAGTGAGACCCCCAAAAATCTAAATTTAAAATTTGTTGACTCCCACCTATTCCACTACCCATTGTGAGTCGCCTTGGTATTTAATTAGCCAAGATTAACTTTAGGAAAAGTGTCATCTTTCATTAAAGTGTTATTGTAGGAAATTAAACACACCTCTTAAATTAATTTAAGTTAATGGGAGTTTAACATTTCATATATTAGATACAAATCAAATCTAAATTAATTGTGAGATGAGATTCATAAAAACAAGACATTTAGCGTGAGCCCTCAGATGGTCAATCTTCTTTGTGGGATACTCTTCCTTGAGCAAAACAACTGGTCGTTTCAGAAATTTGAGGAGGCGTCCAATGATATGCCATGGAGATACAACTGGCAGGAGCTTTTTGCTTGATTTAGAGCCAAATAACAGTGAAACAAATTTTGCAAGTACAATAGTTCATATCACTAGAAGACCTGTTTGCACACACATGTTTTCCATGAAATCAAGCTTTCCCACACTACATGCTATGGACATTTTGGACAAATTTGGAGAACCCACTTTATAAATCATTCGAATGTAAATGCCCAAGACCTCAGATTGCTCTCTTCTGGATGGTAATTTCCATTCACCATTCATTAGTGGTGAATCAGTGGTGATCTGAGTGCTAAATTAGTGTCGATTTCAATGCTCAATCAGTTGTGCAACATCTACCTACAAAGAGGATCGACCATCTTAGGGCTCATGCTAAATGTCTTGTTCATGACTCAGTGGTCGATAATCCAATTCAATATACTTAGTCACAAAAAACTGTTCAATATGATAAGAGTGTTTTTGAAACTGTCAACCTACATTTGACAATGATTCTTAGATACCCCTTTACCTAATCTCCCACCCATGTTGTAGGTACTTGGTGCAAATTTGTCTGGGTCTACTTTCGGAAAATGTCAACTCTATATAAAAATTTCATTGCCTGAAAAGTTTATAGTAAAAAAGGTGACTATAGTTACCTATTTTTTTGTTCATTCTATTATCTTAATACTTATTTCTAAATATGCTATTTCTATTCCTCATCGTACTTATGCATTTCTAACTGACATTTGAAACAGATAATATTATGGCTGACCATGTTTACAATGACACTTTGTTCTGGACCTTTGTAATTCTAATAATCGACCTATTCATATTCCTTGTAGCTATCTATCTCATTGATAGAACTGGTCATTTTGTAATATTCTCCATTTGCATCTTACTTATATTGTTCTATTGCTCCACATTTCAATAACTATGCATTGCATATCATCTCTCCTAAATGGATTTTATTTGCTCTTAAGAAATCGTGATGCCCACAACAAGGCAATTTCACTCGGTGCTATTGGGAAAAGTGTTGAAAATAGATTGCCAAGCAGTGGAGGATGCTCTTCAAGTATTCGATGGTCGCAAAATTGTTGAAGGCTCCCCCAGTATGCTATACTTCTCTAAAATAGTTACTGTATTTTTATCCAATGCCATGGACATCTTGCAACAATCTACTCTCTTCAGAAAGCTTGCTTTTGATTACATACAAGACTAGCTCATATATGAAGAAAGCCCTATGTTTTTGCTTCATGATACTCATGTTAATGATGACCTTGCATTTGCAAAGTAGATTTTGTCAAATATTATAATCTTTATACAGATGTTCGAGCATATTTTCCCTACAATTAATATATAGTCTTGTTAATTTTGTATCTGTTATTCACCATATACATGTAATTGGAGATATATGTTGTTCTCCATCATGATACACACTATTTCCTAAGTGGATAGAATGTATATCTCCTCCACTATGTTTTTATTTTCTGCACCTTTTAAAAATTTCTTACTATATTGTAACAATATTTTCAGTTCTCTGCACCTTCTGCCAAAGTCTTAAGAAGGCTTATTTCTTGCAACGTAACTTTCGCAGGATATCAAAATAATTAATTAATTCCATGTGAAATAGTATTGGACTATAAGATGACAAAGAAATTACTAGACTAACCAAACAATGAAGACTATGCTAGAAATGATCAACCTACAATATGTTGGACAAATAGTCCAACAAACTTAAAAAATTCAACAAAAGAAGTAAAATATATAGGTGTCAGAAAACGTGGAAATGGTCATTATGGAGCACAAATCCAAAGCTGTAATTACAATGAACATAAATGGCTAGGTACCTTTGATACAGCAGAAGATGCTACAAATGCTTATGATAATGCAGCGATATCTATCAGAGGCATTAATGCAAAGACCAATTTCTCATACGAAAATTTAGAGGCATGCAAGAACATTTGCATACCTCCGGTGAACATCCCTAAATATAGAGGTGTTAGAAAAAGTCGATGGGGTCGTTACACTGTGGAAATCCCGGAGCCAAACTCCAAGAAACGTCATTGGCTTGGAACATTTGACACAGTAGAGGAGGCTACATATGCTTATGATATTACAACCATTTCAATGATAGGAATGGAAGCCACTACAAATTTCATTCACATGACTACAAATACAGGTAAGTTCATTTCTAATCAAGTCATTGATCATTTACATAATTTCATTTTTCATTCAAAATTGAATACAAATTATATTGATTCTGTAAATATCTTCCAAGATGCTTGCAGTGATTATACATGCAAGAATTCAAACATTGAACATTGCTTGGTTGATGCTAAAATGTACAACTCTGGTGAGCTATTGAAAAATATTCCTTGCACTCTTCATTACCAATGATAGAGAACAATCAACAATTTCTTCTAGGTTATTTAAACAAATTCCAACTGTCTATGTCTTTTACTGCAGCTAGTACAAACAATACAATGGATGCTGCTATTGACACCTCCTCCATCTCACTTTTTCAAACTCCTCTTAACAACAACAACAATATTAATATGGAAACAGGCTTGTTGGATGAGGTGATCCAGAAGTTCCTTCCTCAATAGGAACAATTGTAACTCTAGAAATACACAATGACATTTTGTATACATATACAAACAAAAACATATCGCAGGTAGTAGCCGCTACGTGGCACTAGTTTGATGGTGCATAGTGGACTTTGTGGGGCCTCCACTTTTGGCTACCTTTAGACTAAAGGTTCATGATTTCTCCCTCATTATTTTCTTTCAAATGTAGTTTGAAATCTTTTTTAGCTATAGTAAATATTATTTTTTTAATTTTACAATTCCATGTTAAATTTTTCTTGTAATTCAATACGTTCTTATTGTTTAATAGTTTAGCACACTTAAATTGCTACCAATATCAGTTTTAACATCAACTAACAAATCAAATATCTAACGGAAGGAACCTGACGCAATGCATCCCTTGTTACATCTGAATAAATGATTAGCTTTTGCCCATTTCCATGGAATGTCTTTATATTATATTACATATGAATAAATGATTAGCTCTTGTATAAAGTTGGGTTTATTTCTTGATTTCTCACCCACTTCTATTTATACATATTCCACTTTATCTAGTTTTTATTTGTGTTCATTCATGTATATTGTTTTATCACATCCATATTCACAAGTATTTCCATACACTCTAATATGAAAATGAATGATAATATTAGAGTTATATCATATCTAGTTTATTTCACTAACTATTATGAGAAGACTTAGTATATGTTTACATGATTAATTGCTATGTCTTGGTATTTAAACCCATTCAATATGCAATAATTCATAAGAAATTAATATTGAAAAATGCATATCCAAAAATCACATGCATTGAAATTAGAACCATTCTAGGAACACTCTATTTTGGAGCACTAAAAAACTTGATTTGCATCAAATTCATCTAGGACATCTACATTATTGATTATTGTCTTCAATTTTTTTCAACCATAAAGTTGGGGTAATCAAGGGGGTCAACCTTAGAGAACACAACTGATGTGGTCCAATGATATCCACAAGGTACTTTTCAATACCATTAGTCCTTACACATGAATAGATATAAGCACTTTAGGTGATATCAATTTCTCTAGTCCATAGTCAGAAGGTTTATGAGCTTCAAATTAGTTCAATGCATTAGGTCATTACTACAAAGTGTGGGATCGATCTTGCTCAATGCAAAAATTGATCCATAGATAATTTAACAATTATTTTGTAGCCAAGTCATATATTAGATTGAGAACATCTATTTTATAGTACAAAGGTGGTTGGACTTTGTGCCACATTAGGCTTATGTCTTCATTGTAGTTCAAATTACGTTTATTTACCTAGCTCTACTATTTACATTGATTGTGTGCTTATTGACAACAATTAATTAATTAACCTAGATATCTTATAAAGAAAGGGTAAAATTTTCCTTTACATTATTGGTGAACTCATCTACTGTTACACCCCTTAGGGTTATACCTTCACTTCTTTCATCTTATTTTGGATATGATATGACTAATATTATCATTCATTTTCATATTTTGCAAGGTTTAGACTAATTTTGTTCAATATAGTTTGGGTATACATAGTGATCTACATCTTCTCTCTTACCCTTCCACCCTTGGATCATATATTCTCATGGCTCCTTCTAGGTCTTGTTCCTTATTTGATATGCATGTGTATATTTCAAATTTTGACGTGTTCCTATCTTTCATAACACACCATCCTTTTATCCATGGTACTTCAATGACACATTAAACTAAGGATAGGGAGATATATTCTATGAAGGTTCTATTCTATCATATCTTATATTTTCCTTCCTTCATGGAGTTAGCTAGTGCTAATGATTTCCTATTAGACAAACTTATGTCTTTTACCAATGACCCTAATGATGATCCTATGGGTTGTGATTGTTGAAAAGCACAAGACAACTAAGAGGGGGGGTGTGAATCAATTGTATCAAAAAACTTTAACTTCTTTAAACCAAAACACTTTCACATTCACTTACTTTAACTCCTTATTTTGTTATGAAGTTCAAACATGAATAGTAGAATCAAAACACAAACATATCAACACCATACACACATGAACACTAGATTCTTACATGGAAAACCCTAAAAGGGAAAAACCACAATGAGTGTTAGCTCACGGCCAAGAGGGCTCACTGCCCAAATCAAACGCTCACTGCCAAAAGGGTGGCTGACTACCGAAAGGGGGCTCACTACCGGGGTTGGCTCGCTAACAGGGTGAACTAAGATAGTAGCATCTACACCATGCCTGAGTTCAGTTCCATTGAAGCACAATATATCTCCTCTTCTCTGCTCTGCTTTTACACTTTGCACCTTATGTTTTCATCTTCTCTACCTGTCACCTCATTCACAAATTTATTACATACATTTATACCTATCATCAACCTTGGAATGTACATAAAGGTTGGCATTGCAATCTACAACCATTGGATCTATCTCCAAGGTCGGCATACATATAAAAAGCAAATTAGGATTAAACCTAAACAAACTTGTAGGGTAAATGAATGAAGGAGGAATACTTCATAGCTTAGCTAGAACTCAAATACATCTTCCCACGTAACAACACGCTTTCATAATCCATGAATCACCTCCGCAACATGTGTGACAAACCAGGTCAGCCGGAACTTATGCACATATCAAAAACACTTAGAAACATGCTTGCAAGATCTTCATTGTAGCTTGCAGATCAAGCATCTACCTTCAACACATTCTAGAGACATCTATGAACAACATAGAATCACTTAGGAGCCAACAAATCCAACCGTAATAGATCTTACTTGAAGACAATAGAAATCACTTGAGAACACATCAGAGACTGCTTCCTAATAGACATTGTCAAACTCTGCTAATTATAAACTTGCTTTCTGGAGCTGCAAATTACATATCATTTGGAATGAAGATAGCTAAGGACCATATAAGCTTAAGTCCAGAGCCATATGACCAAATTCCAACCTGTGAAGAAATGCGGAGCAAAATGTTATTTCTCTGGCACTCTGTAAACCCTATCAGGCATAGTCTTCAAACTGGTGAATAGAAATTTTTCTGCATAGCGATCCAAACCACCAAATTTTGGATTTAGCATCTTCAAACACTTCTCTAAATCATATCTAAATCTCATACTCTGGTCTTCAAGACAGAAAATGCAGAGAAAAATACTTAGACAGTGTTCTTTAATCGACCATCAAACAACAATATTAGAAGATACAGTTTACACTAATGACAACATAAACATGTTAACATCAATGAGAACACCAGTTAGGACATACTCACAACAATCTTCCCCTTTATCATTGATGGCAACATACGATGTGAAAAACATGTTCTATTATCAATACACAATTCTATATTAGAACTCCCCCTTTCTTTTTACACCTCTGCACTCTTACTCCCCCTGAGTTTTTCACATGATCTCTCTCCCCCTTTGATATCAATGGAAAAGGGTATCACATCTCTTCTACTACACATACTTGCACCCCACTGCATTGATCAGTTTGAAATTATTCTTTGTTACCCCTAAATGCAATAATCATCTCAAACTACTACCTGCTCCCCCTGAGAGGTAGCCTCCAACATCAATCTAAAAAGAGTAATGTACTTTGAAGCACACTAGACTGATCCACTTTCCTATGTAACTAGTTTAAGGAAGGAGGGGTAATAACCCCTAATTTCTCCTGAAGATACTCAAATGTGTCTTTTGGAAGAGATTTAGTGAATATATCATCAACTTGATCTTTTGTAGGTACATACTCAAGCTTCACCTCATTCTCTACAACTTTCTCTCTCAACAAGTGATACTTAGTTGAAATGTGCTTTTTATTTGAGTGCATCACTAGATTCTTTGAAATATTTATTGCACTTGTGTTATCACAAAGAATAGGAATTGGTCCATCATATTCAACTTTGATATCCTTCAAGGTCTGCTTCATCCATAACACTTGAGTACAATATGATACTGAATCAATATATTTTTCTTCTGCAGTAGACAAAGAGACTGATTCTTGTTTCTTGCTATGCTAGGACGCTACCCTATCTCCAAAGAAAAATGCTCCTCCACTTGTGGTTTTCCTGTCATTAGCACATCTAGCCCAATCTGCATTTGTATAGGCACTTAAAGAAAAATCATTGTTCTTAGGATACCACAAGCCATGATCGGGAGTGCTCTTCAGGTACTTGAATATCCTTTTTACTGTCATCACATGTGATTCTCTAGGATTTGATTGAAATCTAGCCACAAGACAGACTACATGCATGATGTTTGGTCTGGTAGCAGTTAGGTAATGCAGTCCTCCTATTGGTGCCTGAATTGACTGTCAATTTCTGAGCAATTTTCATGTAGGCACCTTCCCAAAAAATCCAAAAAGTTATGAGTTTTGGCACCACTTTAGTGTTTTGCAGCATCCGCATCATCTTTCCTGAGGAAGGGGTCATCATGTTTTGTCCATCGGCAAAAGTTTTGTTTTTTTGAGTGCTCCGATTGTGTCTTTGAACTTTCAGTTTGAACCTCGCCGACGAATCTCAGTGTTGAACCTCCCCATTGAACCATTGGGTTGAAACGGTTCAACAGTTCAGGGGCTTTGGTTCCATATTTTCACTAAGTGAATCCTTTGCTCGTCTTTTTGATCCAATCGGTGTGGTTAAACCTCCCGCTTAAACCCTTTTCTTCAAGGTTCAACGGTTCGGTTCAATGGTTCAAAGCTTTAGTCTTCTTGTTCATCGGCGTAACATGTGCGATCGGCGGAGGACTTCTAGGTTGTGCCGACGACGGGAGGTTTGGATGATGGGGATTCGTCAGTGTGTGTCTGGCCGATGGAGGAACAGAGTGTAGCTCGTTGGTGCATCGGCGAGACTATTGTGATCAGCTGGGGAGATTTTGGTTGCTCCAACGGTGTAAGTCACACCGACGGAGGTGGTAATCGGTATGACAGTGTGTGTCAGCAGGAGGATTTTTAGCTGAGTCGATGGTGTTAGTCTTGGCGATGGGCTTTTGGAGAAGGCTTGTGCGTTGAGCGCGGTAAAAGGCGCTCGACATTTGTTATACATGTGGCTATGTTTTTAAAGTGCTAAAGTGGTCTTCTCACTATGCATGTGCGATTAATCTCCCTACATTATTTTGAACCTACGAAGAAGCGCTTTTTGGCGGGAAGCTCCATTTTGAAAAGTGCGATGCTTTCCAAGTAGGTTGCGGGTGGTTGAGCCATCAATGGCGATTGTAGCAGGGGTATGGGCGATGGTACGCATGATCAGGTTACTCGATTTCTGGATGAAGACTCTCAGATGGTGGCGCAAGGCTCGAGGCCTCCCCTGTCAACTCTCTTGCCTACTGCATTGATGACTTATGAGCGCCATTTCTCATGGAATGTATCTGGCAGATTTTTGTTAAGCCATGTAATTAATGCTAGAGGTACACTTTCTAGCCGATATAGGCAGACTGTGTTACCATTGTTTTGGTTGTTGAAAATTGGACATTTTGGCTCTGTAATAAGATACAACTGGTTTTGGTTGCTCTGTACAGGAGGTCTTGTGAGTTTATGTATCACTTGTTGTATGTCTCATGCATGAATCTACTAATTTAATGATTGGTTTTATATGAGTAATGATATATTTGCATGTGTTATGTTAATTCTGTCTCCAGTATTGCATGTGTTCTTCTTCTGAATCTAGATATCTAAGGGGTGTCTGGTATTCTAGAATATAGAATTCCTATATTGAATGCTTGATCTTTCAACTTCTGCTCAAGGGGTAGATTAAAGTGTTTTCAGATTAAGTATTGGGAAGGGTATACTGCAATAGGGATGCCATAAGTAGAGATAACTTAACACTCTGTATTGGGAGATATCTGTAAGGCAGATATCACACAAATCACCTTGAAATCCAGTTTTATTGTGTTCATGCTGATCATTCACAGTTGTATGTCTACTGACTCCAAGCCCTGGATAGGCACCAATCTAGCTCTGTGTTGAGGTTATACACCAGGTCTAGGTTTGCATCCAAACATCAAATCAACTCATTTCATAGTTTCCACCTGTTAGTTGTAGGAGTAGGATTAGGAACCCCCTGCATGCTCTCATACCCAACCAGACATATATGTCCAAGAATGTTGCCCACCTTGTGATCTATCATGCAGATCTTGGTCCATACATGAGAGTATTCTGCTTGTTGTTGTCAAGTTAGATCTTTCTATCTTTGAGCTAGTCAAGGTTACATCTTGAGGTATAGGGATACCCCCCTTGGTGTGGCAGAACCAGAAGTGAAGGGGAGGCAGCTCACGCAACCTCCTGTATTTAGTTGGCTGAATCTTCCCGTGCATTAGAACTGGCAAACCCTAATGCTGATTCAGAAAAAAAAACCAACACCTCCAATCATTGATTTGTACTTACTTTGATCATCATTATGAGATTCATCATTCTTGCTCAGTTTACAACTAGTAACCATAGGAGTGCATACTAGTTTAGAGTCCCCCATTTCAAACGTTTTCAATAATTCCCTGACATACTTTGATTGAGAAATGAAAATGCCTTTGTCTATTTAATTGATTTGCAGTCTAAGAAAGAAATTCATCTCACCACACATAGACATCTCAAATTCTTTTTGCATTTCATTTGCAAAATTCTTGCACATTTCTTCATTTCCCCCAAATATGATATCATCTACATAGACTTCAATAATTAGGATTTGATCTTTTCTTACCTTGATATACAAATTACTATCTGCGGATCCTTTACTGAAACCCTACTACAACAAATACTTATCTAGTCTTTCATACCAAGCTCTAGGAGCTTGTTTTAGTCCATACAAAGACTTCTTCGGCTTGCATACCATGTCTGGTTTATCTAATAACTGGAACCCATCTAGTTACTCTTTGTAGACTTCTTCTAGCTCACCATTCAGAAAGGCAGATTTCACATCCATCTAGTATACCTTGAAGTTTTTATTTGCTGCAAATGTGAAAATAGTCTGATAGCTTCCATTCTTGCCATCGGAGCATAGGTCTCTTCATAATCAATCCCTTCAACTTTGGAGTAGCCTTTACACACAAGTCTTTCCTTATTTCTCACAACTTCTCCAACTACATTTAATTTGTTCTAGAAAACCCACTTTGTTCCAATCACATTCTTGTTTGAAGGTGTAGGGACAATTTCCTAAGTCTTGTTCTTCTCAATTTGAGATAATTCTTCTCTCATTGCCTTAACCCAATGTTCATCATTGCATGCTTCATTTAATGTTTTAGGTTCCACATTTGATAGTAGAAAAGGATTTACTTGTTCCTCTATAATCCTACTTCTTGTCATCACACCTTTCCTTTTGTCACCAATAATCTGATCTTCAAAATGATCTTTCTACACATACCTTGGAGTTTTAGGAGTTCTTACCAAAGCCTCATCTTCAGTTTCTTCTTCTTCCAAAGTAGCTTGTTCTTCAGTCTGAACTTCCTTTTCTTTGCCTTTTTCAACCTTTCATGTATCAGCAGGTTCATCTAACTCATATCCATCTGGTTGAATATCTTCATCTACCTTCACATTTGCACTTTCAGTAATTTTTCTCAATCTTTTGTTATAGCATCGGTAAGCCTTGCTCTTAATGGAGTATCCAAGGAATATGCCTTCATTGCATCTAGCATCAAACTTTCCTAACTCTTCATCTCTTCTAATGTAGCATTTGCTTCCAAAAATTTTGAAGCATTTGATAGTAGGAGTTGTACCATACCACAGTTCATAAGGTGTCTTTTTTCTTCTGCTTTGATTTGTATTCTATTCTGAATGTAGTCAGCAATATGTATTGCTTCTTTCCACTACACTTCCAGTAGGTTTGCTTCCTTGATCATTGCTCTAGCAGCTTTTTGAACCATTCTATTCTTCCTTTCAACCACTCCATTTTGTTGAGGAGTCCGGGGAGTAGACAAATGTATCTTTATTCCATGTTCTTCACAAAAAGCATTGAACTCACTTGAAGTAAACTCACCACCTCTGTCAGACCTTAAGCATTTGATTATCAAATCTAATTCAATTTCAACCATAGCCTTGAATGCTTTGAACTTATCTAGAGATTCTACTTTTTCTCTAAGGAAGGTAACCCAAGTCATTCTTGAAAAATCATCAATAAGGAGCATGAAATACCTTTCACCTTGTAGACTTCTTATTCTTGTGAGACCACACAGGTTTGTATGCACTAGCTCCAACAAACCGGTAGAGGATAGTTCTTTGCTTCTGAAAGTAGTCTTCGTCATCTTCCCAAACTAGCATTCTTTACATATAGTGTTGGAAGGCTTCACAATCTTGGGCAGGTCTCTTATAGCTTGAATGGTTCTTATTCTCACCAAATTATTGAAGTTAATATGACACATTCTCCTATGCCATAGCCAACTTTCATCTGTTTTAGCCAACAAACAACAATTTTTAGCACCTTTCAAATGGTAGACATTACTATGAGTCTTCTTACCATTACAATTAGGATTCCGGAGCTATTCTGGATCCTATACCCATTATCCTTGAACACAAGATTATACCCTTTGTCACACATTTGTCCAACACTTATGAGATTATTATTTAAGCCCTTGACATAAAGAACAACATCTATATTATGCTTGCCATCAAAAGTAATAGATCCTTTTCCATAAATCTTACCAGTTGCATCATCACCAAACCTAACAAGTCCTCAATCATACTTTTCAAACTTAACAAAATTACTCTTCTCTACTATCATGTTAACATCCACTGTCAATGATCCATTTATCTTCCTTTTTACCATGAAATGTAGACATCTCTCCTAGACTTTCTTCCTTCATACAGCTTGCAAGATTAGTAGAAATAGGTTCCTCTCTAAGTGCAATAAACAAGCATTCACTACTATTACCATCATCAGAATTAGATTCATCATCAGTTACACCTTCATCATCTCTAATATAGTAGCTCTTTCTTACCATCTTTCCTTTACATTCATTAATTTTCAAGGCTCTATCAAGGCATCTTGAAGCATAGTGACCAATTTTACCACAATTGAAGCATTTGAAAGGTAACTTACCTTTGAACTTTCCTTTGTTGTCCCTTTTTATTCTACTTGCAAATTTGGGTTCAAGCTCTGCAAAATCTTCTTCATCTAATACCATAGCATATTTATTTGATCTAGCAATCTTTTTTTCCTTGGCCTTGAAAGCAGTCTCAGTTTATACAGGGCCATCAGTAGTAGCAAACTCTCTTCTCTCAAAAATAGTTAGTTCACCAAGCAATTGATCTTTTGTAAGCTTGCCCATATCAAGAAATTCTTCAATGGAAGATACCTTGTGACTATAGGATTTGGGAAGAGTTCTGAGTATCTTATCTATAACATCCTCATCCTTTAATTCTCCACCAAGGCCATTGATGCTACTGACAACTTCATCAATCTTCTATAAGTAACTTGTTATGTTCTCATCTTCACCCATTCGCATGGTTTCATATGTGGTCTTCAAGTTCTACATCTTGGCCTTCTTGACATATGTATCACCTTCATAGATTTTATTTTATTTATCCCAAATCTCATAAGCAGTTTCTAGATTCACAACTTTCACGATTTTAGTGTTAGACAGGGCATTTAGTAGAGCATTTCTAGCTTTATGATTAGCCTCAAATTCTTTAATTTCTTCTTCAGACTCTAGACCATCTTTAGGTACTGTGTATTTGTCTTTACCATTTCCCACACATTATAACCAATAGAAATGAGATAACTTTACATTCGTACCTTCTACTAGGCATAGTCAGATCCATCAAATTGAGGAATGTCTTTCTTGTGTGTCATCCAAGATCTACCTTCCAAGATCTACCTTAAGATGTTAGGCTTTCTTCCAAGGAACCTGCTCTGATATCAATTTTTTAAAGGCACAAGATGACTGAGAGGGTGGAGGGTGAATCAGTTTTATCAGAAACTTTAACTTCTTTAAACCAAAACACTCTCACATTCACTTATTTTAACTCCTTATTTTGTTATGAAGTTTGAACATGAATAGAAGAATCAAAACATAAACATATCAACACCAGACACACATGAACACCAGATTTTTACGTGGAAAACCCTAAAAGGGAAAAACCACGGTGAGTGTTAGCTCACAATATAATGTAGTAACAATATTGAATATCAAAAGAAGCTAACTGCCCAAATGAAAGGTTCACTACCAAGGGTGGCTCACTACCAAAAGGGGGCTTACTATCGGGGTTGGCTCACAACCAGGGTGAACTAATATAGTAGAATCTACACCATGCCTAAGTTTAGTTCCATTGAAGTACAATATATCTCCTCTGCTTTGCTCTGCTTTTACACTTTGTACCTTATGTTTTCATCTTAGCTACTTGTCACCTCATTCTCGAAGTTATTACATAGATTTATACCTATCATCAACCTTGGAATGTACATCAAGGTTGACATTACAATCTAAAACCATTAGAACTATCTCTAAGGTCGGCATACATACAAAAATCAAATTAGGAGTAAACCTAAAAAAACTTGTAGGGTAAATGAATGAAGGAGGAATACTTCATGGCTTAGCTAGAACTCAAATACATCTTCACACATTACAACACGCTTTCACAATCCATGAATCACCTCTACAACATGTGTGACAAACCAAGTTGGCCAGAAGTTATGCAACATATCAAAAACACTTAGAAACATGCTTGCAAGATCTTCATTGTAGCTTGTGGATCAAGCACCTGCCTTCAACACATTCTGGAGACATCTACACGAACAACTTAGAATCACTTGGGAGTCAACAAATCCAACTGCAATAGATCTTACTTGAAGACAATATAAATCACTTGAGAACACATCACAAACTGCTTCTCAACAGAAACTGTCAAACTCTGCTAATTATAAACTTGCTTTTTGGAGCTGCAAATTACATTTTCTTTGGAATGAAGATAGATAAGGAACTTATAATCTTAAGTCTAGAACCACATGACTAAATTCAAACCTACGAAGAAATGTGGAGCAAAATGCTATCTCTCTGTCACTCTACAAACCCTGCCAGGTACAATCTTCAAACCAGTGATTAGAACTTTTTCTATACATCGATCCAGACCACCAAATTATGGATTTAGCATCTTCAAACACTTCTCTAAATCATATCCAAAGATCATACTCCGGTCTTCAATACAAGGAAAATGTAGAGCAAAATACTTAGACAATGTTCTTCGATCGATCATCAAACAACAATATCAGAAGATACAGTTGACAATAATGACACCACTAATTAGCACATATGTACAACATTGATACTAAAGATTACCTTGTATGATGGAAATATATATGCTTCTACATCCTTTACTTATTTATTTCATTGTTGCATGTCACAATGATATCTCTTCCACATGTCAAGGTAGATTTCAGTCCATAGAGACATGGTTTTAAATGACATATATATCCTCTTAAATATGATAATATGATGCATGAGGATCAATCTTTTACATATCATGAACTTAATTTACTCATGCACATCCCATGATGATGCCACACATTAATATGATTATACTTCTTTATCTTGACATAGTCATGACCAAGGGGTTTTACCAAACTACCTAGTCATGCAGCCAATACAACACAATAGAAGCACAAATTCATATAGCAATACACAACCTAGAAAGTATCTTTTATTAAAAAAAAATCATTGATTATATTAGGAATTCACTATTCCATTAATTACAAACTCATTGGTCTTCCCAAGCATCAACATTAATCTTCACAATTCGCAACACATTCGGTTATATGCTTACAACATAAATTCACTTCCAAAACTCATCCTCATTCTTTTGTCTAAAGTCATTACTTTCATCTACTCACATGGTCTTTTCAATCTCAAACCGCTCAACAATCTCTATAATATAGGGGTCACCTTCCACCAGTCAAGTCCCACGCTTCATCTCTATGTCAAATGGATCCTCCCAACCATATCCGAGGAACCCCAATCTATAGTAGTTTCACCCCTACTTGGAAAGGAACCCCTAATCAACAACAATCTCACATCTGTTCAAAGAGGAACCCCCAATTAGTAACAATCCCCCTCTATTCAAAGAGGAACCCCTAATCAACAACAATCTCCCTATGTTCAGAGAGGAACCCCCAATCAGGAACAATCTCCCTCTGTTTAGAGAGGAACCTCTAATCAACAACAATCTCCCTCTATTCAAAGAGGAACCCCTCAACATGAATGATAATCACCTTTTATTCTTCCTGAGTGAAAGTTAAACAATTATAGATTATTCAGTTATGGAACTGAATAGATAGGTATCTAAATAGACACGTGACCATTTCAAATTATCAAATAGATTAATTATAATACTATTTTATTATTAAAATAAACACCTTTTGATAAATTCCCATATTTATGAGTCCATCGGTAGTTTATCTCTTCATGAACCATTCATGTATTCCTCAATATTCTTTCAAGTTTGGGAACTTAGACATTCCTCGACACACCAATATAAGAACATTGTTGGCAAAAGTGGCACTTTGTAAACTTACAATTTCACTGACACACGCTTTATCGACAAATTATTTGGTTCACAAACTAAGAAGTTTGTCAATACAATACCTTAATCCATCAAGTGCTCTTATCAACAAATCTTTTAACTCCATGAACCTTGGAAGTGACAACAATTTGACTTCATGAACTTTGAATATTTTCAACTTCTTCCTTATCACCAATATCACCAATCGGTGAGCTAAAGAAACATTGAACTTTATTCTTTAAAGCATTTATCAGAAAAATGAGTCATCACCGAACCTGAGGAAACCTTGAACTGCAAAGCTTTTATTGGCAAAATGAGTCATCGGCAAAACTAAGGGTTTGCAAACCATCAAAGATACCGATATCACACTTAACTAACATTTAGTAATTCTATCAGCAAACTAGCCATTCCTTGAACATTGGTTCAATTCATCCTTCAAATCATGCAATCAGTGAATCAATGATTTCAAAAACCCTTGAAATGGCTGGTACAAAGAAAACTTCTTTGATCAGCAATTTTCACTTTCATCAAACTTGGTGAAAAAACCAAACTTCCAAGTTATGAAATCCACCCCATCGGTGATCTGTATCATGGACAAACTAAAGGATTAGTGAATAATCTAATTGGTGAACTTTACAAAATTTGAACTCTCTTTTCAATGATTGTCAGCAATATTGCTTGTCGGCAAACTAAACCATCAAAAAACCACTAGATCAGTGAACTAAACAATCCATGAACTAGAAAATTAGCCAACTTGTTCTAACTTAGCCATTTTTCATCTAAACTACACCAAATGTGAAATGGAGATACCCAATAAGTTCTTGTATTTGATGATGTTATTCAATTGGCTAATCTTTATTCTAAAACCAACATCGAACAAAACAAAGGCACAACAAAACGGAACTAAAAACTTGAAATGTTTTTGGTTGATGTTGATTGCTTGTGGACCTGGATTCTCTTGCATCAGACATGTTGGGTAAAAAGTTTGTGATCATGGGCTCACAAAATGGAGATGAATAGTAGAACTATCCTTCCAGGTTGTAAACAACCTGCAGCGAACTTCATCACTAAAGTAGGTACCTTAGAAAACATTTTCCTCTACCTCTTCCAATATAGATGGCTAGGACAAGTACTGTCCACCTCCACCACATATAGTTACCATTCTTCTCTTCTCTCGTGGACCCATTTCCACCATAGCCCGACCTCCTCCTCCAAATTTCACTCCACTCATCACTCCTTATCTTACCACTCTCCATTCCACTCCCTTCACTCATGGGATCCAACCCACCATATTTTGACCTCCTCCACCAAAATCCTTGTACGCAGTCACCTATACACAAGTTGATATTATCGACTTTATGGAAATTAAAGATTTCAATATCATCCCCTTTTGTACTCATCTCCTTATACTTCACAACTTGTACTCTCACTAATTCAAATGAATGCAAATCAACATATGCTTCATTAATGAAAAAAGTAAAATTTATTTTGTTTCCTTCTCCTACTGCTACAACTTTTCCTTCTTCGCTATCCACTACTAGCACCATCTTCGTGTCCTCCAAAGGACTCACAACTACTGCAACATTATTCTCATCTTGAACTACTGCATTTGTTTCTAACCATTCCTCTTGTACTACAAAAATCTATGACAATAGACCATTTTTGTCTTTGCCATCCACTGCAATATCCTTTTAATCTCCCTTTTTTGAGCTAAAGTGACTTCAATCTTGGAGAAAGGAAAGACGACTTCACCTAAGACAAATTGAATTTAAGTTGAGTACTTTATAAGTGGCTTGAAGAATGGAAAGTTGGTAAAAAGCACTTAAAGCTTGGAAATTGGAAAATTGGTTAAGTAACTTAAATCTTGGAAAAGAAAAAGTTACTTTTAAGGGAAAAGGAATAACTTAAAGCTTGGAAAAGAGAAAGTCACTTTAAAAGGAAAAAGGAATAACTTAAAGGTTGGAAAAGAGAAAGTCACTTTAAAGGTAAAAGGAAAAATAAAATAACATGACAAGGGTAAGTGCAAGAAGATGGGGGGCCAAAAAGGGGTCTTAAGTGGCCACTTTTTTTCTGAAATCAGGAAATACTGGCCTTGGATGAGAAATTGAGCATAGTTACACTCAAAATTTGGAGATGCAACCAAAACAATGTTTGTAGTGCTCCGAGTCTACTTTCTAAACTACTATTTTGTTTTGAAAATGGCATAGATTAAGGGGTTCAAAAGAGGGAGCCACATAAATTGGTGTTGTTTCTGTCAAAAAAACATAACATAGCATGTTTTGTGGCTCCCTCAAAAGGTCAACTTATTTTGGTATTTTTAAAATCGCTTCAGTGAGAAATTAGCTAATAGCATGTAGTTTATGCTCAATTTTTCTGATAATTTTTTGATGAATATTTGATTTTTTACTAATTTTCAAAGTGGACACATCCTAAAAAATAGAATTTTGGCCGTGCTACCCCTATAAATTTTGAAAACTAATTGAAAATCATTTTTTTATTTTTTTAATATTTGTAGAATGGAGTCTAGTTTCTAAATATGTAATCTTTTTGAAATTTGAATGAATAGTTAATTTACAATGAAAAAAAGACCAAACAGTGGTTTTTGCCTAAAAACAGACACACAAACAAAAGAAATTAAAGATGAAAGGCTTAACATTGTTAAAATGTGAAAAAAATCACATTGTCAAATAGCTAAGAGAAAGCGTAACATTACCCAAGTGTTTGATTTGTTTGACCTTGAAACACGTGCAAATTTGAGGGTTAGCACAAATGAAATTTTGTGAAATCTTGAAGAATATGGAGAAACACATCTGTGCCTGTTCATAAGGCACTCCAAGCCTTTGGGTTGGAAATCCAAAGCAAATCCCAAGCCCAAGGCTTGGGATTCCCAAAGCAAGACATAACGCGAGCACATTATAATGTGCCCACATTATGTTTTGCTTTGCATTTTTCCTTTCTCGCAAGTCTATTGTTTGTCATGTTTGACATAATGCGAGCGCATTATGTTTCACTTAAATTCTTTTATGTTCAATGCTATTAATCATGAGGGTTAACGGATAAGGGATAGGGTTGGAGGGTTTATGGATAAGGGATTAGCGTTTAAGGTATAGTATCGAGCCTGTTGAGGGTCTAGGAATAGGGATTGCGTTTAGGGTTTAGGGATGAGGGATTAGAGTTGAGGGATGACAGATTAGGGTTGAGGGTTTAGGGTTTAGGGTTTAGGGATAGGGTTGAGGGTCAAGGGATCAGAGTTAAGGGTTGAGGGATTAGGGTTTGACATTGAGGGTTGAGGGTTAAGGTTCAAGGGTCAAGGGTTTAGGGATAGGGTTGAGGGTCGAAGGATTAGGGTTAAAGTAGAGTGTGGAGGGTGTAAGGATTAGGGATAGGGTTGGAGGGTTTAGGGATAAGGGATTAGGGTTTAAGGTATAGTATTGAGTCTGTTGCAGGTTTAGGAATAGGGATAGCATTTAGGGTTTAGGGATGAGGGATTAGAGTTGAGGGATGATGGATTAGGGTTGAGGGTTGAGGGATTAGGGTTTAGGGATAAGGTTTAGGGTTGAGGGATTAGGGTTTAAGGTATAGTGTTGAGGGTTGAGGGTTTAGGATTAGGGTTTAGGGTTGATGGATTAGCATTTAATGTCGAGGTTAGGGTTAGAGTGTCGAGGGTAGAGGGATTAGGGATAGGGTTTAGGGTTAAAGGTTTAAGGATTGAGGGTTGAGGGTTTAGGGATGAGGGTTTAAGGCTTGAGATATAGTGTCAAGTGTTGAGGGTGTAGTGATAGGGTTTAAGTTTTAAGGGTTAAGGGTTGAGGGATAGGGATTAGGGTTTAAGGTATAGTGTTGAGGGTTGATGGTTTAGGGATAGGGTTTAGGTTTGAGGGATTAGGGTTTAGGGTTGATGAATTAGCGTTTAATGTTGAGAGTTGAGGGTTGAGGTTGAGGGATAGGGTTAATGGTCAAGGGATTAGGGTTAAATAAGAGTGTTGAGGGTAGAGGGATTAGGGTTTAAGGTATAGTATCAAGCCTATTGAGGGTCTAGGAATAGGGATAGCGTTTAGGGTTTAGGGATGAGGGATTAGAGTTAAGGGATAACGGATGACGGATTAGGGTTGAGGGTTGAGGGATTAGGGTTTAGGGACAAGGTTTAGGGTTAGGGTTGAGGGATTAGGGTTTAAAGTATAGTGTTGAGGGTTTAGGGATAGGGTTTAGGGTTGACGGATTAGAGTGAAGGGTTGAGGGATTAGGATTTGTTGTTGAGGGTTTAGGGTTTAGGTTTTAAGGATAGGGTTGAGGGTCGAGGGATCAAAGATAAGGGTTGAGGGATTAGGGTTTGATGTTGAGGGTTGAGGGTTGAGGTTCGAGGGTTAAGGGTTTAGGGATAGGGTTGAGGGTCGAGGAATTAGGGTTAAAGTAGAGTGTGGAGGGTATAAGGATTAGGGATAGGGTTGGAGGGTTTAGGGAAAAGGGATTAGGGTTTAAGGTATAGTATCAAGTTTGTTGAGGGTGTAGGAATAGGGATAGCATTTAGGGTTTAGGGATGAGGGATTAGAGTTGAGGGATGACGGATTAGGGTTGAGGGTTGAGGGATTAGGGTTTAGGGATAAGGTTTAGGGTTGAGGGCTGAGGGATTAGGGTTTAAGGTATAGTGTTGAGGGTTTAGGGTTGAGGGATTAGAGTGAAGGGTTGAGGGATTAGGATTTGACATTGAGGGTTGAGGGTTTAGGGTTTAGCATTTAGGGTTAGGGTTGAGAGTTGAGGGATCAGAGTTAAGGGTTGAGGGATTACGGTTTGACATCGAGGGTTGAGGGTCAAGGGTTTACGGATAGGGTTGAGGTTCAAGGGATTAGGGTTAAAGTAGAGTGTGGAGGGTGTAAGGATTAGGGATAGGGTTGGAGGGTTTAGGGATAAGGGATTAGGGTTTAAGGTATAGTATCGAGTCTGTTGAGGGTTTAGGAATAGGAATAGCATTTAGGGTTTAGGGATGAGGGATTAGAGTTGAGGGATGATGGATTAGGGTTGAGGGTTGAGGGATTAGGGTTTAGGGTTGAGGGTTGAGGGATTAGGGTTTAAGGTATAGTGTTGAGGGTTGAGGGTTTAGGATTAGGGTTTAGGGTTGACGAATTAGCATTTAATGTTGAGGTCAGGGTTAGAGTGTCGAGGGTAGAGGGATTAGGGATAGGGTTTAGGGTTGAAGGTTTAAGGATTGAGGGTTGAGGCTTTATGGATGAGGGTTTAAGGCTTAAGATATAGTGTCAAATGTTGAGACTGTAGGGATAGGGTTTAAGTTTTACGGGTTAAGGGTTGAGGGATAGGGATTAGGGTTTAAGGTATAGTGTTGAGGGTTGATGGTTTAGGGATAGGGTTTAGGTTTGAGGGATTAGGGTTTAGGGTTGATGAATTAGGGTTTAATGTTGAGAGTTGAGGGTTGAGGGTCGAGGTTGAGGGATAGGGTTAATGGTCAAGGGATTAGGGTTAAATAAGAGTGTCGAGGGTAGAGGGATTAGGGTTTAAGGTATAGTATCAAGCTTGTTGAGGGTCTAGGAATAGGGATAGCATTTAGGGTTTAGGGATGAGGGATTAGAGTTGAGGGATGACAGATTAGGGTTGAGGATTGAGGGATTATGGTTTAGGGACAAGGTTTATGGTTAGGGTTGAGGGATTAGGGTTTAAGGTATAGTGTTGAGGGTTTAGGGATAGGGTTTAGGGTTGAGGGATTAGGATTTGACGTTGAGGGTTGAGGGTTTAGGGTTTAGGGTTTAGGGATAGGGTTGAGGGTCGAGGGATCAGAGTTAAGGGTTGAGGGATTAGGGTTTGACATTGAGGGTTGAGGGTTGAGGGCATTATCTATCAAGAACTTGATTATGAGGGCTTGCCCCTTCATTGTAATGCCTATCATATGGTGGAGCATCTGGCAAGCTCTTGCAAGAAAGAGATGTGATCAATACAAAGGATGTGATCAATCTATAGCAGGACAAAACGCGAGCATGTTATAGCACGAGCGTATTATAATGTGCTCACGTTTTGTCTTGCTATTGAAATAGTAAAAAAGTGGTTACCCCCGTGATCCAGGCCCACATGCTCCATTTTCTTACTGATTCTGCACGTGCTTTGACAAAAAAGAAGTGCTTTCATGTTGTTGGGAAGTTCACATGCACATTTGACACATTGTACCACCTTTGCATGATCTTTCCACCACCTTTTCTACTTTGCCAACTTTAGAAGGAGGAAATAACATAGTTTTCACACCAAGTTTGATATATATCTATTCAAGTTTCAATTTTTGTAGTGTTGCAATGTTAATTGTGATTCAATTTTAGGAATTTAACATTATAGATTGGTTAATAGTATTGTTGTTAGTAATAATATTTGAGTGTTATTCAATTTAACATTGAAAAGGAAGCAAGTGGTGAAAAACTCAAATTGTTGAGGAGTTTGATGCAAGAAGATAAAAACACTACATAATTGGGTACTCTCTCCATTCAAATCTTCATTTTTTAGGTATGTCAAGTCTTTACATGCATGTTCTTTACATTTTCCTTATTTCGGATTGAATTACTTTATCATGCTTTATCGTACATGTTTAAAATAGACACATTCCCAATCAAGAAAGCAGCCTACAATCTCACATGATGCCATGTATATTTTCTACACTTGGGCTCTTTAATAATTATGTGTAATAAACAAACCTTAACATACCATGATGTCAAACTATACAAGAATAAATCCTTACAACATAAAAAAAATACAATCCCACTATTATCTTGTATTCATTTCTTAGGAACTAATATTGGTCTCTTTATCATACTACAGACAAATTCTCTATCATGTCGAGGAAACGATCAAGAATTAAACCAACATAGGAAGAGATAGAAACTAAGAATGCAAAGAAAGCAGTGGCTATGAGGGAACTTCGTGAGCAGAGGAAATTGGACACGATAAATGAAGACATACCAATTGAAGAGGAACCACAACCATCACAAAGAGATATGGTATTGGCGGCACAAAGAGAATGAATGTAAAAACTTCGTGGTACGAGAGATTTGAATACCATAGTTGGAGACATGTCCTCTACCGCAAGTCAACATGTAGGGACACCATCTACCACATCTCAAGTTGAGAGTACATCATCACTCACATGTGATGAAGGAGGTACGCCATCATTCCCACCTCAACCTCAAGGTATGTCATCTATTCCATCTTCAATTGAAGGTATGCCATCTAACCCATCTCATTTAAATATTGATGAAATTCCTAATGTTGAGATGAATTTACCTAACTTGACACCACCTAGAATTTTGCATAGAAAGCCAAAGTATTTGATTGATATTGATGAGAATATTTTGCAGCCAATGGAAGGTAAGATTCCAAAACGCACTTGTAGAAGATATGCTAATAAGATTTGGAGATTATTTTTTGAAAAGTTAAATGAGACTGCAAGATGTCAACTATTTGTTGAAATGATGCGAAGTATAAAGTATAGGTCTATCATGAAGATTCTTGGGTTGAGAACATCAGAGGCTTCAAGTGAAAAATCTATTGTCAAGAATCTAATGAGTGCGTATGAGAGTGTGTGTAACACCTCACGCACAAAAGATAGTAATGCAACATGGCATGTGATTATATCGACTATAGTAAGTAGTCAAACAAGGAAAGCTTGTCTCATTAGAAAGACAAGTTAAGAATTGAGAATTAATAGGAAAACTTTATCTTGAGAGCCATTGGAAGATGCCAATGAATTATGGGCGTTCTCGGGGAGACTACCATGAAAAGATAAACTAATTGTTGAAGCATTGAGATCACTAATTGAAGACTTTTGGAAGAATTACACAAGGGTATCTCTGAATCAAAGGGATGTGGTAAGAAGGAGAATCGGTAGTCAGAATTGCGAGCCACATCCAAAGCATTTTTTGGATGAGACTCAAACACAGTTTTATGGTAAATTTCTAGAGAAGTATCCTCAAATTAAAATTTGTCAAAGATATTTTGAAATGCTAAAACCTTTCTATGTTAAGATAAATCACACACACACTACTTGTTGTTCTAGATTACATATTGAATTTTCTAACCATTTTGATGCTTATAGGTCTATATGTTTAGATATGCATACTAACAATGATTTGTAGGGTTGTACCATATGTGCCTCACCAACATCTACAAGAGACTTCATATCAAGAATTTTATGTGAAAGAGAGGAAGGTCAAATATTCTACAAGAAATTATGCTTGGATGGCACATGTCATCGTTGCGGTGGCTTGCAACATTTGCCAATATGTGAACATATGTAAATAACACATGCGATTGGAAATGAACTAGTAGAGTTTGGCAAGTATAAAACAGTGGCATACAATACAAAAGATGGTAAAGAAGCAAAGAGGTGTGAATTAGTTATTGAAAAGATTCCAGTGTATCAGTTTATGCCTATATTTCGTGATAGCATAGTGTATGAGTATGCAAGACATGCCCATAGAGCTCGATGGTTGGACTTGCAATTCAAGTTATGCAAGGACACATTTCTAGTTGGTAGCATTGTTTTAGTTGTCGACTTTGCAGAGAACTACAGTCTACAGCCACAGTCTGAGGTGTAATCACAATATTACAACTCCACACAGGTTTCTATATTTGTGCACATCGCATTCATTCATGCGAATGATAGTATAGAGGATGACATAAAGATCATAAGGGAGTATAATTTCTATATTAGTGATGATCACACGCATTCTACAGAGTTCGTGTAAGGTTGCTTTCAGGTGTTCTACAATGATTTGGCTAGAAGGGGCATATCATTCAGTCAGCATGTCATATGGTCGGATAACTGTGCGTCACAATTCAAGAACTCACAAAATTTCTATTGGCTAAGTAGGAGGAATAATTTTACAGGTATTCAACATATGTGGAACTTTTGTGAGGCCAGGCATGGAATGGGGGAGCATGTATCAAAAGAGCCATAGCACGAGAAGAGTTAAAGTATAAAGACAATGCAAAGTTGACAGATGCAAAATTGATTTGTCGAGTGGTGTAATGCTTCCATGGGTCCAGGTAATGAAGGTAAGTCTTCAGTTAGTAGATTTTTTTGGTTGATAGATGATACTAACATTGCACCATATGAGGATTGTTGTACACTGACAGGATCAAATGAGATGCACTCTTTCAGAAGCTTAATTGCAGGTTCATGGAGTATCCATACACGAAAGATGTCATGCTTTTGTTCTTCCTATACAATTCAAGTCTGGGATGAGTGCGAGTCAAAGGAGTGGGTTGACGAATGGCAGTTAAGTTATCTTAGCCCACTTGACATGTATCGACACCCGACGACACTGGAACTAACACAGATGGAATCGTCAGTTGACTTTGACCACATATCAGATTTAGTTCAACCAGGTAATATAGGGCATGTATATGCATCTAATTTCATCTAGTTCAACTAGGTAATGTCATCTTACTTTGTAGTGTTTTTGTAATGTTGACTAATTTCATCTAATTTGCTACACATATCAATGTAGGGCACGTATATGTAGTTATTACAGATGAAGATAATGAAGAGGGAATAGATTATTACTTATGTCATTGTGTTGAGGCCAAAAAGAAATTGGAGGTCCCTATTACAAATGGAGAAAACATCGAATACCCTACAAGCTCAGTGGTTATTACTGGAACATGGCTTAGAAAGTACCCATATAAGAGTGTTAATATTTGGCTATTTCAAGACTTTGACACGCATCAAAAGATTCTTCATTACTCAAACCTTTTCATGGCATCCAATGTTCATTTGATAAAGTATCGGGTAGACCTTTGAACAGAATATTGTGGAAGGTGCGTGAGTCTGACCATGAAGCAATACTTGACACAATAAAGAGTAGAGCAGACCCGGATGGTTCATTGGATTAATTTGTAAGAATTCACATTGATTTTGTAAAGTCATGTTACATTGAGTTGTAAGTATGCACATTAATGTGTAAGGTTTGTCTTTTTTTTATTTCCTCCTGCATTTTTACACATATGTACACATTTTAACATCATCATGTTATGCATTTTTGGTGTCCTGCTCCTGATGCGACCAAACTCATAACTCACCCTACTTCCTCTAGACACCATTTGATGATCTCTCCAACACTCTAGATCCAGGGCACCCAATCATGATGATGACCTATATACCATTCTCCCAAGGTGCTCATAATGAATGAAAAGAAGACCAAGGGCAGCCAAGCTTAATAGACTTATTTCTTTCATTTTTGATGATCCAAAATTTTGCAATATGACATCCACTTTCATACATACAGGGCACCAAATCAAGTTAAAAAATCTACATAAGGGCACCAAAATGGATGAAAGGAGACATGAAATGCGCCTTAGGACTCCATGCTAAGGTTTGAACCATTAAAGTCTCTTGATATTAGGTGCTCATGATGATGAAACTTAGAGCTTTTTCCTTTCCTATGCGCTCATCTAAGATGTTTGAATGATAAGGAGCACCTTGACCTCTATAATGTACATTGGGCACCAAAATCAAGGTGATTTTAAGTCACTTTGAGTCATCTGGGGTCAGTTTGAGTCTTTGGGTCATGTTGCAAAAAAAGTCTCAATGTTGTCAAGTTGCACAAAGCAACTTTTACATTTTTGGTGTCCTGCTCGTGATGTGACCAAACTGACTATTCCAACATGTTCGAATGGGTACATTTATGTTAGGCATGGTCCTATTTTTCACCCAAACATGTCGAAACAGTCTGAGCTACATTGTACCGACGATATCCCTGAAGAGTCTAAATTGCAAAAAGGCAGCAATCTTTGATGAGATGCTACTCAAAAACCGTGTCACTTAGAAACATTCCATCTAAGGCAACGCGATCATGTAAAGTGCCTCTACAATAACCTCTCTCAATTTTTTATATCTCTGAGGCATTTGCCCGTGGTGAAAGGTTTTCTACTGCCCCAAAAATTGTCAGAAGGAGGCAGTGTAAAGTTGCAAAGGTGTGTAACTTTTGTCCTACTCCTGATGTGACCAAACTGACTATTCCAACACATCCGGATGGGTACATTTATGCTAGGCATGGTCCTTTTTTTCACTCAAACATGTCGAAACAACCTAAGCTACATTGTACCCACGATATCCCTAAAGAGTCCAAAGTGCAAAAAGGCAGCAATCTTTGACGAGATGTTACTCGAAAACCTGGTCACTTAGAAATATTTTATCTAAGACAACACGATCACGTAGAGTGCCTCTACAATAACCTCTCATTTTTTTATATCTCTGAGGCATTTGTCCGTCGTGAAAGGTTTTCTGCTGCCCCAAAAATCATCAAAAGGAGGCAGTGTAGAGTTGCAAAGGGGTGTAACTTTCGTCCTGCTCTTGATGCGACCAAACTAACTATTCCAATGCATCTGAATGGGTACATTTACACTAGGCATGGTTCTATTTTTCACCCAAACATGTCGAAACAGTCTGAGCTACATTGTACCGACGATATCCCTGAAGAGTCCAAAGTGCAAAAAGATAGCAATCTTTGACGAGATGTCACTCAAAAATTGTGTCACTTAGAAACATTTTGTCTAAGGCAACATGATCACGTAAAGTGCCTCTACAATTACCTCTCTCAATTTTTTATCTCTCAGGTATTTGGCCATGGTCAAAGGTTTTCTGCTACCCCAAAAATTATTAGAACGAGGCAGTGTAAAGTTACAAAAGGGTGTAACTTTTGTTCTACTCCTGATGTGACCAAATTGACTATTCCAACGCATCCAGATGGGTACATTTATGATAGGCATGGTCCTTTTTTTCACTCAAACATGTTGAAACAGTCTGAGCTACAATGTACCCACGATATCCCTAAAGAGTCCAAAGTGCAAAAAGGCAGCAATCTTTGACGAGATGTTACTCAAAAATTGTGTCACTTAGAAATATTCTATCTAAAGTAACATGATCATGTAGAGTGCCTCTACAATAACCTCTCTCAGTTTTTTATATCTCTAAGGCATTTGCCTGTGGTGAAAGGTTTTCTACTGCCCCAAAAATCGTCAGAAGGAGGCAGTGTAAAGTTGCAAAGCGGTGTAACTTTCACCATGCTCCTGATGCGACCAAACTGACTGTTCCAACACATCTGAATGGGTACATTTATGCTAGGCATGGTCTTGTTTTTCACCCAAACATGTCGGAACACTCTGAGCTACATTGTACCGACGATATCCCTGAAGAGTCCAAAGTGCAAAAAGACAACAATCTTTGACAAGATGTTACTTGAAAACTATGTCACTTAGAAATATTCTGTCAAAGGCAATGTGATCACGTAAAGTGCCTCTACAATAACCTCTCTTGATTTTTTATATCTCTGAGGCATTTACCTGTGGTGAAAGGTTTTCTACTGCCCCAAAAATCGTCAGAAGGAGGCAGTGTAAAGTTGCAAAGGGGTGTAACTTTTGTCCTGCTCCTGATGCGACCAAACTGACTATTCCAACATGTCTAGATGGGTACATTTACACTATGCATGGTCCTTTTTTTCACCTAAACATGTCGAAATAGTCTGAGCTACATTGTACCCACGATATCCCTAAAGAATCCAAAGTGGAAAAAGGCAGCAATCTTTGGTGAGATGTTACTCAAAAATTGTGTCACTTAGAAATATTCTGTCAAAGGAAACACGATCACGTAGAGTGCCTCTACAATAACCTCTCTGAGTTTTTTATATCTCTGAGGCATTTGCCCGTGGTGAAAGGTTTTCTGCTGCCCC
The DNA here is from genome assembly GCA_027924645.1 of Cunninghamia lanceolata. Taxonomy (NCBI): domain Eukaryota; kingdom Viridiplantae; phylum Streptophyta; class Pinopsida; order Cupressales; family Cupressaceae; genus Cunninghamia; species Cunninghamia lanceolata. Next base: position 1,317,891 of record BSBN01000876.1, on the reverse strand, counting down.
AAAAATCATCAGAAGGAGGCAGCGTAAAGTTGCAAAGGGGTGTAACTTTCATCCTGCTCCTAATGCGACCAAACTGACTATTCCAATGCATCTAAATAGGTACATTTACACTAGGCATGGTCCTATTTTTCACCCAAACATGTCGAAACAGTCTGAGCTACATTGTACCGATGATATCCCTGAAGAGTCTAAAGTCCAAAAAGGCAGCAATCTTTGACGAGATGTTACTCGAAAACTATGTCACTTAGAAACATTCCTTCTAAGGCAATGCAATCACGTAAAGTGCCTCTACAATAACCTCTCTCAGTTTTTTATATCTCTGAGGCATTTGCCTGTGGTGAATGGTTTTTTGCTGCCCCAAAAATTGTCAGAAGGAGGCAGTGTAAAGTTGCAAAGGGTTGTAACTTTTGTCCTACTCCTGATGCGACCAAACTGACTATTCCAACACATCTAGATGGGTACATTTACGCTAGGCATGATCTTTTTTTTACCCAAACATGTCGAAACAGTCTGAGCTACATTGTACCCACAATATCCCTAAAGAGTCCAAAGTGCAAAAAGGCAGCAATCTTTGACGAGATGTTACTCAAAAACTGTGCCACTTAGAAATATTTTGTCTAAGGTAACATGATCACGTAGAGTACCTCTACAATAACCTCTCTCGGTTTTTTATATCTCTGAGGCATTTGCCCGTGGTGAAAGGTTTTTTGCTGCCCCAAAAATTGTCAGAAGGAGTCAGTGTAAAGTTGCAAAGGGGTGTAACTTTCATCCTGCTCCTGATGCGACCAAACTGACTATTCCAACGCGTCTAAATGGGTACATTTATGCTAGGCATGGTCCTATTTTTCACCCAAACATGTCGAAACAGTCTGAGCTACATTGTACCGACGATATCCCTGAAGAGTCCAAAGTGCAAAAAGGCAGCGATCTTTGACGAGAGGTTACTCAAAAACTGTCACTTAGAAACATTCCGTCTGAGGCAACGCGATCACATAGAGTGCCTCTACAATAACCTCTCTCAGTTTTTTATATCTCTGAGACATTTTCCCGTGGTGAAAGGTTTTCTGCTGCTGCAAAAATCGTCAGAAGGAGGCAGTGTATTAAGTTAGGATGAAAGCTTATTCACTCTAGGCACCTGTTGTGACCAAATCACACATTTCCCCATTGCAAATGGGGACCCCCTACTTTTTTTGAACTCCAGTGTGTTTGACTAAGCTTAGATGATGTCTTGGGGTTATTACATGATGAGGTCAGTGGTGTTTGAGTTTTAGAGCTCCTTGATGACCTGATCCTAATAGTGGGCGCGTAGAGGAAGGAATGATTAAGGCACACTTTGATAATCATTTCACCCTAGGTGAGTGCCTAGGTACAATTTGGAGTGGAAGCCTCAAATAATACCTTAGATTTTTAGATGCTTATTTTAGCTCAAATCATCATTATCTTGCGCCTAGAGTTGGAGTCTAACTACCTAGGGAGTCAAGGAGCATTTCATCATCTGGAGAATCCCAAACATGCACCTTGAACAAGTGATGCTACAAGTGGTGAACAAAATGGGCACCTTGAAGAATTGAGCCCTCCAAGACATCTTGCAATTGCCTAAAAGTCCAAAATTTACACAAGTGAGTTAAGGCGCCATTTTCCATCTCTAAAGCCTCCTTTGAGTGCCTTAACATGGAGTGAATGTTTTAGTCTATGAAAGATTGTGCCTAAAGAATATAACAACCCCTTGAGTCACTAGGATGAACTAAGTTAACAAAATGAACTTTATTGAGGGAGGCGCACTTGTGCATCTAGACAACTCCAGTTTAGCACCTGAGAAAAAGCATGTTTAGATCCATAAGTTTGGGGAGTATTGAGTGAGGTAAGTCTTCATGAGCATATACAATGACTTAAATCCATCAATGATGAAGTAAACTCTTATTTGAACTAAGGCGCAATTTCACTCCTCTACAATCATCTCCTGGCGCCTTGAAAGCTAAGTGTTTGAAACTATCATGATTTGTGCCTAGATGAGGAAGTCTCTATAATGAGTTAAAGCCACTTGAATGGCAAGCATGAAGGGAGCATCCAAACTTACCCAAGGAAGCGCCTAGAGGAATGGAAGTTGAGTTTGAAGATAGATGACCTTTCGAATGCACTTGCCCTTGAGTGGCAATTTGATTTGGCACCCTTATGTAAATTTAGATATGATCTAGTGCTTTGAGGTTGAGTGGAGTAATCTTGGCACCTTTGTGTGTTGTTTTATACCTTGATGAGCGCCTTGTAAGAATGGACGTTTACTCACCCTTGAGCGCCTTAGTTCCAAAGATTGAGTTCAAAGAGTAATACTCCTCAAAATGCCTTTATGAGAGTGATAAAACTAAGTAGCATAAGAGATGATAAGTGTAAGAGCTTAGGGACTCAAGGTGCATTGTAGGGTCAAGAACATCAAGTTTGTGCACCTAAGGGGAAAATCAAGCTTCAAACACCTCATCAAATGGCACCTTGGTAGAGGAGTTGCCAAAAGACCTTAAAATTGAAAATTTGATAAAATAACTCACATTATGAGTTTAGGTGCCTTTCCAAGATCAAGCTTTCATATAGTGCCTTGAGTTATTACTTTCATATTAGCACCCTAGCATAAAGAAGAAGTCCTCAAATACGCTTTAAGGAGGAAGATTGGTGATGGGAGTAATTATGAGTGCCCTAGAGTGTTTGAAGTGGGAAGTAGTAAAAGATAGCGCCTTGAATGAGTTTGAGCACCTCGAAGAGGATTGAGCGCCTTGATAAATCAAAGGATTGAGCACTTAAGGGATAACAGGATCTTTTGAGACTATTGGTAAGTGTTTGGAATCATTAGAATTTCAAAAATAAGATAAAGACCCTAGGTGCTATCTCCTACTTGGAACATCACACATGGGAACATGGAAACTAGATTGATTGAAGGAATGATACTTTAGCACCTTGAGGGTGAATGAGTCAAAATAACACTAAATTGGTGCCTAGTCCAATTGATTGAAACCATCTTGGGTGCATTTTCTTGCTTTAGTTGGGTTAAACTTATTTTGGCGCCTTGGTGAGAAGTTCTCTAGATATGAGTTAGAACCATCAAAATAATAAAACTTGCCAAGAAAGAGATAGGCATTTTTATGAAGTTTTTCCTCAATGTTGAGCGCCTAGGAGGTAGATTGCTCAAGAGAGGGTTAGATACTCTGTATTTTACTCTATTGTTGACTTGTCTGAAAATAATGGAAGCATAGAATTATCAACTTTTGAACCTTCAAACTCACTATTGGCGAGACAACATACCATCGGCAAGCTTAAAAATACCATTGGCCGATAGGCCGATGCCACCATGACTCTGTTTGATTTCACTTCTGACAAACATCCCATCGTTGACTCTTATTGGTCAGACAGACCACTATTGATGACTTTATATCATTTCACACCGATGTCTTTGTCACTCTGATACGAGACTCTAAGTCCCTCGCCTATCAGTAGGACTTAATACCATCGGCACACTCAAAAACTCTTCTACCGACACACCGATCTCACAAATGACAACCTTCAGACCACACCCGTCAATGAGACTCCAAACATCGGTGAACTCTAATCTCGTTGGGCCGATACACCGATGGATTTTGATTGTCAATGTGACCCCCTTCATTGGTGAATCTCTCAACTGCTCTTCCAATGTGCAGATGGGATTATCTTCTGATACACCAATGTCTTCAACTTCGAAACACACTCGTCAGCAAGACAAACCACTATTGATGAAGCCTAACCAAGGTCTGCCGATATGACCAACTCTTGACATCGATACAAGGTTCTTTTGCAGGCAAAGGGCACCTAGGCTTATGGGGCTCAATTTGATGTATTTATTGAAAGCTCAAGGTGAATTAATGCTTATTGAAAATGCCACTTAGTCCTTCATTTGCATTAGAGGTGCCATTTCCTATTGACTTATATACTCCTCCTCATGCTAGGGTGCCATAATGAAGTGGTTTAGACAATAGGTGTGCTTCACTTACCAGAGGCTTGTTCTCCTTCCACCTTAGGTGCACTTGTATGGTGGAACAACTGTCAATGGGCACCTTGTCTTAAATGAATGCTCTCTCTAATTTGGGCGCCCTTTTGAGGCTTTAAGAGTTGCAAATTGTGCCTTAACCCTTCGTGCTCATTGCTCAATGTTTGAATGTTTAAGAAAGTCTCCTTTAGGCGCTCATCTTAATGACTTTTTCTCAAGGCGCAATCATCCTAATGACTTGGATATTCATCCTAGTGTTTCAGGATATCAGGCTACCAAACTTAGTCATTTTTAGGATCTCAAACATAAAGAATAACATGATGATTCATTTTTTGTATTGCATATAGTTGACATTCTATTCTACTCACAAAGAATATTAATATTTTCTATTCAACATGATGATTCATTTTTTTTTAAATACAACTTTTATCTTTAGTTCCAAAATGAGGTTTAGGTGATACTTGAATAACAATAGCTAACTTATTGGATCAACAAACATCATATGTAATACAATCAGACTTTAAATATTTGAAGTAGCCATCTACAAATATCCATTCAAACATGGATTTATAATGCAAGTATGGACGCCATCAATAAAAAAGATTTGTATTAACCAAATATCCATATAGGCATACATCAATATCTGTCGATATAAGTATAACATATATACAAAATAGCCATATAGGCTTACAAGAATGCCATATAGGCATACAATGTCAACTATGTACAATACAAAATATATGTCCACAAATGCCATATAGGCATACAATAAAGGAACACAATAAAAAGTCATTCCCCTCTGGCTGGTGAAGAGAATAAATCACAAGCAACCTTTGATCTTCTAGGGGATGGAGACACGCATGTGGGTGGTCTACTACGAACCCGAGGGCTACTCCTATTTAGGTCTTCCTGCATCTTTACCTGTTACAATAAAAAGTATAGACATTAATATATAGAAATTACATGTTATAAAAAATGAAACATTTAACAAAATAATCACTTACCGCTAACATATAATCTGTCTTCTCGCTTGCCTCAGTAGCAGGAATAGGCCCTGGTGATGTCATGTCCTATAGAAACCATCCAGATAGAAATTAAACTTCAAATCAATAATCTTTTGATTTTTAAAAAATAGACAACTATAACAATGAATGTAAATTGAAATTTACTAATCTGCCTCATACCCCTGTCAATGCCATGGAGCTATAAATCGCAGAGGCCACGCCTTACTCTATTGCCCTATGAACATGGGGAGGTGTCTCCGCAGCCTGCATCATCTGGAAATAAAACAACATTATTCAATTATGAAAACTATAATAGTGATGCAAATCATGGCTCCTAACATACACACACATTCATCTAAACATGGAAGTACACACAATAAAACACACAAATCACATACAAAAATTTAGTAAGTACAATTCATTCATTAAACTATTTATTTTATTACTTTCGTAAAGCTTTGAAGTCCACCAACACTGCCAGGTGTTGCCATGAAATCTACAGTATTAACCTATTCAACATCCAAAATCAAATATTAGAATACCATTCATATAACGATGCTATTCACATGTAATATTTATAATTGTTTACTAGTTACATACCTCGATAGTAGATGATCTAGTGAAAAATGCAAGTGGAGAACCACTGAAAACTGCATCGACGCTATGACCCTAAAATTTTATTAAAATCATCAATTTAAATTAGTTAATCTTGTATTTCAAAAATGAAATTTAATAAATTAAATTCAATAAACTTGCTAATATTTACCTGAGTATCAAGGCCGAGAGTCTCACTCAGGAGGGTATCTATCATCACCATCTGCTCAGCTGCAGATTTAGCCTTTGCACCTGCGTCCTAACTGTCCATGGGGTCATAACCACAGGCTGACTCGCAAGCCTAACAAGTATGGGGTGGGACCCTACTCCTCGCACTATCTCCTAACCCACTTTGTGTTGCAGGACCAGCATGCTCTATGATGCTCTGGGTCAAGGCACTAATCAATTGAAGTGTATCGACCTCAACACTCTCCTTCACAATGGAAGGGATAGAAACATGCTCGTGGGCTGGTCTGTTGATTACTCGTCTCACTACCCGTTGTGGGTCAAAACGTGCCCTTGGTCTATCTTGTGCTGACCCCCCACCTCTACCCTGGAAGTCCTGCATATCAAAATAGTTTGGCACTTTATTGAGGACAAACTCGCAGTAGAGTTTCCTTAAAAAGTATTACGGGACCTCATTATTATTGCATGGAGGATGGTCATAAACCATCCACCACCTCTGCCCAAAATTGTCCCTTATTGCTTGGTTGTTGCACCAATGGATAGGGAACCTCTTGCATGTAATGGGTCGAGGTTGATTTGTTTGTGGGTTTGTGAAAATTGAACACAAGTCTAATTTTGTAATTTGTAATTTTTTCACATCTTGGTATGACAACTTGTCTGCATAGTAATCTCTAAACTCTCTCTTCTTATCCGTCCAACTAGTTATTTGCTTGCTAATTGAATCTACATTTGATAACATAGACTCAAGAGATTCGGCAAGTGTGGACCTATGCAAGGTTGAAGTGGAAGGATCTTTCAACCTTGCAATTATATCTTCAATTTCCTTTTTGTTGTTTTCAGTTTACCCCATTATATTTTCTTGTGTTCCAGGGGCATGTCGAGAAATGGATGGAGGAGGTTGTTGTTCTGCATATATTTCCTCCTCAGGATTTTGTGGATTTTGAGGAGGAGGAGGAGGAGGTGCATTAACATTTCCTGACAATTAACGAAATAACAATCAAAAATCAACTATAACCTACCTATTGAAAAACAAATTCAAACAAAAAAACAAATATAACTCACTCCTTTGGCGTTCTCGATGTCGTGGCAGCATTTTGGCGATGAATTGATAAGGTTTTTGTGTTGAATGGAGTTTTGTATAATGCGAGCGTACTTTCTAGGGTTTGCAGGTCACGGGCATAGAGGAGAAGAAGAAATAAAATGAGATTAGAAACCCTTTTTATTTATTTATAGACAGTCATAACGCGAGCGCGTTATAACGCGCTCACGTTATGGCTTGGTAATGATGAGCCTAAGGCTCATTAACACCAAGCCATAATGCGAGTGTGTGCTTGGTAATGATGAGCCTAAGGCTTGTTAAAACCAAGCCATAACGCGAGCACGTTATAATGCGCTCGCGTTATGACTTAATTTTTTTAAATTAATTTCACCACTTTTTGGCCCCCATCTTTTTGCACTTACCCACAAATAAAATAATATTTTAATATCAATTTGAGGAAGGAAAAATAAAATATTATTTTATTATGGAGGTCGACCTGAAAGAAAAATAAAATACATTGGATTTGGGTGCACAACTTGTGGACTATAAAAAAGGTGTTTGGGAGTCATTTGGATCATATTGTGAATTTGTCATTTGATACTTGGAAATTTTCTCTCTGGTTGTAACTTTGTTTTAGCAGGCTTCTAAGGACAAAAACCATTAGAATTTGGTGGTTTGGACGAAAACCCACTCCACTTTGTGAGGTGGATCCATCTAGGGTTCATCATTGGATTTAATTACAGGTTTTTGGTGTCGATTGAAGCTAGGGTTTGAAGGGAAATTGATCATCTCAGCTAGGGCATCATATTGACACTAGGGTTTTGAAGTTTTATGCATATTTGAATTACTTTCTATGAAATATTTGTAGGTTACAACTTCTAGGGCTTGTATATGAAAGTAAGAGTGGTATGGCTAGCTTGAAAAAGGTTTTGGCATTGGAATTTCATGATTTCATGGTTGAATTGATAGGTTTTTGAAGGCATATCTAAATTATACCTTTGATGGCTGCTAGATTTTCTAGAGCCATTGTTATATTGAAAGTAATTTGCAGATTTGGGTGGTTGTAGAGGTAGCTTGCAGACTTGCATGAGTTATACCAGACCTAAATTAGGGATTTATCAAACTATAATTAGACTTTAAGGTCATCATTTGGCACTATATCAGACTTGCATCAATTTGGTATTCAATTTTGGATGTTGGAGCTTTATTTTCAGGTTGCTGGACATAATTTCAATCATATACTAAGTTGTATTAGACTTGTATTAGCTATAGGGATACTCAAAAATTAATACCAGCACTTTGGTATTTGTTGTTCTCTTCCATTTTGGTCAAATAAGGGCATATATCAGTCATATATAGGTTTCTAGGCATATTTTGTATACATTTTTGAGTTGTTTCAGCATTGTATGAGTTGTAGATGCACTCAGAAATTCATAATAGAAGCTGCCTATGTTTCTTATTTCTTGCATATTTGACCTAATGAAGGCTTGTACTTGATTGGGTTGTGAAGCAATAAATTATTTGTTCAAATCTTTAATTAGAATCAATTCTATCACATTGTTCTCTACTATTAATTGTAATCAGATTTAGAAATTTCTACATTTTGGTGTTTAGTTGTTATATTTGAAGTTCCCATACAAAAATATATCATACGTCATTCGAACAAACATCATAAAACAATCAAACACTCAGAAATCAGATTGGATGATAAGTGTTTGACAAAATGTCAAACCACACAAGTTGAAAATTCAGGGCAGAACAAGATAGGGATCTTACAATCCTCCTCTTCAATCTTATCATCCTTCACAAATGCATACTCTTTCTTCTCTACATCTTCTACTGCAACTTCTTTGCTCACTGGTGCAATTTCCTCTTCCTTCTCACTCTCTTTCTCCATGCCTTCCTCATGGCATGTTGCTACCATCTGTAATGCAGTTAGTCTTGCCTCTACTCTTCTCAATTATTCATGAATTACATCTTCATCTTCTTCATCCCCTTGCATGAGGATCTCTTCTTCTTCTTTAGTTCCAGACATATGACAATCTGTTGCATATTTTCTACTAACTACATTCAAAACACTTAGTATAATCATGGGACTCACTTCCTCCCATTTACATCTTCTCCATCACCTTATCATATTTATTTAACATTTGCCTTTCAAATAGGCTATCTATCTTTTTCATCTCCTCCTTGAATAGGATATCTTCTTCCTCTTCATTCAGTTCTTCATCAAAAATAGGGCCTTCAATGACCTCTCTCCTTACTCCATCTATTTCATTTATTTCACTATCTGCAAACAAATCAACATACAAATGATCATAAAAAATAAACTCCTTCTCAACTATATTCTCGTTCACTTCATCCACTTCCATTGTAAGTTTTGCATTATCCAAATCAGGTCCTTTACTCTTTCCTCTTTCTGCAATTTGTTGTTTTGTGGCTTTGTTAATAATCGCTATGGTCTTGTTCTCCTTTTCATTGTTCTTTCTCATGAAGATTTCTTTCTTTCTTCCTTTAATGTCACCTGCAAACAAATCAATGTCAGATAAAATATGGATTTTAATTTCATCCATTCCTTCTCTCTCTTCTGCCACCAGTACATTTTCCTCTTTCTCCATGCCATTCACCTGACATTTGACTTCACAATCTCTCCTATCTATAGCAAATTCATTATGTGTAGCCTCTAGTTCTTCCAACTTAAACAAGGTTTTATCTAATGCCTCAAGATATCTTACAACCTAATCTCCTTCTTCAACTATATCCTTCACAAAATTGCCAGCTGATTTAAAAATCAATTCATCACTTCTTTTTTCAACATCCTCTTCTCGGACGATTTATTTTGCAATGAACTCTTCTATCTCATCACCTTCTTCCTGATCTTCTCCTCAATTAGGATAGAAATCTATCCTTTCTTTCTGCCATTCAACTTCAATATTTTCTTTATCCTTTTTTACTATGTCGATTTCATGACATTCTTCCTCATATCTTCTCTCATCTACCATGTTTCCTCTCCCTTTCTTAATTTCCAAAGCAATTACTCTACCTTAGAGTTTTCTTAACTCTTTAGACATAAAGTTTGCAAACCTGCTTTCTACCCACTCTTCCACAAAAAAAATTCTCAGAGGTCTCTTCATGACCCTTCTAGTCCTCCTTTTCGATAACATCTTCTCTACTACTTAAGTTACAAGATCCTACTTACAACAAGTTCTACAATCTCTAGGGTATTAACCCTTTGTAGTTACATAATCTACCTACAACAAATCTTTACAACTTTCAATCAAATGTTTGAAAACATACCTTTTCTGGATTAGTAATAAAATCATTGATTATATCAGGAATTCACTATTCCAACAATTATAAACTCATTGGTCTTCCCAAGCATTAACATTAAGATTTACAATTCACAACACAATTGGCTATATGCTTACACCATAAATTTTCTTCTAAAACTTGTCCTCACTCTTCTGCTTGAAGTCATTTCCTTTAGCTACTCATGTGGTCTTTTCAATCTCAAGCTGCTCAACAATCTCTACAATACATGGTTCACGTTCCAACAGTTAGGTCCCACACTTCATCTCTGTGTCAAATGGATCCTCCCAGCCATATCTGAGGAACCCCAATCTACCATAGTTTTATCCTTGCTTGGAGAGGAACCGCTAATCAACAACAATCTCACATATGTTCAGAGAGCAACCCCCAATCAGCAACAATCTCCCTCTGTTCAGAGAGGAACCCCCAATCAACAACAATCCCCCTCTGTTCAGAGAGGAACCCTCAATCAACAACAATCTCCCTCTGTTCAAAGAGCAATCCCCAATCAACAACAATCTCCCTTTGTTTAGAGAGGAACCCCTCAACAAGAATGATAATTACCTTTTATTCTTCTTGAGTGGAAGTTAAACAGTTACAGATTATTCAGTTATGTAATTAAATAGACAGTTATCCAAATAGACACATGGCATTTCAAATTACTAAATAGATTAATGATAATACTATTTGATTATTAAAATTAACACCTTTTGATAAAATCCCATATTTATGAGTCCATCGATAGTTTATCTCTTCATGAAACATTCATGCCTTCCTCGACGTTCTTTCAAGTTTGGGAACTTAGACATTTCCCAACACACCAGTATAAGAACATTGTCGGTAAAAGTGGCACTTCGTGAACTTATGATTTTGCCGACACATGCTTTATCAATGAATTATTTGGTTTGAAAACTAAGAAGTTTGTCATTACAATGCCTTAATCCATCAAGTGCTCTTATTGGTGAATCTTCACCCACATGAACCTTGGAATCGACAACAATTTGACTTCATGAACTTTGAATATTTTCAACTTCTTCTTTATTGCCAATATCACCAGTTGACGAAGTAAAGAAACTTTGAACTTTATTCTTTAAATCTTTTATCAACAAAATGAGTCATCGGCGAACTTGAGGAAACCTTGAACTTCAATGCTTTTATCGAAAAAATGAAATGAATCATCAGCAAACCTATGGGATCACAAACCATCAAAGATATTGATATCACACTTAACTAACATTCAATCTTTCTATTCGTGATCTGCCCATTCCTCAAACTTTAAAAATTCATCCTTCAAATCATGCAATCGGCAAATTGGTGATTTCAAAAATCGTTGAACTGACTGGTACAAAGAAAACTTCTTTGATCGGCTATCTTCACTTTCATCAAACTTGGCAACAAAACCAAATTTCCAAGTTATGAAATCCGCCCCATTGGTGATCCGTACAATGGACAAATTGAAGGATCGATGAATAATCCAATCAGTGAACTTTACAAAATTCAAACTCTCCTTTCAAATCTTGTTGGTGATATTGCTTTTTGGAAAACCAAAACATTGGCAAACCACTAGATCGGCAAAGTAAATAGTTCTAGAACTAGAAAATTAGAAAACTTGTTCTAACTTAGCCATTTTTCATCCAAACTACACTGAACATGAATTGAAGATACCCAATAAGTTCTTCTACGTGATGATGTTATTCAATTATCCAATCTTTATTCTAAAACCCTCCTAAAGTAGAAGACCAAAACCAACACAGAATAAAACAAAGGCACAACAAAATTGAACTGAAACTTAAACTAAAAACTTGAAATGTTTTTGGTTGATGTTTATTGCTCATGGACTTGGATGCTTCTACATTATATCTCCTCATGTGGATTATTCTTTTATTCCTTCATCCTCTTATTCATTACATGATGACAATATGAGCCTTAGTAAAGAAATTGTACATTATAATTATGATGGTTCTGTTCATGCTTCTTTGCATGTGAAATAATTTTTAATTGCTAATTATGAACACTTAGATGACGGCATCCTATTGATTAGTGAGTTTAGATTATACTCAAAAGTTAGTAGAGATTTATAATGGTTTGTTGAATCTTGTTTCTTTTACATTTCATTTATGAGTTTGGACTATTCTTTCATTTCCTATTTTTATCCCTATTTCACATGAAGATGGTATGAACTAGGAAATGTTTTCTCATGATTCATATTTTGACCCTAATCTATTTCTTCTATCATCATAGCTTATGTGTCTACCATACCGACATTTCACATTTCCCTTGATTTATATTATTATAATATTGTGGGGTATCCACATCAAAGATTAGGAATATAACAAGATGTTACAATATGACCACCAATTTTTCCACATATTGGATTAAATCTACCTCTTGCACCTCAACTCACAACTAAACCATTTAAGGAGTCTAATATAATTCAATGTAATTATGATATACAATCTAAAATATCACTGTGGGATTTATTGTGCACACCAACTTTTTAAAGAGATATTATTCAATAAGCATTATCTAGAATATCCAAGTTGGTTAAATGATATTACACTACAATTGGTTACATATTTTATTGAGTCTATTGGACAAAAGAAATACCATGATATATCACTTGATTATTCTGAGATCCCATATGACAAGGTTATTAATGACACATCATATTTACACATTATAGTAAAATGTTGCAAATTATTTATTAAACATCCTTTGTTGATAATATATCTAGCATTAATGCATGCATTGAGGATTTGATAATGTGGCTATATCTTGCATCTATACCATTGTGAACTCCCAATTAAACCTAGACCATGCACACTAGACATCTTGTTCCATGTGATTCCCAATAAATTAACTTATAATATTATTCTTGGGTGTTCATGGTTACATGAAATAAAAGACTTTGTTCCTTCTACCTTACATAAATAAATGAAAATTTGGAACAAAGGGAATCTTTGTTGCATAGCTTTTGATCTTAAACCATATAACACATGTAACCAATGGATAGTTATGGTTTCAAGAACTATAAATCATGACATTATCCTTTATAGTACTCTAGATGATGATGATTGGGGTCCAATAGAAATCATAGCTTGTGGTGTTGGTGAATATCATGTTGTTCCTAAAGCTTACAATATCCTATCTCTTTACATGGATCTGTCTATTTATGAAAAAAAACTATAGGCATACAATGATGGAACGATGTGTGTCATGTGTTAAATTAATCTTCAAAGTAATACCACTATGAATACACTAATTTCTCCTACTCCATCATTCAAAAAATCATATGGTCTTGGGTAGAAAATTATACATAAACTTTTAATAGAGGAAAAGGACTTGGAAAAATGAACAAGGGTGCTTCAGTTTGGTAGACCCACAAGAATTTGAAATGCATTGTGGATTTTTTTATCAATATGAGGAGTTCACATATCAACCAAACGAACACAAACATGTAGGTAAAGATTCTAAAGTATTGGTGCATATTTATGTTATTGCATTTGGTTATTTACTTTATTTCATATTTGCACCTAACATAGGATAAGCTTGCTTATCTAGGTATCTACTTAGTGATGCAAAGGAAGGACCTTATTTATGACAACAAACCCAAATGACAAGGTGTTATTGCATCTTCTCCATTGTTGCTCCTATGTGCACCTTTCTAAGATGACTTCAATGAACTAAGACAACCAACATGGGATATTTCAAATACCTTGGTATAGACTTGGAGGCCTCTTTCCAACATTCGAAAGGTGATTCCAATAAGTATTCAATGCCTAGACTCATACTCAGACCTTATCTTTCTTAGACAACAACACCTTCCTATGACTGTATAACTAGTCCTCCTAGGGCAGTTACAACAAAACTTGTATAAACCTTCAAGAAAGTTCCAAAACCCATTATACAGGTTTGTAAGATCTATCACTACATTCCATAGTGTTTCCAATCTCAAACCAATAAGATTTAGACCTTTGATTCATGAGTTATCTCTTTCCTTGCTGCTACATAGTCTGATACATCCAAATATCAGACTTTCTATTGTTTCAAAACACGTACAAACCTTTTCTTGGGCCCCTGCAAACTTGAAACAAGGTAAAGTACATACATGCAAACCTTTCCACCCATTGTGATGATTTTCCACCAGTGGAAGGTCAAGTTACATAATTATTTTATTCACTAATTACCTAGGTAGGTAGGGTTTCAACTAGTTTTTAGAGAAAATGCTAAAACTCAGTCAATACATGATGAAAATTGATGCAACCAAAAGAAAATTAAAGTAGATTCATATGCTAACACAATCCAATCAATTTTAGACCAACATATATGTTAGATTCCCAAAATCATCTGTAGGAAAACTTCTACAAGAGAGAGTTGCAAGAAAATATTGCAAAAGCCAAATGCATGAATTAGTGCTTCACATTCCCCTTGCATTATTAAAAAATAAATACAAAGGATATACACAACCACTGTCAAAGTGGGAAAGAAAGAATAAAGAAAGCATGTGACACATGTCACAATGCTTCCAAGATAAAAAGAAAGCCTATGATACATGTCATGAGGCTCAAAATAGAAAAAGAATCTCCCTAATTAACTTATGTAAAAGTGAAAATATGATTTTTCACCAACAACCCCCCATAAGTACAACTTAGGGAGATTACACAAGCTAAAAAGAAAGAAAGAAAGATGGGTCCCGGCAACAAAGGCCATGTTAGGTACCCATGAACAACAAGGATCTCTCATAAGGTGGAGAAAGGAGAAAAACCCAGTCAGAGAAAACTCCTCTCCAAAAGAGAGAAAAAACAAATAAAAGTACAAGAACATGTGATGGAAGGACACTAAGACCCCCCATGGAATGAATCCATCACAAGAGTACAATCATGAGTGCCCCCCATAAGAGAGAGCGAGTAAAGAATATGAATCCCCTCCAAGAAGAAGCTCTAGAACCAATGAAGAGATCTTGAAGACAGAATCCAATCCACTGCCTGCAAACAACATTTCTCCCTTTTGAAAGAAACAAATCCACTGGTGAATGTAGAAGCCATTCCCACATCTTAGATGAATAGGGAATCCATATTGAAACATGTGCCTCTGAATGCAACTCAAGTGACCTCATACTAGGAAAATATTTCTTCTCCAAAATAGAAACTGTCTGCCCAATTAGAGAAGAAGAACCAAGAGAGGATATGATCTGAACTACATCTGGAAACACAAAATATGAAGGTGGAGATGTAAAGCCACCTGAGATAGCATCAAACAAGAGAGATAAACCCTCAAATGTGTCCTCCAAATCAGCAATGTGAAACTCAACAAATAGAGATGATATGTCTGCAAGATAGGAATCCCAATGGGGTGGATCTGAAATACTGATATTATCCTGCTGCAAAGAATTACTAGAAGCCAATGATGATGCAACATTGAAATCTAAAGTAGCAACAGGTGATGAAGAAGATGTGATCTCAATAGGAGGAGAAGAGGGAGCAAGAGAGGTCTCTGTCTCTAAACATTCAAGACATGCTATATACTCAAGCTCCTCTAAAGTATCATCATCATAAGGTATATTATCTGCATCATCAAGTGGAATGAGACAATCAGCTATAGGATCATTTGGAAATGGTGAGACATGAGGGTCTCCATACAACTCCCAAAATTTTGTTCAAAGTGTGTGTGGCCTCTCATAGATGGGAAGATCACACGCAATGTTATAATCAACAGTGGTACAAATTAAACCTACAACATGATCTTGATTGTTACCCCAAACATATTTCTACATAGGTGTCTCTGGTTCAGGTATGAGCCCATAAAGATGAGGCAAAAGATGCAGCCACCTAAGATGTGTCAGGATGTCTCTTTGCCAGGTCTCAAATTGTCCTTAGTCAAATTGACCACAGAAGGATGAGTGGCAAAACCCATGATAACTCCTCAAAATGATAGAGATAAAAACATGCAAATAGATTTATGCTGATAGCAGAAGCCTATCAAAGTAAATAGAACCTTTCCAGGAGGCAGCATGTCCAGGATATCCAACACAAGCCATAAAATTGACAAACTGATTTAAATATACCTAGAGATAAATCTAAAAAAAATTATATAGGTGGCTATGTAGAGCTTTCTAATACATTTCCAGTGCCTATTCGTTTTCAAAAAATGGAGATTCTGGGCACAAGAACGGAGCTCAGAAACCAAAAATGATGCTTTGACTTCAAACATAAAAAATAGGTTTCAAATAGAAAAATCTAGAAACAACACTAGCATCACTGGATAGTGCTCAGAACTAGCTTTCCAATGCTTTTTCGTTTGCCAATTTTTGAGTCTGTACGCTCAAGTTATGGCCTCTGGAAGAAAATTGTCTTTTTAGGCCTGCACATAAACACAACATGGAAATCGATGCAGATTCAAAGATTGAGCAGTACATAAATCGAGGCAGACAGAAATCAAGCGGCACAGAAATCGAGGCAAATTCAAATTTTTTTGGCACGCAAATCGATATAGCTCAAAAACTAAAATAAGCTCAAAAAAATTGGCATAGAAATCGAGGAGACTATACAAAAAAATTGGCACGAAAATCAAGGCAGCCGTATGGATTTTTCCTGCACATAAAAAACCAAAACCCCAAAAAATGCCCAAAACCTTTTTTTTAGCAAAATATAGTGCCTTATATGAAAATAGGGGTTTTGACAGCTTCTGAGCGCAACCGTGAGGTCTGTTTTGTTCCAGGATGCACAGATTATCTGCTCATGGCTAAAACCCTCTCTGATTTGAGAAGAAACTAATAGATCTGGAGCTCTAATACCATGTTAGATTCCCAAAATCATCTCCAGGAAAACTTCTACAAGAGAGATGTTATCACCCAGATTTGCACCCTTGCGTACAGTTGTGAAACCTCAACAATCTGGAGTAACATGGAAATGATCTCTGAGTGTGGGACTTTGCTAAATGAGATTAGACCTCCTAAGAAGGCCGGCTTCCTTAACTGGTTATCACCTAAAACTATTGCATCTTAAGAGGAAAAGAGAGAAGGAATGCTTTAAAGTGATGGATGAAACAAAAGCTTGAAAACAAAGGGTGATTCACCAAGTTTAATAAAAGAACCCTCACAATACTGAGGAAATGCACAGCATAACCAAATATAACAAACAAACATACACAGATTCAATTGATCCTAGCAAAGGTGAGAAATCAGATGATTGAGAGGAACAGCAACATTCACAAACAACCATATGCAGATTCACACAGGACTAGAAATCAGTCCAAAGAGGCGAGATAACTTGAGTATATTCAGTGGGAAGGCACAATTACAGTATAGAAGGCTCTATTTGGAAACAGAAAGCCTGAATGCTAAAAATTTTCCAACCTTATTTACATCATATGAATGCATATATATAGCATTCCAAACTAACCCTAAGTCGGTTACAAAAATGTACTCTAAGAGCTATCTTAGAAAATATCTACATTTAGTGACTGTCCAGCCATAGAAGTTATGGTGTCGAATATCTGGCACTGGGCAAATAGAAGATATTTTCAAGTCTTTAAGGCAAGCAGCTTACTCATCCTTTCTTAGAAACACATATATGAAAAATATCTAAGACAAGACCATAGGGAAATATCTCTGCTCATCAATGCGAGGTGCCTCATCATGGTGTAGCAATGAATGCTGAAAATATCTTCGTCTGCTTAATGTAGTCGCTGGAAAGTTCACCGTTCAAAACATGCAACTCTAGATCTGAAAATGAAAAGTGACAAAAACTCTTGAAAACCCTACCAATGAAAGAGGGGACCAAGATATGCATCTTTACCTTTTAGATCAGGTCAAAATTTGCCAAAATGGAGGAGATACAGGTGGTCAAAGTTTTGGTCAACCGCCTATAAATATCGCTTTACATCTGTGTATATATCGCTTGCATTTGCCGCTCAAATCGGCATCCAAAACCTCCTCTGCAACTCCCTTTGCATATGCATGGCACTTTGTACATTTGGCTCGAAATGACTTTGTATGTTTCAAATTTGTATATGCATACAATTGCCCTTGTATTCACGAGCCCCACCATTTGTATGTTAACTTGCATGTGGGTCTGCTGCCACGTGGCACTGCCTTATTCGTTGCTGGGCTGGTTCAAGGAGCATCGCTGAAAACTGTATCTACCCTATTGCAATATACAAGCACAATTGTACATGCAAGCCGCGGACTTCAAATTTTATGAAATAGCCTGAAAAGACGTTGAAATCCGGCTTGTATACTTCCTTTGTATATTTCCCTGTATGTTCAAATATACAAAACACTTATACATATACAAGGCAGACCTGAGACCTGAAATGTTGAATTTGATCTTCGATTCAAGTCCGCCTTGTATATAACCCTTGTATCTCTGATTTGTATATCGCAATATACAATCGCCCATATACAAGGCGGACCCCAAGACTTTATAAAACAAGTTAAAAATGCAATCAGGTCTGGCTTGTCTGTAAACCTTTGTATATCAGCTTTGTATGTAAAAACATACAAAGCAAAATATACAACCAATTGTAGCAAATGTATCTCTGACTTGTATCGTAGGTGAAGGTCCCTTGTATCTCTGACATACAATCAGCCTTGTATGTATGTAGGCCCCACCTCTTGTATGTTCGGCCTCATATGTTTCTTTGTATGTTTACTTGTATGTGCAAAACATACAAGCGAAATATACAAAGAAACATACAAGGCCGAATGTACATTCCACTGTAGTGGATGCACTTGTATGTCAAACCTTGTATCTTTTCGTTGCATGTGCAAACATACAACATAATATATATCTGAAACCTGATATGCATTGAGGGAATATTCCTGTAATGTATCTTCTACTTTGTATGTTTTTCATTGTATATTTCATTGTATGTGCCAAATAGACAAACCCGGTATACAAACCTTTGATATGCAAGCACAGAAAATTGTGGGGAATCTGCAAAAGATTCCCCAAATGTATATACAAACCTGATATGTGATTGCGATGCATACAACCATCTTTTCCACCTTTTTGAAAGCTGATTGAGATTTTTTCCTTGCCAATGTACATTCGCCTTGTACATTTCTTTGCATATCCCTCATGTGACCCGATATACAATCTGAGAATATTCTAGGAATCTGCAATAGATTCCCTAAATGTACATGCATCTTTTGAGCCCGATATGCATTCCAAAAATGCATATAACTTAAGGCCGATAGAGAACCTGCAAGCCCGCCAATGCACATTTGAACTACATGTTGACCAAAACTTTGACCATGAATAACTTCTTTATTTGGCCGAATTTTGGGGTGATGTAAAAAGAAAACCTACCTATTTTTTCAAGCTCTTTCCAAGGTTTTGGGAAAAAATGGCACTTTAAGCTTTATAGGAACATTTTCCAAAGGATTTTCAAGGAAAAGTACCAGGTTAACCATTTGACTCTGGGCAGAGGAAAATAGGATAACATTCTTGGTGACCTCTATGGGGTGTTTGCCTACTAAATAAATGATCGATGGCCTTAAGCATCCATTGGGCATGGGGTCAAGTCTAAAACATGCTGGAAAACTAGAAACTGCCTCTAAAACACAAAAGGGGAAAGGGCCTGCACTCTCCTAATGATAATGTAGCCTGTGCAGAAGCACTTAGGGAAAGAGAAAACTAAAACAGAAATGAAACCTATTCCAATCCTAAACTAACCAGTCAGATATGACTTTAAACAAAGCCATTAACTAGTTCTTGAAAATAACTGCCCCTTCTTAATAACTTACAATGTTTCTCATTCATGTGGGCAGTTAAAAAGAGGTAAGGGGGAAAAGTACATATGACAAATTGATAAAACACCCCCTTCAAAGTGGAGATAAACTCACCTATCCACCTAGACTGATTATTGATGTTACTAGCTTGTGGTGAATAAATGGGCTGATCCTACTCATTTTGATGCTCAACTTCATGATTAGAGGTAAGCATGACAAGTGGTGACTCCTCTTGATATGTCTCCAGCTCAGCTAGATGCCTGATTGGGCATCCCCTTGAAATGACATGCAAATCATGATGACTGATTTCATGCCTCTGCTCCGCTTCTTTCTCTCCTTGCTCTTCATTTGGTATGATAGTGCCCTCCATTTGACTCTCATGTTGCTGTTGTGTGTGAAATAGCCGACTTGGGACCTCATGGTTTTCTCCTTCTTCTTTCAAAGAATCCAAGAAGGCTAACATAATGTCATCATGGCTGCATTCCTCCTCCTCCTGCTGGTCTGAAAACTCTAGCCCCTGTGATTCCACTATAAATATGGTTACCTACACCTTATGAACAAAATGCTCATGATAATCTGATTAAGGCTTAGAGAATGAGCCATGCACATGTTCAAAAGAGAAAACCTCTTCACCAAGAAGTTGATATCCCTGCTGGATAATAAAGAACAAATCTTCAATTTGCTCTCGTCCATGTTCAGTCTCTTCATTATTTTCAATAAAGCATGGGAGCTCGTCAAGCATATCAGCATAATCAGCCTCTGCATCATCTATCATAGGGCAACATGTTTGGCCCTTATTATGGTTTGGAACCTCACTATCATGCTCAGCCCCAAACTGTAGCAATTTGTCATGATTTTCTATGTTCTCTTGTTGTTGCCTATCTACAACTAGCTGCTCACCTTCTTCAGCTTCAACATAGTCAGGTAGCTCATGAAGTAGGGCAACATCATCCATCATTGACATGACCTTAACAATACTCACAGGTGCAATAGATTCAAACAATTTTTTCTCTGTGAATGTAGGAACAGATTGCTCCTGTAGAGGGATATAAGCTTTGAAACCTGGAAACTTGTGGAGTCTAGGTTACCATTGGTCAAACATAGGTTCCTTCAGTGGATGAGACTCCCTAAAACTCAGAATATTTGATTCAGGAGACTTAGGAGACTCATCTTTCTTGAAGCTTGGTGTTCTGAAACTGGAAACCTATTCTTCAAAGAATGGATTTGGAAATGATTGAGTTTCCAACCTTTGAAAAGGAGCCAATGAAAGCCTCTTTTGTTCTTCTTCTACTAGTTGGATACTAGAGCATGCTTCCATTTGTGTGTTTTGTGGAGGGTCTTCACAGGGTGAAAAAGATGGCCCTTTCCAACTTGGAACCTTAAAGGCAGAAGGCTGCCTGAAACTTGGAATTATGATAGGCCTGGATTCTACAATTGTTTCCTCTTCCTGATTTTGAATTGGTATAAGAGGACTAGCCTTCACAAGGTTTGGCATTTTGTAACTAGGATGCTTGATCCAAAAAGGCTGCCATGGTAGAGAAGTTTGAGCTACTTTCACATATTCACTTTGGTTCGAAGGATGGACTTGCTTGAAGCTAGGAATAGGAGAGAAATGTTTCACTTTGGGCTCTTGCACTTGAGCTAGCGACTGTTTTATTTGTTTCTTTTTAGCTACAAGTTGCATGTTCAAGAATTTCTCTTCATACACCCCTCTATTTTCTACCTCCTGCTTTGACAAATAAGCTTGATATCTAAACTCCTCTTGTTGCCTGTTATATTGTGCTTCTCTATCTATTTCTGAAATTTGCCTTTGGAACTCCATTAACAAAATCTTAATGCTACCCAAATCAGTATCATTTTGGGACTGACTAAGGAGGTTGTGTGTTTGATTTAGATTAGAATAGTTTTCACAAGGCTGACTATAGGTATGAATGGGCTGCAAGCAAGGATAAGCAGGATTGGCTTGAAAATGCTCTTGCTGGTAAGACTGATCATAATGAGGCAAAGAGCTGTTCGACATAAATATAGAGGCATTTGGGGCCTGGTATTACTGATATGGGGGCCAACAACCTGTAGTTGAGTTAGGGGTAGGGAAATAGCCATGTTTCCTATAAAATTCTGACATCTTATAGCATCTAAATGCTAGATATTCATAAATCTATCAGAATAAGAGCAAAATAGGTCTACAACCAAAGAAAAACTAGATACATACCAGAAAGGGAGTCGCCAAGTGATTGAAACGCTTCTGGAAGCTGAATAGACCAGGAAAATCACCAAAATCCTAACCTTTGATGAAATTTTATCAGGTACTTGGGCTGCCTTCAGCAGCTGATTCATTCAGTAGAGTCGCGATGGTGTTCTTTGTTTTGCCTCTAAAGGCTAGTAATACTAGGAGAAACACCAAATCTCTTAGTATCTTGATGAGAAGTTCATCAAACTGGTCCCACCGGGTGTGCCAAAAGTTGTTATCACCCAGATTTGCACCCTTGCATACAGTTGTGAAACCTCAGCAATCTAGAGTAATATGGGAATGATCTCTAAGTGTGGGATCTTGCTAAATGAGATCAGACCTCTAGAGAAGGCTAGCTTCCTTAACTGGTTATCACCTAAAACTACTAAATCTTAAGAGGAAAAGAGAGAAGGAATGCTTTAAAGTGAAGGACGAAACAAAAGCTTGAAAATAAAGGGTGATTCACCAAGTTTAATAAAAGAACCCTCACAATACTGAGGAAACGCACAACATAACCAAATATAACAAGCAAACATACACAGATTCAATTGATCCTAGCAAAGGTGAGGAACCAGATGATTGAGAGGAACATAGACATTCACAAACAACCATATGCAGATTCACACAGGACTAGAAATCAGTCCAAAGAGGCAAGATAACTTGAGTATATTCAGTGGGAAGGCACAGTTACAGTATAGAAGGCTTTGTTCGGAAATAGAAAGCCTGAATGCTAAAAATTTACCAACCTTATTTACGTCATATGAATGCATATATATAGCAATCCAAACTAACTCTAAGTCGGTTACAAAAATGTGCTCTAAGAGTTGTCTCAGAAAATATCTACATTTAGTGCCTGTCCAGCCACAGAAGTTATGGCATTGAATATCTGGCACTGGCCAGATAGAAGATATTTTCAAGTCTTTAAGGCAAGCAGCTTACTCGTCCTTTCTTAGCAACACATTTATGAAAAATATCTGAGACAGGATGGTAGGGAAATATTTCTGCTCATCAATGCAAGCTGCCTCATCATGGTGCAGTAATGAATGCCAAAAATATCTTCATCTGCTTAATGTAGTCACTAGAAAGTTCACTGTTCAAAACATGCAACACCAGATCTCAAAATGAAAAGTGACAAAAACTCTTGAAAACCCTGCCAAATGAAAGAGGGGACCAAAATATGCATCTTTGCCTTTTACAGCAAGTCAAAATTTGCCAAAATGGAGGAGATACAGGCGGTCAAAATTTTGGTCAACCGCCTATATATATCGCTTTGCATCTGTGTATATATCGCTTGCATTTGCCACTCAAATCAACATCCAAAACCTCCTCTGCAACTCCCTTTGCATATGCATGGCGCTTTGTACATTTGGCTCGAAATGACTTTGTATGTTTCAAATTTGTATATGCATACAATTACCCTTGTGTTCGCGGGCCCCACCATTTGTATGTTAACTTGCATGTAGGTCTGCTGCCATGTGGCATTGCCTTATTCGTTGCTGGGATGCTTCAAGGAGCATCACTGAAAACTGTATCTGCCCTTTGCATATTGCAATATACAAGCACAATTGTACATGCAAGCCGCAGACTTCAAATTTTATGAAATAGCCTGAAAAGACATTGAAATCTGGCTTGTATACTTCCTTTGTATATTTCCCTGCATGTTCAAATATACAAAACACTTATACATATACAAGGCGGACCCAAGACCTGAAATGGTAAATTTGATCTTCGATTCAAATCTGCCTTGTATATAACCCTTGTATCTCTGACTTGTATATTGCAATATACAATCGCCCATATACAAGGTGGACCCCAAGACTTTATAAAACAAGTTAAATATGCAATCAGGTCCATCTTGTATGTAAACCTTTGTATAGTAGCTTTGTATGTAAAAACATACAAAGCAAAATATACAAGCCATTGTAGCAAATGTATCTCTAACTTGTATCTTAGGCGAAGGTCCCTTGTATCTCTGACATACAATCGGCCTTGTATGTGTGCAGGTCCCACCTCTTGTATGTTCGGCCTCGTATGTTTCTCTGTATGTTTTGCTTGTATGTGGCAAACATACAAGCGAAATATACAAAGAAACATACAAGGCCGAATGTACATTCCACTGTAGCGGACGCACTTGTATGTCAAACCTTGTATCTTTTTGTTGTATGTGCAAACATACAACATAATATGCATCTGAAACCCGATATGCATTGAGGGAATATTCCTATAATGTATCTCCTGCTTTATATGTTTTTCATTGTATATTTCATTGTATGTGCAAAATAGACAAACCCGGTATACAAACCTTTGATATGCAAGCACAAAAAAATTTTGGGGAATCTGCGAAAGATTCCCCAAATGTATATACAAACCAGATATGCGATTGGGATGCATACAACCATCTTTTCCACCTTTTTGAAAGCCGATTGAGATTTTTTTCTTGCCAATGTACATTCACCTTGTACATTTCTTTGCATATCCCTCATGTGACCCGATATACAAACCGGGAATATTCTGAGAATCTGCAACAGATTCCCTAAATGTACATGCATCTTTTAAGCCCGATTGGCATTCCAAAAATGCATATAACTTACTTTTTTAAAGGCCGATAGAGAATCTGCAAGCCCGCCAATGCACATTTGAACTGCATATTGACCAAAACTTTGACCATGAATAACTTCTTTATTTGGCCGAATTTTGGGGTGATGTAAAAAGCAAACCTGCCTATTTTTTCAAGCTCTTTCCAATGGTAAGATTTGTTTTAGGCAAGGTTTTGGGAAAAATGGCACTTTAAGCTTTATAGGAACATTTTCCAAAGGATTTTCAAGGAAAAGTACCAGGTTAACCATTTGACTCTGGGCAGAGGAAAATACGATAACAAGAGATTTGCAAGAAAATATTACAAAAGCCAAATGCATGAATTAGTGCTTCACATTCCCCTTGCATTATTCAGAATTAAATATAAAAGATATAGACAACCATTGTCCAAGAATAGACAAAGTGGGAAAGAAAGCATAAAGAAAGCATGTGACACATGTCACAATGCTTTCAAGATAAAAGAAAGCCTATGATACATGTCATGAGGCTCAAAATAGAAAAAGAATCTCCCTAATTAACTTATGTAAAAGTGAAAATATGATTTTTCACCAACAATATAGACCGTACAAGCTGTACAAATTGAAAGAATAGTCTGCAACGTGAGGAAAACACATAAAAAGTTTGCTTTCATTCACCAAATCTACAAAAATCAATTTGTCCAACCCTGAATTTGACTTTTGAAGGGTGCCTTCAACCAACCTTAACTGACTAGTAATGGTTTCTTGATTTGCTTGTAACTATTTCTTGATTTTTGACACTTTGCCAAAGTTGCATGACAACTTTTTTTTTACAATTTTAAACCAAAGATCCTATAACACTCCAAAATGGATCAAAATGATCCCACATGGTCATAAATGACCTTATTAGACTCCAAAAGACTCAAACAACCCAAAACCCAAAAATAACAAAACGGTATGCTCATGAGGCTCTTAATGCCCCTACACCACTTAGGTAGGTTGCATTTGTACATGTGACTTGTATTTAGTTGTTTGAGGGAGTTGTACTACACATGTGATAAGATCTCCTTTATCCCACATTAGTTGTAGATTCATGTCTCTTTCTGGTGTATCCTATATATACCAACCTCATGTATTCTTGTATATCATCTCATTTTATATTTGCATTCTTTGATAAAGTGGTATTATTCTCTCACACTTTTGTGCTTTCACTAAAGCTCCTTGACCTTGGGTAGCTATCTCCATAGACAAATCTTACATGGTATCAAAGCATTTTGTACTAGCTAAATTACATAAACTTGAACCTAGTGCAAACCCTAATGAGACATCTTATTCATTAATTACATGTGATTATGATTATGAGATTCCTTGTAAGCTGTTGATTTGTTTATCATTTAATGATTTCATACAAAAATTTAGTGTTCATTCACTATTAATGATAGATGTGCATGCTAATTACATCATGATA
Organism: Cunninghamia lanceolata; assembly: GCA_027924645.1. Lineage (NCBI taxonomy): Eukaryota > Viridiplantae > Streptophyta > Pinopsida > Cupressales > Cupressaceae > Cunninghamia > Cunninghamia lanceolata. Next base: position 1,291,770 of record BSBN01000876.1, on the reverse strand, counting down.
CATATTTTATACACACATAGATACATATGAACTATTCATACATACATATGAACTACCCATTCCTAAACAACCTCATGGGAGATATTTAATATGCATTTCAATCATTCCACAAATTTCTATCTTCAAATAGATAAGTAGATGGAGGTGGTTAACCTTGTTGGAAGTTTATTGTGGTAATTACCTAGAAAGAGTTCCTAGTTGAGAGAAGGTTTGGGAATATATTAGTTCTTGTTGACAAGTTTGATAATAGATTAGTAATTAATATTGTCAAAATCTTATGTGGTAGAATGTCATGGGATTTAGACTTTAAGGTTTTGCATGGAGGTGTCTTACAACTCAATGCTGACATAATAGAAAATGCATGAGGTTTGGTTAATAATTTCCTATCACATCACAAATAGAATAAATTTGTTGAAGTATATATGGGAATGTATGTAGACATGTGACTCTGTTTGAGTGCATGTGGCAATAGTAGAGGACAAGTACAATTTTAGGAGATACTTTGGATTAATGTAAGTGATGAAAAGTGATGTGTCTAAATTATAATGAGCCATGGTTTGCTCTTGGTGGTACTATAGGAAGACATGTTCACTATCAAGTGTGTTTAGTCAATGACCATTGACTAAATCATTATAACAAGATCTATGTAGATGAGTTGAATTTCCATTTATAGATGTCCTATTGTAGTAACATGTAGCATGAGAATGTCATGGTATTGTAATCTTATAGTTGTGAGATAGGTTGTAATCCATAAGTGGTTAGAGTGTTGACTTGGTTGTGATTCCACACTATAACTCAATAGTACATTATATGTGGTGTAGATGGAATGGGTTGATGTAGAGTTTGACTGATACAGGAGTATCGACTTCTTAAAGTTTTTTTCATGTTATGATGTTGGTTTGGTGTTGCTTTGCAATTTTGTTTTGTCGTAGGTGTTTTTTTTTGCTTTATGGATGCTTCATGATGCTAAGCACTAATCTAGGCATGCTTGGAACTTCTCACACTAACTCAATCCAATACCAATATGACCATGTGCTCACTTTGAAGAATTAGTTATGCGTGTGGAGAGTTTGGACCTCTATCCACAACAAGAAAGAAAACAAAAAAAACAATTTGGGGGAAAAACGAGTGAAAAAAAATGGTTGGAGAGTTGTTGCTCTTGGACTTTCATTCGAGAAGATGATAGTTCTGAAGGAGAAAAAAGAAAATAAAATGACTCTTAGGAATTTGTAGAGGATGAGAACCCTACTTTTTTTTGTTGAGGGAGAGAGTTCGTGCTGAGGAGATCTCTTTTTTTTTAAATTTTGAGGGAGAGAGTTCGTTACTGAGAAGACCCTGTTTTATTTGTTTTGATTGCTTTCACCAGCAAAGCTCTATGTTTTTTGTTTGGGATAGTGATGCTTTGTTTGGTTTTGGTGGCAGAGAAGTTGGTGTGTTGATTTATCTAGCACAACACAAAGTCATGTGGAAATGTTAGTGTATAAATTCTTGTCCAGAAATACACTAAGATAATAGCACATACAACAAGTTTCTTTGTTATGTCATTGAATGAATAAAGTATAAATTCCCAACAAACCTTTGTCATTGATATCGGTTTGCCTTTGTATATAGGCGTTGGGCCTTTCTTGCACTAAAATCAAACAAAAGAAACTAAGTTATGTTTTCATTTGTTATGGGTTGTTCTCAATGTTACTAATCTACAAACTGGGATTCTTTGAAAACAGTAAACTCCTTGCAACAAGAAATGAATTCATAGAAATAGTGAACAAATGCTTTACAAGCAGTTTTTGTTTAATCCCCCATGACAACAAATTGGAAAGAAATTGCTAGGAGTTGTTTGCGTGTTAGAAAGTGGATCAATCATATGCTGGAGTAGTTACATTGTTGAATGAAAGTCCTTTTTGTTTCAATTTATTGATTGTCCCATAGAGAATAATATTCTTATTTTACTGATCTCTCTAATTTGAGATCAGACTTGAGTGTAGTGTTGTGTCATTGGAATTGATTGTCACCAAATTTTCTATATCAGATCTGCACATGATTGGGTGATTGTGGAGTGGGCAGAATGACGCCAAGAAGAATGCGAGGAGAGGAGGTGGTCGTAGAGGTCATCATGATGAAGGTGTTTTGGAGATGCTACAAAACATTACAACAAGCTTAGATGCCATGGATAAAGCACAAAGGAGAGAAGTAGTGGTTGGAGATGTCAGTGACATCGAGGAAGAAGAGGAGCAACAAGCCGGAGAAGATGTAGTCTAAGGCAAAGAAGCTGAAGGATTTGAGAGATTGATAAGAATAGTCATGAATGTGGGAGAAAGGCTAAAAATTGAAATGCCTATTTATTTAGGAAGCCTCAATGGTGAGGAACTCATTGATTGGATCAATGATCCTAACAAATATTTTGAATATGAGGGTGTACCAGAGGAAAAGAGAGTCAAGTTTTCATGCACAAGACTCAAAGGCCATGTTGCATTGTGGGGGGACTATGTCCAACTGGAGAGATGAAATAACAATAAAGAAAATATTACTCTGTGAGATAGGATGGTTGCCAAGTTGAAGATGAAATTTCTTCTGGGTGATTATCAAACCAATCTTTTTAAAAGGTTGCAAAATCTCAAACAAAAGGACATGTCGGTGAAATAATACATGGAAGAGTTCTATAAGATGGTTATTCGATCATGCCATAGTGAAGATGATATGGAAAAGGTAGCTAGACACCATAATGGTTTAAGATATAATTTACAAGATGAGTTAAGTTTATTGTCCCCAAGATCACTTGATGATGCCTATCAGTATGCTATCAAAGTAGAGGAGAAGCTTGCAATAAAGCAAAGTCAACAAAGAAGAGATAAAGGAAGAGGACAACAGTCCGAAAGAGGACAACAACATCATCAAGATGAAGGGGCAGGTAGTTCTAATGGGGTAGCCCATCCAGAAGGAGGCGGCCATCAAAATAGAGGAGGAAGACCATTTGGAAGAAGTGGTTATCAAGGAAGAGGAAGAGGTTTCACAAGTGTTTTAAGTGCAACAAGTTTGCTGGTCATAGGAGTTGGGAGTGCCCTAAATTCCCTCAAGGAGGTCACACAATACCTAAAAGAAGCAATCAGGTGATGCAAGAAGACCAAAAAAGTGTAGGGTCACCTTCTCATCACATGGAGGAACTTGAGAAAGGAGAATCTTTTCTATTCAAAAGAGTTCTATTGAAGCCACCAAAGGAGAATCATGAACCTATGCAACAAAGAGCCCTATTTAAGACAAAGTGCAAGGCAAAGGGTAAGTGTTACAAACTTATTATTGATAGTTGTAGTATGGATAGTATTATAGTTGTTGAAATGGTGGAAAAATTAGGCCTTAAAAGAACCAAACACCCTACACCTTCTAAGGTTTCTTGATTACAAAAAGGCCATCAATTGTTGGTAGATGAGTAGGCTTTGGTTGAGTTTCAAATAGGAAGATATTAGGATAGTGTAATATGTGACATCATGCCTATGGATGTGTGCCATGTGTTACTTGGTAGACCTTGGCAATTTGATTAGAAACCCATACATGGTGGGAGAAGTAACACTTATCCTTTTGAAAAGGATGGTGTGAAGCATATATTGTTATCTCTACAAGAACAAGAAGAGGACAATAGTAGTAGTAGCAGCAGCAAGGTCATGTTAGTGAGTGGAAAAGAATTTCTACATGCCATGAAAGAAGAGGAAATGAGATATTTTTTGGTACTTAAGCCCAAGGTTGTGCTTACCTCTACAAAAATAGATGATTTTCCAAATGAAATATAGGATATATTGTAAGAGCACATGTATATTGTGGTTTCTGATTTACCTAATGAGCTACCTCCCATGAGGAGTGTTAGTCACCATATGGACTTAATTCCTAGATCTAGCCTTCCAAACAAGGCTACATATAGATTGACACCTAAGGAAAATGAGGAGATTTAGAAATAAGTTGAAGAGTTACTTGAGAAGGGGTTGATAAGAGAGAGTCTTATCCCTTGTTCTATATCTATAGTTCTTGTACCCAAGAAAGAAGGTGAACGGAGAATGTGCATGGATTCTAGAGCTATTACTATCAGGTACAAGTTTCCTATTCGAAGGATGGACAATCTCATGGATTGTTTGAGTGGTTCTATGTATTTTTCAAAGATAGATTTGAAAAGTGGCTATCACTAGATTCGGATGAGACCTAGGGATGAATGGAAGACAACATTTAAAACTAATGATGGGCTCTATGAATGGCTATTTATACTCTTTGGACTGACAAATGCACCTAGTACTTTTATGAGACTTATGAATGAAGTCTTGAAACCATTCTTGGGTAAGTTTCTAATAGTGCATTTGGATGACATCCTAGTTTTTAGTAGGACTAAAGAGGAACATCTACAACACATAAGGATGGTTATGCAAAGGTTGCATGAGGAGAAGTTGCTGATCAATCTCAAATAGTGTGTGTTTATGCAAGTAGAATTGGTTAATTTGGGCTTTGTGGTATCTAAGGAAGGACTAAAAATGGATAAAGAAAAGGTTCAGGCCATTCTTGATTGGCATACACCAAGGAGTACATATGAGGTAAGGAGTTTTCATGGGCTTGCTAGTTTCTATAGGAAATTTGTAAAGAATTTCAGTCATATAATGGCACCTATTCTTGACACAATTAAGGGTCACAAGAAGCAATTTGTATGGATTTGAGAGGCTGAAAGGAGTTTCAAATTTCTCAAGAAAAAGGTAACCAAACAGCCAATACTTACTTTACCTGATTTTAGCAAAGTATTCCAAGTTGAGTGTGATGTTATTGGCTTAGCAATAGGTGTTTTCCTAAGTCGAGAAGGTAAACTAGTTGCTTATTTCAGCGAAAAACTAAATGATGCTAAGAAGAAATATTCTGCCTATGATCTTGAATTTTATGCATTGCTACAATCTTTGAAGAAGTGGAGGCATTATTTGCTTCCTAAGAAGTTTGTTGTATATACAGATAATCATGCATTACAATTTATTAACAACTAGCACAAGCTGAATCAAAGGCATGCAAAGTGGGTGGAATATCTTTAGAGTTTTAATTTTGTGTTGAAGCATAAAAGTGGGCAAACAAATAAGGTTGCTGATGCATTAAGTAGAAGAAGTTTATTGTTGCATGAAATTTGAGCTAATAGTGTTGGTTTTGACAGTTTGAAGGAGTTGTATGCAGATGACCCAAATTTTAAAGATGCATATGAAGCTTGCAGCAACCCAATCAATAGAGATAGGGGTCCTTGGATTGAGTATGTATTACATGAAGGTTTGTTGTTCAAAGGCAGTCAATTGTGCATACCTAGGGGATGAATAGGGAGAACCTCTTGAAAGAGAAGCATAGTGGTAGTCTAGGAGGACATTTTGGACATGATAAAACTTATTTGCAGCTGAGTGCACACTATCACTAGCCATGAATGTGAGCTGATGTCAAGAAGTATGGGGAGAGATGCAGAGTATGTCAACATGCAAAGGGAGGAAATCAGAATACATGATTGTATCAACCATTGCCAGTTCCATCTCAACCGTGGGATTCTGTAATTATGGATTTTGTTATGGGTTTGCCTAGGACTCAAAGGGGCAATGATTCTATATTTGTAGTTGTGGATAGGTTCTATAAAATGGTACATTTTATCCCATGTAAGAAGACTGATGATGCAACCCATATTGCTAATTTATTTTTGAAAGAAATGGTTCATTTTCATGGTATTCCATGGAGTATTGTATCAGATAGGGATATGAAGCTTGTTGGGCATTTCTAGAGAAATCTTTGGAAAAAGTTGGGAACATATCTTAGTTTCAATTCTACCTATCACCCCTAAACAGATGGCCAAACCTAGGTGGTGAATAGAAGTCTTGGTGACATGTTGAGGTGCCTTGTTGGGAACACACCGAGAAATTGGGATATGGCTTGGCACAGGCTGAGTTTGCTTACAATGATTCTCTAAATCAATACAGAAGCAATCATCAATACAAACAATATGCTGATAAGAAATAGAGAGAGGTTCATTTTTAGGTGGGTGATCATGTGTTAGCTCATCTTAGGAGGGAGAGATTTCCTACAGGTGAATATAACAAAATGAAAATGAAAAAAATAGGTCCTTGCAAGATTCTTCAAAAGTTTTCAGCAAATGCCTATGAGATTAGCCTTCCTCTAGGCATGGGGATTTCACCAATCTTCAATGTGGCAAATTTGTATCCATATCATGGTGCTATGGGTGAAGAAACAATAGAGCTTGAGTTGAAATCCACTAAAAACCAGCAGGTGACCAAACCCGTTCCACTAGAAATTGAATGTATTCTAGATAAATAGTTGTTGAAGAAGACTCGCGGCAAAGAGTATTTCAAGTATTTGGTGAAGTGGTGTGATCATCCTTTGGAGGATGCTTCATGGTTAAATGTACCTAAAATTTCTACCTATGGTCATTCCATTGATGACCTCACGAGCAGGAGCTCATGCTTTCCTTCTATCTCCGGGCAAGCCTGATGCAGGAGCATCAACTTCTCAAAGTTTTTGTCGTGTTTCGGTGTTAGTTTGGTGTTGCTTTGCAATTTTGTTTTTTTTTTAGGTGTTTTTTTTTTGTTTTGTGGATGCTTCATGATGCTAAGCACTAAGCTAGGCATGCTTGTAACTTCTAAGGGGCAGGTGTAGGTCAATACCAGGTGTTTGGTATGCCCCAGTTTTGGGGTCCACCATTGTTCACCATAGCCCTACCTGGGGTAACTCCACATCCCAGCTCATCCTTGCCTAGAATCTACATCATTTGGTGAGAAATCATCTACTAAAACCCCCCACAATAATCAGGGGTAGTGATGATCATACGTCACTATCAACTACCTATATCAATTCTCAAGTCTTATACAGAATGGAGCATCATCAAAACCAGGACTCTATGCCTTATATGATGTGTTATTTATAAAATTAGACATTATCAATCATCAGATGCTAATCATCTGGAGTCGGCCTTCATTCAATGGAAATTGGATGGACCACTTCGCTAGGCCTTCAATACTAGAATCCTTGGCCCTCTAACTCAATCCAATACCAATATGACCATGCACTCACTTTCAAGAATCAGTTATGCGTATGGAGAGTCTGGACCTCTATCCACAACAAGAATGAAAAAAAGACAGTTTGGGGAAAATCGAGTGAAAAAAAATGGTTGGGGAGTTGTTGTTGCTCTAGGACTTTCATTTGAGAAGATGACAATTCTAAAGGAGAAAAAAGAAAATATTGAAAACGGATCTCAGGAATTCACATAGGATGAGAACCCTATTTTTTATTGTTGAGGGAGAGAGTTCGTGTTGAGATCTCTATTTTTTTTATGTTGAGGGAGAGAGTTCGTTGTTGAGAAGACCCTGTTTTATTTGTTTTGATTGCTTTTACCAGCAAATTTTTGTGTTTTTTGTTTGGGACAACGATGCTCTATTTGGTTTTGGACGCAGAGAAGTTGGTGTGTGGATTTGTCTGGTACAACACAAAGTCACTCAGAAATATTAGTGTATAAAGTCCTATTCAAAAATACACTGGGATAATAGCACATACAACAAGTTTCTTTGTTATGTCATTGAATGAATGAAGTGTAAACGCCCATGAAACCTTTCTCATTGATATCAGTTTGCCTTTGTACATAGGCATTTGGCCTTTCTTGTATCGAAATCAAACAAAAGAAACTGAGTTATGTTTTCATTTTTTATGGGTTTTTCTCAATGTTACTAATCTAGAAATTGGAATTATTGAATAAAGTAAACTCCTCGCAGCAAGAAATGAATTCATAGAAACAGTGAACAAATGCTTTACAAGTGGTTTTTCTTTAATCCCTCGTGACAATGAATTGGAAAGCCATTGCTAGGAGTTGTTTTTTGTGTTAGAAAGTGGATCAATCATATGCTCGAGTAGTTACATTGTTGAATGAAACTCCGTTTTGTTTCGATTTATTGACTATCCCAAAGAGAACTACATTCTTGTTTTGCTAACCTCTCTAATTTGAGAGCAGACTTGAGTGTAGTGTTGAGTCATTGGAACCAATTGTCACCATTGAGCTTGATGCTGTTATGCTATTGTGAAATGTGTTTCTAATGTTGTATGCTTTATTTTATAGATTATGGTGTAAGAGGAATTATTATATTTGGAATTTGTTTCATAGATTAATAAACTTGTTAACTCTCTTTTGTTCCCACATATATATTTATGTATAATGTATATTTGGATTCTTGTATGATATGATGATTTTATATCTTTCAATAAAATTTTCTAATTGAAATATAGCAACCACGTAACTATTATTTGTATTATAGTATGAAGGATCTATAATAACTAGTTATCTACTGTATTGAGATCTAATTCCTAACATTTAGTATTAGATTTGGTAGTTTGCGATCAAAACATCTCATTTTAGTGTAACAAATTTGTTGTTGGGAAGGGCCATGTCATGTGATGTAGTTTAATTGTACATGTTTGTTGGTGGAAGGAAGAAAACACATCTTCTTGTTGTACATGTAGAACTAGTTCAACTGGGATCGTTTGGGAGATTCTATGAGAATATAGAGAATGTGTTATTGCATTTGTGGATAGGATATCGAGATTTGAGATTAATATATTTAATGGCTAGAATTTTTAGTTATTGAAGTTGAAAGTTGAGACCTCTTGGTGGTGAGCATGATTTTAAATGGTATCTTCTTTTACAAAACCTATAGGCATGCTTGATGAGGGTTAGAATAAGCTATGTAAAAAAGATATAAGTACCATCTCTTTATTTCTTTCAGATTCTATATTAGTTAATGTGTTAGAAGAACCAATTGCATATTTGTTGTGGAAAAAGACAATAACCCTATATCAATCCAAGTGTTTGGATGATAATTTTTTCTTGAAAAGAAAGTTGTATTCTTTCAATATGAAAGAGGGAGATTATTAATTATCATCTCAATACTTTCAATTTAATTATAAAAAATTAATGTGAATTGAAGTTAAATTAGAAGAAGAGGATAAGTCAATAATATTACATTGTTCCTTACCTAACTCATGGGAGAATTTGATTATGATAATTAGTGCTAACTATTCTTACCTAAACTTGAGGATATTGTTGAATTTCGATAGGTGAAGAGATTAGGACAATTTCAATGGATGAATCCTCTAGTGATACCTTGTTTGTGAGGGTTAGGTCAAAGGATAGAGGGGGTTAGAATAAGGTTGGAGATAGGAAGTCCAAGGGAAATGAAAGGTTGAGGTCTCCTCATAAAACTAAAGTAAAGTGCTATAAATGTGGTTGGAGAGGTATTATTTAAATGGATGAATCCTCTAATGATACACTGTGTATGTTGGAGGTGTATACACCTAAAAATGGCTAAGTTGAATTAAATAAATATTTTAATATTTATTTTATTCTCATTCTCCTATCAATTAAATAAATATTCTAATTTATTTAAATGGTTCACATCCCTCCAATAATCAAATAAAATTATTTTTTTTAAGTAAATCCCCTAAGTCTTCTATAGTCTCATTTAATTAAATAATTCTAAATTATTTAATTAATCTCAAATTCCTCTATCCTAAGTCCTAATTCCATAAATCCACATCACCTTTCCACCTCACCATTCCACCTCATTCTTCCTCCTCACCTTGTTGCACATGTAATTAAATATTTTAATATTTAATTAGCTAATTTCCCTCACCCACATGCCCTATTTATCCTTCAGTCAAATTAGTTAACTCATCAATCAAATCAATTAACTAATTAATCAATTGAGTTCACTGATGAATCAATTCAGTCAACTCTCTAATCAACCCAGTTAACTGATCAATCATCTCAGTTAACTCTTCAATCTATTTTGTTAACTCCTATAACTCATGAAGAAGGCTTGGATACTTGTCCTCTTCTGATTCATGCACATTTCCTCAAGCTTCATCAACTGTACACCTCATAGGTAATTCCTCCAATCATGGATCTATTAACACTTAGATTTGGTCTTCCCTCAGCCTATATAAGCAAGGTCTTCACACCCATTTTTATCCATCTAAGCTTAAGCAATCTTACTCTGTAGGAATCATTACAGTGTGCCTTTGGCGAAGTTATCATCTACTTGAATCCACACAACCTCATTATCACAATCCTCATCCAATCATGTCTCCATCAATCCATATCCATTAATATTGCATTTGTAGTGTCATCTCCATTGCATAATCCACCCATAGTTGTTCTACTCTTGTCATCTTCAACAGCAAGGAAGTGCATACTTTTGAGAGCTCCATTACCATCAAGATCAAGAGGAGATAGGCAAACAATGGAAGCATAGAGGTAAAACTATCTTTAAAGGTATAATCTTTGTTTACTTGTATTTACATCAATTTCCATTGAGTTATTGGATGATTAGTTGTTTAATAGTATTGTTCACATTTTCCACTAACATGAGGCATCAACTATGTGTAGCAATGTCAATGTAACTAAACTTAAATCAATTATGTTTTGGCACAACATGATGGATCACCTAGGTGAAAAGGGATTGTAAACCTTGGCAGGTAAGTACATGGTAGAATTTTTTCAAATTATTCTATTGGGTTTTAGTTATGTGAATAGTTTATGTTTAGAAAGAAAAATAGGGTAATGTTTTCTTTGAGAAGTACTAGAACAAGAGAGATTTTGCAAGTGATTCAAAATGATGTGTTTGGTCTTGTGGATGTGCACTCCATTGGTAAGTCTTGGTTTTATGTCTCATTTATTAATGATTATTCTTGGTATGCTTTGGGATAATTTATTGGAAAGAAGTTTGATCTTTTTCACGAGTATAGGAATTTCAAACACTTGTATAGTAATAGAGTAGTAATAAAATAAAAGTTTTAAAGGTCAGAAAATGGTGGAGATTATTGCTTCAAGCAATCTAAAATTCTCTAGAATAACACTATAATTTTTAGACATAGGACAACACCCTACACACCAAAATAGAATGGGGTGGCTAAAAGGTAAAAATAAAAATTGATGATTGAGCCAAAATTCTATTGAGCAATGTTGGTCTAGAACAAAATATTTTGGTTGAAGTAGTAAATATTGCTTGTTAATCGATAAATAGGATTATTACTATTCCAAATTTCATATGGTAGTAAATATTGCTTGTTAATTGATAAATAGGTCTCCTACACTTGACGAGAAGATGTCGTATGAAATTTGAGATTTTTTAGCTCTAAGGTCTTTGTTGATATGCTAAAGAGAAAATCATTTGAGTTATATTTTAAGGCTAAGAAGTGTATTTTTATAGGGTATGGTGAAAAATTTAAAAGATATAAGATTTGGAATCTAGTAGCACTAAAAGTTCTCCATTCTAGACATGTTCATATGGAACTTGTAGTTTTATCTAGGGTGGAAAACTAAAGGAAAAGGAGAGCCAAAGGATGAATTTTGAATGTAAACTAGAGCATGAAGATGCATCTTTAAATGAAAAAGCTAGTCGACATGGTAATGTGGATGGGGAGGAAGAGTGCTAGGAAGAATCATCATGATTTTTTTTGAAGTGGAATAGAATTATGATGTGGTAGAGTCTCCAACAAAAACTATGTGAAGGTCTACAAGGTAACAAAACTTACTTAACAAATATATTCCACTACATTTTTGTTATATTTTTTTCTCTAACTTTTACTAATGGTGAATGAAGTTCTATAGTCTACCTTTGGCCAAATCTTTTCAAATCAAGGATCTTAAAATTTTTGCAAAGGAAATCACACCATTTGTGATCTAGCCTATTCTCAAGACTAAACCCCATGGCCTATATTACAACAAAAGTACAAGATTTTCAATGTTCATTTGCATTCTAATATTTGTGTACAACATTTTATCTTCTAAATGTTATTATTTACAGTCTATGAATTTAGCCTCATTATGCGGAAATATTGGTGGTGGAATATTGATACTATATTATGAAATTACACCCTAGATCTCTTGTACATAGTTCTTCTAAGTCTCTTTGTCATGTCCCCTTTTTTAAACTTTTGATTGATTGTAAATTATATAAACCCATTTTATTCTTCCATGGGTTAATTGGGTAAGCATAGGGAGAATATTTGATTTAATATTTATTATTACCCAAATATAATCTACTCCATGAGGACAATTAAATATTTTGAGGGTAATTTTTCTAACTCTCTTTCTTTTGTACTTTTTTTGTTCTTCTATTTTTTTTTACTCAAGATTTCTTTTATTGATAGCTTTGCATAGTTATGATACCTTGACATTTTTTGCTAGGAAAGATAAGAGGTTGGTCGCCACCAAGAGCTTTCAATATCTCCTAGGACTTCCCTGTTGATGTGTTTTCCTTGCACATACAACGTAGAATAAAATACTAGTGTACTCTATCCTCTTTTGAACAAAATCCCTCAAATGCTAAGCTAAGTGATTAGATGAGTAGACTCCAAGGTTCTTGATTAGTTACTTTTGGTGTTGCGACTTGGGATAACTTTGCAGTAGGATGCGAATTACTGCTTGACACATAGGGACTTACGTCAATGCTCAATAATAGGAAACTTGTTTCTCTTGGATAACATGTAACATAGCTTCTTCGAAGGTCTAACACTATGACAACTTAAGATATGACAGTGAAATCTCTTGAATCTAAATCTAATAGGATTTTAAAGAAAATACAAAAGGAAAAGGGTTTAGAAGACATCTAATCTAAATGCAAGCAATTACCACTGATTCACCAGAATCTCAACCACACTTTGCTTTGCCATAAGGTAACAACTACACAAAGGTGATGCTATCTTCTAAGGAAAAAGTAAGATTTTTAGATTACTTCTACACACAAAGTAATTGAAGTTAAGCTCATATAATGTTCAGACTAACCATGCACTACAATCTACCATCAACAAATTATAAATGGTATGAACTATGGAGACATTGAACATGAATCAGCAACAACAACTTCCATAAAAATAAAACTAAATTGCTGAAAATAAACTAAACTAATCTTATTCTATGAGTGAACACTTAGAAACCATGCGTTCATTTGAAACAACACAAAACCACCATGAAAAATTCAGCAATGAGTTTGTATTTATTTCAGCAGAGTCTTCAGCAACAATTTCTTAGAGCATTCCCCCCTTACAAATGAGAGCAAAATGGGCTTATATAGGCCCCAAAATTCAATGGATGGCCAAGATTAAAACTTGAAATCAAGGGCCCCTATTTTACCACATAGGCAAGTGGTTACAAAATTTACTAAAATTATACCCTACATTTATGATGTACCCACTAAGTGGAGTACCTTCATTTATGACCTCTCCTTTTTTGTGGTGAATTCCACAAATCTAGTCATGACACGTGTAACCTCCTCCATAGGGACACTTGGCAAAGTTTGAATGGTGCCCTCTATGATTTGCAGCTCCTCTGTACATTTGACAACTATCATTTCCCAACCAGCCATGGATGTCTAAATCATGCCCATGACAGTGGAAAGTGTGAAAATATCATTCAACAACTCCCTAGAAATAACCTGCGTATGCTGAAAATACTTTGTATGCATATTATCTTTTAGCAAGTATTCATCAATATCTCCATTGGAATCAACTACCTTGTTTACAAAAACAAGTATTTTGCTTTGAATTTCCTAAAGTACCTCCCTTGTTCGAGTGCTGTCACTCTCAATCTTTCCCAGAACCTGCTCCTTTATGTTGAGTGCACAATACCAGGAATGGAAATTATATGTTGAACCTTGTTCAATAACTCCTTCATCTAACAATGTGGCGCTTGGAGTATAAACCAACCTTTTCAACTAAGTCATAACTTCTTCTCTTACATTTTTGAATTCTGCACAAGTAATCAAAATATTCTAAACTCTGTCAAATATTGAAGAAGCCTATTTGTACAACTTCACAATTTCATCAATGAACCCATCAGCATTGACCTTGAAATCTGCTGCCCAATACTGCAATACTTGAGATGAGGACCTCATTTCTTCCAAATGTTCCATAGACTCCTATGAAAGCAACACAGGTGGTGCAACCATCTCTTTATCCTGGCTTTTGGCCTCATCAACTACTAAATATAGTGTTGAAATGCCAAGTTATCCTTTTCTAACTGAATCCTCTATTCTTGCTCCTTTTGTAGTCTTTCTTTGATGACTGCAACTGAATCTTCCTTCTTCTATCTCCTGTTCTGTTGTGGCTAGTCCCAAATCAAAAGTATTGATGTCATATGCACTTAGAACACCGTCATCTACTTCTATACTAATTTTTGGGACAGAAATATGCACTTACCTTGACCTCGAGCTACCTCTTGTGATCTTCAAGAATTTAGTAATTTTCTTCTTTCCATTGTCAGGTTTGGCCCTGCTCAACAAGTCTTCCAAACTTAGGATGGGTTCCCTTTCAATAACAAACTTCTCCTTGACTCAATCTCTTAGCCACTCTGGTAAGTCAGACAAGTCTTCCTGATTTTCCTCCTAAACTCCCTTCTACTGAATAGTAGGAAGACCCTCCTCATCAAACTCATACAACTCCTTGTCATTTTGCTTTTTAGCCTCTTCTTCTATCGTGACCACCTCTTGCTCCTTAGATGATCTTGACAGAACCTCATCAATCTGATTACCTTATTTGATGCCTTGATCAGATTGTACTTCTAAAACAACCTGTTCATCCTGTCTCACTTCATCTTCCTCAATGTTTATTATACTATTGTACTATTGCCTTAAAGATGCACTAGCTGCCTTCTGATCATCAATCTTTGCCTTCTAACTTGGCTGAATATCCTCATGTGGATCATCACCTTTGTCCTCTAAATCATTAAAATCACTGGAGTCACTGCTTGACTCACTACTTGAAGAATCCTTGGACATTCTTCTCCTAGAGCATTCAAATTTGGAAGTCCACATATTTTTTGGTATGCGCTACAATTGGCATCATCAAATCATCATTGCGTGTGACTTCCTGTTCTGACCAATTCATATGAACTTTGTGAAAGTCTTTTGTGATTCTCTTCAAGCTAATCTAGAATGTTGATTACTCTTGTTGCTCTGACCAAATCTAAAGATAATCAGTAGCAACCTTTCTTTCTTATTTCTATGTCATCATATGCATCTATCCAATGATCCTTGAGCTCTGGCCTGTGCTCATATTTGCTCCCAAATTTTTGTCTGACTGTGCCAAATGGATCAAAGTTACTGTGTACATCATTGTGGCACACCAAGTTGTAAGCCTACAACTCTATTTCTAAATTTTTAGCTACTTGCAATGACACGCAAGTCTCTAGCCTCCCGATGTTGATTGGAAACTTTGTTGTGGTATTTATCCTCTTTTTGTGAACTTTGTCAAATGCAACCAGCTGTCTTGTAACTTGTAATAACACCATTCTGTAAGTGGGGTATCTAGGCAGCCTATACGGTAATGACGAGAAGCCCTCCACACAGATGTATGTGAATCTTGGAAACTAAATAAACCACTTTATGTATTTAGCTATGAAGTTCATGGCCTCCTTCAACAATCTCTTGCATGTGTCACCTTGCAACAATCTAACAATGTGCATGGAAAAGGCATCATTAAACCTTCTATAATGGGATATAGCCTGTAAGTGCAACTAAGGATAGCAGTCATAAACCTTGAACTATCCATCTCCGTTTCCAACTCTCCCCTTGTACTTCAGTCCTGGATATCTCTAGTTTCTGGCAAGCATATAAATGACATATGAGCTCATATAAAATGTTTTTGTCTCCTGCAAACCCTTCAACTAATCATCGATATTGCTATTGATCATTTTATCCCAATCTATCATCTTCTTTCCACTTACAATTTCCTCAATGAAGTAAATCATCCATGGCTCAAAATTTTCTGATTGCAAGCAGCCCATGATGCAATTTAGAAATACCACCGTATAATTGATTTCTTGATGAAAATCAGATTTGTGAAGTTTTTTAGGCACTCTTCTTACTTGCGGTCTTGATTGCATCAACCATTTGTTGTTTATCACCTCCATACACTTCTCAAGTCCAGCCAGATAAAGTTGCAAAGCAGTCTCCCTATCACAGAATGTAGTAGTTTTCTATGAGGAAATGTCAAAAGATTCTACAATTGCCTCCTTTCTCAGATAAGCCAGTACTTTGCCCTCTCTGGTCATGATGCATCTCTTTTCAGGATTATAATGCTTGGTGCATTCTAGCATCAGGTCTGGAAATAGCATTGCTGGTGGGAAATAAGTAGCTTGCACAATCCCATTCTTCAACATTC